>CM042865.1:4309076-5669618 GCA_023658055.1 Thaleichthys pacificus
GAAATTGTTTGGAAAAGCGGTTTGCAATAAATAAATATAAACGCTTTCGGTGCCATGTTATAAGCTGCTCTAAATTATGGAACCTTTCGAGACTCCCCACCCAAGGCCTACTCCGTTTGACAGATCACAAAAATATTTCGGTCAAACGGGTTCTGCACTAGTCGGCCTAATATGAAGAAGCGATCCTAAACTCATAAATCACATTAATGTTGCACATCGTTCACAGACCCCATAAAGACCATGGTCATTTCACGGTCCATAAGCTGTTTTCTCTCTGTTGCCGTTTTTTTTGTCTAGGTCATCAAAAAACAAAAGAGTAATTTATGTGAAACTTGAAAGATGCAAAACATCCAAGATTGTTATATATCCGTGCTCTCTCAAAGACAGTTATACGCCGTATTTAATGTGAAGGTTGAGCTGTAAATGCTGAGGGAAAAATAGGATTCTGCTGTGTTAATTCAAATTAAATTAGATTTCTATAGCCCTTTTTACAAGCAATGTCACAGAGCACTTCACATATGCCCTTAGAACTGCCCTTAAACTAACCCCCTCAAAGAAGACTGGAAAAATTCCATATCCACATGTGTGTGGACATCATCCACATAATTTGTGTGCATTATCCACGTGTGTGTGGATGTTTGTGTTGGACGGGGGTGTGGGGTGCTTATGGAAGTTTGGAAGTGTCTGTGTTCCATTTGTACATTGAACCTTGATGAATGCTTCACTGATGTACAGTATATACATATATTGTGTTTGTGTTCTCCATGCACACTGAAGCAGAACATGGAAGCCACTTAATTAGATAATTTAGAAGTGTTTGAGTTAAGTTGAAGGGGTCACTACAGCCTGGAATGTCATACTGGCGAGCGCACCTTGAGTGCCACGTGGGATGGTGGCACATAGGGCAAGACAGGAAGGTCTGGGTCAGGTGGCTGAGCGGTTAGGGAATCGGGCTAGTAATCAGAATGTTGCCGGTTCGATTCCTGGCCGTGCCAAATTACGTTGTGTCCTTGGGCAAGGCACTTCACCCTACTTGCCTTGGGGGAATGTCCCTGTACTTACTGTAAGTCGCTTTGGATAAGAGCATCTGCTAAATGACTTAATGTAAATGTAAGGTAGCAGTTGAGGTTGTCGGGTCATTGAACGCTGTGGGTTGCCTGGAAGTGTGATTGTAATTTCCGTTTCCCGTCTAGCAGCACTACTTCCTGGTCGTCTTTGGCCATGATGGACAGAAGCCGCTGGAGCTGCGGACAGAGGACGAGTCTGACTGCAACGAGTGGGTGGAGTGTATCCAACAGGCAAGGTGAGGGCTTCAGTCAGTGGACTGTTCTTTCTCTCTCCATCACTCTCCGTCCCCCTCTCTTTTTCCATCCCCCACGCCTCTCCTAATGATCTTTTGTAGTGCAGTTTCGCTCTCTTTCTCCCAGCCTCGCCTCTCCCTCTGTCTGCCCCGCTAGTTTTCTCTCCGTCGCCAAGCATGGGGGGATTGGGAAATGGGATGAGAAGGAGGTGTGTGTTTGGGATTCTGGGCTGTTGAAGATATGGTCTAGCTTTCAGCGTGCTGCAGTCTAAGATTCAGTAACTGTGTCCTCACTCTACCCTCTACCACCCCCCCCCCCCCCCCCACCGCCGTTGTTACACATGTTCACCATCTGTTTTTGGTATGTGTGTGTGGTGTTGGAAAGAGAGGGTGCGTGCATTTGTCTGCGTGCGTGCACTCTGCTTGGAGCGTTTCACATTTAGGTCACACTCTGGTGCTGTACAGCTACAGTGATTACATCACAACCCTGGTCTTGCCACTCAGAGCCTATTTATCTTTTTTTCCCTTTCTCCTGTCCTACACACTCCTCCTCTCGCTCTGCCCTCTCCCCTTTATTTCTCCCTCCTTTTATCTCTGTACTGTACTAATTTGCCCTAGATCACATACTTTGACCTAAAAAAAGCTTTGCTTTGATGATGATCTCTGGAGGTTTCTATGGGTCACGGAGGCAGACTGTAACCTGGCGTTGTAATAACTGCGTTCTTTTTGCTTCATGATTGATTTGAATGCCAGTATACACCCCTTCTCCCCCCCCCCCCAGTTACTCTGACATCATCATTGAGCGTGAGGTGCTGATGCAGAAGTACATCCACCTGGTCCAGATCATGGAGACAGAAAAGGTAGCAGCCAATCAGCTACGCACCCAGCTTGAGGACCAAGACACAGAGATAGAGAGGCTGAAAGCGGAGGTACACTCGCACACACTTACACCCACAGAACACACTCTTGTCGGTTCAATGTAGCCTGTGAACACACTGACTACTATTTTCCCAGATTGTAGTGTTAAACAAGGCCAAGGAGAGGATGTTGCCTTTCCAGCTAAACCAGGAGGAAGAGGACCCAGATATTAAGAAGATCAAAAAGGTATTTGAAACTGATGGGGCACTGGAAGGACACAGGGTAATGTAGCTAGCCACAAATCAATCCCCAGGATGTTTTACAACAACCTGTAACCGTCTATTGCCAATTCACGTCTCTCTATTGCCACCAGCTAAAGTAATGTATGTGTCAAGCTCTTACCTAATCTGTGTGTCTGTGTTTGTGTGTGTCTTCTGAACCTGCAGGTCCAGAGCTTTATGCGTGGATGGCTGTGCCGGAGGAAGTGGAAGATCATTGTCCAGGACTACATCTCCTCGCCCCACGCCGAGAGCATGAGGAAGAGGAACCAGATCGTCTTCAACATGGTGGAGGCGGAGACGGAGTACGTCCACCAGCTGTCCATCCTGGTCAACTGCTTCCTGCGGCCGCTACGTATGGCGGCCAGCTCAAAGAAACCCCCCATTAGCCATGATGACGTCAGCAGTATATTCCTCAACAGGTACAACATATACACACACACACTCACACATACTCTGGGATGACAATTAAGGTGCATTTTGAAGCTATTATTTCCATCAATCATTCCTGGGGCCTTTTTGTCTTTCTCCAGTGAGACCATCATGTTTCTGCATGAGATCTTCCACCAGGGTCTCAAGGCACGGATAGCCAACTGGCCCACTCTCGTGTTAGGTAGGTGATTACATTTGGAATCTTTGTACCAAGATTGTGTACCTTTTGTACCTAAACTACACTTTCATCCTTGTATCATGGTCAATTCAATGTATGTATAGTGTCCGGTTGGGGTGTCTCTGGCTGATAGGTGTCTCTGGCTGTTACGTTTTCAGCGGACCTGTTCGACATCCTGCTTCCTATGCTGAACATCTACCAGGAGTTTGTGAGAAACCACCAGTATAGTCTACAGGTGCTGGCCAACTGTAAGCAGAACCGGGACTTTGACAAGCTCCTGAAGCAGTATGAGGCCAATGCTGCCTGTGAGGGCCGCATGCTGGAGACTTTCCTTACCTACCCCATGTTCCAGGTGACGTACACATTTACACACACCAACATGTGCACATTTGGCTTGTAAGTTTGGTTGGACTTTGAGTGTGTCAAATGTTTATATTTGTGTGTGTGTGTTTATTTACATTTCAGATCCCTCGCTATATCATCACCCTTCATGAGCTAATGGCACACACACCCCACGAGCACGTGGAGCGCAAGAGCCTGGAGTTTGCCAAATCTAAACTGGAGGAGTTGTCAAAGTGAGTGTGTTTCCCAGGGTTCGGGGTACAGTTAAGCATATTTATGGGTAACGAGGGATAAGCAAGAGGCAAAACAATGATGATGAAGATGATGACATGGGCTGTCATGTTGTCAGGATGATGCATGATGAGGTGAGCGACACAGAGAATATTCGCAAGAACCTGGCCATAGAGAGGATGATTGTAGAGGGCTGTGACATACTATTGGACACCAGCCAGACCTTCGTCAGACAAGGTCAACTGTTCTCACACATACACACTTATATACAAACAGTCACACACACAGAGAACAAATGCATTCAACAAACAACCAAGAAAATTCTCACATTGTCTCTCTGTCTCTCTGCTTCGGCAGGCTCTCTTATCCAGTTGCCATCCAGCAGTGAACGAGGCATGCTCAGTAAGGTGCGCCTAGGTTCCCTGTCACTCAGGAAGGAAGGGGAACGACAATGCTTCCTGTTTACCAAACACTTCCTCATTTGCACCCGCACCTCTGGGGGAAAGCTCCACCTGCTCAAGGTCAGTCCTGCAGGACATGCAAACACATACAAACACACAGACACAGTGACATACACACTCACATTTGACAAACATCAAAGCGTTTTGCTTACGGAACGAAGAGCTCAATAAAGCACATGACGTTGTTTCTAACCTTTGACGTTCAACGTCCACCCCCTGTAGCAGGGCGGTGCATTATCTCTTATAGAGTGCACTCTCATCGAGGAGCTGGACGCCAACGATGAGGACTGTGAGTACCAGTAGATACTTGAATATTTAAAATGTCATGGCTTAGTTGGGATCTGGCTTGTAGTCTTTCTTTTACTAGACCTCAGGTAAACCAAACTGCAATTGAACCCTGTCTCTGGCATCTCCTGCTACCTGTAGACAATGCTGCTGGACAGGGCTTCAACCACCTGGAGTTCAAGATAGTAGTGGAGCCCTCTGATAGTCCTGCCTTCTCTGTCGTCCTGTTGGCCCCCTCCCGGCAGGAAAAAGCTGCATGGACCAGTGACATCAGCCAGGTAGGCCTTTCCTTGGACTTTGTGAACTACATGAACCACTTGGTGAACCAAAATAGGAAAAGGAAACGTGGTCAGCCTCTCACTCTGCACATCTCATTCTCTCTGGCTACCTCTCTCGATCTCTATCCCTCCATCTCTCTGTAGTGTATCGACAATATCCGCTGCAATGGCCTGATGACAAGTGTGTTTGAGGAGAACTCCAAAGTCACTGTGCCACACATGATCAAGTAAGAGACAATATTGGGGGTGGAGAATGCCAAAGCACACGATTGCACACAGTTTAGACCAATTCTCGGCAACTGGTTTGTCAGTTGTTTTTCACACCAATGAGGTCCATCATTGGGTCCCCAGACTTTTGATTTTCAATGAGCCAATCACGTATGGTCTTTACTCATCTGATCCTCCCCCTGTCTAACCTGCCACCTCTCTAGGTCGGATGCCAGGCTTCACAAAGACGACGTCGACATTTGCTTCAGCAAGACCCTCAACTCCTGCAAGGTCCCCCAGATACGCTACGCCAGCGTAGAGCGCCTTCTGGAGAGGCTAACTGACCTGCGCTTCCTGTCCATCGACTTCCTCAACACCTTCCTCCACACCTACCGGATCTTCACCACGGCCGCCGTGGTCATGGACAAGCTGGCCGACATCTACAAGAAGCCCTTCACCTCCATACCCGTTAGGTATGGGTACTTTTCACATGAACACAGTCACACACGCAAATAGTCCACACTCCTAACTACTACACATACACAAACACACAAGGTGCACATAAAATACCGTACATACATATTCACTCACACATAGACATGCTTTCTACTTGTCTGAAACAACTTGTCAGTGTTCTATTTGTGGGCCCACTCATTTATCATCATCTCCATCCAAACTTTTTTTCTCCTTTCTCATAAACCAGACACATGCATGACTTCAGTCTTTTCGCTAATTCCACCTTCCATATATATATATTCTCCCCTCATCACAACCTCCCTTCTTCCCCAACCCTCATCCTCATCCTCCATTCATCTGCCTCCCCCATCCTCCTGTCCTCCTCACTCTCAGGGTCCAGTACCACTCATCTGACCGTCTTTCCATCACAGCCCTCTGTCCTGACTACAGCTTGAAGATCACACGGCTTGCCATGGATCAGTCCAAGTAACCACTCGCCCAAAGTCCACCTCTTCACCTCCCTCTGATATTTCTTAAGCATCTATACCCCTCATAAACCCACCCAAGCCATTTTCCTAGATGAGATCTTATAGATTCATTTTGTTGGATTTGTTTGGAAGTTGCTTGTACTTGTCTTTTAGTCTCAGGAATATTAAATCTCTCTTTTCTCTCTTTTCTCCATCCCTCACCTCCTTTTCTCCCTCCTTTCAGATCCTTGGAACTGTTCTTCGCCACCAACCAGGGCACGTGGGGGGGCGACCACCTCAACAACAAATCCCCTCGTCTGTGTCGCAAGTTCTCCTCTCCTCCTCCTCTCTCCATCCCCTCTCGCACCTCC
This sequence comes from Thaleichthys pacificus, assembly GCA_023658055.1. Taxonomy (NCBI): domain Eukaryota; kingdom Metazoa; phylum Chordata; class Actinopteri; order Osmeriformes; family Osmeridae; genus Thaleichthys; species Thaleichthys pacificus. The sequence goes on from CM042865.1 coordinate 4,315,221, forward strand.
TCGCCCGTCCACTCCCGCAAACTCTCACTTAGCTCCCCAGTTGGCACTAAGGTGGGGGCTCTGGACCTATCAACCACCCCCTCCTCTTCTGCCGCCAACTCCCCCACCTCCACCCACTGCCCCTCTATCTCCTCCCCGCCACCAACCTCCACCAAGCCACCGTCTGGCTTGTCCTCCCCTCCTCCCACCACCACCCGCTCCCCCAGCTTCCCCCAGACCCAGGGGATGTCGTCCCCACCCCCCACATCCACCAAGGCCCCCTTGGACCTCAGCCGTGGTCCAAGCTCCCCAGAGCCCAGCCCTCCCAGCGGGGAGGACGGAGGGGGAGAACTTCCACGTATTGACGCCTTCTGTGGGAAGCTGAGACGCAGCATCCGCAGGGGTAAAGCTGGTGCTCACACACCCACATGCACACACAGATACACACACACATATGATTCACACAGTCAGCCACACTGCTGTGTGCACGCATGTGCAGTCCCACCCATTCACTTGTATTTAAATAGCATATTTATGTTCATTTGGTTGGTGTAATATTGCTACATTGGCTTTGTGGAGAATTCAGACATCTGTCTGTATAGCGTCAGCAGCTATACATTTTTTTATTTTCTGTATAAATCTAATTCAATGTGGACAACTACTGTACAACACAATCATTTTTATAATTCTGCAAGCAAAGTTGAAATGCGCCATTAAGTCCACTCTATATACTGTCTTGTTGCTACAGCAGGCAGTGTTCCTGCATTTATTTACAAGTGTTAAGAGTCCAGTGTGACAGAATAAGCTCACATTGGCCCGTCATCTAAACAAGACCAGTGAGACAGAGACATAATTAGGTCATTATTACCCTCTAGGAAAATAATCTCTCTCTCAGATCAGATGCTCTGCTTGACCCTTTAGGGCCACCGTCACCATCTGGCCAGTCTAACAGCCTGCACACTGGTAAACAGTGTCCACCTTCTACTTCAACACCTGGGCGACTAGAGGAGAGGACAGGCGAGGGGAGAGAAAGGGGAAAGGGAGATGAGATTAGTAGAGAGGAGAGGGATAGAGGAAAAGGGGAGATGAGTGGAGAGGAGAGAGATGGAGAGATAAATAGAGCTCTTCCATTTCCTAAGAGGGAAATTAGAGGGAAATTACGTCTTTCAAAATGTGGAGAGCTCTCACTGGGCTCTCACATCCATTGTGGCTTCCCATTGGCTAACACCAGGCACTTGGTGTCACACCAGGATTCAATCATTATAGACTAGTGGCTATTCTACCATGATTATTCAACGTGCGCCCGTCACACTAGTTCCCCGTCATTGGAATGTGGAACTTACTTTCTCTGTTGTTTTTATCAGCGGTTCTAGAGACTGTGTCTCTGGACAAATTCATCCCTGAGGCTCCGCCCACCAGTGAACCAGGAGACATGTCTCCCTGTCGCTCGCCCTCCACGCCCAGACATCTCCGCTACCGACCGGCAGGAGGTGGGTACGACACACACACGCTCGCACAGAAGCACGTTCACACAAACACCACACCCGCTCATGCAGTTGCTCACTGTATTCTTCATGTTTTGGCTACCCGCAATGTTTTTGGGGCTATCTCGTTTTTTATGATCATTGACCGATGCACTTTTGTAAAGCTCTCTCTTGGAAGTCGCTTTGGATAAAAGCGTCTGCTAAATGAAAATGAATAAATGTAATGTAACTCACTCTCATTAACTTTCCAATGTGTTCAATCAATCACTCTCCCTCACTCACCCAAGCATACTCACTCACTTAACCACACTCAGTCAATCACTCACTAACCTACCTGTCTGTGTCTGCTGCAGTGCAATCCGGGGAGAACCCACGCTGCACAATGTCACCGGCCTCAGCCTTCGCCATCGCCACAGCAGCAGCGGGCCACAGCAGCTCTCAGGGTAACCAACCCTACTACATTTACATTACATTTAGTCATTTAGCAGATGCACTTATCCAGAGCGATTTACAGTAAGTACAGGGACATTTCCCCCAAGGCAAGTATGGTGAAGTGCCTTGCCCAAGGACACGACGTCATTTTGCACGGCCGGGAATCGAACCAGCTACCTTCGGATTACTAGCCCGATTCCCTAACCGCTCAGCCACCTGACTCCCTGACTACTAACCAGGATTGACCCACTCGTCACCCAGCGCCAGTTCATATAGCAGAACTGTTTACATACAGGTTTACACCACTGTAGCTAATGTCCAGGTATAATGCAGGGGAATGGAGGGGTAGGGTCATCAGTAGTGTTCTTACAGTGAGGCGATCCTACTTCCCCTACATCTCTCCTCTAGGTTTCACCAACAATGAGAAGACCTGCGACAAAGAGTTCATCATTCGCCGGGCCGCAACTAACCGTGTCCTCAACGTGCTGCGTCACTGGGTCTCCAAGCACTCGCAGGTGTGTGCGCGTGTGTGTACACCCAGACAGCCACTATCCTTGCTGCATTCATGGGCTTATAGTGTTTGACACTCCCCCAGTATCCCTCTTCCTTCCTCTTAATCTACTTTTCTTATCTGTCTGCCCGACCACCCCCCACCCCCCTAGCCTGTCTGCTTCCCCCTTCCTCCTGTCAGACCTGCTCTGTGCTTGGCCTGTGTCTCTTTGATGTCTGCTGAAATGTCACCCAGCCTGGGGCTCCTGCCCTCTTCAACTCCTCTGTCAGAGCAAGTGCGTGTGTTTGGGACCTGCTCTTTTTAGCTCCTACGTAGGTTTGTGTGTGTACGTATGTGTGTTTGTTTGTGTGTGTGGGTATTTGTAGGGCAGCCAGGACAGATCACAGACACAGACAGGGATATGGTGCTCTTTAGCGAAACACCTGCAGCACATACAGAAGACAGAACATGCCTCGCAAGGAGACAGTGTTCACAGCAGGATGGCATGTAACAAAGTTGCTCAGTGCTTTTTGCTAATACCACAGATGAAAAACTTCTCCTTGTCTGCATAGCATAGTGATAGTGTCCCTGTGAGAGAGAGTCTGGGTTCCTGAGGTTGGTGGAAACCCTCCATCCCTGGCTGTGGTTGGCCTCTGCTGGGTACTTTACTGTGTACTGAAAGAGATTGGAGACAGGAGAAGAGATCAAGACATGGTTGTGCTTTTTTACAGAGGTCAAAACCACAGATAACATTTTCCTTCGTGTGTGTGTGTTTCTGTGTGTTTGGGTGGTATGTGTGTTTGGTTGTTGTGCGCATTTGGGTGGTGCACGTGTGTGTGATGTGTGTGTGCATGGCAGGACTTTGAGATGAACGGAGAGCTGAAGATGGGTGTGGTCGGTCTGCTGGAGGAGGTGCTACGAGATCCTGACCTGCTGCCACAGGAGAGGAAAGCCACTGGCAACATATTAAAGTACAAAGACAAACATGGACACACACATGCAGAGACACACACACAGACACACGTTTACACTCACAGGCACACACTCACACATGGATATCTGGATTTATATGGATTCTGTAAAAAAAACATTTATTGGTATTTGTTTTTATTTCCCAGTGCTCTTTCTCAAGATGAACAAGATGATGCACAGCTAAAGATAGAGGACATTCTACAGATGGTTAGTATTCATGTACTCACTTTCTAGATTTGATGGCCGAGCACCTCACAGAACTACTCTCTGAACCTCTAAGAAATTCAATGACATGCACTACTAGAAGGCTCTAGATTGACAGTGACAATCATGTGTAAGGAGTGGCTCAACTCTGATATTATTTGTCTCCTAACGGACACAGAAAAGCTGTCCTCTGCTCCACTTCATCTTGGTAAGATGTTACCCGTCTATGATGACGGACTCTCCCTAGACAGTAACACCAGTCTTACAAAGTTGCTCACTCTGTATTGTGGTAAAGTCTCTACCCCACTCCTTTCTAGACAGAGTAGAATACTGTGTCAGTCCATGTTTTGGTCCTTGCATATCAGCTCTCAACAGCTATGCCTATTTGTGTGGAGTATGTATCAACACTGAATTTTTGTGGTCTCTCCGTGTGTGTGTTTGATCTGTGCGTGTGTGTGTGTGCGCGTGTGTGTTTGAAGGCGGAATGTCCTAAGGCAGAGTGTTTTGAGTCTCTGTCAGCCATGGAGCTGGCTGAACAGATCACCCTTCTGGACCACATCGTTTTCAGGAGTATCCCCTACGAGTGAGGACCAACTCCCTCCATCCCTCTCTCCCTTCATTCACCCCTCACTCCCTGGAACCATCCCTCCCTCCATCAGTCACTCCCTTCCTCGATTCCTTTCTCCCTCCCTATATCCCTCTCTCCATCCCTCCTTTAAGACATGTCCCAATAATCTGCTAATTTCCACGTCATTGTGTTGAGTGTTACAAGTCATAGGTAGGAAGCGCATGTGTTCCTAAGGCCACATAACATCCTGACTTGTGCATTGTGTGCGCCCTGTCCACCAGGGAGTTCTTGGGCCAGGGCTGGATGAAGGTGGATAAGACAGAGAGGACTCCCTACATTATGAAGACCAGCCAGCACTTCAACGATGTAAGCTCTACTTTCAGGAAATAGCTGTCTGAGTCAACACGCAAAAATGATCAACAAACCATTATCCCAGAATGTTTTTTAACCTCTAAACCCTCTCTCTGTCTCACTCACTCTCTCTCACACTTTCTCTCTTTTCGCTCTCCCTTTCCTCACTCTCTCACTATCTTTTCTCCCTCTCTGTCTTTCTCCCTTCCGCTCTTTCTTTATGTCTCCCTCTCTCCTCTTTCTCTGCTTTAGATGAGTAACCTTGTAGCATCTCAGATCATGACTCACACAGACGTTGGTTCCAGAGCCAGCTCCATAGAGAAGTGGCTGGCTGTGGCCGATATCTGCCGCTGCCTCAACAACTACAATGGAGTCCTGGAGATCACCTCTGCTCTCAACCGCAGCGCCATCTACAGGCTAAAGAAGACATGGGCCAAGGTCTGCAAACAGGTAGGGGACATTTATTTTTAGTAATTTAGTCATTTTAAGGACATATCCTTAAACTTATTTTTTTAACTTAACTCATGTCATGGTATGTTTGTATTTATCCGCCTTTCTTCATCTCTTTTTGTGTGTGTCATTTTTAGACCAAGGCACTGATGGACAGGCTGCAAAAAACGGTGTCATCTGAAGGAAGATTCAAGAACCTAAGAGAAACTTTGAAGAAGTGAGAATATGACCCCTGACAAACTTAAATGAAGATAATCAGGCACTTTGTATCTGGAAATCTGTCTTGTAACATTGATTGGTAACAACTGCTTATGGATTGTGTGTGCAGTTGTAATCCTCCATGTGTGCCCTACCTGGGGATGTATCTGACAGACCTGGCCTTCATAGAGGAGGGAACACCCAACTTCACTGAGGAAGGACTGGTCAATTTCTCCAAGATGAGGATGGTAATAAAAATAAAGGAGGTTTAATGCCTTGTGAAGTTCCTAGTGCACTGTACTGCACATCAGTTCTTAAAGTAATTTGTCCATGTGAAGTTGAAACCCATTTAGAGGTATAAATGTGCCCAAAGTGGCAATGTTAAAACAATAATAGTCTTTCTCTTTCTCACATCTCTTTCATCTCTCGCTCTTTTCCAGATTTCTCACATCATTAGAGAGATCCGTCAGTTCCAGCAGGCTCCCTACAGGATAGAGCACCAACCCAAGGTGAGAGCTCTGCCCTAGACACCTGAGAGAAACAGCGTGGTTACACTTGTAAAGTACCGTGACAGATACCCAGTCATGTAGCACTCATCCGTTAATTACCTTTCATCACACTCTCCCTCCTTGACTTTCTCTCCTTCCCTCTCCTTTTCTCTCATCGCTCTTTTTCAGGTGACTCAGTTTCTACTGGACAAGACGCTGGTGATGGATGAGGATACTCTATATGAGCTCTCACTGAAAATAGAACCTCGCGTACCTCCTGGCTAAACACAAACACTACAAATCACACACACACATGAAATACCTATGCACGTACACAAGCATGTGCACACATATTAGCATGTGCACTTGCATGCACGCATGCACAAACAAATACACACAAACATAATAAACGTCTCTATATGTTTAATGCTTATGTATCATTTGTAAGGCTCAAACCAGTCGAATGACGGAGCTTGAGAATCACCTGCTTTTGAGTTAAATAATCCATATTTGGGATGTAGGGCTTATTACAGAGCATTGCCAATTATTATGCTCAAAGATCTCAGGTGAAGATGTGCCTTTGTTGTTAATATTTAATGTACAATGAAAACCAGATCTAATGAACTGTATTCTTTCAGATTTTTTATTTAATTTCCTAATGATAATATTCAGTACATCGCCGTTGGCCCCACAGTCATATGATTACACTGGCTGAAGTGTAAGCATAGCTTTAGGTATTTCTAAGCCTGGCAACCCGTCCTTCAACAGGCCAAACCTGAACATCTTTGAACCTGCCAATCACGATTATAGTTTTGTGTGGATTTAGAGAATGCGTTATGGTCGTGACATCCAATTCAGGATGAGTCGTCAGATTACGAGGGGTTACAGTCTTCTCATTGTGGATGGTAACGCGCTAGCCTCTCATATGGGATGACTCACATATTTCTCTCTCTGTAACATATACCTATATTTATTCAGATGCTGAGTTGGGTATTTTGGTTAGTTAAATGGTATCTGTTACATTCTGATTAGTCCCCTTATTCCTTTTGATGCTCATTGATTAGATAGGACTGAACTTTGGTCTGTCATTTTGCATGTTTATTTAGCTATTCATTTACTGTACTTGTCAACCATTTTGTTGAAGATGTTTATTTATCCACAGTGTACATTGGTTGCTGTTATTTCTGTTTAGCATCGGTTAAGTATTACAAAGTCACAAAAACAAAACTCACAGGATTTTCGGATGAATTCATTTGTCGGGGCACAAAGAAGCCCCAGCGAGTTCAGAAAATAACTTCCAGTTTGGTCAAACAAACATTTCCAGCTGGAATCCTAAAACATCCTATTCAAAAGCCACACATTCCTGTCTTTGAAAAAAGGCTGTTGAAAAGTTAAAGAAATGAGAACAAAATGGCTGTTTATGACAGTAGACAGTTTATGTACTGCTTATTTAAAACTTGACTTCCTTTTTTGTCTTCTGTCTAACTCATTGTTGTTAATTCCTGTTTGACGTATGAATTTATTAGTATTATTTGAAAGACTACTTGTTTGACAGTATTAGTAAGAATCTGTGCACTGTTTTTCTTTTTTTTTGGGGGGGGGGGGGGGTTAACTTGTGCAAACATTTTTGATAAATAAACTAGGGCATGTTTTTTTCTTCCTTTTAATGTATTCAAATAATTTTATTTCATGTGAATTGCATTGGCTGAGAACTGTAGCACACTTAGTTTGATTGCTTCCTTTTTGTACAGTCCTGAAATATCAGGAACTCTGGAGAAACATGATTGGTAGGCATGTGGTCTTGTTCCACCCATTGGCTTAATGGTGAGATAATGTCTGATTGGTCTAAAGAACAGGTTGTAATCCCACATTGGGGGAGGAGCATTTAAAGACAGTGGGGAGGCAGACTTCTGAGTGAGATCTTAAACAGGGAGGGATAGCGATTCATCCACAGGTACTGTACCTTTTCTTCCCCTCTTTTTCTAGCGAATTCCCAAAGAATACAAAATTCATTAACCAATAGTTTAATTCATAATATGTATTAATATTAAATGGGAAATGTATTGGGAAAATAGAAAAACACTTTTATACTGTTTTGTCTTTTATGCAATTGTTGTGTGACTGTTTTACAAGCAAGTGGATGCAGGCTGGTTGGTAGCTCAGTTGATTAGTGTTGTGATAAGTGTTACGGAAGTACAGTTTTGAAAATACAATTATTTATTGAGTTGTCTGTTCACAAATAGCAAACAGTAACAATCAACATCAGGTATAAATTGTGTTTTTTTATCAGTAGGAAATGCCAGAACACAATGTCACTATTCATTGTCAGCTGTCCCTTATCATGGAGCCATTGTGCAACTTTAACTCTGAGTTCAGCTCTCTTGCCTTATGGCCTATGGGAATAAGTTGTTCCCAGCCACTAGCCTGGGTCAGTTTTCTGTTACTTCCACCTATGGAAAAGGTAAGGATTTAAGGAAACTAAACTGACCTTGGATCTGCTGTTGAGAGCTGGTTATGGTGTAATCTCAACCACAAAGCTGTATAATCCACAGTGACACTAACCAATAGAGGCCTTTTGAGGCCAGTGTGAACAGTACTCCGACACCACCTGGACAACCTGCTGGTGTCATTTCAAAGCTCGCGATTTGTAGATCAATCCTTTCTCCACTTTCACCTACCGTACTGCTTTTCTATCTTTTTTCGGTCTTCTCTTTGAACCTCTGCCCCCCTGCCCTCTCTTCTATATGTTGGCTGGAGGGTCTAGTCTCAGGAACTGTGGCTAGATCAGAATGTCCCTGGTGAGCAAAAGGTCTGGGCAAGGATTTGTGCCAGCTTTGGCACAGGAGCCCAAGCTCAGGATTTCTCCAGAGGTCTATAAATAATGCCAATGACCCAGGAAGACCCCTCAATCACGCTTGAAGATCGCATGCTTGGAGTCTAAATCCAAAGGACAGAAAGGCCACAATATTGGGTTGAGGAAACAGAAAGATGCTGATGGGCAGACTAGTCACTGTGGGCACCTGATAATGGTCTTCCTGGCTTGCAAACGCTATGAATCTGTCAACGAATCACTGAATAACGGGTCACAGCCCTTTTTAAAGGCAAAGTCCTGCTGCTTACTGTGATTCCCCTCTGACCAGGAGATTAGTCTCCTAGTCAGAGCTCCTGTCTATATCTGTCCTTCGGGTTTTAAATGACAGTGGATATGACCTTCAGACGTCTGCCTCAAGACTTAAGATGGGAAAAACCTCACTAGGACAAGGGTTATAACACAGGGGTTTTACGTGATTCATGAGGTTCACAATACAGTTTTAATAGGCTCTGTAGCATTATATTCTTTATTGATTATTAAGCGTTAGTTAACATAGACAAACCTCATCCATACCCACTGAAGAAGGACAACTTTACTCTACCTGTTTGTTGGAAGCGTCCATTTTGTGTCAGCCAGTCTGAGTGCTAAGAGGCGTATACCAAGAGGCTACATGACCTCAGCTTATGCTGCCATCTGCCACTACCTCTCATACTCTAAGCCTGTTAATTTACTGTAAACGGTGTGTGGGTGTGTGTCTGTGAGTATGTGTGTGTATTTGTGAGTGTGTGTGTGTGTGAGAGCGTGTGTTTGTGTGTGCGTCGGTCTGCGTCTATTGTTTGGGGTCACTGAAAAACCATAGTTTATATTCAATGCGGAAACATCTCTGTTCAACAACTGTTCTACTGTATGTGGTAGTTGGGTACAATTCGGAGCCTAGGGTCAGTATATGGGAGTGCCAGCTATGAGCAACACAGCCTATGATTAACTAAATAATGACCATCCGTATGCAGTCATCAGAGTTGAATGCCTAGGCTCTTCACTTCTGGAACTCTATTTTTCTGCAACCTTTCAGTAACAAAGCTTTCCTTCTCTCTTTCTTCTCCCCTCCAGTTCACCTGAATCTGACAAAAACCACCTCACTTCCAAAGATGGCTAACTCCTTCACTCGCATGATATCTGGCCGCAACACAGCTGTGCTGTTGGCTAGCCTGGGCGCGAGTTCTGTGGCAGCGGGCTACTTGATGAGTGAGTCTGGCTCTCTGATTGCTGAGGAGAGAAAGAAGCTGTATCCTCCCAGGTCAGTTGACTAAATCAAGTTCAATGAACCATCTCTAAAATGAGAATGTAATTTACACAGGCCACGAGGTGTGTGTGTGTTTGTTTGTCAGAGCATAAAGTCAAAGGTAGGGATGAAACATTAGAGGCTCACAGACAGCCTGCTTGACCTTTCCGTCAACTTCAGTGCCCTTTCGCTCACTTCTCTTACAGACACAGACAGACTCACGCACACACATACACACGTGCACACACACATTTGGCAGGAGCCAAAAAGGTCATCAGACAACTACTTTAGTTTTTTTTTTGAAGAATATTGTAACAAAGAATTGACAATGAATAATTTAAGCAGATATTATTTGTTCAGTTTTTTTGTTTTTGTACAAAAATAGAGTGATTTGAGTTGACTACTTTTCTTTACAGCTCAGACTTCCCCGACTTGAGGAAGCACAACAACTGTATGGCAGCTGCCTTGACCCCAGCTATCTATGGCCAGCTGAGGGACAAGTTGACCCCTAACAGCTGGACCCTGGACCAGTGCATTCAGACTGGTGTGGACAACCCCGGGCATCCCTTCATCAAGACTGTGGGCATGGTGGCAGGGGACGAGGAGAGCTACGAGGTTGGTATAGGCTTCTGTTTTTCTGGCAGACCAGTGATCACAGAGGTCATTGTGTTCAGTCATTGTGTTCATGTCCCTGCCAGTAGGTCATTTAGTCTGTCAAACAGATATCTGGTTATCCAGTTTTCTTTATTTTCTCTGTTCCACTGGCTGGCCGGATGTGTTTCTGTCTGCTAGTCAAGTCTTGCTTTGTACATCTGTCTGAAGGCGTCCCTTGTGTGTTGTTTGTGTGTTCATGTGGCAAGAAACCATACAACTCCCCATCTCAGTACAATATTACTTACTTTCAGATTTTCAGAACAAATGGCAGTAGTCTTTCCTGACAGAAACCCCTCCCTCCTCCTGTTCCTCACAGGTGTTCGCTGAATTGTTTGATCCAGTCATCAAGGATAGACACAATGGCTACGATTCCAAAACCATGAAGCATCCCACTGACCTGGACTCATCCAAGGTGAAGCTCTCCATCCATCCATCTGTCCATCCATCCATTCTTCTTTCCTTCATAGGTCCATTTTTTTCTAATAGTGCATTCAGTAAACACCTGGCCAATGTGCATCATGTATGATTTGGGTCCTCCACCCTCACCCTCCTCTGTAGATCACGTCTGGGATGTTCGATGAGAACTACGTGCTGTCGTCCCGCGTCCGTACCGGACGCAGCATCCGCGGCCTGAGCCTGCCCCCTGCCTGCTCTCGAGCCGAGCGCCGCGAGGTGGAGCGTGTGTGTGTGCAGGCCCTAGCCGGCCTGAAGGGAGACCTGGCCGGACGCTACTACAGCCTGGGAGATATGTCCGACAAGGATCAGCAGCAGCTCATCGACGTGAGTCCCTGATTCCCACGAACACCACCCATCCATCCACCATATGCAATCTCTCGTGTTCCTTTACTTTCAACTTCATCATGTACTATGATTGAACACTGATCTGTATTATTCTGTGAACATAAATATTTTACATTCATCCCCTGAATCCAAAGACTTGGGAAGCTCACAATTAGGCAAAACAATCCAAAAAACAATTTGAACTGGGCCTACAGTAACATGGAATGGCTACAATATCAAACTGTCTCAGTCACAGTGGATGTCATTTCACTCTCCTAATTCTTTCTGTCCAACCCAATCATACTGCCCCTCCGTAGGAGCACTTCCTGTTTGACAAACCCGTCTCACCTCTGCTCACATCGGCCTTCATGGCCCGTGACTGGCCCGATGCCAGGGGGATCTGGTAAGGCCAAAGCAGTAAAGAGACCATTCTCTTCTTCATAGTTTAGATGGACCAAGTTTATGGGCCAAAGCAGTAGAAAACAGACTAATTTCCTCGTAGCTGTAGACACCTTGCACTGTATGTGCGTAGAAGAGAAGTATTTTTATGAGTGTTCAAATGACTTCTCAAGTGTTTCTACTGAGATTCATTTAAAGTTACTGTAAATGTGCCTCCTACGCCGCCTGTTCAACTTTAATCAAGGGGATCCAGATTATACTGGAAAACTACTGCCTGTCCAAAGCACCATTTCTTCCGAAATAATAATTCCCCAACCATCACCTCTAACCCATCTTTTCCTTTTCTAGTAACTAACTATGAAGTATCACATCTGCAGAAATCAAAGCAGAATTGCACTCCTACACAGCTCAGTCTTCCCTCAAACTTCCCTTTTCCCTCCTCTGATTTTTCTTGTTGACCCCGCCCCCCACGCCAACCCTCTCCTTCCTGTCAGGACCACTTCCTCTTTGACAAACCTGTCTCACCGTTGTTGACATGTGCAGGGATGGCCCGTGATTGGCCAGACGGCAGGGGCATCTGGTAGGGTCTATAGGCTTCTCAAACAGAACCCTCTACCCTGCATGTGTGCTGTGATTCATATATTTACATTTAGTTAATATTCATGATACTTATTTGCTATTCCCCGCATGAATTGACGGGATGATTGGCATGTAATATACTGAGGTGTCTCCAAGTATAACTGACAGTTTCATGAGTGTTTCATACTAGCAGGTTTCAGGAAAGCTAAGAAAGCAAGTGAACCATGTTTCCCTGTTGTCTCGGTACTGTTTCTCCTAGGCACAACAATGAGAAGACCTTCCTGATTTGGATCAATGAGGAGGACCATACCAGGGTCATCTCCATGGAGAAGGGAGGCAACATGAAGAGAGTGTTCGAGACGTTCTGCAGAGGACTCAAACAGGTGCAACTCCTACTTCTCCTTTCCGTCTCTACAACTCATCGAGACCTGTCTACCTTACATGCAGTGTTGTATGCCGTGACCTCAGGAGCACTGTGCTCTCCCGTCCACTAGGTGGAGAAGCTGATTCAGGAGAGAGGCTGGGAGTTCATGTGGAACGAGCGTCTAGGTTATGTCCTCACCTGCCCCTCCAATCTGGGCACTGGGCTCAGGGCTGGTGTCCATGTCAGACTGCCCAAACTCAGCAAGGTACCTCCCTCACACACACACAAACATGACAGAAATATAATTTATGACATTTTAAAATGTATTTAAATAAAATACAGAAAGAAACAGCAGGAGCAGTACCGTAATACAAGGATTTATAAAATATTGCCCTGGCCTGTAGGATCTCCGCTTCTCTAAGATCCTGGACAACCTGCGGCTGCAGAAGAGAGGTACAGGAGGAGTGGACACCGCCGCCACCGGAGACACCTTTGATATTTCCAACAACGACCGTCTGGGCAAATCAGAGGTCAGAAAACATCTAGCCTTCTATCCTTTTGTGACCTTATGCTGCTAATTCTCATAATGTTGTCATATCCATTTTTAAATTGCGTTTGTGTGTGCTGTAGGTGGAGCTGGTCCAGCTGCTGATTGACGGAGTCAACTACCTGATTGACTGTGAGAAGAGGTTGGAGAAGGGTCAGGACATCAAGATCCCTCCCCCTATTGCCCAGTTCAGAAAGTAACATCCCAACTCTGAAACTAGAAGTGACCCACTCCACTGTTAGACCAATGGCAGGAAGTGAGGAACTAGGTGGGAGAAGCTAGCCCTAATCCCTCCACTCATCCCCAAACAGCATTTCTGGAAATAGTAGAAGTACTAGACTGTCATCTGGGCTGGATGTCCTGCTCTTGATGTTTCTTAGTGCTACTAAAGAATATTGCGGATAGGATAGTCTGATTCCTGATATTTGGTTAGGGGTACCTACCTCAAGCAAGGTCTAATCTGTATTACTAACCTCAATAAAAATCTATACTTGAACATACTGATTTGACTATTGCACATTTTTAAGGAGTTCAATTGTGGACAGTCATTTTCCCTCTCTTTTACTACTGTGTCTACCTCACCAAAAAGTTACTTTAATTCCATAATTTAACGTAACTAAATGTATTGTTTGTAATGAAGATAATGCTTTAAAACTGAGGGAGGAAAGTTTTGCACAACAGATTTGGACTCACTCTTCTGCGTAGCTTACCTGGGTTGACAAACTGGGTAAAGATTGAATGAAGTAGAAGTCCTGGGTAAGAAGCACCTGTTTAAAATGAAAGAAGCTCATGTTCCTCTGTCTGTAGACCCACAGTTAGGCAGCTTAGTCACTCAGGGACCAATTGACCTTCTTCAAAAGTTCTTAGTGACGTGTAGCTAATGAAGCTTATGTCTGCACTATATTTAAAATCTTAGTGGGTTAGTGGGGGTGGGAAGTATTAGACAATGTGTGGGACATAGGATCTCCAAATCTCTAAGAAGTAGTAGCAGTACAATAGTTCCTACCCCCTTACACACACACTCATACACCATAGAATGATGAGATACAGATTGGTTATCTTATTCCAGCGCAAAGTAGAAAGCTACTTGTAAACTGGCCTAATCAGGGGTCGTCTCTGTATCATAGGGTGGGGTGAGGTCTCTGTCCTGAAGCTAAACAAATATAAAAACAAATGCAAATACAGGCAACCCAGGCCTATATGGCAGACACGTCTTCAGTGTTTGGAGAGCAAATTGAACACAGCTCACCAAACACAATATACGCAGATCTATGATAATGTACTCATCAAGCCTTTATGTACATTAGGGCTGCAGCAAACTACAAAGAAAACAAATTTGATTTGTTTTGAATTCGAAATATATAATCGACTAATCTAGTTACTAATTATTACACACGATAAAAATTTTGGTTTAAAGTTTTGTAAACTTTCCCACACTGCAGTTCGGCTTCGTTTGCACCATAGACTGTATCTGGTTTGCATTCCCAACCTGCGCACTCCGACATTCTCATAAGTACAGTGTCGTCTCGTCTCCTACGGGAGCGTAGTCTTGAGCTACAGCGCCGCACTGATCAAATAACGACTTGTCGACAACAGAAATATTTGTCGACACATTTTAATTAATAGTCGATCAAATCAAATCAAATTTATTTGTATAGCCCTTTTTACACGCAAGCATGTCACAGAGGGCTTCAGATAACAGATAACGTCGACTAATCGTTTCAGCCCTTCTGTACATAGTATTTTAAACAATATTGTGGCATCCATCTGAAAGTCTGAACATGTGATTATTTGTAGGTGGGCAAGTTTCACACACCAATATTATATATTTTTACTTGTGTTATTAAACAGTGCACTACTTTGTCAGTGCTCAGCATATTCAGTCCACAATCTGTCTCTCATTCTATTGCAAATACCTCTTTTTTGTAACAAAATAGTGACTAACAACACAGCACTTCCACAGGAAAATATCTTATCGGTGTTCCTTAAAAAGAATGACTTCGGACTCAATGTTGAGTAATTAATCAATAAATAGACTAGTTGACAAAGTGATAGTATCATTTGTGTTTTATTGATACATGATAAGGCCCTTACTTAGACAACCCAAAAGCATATCTGATCCTCTACTGTCATCTTGTATGGTACGGCCTGCTTGTTGTTTTGTTTCTGCTTTAGCTAAATTAAACACTGTTGACACACTGATTTCTACAGTTTGGTCAGAGACAAGATGAAGATATTGGAAGAGGGCATTAAAGGCTACTGTACCCTCAAACCGTTAATGTTATCAAGGATATAACTGACCCTCAACAACTGACACCAGTCTATGAGAATGGGTTTCAAAGAAAGGGCTTAACAATAAGCAGGACATCAGGGAGAAGAATATGTGGGGATCAAAGGTGTCTATGTAGTTAGACATCTGTTTACGCAGACACAATAACAGACATATACCCGCAGACAGCACGCTGCCTCATCTGTGTTCTTGGTCCTGTTCAATTTTAGGCTGCTGCACTCGTCCATCCTTGACATGACCTTGGGATTTTATGCTCTATAACTAAATAATAAAAGATTGGGAGAGTGTGCGAGATGAAAAAGCCACTTCAAAAGAGGCTGTTATAATAATGTCGATCAATCACTCCAGAACAGTAATGATAGAGATCATAACTAGGTGTGTTATGTTATATTATCTGATCCATATGCAACTTTACCAAGTTGTTACACCTTCTTTCCTGAATTCCAAGGTCATACAACCCATCTTGTGGTGGACAATCATATACACATCTAACAACAGTTTCTGGTCTCATATAGTGGTGACTGAGTTAAAGCCAGTGAAAGACTGAAACCTTTTGTCAAACAAACTTCCACAATAACCAGTGCTACTCAAGGGGTCAAACAAGCTATTCACATGACCACCGTACAGATGTTTAAGATGGCCAACTGCTTATCTATGGGTAAAGGCATAAAGAGTGCAGTTTGTCCTTTGGAAGTGCCACAGGTAAATTAAATTCCAAACTAATAATCTTAAAAATATAAATTTTGAACTGAAGGGACACACATACAGTTTAACTTTTTATATAATCTGAAACATTGTATTGGTGATAAACTGCAGTTTTATAGTGAACTTAAAAGCTAGTTCCACAAAGTAAAGTGCAACATTAGCAACAAAAAAACATATAAAAGAAACAATCCACCACACAACTCCTGAACTTTCATGTTTTAAGTGTTATCTATCATTTTGTTGCCATTGGGGTGGTGTGTTTTGTTACATATTTTGGTGATGGGGGGGGGGGTGGGGGAGAGGAAGTGAGAGGGAAAAAATAATTAGCCATCATACCACAAGAGTCGAGCCTTACATTTAGTCTCCAAAACGATCAATAATACAGGGTTCTGCCTTGGCTTTCAACAAACTTCTATGAACAAATCAAATGAACAAATCAAGCAGAACAGCATTTTTGTCCTCATCTTTCTTTCATTTCTGTGACGAGTTGCCTTCTTAGACCAATTCAAAATGTGTATAATTTAAGAAAATCAGTAGAAAGTTAGTAACAGCCATAAGTGGCCACCAGAGGGTGAGAGCCGGATCACTAACAAGTCCTGCTGCCAGCCCAGGGAAAAGAGAAACTGAGATACACCACTTCATCTGCAGATGGGCAGGCTCTGGGGCAGCTGAAGGGGAACAAGTATGCACGTAATGGGCATTTTTGAGGTTTTGGGGGGCAGGAGCCGTGATGGATGGCATGGGGGGGGAGCTTGGAATAAGAACGGTGGGGAGAAGAGAGTAGGCCAGGAATCACACCATCACTCTCTCAGTCCACTGGTCGCTTTTCACCATGTTTCTTTGTAAACTCTTCTGCATTCTTAAAGAATTTTTTACGGTCCTTAGAGTATTCCTCGGCTAGGTCCGCCCTCAATGGGTGTTCTGGCTGGGGGTCATTTACCAGAGCAATAAGGGACTGGATCACTGAGAAAAAAGAAAAAAAAGTTCAACAACAATAATCATCATCATCATAAATGTATGTGAGTGTCATGTGGGCATGCTAAACATTAGTCAAGTCATTATGTTACCATCTCCAGGTGAGCTAGAGACTGGCTTAGCACTAAGACTCAACAATTTTACTTAATCTGGGGGGTGTTCCATCAACGTAGATTAAGGAAAAGACAGGCTTATTTCGACAAGTCTTAGTACTTCAGCGAGAGTACCGTTCCATTAAGGTGGCTTATTCTAGTTCTAGCTAAGTAACCAAGGTAACTTATACCACCTATGAACTAGCCTGCTCAGTGTCAGGCTAAAAGTCAAGCTAATTTAAGATGCAAATAATTTCAAACAGGTGGAAACAGAATCTCAAAAGACAGTTCCGTCGAGTGAGTTCCGACCCGCAAAGCACTTTTGTTCTGTCTGTGCGTCCCGTAAGTGCAGACTTTTTTTTCTCACAATATGACCCAGCATGAATTAATTTACATGTTTACTTCATCTCCAAAGAATGTATTAATTTAAATAAACAAGTTAAGAAATAATGTCACTTTCACTGTTTTTAAAAGCCATTGGTTAATTGACATAAAATAAGGCCTAAACTTAGCAGTGCGTCTTGACAAGTTTTGTCAATTATGGCATATCCATTTTTCAACCCTGTGGATGAAGGTGCTCAGATTATACAAAGAGCGTTCATCCCACCAGCCCCAAGGGTCTTCAGAGACAGAAGTATGCTTCCCTGGCCAGTATCTGTGGAATAGGTATAGGTTCAGCAGGCCCAGCATAGTTTATCTAGATAGATTTTATTGTCATTCTTAATATAGGTTGGCAATGAAGACATAATAGTAGCCTACCGTCCTTAGTAGAAAGGAGAGTAGTAGACTATAATAGCAGAAAAGAGGGTAGTAGACTATGCAGTCTATGTAGGTAGGCCTAGACTATCTGCTGGAATCACACATAAGGAAGCAAACTCACTGTAGCCAAGCCTTGCCCACTGTTCAGTCTGTCTGCATCTCTGTGTGTCTTTTGCATGTGGGACATTCTTGAACAGGGTTGGTGACTCAAAGGTTTAGTAAAGGCAACTATGCCAGGAAATAAGAAGGATATACTTTGCTCCAAAGCAGTATACCTGAATATTTTCATCATTTTCCAGTTCATCTTGAAACACAAAGAATCACTGAGACTTTTTATTCAATTGTATTTTCATTGTTTAAAGTAACCTATATGTTGACAAGCTGCTGTATTACATCATCCTCTCCTTCCGGCTTCCCCAATGTTATAGGTGCAATATACTTTCCCCATGGGTGTATCCAGGCCCACTGGAAGACTCAGGGGCTGACTGCCTGGTGCCCCCAGGGTTGAAAAGGCGTTTCTAAAATGCCCTCTAGTGGCAAAAATTAGACAAAGTGCCCTACTGTCTGCCATTCACATTGGGAAATATGCTTGAGTGCCCAGGGTGCCCCTTAACGCAATACACTATAGTGTGCCCTCTATAATAAAATATAAAAAAAACATGCCTTAATGAGTGCCTTTATAGTAGAGAAAATGTGATGCAGTACCCTATAAGGTGCCCTTACAATGGTCTAAACTGGACTGTTCCTGTGCCCTTACTTCCAATGGAAAAGGGTGCTGTTATGAAGTGCCCTGTATGTTGCCCCTACATGATGTGTCCTAAATGGTGCCCTTTCCAAAAGAGAACATGAGATGCTGTGCCCAACAGTCTCCCCTACAAATGTGCCCACTAGGGCAAGCTTTCCCAAAGTGAGGCCATGACGACACTTGGGGTGTCGTCCCATTCCCATTGTTACACTGGTGAGGCCCCATGTCGTGCAGTAGCAGCCCTTAAAATGTTTCCGCCCCTGCCCTTCAAACAGCCACAGTCTGCCACTGTCCAAGCCCCATGGACCTGTGGAGGCAGACTATGTTAATCTTTCCATTGCCTAAATGTACAGGTGTCATCTTTCCCTTTTATTTTAAAGCTCAGCATTTAGCTCATCAGTTAATAAATGTGTGTTGCAAAGTTATTTTTAAGTAATTTATTAATTTTGTTCAAGATGTGAAGACAAAAACATTATTAGCCCACATCAAGTGCAAACCATGGCCTTCTTCAGTGTTTTGAATTGTATCCTTTAATTGTCAATTGCTGCCAGGTTCTTTTTTTGGCTATTATTCTCAATCTCCTGTTGACAAAATTGGACAGAAAACGGTTTCGGACAGCTCATCAAATTACGCTAATTATCAGTAGGCCTAAATGCATTAGTTATATTAAGTAGATTTGGTAGGCCTACAATTTACGCATTTAAACGGTCGTAATGGTTTGACAAGTTGTCTCCCTCGCCATGTTAATTGCTGCAATATTGCTCTTTTTGGGCAACTCCAAACTCCAAGAAACCTCAAAAAATCTATTTACGCTGCTGAAAATAACACCACTCTGCTGGTTTACGCTTTGCTTTTTGCGACATAACTCCTATTTTCGACGATCGCCTGATCTGGGCTGCTTCTGTTCTCTGAGTGTGCGCACAATCTAAGTTTATCGAGGTCTAGCTTGAATTAGCGTTGCTTGTTAGTGGAACGGAACGTTAGTGGAATGGCTTGAGGCTTAAGGCCAAGTTGACGTTTACCTAAGCAAGGCTTTTTCGTGTAAGCGCAGCTTTCGTTAGCGACGTTGATGGAACACCCCCCAGGTCTAGCAGTCTAAACCACCTGCATGCACTTTCAAAAAAACTGGATTCAATCCCTACCTGCCCCATTAGGTCTTTCCCTCTATTTCATTCTCTTGTCTTAGGGGGGAAACACGCTTAGAGTGGCTTGGAAAGTGGAAATCCCCATGCCCCACAGCATACAAATACAGTGGCAAAAAGGCATGGCGTTTGTTTCTGTGTGTGTGTGTGTATCTAACCTACCTTCACAGGGAATAACATCTAAATTGTGAATACACATCAGATGTAGAATAAAATTCTCTCCTTGCATTCTGAGCTTTAAGATCTAACTTATGGGGTAGCAGTGAGATAAAGACTACCAGAGCAAAACTACTGAGGGAATAAGTCTTTCAAGTGTGTGTGTGTGGTCCTTGGTGTGACTGTGTTGGTCTGTACCCATGTATGAGTGTATAACACAGGCTGGTGAGCATGCATCTACTGTACCCTGGTCAGTTTTTGTGGCTGGCTTCCAGTTCTCTGCACTGATCACAGGCAGGCACACCTGGCCCTTCTCATCGATGTTGGGGTGGTAGATCTTTGTCTTGAACGTGATCTTGGGGGGTTTGAAGGGGTACTCAGCGGGAAAGATGATCTCAATCCGAAATGCACCTTTGTCGTATGGAGGGTTGTCCTATTTGAGCAAAAAAGGAGAGGGAAAAGAAGGGGGAGGAGGTGGGGGAAAGAAGGAGTGATGGTTTGTAAGAAATGACTACGACGGCGAGTTGATCCACAGTTCAATGGCAAATGGGTATCCTTGCAAATTAACACAGCTCAATTGTCATAGGTCAACAAAACTAGCGAGATTAACTACTGGTAGACTACTTACTGGAACAATAAGGCCTTGCCAAGTCAAAATATTTGAGTCATCCACTTGAATGTTGCGGAAGTTTTTCATCCCAGATTTGCGGATTTCATCAAGTTCCTGTGAAGTATAAGAGAAAACCATCAGAAGTATGCCAACTAAGTAAACATACTTGGAACACTTGACCAGGAAGATGATGTGTAGGCCAATGAAAACCAATGGAAAAAAAGAGCACCTAATTCAGTTCATCTATTTACAGTAATTCACTATCAAATATCTCCACCTCGGCTAAAGCAAATTGTGTCTTACTAGAATCCTTTAATGCCTATCCACATAGGGTGGGCCCTGAACATTGCAATGGATCAGACAGCCTTGGGTAGGCCTATTTTTAACTATCTCTCTTGCTGGGGCTGCCACGCCCCTAATAACATTAAGTTAACATAAAATACCCAATACAGCATGAATACATTTCTATTTCACAGCTATACTTGAGCCATCTCCAGACAAACTCAATCCGGTCATTGACAATTGATTAATCTGTTATCTGCTTTAACGTTAACTAGCTAGCTATGTGATCAAAGTTAAATTGAAGTGTTCAATTCATACATCTTTTTTTGGTGTATTTCCTCGCATAGCTAGGGGTTTATAGATCGAGCTAGCTAGGTAATGTTAACGTTTGTTACAATTAGCTAGTTAGTGTAATTGTAAAACGCTTCTAAATTCCGCAAACAAAAGCAACGATCATCATTTCTCTAACAGTGTTAGTAACACGGTACAGTACTTGTACCCAGAGCCATATACATTTTTTTTATATGGCTCTGATAGTACCTACCTACCTAGCTAACGTTATTAGATTCGTTGATGTGATAGATCGAACAGTTGCAAGTCAATAAAGTTTTCTGAGTTATTACATGTCGCTAACTAGTAGACTAGCTAAGCTGTTGGCTTTCAACGCTGTTTACTTTGACACTTACCAATTGGTTGTTGTGCCTTTAATGTACTATATAGGCAGTTAGCTTGTGTAGCTACCTTGACTGAGTGCGCAAAAAAGCTAGCCACTGGCTAGTAGCTAACTAGCAACTTCCCCAT
Source organism: Thaleichthys pacificus (assembly GCA_023658055.1). NCBI lineage: Eukaryota > Metazoa > Chordata > Actinopteri > Osmeriformes > Osmeridae > Thaleichthys > Thaleichthys pacificus. The sequence goes on from CM042865.1 coordinate 4,336,811, forward strand.
TGTAGCAAACACTATTGTGACTGGCTAACTAGGCGCTAGCAAGCTAAATCGAAACCTAGTAAATGTATAATTAAAAATAACTTTTATAACTGGCAATAAAACATTTTACAGACGGTTTTGGTTATGACCAAAAAGTTAGGCAGTGTAGTTAAGTATTGGATATTTGGAAATAATCTCATGAGCCGGTGCTTCGTCACTCGTTCGCGATAGAGCTAGCTAGCCACCTAGACTAGCACCATTAAAGTAGCTAGCTAGTACTGTGTCTGGCTAGCCCTGATTCTGTCTGCTTTTCTTCTTTCACTTTCTGACTAGGCCTACATCGCACGACGACATACTCACAGTAAACGACACTTATTTATATAATCATGGATTTATGCCTTAAATACAATACTGATTTAAAGTAGTATGACTAAAAACGATTATCTGATTTCTAAGCAAATGTACCTTATGTAGCCTCCTGCTCGCCGCCATCGTGGAATTACTGTCTATACCCAGAATACACAGCGAAGAGGCGGCATCTCTGGAACGGAATCTTGCATTCCAGTTGAGATTTTTTTTAAGGCCCTTTGACATCATGGGTTATATTACAACCCATGGCCATGTAAAACAAATCATACCAAGTGGATGATAAACTTCACTACCAATTGTATTAAAACAAATATGGCAATTGTAGCCTATTAAATAATAGTGTTAGCTAGACACTCACCAAGTCAACTAGAGTTTTCATGAAACTGAGTGCCACTCTGTTTGATAAACGGCTATACATCTAGATTCTAGAATGTTGATGATGACCCCGACTTTAACTTAATTGTGGATGTTTTTTTGTGTAGGATATCTGCCCCATTGCGTAAATTATGTTTCATCTAATTACAACAAAGATGATATAATAGTTTAAAATGTACATTTCTTATTCATCGTTATCCTAATATTTAGGATATTAGAAATTAGCCCCCTGGGAGTACAGTGCTAAGGGCATAAAGTAGGCTATGCATGGTTCCCATTCACATAGCCTACAGTTTGCGGCCCAGTCATCATCCATCACTTGAACTAAGAAGGAAGAGGTACAAGCCTATTCACTATACCTATCAATGACAGGTCGATAAAGAGAGGAGGATGCATTCGAAGCAGTAGGAGATACACAAATATGGTATTCTTATCTGAGCTAATCCCTGTAAAATGGTTGGTTTACTTTGTCTTACTCTGTAGTGGGACATTTTACACATTTTAGTGCCTGGAGGGTAATTAAAACAAGGTTTACAGACAAATAAGAATGTACACTTAGCATACTTTGGTACACTATTGATTACTCAATTTTGTCCTAAAACTTTTATACTTCCATTCACACAAATCAGAAAAAGTTTCAGTGAATTAACAGAATTGTTGTAGGCCTAGGACTTGTAACAATGTAGGCTATTATCTTGTTTGAGATTACAATAAAAAGCTATGTGGAGTTTCACACTTCTTATGCATAAATGTATGTGATTGGTGAAAGTAGACATAGCCTATAGGCTACTTCCAAATTAATGCGACCCGTTCCAGATCGGAGTATAGCCTACTATATTAGCCTATAGCCTACTATAGCCTAGACGTGTAGCCTGACGTTGTCATACTCATAATTCTAGTCAGAATATGAGCCTGATACCGCTCCGTTGGGCTGTGAGTATGGGGCGTGTTTCAACCGAACCCGGAAAAAAATGCCTCTTCACTCAATTGGATAGACCTACAACCAATCAGAGAAACGTAGTATGTTGTTTGTTCGAAAACGAATTCAACCCAAGCGCTCTTTGGTGATGTGGTTGATTTGATGTGGTACGTTACTGTTGATCATCTGTCCATCATCGTATAAAGCCCGCCCTGACAATTTGATTGGTCCGAACAGCTCTTGTTCGGACATAGTTTTTCCCCAACCGAGCGACCCCAGACCCAACTTCCCGACCACATTTTTTTGTGGGCGGGCTAAGTGTGCTTTATTTCCTCAATAGACAAAACATGCAGGAAAGGCCCTATTCTTGTAGTAGGCCTATATGCTTATGTAGCCTACATGAGCTGAATTGGTTAAACAAATTAATAAATTCAAATCGGTCACACATAAATGTGAGTAAGGTTATTTTAATCACTTAGTCTAAATGTAAGGTTCAGTGCCATTTATGACAAGTGCAGGTGTAGGCTAGGAAATGTTTTGTATGCTCTTGTTTCTAGCGGCCTATCTAAACCTAATGATGCCAATAACAAATCAATCATAATCATAAAGTCTTAAAACGATACACCTCTTAATAAGACCCAGAGCCGGCTATATTTATTCTGCTGTCAGGTATGGAATGACAGTTGAACATCCCTTTGGCACATATTTGTAGTCTGGCGTGTGTGAAGCTCCGGGTTCTCTGTTGCCTCCCTGCCTTTTCGGAGGACTTTTATTTAAATTAGGTCAAGGGTTAGGATAGGCCTTCCAGCGTATCAAGCCCCTGCATCTGCATTCTGCAAGATGGCGTGCGAAGGGGTATGAGGGGCGATGAGGTGGAAAGGCTGGATGGTAACCTATATTATAACGCTTTCATTGATGAATCAAGGTAATATCCGTTTTCTCTCCTTCAACTTGTTTAGTATATGTAAATCTTGCTAATCCTTGGTCGTGTTCCATAGATGTTCTTTTTGGTGTTCTTTTTTATATTTTTATAAGTGTTGGACTGCGAATAGCCTACCGTGGTCCGTGAGCCTGGAGAATTTCGTTTCAGGTTGTTCGCAACTCGAGTTACCATTGCCCCTATCTATAGGCTACCACCAGCAAATTGTTTACGTTCTACGTTGCTCCTCAGTGTGAATTGTATGCTTCTATGTTACAAGTATTATCAATACCTATTATCTATAACCAATGCTTTTTGTGTAGCCTACTAAAAAAGCTTTTGATGGAAGACAGTCTAAAAATATTCGGCGATGGATCTATTGCCTTGTTTTTTTTCTTGTCGCATCATTTAGGAGCTGTTCAAGGTGTATTTTTTAGTTCACTTTCGTACACTGTGATCTCACCGTCCTTTAATACAGATAAAGCCTACATTTTAATTCTGCGTTAATGCTCAGGGGTTTTATGTGGAAGCATAAACCCAATGTGTTTGTCATTCAAAACAGCCTACGAAATCTTTTGGCTATGCGGCCATGCAGTGACTTACCGCAGTAGCCTACAGGGAAAAATCTGTCTCTTTAATTCAAAGACGGTATGATAGCTGTATGGATGATCATATTTATTTTGACGCACAAACACACATATGCCAACTATACAGATGAATTATCAAATACAATGTGACAGTAGATTTAGATTTTAATTTTTTGTGTTGTTTACTGCGTTCGTGGTATCAACAGTGCCTAATACTACCTCACCTAGCCCTGCAACTCATAGGCTAAAGTCAAAATCGAATTACCTTAATTGAATGGTTTTACACCAATTACTTAATGATTTTTATTCCACACCTTCTGCTTCTATGGATCTTTAATACACTCATGCAGATCCCAATATAATTTATTTTGCACAAACATGCCGCAAACATGACAAATAGCCTACCTGAGGGTAGCATTCTGTTTAGAATTGTACCGAAGGAAATCTGGATTTAAAGCAGGGTAACTGTTGGTTGGTACCTAAAATGCATGACCTAATTATACCTTTTAGTTTAAGTATACTTATTTTTATTTAAACCTTTTATGCAGTTCTTGTCGCTGTCTATATGTGAAGCAGTGTAAGGTCTCTTGTTCCTTTTATTACATCATCTATATCTCTAAGACAGGGGAGCTAGAGATAAGCCTAAATGTAGTCAAACTCATGGTAGTTGAAAGTTATTTCAGGCTGTGTTTGGCCCCATCTGTTGACTTATGTTTATGTTCACAACAGATACAGTGCCAACTGGAAACATATATTTTGAAGAGTAATAAAAGTAATTATAGATGAGAATAGAATAGTGAAAATGGTGAAGAAAATGTCTTGATTGCAATGTGGAAAGAAAAGTCTAGTGGTGCTGTATGAAAGAAAGCATTGTTTTTGTAATGAGAGGGACTGAGTGAAGAAGAGTCATGTGGTTGATCAGGTCCTGTATGAATACTCTTTAAAGGCAACCATTTCCCTTTCCTTACTTGAGGATAGCCTTTCTCTTGTAAACCTCCAGCATGATCAAATAGATTAAAAGAGGGTTTATTGACACACCAAGGCAAAGGTAAGTTGGATTTTAGGCTTTTTGTCTGACTACTACATCTGTTTGAGGTAGTGGACTGACTCAAATTACTATTATTGTCTATGCTTTATGCAATTTAGTGAAATCAGGTAATGTCTGAAGGCTTTTACATGGCAGTCTGCAAACGACAGTCATATGATTGTATCCTGCTAATGCCCTGGGCATGGGACATTCATGGAGAGGCTTGATATTCTGACTTTACATGCAACCACAGGCCTGTATATGGGAGGCAAGAAATGAAGGAAAATTAACATTGGGTTCAAGCAATAAATTGGTCCTTGCTTCATTATTTTGACATCGGTCATACGATTTAAATAATTATCTGAAGAGGTGCCAGACATTGATGCATTAAGACTCATTCATAGTTGTGGACATTTAGTCATTTATCAGACGCTCTTACCCAGAGCAGGGTTAGTGGACACACTGTCTTGTCTGCCTTTGGCCTTAAAACACAGAATTCCACACAGTGTTCACTTTTAATGCAGCTGGTTTACCAGATTAATATTTCCTCATAGTTCCACAGCTCTGTGTGCTTTAGCTTTGTGTTCCAGCTTACCATAAAGCAGTCAGTACTGCTGTTGGGTGAAATGACTCCTATGGTATGGCCTAAGCTTGTTTACCTTGAGCCGTTTACTCATACTTGACTGATCCCCAACCTTGCAAAAAGCATCTTCAATGGCTTTGCCTTGTTTTGACAAGAGGAATTGCATCAGTAACCAGTTTCCTTTGCCATTATGATTGGATACTCAAATGATCATTGTACAATACAAAATTAATGCAAACTGAATGATTACGTAACCTTATCAGGTTATCCCTTCATATTTGCTTTGTAAGATACATTTTCTGCCTTGTTTGTATTAAAAAGGAGGATATACGGGTGGCTGCCTATCACCGTATCAACCTCACTGTAAGAACCTTCATCACAGTGCTCAAACGTTTATGTATTTTTAGAAGGAAAGTGGGTTTCGTGTTCCTTATCAATCTATGCCAAAACAGATGTTGCTCATTCTTATCAGGGAAAATATCCCATTCTAATGCTAAAAATACACAGGTGTGGTGTCATTTGCTGCTCATATGCACTATATTTGGGAGCATGATGTAGATATGAAGTTATAGAGTTGTTTCATTCATTGACCCTTGAATGATCTTGAAAGTGAGCGAACACTGTTAACAACTGCAGTTTAGTCTAAAGAAGCTGTTTGTTTTGGTAACATTAATATAAGATTTTATGGGGCCCTGCCTCTAGAGAATTTGCCTGTTATTTAATGATACAATAGGCTGTAATCGGTTGTTGTCTACTGCCTTTGGATGTACTACATGTGTATCTTAGGTCCACCCTGCCCTGCAGACAGACCCAATGCTTGTGCTTGTTAAAAAAACAAAAAAAAAAAAAAACCATGAAATCTAAACATTAATACCACTGAGCGGTGTGCTTCTGCATAACATATTTGACCAGTTGTCAAAAGCATTCAAATGCTTCCAGTCCTCATTGTACTATAACGGCAACATATAATATATAACATTTCTTTTTAATATTTATGGAAACCGGAGACATTCTGTACCATCTCATAAGTTCTATTTATAGTGGACCAGACTCCAACAGTCATTACTGGCAGTAGTAGATAATACAGTAGAACTGTCTTTAGACTGTGCAGAGGTGGCTGCAGCAGTGATAATCTTATACGGATAGCTATCAGGGTAGTGCTGCTCCCCTAAAATTGAACAGTGGCAGAGGAGATAGAAAAACTTGTGGCCAGGGTGGGGCACCACTTTCTATTTTTACCATGTATCTATGGTCTGTCTGTAGACTTTTTTTAAGGATTTGTTGGTGTTTGTGGAAATGATATCCTATTCAAGAATTTATTCAAAATAGTTTCCTTAAATAGCCTTTTCTCAGGCCAGTGCACTCAGGGCATTGCTGGAATTTCAGCAACATGTCTGGACCTGCAAGGGCCAGGTCTGCCAGACAGAATTATGTCTGCACATGATTGTAAGTTTGTTACTCTCAGTGTTCTACCATAGCCAGTTCTATCTCATTAGGCTAGGGTGTTCTCTCACTCTTTCTTCTACACAGCTCTGTACACTTTGTTGAGCTGTCAGAATGACACTTTGTCCCTCTTTCCTTTTCTCGCCACAGGTCCATCCAGGTGTTTAAACCAAAGTGTGTGTGATGGAACATCCAAATTATGCCAAGCAGCTGTTGCTGCAAATGAACCAGCAGCGATCCAAAGGTTACCTATGTGATGTCATCATCGTGGTGGAGAATGCTCTGTTCCGCGCCCACAAGAATGTCCTGGCAGCCAGCAGCAGCTACTTCAAGTCCCTGGTTCTCCACGACAACCTCATCAACCTCGACACAGAGATGGTCAACCCCGCTGTGTTCCGACAGGTCAGCAGCCCAGCCAGTTCGAACCTCACTCTATAAACACTTTCAGTAAATTTAGATTTTTTTAATCCTAAAGTGTTAACTCAAGCTGACTCTATACTATCTCTTCCTCCAGGTGTTGGATTTTATCTACACAGGGAATTTGGCAAACTCTGACCCCGTCAGTGACCATAGTATGTCCGCCCTGCTAACAGCCGCGTCATATCTCCAGCTGACGGACCTGGCAGCTATGTGTCGCAGGAGACTGAAACGTAACGGCAGGACAAGCTCCAGCAAGATTCCCACTTCCACGACTTCCCCGATCTCCAACGGACGTTTCTCTCACCCGCAGCGTCTGTCCTCCACCCCCCTCAGGGTCACCCACAACAACCACTACCAACACTCAGGTTCCAGGGAAGTCGAAAAGAGCCACAACCAGAAACAGGATGGGCGTTTAAAGGAGGATCTATCAGAGGAGGAGGTGTTTATCTCAGGCTCGCGTTGCATGTCTCTCAGCCCTTCTGCTGGTGATGGGGTCAACAATGGTGTAGACATGGGGCTTGGTCTGGGCCTGGACCTATCCAAAAAGAGTCCTTCAGGAAGTACAGCAACAGAGGAGGTGAGCCCTAGCAGTCTCGCCCAAGGCTCGCCGCCGTCTGGCTCCCCTTCTACAACCAACAGTGCCTCCTTCGAGTATACACCCACAAACCCCACAACCGCCAGCGTCAAACCAGGTCAAGAAGCAGGAGAGGATAAAAGGCTCCCTCAAAAGACCACCACAGACCTCCTGCAAAGGGCTACTCACAAAAGGCCCAGACCCAGGAGCTTGGGCTCGAAGGTAGGGGAACCTAAGACACCATTGCCAAATGGTCTGGGAAAGAACCGTGGCATAGATGGAGCAGAGGTGAGCCACAGGGGTGACAGTGTGTCACCAGAGTTGGGGGAGGGAGATGGCGAGGAGAATGGTCTGGAACAGAGTGAGGAGAGTGGCCAGAGCGAGAGTGAGGGTGGAAGACGAAACCAAAAAAGAAACGCCAATTACATATACCGACAGCCCCAGCAGGGCTTTGAGCCCCCCTTGGGGGACAACCTGTACGTATGTATCCCTTGTGGCAAGGGCTTCCCCAGCTCTGAGCAGCTTAATGCCCACGTGGACACGCATACTGAGGACGAGCTGTATATCAAAAAAGAGGAGGACGAGGACGAGGAGGAAGATGAAGGTGTGTCACCAAAGGAAGAGGACCAAGACGACCCTGAAGACCTGAGGTCTCAAATAATGGAGACAGAACCAGACATGGATGGATCACCACCTTGTTACAACTGTACCATCTGCAGCAAAAGCTACAAGGACCCAGCATCTCTACGCCAACACGAGAAGAGCCATTGGCTGAGCCGGCCCTTCCCATGTAATATCTGTGGCAAGCTGTTCACCCAGCGGGGCACTATGACGCGGCACATGCGCAGTCACCTGGGCCTTAAGCCCTTTGCCTGCGAGGAGTGTGGCATGCGCTTCACTCGCCAGTACCGTCTGACGGAGCACATGCGCGTCCACTCGGGAGAGAAGCCCTATGAATGTAAGCTGTGTGGTGGGAAGTTCACCCAGCAACGCAACCTTCTCAGCCACCTGAAGATGCACTCCTCACCCAGTTAGAGACCATGCTGGGCCATTAGCAACCGATTACCTCATTGTTCGAAACCTGCTCCCGGGCATCCAGAGTGACCTCACTAAGAATGTACCCATCTTTCTAAAGCCTGTCTGGCCATGCATCACGTGGGCCTACATGACCTAGTGTTTCACCATGACCTCACTTTTTCAGAAGCCCACCTCAATGCATGCAGAACAACCTCATACCAACCTCTCACACAGGCAAACTGTTTATGCAGATTTTCTATACTTGACCAGGGCAGTATACCACCACTTTCAAACCAACCTTACATATATACCTCATCTAAGCCAAACAGTACATTACTGCTCTATATAACTCACCCTGGCTGGACAACACTCCTCAGGTAAAACCAAAGACTCCTCCCATCTGAAGATTTTCTCCTTGGGATAGAATTTATTTATTTCACATTTACTGCTTTTTTAAATGAAGCAAAATATTAACCGGACCTTTAATTGATCATAGCTTTGTGAATCCAGCCAAACCTCCCCCAGGGTCTGACACCATGGCATATTTATGGCTGTGGCTAGGCAACAGGGTATCTACCTTTTGGGGCATATTTTACCTCAGACGTAGGTTGGATATGAGACAAGCTTGTCATTTGAACAATATAAGTAGTGCCACTCTACAGCTGGATTGAGATGACCTACATTTAGATGCAGACATAAGACACTGAATGCATGGCATCATCATTATCAGGGATGTTTGTAATGCAAGTCTTTTCCTCTCAATGTTTTTAGTCTATCCTCAAGTCTTACGTAAAAGCCAAATTTTGGGTTCTGGGGTTGAAGATGGTATTTTGTAATGTGAATGTGAAATGGGATCATTTGACCTAAATGAGATTGTTAGGGGATTCTTTAGTTTGTGGTATTAATGTGTGTTTAAGTTTTCATATGTAGGTCTGTGATACTCTCTGTGTTTCCTTTACAATTATTATTTTAAACGCAGTATTGTCATACACATGCACAGTTACCTTATAATTCCTCTTTCAGTTGAGTCCTGAAATATCATGTTCATAATATTTGCATGTAATTCCTTTGGAATTCTTGATATTACAACAGCTTATTATTAAGAACTGAACGCTTTCTGCTTAAGTATTATAGTGCTACAGAGAAGTGTAGTAACTGGTGAAAGTTAAATCCAAAGAGAGAAATGACAACAAGATGACAAACTAACAAACCCCCAGATAATAACCAAAGTGTTTTCATTAGGAGGGAGGTTTTGCAGTTACCTCCTTTGCTGGTATACCTTTTCCACTTCAAACTTTCTATGCCCACGTCAATTGAACAATTTAGTAGTGTGGTGTTAACCATGGTCCCTCCATAGTCTTGTACTGTACTTGCTCCAATTCATTTATATATTTTTGTCTGACCAAAACAAAGGCTAAATATACACCAAGTTCAGCTAGTCAATCATTCTTTATGGCAAATCTGACTCGTTTTATTTTTAAGTGTCTTACAGTTTGAGCATTTATGTGGTTGTTTTGTCTTTTGAGCTTGTAAATATCAGAGTACAGGCAATTAAACCACGAAATCCTTTGCTCATTAGACTTTTGTTTTCAAGTCCATTGTTTTACCTTAAACTCTGTCACATGAGTTCCTGTGCTGCTTTATGAGTGTCAGGGGCCACATGTGGTTGAGTTGGGGAGGAGGCTAATCAAAAACATTCCAGCTAGCACTCTGCAGCCTAGTACACGCATCACAGAAAGATTGCATAGGTCTAACCAGGAGAGAGGTAAAGTGGAATAAGGAATGTGATCAGTAATTAGCCTCAGACTAGTGATCACCTGCTGTAAATGCTTGTTCCAAGTCCAAAGGTGTAGACCCCCTCTCAATTCAGGAACATTTTCATCAAGAGGGATTCCAATGTTAAAGTGGCAGTCATATTGTGTTTGCATTTCAGTAGAAGCTACTTCTCAGTTTGATTTCACAGCTGACTTCTGGTGACTTGATATAGGCATTTAGAATGTAAATTATAAGGTTGCAGTGTTTTCTTTTTCATCTTTCAACTGTGACAGTAATTCATCCACCATGAAACTTCAGGGATAGTTTATAACCTGTTGGTACTATTGTGGATTTCTCTATGCTAAATGCAAAACACTAGTTTCCTACCCAAGATTTTTGTAGTGGTGAAAGGGGGGAAATCCAGTTTTAAATACTTCTTGTTTAAAGGTAGAGGTGTTTTAATGTTAATGATTTTAAAGATTAGCTTTTTGAATATGTATGAGAAACCGCATGTTTAGTATGAAAGATAAAAGCTTGTTCCAAATTTCCAGTTTAGTTTCTAAACCAAAGCACATATTGAATGATGAATAGATGTGATGATAAAACAAATAGTGTATATGAAATGTTTGTTTCCATTGTTTACATAAACTCTTATGTCATACCTCAGGCAAGGAGAGGTCAGTTGAAGCGGGTACTTAATTTGTAGAATCCATTTTTAGTGTATTGTTAGACCTTTTAACAATGAAAGTAGCTGCATGTTTTTTTATGGCATTTTCTGCTGATGTATTTAGAAAAATACTTTATTCATTCTTTGATTGTGACCAAACAAATGTTTTACAGAGAAAGGACGATGAAGATTTGGTGTGTAGAAGTATACTAGAAATAAACAACCCCCACAGATAAAAGATCAATTTGTTCAAATGAAAAGTCAGGGATTTTGTTACTATTCTGTCTTATTGTGCTCTAATTTATATATTTTTGTCTGGGTTTTTAGAACAAGCTTAGACTGACCTCTCCTTAAACACAGTTTTACAAATTTTGGCAGTGGTCACTTTTATATCTGTCTTTTGAAGAATGTATTTATTAGTTTCCCTCAGTTTTTACCTCTTGATGAGAACCATATATGGTCAATATCAGGATAGGGTGTAACTACTTGTTCATCTTACAGAAAGATGACACAAAGCATTAAAGGTATAGTACACTTCAAAATCAAAGGTGGTCTGAAAATGTATTTCTATGCACCAAAGATGTTTTCATTTAGTCTAGTTTGTATTTGCTATATTCGGGTTTTTTTTGACTCCCTTACTATCCAACACATTAATAAACTAGATCATATCAGCAGCCCTCAAGTCTAATTATGTTGAAAAGTTACTTGATAGATGGCTGCTCTTGCCAGTGGCAGCTAATATGAACATTTTACAGAATAGATGGGGACTAACTTAAGAATTTGGCGTGTACTATCCTTTTAAAAACGTAGCCATAATCCAGGTCAAACAGTGACATCTTTTTCTATGATGAATAACTTAGCCCAAAGCATGAGGAATACAAATATGATAAAAAATAAAAAAAAGCTTATTTGTTTTGTGGTTCTTGTATGTCGTTTCTGAGTAAACCTGTGCTCGTTGTCACATGTCCATATCCAATATGCAGAACCACTGAAGAATATTGTGTTTCATCCACTGAAAGAGGTGGTGTTGCCAAAGCAACCTGGTTCAAGCATGTCATTTAAAAAGGAAAAAATGTAAAGCTGTTCCGTCTACTAATGCCATTTAGGAAGATGTTGCACTGTATAGGCCTACATCTGGGGGAAAAACATTACCATTCTCAGTGTTGTTTCAGAACAGCATTTTGTGCAATATTACAAACTAGATGGTCGATTGTCTTAGAAGGTGGCCATTTCCAGACAAGGAGGTCGGTACAATTTATGAAGGAAGACTTTTCATATGATTGGCAATCCTCTTTTTGTCACCTAAACTTGAGTTTTCCGATATAAATGCCACTAAACTCAAGCCAAATGCATTTTTAGGGTTTCTGACCCCATTTTGATAGTAGACTACATATACTCTGTAGTATGATTGGACTACATATACTGTAGTATGATTGTATTATTCTCAAGACCACATGTACGTGTTCCATTTAAGTCTGTCTTCTTGACGATAATATTTTTTCCCCCTGATAACCTTGGAACAATGCTTTCTCACAACTCCATGGGTTAGAGGGTCTGTCCAGCATTGGTAAACACAAGGCCTGCCTGTGACTTGTGCCATGTGATTTCATCTATACACACTGTCTTAATGTACAAAAATAGCAGAAAACTTGTTTGTCCTCAGATCTTTTCATTAAAAATCTCAGAAATATGATTTAATTCTTTGTCAAACGTGTGTGCTGTTTTGTTTGGGATTATATTTATAGTGCATTATAATGAATGAATATCAAACATTACAAATGTGGTTGCAGCTATTTTATGTGATTGTGCTGCCTAAAATGAGTAGCGTCTTACAACCCAGCTCATCTGAACCTAAACACGTCACTACACGATGCTATGATAAAAGGTGTGAGAGGCATCTGTGTGATCTGTGGAGATCCCTCCCAGGGGCTGATAGAGGCACTGGGGGAAGGGAAGTGTTCAGCCTAGGGCTCCAGCTCACAGCAGGGTGGGGTGGGTTTGGGTGAGTAGATGAAGGGGGTGAGGGGCAACGTCTGCCATCTGTGGGAGTATCTATTGTGCCCAAGTTTGAAGAGAGATTCACTCAGTCGTTTTGCTATTTCTTTTGTAGTCTTTATCTCACAGTCCTCCAGGTAGAACAAAAAGCAAGAAGACAATTGTTTCCTATCATCTGTGGTGTATTCACTATTTAGATGTTTTGCCCAATCAAGTAAGCTAGATAAACTCAAGGAAAAAGTCTATCTTGTGTATTTGTGTGCTGTTGGGTAAGAGGGTAACTCAATCATGCATACAAGGGACACACATCCAGTCACTGAACGAACCGGTTGCCACTCTGGGCTCCTAGGCTGTTGATAATGTGCGGCCCATATAGGCCCTCATCCTGTGGTGTCACATGCCACTTGACCCTTGAAAAGGTTAGAGTTCAGCACAATGGGCTGCATTTTGATTTGTACCCTCCCTCCCAGCCTTCTTTTCAGTCAGCCGTCTGCAAGCCGCAGCCCACAGATGCCTGTCTGAGAACACATCTGCGGAGGGCAATCATGCCCATATATGGCAAAGGAAACGTAATGAGATGCATTTCATTGTAACTGTTCCTCAGGAGTGGATTTGCATACAGAAGGAGGTGGCAAAACCAGCTAAACTCCTTAAGTGAGCAGTTGAGGGCTTGCTTGAGCTTGCCCCTGGAGCATAATGGTTAGGATTATTGTTCTGGAGAAGGCTACCTACATTATAGTGGATTGTTTTGTTTGGTGGGGAAGCCTCTTTCCATCATTAAAAAGATTATGTTGTTGCTAAAGTTTTGAATTTGTTTGTGCTGATAATACAAATTTGAGTCTGTTGCGAAAGAAAACATAGTGGGCACAAAGGGGAGGGGGATTGTACCCCTGAACCCTACAGCTGGCCTACGTAAAGTAGGTTTTTGCTGCTGCTCTGAACACCCCCCTCCTCTCTACCCAGTGCCCCGGTCTGGGTCCACTACAAAAGGACAAAGGGGGTCGGGCATTTAGGTTGGGTAGAGTGGTGGAGGGACTTACTGGGCAACAATAGGAAGGAGAGAGAGGGACCAGATGAAAACCCTGGACATCTGCTGCTCTAAAACGTATATCATGCTAATATACAAATGGCATCTATGTCACACACAAACATGCTTCATTGACCAGATGAGGTTAAATTATGAAAAGGAAAAAAAAAATTACTTTAGTATTCCTTCTCAGGATGGGGATGTAGCTATTGCCAGATAATGTCTGGGTGCAACATAGCATCTAGGTTATATAATAATTGCCTTTGAATGGCACAATGTGTCCGTTGCTATGCTGGTGCTGACACAGAGTTTGTTGCTATATTGTATTGGCATGCATGTGGTACGCATAAAACGCATAAAATAAAATGTCCCTGGACCATGATCCCACTAACATTAATTTCCGCAATTTCCCCTTGGGTTTAATAAATTACCTAGCTACTGTAGGAGCCTGAGGTACCGTTTTAGGGAGGAAAGCAAACTTAGATTTGTTTTATTTTTAGAAACGTAACATTGTTTTATGTATAATATACTCACAGCATGAGTGTTTGGTAAGCCTACAGTATAATGTTATTATTGTAGCATAGTTTTGAGGATTCCATCTTCACCAGACTCAGAATTCTACAATGCACAATATTTGTGTCATTGTACACTTGTAATTTGTTCTTTCTTTTGAACATGGTCTGGATAAATGACTTGGAAATTGGTCTTTAAAAAGTCTGGCAACTTTCTACATTAAGGGTGCATTAACTACATAGCAATACCTATAGTGACAACATTGTGGTTACATAAGGAACTGCTCTGTAGTTACACTTCATTAGAGTTTAGTGGGACAAATGATTACACTTGTAAAACTTGGTATGGAGGGGGTTGTTCTTTCCAGGGGTGTGAATGTTGAAATGTGAAAGGTAGTTGACAACCGTCAACTGCCTTTCTTTTAACATTAGTGTGTGTTATTGTATGTGTAACAATGTACTGTGGAAACCCTGGAGCTCGGGGCCAGGTGATGCAGGAGAGGTTCCCGCTACCTGGCCGGCTAATAAGGACCACAGCTGCGCCTCATCAGCCAATCAGGGTGAGTCGCGGCATAAAAGCTGGCCAGGGCAGGGGAGCAAATGAGAGGGAAACCGTGGTGAGAGCTGCATTGTGTGATTAACACACCCTGTTTCTTTTTTCATCATGCTAGAGAGCCACCAGGGCCACATGGGGATGTCCGTGGACCTTTCCCTCCATTGAGGAAGAATTTTGATTTGTGAAATTTGTATTTGAGCCCCACAGTACACAATGTCTGATATAGCATCTTCACATACTCCATAATGCATAGTATCAAAACATGGTCATTGTTTTGCATAGCATTTTGTGGTGCTCTCTGTTTTGCAATACATACATGAGTATTTGGTTAGCTCATGCAGTAAGAGCTGTAAGACCTGAAGAAATGTGTCCATCAGTTCACAAGATCCATAATTTCAAAGTAAGAGCTTCTGTTAGCGTGAGTGGCAATGTTATGGTTCAACCATTCTGTAACTCATGGCCACAGCCACGGCCTGGTCCCTGTCCCTTTTACACCCCCTGCTGGTTCTCCTGTATCATCCTGCCTAGACCCTCCACACCTGCTGCCCATTACCTCATCATCCTGCAATACTTCAACCCGGCTTTCCAACCACTCCTTGTCAGATCGTTGTCACAGCTTCTGTGGTAGTATGCGCTTTTGACCCTCAAGCATTGCTTGATTTACTTGCCTTCTATAAAACCTGTTTTCTTTGTGCCCAGGATTGTTATCCGTGTACCCAGTACCTGTCTGCCTGCCGACCCGCTGGTTCACAACGCAAGACTACAATTCAAGACTACACCCCAATAAATCAACTCATTGCATCTGTGCTGCGTTTGGGTCCACTCTGTACTACACCGTAATAGTAACGTTAAAGAGACATGAATTGTGTACACAATTTGTCATTTTACATCTTTGTTAATATTGCTGCAATATTGAATCATAATCACCGAGTGGAAATGTCATCATAAAAGAGGGGCATAAACCATGGGACTCAAATGTGGTTGGATTATTGTTTGTTTTTGTGTTCGATGTATTTGTTTTGTTTCATGGACCTGTAATGAGACTACTCTATAAGACGGGGAGGCAAGCTTAACGTTGAGACTAATGAAAAAGCTTAATTTGGCAACTGCAAGTATGTGAGATTCTACTTTTAGTTAATATTCTCTTATGCTGCTAATTCCTAAACTGACAATGCTCTTTTCAAAATAATATTAGAGCGGCATAGAAAAACGATCAATTATTCTTCACAGTAACTTGATGTCAAGCTTTCATATTCTAATCATGGTACCGTATTAAGATATACAAATGCTACTCTGTATGACTGAGACTACACCCTCTCCCTCAACTTTCTCAGGACACAGACATCCAAAGAGCACTTTCTTACCTCTTCCAATTAGGCAACACCCTCTAAATATTTGTTTCTGGCACCCTCTAGAGTATGTAAACATTTAGCAAGTGTTGGAGTTCCCATTAAAACAGAGGTTTTTGCTTTTTCTCAAATCTGGATAACATTTCCATCAGGAGTGGTTGGTAAACTGGTGAATGATTAGTTACAGTTCACCAGCATTTCTATTTAAAGAGGAAGCCCCATATTACATAACACTTCTTATTTAAAAAGGTATTGGATATTGTAAGATATTGTTCATTTATATATATGAACATGAGGAATAACTTGCCTGTTTGAGGGTGAAACTTTTAATATGATAGGCAACAGTAATAGGACACCGCCTTTGGAGGAATGTGGACTCAAAGGTATGGGCCCTTTCAACGCTACTGTATGACTATCATAGGCATTGAATGGAACTTCTCTGTACCAGTTAGAAGCACAGCCAATAAGAAATGTGCTGGCTTGCTTTTGTTTTTCTGCCCCAGATCCCCTAAGCATTCCATCATGACCTTATTCTGCATGGAGACCCCATTAACACACTTACACAACCGACCCCATTGTCATGGTAGGACACTAGTCAGAATGACCCTGCGGTTCCCTTTATTTCATGGACTAACAAGAAAGAACTAATGCTCTCGTCAGCTTGCACTCAGCCGACCCGTCCAAATGAATATCCATACCACATGAATTTGAGTCATCCACTTTTAATCAGTCACTAGAGAATATCGGCGTGGTGTTGTGTAGAGTGTGGGAGGAGTTAGCAATAAAGGTCTAGAACAGGGGTGCACAATTAGAATTAAAAGGTGTCAATCGACTAACATTTTCTCCACTCAAAGGTCCAAACCATTACCAACTAGAGAGTGTACAATTTCTGGAGAAATTGTGAGGTGTGCTTAAGTCGGTTGCAGCTGGGCCATTTTTTGGGCCGATAACCTGCAACTAATATTAAACATAAAAACATTCTGAGAATTTTTGAGTGTACTTAACATTTTACAACTGATATTTCAGTATATTTTAAACAAGTAGGCATACTTATCATTTATGAAGATTGCATAGATTAAAAAGCATACATTTGTTGTTGCTCATTTACACTTCAAAATACTAAGAGTGAAGTGTAGAATGAAACAGGGTTCTCTTCATTTATCATAGTACAAGAGGGAATGGCGAGCCTACAGTGAGGGAAAAAAAATATTTGATCCCCTGCTGATTTTGTACGTTTTCCACTGACAAAGAAATGATCAATCTATAATTTTAATGGTAGGTTCATTTGAACGGTGAGAGACTGAATAACAAAAGTAAAAAAACGCATGTCAAAATTGTTATAAATTGATTTGCATTTTATTGAGTGATATATGTATTTGACCCCTCTACAAAACATGACTTGGTATTTGGTGGCAAAACCCTTGTTGGCAATCAAAGAGATCAGACGTTTCTTGTAGTTGGCCACCAGGTTTGCACACATCTCAGGAGGGATTTTGTCCCACTTCTCTTTGCAGATGTTCTCCAAGTCATTATAGTTTGGCAACTGGAACCTTCAGCTCCCTCCAAGGATTTTATATGAGATTAAGGTCTGGAGACTGGCTAGGCCACTCCAGGACCTTAATGTGCTTCTTCTTGAGCCACTCCTTTGTTGCCTGTATGTGGAAGCCTCACATAGTTAAAACAGTGGCATCAAAACGAAGAAATTGGGCAATCCTGTCCCTCAAGTTTTTCCCTTCTAGTGATATTTAAATATTACAGCTCATCTTCGTTGGTCAAAGGCACAATCTTTACCCGGACGTGACTTTTGTGCATGGAAAAGTGAAACGTAAATGTAGGCTACTTAAAGGACAAGTGCCTCAAAAATAGTTCTATTATTAGGCCGAGGCTACTCTCCTCCACGACTCCCCAATGTGACATCATCGCCGAATTGCGCTAATATGCTAATGCTAACACCAAAAACGACAAAGATTGGTCTTTAACACCATTTGGAGACACCATTTGGAGATATTTTAAATGATATACATATCTTGAGTGCTTCATGTAGGGGAGAGTGGGGTGAGTTGTGCCAGTTTTTACTTAAAGTGACTTTAAGGCGGGGCCATGACAGTAATGCTTCCAACTAAAATATATACATATATTTCAGGATGTGGTGCAACCCTGGGAACAATCACTTTGGATCTGAAATATAGCATTTAAGAAATATAGCTTTCTGAAAAAAAGTGGTCTTGTGGCACAACTTGCCCCCGGTGCGGGGTAAGTTGTAGCATGGCTCTGCCCTCCTACGTACTTCCGCTCAATTTGGATTTTGCTTCTTTACTAGGTCTGGGATTTCAGTGCATCAGTCGGTTTTCAGAAACATATTTTTTGTAGGTCCAGTCAGCGAACAGAGGGAGTGGCTGAGAACGATGACGTTGATGTTGTGCACTAGTTTGAGTTGTAATTCAGTAATGGCGGCGGAGAAAGATGCGAGCGAAGCTATTCTGCAGTTGTGGCAACGCTGCCGAATATCCATAAGTTAAAGCCGGAGCAAGAACAATCCTTGCTGAGTTTTGTTGGTGGTCATGATGTTGTGGCCCTCCTCCCCACGGGGTTCTGGAAAAGTTTGATTTTCCAGCTATGGCAGCTAGCTCCGTGGTGAAGGAGTTGGCTAAGGCGAACGCTAACGATTGGTTATGGCAGATCAGAGTGGCTCTGGGCAGATCCAATAGTTTTAAACTTCAACAGAGTACCCGCCTTCAAGGAAGTTAACGCTTGTCAATGGAGCGATCCCAGACCCTCTGTACAAATGAAATGTACGAGGGTCTGATTAGGACCAGGCTAGGTAAGTTGTGCCTTTAGAGAGAATACATTGGGGTAATTTGTACCATTGATTATTTAAGTAAAACAGTATATTTTCATGTCAGAAACTGTGGTTCTGTATAAAAGCTAGACAAATTCAATGCAAAATTACTAATTTAAGGTTTATTTAAAGTTATTTTACAACATCAAAGGCCGATTTTCTACAAGCCTATGCGCACATCAAAGACTTGATTGGCAAGTCCAGTTATATTATATCCTGGCCTTATTTCTTTTCCATCTATCTTTTTCTCCATGTATCGTTTTAATGACATCCTGCATATGTTCATCTGCCTCGCCACCTGACGAATGGACTTTCCCTTCTCCACCTCTTCCACTGCTTTGTCCATGTCCTCTAGAGGAGTGGAAGCCCTGCCTGTCTTCCTCTTATAACTCCGTGGCATGATGGTCTATTTCTATTTTCTGTCTAAAATTAAGAATGTCACAAAGTTTTAGTGATAAAATGTAAGAATACAATGTACAATTACAATAAAATAATATGTTTAAAATATTCATAAGTGGCACAACTCACCCCAGGCCCTTTGGTACAAATCACCCCAATCCCACGTTTTTGGAAAAAATGCATCATCCAGCAGTTTGGAGCTAAAATCATGCTAGCTATATAGACTCATTGTGTAGCTTACAAAAGCACTAAAACATGTGTGAAATGTTTTCAAACTTGTCTATAACTGTTCAGACACAACAATCAAAAAACCTTGATCATAGAAAATGTGTGGTCACTTGACCAATTTCTTCTATGGTTCCCTAGTAACAGGGGGTGGCACAACTTCCCCGCTGGCACAAATCACCCCACTCTCCCCTACCCATTAATCAACAGTAGTGTTTAACCTGCCATATGGCCTTTAAATTAAGTATTTACTCATATTACATTTCATTAATAAAGAACCCCTTTTGAAACAAGCTGATTCAAACAACGTTGTTGCAGTATCTTAGTTAGAATCGCAATTCAAACAGTACCATATGCAAACTGAACATGTGCTCCCAAAAACGTAAATAAGCTTGAAATTAATTTTTAACAACTGTCCCTGTCTGAAAATGACCGGCTCTCCGTACTGTAAATTGGGAAAACTGTGCGCTTGTAGTATCCAATCGTTCGGATATTTAATGGCATTGATTGATTTACAGGACTTATTATCATCATTTGATACCCTTTTCGTGGTTTATGCTTTAGTAATCGACCAGTCCCACCACAATACTAACGTTAGCTCAACAGCGCAAATACAGAGAAAACAAAGCTGAAGTATTAGCTAACTGGTTGGTAGCTAGTACAGTATCTGGCTAACACAGCTGGTACATCGTGTGCTTTGGAACTGGATTATCAGCTACAGAACAGAACCACCTAGCAGGCATAATGTACCATTTTCCTCACCTGGAGAAGCCGGCTGTGTTCCGTTTTGCTTCTCGATTTAAAGGTCACATGACATGCTGTTTTTGGATGCTTTTATATAGGCCTTAGTGGTCCCCTAATACTGTATCTGAAGTCTCTTTCCCGAAATTCAGCCTTGGTGCAGAATTACAGCCACTACTAGCAGTCCCACAAGGAGCTTTCCTCAGAACGCGCTGTTTTGGTGTCTGTAGCTTTAAATGCTAATGAGGAGCGGAGGGGCGGCACCATGCGCTAATGTTTACAACGGATGTATCGCAATGGCTGTAACCCCGTTGCTGTAAAATACCTCGAATTTGCCCATTCTCATCTGATAACCCTGGTTTGCAGAGGTACACACTCAGTCATTTCAATGAGGGGAAAGGCGGATATCGCGCGCGCCATAACACCAACAGCAGAACGTTTATCCAAATAACAAAGAAGTGTACAACACTCACGTACAGCATATGTATTCACACTTATACTTGATGCTATCTACCTTTCCATAGCGACAGTAACTCAGCTGTTAGCTGCAGAGCTAATGTTACAGCCACATTCTAAGGGTAGCAAGCTAGGTAACCATATACAGTAAAGCTACAAAATGATATAGCGTTAGTTAACTTACTTGTCCGAGGTTAGTAGCTGGACGAAGGAGAGTTAGTACTGATCCAGAATTTAATTTCAGCAAGGCCAGTTTTGTATTAGCTCAAGTTGAGGAAACAGTCGTGGCTGAAGTGTTAGGCGCAGACATACAAAACAAATGCGCCTACAACAGAAGTTGTGTAGGCGCATTTTCAGCGAAAATAAAATTAAGATACTGATTGTTTAGAGGCTCGGATGACGGAACTACAAAAAGACTTGTGTGTTGATTTGTACATCCAAGCACTGAGCAACTGTTATGCTTCGTTCGTTTGCTAGCCATGGCATGATGTCTCTGCAGGAAAACACGATATTGCACTCGCCCTTGCACAATCGTAGCTCAATTCCTCATTGGCGGGCCAGATTATCTGGGCGGGCACAGCAGAGAGAAGGGCGGTAGCCTGGCTCCTTGTTACCTCAATAAGAGCGGATTTTTCAAACCGAGCGTTTGAGCCTTCATTTTCTCAAAGGCGGAGAAGAACACCCAGGGCTTGGTTTACACTTATCGAAAATTCTAGCCACTGGGGGACCAAAGGCAGGCTAGGGGAACTCATATTAATGTTAAATAACCTCCTAAAGTGAAGTTTTCATGTCATGTGACCTTTAAGACAGAGTATTGGGATTTGGCCTTAGACCTCACCCCTGGACCTCACAGCCTGGAAACACATCTAGCTACATGTTATCACCCTGGCCTTTGCCTGTGGCGTTCTGCAGCTGTCTAGCAGTTTTGGTAGCTAGCTATTTCCCCGAAGTTAACAAGCTACTTAACTGATTTTTAATCATGCGCAAGTTTGTGACGTCCTCACTGCAGGGCTGCCAACTTTTCCAAAAACCTTGGCGTGAGATTTGGTAGCAACCCCCCACCCCTCCTTAGGCGAGCTTTCGCGAGCTTCACTCCCCCCCCCAGGCGAGTTTACACGGCTGTTTGCGCGTCAATGATGCTTCACTCCGTTAACCTGCGCCTCGTCCGTTACTGTTTCCAACGTTAGCTTGGCTACTTGTTTGGCGTTGCCTTTGCAGCGTGAGATATACAATGTGTGGCGTGAGAGAGTGAGAAATGGTTGAACCGTGAGAGTTGGCAGCTCTGTCACTGTGGCTAGTTAGTTAGCTACCATTAGCTTCACTTATGCCTAAACCGTGAAACGGAACGTTGGTGGAGATACAAGCAACGCAATCAGGACCAAGACAAACATTTTGACACCAACATTGTCTATCTAGTGCAAAAATGGACAGAGTCTTAAGTGTGGGAAAATAGTAATAGAGAAGTAAATATATATGAGAGAAAATATAGGTAATGGACGCTATGTCAAGCCGAACAAAACCGTATAGAATTATAATTTATTTGTTCAATGAGTGAAACATACAGATGCATATAAATGAAATGTTCCCCTGAGCTGTAACAGAAAAAATGGACACACAGAGACAGCAGAGAGTGAGCTCTCCAACTAGGCTACTTCTAACACATTAGCTACCATTTCACCAAAATACCATCATACACCGAGTAGCCTAATATCAATTTAGCGGTTTGCACTAACTCATAGCAGCGATACCTCTGGAAAAGTTATCTAGTATAATTATAACAAGCACACAGAACTGAGTAATGAATTGCTGGCGGCGGTGGATGGTCCAGGTGCGACCGGAGGATGAACGGCGATACTCGGTACGGCTCCGCGCTGCAAGAGAAGCCGTGTGTTGGTGAACCCCTGTCTGTCTCTGGTCCATGTTAAAACTGTCCGCCGTGAAATGGTCAGTGCAGAGGCGGCTGTTGGAGTTTATCCGAAGCTTTCCATGAGCGTGGCTCTTCACAAAATCTATCCACCTATTTTTCCTTTCATTATCAATAGGGAACTTTAAATAGCGTTGCAGCACAGCTAGAGTTCTTGCATCCAGGGAAGATGCAGTTGCGGGTGGTGGGAGACATCCTGAAGCTAGCTAGCTAGCTGATGTAGGCTACACTAACAGTACAGCAGGAGGAGCCATTCAGTGATCTGACGTAGATAGGGCGAAATGACGTAGATAGGGCATTTTTTGGCTCCGCCCATTAAAACCTGATCTGAAAACGGAAAAGAAACTGTTCTTCGGTTTAACTCCACATTTCAGTGTGACTAAGTTTTAGTGCTTTGCACATGCTTTCAGGAACTAATTTCACATGTATATAATGTACTTAGAAGCAAAACATGGAATTTACTTTACAGGATCTTTAATAACGTTTGGAAAATAGCATTAAGTCCATGCTAAATTTAATAACTTTTTCAAAATGGATTACAAAATCTCAAACTGATCATTCTAATAATGCCTGTCTTACTTTCACATCCTTTACTTTTTAAATGTAATTAAAATTATGAATTGATGTCTCATAGGCTCTTCGGTCTCGGCCTCCAGAGCCACCGCAATCTCATCTGATTCATCCGTGGGGGACGATAAAGTTCATTTTAAGAGTGTCTAATTATTGTTTTATGTTAATAAACGTTTTGGCGTAACTTACCTATGGGCTTTTCTGATAATGACTATGGGCATTCACTAGGCTACTTAGCAAACAACATTTCGGCCAAATGGTTACCCATTCTGTGGGTGCAACTGTTTGCTAATTTAACTCTCCATCACATTGTCTACAGCCCCACACTGTCTCTGTGTCTTTGTAATATCCAAGCACAGAACACAACACTCCACAAAAGAAGCACTTGATTTTTGAAGATTGTACAAGTAGTGCTCCCCAATTAGAAATACATTGTAAAATCTAAATACAAAGGCTGTGTCTGTGGTTATTTTGTACTGGCGCAAATGTACCATTCTTCCTCCCAACATCAGCTTCCGACACATCCATAACCTGCGAAGCCTACTCTGTGGCATATTGGAAACAAAGTACGCAAACGCACCTTGAAAAATGTCAAATACCGGGAGTGTTCCCCATTTGACAGTTGCATTAATGTCACCCAAACAGTGCATAAGCTGGTTTATTGGATCAGCTTTGGTTGAAAATATTATTTTTGTGGAATTTACTACCCTGGATCATTTATTTCCTTATTAGATCCTGGCTGTTCTCAGCACTTAGCTAAAATAAGTTTTTATTTTATTCTACTGTGAAGATAAACCATAAACTTGCCTTTGGGTACACACACACAGTACATGTCATGCATGAACATGGACACAACTGCAATTGGCCAGAGTGACTGATTGGCACAAGAGATTTTGTGGTTATGTCTCCACCTAAAAAAGTCAGAAATCTGTTCCCAGTGTTCCCATGTCATTTATTAGATATATATTATAAATAGCACACAATCAGACACATATGAAGAAAGGTAGAAAAAATACAATAACCTTTTCTAGACATTTTAATTTGAGGTCTTCTCATTTTCTTAATTCTCACATTTTCACTTGAATGGCTGACAATGAAAATATCCTGTATAGCATTGTTTACAACTATAAAAAATTACATTATCGAGCAGGTTATTATCAATGCTATGATAAAATCTGAGAATAAAAATAGAATTACGTGCAGTAAGTTTCTTCTTGCATTTGTACATTTAGTCAGCCAAAAAGTATAACATAAATATATCTGTGCTACAGGCTCAACAGTAGTTTGTCTTTAGGAAGTGTTGATAAATGATGCATACTCTATTTATGTCAATCCAAAAACAAAAAGCTTGACAATAAGCTACGGTTAGCTTGTTAGCGGTTGACAAAGTGTAGCTGTGTACCAAACATATTTTCCAATGAGGCTAAATAACATATCAAATATGAGGCAATATAACCTTTCTTAGCTTTCTTGTTTTCTCTCCCCCCAAAAATTACAAACATAATAGAACTAGTGTGGCACAAATATACAACTAACATCATTTTCAAGCATTTTAAACTTTACATACCATACAGCTAAACTTGCCAGATTTGGCTCACCTTTTTTAAGGACAAAAACTGTACCTGCAAATCTCACTTACGAGTTTATATATTGTACTTAAGAGAAAGTATAGCTATTATAATAACTGATAACTAGCTTAAAGGAAATTGCATGATTTATCAGTAGTGCACTAACCATTTTGTCTAAAGTGGATGAACATTAAACTTTTTTCTATTCACAGTGTTTCAAATTTAACAGTATAAGCCAACACCTAATGTGTGTGGCAGACAACCGACCCATCATTAATCTACACGTTTTTGTCAAATATTGCTCCAGTAATTCTACCAAGAAAACATTAAAGCACCACTGAATTAAACTTCAAGTTGAAAGTCACATCAGTAAAATCACTTAAAGGAATAAGTTAATTTACAACACTACCATCTACAGTATGCAGTGATAGTGCAGCTACCCTTTAAAAGGATAAGCATAGCACAACTTTCCGTTTTTTACTCATTTTGAGGAACACGTTATCCCGATCATTCCAATCTCATTTTAATTTCTAACAAAAACGTAATTTTCAGGGGAGTAGCTTTGTCCTGTGGTATGTCATAATAATATAATTTAATCAAAACCGTACAATTCTTCATGTTATGGTTGTCAACAGCAAAAGGAATGTGATCAGTTAACCCATATTTTGCATAGAAAGTGTTTGTGTAGCTAAGAAAATAATATACCAATAGCCATACCATGAGTGATCCATTATGCAAAAGTCACTTAGTTTTTTCATCACAGGAAAGGACTACCATTCCAATAATTTCAAGAATAAAGTAATGATTTATAGTTCTTATTAACTCAAAATGGAAAAATTATGGGCAAAACCCCAACATGATTAATGCAGAGTTTGGGAATGACTTGGCCTCTCATTCATGTAGTGAAAAAGTAATTAAATGGCGTATTCCTTTTTAAAAGTATGTACTACTCATTTTGCATGTGTCCAATATTCTGATAATAAATAATACTGGCATCATAGACATGAGTTTCTTCAATAATAAAATACATATCTACAAACATTTATAATAAATAGGCTTGATATATAGATATGTATAACAATATATATGTATTTCTATACATATATATTTACAACAAAAGGTGCACTTAAATAATGTCATCAAGAAGATGGGGGGTGCCTACCCAGTCGAGTGTTCTAGGCTCAGAGGCAGCCATGATCATGCACATGAACTGCTTACCTGTCCTCTTGTCAATAGGATAAATGGTTGTAGGCGTGAACCTTCTGTTGCTTTCCACAAACTCGCAAAGCTGCTGATAGACCTGTGGATATTCGTGGCGTAAGAAAACCCCTCGGATTCTTAGCTCCCGTTGGATGTTGATAAAGCAGATTTCTCTGGCCTTCCTGCCCTCTTCTCCCTCTTTGTCAATATCAGCTGTGCCAGGTGGTGGTGTAAGGATCAATGTTTCCATGTCACTTTCTTTCTTGTGAACCTTCCTCTCTGGGCTAAAGGATGCCAGAGCCACCTTGGCATATTTTCTGACGGTTGGGGCTTGGTTCCTTGGCGATGGTCCATCAGGCAACTGGTCACCTACTGCAATGGATACATTCAAAAGGAAACATTCATTTGGGTCGTACTCTGTGCCAGCCTCTTGGAGCTCCTTGCAATACTCCCCCAGGTTGTCCTTGAAGCTGTCCAGTTCTCGAAGGGACAAGTAAGTAGGGGACATTAAGAGACTTTCTAGGCCATGTTGCAGGAAGTTACTGGATGACCCTGGGTTTGGAAAACCCAAGAAGAGGACTCCTCTTCCTCTGGAAAGAAAGCCCACTTTGGCAATGCGGGAGAAGGCTTTGTGCACCTCGACAGTCTCGCGGCAGTGCTTAATGATGTGACGGCACACGCTGCCGATTCGTCCGTACAGACAACTTTCTTTATGAATGTCCCAATCTTCCCTGCGACAATTGCGTGAGCAATAGTAGGTATAGCAGCTGTGACAGGATTTGAAGTAGAGACAAGCATTGAATAAGGTCTCTGTCCTTCTGCATTTGTTGTTTGAACACATCATGGTGTCATCCTCATCCGGGCTCTGATCTGGAGAACATTCATCTGCACTCCTCATGGCATCGCTGCAACCGTCTATGTCTCGAAGTGCTTCAGGATTAATTCGTATAGAGGTGGGCTGCTTGTCTAGTGGTCCTGGTTCTTCTGACCCTGCCTTTGAGCCCTTTCTGGAAAGAGATGCTGCCTCTTCTTCATCAATCAACTTCTTGAGTTGGTCTAGAAGGTCTTCACTTGCTCTCCGAGTGGGAGGCTTGTAGTCAGTAACAAGGTCCGCGAGTAGCTCATCGAGTTGCTCCAGGCTTTGCTGGAGTGAGGCGCTGTTGTGTGTCTTTTCTTTGGTGGAGTCCACAGAGCAGGACATTGTTTCTAGCTGAGTAGCTTCTGGAGCCACAGCAGTTCTTGAGTCCAGCACATCCCAACTAGCAGATCGTCCTTCAGACTTTCTGAGGTTGCCTGGTCTAATGTCATTATCAGTTATGGTGATCTCAGGAGTGACAAACCAAAGTTTGCTGGCTGTGCTCTTTGCTGTTTCAGTTGGACTCTTATCAATTAAAGAATTGTCAGACAAGGATAAAGCTGCGTAACGTCTTGGTGAAGTTGAAAGATTAACAACCACCGGCTGTGGTTTATCATCCATGGCAGAATTTCTCTTCTCTTGAGCAAGAAGATTTTCATAACTTCGACCTCTCTGAACAGGCAAGGGCTGCTCCCTCTCCACTCGAGAGTTGAGAATATTGTCCCAAGACCTAGAGTACGGTCTTCCGTCAGTACCAATTCGTGGTGGCTCCATGCATGGATTAGCATACCAAGGTGTTGGCATTGTCTCTTGCCTAACTCTGGTTGGAGTGACCTGGGAGACATATGATGCTGGATGGGTGGAATAACCAGATGCATCCGAGCCATACCAGTCGTCTGGTTGT
Source organism: Thaleichthys pacificus (assembly GCA_023658055.1). Lineage (NCBI taxonomy): Eukaryota > Metazoa > Chordata > Actinopteri > Osmeriformes > Osmeridae > Thaleichthys > Thaleichthys pacificus. Next base: position 4,364,566 of record CM042865.1, read on the forward strand.
TGCTGAACAACTTGTGCACGTTTATGACGCTCTGTGTAATATGCCCTTGCCGGAATGTGATGCTCTGGTGGGGTTGTATACATGCCATTCGCATAGAATATTCTTGGTGGCCCTGTTTGAATTTGATAAGTCCTTGGATCTTCCCCAAATAATGTTCTTGTTGGTGGTGTCTGGATAATATATGTCCCTGGCTCACTTGCTGTATATGCCTTTGAATATGCAGCTTGCACTTGGTATGGATAAGGCTCTAATTCAGAAAAATATGATCGGGTAGGTACAGTATGCACCATTCGAGTCCTTGGATCCTGGACATACTGCACTTTGGGAGTAGGATTTTGACTATGCATGTCGTAGCATTCCTCCTGATAGTAAGTCCTTGGCTTAGTAGGGGCAATGGCCACATACCTTCCTGGGTCATCTGCATAAAAGAACTTGGTTGGCACATTGGGGCTGGAATGTGCCCTGCGTTCCCTACCATAATAATCACCAGACGAAGGCATTCTTTGCAGAGGGATCTCCATTGGCTGAATATAACTATTTGGCATGCTGTGGGAATACTGGTATGCTTGCCTGTACTCTCCACTGAATGAGTCAGTGGGAGTTGGTGTCCTTGACGTGGAGAAATGGCGAGGCACTGTCAAACTTCTACTTCCGGTACTATGGTACCTCTGCCAGGGTATGTCAACTCTGGCAGTCACAGGTTTTCGTCCAGAATGTTTCGGGATGGCCATGTCCGGTTTGATGTCTACCCGACACCTGACATGAGGGCTTGTTGCTGGCTTGTCTGGCCCTCCCTCTTCTGCATTGTCTGCAACATAGAAAGGCGAATAGTGGCTTACGTCGGCCCTCTGGGGCTGCAGCTTTATGGGATGCACCTCATGCATGAGAGCCCTGGTTGCTGCGTAGGAGGACTCCCTACGTGGTGATACCTCAGGTCTCCAGTTAGGGTTCCGTGGAGCCCGTTGGGCCTCCCTGCCTCTTCTTCCCATGGATGGGGAGCCTTCAAAAGAGAGAGGCGTGAGGTTGGTCTGAACTCGGGTGGCACTTTTTGATCTGGCCCTTCTCTTTTGCTCAGGTACAACCTCTTCCCGTGCCATCTCTGTGGCCAGTGGTTGAGGGGTGAGTCTATGGCTGAAAATGTCTGGTGCAGAAAAGCGGTATACCTGCTGGCGGCCCAATGCATTCCAGGCAACATCTGGATGGGCTGCATGCCTGTCAGCCTTCCTGTATGGGTATTCCATTGAGGATTTGGTGGATTTGGGGTACTCCAGTGACTTGTAGTCAAAGGTACGACAGTGCCTCTTGTTGACGTTATCCTGATTGTCCTCCAGTGTGTTGTGGTTTGGGGAATCACATTGTTTAGAGAGAGGAGAGGCTTTTGAGTGCGAAGAAATTAGATTCACTTTTATATCTTGATACACAGTTGATACCAGTATGTCAGGTGGGTCTGTGCGTGTCATCTTAAAGGGACTCTTCTAGTTTTCCCCATCAAATTGTTGTAAGGTTGATATTCCCTGAAAAATGAGAGATACAAGTCAATTTTTTGTTGTAAGCATAACAACACAATGTATGATAAGACATTTTTAAAACATCAGACCAATGGTATTTGTTATTTTCGACCTAATTTGAACAAATAAAGAATATAATGCTTTTTAAAATGTGCCAATGGCATAATATTGATAGTGGGACAGTAAGTATTTTAGCTATGATACACACATACTGACTTTGCTACTGAGATTTGTCCAGGATGCACTCACACACACACTCACACAGTAAGGCAAGCTCAACATTATATAGCACAGTGAAAATACATGTCAAATGCAGAATTAGGACAGAATAATTAAGAGGGTGAAAATGACCAGTAAACATTTCTTCATGAAGATATGGACGGGTTGTTGACGTGACAGCATTTTCACTGTCACAGCAGATAGAAATCTGTATAATTAGTATTGTCTTAATTTAACATGCAGTAATGGTTAAACATGTCTTTGCTTTACATGGACCTGAATCTTTCTAAAAGTGTAGAAACTTTATACTATTTGTCACTGATAACCAGTGGCGGCTCCTGATAAATCTCAGGGAGAGCGTTGATGGAAAAGGATACGGTTTCTCGATCAGTGGGTAATTTAAGTATTCAAGTATTGCTAATAGTACTTATAATACAAATAGTATTTGTATAAATGAAAATAAACTGACTCTCACAATCATCTAATTCAGTTGTCACATTCAGAATTTATTTTTATCAAGAATAAACAGCAGTGGAGCAGTATTTTAAATGATGATAATGTGCAATGAATATAGTAAAATAAGTGCAATCACATGATTAACTTTTTCAATTACATGACTCACTTATATAGAAATTTAGCTTGTCATTCTTTCAAAGCAGCCATGTGGTCAATTACTCTCTCATTGAAAGCAGGCATGTTCCTGCTGTGTTGTCTGGGGAAATAGCCCCCAGTGGGATGTCCTAAGGCAAATTAGTCCTGATGGAGGGGCCAGACAAAGAGTGATTCACAAGACGCCATATGAATTGGCAAAGAAGTAGCTACAGCACCTCGCATGCAAAAGGGAAACCGGGGCACCCTCCTGGAGCCTGACCTAGAAGAGGAGCTCACTGGCGAGCGTCTGGTGGCCGAGCCTTGACCCACGGGGCTACGCCAGGCACAGCCCCGAAGGAGCTATATGGAGCTGTCACCCTGTGGGCCGGCCCACCATCCACAAGGACAGGCATTGGGGTTGGGTGCTTTGCAAGCCGGGCGACAGGCAAAGCCGGGAACCTGGGCGTGCTGACCCCCAGCATTGCAGACTGGTCCTAGGGATGTGGAATGTCACTTCTCTGGCAAGGAAGGAGCCAGAGCTAGTGCAGGAGGTGGAGTAGTACCAACTAGATATAGTTCAGCTCAACTCTACGCATGGGTTCTGGAACCAAACTCCTGGAGAGGAGTTGGACTTTATTCTTTTGTTATGAGTTGCTCAGGGTGAGAGGCGCAGGCAGGTGTGGGGATACTCACAAGCCCCCGGCTGAGTGCCACTGTGTTGGAGTTCTCCCCAGGTAATGAGAGGGTTACCTCTATGCAACTGCAAGTTGCTGGGGGGAAGGCTCTGACTGTTGTGTGTGCTTATGCACCAAACAGCAGTTCAGAGTACTCTGCCTTCTTGGAGTCTCTCGGTGGCATCCTGGAAGGGGTTCCATCTAGGGACTCTGTGGTTCTTATGGTTCTGTTGGGAAACTTCAACCCTCACATGGGCAATGACAGAGAAACCTGGAGGGGGTGATTGGGAGGAACGGCCTACCGGATCTGAACCCGACTCTGAACTCATCAGACTTTTGGCCATATGTCTTGGACACTCGGGTAAAGAGAAGAGCAGAGCTGGCAACGTATCACCACCTGGTGGTGAGTTGGATCAGATTTGGGCTGGGTGGTATGGCCTTTAAAAAAAAATTCACTGTATAATTCACTGTAACAGTATCATTCGTTCACTCTACCTTGGCTAGCACAGTATAGTCAAAATCCAAATCGTAGGCCAAATTCATACCGGTATATTTCTATACCATTCATACCACCCACCCCTAGATAAAATGGCAGGGGAGACTGCCGGACAGACCTGGTAAACCCAAACGTGTAATGAGGGTGGCCTGGGAAAGTCTGGCAGAGGCCCCTATTCAAGAGGTTGTCAACTCCCACTTCCAGAATAATTCATGCTTCACGGGGGAGGTTGGGAACATTAAATCCAAGTGGGCCATGTTCAAGGCAGCCGTTGTAGAGGCGGCTGGCAGGAGCTTTGGTCAGAAGGTTATCGGTGTCTGTCGTGGAGCTAATTTAAGAACACGCTTAAGCAAAAACATGGTTAGTGGGAGGAGTTCAGGAATGCCTTGGAGAACGACTTTTGGTTGGCTTCAAGGAAGTTCTGGTAAACTGTCAGCAACTCAGGAAGAGAAACCAGGGCTTAACTCAGGCTGTGCTCAGCCGGGGGCAGAACCCGGACAGGGGATAACGTTGGGCATGGAAAGAGCACTTTGAGGATCTCCTGTACCCAGGATCCTGTGTGGTGAAGGAGGCAAAGCCTGAATATTTTCCTGGCACAGGTTGCCGAGGTAGTAAAAAATCTCTGTGGTGGCAGGGAACCAGGAATGAATGAGATTTGCCATGAGATGCTGAAGGCTCTGGACATGGTTGGGCTGTCTTGGCTGACACACTTCAGTCTTGCATGGGAGTCTTTATAACATAGGAAACAGCAGACAAATGAAGGCTACATAATCATTTGCATGAATGTAGGCTACCACAGCATTGGCAATTTGACTAGAATAGATATGGAGGTTGAACAAGTACTTCAGAGATGACAGATAATTGGGTGTGCTCAAGCCTTCGGCGAGCACAACCATTATTCTCTCACATATATATTATTATTTATTTATTTATTTTCCCACCCCTAAGGATCCGTCAATATTTGGATTACATAGACAACGTCAGTGTAAAAAGGTTTGTCTTGGTAGCGATTGCGTTGCTTGTATTTTTATTTACGTACCGTTGCATGGTTTAGGCTGGAATTAAGTTTTGGTGGCAAAAAGTGCCTTGTGTGGCCAAAGGGAACTCAGTGCTAGCCTAACGTCACAACGTCAGCACACGTTAGCAACGATGCATAGATACGACGTGCATAGACGTGCTAGTAAGACTGTTGCACAGCAAGTATCGTATCGTGCTGTGGTGTATAGCAGCATCATACATTTAAGCAATTCAAGACTTGCATGTACAGCAAGTTATGTCACATTAAATAATGTATTTAAACTCAAGCTTGTGTGGTGTGTTGTTGTGTTCGATGCCACAGCCTAAGCTTTACGTCCAAAGAAACGTTTTTTATTTCCGGCGCATTCAAACAATCCCCTCAGTGAAGTTTGGCTAGCAACAGCAACTAGCTTGCTCGTAGCACAATTTACCGGGGTCAGCTTCTCCACGCAGGGCTCTAGACTGAGACCAAACGGTCGCATTTGGCATTGTTACTGACAATGATCGCTTCCAGCAAACTTCTTTTGAATTAGCCATTTCCCCCTAAATAAATGTCTATTTACGTTTTTGGGGGCATATTTTCAGTTAGCAGATGGTACTGTTTGAATCGCGATTCCATCTGAAATACTGCCGGTGACAACGTTGTTAGAATATCTTGTTTCAAAGGGGGTTCAGCTTGTTTCAAAGGGGGTTCTTAATGAATGAATGCAATATGAGGGCTAAATGCTTGAAAATATCACTAAAAGGGAAAAACTTAAGTCATAGAGGTTAGGACCATTTTTACACCGGATTGCCCAATATCTTCGTTTGCAACAAATGCATGCTTTTAAATCTATGTAATCTTCATATGTAATAAGTAGGCATTTTTATATAAAATATACAGAAATATCAGTTGTAAAAATTAGTTAATAAACGGACCCATCTGCAACCGACGCAAGCAAGCACACCCTACAATTTTCCCAGAAATTTTACCCTCTCTAGTTATTATTATTTCCCACCCCTAAGGATCCCTCAATATTTGGACTACATAGACAACTTTGGTGTCAAAAGGTTGGTCTTGTTAGAGATTGCATTGCTTGTATAGGGATTTACGTTCGGTTGCACGGTTTAGGCTGAAATAAAGTTTTTGTGGCGAAAAGTGCCTTGTGTGGCAGAAGGGAACTAAGTGCTAGCCTTACGTCACAACGGCATCACACGTTGGCAACGACGCATAGATACAACGTTCTAGTAAGACAGACAGTGATATCAGAAATCCCCCCCCCCTGGTCTGACATGGAACAACACTCCCCCCCCCATCCCCGTCAGACACGGGGCGACCCCCTCCCACCACCACAAATTGCTTTCTAATCTGCAACATCTGGAAACACTGCAAGAAATATGCCTGCAGTGCTTGCTACACTTGCTGAGGAGGTAGATATAAAGAAGGACCCAGTGGCATGAGGGTTGTACACATACTGTGCAACTTACTGATTCGTTGCAGCTGTTCACCTGCAGGCAGACATCCTGCCCTACCTGGCACAGCTTTCCAAATTGTTCCAGAAGGAAGATGTCAATTTCATGGCAATTAAGATAAATTAAAGCAGCAGGTGAACAGCAACCCGAGGGCTCCTTTCTAGCTCAGGTCAAAGAGAAGGTGACCCATCTTGATATCGACGCCGAAGAAGAGAGGGGGAGACGTGGGGCGCCTCTTTCCAACCTCACCTTATGGGCACGTTTTCAGACACAAGTAAGCAAGCTCAAGAATGAATAAACAATAACGAGTATATTATCAGCCTAAATTTTAATGTTCCACTTGTAAAAGAGTGCAATTACCAAAGGGCCCTTGAATTGTTCTTTTAAAACCAAGGAGGACAGCCTGAAGCGATGCCAGATGTCAGCTCTGCCATAAGCAGTGACTGTGATCACCTTTGCACATTTTGACAATGTCAGGGCTCGACATTAAGGCTTGTCCGGGACAAGTGGATTTTTTTGTAGGGCAAGTGGAAGAGAAATGTACTTGCCCCACTGGACAAGTTAAAACTCAAACAAAATAAAATGCCATGTTACTTCACGTTATGTTCCACTCATTATGTCTATTTTACCGATTTTATTTTACCGAATTCTGCATTAGCAAAACACAAAAGAAGTGGCTTCGTCCCAATATCTCTACAGACCATGCATCTAATATCATGCTCAACACTTGAACGGGGGCTTATTACTTGAAAGAGGAATTATTTACTGTGTCGTCTCAGTTACACTATCAGGGCTTTGAAATACTGTGACTTGCTCAAGTAAGCAAATGGCTAGTAGAACATAACATTTCATAACTAGAGAGGGTACAATTTCTGGGGAAATTGTAGGGTGTGCTTGCTTGCGTCGGTTGCAGGTGGGTCCGTCCTCTAAGTTTTTCCCTTCTAGTGATATTTTCAAGCATTTAGCCTACTCATATTGCATATTTCATTAAGAACACCCTTTGAAACAGCTGCAAACCCCCTTTGAAACAAGCTACTGTAACAACGTTGTCACTGGCAGTATGGAATCGCGATTGAAACAGTACTGTCTGCTAACTGAAAATATGCCCCCCAAAACGTAAATAAGTTTGACATTAATGTAGGGGGAAATGGCTAATTCAAAATAAGTTTGCTAGAGGCAAGCTAGCTGCTGTTGCTCCACATTTCACTGATTGTTTGAAAGCGCCGGAAATGAGAACGTTTCTTTTGACATAAAGTTTAGCTGTGGCATTGAAGACAGTACTACACACTGCCAGTGGGTGAGCCGAGTCTGACTGAGGCTAACGTCAAAACAAGCCGTGGTGTCACTCAAATTCCAAGTTTTACACAAATCACAAAAATATGCTGACGCGCTGGCTGTCTTCGCAATCGCCATATCTTTATAACACTGCCCTCCTTCTGATTTTTGATGTAGAATTGACCCTGGTACGAAATTAAGAAAATACTCATCAAAGACCGACAACAGCTGACGCAATCGTCAACGGAGGCTGACGGGGCTCTCATGTATCAAACCAATCAAAGTTTTTACAGCAACCTAAAATTAAAATCTCACCATCTGGCTGTCTTCACAATAGTCATATCGTCATAACATTGCCCTCCTTCTGTTTTGTGGTGTAGAATTGACCGAACTATAAAAATACGAAAATACTAAACTACTATGACGCTTGCATGGCTGCCGCCTAGGCAGTCTCACGGGCGACCCGCACTCGCTCAAATTACAAAGACTTTCACAACCTAAATAAAAAATCTGAGATGGCAGTTCCACTCGAAATTGCTTTCTCAACAAAACCCAATGGTTGGTAATTTTGGGGGTTGGCATTTTTCACTCATAATCCAAGCTCCAATTTGCGTGCTAGGACGTCTCTATCACGTTGTATCCATGCGTCGTTGCTAACGTGTGCTGACGTGGTGACGTAGCTAGCACTGGCTACCCTTCGTTGACTAAAGGCACTTTTTTGCCACAAAAACATTGTAACCTCCTAAACCGTGCCACGGAACGTAAATATAAATACAAGCAACGCAATCGAGACTAAGACGAAACTTTTGACACAGGCGTTGTCTATGTAGTCCAAATATTGACTGATCCTTAGGGGGGCGAAAATAAACATTAATAATAATATATATGTGAGAGAACAAAGGTTGTGCTCTCGCCGAAGGCTTGAGCACACCCAATAATAATAATATATATGTGAGAGAACAAAGGTTGTGCCCTTGCCGAAGGCAAAGCACACCCAATAATTCCAGTAAATCAAGCAGCGCTGTAAGACCCAGTGAAATGTTATACAGATAACAAACTAACATTAGCTAGCATCGCTACGACATTGGCTAACTCTACTTCGGTAGGCTATCCTCAGTATTTGCAAGCTACCTAAATTTATACTGTATCTAAAATAAGATAAATAGCCCCGAGACAAGCTTTCACGGGTGTTCGCGCGTCTATGTTGCTTCACTCCTTGTGCCTGTGCCTCGTCCATTACTGTTTACAACGTTAGCAGGACTACTTGGTTGGCGTTGCCTTCTTAGCGTGAGAAGTAGCCTACACGGTTTGGTGTGAGAGCGTGAGAACTGGTTGAATTGCGTGTCTCACGGCCAATGCGTGAGCGTTGGCAGCCCTGTATTAAAAGGTGTATAGCCTACTTTACAGTTGAATATGAAAGGGATAATGCCCTCCGCGTGGCAGGGAACCAGAGGCGTGAATCGTCCGACGCGCATCGTCCATTATCAGGTGATATTGGACACCTCGAAGGGCATTATCCCGCTTATACCATGGTCACTTGCCAACGATTTTTTTTCCAAACATAAATTAATGTTTTCATGCGTTTTGCAACAGAAAATCTAACGTTTTTTTACGTTAGCCAACTCTGATATTTCTAGTCCGCTCAACTCATAGAACCAACACCGGCTTTCCTTTGGATGAGCTATTAGCCCGAAAGCTAACGTTATGCTAGCAAGATTAAAAGGCAATAACATTGTGTACGGTTGACAAACAGTAAATATAATTTTACAGTATGTTTGACAAGAAGATTTGCTAGCTAACCAGCCATGTCACTGTCCCAAAATCAATATCAAGATTTTCACGAACAAGGTATCGGCCATATACAAGTACTAGGCTACAGTACGGCCGCAGCCTGTGGAGCGAGTTGAATAGAAAATGGATGTGAGATGACCGCATCAAAGTTGACATATTCTCCAAACAATTTTACATTATGTTTAACAACAAGACTAGCCAGCTATCGAGCCATGTCATTGTCCCCAAATAAAATCAAGATTTTTAAGAAGAAAATAATCGTCCATGTGTCGAGTTGCGGCTACTATCGTGTTGGCCGCAGCCTGTCTGAAGTAGATTGACTAGCGAGGTGATGGGATGTGAGATGAGCGGTTACGTGACACTGACATAGTAGATTCAGAAAAGTAACATTTTTCAAATAGGTTAAAATAAATATTCAAGTCACTCATTGTTATAAATACAAGTTAGCTTGTTAAAGTCTTTCAAAATTGTAAATGGAGGCTTTGACTCCGTCCCTGTTGTTATGGTTACTTATTTCAGACACTTTGTACAGGCTCATATACTATGTAGCCAGCGGAATAATATAGAACGGTGAAAGACAGTTTTGCTGCAATTATGTAGTAGGTGTCCGTTATCACCCGATAATGGACACCCCTGCAGCCAATCAGAATCGAGTATTCACCCAGACCATGGTATAAGAGCTGATATTTAACTATGTACATTTAACCGATACAAATGCTGCTAATGCTTGCTAGGTACACAGCTGCCGACGCTAGCTAGCTAGCTAGAAACGTCAACATAAAATGATAAATCTTTACCCGGACAAGTGACTTTTGTGCATGGACAAGTGAAACGTTAATTTACTTGTCCAAAGGACAAGTGCCTCAAAAAGTTAATGTCAAGCCCTGAATGTTGTTTTGCACTTTCTTTTGCACTTCAGTGTTGTATAGTTTGTATAGTGTTTGTTAAAATTGCACAAATTAATTCACTGTTCTTGTTTCAGTTGTTATGTTGTTTAGCACTTTTTAGCACAAATATGTTTAAATATTTGTAGTGTTGTATAGTTTGTATGGTGTTTGTTAAAATTGCACATTGCAACTGTTATTTTGAAAAGCTGGTTATTTATAATGATATATTATTTACATTTAATATTTAGTGTTTAATAAATAATTGTTAAATGTAGTACAGAGTCTGTAGTCTATCGCACAAACTTATAACAACATTACAAATAAATGTTTATTTAAATACATTAAGCTACATTTTACATTTTAAACCCATCACCACATCCCCACAAATATTTTTTTTTTATTACAAAATAACCAAATGCATTAATGATGGGACAGCGTTTACAGCTCAACAGTCATCCAAGAATATTTGCTCATTAATTTCTTTAAAAAGTTAGCTTTTTAGACTTCAGGAAGAAACTGTTCCCCAGTTCTTAACACACTTTGACAAAGAGGAGAAAGGCATGGATTTTAAGGCTCAAAATAGTTTCCCTAGAGAGAGTTCACTTCATTGTGTCTTCAGTAACAGCGTAAGCTTGATGTCTAGGGACTGAGCTGCCAACTCTGCCAGAGACCGCATAGCATCTAATTTAATCCTCATAACAACCGTGACATCAAAAGTTTCCACAGGCCTGAGTTTGTCATCAATATATCAGGCTGAAATGGTAATGAGTTGCCAATTTTCTCATGCATCAGATATGTGGCAAACAGAATATATGTATTATTACTTTCATCAATTGCAAATAATTGTGCTCCATAACTCTAATTCAAAATCCCAGTGTGTTTCACCAGATACAATTATAGGTGTGGAATACAATTCTGTGCATGTCCAGCTGCAACAAAGCAACATACAACATATCCCGAAGTCTGCTTACACCTACAGGGAATACACCTACAGGGAACATCAAGACTCAAAGCAGTGAAATTCAAGCATTTGAATTGAACCAAATCTAGTGGCATTTTTAAGGCCATATTGTCAGTGGTTTGGTATAATAATAAAGTTTTCTGAAAAAGCTTGAAATGAATACCATACCATTGTCATTCGTTCTACAATGTCATTCAACACACAAAAAAAGGCTTAATTGTTTAGCCATGTATATTTTTTCCTCACAATTGATTCAGACCAGACTGCAGCTGTGCTAAAGAGACGGACCAGTGAAAAAAACTGGGTCAATTTACTGTTATCCGGGGGGGGGGGGGATTACGCTGCCCTTTTCCCTTCAGCAATGCACAGGGGCGAACTGCAATAACAAGTATTTGTTCCGTTTTGAATAAAATATGTTAGTCAGGGCAAATCGAAGCAGGTTGTGTTCTTGTTCTTGCTTTGTCATCTCTGAGATATGCTAATTAACAACATAAAGCATGGCATACATTACATTCCCCACAGGACCATTTTTATCTGTGTTATCCCTCACTTGGAAGCTTCTCGTGGTTCCTGATGTTCACGTGATTACTGGGTGGACACACACTGCACATCTGCAAAAACACGACTACAGAACACCGCAATCTAATACCGCAGCAGATTACAATTATTCTGTGTGTATCTGTAAATGGTGCAATCACCTCTCAAATAGATTATCTGATCCATTTGAAATGGCTCAGCACAAGTAGAACAGTCCCTGCTATTTGCAGAGAGAGAAATGTACAGTAACTGCATTAGTAACTGTGATGCAATATGAGGACATCTTGTGATATAGTTTCTATGGTTGTTGATCAATCCACGTTTTTTTTTGTGAACTCGTTTGACGTCATCTTTCATAGCCAAGTACTGTTGTAATCCAAAGAACGCAATTGATGAACAATGCTTAAAATGCCCAGATGTGAACTTGATATGCCCCATTTATTGATGATGCATGGGATGGTGACTTTGCCAGCGGGAATGCATCTGATATTCCAGAAGTAATTGCATGGCATTCTCGCAATCTTGCAAGACCATTCTCATCAAGAACGTTCTTCTCAAGAACACAAGTACATTCTCGCATTCTTTTGTTTATGCAGACACTCATCTGTAAAGGAAATGTAGGGCTGCTGTATCAGTGCTGCATGCAGAAGAAGTTAATAGCTATGCTATATCATATCTGGTTTCCATGGATACTAAGAGGGCTATAGAGAAGCAATTGCTTTTCTAAGACTGTAAGTTATTTATTTTACTGCAGAATATAATGTCTACCCTGAAGTAAAAGGATATTCTTTGGGAATTAATTAATCTACAAGCAATTAATTTAATCCATCACAAGCCCTGTGATCTATATCTCTCTCTGTGTGTGTGTTTGTGTGTAAAAATTCTAATGGGTTTAGTTTCCCCTCAGCTCAAGAACCAGGCATTCTGCAAAATTCTAATTTTGCAGGTGTCCTTTATATAATCCAAAGGATTGCAGTGCGGCTTTTGAAGTTGTTTGGATAAGCATTTCGACATAAAATAATGAAAAACTAATTCGCAGCCAGTTTGGCTTGCTCTCTTTGCTCTGGACTCAGCCATCTTGAGTTGACTGAGCTGCACTAAGACAGGTCTCACAAGCCGGAAAAATATGTGTATAGCGAATCGAAAACAGTCATAAGGCATGAACAATATTATTTATGTCAGTGCGATACAGAAAATCCAAGACTATTTTACTGATGCTGGCTAGCTAACTAAGAAAAAGATTATATTTAAAGTGGATGGTTTATTTCAGTAGGTGTAGCTGGAAGGTTATTAGATACAATTGTTGCTGTAGACTAATGGCGTCTGGACAACGCCTAGAAAGACAACAGGGATTTGATTTTCATTGCTTTAGGCATCATCACTTGCTGGACAACCTTTCAATTGGCAATTCACAAATACGTTTTTGGCTACCCTATAGCCTTCTGTTATTTAGAAGCTAATTCGCTTTTATGGCCAATATGGACAAGATAGCAGTGCTGACTGCTGGTATTGGGGACCCTTTAGCCTACTATTATTTAGAAGCAAATCCACTTTTATAACTGATTTGGCCAGGTTAGCAGTGCTGATTTCTGGCATATAAATCAGATGATTTCAAAGGGTTTAGTTTATGGATAAAATGCTGGTTAGCTAACAGAATGACAATATAAAGTGGATACTTTCAGTATCCTAGAGTTCAGTGAATTTTGTAACATACATTCATGTGTTTACTGATATAAAAACTGCCTGCACATTGCAAATGTGCTACCACATTATAATCACCAGCTGCATCACAGACGTGGGCACTATTCCTAATCCTACCACTTTAGCCTCCTTGGTCGTTTTCTTGAGGCATGGATATAGCAATCCACAAACAGGCATACGACAGGAACAATGTTCGTACACATTTTGTCTCCTCTGTCAGTTGTCTTATTTATGCAAATGCCCTACAGAAAATACAATACTTTTTTACAGCATTGCATAGCACAAAGGAAAAAATACAAAAGTTTCCTAAACATGGTTCGAGAATCTGTATTTGTGTGTTTCACTGACATCTTAAGCACCAACTGCATCACGGGCACTATGCAGTAGTATTAGTAATGTGAGATCAATAGATCACAGCATGGATGTGCACACACCTTTTCCCTGGAGCCCACCTTTTCCCAGTGTCCTAGGCTCCTTTTTCTAGTGGCTTGGTCTGATGTAATTGTTTGAATGGTTGGGGATGCCAGCTGAGCCCATATAATTCACCCTAACCTGGTGCTGTCCAGGTGGATGTTAGTAGTTCAGGTTAAATACTGCATAGCTGTGCATTTCATTCATGTGCTATTTTCTCCTTTTCTTCTTTTACGGGTGAGAAGTTTGCCATGGACAACAGTTGCCATTAACCTTATTTTTAATACCTTTGAAAGTGTTTACACAATATTGCATCTGAAATGAGAGACTATATCAGTACTAGTTTCTACACAGAAAAGACATGAATGATTTAATCAAGAACTGCAGTGATGTCACTTCCTTGAAGCAGAGTAGTGTGGAACAACTTCAGCAGGTGTATGGGTTGAGGCTCCACAATTTAAAGAGCACACCATGGGCTTCACGTACTGAGAAGAATATTTGATTTTAAGGAAAGGGGGTGATCAAAAGCTTTACTCAGAGTACTAAAAATGTTGCCATTTAACTTGCCTCAATTAATAGGCCTCTCTTCTAGGTCTGTTATTCTTAATCAATTAATTCCTTTCAATGGCTACATTAAGATTGATTGTTTTATTTGTCATATAGTTATGAGGCATAGTTAAATGTAGTAGGAACTCTCCTACTTGATACTTATTAACTATTAACAACAGTGTTGGCAGCACGGTAGCTAATTGTCAGATCTAAAATATCACTGCTTATTTTTCCTGGCTGGTTTAGCTCTATTGCCCATTTAACATTGTGTAGTCTAACAATACTGTCTGACCTCTTTCTGCCAAATGTGTTGTGTCAAAGTAACTAGCTTACTCAGAGAATGGCCAGCTCTGTAGCCATGAGCATGAAAAAATAATGGGCGTGTCATTCCTAATTCACTCCACATTTCTTTACTCTAAGAGTATTTCACAAAGCATTTTAGCGCTAAAACCAGATCCTAAATCTGTGAAAAGTTCTCCTAAGTCACTTAAGACCAAATCACAAACAATCCCAAATTGTCTGTTGCTGTCAATCCGCCTTAGAACGTAAACATTTTAGAAACATTTCGTGATAATGAGCTTTTGAAAAGGTATCGTCAGGTTATTATGATTGTAGTAGAGTTATCAGGGATGCACTCATACTTCTATCACTTATAGAAACTCATACTTCTATCACTTATAGTGTTACTTATAGTAACACCGGAGATCAAGGGTGACAACTCTATGCTACTTGGCCACAGGGAAAATGCCAGTGCCACGATTTCACGTGTCTTTCACATGCGTCCACGGGCATCATGGGAACTCATCCCAACCCATTCACTCTGATTGGTCCTCTGGCAATCCCTTTCCCCTCAAATCAGGGGAAGGGGGGGGGGAATACAAAAACTTTTGACAGTTTGACACAAATTTTCAAGAGGGAGCAAAAACCAGATCACCCATTTGGGCCAATATAGGAGAACTGTAAACATTCTTCCCTTCCCCACACATATAGCATGAATGAATACTACATCATAAGAAAACATGACAACAAAAACATTTATTAAGTCTTCATGAGTCTTTGCGAGCATCCTTGACTATACTCCATTATAACCATTATAAGAGTGTCTGCTGCTAAATGACTAAATGACAAAAAAAAAAAACTGTATTGTAATTAATTACGAGTACATGTATAAACACACCCTTCCACAGGACACTGCAACCACTACTCTATTCAGTCCACTTTAATGTAAACAAAATTGTACCTTTTCTTGAGAATAGTAGGAGTGGATATGGTTATAACCCATGAAACTGTAGGTACTATTTTCATCAGTCCTTTTCTTTGCACTTTGACCAGATGTGCAGGTACCCCCACTGTTAGCTGAGTCTATAGAACACATCAGTGTTTCCCCTACCATTATAGTATCCCCCCCAACGGCATCCCACGCCCCCCCCCCCTAGAAGGTCAAGTACATTTTGTAAAAAAATAAAAAAGGTTACCTTTTCTATAACCCCCCCCCCCCCAAAGCTGTAAACCTAGGGGAAACACTGCACATGATTGTACATACTGTACAATTATTTATTCCAAAGACACAAATAAGGTTAGTTGTTCTACACACCGCAGCTAATAAATTAAAAAAGTTGACAAGCATATTTCTGCTTTTCACAAGCCAAATGCTTAATTATAATAATAATACATTTTATTTATAATGCTCTTTTCTTATACTCAAAGCACTAGTTACCTTTAATGATGGACTGGCATCATGTTCCAGCTAGTTGACATTCTGCTTCACTGTCAGACACACACAGCTTTCAATCACACATATTTGTGAAGACAGAAGTCTTTCGTCCATATCTACTGCCAAAGTAGATATGGACGAAACAGCGGCTTAGAGTGTAGGTAGTCACGGTGTGTCAAAAAGACAACTGCTAATTCAAATTCCCCATACCCCACCACCATTCACGGGCATGTGCACGCACACAAAACATGTCAAGGAAATGGTGCTTAGTAACTTTATCAATTTACAGTTGAAAGCTCCACAAGATTGAATGCTTCAGTCCACCATCTGCCAGATCAGTAAGCTAAACTGCTACAGGACCCGAAAGCAGACTGAGACAACAGAAATATGTAGAGATCCAACTATGAGAGCCCTATGGCCTTGTCTCTATTCTGGCGAGAAGAATAATTAAGTGTTTAACTTAGGTTTCTGGACTACTAGTAGACACACAGAGAGAATACCAGAGTTTTGCAAAGAGCATCTCCCTTTTAGACATGCATGAAGTGTCACCAGTCAAAGCCAGTCAGGGGAACCATGGTATACCAAAGGCCTGTCTCTTGTCCAACCTTTCTATTTTGACCCTGTTTCTTTATCTGTTTCAATTTACTTTGTTTCCCCTGTGCCCCATTTTGCTGCTCCTGCCTGGCCTGGTTAACTCCACCACCATCAGATTCCCTGCCAGTTCCCTCTCTGCCCAGTAGGAGCCTGATCCTCATTCCATCGCCTAGTTTATAACCCCCAACTTAACTCCCCAATCTTTCTCATTCAGCATGGTTCCCTGACTCCACATAAAGTCTTCTAAGCAGCCCTTCAAGGAAAGCCAACACATCAATACCAGTATTACTCATCTTGATGATGATGTCTGTAATAATTGGTACTGGCAAATACTGGAATTGGACCAAGCTTAATAGTAAAATCAATAGTAACACTTAATAACTTTTACCACTATATAAAATCATATATATGGCAGACCTGGGTTCAAAACAAACACCACCCCAATAATCAAAGAATTTGGGAGCATTTGACAGAACTTTTGGCTGAATTTAACATGGAAAATTAAGTGCCAACATTTCAAACTCAGATATATATTGTTTTTTTTCCAATACAGTCATAGCTGTTCAGTAATTAAGTGAATCTGTTTTAACAGTTGGTTTTCAGTGAACAAAAAACAGCACAAGCTGTTAAAGCCCCACACGGTGTTTATGCCAATAGTAAATCTGTTGGACATTCCTATATATAACCTAGTCTAGTGGATTAAAATCTCCTATTATAGTCAACATCTGTGTAGGTTCACAGACACATTGCCCCCTAC
This sequence comes from Thaleichthys pacificus, assembly GCA_023658055.1. Classification (NCBI taxonomy): domain Eukaryota; kingdom Metazoa; phylum Chordata; class Actinopteri; order Osmeriformes; family Osmeridae; genus Thaleichthys; species Thaleichthys pacificus. The sequence goes on from CM042865.1 coordinate 4,381,700, forward strand.
TTATAAAGCGTATTGATAAGTCTGGCTACTATGATTTAAATTCTCAACGCCGCAAAGCATTGAGTCTGAATTTGCCAGTCTAGCAATCGTTCACTCTTGACTGCATCAGTAGATTTGTCCTCAAAAGTAGTTTTGGATTATGTTAGACAGCTAATTGGTGTATTATCAGAGCTAGTTATGTCCCTCAAATGTTGTAAATTCTAATTTGTCTGCTTATTTTATGGTATCTAACCCAGGTTCCAGGTAGACTGGTCAAAAACACTTTGGTTTGATTAAATATGTTTTAAAAGAGCTTTGTTGAGCAAAACAGTTTACGTTTTGATTGTAGAATAAAGCGTAAGTTCCCTGTCCTAGTGAAGAAACATTTAGGGAACAAGCCATTCAGTGCATACATCTTTCCAGATGCATCTTTACATCTTTCAGCACATGCTATTTGCATGTATGGATGTTTGGCTAAATATCTTCTCTAATAGTTACTCGACTGTCAGTTCCCATTAAGGTACAAATGGAGGGAACGTGTCATCTTTGTGTAAGCCACAGAACACAGCAGGGTAAAGAGGGGGGTGGAGAGGGGGTGACACAAAAGCACGTTTTCACTTTGTAAGAACACACACTACATGTCATTCGCCAGCCCTCTGGGTCTGTACAGCTGGCATAGTGAGTCAGGCAAGCAGTTAACCATTTGTAACTATGCTGCACTCTTATGAATAGTAGATATACTAAGCAAGATGCTAAATATGCCTAGCAAGCCCTACTGTAATTCGGTCAGTAATCCATGCTTTTTTTGGTGGTCATACATAAAGACTGGCCCGGCTGTGGGGCTATATTTGAAATGCTATTTCAAAGATTTAATGTACTAGGACACATGTAACACAGATATATCTAGGCCAACATGGATGAAGGAATGGCTAAAGACATTGCTAGCTGGTATATGTAAATTCCTATTGCAAATGAGAGCTGTGAAATGTTGCAAAGTTTTGTTCATGTTTTTTGCCTTTCCAAATATCCATCTCACCTGACTGGGAATAGGAGAATGGAAGAAATTAATGTGTGTGAGCGTGCACCTGTGTGAGTGGTGTGTGAGTAATAGGGCTGCAACAAACACATTTTTTTGATAATCTACTAATCTAACGATTATTAGAACGATTACTCGGCTAATCGGTGCAACATTGTCATTCACCATTTAGGCTTAATTAACTCTATTAACAAGTAACTGATTGACTGATGCAGCATTCTGCCTAATATCTCCTTTTGTATGTCATATGCATATGGAACAAAATAAAGGTGAGTGATCAGACGTTTTATTTTTGGATAAACAATAAATTAATTAATAAATTAACACTAGGTGCATTCCAGTTGTACTCAGAAGTCGGAATTTCCTAGTGATATTTAAAAGGGACAGTAACCCCAACAGTAGCCTAACAGTAGCCCTCCTAGTAGCCCCTCTCCCCCATCACACCTATAATACATGTCTTACCACTATTTGATTAAATTCCTATATCTTCAAAATCACTGTGCCAACCAACCCCGCTCAAATTTAACCCAACTTTGTGATGAAATTATGTTAGCTAGCTACCATCACTCATCACAAACTTTCAGATTTTAAATTAAAATGTAGCTGATTCCTATGTTTATTAACTACATGTAACAATTTTTTTACATCTTTAGCTGACAGTTTTATAATAAATTTAGTCCACAGACCACTTTTTTACTTTTGATACTATAAAGGTGAAATGTTACCCTCACCAAAACAGTTGATTTTCAGATGTTTTATCATAGTAGATGAGTGCAGGTCGAGAAAGCAAACATTTTGATGTTACAATTTTGTTTGTGTGTCCTTCAAAACGACCAAAAAATGCTGTGTGCCAACCAACCCCTGTAGCAAACCAACCCCGGTCTCCCCTACACACAACAGATTTTTTTATTTTAAGTTTTGTAAAACGCTAGTTCGGTTTCGTTTGCACTCCTCATAAGCACTGTGTCGTCTCATCTTCTATTGGATTGCATACTGGAGTATAGTCTGGCGCTACAGCGCCGCACTAATCAAATTGCGTTTTTGCCAATAGGGTCCAACTGCAGACGTCTCGCCTCAGACCTCTCCCCTGAGGCCCCAGGTTAGCGTTACGTACGGCGAACATCATCCCAATATATTGTGTTTTAAAAGATCTAGATCTAGATCTTAAGTGGGTAGCTAGCTAGCTCAGGTGAAAAAATAGCAAAAGGAAATATATTATTACTGAGAATACTATTGAATAATCATAGTGAAAATATATATTGGAACGTTTATGTTGGATTTATAAGTTCTTAACTTTTTACCACTGGTGAGAACAGAGAAATATAGACAAAAAAGCCAACCAGTTTTGTTTCTAAGTAGGCCTACAAGGAAGCATGACCAGGACCAGGGTTGAGAACCACTGGGCTAGAGAACACTTTGATAACACAAAACACTCTGGGGATGGAAATGCGACATCGCTTTTCCTCTCTTAAATAGGCTACATGTACCCGATGTGGATTGGTAAACTCATTCCTCAAGTAGGAGGCCACCCATTTCTGCAAATAGCTAGCTTTTTGTTGGCGTAGCTGGTTAGTAGTCACACCTGCGAGTCGGAGGTCCCTGGATCGAGTACCAGTGAGGGGAAAGATCAGGAGGACTGACGAGCTGTGCAAGTAAGCCCCTGTTACACCTACATGGTTTATGTACCATTTGTATTCATACATATTTCTCAATATTTGTAGTGTTTTATTATTGCTCTGCCATTTTTTGTTCAAATACTGTTATCATAAAAAAATATGCAATAATGTATTCCTTTAGTAGATGACTTCATGCAAAGCGATGTAGGCCCACAGGGTGGAATTTGGTCCTGGGACTTTTAGATCTGCAATTAAGTACTCTAACTAGAGAGCAATACTCCCCCCAATTCACCACAGAGCTATACCATCTTTGCCTACTCAGACCACACGTCACCACTCCATGCCACCACTCCTCGTAGTGTGCAGAGAGCAACAACCGGTGATCACTTTTGAGTCTGTCACGCCTAAAGCAGAATGTAATTGAGTTAACTATTTGGCTACCACATTTTTACCATTGTTTTTTCTATTCACTTTAAGATGAACCCAATAACTAATCAATTATGTCAGTGGTAGAGTGGGCTGTATCAGTGTTGCATGCAGAAAGAGACATACACATTATGCAGAGAAACGTGGCTGTACATTTTGTGTGTAGACCTGTGTGAGAGATGCTTCATGCATGTACCTATTAACAGGTAGGGAGAACATCTTATCTCAGATTGATGAATGACAGGACATAGTAGGGGCCTTGCATTGTCTGGTGTCAAGGGGAGAAGGGCCTATTGCATTGCCATGTTTTCCTGTTCTCCGGTGAACTGACAGAAATGCAGTTTCCCGAGTACAGTATTATGATCTTACCCATTGAGACATTTACATTATGAAATTCTATTGCAACCTTTGTACTTCCCAGAGATTAACTGTTGAACAAACCTAGGGTTTCCCTGCCAGTAGGTAATGGTCCACTGGGTGCAGGCAGTAAGGCGTCAGCTATACTCTGCTCTGGTTGCAACGCATGCACCTAAATCTCAGCAGCATCCAAGACCACGTGACCAGGACATGCTATTTCATCATTCTATGCTGGAGGTTAATCTCAATTGGGATGCCCATAAAGATGTTTTTTCCCTGATCACGTGGTTTACGGTGAAGTGTAGTGAGTACATGCTTTTGGGATCCTAGGTTAGATTTTTGTCAATATGCTTCTCTCATGAATCCACGCAATGATTGAATTTGGTTGACAGCAGTTTATCAAGCAATGAAGCCTATTCCAGATGCATAAACTTCACGGCAGGAGACATTCATTTTTGTTGCAGTATTTTAAGCAGTTTGAGATATCTTTTTGAAAGGGCAAGAACGCACCATCAGCAAGTTTCCATCAGAGAAATATCATAGGCTACATGTTGTGTTGAAAAGAACGCAATGAGTAGCCCATCCTGCATTGCTTGTTGAAATTCTATATAACACGTTCAAATGCGTGTAGAATTTCTAACTATAACACTGTCGATCATTTACAATTGGCCTACCGCAGGTTCCATGTTGCAAAAATCATTTACCCCACACTTAGAATTAAATGTCATTGATGCTTTGAAATGATGCACTGCACTCTTCATACCAAAGCGCGCTCGACACCTGCATCTGCGATAAAGCATCCACTGTCAATGTTTCACCGAAGATTACAAAATGGAGATGAGAGAAGGCTTGAGATGCCAAGGATTGGAAAACACACACATTTCATTTTTAACATTCTTATGTTTAGATTATATTTTGCCGTTCATGTTGCTGAAACGATTTGCAAGTCATAAGAGATTAGTGTGACTCTTACCGCTTTAGTCCATAGAAGAGCATGCTTTTCCATTTTCGATAGGAAAGCAATTCTACTGCGTGTTCCCAATGACGACATCGGGCATTTCCGGAGGTGAAACTATAATCCCTATTATCGTTTAAAAGGCGCCTGTCCTCACTGAAGAATGCTACGCAATGCTCTGCACCATCCACGTCGGGATACTAGTCTACTACACCCAGTGCCGGGTTCAAATGCGTCTAATATGTCTTTGAAAGGGGCGTGCCAAATCGTGTGTGTGCGCGCGCGAATTATAGGATAGCCTATCTTTCCTGACTGTGTAGTTTAATGTGTGGCAAAAAGAGGTGTCTTCCCTAGTAGACTAATTGTATATTTGGGTAGACGGTTGTTTAAAACGAGTTCGTTTTGAACAGGTTGAAATGGCACACCGCTGCTAACGTGAAGCTTCATGAAATAGGTACTAAGCTTTTATCAAGCTTGACACAACAATTCAGTTTACTAGACTTCATAAGGCAAAAATACACCTACTGTTGTCTGACATCACTGTTTCACTGTTGATAGAATGTCATTCATTGGACATCAGATTGGGTAGGCTACTGATAGATACCTTTTTAGAATGGAAACTAGAAATTACTAAATTATTAATATTCATAAAGTGTGATAATGTGGGATTGAGGAGACTAAAATTGCATAACTGCTTAGTTGAGTGAATAAAACAGGGATAATTTCCAGTAAATACCGGTATTGACTTTGTGCTTGGGGACCATACAATCAGCCTGTTAAGACTTAGTGGGGAAGGCCAGGTGGATAGAGAACCATTGCTATTTTATCAATCAATACCAGCAAGGTATTGGTTAACTTGGATTATGCATTACTGTCAGTCCCCTCAGAAGGTACACAGTCATGTTGGTGGGTGTAAGAAGGAATTGTGACAACCTCTCTTTAGGGGTTGTTGGCTAGCTGTATTATATCCCAAAGTATATTAGGATGTAGTCCCAACAGATAAATTGATATGTAATAAAGATGAGAAATGTGAAGGCTACAGACATTTGTACAAAATCATATGAACTACTCACTGCACCTTATATCACTTCTCTGTATTCAATGAAGACTATTTATTTTAGTTGCTGTAATGTCCTAAGTTGCCATTGTGGAACAATGTACCTAATGTTCCTTAAAACCCTTCAAGTGTGAATCATCACCAGTGTCATTGATGTATCAAATAATCCCACTTTTGTCCCTAGTATGCACAGTTCTGTATGTTCAGAGAGTTGATCTTAACACAGCTTCCCATATACAAGGTGCAGGAAAAAAAACATCCCCAAAACACCTCAACAGGCCATTAAACAGGTGATTTGTGTCTTGTTGAGTGAGGGCCTACTACTGTGGATAGGTTATTTCCCCCTTGAGAACTGCAGGAATAAAAGCGTTGAGCCTGTAGCACCAGTATACCATTGTTTCTCCCTCCCTCACTCTCAATGGAGGCACACTGAATAGTATACCTTGGGGTTTGGCCTTTTTACAGTCTTTCACTTAAAAAATTTGAGAAAACTTGGGATTTTGAGTGTAATGCATGAAAATGTGTTTGATACTTCAAATGTATTTATATCTGCAGAATATGACGATATGTCATACCCGACAGACACACCAAACACTAGCTATTCAAAAGTATTTTAACATGTGGGTAAGTTGACATTGACACCAGTATGACACCATCTTGACACCGGTCAGAAGATGCTTCCATATGAGACATATGAGAAGGACACTTGTGCACACCGTATGGACGATGCACTTTAATAACCCTTTAATAACCCACTTCACAATTGAAATGTTGTCTTATTTTTCACCTGGTTACACATAAAAAAATTAAATGTGTTCCATTCAAGGCAAGACTGGAAAAAGTGTGGTAGCCACCACAATACATATTTTAGCATATCGTAACACATTCTGCTTATTCTCAATTATGAAGGAACTACAACATTGTCTAGAGTCTAGACTCCACAGAGACTGGCACCAAAGTCATCTATGCTAGCAACAACCTTGAAGTGACTGTCCACTCTCAACTCTAACTCCCACAAGCAAATAGGATACATGATTCCCCCAGACCCACAGAAGCATGCATGGCGTAAGCAGCTACTGCTGGATCAAGTGAAGCGATTTGGCTTTGCAAGGATAAGTGTGCTACTGCATAAGACACACCTGCCAGTATCACAAAACAAAATTAGAGACTACATGCTGTAGAGTGTTGTGGCAGTAAATAACACATATCTTGCAAAATTCCTTAAAACCCCTTTTTTTCTTTAATTGAAAGTTTGTCATTTACAGCTGTATGTGTGAAGAGCTCAACCAAACGGAAATGTACATACATTCTTCCCATATCAGCTTTGTTAGCCTGGAGGTAATTACGTTAGCACATTGGACTATGAGCATTCTTTGACTGGCCTGCATATTATAGCCCTCCTGCACTCTGTAGTCCTGGTGCACAGTGCACAATCCTGTATGCATTATTAATGTGCCTTGCTCCTTGATTCTGCTTGCTGCTTGTGGGCCTCCGCCTGAGGTCCCTTTGGTCCATGGGGGAGGGGGGGAAGGAGGAAAGACATGAAAATCGTTCACTCAGCAGAACAGCTTCTGAATGGGATCTATTGGCACAGTCCACACACACATGTTCACACACATACACACACACATGTTCACACACATACACACACACGTAAACACACAAACTATAAGTTTGCATGCATGCACAGGCCTTCTGTCATCACTCTTACACAGTGAACATGCAGACATCTCTTCAATACAAAGTTCTTCCACTGGCCTTTTTTCTGCCAGTCAGGGCATTAGTACACTATTGACATGGTAGAGCATGTTTTGATATATTGTTGACTACATCATGTCATTTTATGGTCTAACTCTCTGTCATCGGATTTAGCTTTGCTTCTAGAACATTATCCATTGAATTACTATCAACAATGGATAATTATATATTTTTTACTGTAAATATTTGACCTGCAATATGAAATCATGGGCAACAAAGTCAAACCAAATTATTACAGCAAATCAACACAAATTTGACTGCTACCACTGTATTTTCTCATCTAATTCGGTCAGGCTTTCAAGCTTCTTTCCCCACCTAACAATTAGTGCTGTCATTTCGGACCTCATGTAGTGAAAAGCTATTTAAAAAAATCAGCAGGACCAAGACTCTTTTGGGGAGTCTGGGTGGAGAAGCAAGGTGTGCTGGTGGGAGAGTGAGTCAAAGTTGGTTATGTAAACCGTCAAAGCATCTGATGAAAAGGGCCTCATAGGCCTCAAATCAGATAAGCTCAAGGCAATCCAGCTCTGATGTACGAGGCAGAAACACACACAAGCATACATTTTATTATACAAATGCACAGCGTAGAGGCAACCCAGACAAAATCATCCCTGAATAAGATAACATCTACATGTGTGTACTAACTTCTTGCAATTATCACTGTAGGCTGAGAGTTGATATTAATTCTATAGAGCTAGTTACTGTAAGTTGTATCACAAAGAAAAAAAACCTTTTACTGTAGTTTAGACAACAATTCTATCATACAGACCGAAATGTTTTGTTCTAGCTTCTGGAATGGGAGTGGATACACAATGACTATAGCACACCATTACTGTAAATACTGAGGAGGAAGGTTTATTTAGGGGTGACTTCATTGTCTGCTTTCCCAACCAACTTTCAATAGGGCAAGGGCAGCTTTTTGGAGGATTACGGAAGATTAGTCACAGCAGGGCTCAGACCTGAACCCCTTTAGAAAGACAGATTTGGGTCACAGAAAAGGAACTTTGTAACTACCCCTTTGGGAATTTCGATGCGAGAAAAAGAGTACATAGGAAATCATCCACATCAACCCTGATCCTTCTATTCCACCATCCAGCGGACAAGTGAAAAAACATCCTCGTAAAACAAAATGCAATTTTAAACAATGTGACATGGTGCAGGTCTGTTACAAGGTACAAATGAAAGTCAATGTTTTCTCTAAAAAGAATCCCTAGACCTCTGCTGTTATTATTAGCAATGGCGTGAGGTCCTGGCACTTTTCTAGAGTTTTCACGGTCAATCACAGGACTGAGTGATCTTGATCAGTTTCAGGACAGAATGGTGTCGCCCAATCAGACAACAGTACTTTTTCCAGTCAATCTGAGGACAGGATATGCCATTTTAGATAGGTCCATTATAGCCTATTAATAGTGTGTATTTTAAAGGGCCGTCCTTGTAAGCTACTAATAAAGGAATATGTTGGTTGTGTGTTGTTCAAGTGAAGGAATTCCATTGATCTCAAGTCTAAAATGGAGTGGTGCATTGCAGGTATTCTGCAGCATCAGGTAATTACAGAGCCGGGGAGAGAACCTCTGTCATCGTCTCACTCTTTGACAGCTGGGGAAAGAATATAAAGCTCCAATGCATAGAATGAGAGAGAGAGATGGCAGTGACAGAACACTAACCAACGCCTGAACAGGAAGGTCAGGTTTGAGTTATCCTCCAGAACTGGCCAAGTGAAAAGCTCTGGCTTTTCAGTGGGTTTCAGCTGTACGTGGCAGACATTCACCCAGCGTCCCTATCTGTGGCATTTACATTCTAAGGACGATGTGAATGGGGGGAAGTGGGCAAAGAGCCGATGGCAATGTGCACAGAGCAAGCCGATGAAGAGGGGTGTGGGAGTGGGAGAGTGGGAGAGAAATGGAGGCAGAAAGAAAGAGAAAGAGAGAGAGCAAAGAGTCTTCACTGTGTGAGATTGTTTATACTGCCTACAGCTGCCATTCAGCTGCAAATAATTTGCTGTCTGCTCTAATATGCACAGCTGAGAAAAGGCTTCTTGGTAAGTATGAATCATAACAATCCGAGTCATTGGCCTCTCTCTGCATCTTCATATAAAATTAGTTTTTTTAAATGAGTTTTTAATGATTACAATCTGCAGTCGACATTTGCCAATGGAAATTGTGCTATTTCAACATGATTCCCCCTTCTTGGAGCTGTCTGAGGATAGCTAATTTACCCTGAGGCGAGATGTGAGCAAGACAATGTTCCTTCAAGAGTTGAAGTGAGGGAGTTTGCTTCAATGCGATGGTTGGTGTCTGATTCAGTGCCAGTGACTGGACTCTGAGCATAGTGTTGGTCTTACTCATGCTAACCATATTATATGCTGTAGACTTTATGCCAAGTATCGGCAATCTTTCTCTTTCTCTTACTACATCCAATATCTTCATAATTTGCTGAACAGGCCTTTTGTGTTCTAAACAAGTCAGGGATGGGCTCGCAAATTGTTTTGACCGTGTGGACTGCATTACCCAAAAGAAAAGGTTGTCATTTTGAATTCTTAGATACAGTACAAACGTTAACGGAGCATACTGCCTATACTGTCTAAGTGACACGCAAAGGCCTCAATTTTAGATTTATAGCTCCAGGCCGGCAAGGTTGACATCATGACATCACTGCATGATGGTGGATATAGATGGGCTCAGCAAAACAATTGCTGGCATGCAGAACAGTGTATGTTGACACTATCATTACAGTTAAGAAAATGACTGTATTCATCAAGATGAATTTAGGGTTGGTACTTCTTTCTTCAGGATTCTTATCAACCAAAGCACTTGTAATAGATTGCTCCGATCTAGCTTCATGATGTGCAATTCCATTCAGTTACTTTTTATGATTATCAAGTCTGTCAATGATCCCTTTATTTCCATCCTTTTTCGCTTGGTCTTTTGTCAGTTTTTTTCTATGTTCTGGTACAACTAATCCTTATTCTCCAGCACCATCCTCTAGTAATTGCTTTCATTTTTCATCCTCAGTTTTTCTCCCTCACCTCAGTCCTCTGCCAATGGGTTGATTCTGTGTAACCCTTTGCCATTCACTCTCTCTCTCTCTCTGCTTCCCTCTTATCTCTCCTAAATGTAATATCTCTTGCTCCTTGTCTGCTTGCTCAACACTGTCAACAGCAGAAACCAATGCAAGGAAGACTGGTGTGTGTTTGTCTGTGAGAGAGAGAGAGAAAGAGAGGAAGAGAAAGATAAAGACAGTGAGAGAAACAGAGGTCATTTGTGTTTGAGAGTTCATGTGCTGCACTTAGGTAGTGTATGTGTGTTTGTGTGATTGTGTTTGTGCTTTGGGAGTGCAATGAAGGGCAATAGATTGGACTAGTGTGCTTGTGTGTGTATCTGTGCATGCAATTTAAGTGTGTAGGGGTCTGCACGTGCCCGAGGCTCAGTGGGCTTTAAATAGAGCGCAGCACAGGAATGACTAGAGAGCTCTATAGTGTGTCCTTTACACAGGGTTTCCTTGACCCCGTTTCACATATTAGACGACCGACAGGCCACGGTCCCACTGTGACACACAATCAGCTTTCTGCATGTTAATAAGGGTTGAGTCCCTTTTTGAGTCATTTCACATATTTATGCTTTTGGATTGGGGGTCATTTAATTTATCTTATCGTGAGGAGCATCTTCACAATTTCATGTTGAGATGAATGTGTACAAGTGCTTTATACCTCTTGTACAATGCTCACAGAAGCAGTATCTTGGTGTCGCACTATCTCACCCTTCCAGTTATTCTGTGGACTGGGCTGTAATCTAATGAAGGCCTTGGACTGCATGTTCAAAAATGGGATAAAACCAAACCAGACTAGGCTATAGCACTCTCTCTGTCTCTGGGTGGTGCTGATAGTGGCTATGATCAAAGCCAGCAGGCTATAGTACACAATGCACATAGGGTTGAACTAAGCTTTCGGATTCACCGAAGGGCAATTGCATTAAAACTAGCAGTATCTCTAGCAGTATCTATTACCAGTATCTCAACTGTATGCTTTAATTTCTTCTGTTCTCAGTTTCTCTGTCAACAGTTTCTCAAAAAGCTTTTTTTTCTGGAGTTATTCATTGTTTAGTTTTTTAAAATCTTGTCATGCAATTACAAATCTATACAATTTAGCATGTTGGGCTGAGACTACACAGCGAACACTGAGGAGGAGCACACTTTCCCAAGAACCTCTTAGAGAAGCAGATATAGATGAGTTAATTCAGCTATGGCCTCGCTGCTTGCGCCACTCCCCTTTTTCCTAGAGTGGATGTTGAGGTAAATTGCACTCCACCGCCTTGACATTTACCCAATTTTTTACATGCTCCTGGACTCTCTCTTGCCAACACATCTACCTTTTACAGTATACATCTGTTTATCTCTAACTAGCCCTCTTCCTATTTCCTGTGAGAACCAGCAAAGCTGTCCGACATGGTGTCTCTATAATGGAGACAAGACCTGTCAAAGGCACATTTCAGTTTAAAGATTAGACTTGGCTTCCAGTCTGTTCATGTTGTATGTAAATATGTAATGCATAACTTGTATCTGGTTGTGGCTGAATAAAGAGACGAGGCAGGCTGGAAAGCTTTCTCGTTTGATGAACCGTGTATGCAATATAAAGATGTGTGGCTATTCAAAGAGAAAAACATGTCTTATACAATGGGATGTACAGTGTACCATACTTAACATTGCACATTTAGAAGGACTTATTGGATGTTGGATTGAATAGTAGGTTAACATTAACATAGAACAACAGTTGATGAAGAAAGTGTTTTGTCCGTCTCTTCATAAACGGAGTGACTAAGTTCAGTTGAGTTCTGGATTTAATAAGTATTTATCAATCTGCAGATTGGGAGAGAAAACCAGACCTCTGACAATAAAATGACAACACAACACCAGGCTTAGGTCTCAATCATGTCTCTCTCAGCTCTGAAGGCTGGAGGACCATCTTTTATAGGGCACAGGAATGTAAACATAAATAGTGACAGTCAGGCAGTAATGACATTACAACAGTCTCAGAGGAAGAGATTCACAGCTCCCAACACATGACCACTCAGACTAGAGAGGTCATAGTTGGCGCTCTCCTTGTAGTCATGACAAAGGACGTTTACCCAGTACTTTCTCCTGATCCCAAACATCTATTAACCCTGACACATAGACACAATCTACTCTTATTAATAGCAAGCTTGCATGAGAACATACTAACTAGTATCCAATGACTAGTTCTATTGATTAGTGAATAATGTAAGCACACCTGAAATCGCAATTTCTTCCACACAGTACATACTGTATTGAGATGTTGACATACAAAGATGTAGACTGAACAGATTAACCTGGTCATGTCACAGGCCAGGAATAACCATAGATAATTGTTGATTAGATACACCTGTGGCAAATTAGATAGGGAGCGTTGAATTGGCTGTGTTCTGATATATAATACTGCAATGGTTGTTTGTGAGGGAAGGGTGGTTTGCCAGGCATGCTGACTGACGTATGTTTATTCTTTCCCTGGGGATTTGCGTGAGAATCGTGCCTTTTTAACGCTGCTTGAAAATGGACACAATGGAGTTGGACATTCTACCACGCTCCCCGTAAAACGTCAGACTGTGAAAGACGGACACCACGCCCGACGTTCTCGACTGCAAGCTGTCACCGCCTGTTGGCGTAGCTTTGGGTGGCGTCGCTGCTCGGGACTGAGTGCCACTCCTTGGACTGGACGCTTTGGGAAAATACCAGGCTGGTATCATTGCTAATTAAGCAAGGACTCTACTTTGTGTTGGGCAGTTGTCATTTGGGGAGTAAATTTTATTGTATTAGATCTAACTTTGTAATAAAGCATTATGTGAGCCATTACCTGTCCTGGTCATCCGTGCTGGGGTTGTGTGCTAGAGATTTACAAACCCTGTAGTGGGTGGAGTGGTCAAGGCTTGTCCTATTAGTGGGCAGGCACTTGACAGTCACACATAAAGGAGCTCAAACAAAATACATGCAAGTAAACCAGGAAGAATGGATATACTCTTACATCTACATATTAATCTTTAGTTTCAAAGGTAATTCTAAATGTCCACATTTTACAGATCAACCTAGACATCACTGTCAGGAAGTGATATTTATAACCAAGAAATAATTTAGCATTAGGTATGTTGTCATGGTGCCAGCATGAGTCATCAACAGCAGGCAGCAGCATTTGATGGGATAGCTTGTTGCTGTGGCTGCTCTCTGTGACCAGGATATGACATGACCAGATGTTGACAGGCTGCTGAAGAGCCCTTGCATAGAATTTGTCTCCATTAAGAACAATAGGAGTAGAGTTGAACAGAACAGAGCCAGCACATTCACATACTGTATTGACAAACTCAGACAACTGCACTTAAATACATATTCCCACATGCATGCAACACAATATGTAGCTCACGTACACTATATTCAGCTATGTTGTCACACATTTTCTTATAAACATATCTACCTATACAATGTGACAATAATCTTTCCCTCCAATGTCAGATGAAAGTCATGCAAAGTGGATCGAGTACCAGTGAGGGGAAAGATCGGGAGGACTGACAAGCAGTGTGATTTCACCCTGTTACATATGGACACAAAAAGGATTACATACATGCATGCCTCTTCTACTAATGTTCATGAACCACCAAAATGTGAAACTGTTCATATTTACTGTAATAACAGTAATCTGTTAAGACATATTTGAGGATATGACCCTGGTTCTGAAGCACAAAGTGAATATGGTTTAATTAGTAGGCAATTAAGCATGTAGGCAAAAGGTCTAATTCCACCTTGATTGCTATTATTTCCAACAAACGTAACAGTGTGTATAATGAAAAAGAGATTGCTGTCCCTTTGCTAAATTCATCTGAAAAATTCAAAATAGTTCAGTCCCTACACAGGGTAGTTTTTTTGTATCAGTAAACTACATTGGAAACTCTTTATACAATCAACATTAGTTAGACATGGGCATTCATAAATATGTAAATTTTGTAATGTAAAGTTATTACACATTTTTGGTAAGTATTCACTGGATTTAAAACGTACATTTAGTCTCTACTGGCTTGACACTAAGACATGTCTGGAGACTGTCTTCAGGGCATTTGAGACTAATGAGATGTCAGGATGCAAGCACATAATCTCAGATCATTTCAGTTTACTAAATTAATATTTCTGTGAGGGGCAATTTATTTCAATTTAAACTCTTTGGTCTCTGGAACATTCCTTCCTTCTTTTTTTTTTACTTCTGAAAAGTTTTTCTTTTGGTTAGACAACACTTAATTGTTACTGAATTGTGAATGCCGGAGGGTAACCCCTATTCAAAATACATTTGAAAATGTCCAGCAGAAATCTTATATAGATTCGAATCACTGCATAATATATTGTACGTATCGATATTTTTTCTAAACCCTTGTAAACCCACATCTCAAAAGTATCATATTATTTGGATGAATCACTACATTCAAGTGAGAAATAAATACACAAACATATACACACATTAAATGTGATTAATAAGGCCTTGGAGGTAAACACAATATTGCCTGTCAGGTTCTTAATTGCTGTATTTATGTTTTTGTGTAGTACAACAGATGAATCTGCAGCAGGAAAATGCAATTAGGCCACAAAACATTTTAGTGATGAAAAATGTCTCAGATGAGAGACTGTTGAACATGTGAAAACAAAGTGCACCATCAGTTCCCTATGCAGCTCAAACAGAACTACCAGAGCACATCTTCAAACACGAAAACTGACCTACATTACGTAAGTTATACGTTATTATTAAGAAGCTCAATGTACGCTTCCCTCAATTTCATCACGTCTAATCAGTGAGCAGGAGGGAGCCTACACTCACTAATTCATGAGGGGATCCCTTTTCTTTCAGGTACTTGTGATAATTAGTGCACTTTTAGAAAACTTCAAAGAGGACATCAGTAAGGAGATTTATAACCTATACCATTGTCATATACAGTAATAGTTAACCTATAGAACATATATAACACAGCAAGTGCTCGGGATACCAGTCCCACAAACAAGCATCCATACTGAATGTTGAGTAACATTTGGCTTCATGCAATGAAAAATAGAGAACATTCGTACTATCCAGACTGCTAATGTGATCTGAAAATATAATCAAGCACACCACTTTGAAATGCTTGCACAATAGACATATTTGTTAGCATTTTATTTGGAGATGATTGAGTGTTGTGAATGGTGGTAGGTTGGGGAAGGAGGGCCAGAAATATACTTGTACAGGTTCCCCAAATAGGTTTTTCTCCAGTTCTAAAGCAAATGCATCGTAACAATTACACGCTGATCTTTTATGTTTTGATACTTTACATATTAAAATAGATCGATCTGAACAAAAACAGCAACATTTGAAGTAAGCTTCATCACTCAGTACTTTCACTCCTAAAGCAATTGCCTGATACATTATTCTCTCGACTTACTACATTGTTTCAAAGTTATAAGGCAAATAATTTTACATTGAAAGTTACTGCCATCTCACAGTATTTTTACTCAATTAAATTCCTTGAGGGTTTAGGTTGGTTGAGGGGCAGTTCTAGGGGCGTATGTGAAGCCCTCTGTGACATGCTTGCGTGTAAAAAGGGCTATACAAATAAATTTGATTTGATTTGATTTGATTTAAATGGAAGTTCCTTATTATAAGCACCAGTGGTTTTTACACTCATGAGAAGTGACTTCTGAAAGCAACAAAAATCTTTTGATTTGTTTTTTTACATCACCCTCTTGTGGCAGAGGAGAGAACCAGTCAAAGAGAAGTCAAATGTATTTCATTGTACCTCATGGGGAATAATGTAACAATAAATTATCCAATTTCTATCAATAACCAGTAAGTACTATGCTCTGACAGTTAGGCACTTTAGAGCCTGTCACTCAAAACACAAATTTGTCAATGCACAAGTACCAGACTGAAAATATGCTTGCATTTATTAGACAATTTTATCACATGAATCATCTAGATGGCAGCATAAGGGAATGTCAAAAATGAATAATTATTTTATCTCCACCTTTCAGTACTTTACACAAAATAAACAGAATTCAACCAGATATACATATATTTTTCACACGGCCATATGTAGTTGCTGTACCAATCAATATAAAAAGAAAGTAACAACTCCACAATTAATTAGTTGTTCCATGACAATAGTCTGAAGTGCAGTCAATTAAGTGGAATGTTACGGAAGATAAAAATCTAAACCTACGACCAGTAATTCTTCAACCTCACCTGAAGCATTCATTTTTAGACCTCTCACATTCACACTCTTACCTGTACTATAACCACAAAAACAGTACACATTGGTTCACGTTACTCTGTAAACAAGAGCTGCATTGGTTTAATACCACATATATTACTTAAAAATCACTTAAGCTTAAGTGAAAAAAGCCTCCCAGTTAACTGAAATTATAACAGCAGCCCAACAAGTGTCTTGATAGTGAGGGAATTGTAGATCAATTAAAATTAGGATTGTGGACATTCAGGTTGATGTTAATGTTCAGGTATTGTCTAATTGTAATTCAATTAATTATTGTGTAATTTGTATCATCTCAAATGTAACCATATAAAATGTACAGTAGTCAGGTATTTTATCACATTTAGTGATGGCATAATACTTGCAAATATTTTCCGTAGCATCCCCTCTTTCCCCTTCAAAGTTAGCGGTAAAAAACTTGGAAATAGCTTCTTCGGGGACAAGGTGGGTGATCAAGGGTGACATGGCTTGACCGCTCCACAGTTGCTTTTGAGTGTCCCTATGCCAGCTGGGAGGGTATAACTTGGTCAGCTGGTGTAATGACATCACCCCCCAGGGGCCATAAAGAAAAGATCCAGAATGTCCTCAGAGTACAGTACGGCATCTGACAAACAAGGATGCTATCATCACAGTTATCACAGGTGAGGACAAGGCATGCTACAACAGTAAAAGTCCTGGTTCAGCTCACAAATGCAAAAGGCTAGTGGAAGTCATATGTAAAGTTTGGTACACAGTGCAGCAATGTCATATGGTTTCCCTAATGGTATGCAGTCAAACCATGGTCAGAACAGTTTCTAGTATTTAATATGTTCAAGACAGTCCAGAATGAAACAACCAAGGGGGTTAATGGAGATACATTAGGAAATACACAGTAATAATTAATAAACATTTGTGCATATTTTAACACACATGCCTTTTTGATGTCCAAAATATATTGTGAAATTACTTTTTTTCTTTTATAAATATGCAATGTTCACTATAAATGAATGCAAAGATGGTAAGAGTTTCAAATGAATTCCTGGCCATTTTCTTGATGTAGATAAATAGTCTATTCTAAGGGGACTGTGAAGCCTTTCAAGACCATTTATTGATGTAAACATCTCTTGGAGTGTAAAGTATGGAACAGTTTATAGGTATGATTTACACACCCATATACTGTACTTACATAAACAGTTTGATAACCGTTTTAAACAATATACATAAAACACCAACTTGAACATAGAAATGTTCTAGATGGTGAATCCTAAGTAGCAACACTGCTGTGAAGGTTTTCCAACTTCAGCTGCATAAACCAGTGTGGGTGCAGCCTGTTTGTGCGTCTCACATGTCCTTTGCTGTGGCCATATCGGATACAAAGGACTTGGTGAGGCTCAATTCCATTGACACCCAACCAAAACCCTCCTTTGGTGCTTGTCAAGTACTAGAATATAGGTATCAATGTAATATATTCAATGGATGTAACCACACAATAACAATACGTACAAGACATTGATCATGCTGTTTGGTTTTGGTTTGTGTAAGAATATGATTCAGTAGATTCAATTAGATTGCACAAGGATGCCCATTTTAGAAAAAGAAAATATATTATGTGTACAGCAGCTTTGAAAGAAAAAAAGTAGCATGTCACCCTAAAATGTCTTTATCCAAACCAATATTGTCTTCAACAAAAGGCATCTTGATCACAAGCTTTTTGGAAGCGTCTTTACAAGACTGATAGCTTTCCTTAAGGCATTGATGACCAACCAAAAGAAACAAAAAGAAACACAAGGGGAAAATATTAGATACAATAAATAACAGTTTTACAGCTGCTGAAATTATATTTGCATAATAAATTAAACAAATTGCACATACAGTCTTCAAAATTCCTTAAAAACCCCTCCTTCATATAATCTGTCAGCACCAATGGATAAGTTGATCAGGACTCTTTACTGAGGTCAATTCTAAAAGCTTTATCCGGATCTGTTAGTTCTGCAATCTACTGTACCTAATGAGAAAAGTCGACATTAATGGAAAGTAACTAGAACATTTTATGAATACTGTATGTTACCCAGGAATGATCACTTCAATCTAAAAACAAGTTGTTTTGTCCTTTAAGTTTGACCAGAAGGCATCCCAATATGAGCTACAGCTATGTCAAACTTTAGTGTTTGTTGCATTAACGTAGCATTGTGTTTAAAGTGTAACAGAATATTAAATAAACACAAAGTTAAACTCACAATGATAAAATAGGTACCACAATGTCAGTCTGGAAGAGTGAGATGAAATCAGTTGAAGATCCATGGTTATTTAGCCAATAGTCAGGTGGTCATAACACCATCGTATTCATGATGTTACACTGCTGACTAGTACCGGGATTGGAAAGATCAGTTCTACAGCTCCTCATAGTCTCCACCCTCACCTTTAACTAGTCCCCCCCCCCCTCCTAGGAAGGACTCAAGGTCATCAGCATTCCCGCTTTTCTTGGTTTTAGACTTTTTCTTCTTTTTCTCTTTCTCGTCCCCATTTTCTGAATCCTCTTTTTCTTTTTTCTTCTGTTTGTGTCGCTTTTTGCTGCTTTTGTCATCATCCTGAGAGCAGAAATGTTTCATAGTTACAACCAGAGATCTTTAATTGCTACAAAATGTTTTTGAAGCCCAAAAGTCAAAAAACAAACTACAGGCAACTCAATCTAGCCACCAGACATTTACTGGTATTGCCAACATTATGACAAAGACAGGTGCCTCAATGGTAGCTTTGTTTCACAATAATTAATACCGTAACCACTTTTTGATAATTTAATTGATATCCATATTATTTTTTGTTTTGTTTTGTTAAGGAATACATGACGTTTATAAAAGCTCCATTGCTAAAATATCTTATTCTGAGCTTCAAAAGTTTAGGTGAGACAGTACTAAAGTAAGGAAACACTTGGAGATTTAAATTGCCTATGGATCTTTACCTCTTTACTTTTCTTCTTCTTTTTCTTCTTATCTTTTATTGAGTGTCTACTGTCTTTATCTGCAACAAAAATAAGATCAACAACATATTGTATTGTTACTACATATACACTGATCTTACCAGAGATACGCTTTTGATGTTTAAAATTAATGTTAAAAATGTGGGATTTACAAGTATTGTATTAGACATAAAGTGTCCCCCAGTTGGGGAAAATACAGTGAAGAAGAAGGATGTACACAATTTGTAATATTTCTACACAACTGCTTTTTTTTCAACCATGCTCACCGTCTTGGTCCTCACTGCTGTCCTTGCTCTTGGACGCCCCTTTCTGGAAGCCTAGGCCAAACAAGTCCACCTCGTTCTGCGGCTGGCTCTTCAAAGAAAGGACAGTGGGTTTGAGAAGGTCCAGTGTTGTCCTGGGTACAAAGCTGTCATCGGATAGGTCAGATGGATCGTCTTGTAAGCTCCTTGTAGGCTCCTGTAGGAAAGAATACAATTAAAAACTTCCCTTCTTAACATTTTAGCATGGAATTGCATTATGTAGCAAACGTTCAGTTCCACAATCACAAGACAATAGTTATGCCACCATACACTATATACCACGTCTACCTTCTTTTTCTTAGATGTCTCAAATTCTTCACTCTCGAAGTCTGGGTCATCCATGACAAAAGAGAGCATCTGTTTGGACACATGGGCCTCTTGATCGGTATCTGAGTCTTTGTCTGCTTCCTTCTTGTTTACCCGGTTAGACTGCACTGGGGCTGGGGTAGGATTTAGAAAAGACACAGGCTCCATCTTTAGGCCTGTGGGTCTCTTGGACTCTCCTGTCGTGTTTTGAGTCTTTGCTCCATTGGAAGAGATTCTGGCAAAAGACAACAGTATAATAATGAAATATAGTTTGTGATGTTTGGAAAAGGAAGGCTATGGAAATGAGCCTCCTGCCTGTAGTTCTTGGATAGCAATCTCAATCCTGATAATCAATCTAATCAGCCATCCCAACTTAATATATTTGTAGCTATCATAGTATAATTTAAACATGTTCAAGATTTCAAATAATGGAGAGAAACGCCACACCTTTTACTGTGAAGTTCACTGTCCAGACTTGAGCCTCCATCCAGGTTGGGTTTGGGTGCTGTGGTGGCCTCTTCCTCTTCATCACTGGTTAGGGTGATTCCCAGACTGGGAGCGGTCATGGCCTTAGGCACAGCCTGGCACAGTTCTTCAGGATCCAAATCATCCTGGAACCCTGAGACCATGGGGTTCCCTCCTCTGCCCTCCCCATCACTGTGAAAGAGGAAAACAAAAGTAGGACAGAGTGTATTCATTACATTACATTTATGCATTTAGCAGACGCTTTTATCCAAAGCAACTTCCAAGAGAGAGCTTTACAAAAGAGCATAGGTCACTGATCATAACAACGAGATAGCCCCAAACATTGCGAGCAGGTGGGGAGACAGTCAGTGTCCCTGATGGAGGTGGGGAGTTGATTCCACCATTGGGGGGGTCAGACAGGAGAAGAGCTTCTGTTGGGACCGGGCACTCTTGAGTGGTGGGACCACCAGACAGTTGTCAGAAGAAGACCGTACTGTAGGTGGGGCGGGGGGGTGTAAGGCTGGAGGGGAGACTTGATGTAGTTGGGTGCAGTCCCGTTCACCGCTCAGAAGGTCAGTACCAGAGTCTTGAATCTGATACGGGCCGTGATGGGAAGCCAGTGGAGGGAGATGAGGAGCGGGGTAACATTGGAGCATCTGGGTAGATTGCAGACCAGACGGGCTGCCGCGTTCTGAATCCTCTGGAGAGGGCGGGTTGCGCATGCAGGGAGACCGGCGACCAGCGAGTTGCAGTAGTCCAACTTCATACTATATTCTTATATGGAATTAGACTTATACATATATATATATATATAATTATTATTTTTGTAATCTTCCAAAATCACCCTCTTAACCTAAACATCCACTCATTCTGTCATCATAGTTTACTAGTGCACAGTGCCCGTGATGCAGTTGTGATTAAGATTTTGGTGAGACACACATTACTGGAATTTAGAAAGTGCACAGTGCCCCTGATGAAGTAGGTGACACACACACACATGGACGCACACAGAGATTCTTGGAATTATAAATAGGTCAGTGTCTGGGATGCAGTTGGTGATGCCCAAACTTAATTTGTGTGCACAGAATTCCAACGAAAACCCGTGGTTTTCAAATAGAATGCATTGGAGGCAAAATGTAAATAAACTTGTCAACTCATATTACGTCTCTATTCTTTCGAAATATTGAATCTGTAAACAGAGCCCATTGCCACAAGTGTAGGTAGGTCTGTGATAGCAATCAAAGGAAGTCTGTCACCCCTGAAACTGATACAGTAACGTTCATGTTAGACTAGCTACTGTAGCCAATATTAAAACGTTTGCCAAAAATGCAGAGATTCAGCCCTGAAGAATTGAAACAGAAACACTTATCAACCAAAATTACAGTAATAGACAGAGCCAGGAAGTTTTCAGGCGATCTTTATGAGGATAGATCAATACTTTTTTGCAAAGTCTGTCAACATTCAATCAACCACTATTGTGGAACATCTTTGAACATCTTCGGTCGCTCCAACATAACAGGAAGGCTAGCGGATTTCCACAGATATTTAGTCAGAATAACCCCAGAAAATTTGAAAAAAAATCTGTTTGGGCTTGGTGATGACAGTTTCTCTCAGTGGCTTTGTTACCTACATTTCTCAGTTCACAACCTCCAGATCATCTAGTCACTTTATAAAAGCAATTATCATTATTTTAAACAAATTGCCAATGCTCTGGTACTTTCATGCAAATGAAAGTCTGCTGATTCCTACATTAACAATTGCTTATCTAATGTTGATCAAAATGTATTATATTGGTTCTCTGTTCAATGGTCTTACCCCCCCCCCCCCCCCCCACAAACATCTAGACCTTTAGTTCATAATAGAAGTCATTACGTGCAAAATGGTTGAGCCAGTTGTCATAATTGCAGGCCTAATTCATCCTACAGCACTGCATGTACAGGTCTGGCTAAGGGGTGTGTGCAATGTTTACATTAGCATTTGTATTATTTTCCTTGTTGCTACACAGTGCTGTAAAATTGTCTTGTATTTTCTGTATCGCATTCACATATAAGACACTGATAACCGACCAAGGCTAAATTTGTAAGAACATTGGGCCTCATTCTCGAACGCAGTTAAGAAGAATTTAAGAAGGAATTTCTTCTGAATTTGATTTAGGAAAACATTTGGCATTCATTAAAGTTTTCTCATCTGGGATTTGTTCTGAACTTCAAAAGACTTTCCGAACTCGAAATAGCAGTCGTAAATCGGCCAGAGTTGTCTCAAATGCGATTCCTTAAAAAACCACAAGGGGAATCGCATTTAAGAAAACTCTCCGTGTTAGAAGTGTTAATGAATTTGTGAGAAATCGTTGGTGATTGCGTTCACATCAACTCTACAGACATCCTCGGATTAAAATAATTATAATAATTGACCTTGCTTAGTGTGCACATTGTTAGATCCAGTGGAGAACAATTCCACTGCTCATCTTACTGGTATGATGTTGTATGTGACAAATAAAACCTTTAACTTGCACTTGGACTTGAACATCATATAAATTCAACCAGGCCATCCAATTATCACTGATCACTCGACCTATTTAAAAGGGACGAGTGTGCACCCAAGGCATACAATATGGCACAATTGCTTTTCGCTTGGACATAACGTGCGTTCCTGTTGCTTTCCTAATTGTGTCGATTCTGACTGCACACGTCACTGCTGTTGCGTGCCCTTATAAGGAGCTGTCGGGGCGTGTATGTATGCAAATTCAAGAGCACGAGGACGCGCTTTCAACTTAAGACAACTCTTCCTGGGGAGCACAGCTCAGAAAACTTCTGCTGCGTAGGAACACATATTCAAGCGTTCATGAATGTGGCGGATGTTGTTTTTCCGAAGCCCGTAAGAAACATTTCAGAAGAAACTTCAGAAAATGTGGCACAGACACAGAGATTCCTGGAATTATAGATGCAGTGCCCATGCTCGTGATGCAGCTGGTGATGAGCCTTTAATGTTGGTTACTTGATTTGGTGTTAGTTTAATTGGCTCTTTGCAATGTTCATTGCAATGTACAGGCAGAGTTTTAATTCCTGACAAAATTCACTGATCCATACAGAAATAAAGTATCCACTTTATCTCATCTTTGTTAGCTAGCCAGCATTTCATCCATAAAGAAAACCCTTTGAAAGAAGCTGATTCAAGGTTATGCCAGCAGTCAGGACTACTGTTATAATAAAGCAAATAATTTAAGGGATCTCGAAGAGCTTATCCAAACAACGTCAAACGCGACACGTCCTTGGGTTCTGAAATGGACACCTGCAAAATTACAACTTTGCACACTGCTCGGTTCTTGAGCTAATCGTTAAACAATCGCTGCACAAAAAAATCTGACAATAAAACTTGCACCGACCGACATTTCTCACAATATGGTATAGATGACAATGGGTTATAAAATATTTTGGATGTGTGTACAGTAACAGTTCTTACCTCACAGGGCTTGAAATGTACTTTTTTACTTGGTAGTAATTAGTGAGCGTTTTGTAAAGAAATTAAAACAGGTCGCACCATAATGATTATTTGCACTCGCACAAATGATCCCAAATATATTATGAGGTCGAACAGATAAACTTTCTGGAGCATATGCGACTAAAATGGTTGCATCATAATTCTTTCCCTTGTTGCTTTTATAATAGGCTAGTCATATCTTTCATAACTTCATTAACTGCTGCAGTGCTCCATTGAAAGTCTGAGTGAGTTATGGTAAAGAAGAAGGTAGACCCCTATAGATCACCTGATTTACGAGTCAGTCTTTCATTGGTGATGCACTAGTAGGCAGTTAAACTCTTCAGATTTCCTTTAAGTTCATCCATGAGAGCACATCAAAGAACTTCAAGGCCCATTTCCTCTTGAGAAAGGTGTCTGACATTCTCTTCCAAGGACAATGTTCCATTTCCCTCACCCTCTCTCTTTTCATTAGTGGAGCATTAGTGATTCCCCTCATTGCCCCCCCAAAACAACCAATACAATTATGATATTTAGCATGTGTTTTAGAGACATTTCTATTTAGGAGATACATTTAATTAATACATAAAATAGTCATTTTTCTTTATGGAACTCTACACCAAGATTTGTGAACACTCTTTTGGACAACTCTTCATTGAAATTCAGCACAACGTAAATCACTAATAGCAGGTTTTAACGGTGTGTGGAACCCATAATTTGTGTATGACATCTATCAAATCTTGCACAATCTCACCAGCTACAATTATGACTTGTAGATAGGTGACTGCAAGGGCTGTTATAGCATAAACTTAAATAGGTGCTTCCACAACTAAGCTTTAATGGCCACTTTAATGTGCTCCGGTTGATCATCTAGCAGTCTCCAATTCTACCTTCAATAATCAATGTAACTACTGTATATCCTTTTAACATTTCTAAACAATGAGTTATTTACTCTGCACACAGAGTACAAATACATTCAATTGTTGCTGAACTTGTCACTGTTAGAATTTATGTGGACTCGTCCACTTGTCTCTGAATATTCAACTTTCACTATCAACTTATTTTTTGGGGGACAAGCCATCCTCACATTCACAAACTATTTTGCTGGACCATGCTTGCTCCCAGTCTCAAAACAAGAACATTTGCTACTGTAGTGGTTGAATTAGTACATATAAGACATGTACAAAGTGCTTTATGGAACTGAGATGAACTTTGCCAAGCATGTGTGAAAATGTTGTATTATATAGATATTTGGTGGTTTCCAAAATCAAGAAAACGGTAGAGGGCAGGGCTTTCACATATAGATCTACTCCCCTCTGGAACAGACCTCCTGTTTCAATCAGGGAGGCAGACACTGTTCTTGTGTTTATGGCTACATTAAATCATTTTGGTCGGTCCTACAGCTGCACCATTGCTCTAACTAACATTTAAACAGTGGGGCCCTCACCCCCACTAACTGCTGTTTGCTTGTCCTCATCTGTAACCCTATATTTCTTTGTAATTAAAATGTCTGACGCACAATTATTTTAGCTTTTTTGAGATCACCAAATACTCCCACTGTATATTCTTTGTTGTCTATTGCAGTTGAAATGTTCTCTACTTGTTTCATTACTGCTAGTGAGGTAGACCGCTTAGCATGAAATCCATACTGGTGATCACTTAATAAGTTATGTTTGTCAATAAAGTTCTCAAGTCTTTGTACAAATAACTTTTTGAATATTTTTGCGAGAAATCAATATCTGTCTCCATTCTTGTAGATGGGAATTACTTTAGCTATTTTCATTGTGTTTAGAAATATGCCTGTGAGGAAGGATTGATTACATATGTGTCAACGGTGTTGCTATATATTCAATTATATTTTTTACTAGTGACATATCAATGGAATTGTAGACTTTTTGTTCTTGAATTCATTAACAATATACATTTCACTGAATATTACTTCTATTTTCCTCCAACAACTTACTTTAATAACTTACTTGTTACAAAAATAAATGTTTAAGTATTATGAGATGTGACTCTTATATTTTTTCATTTTCTTTTGTTCTGCATTTTAGGAATTCCATGTAGAGTGAGTTTTCATACATGCATTCTGCACCCCCTTAGTCATCATTGTTTATCCACATATTTATGCTTCCCTCTGGATTTCTTTTACGGGCAATTTGTTTCATATAGTTCTGTTAATATAGCCAGGAATACATTGTAGGGTTTTGTCTGGTTCATCAGCATGAACCCTTTTCCAATCTTGTTTCATTAAGTCTTCCTTAAATGATTTGATGGCTTCCTGTGTTCTGTGTTGTACCAGTTTGCAAGCGTTGGTATCATCTTTGAATTTGAGGTCTTTCTGTAGAATAGCAAAGACTGGTAGGTGGTCACATATCATTTATAAGCAATCCACCCACCAGTTCTCTATACATTAAGTTTGTAAATATGCTATCTCTTAATTTTGCACTGTTGTTATTCTACTTGGTTTTATAATCATGGGATAAAGGCTAATGCTGAACATTGTGTTAATAAAGTCCTATGTCTTTTGGTAACAAATTGATATTGAAATCACCACATACAAATACCATCTTATTACCATGTAGTTTGTCATAAATTCCTTTAATCTTATCCTTAAATTGATCAATGTCTGATCCTGGTGTTCTATATACGCAGTTTATGGTTATATTTATTATATTTTTTCCACATCAATTTCAAGTTTAATTGTTTACATTTATGTAGGCTTTGCAAACTCCCCCCCCCCCCCCCCCATCATTTGCATTAGTGTCTATAAACTCCTCATCCTCAGTGTTGCAAACAGAAACATCCATTCGTTGGTAGTATTCCTTTGATCCACCATCCTGTCCTATATTTTTTGAATGTTTAGTCATCTGTATTGAGCCAAGTCTTTGTTCTCTCACCACGATCACTTTTGCCTCTTCCAGTGTTCCGTTCAGTCTTATCAATACTTTACAATTCCTTGTCCATGTTGCTTGTATCTTGTTTTGCCTTCTCAAGATGCGTGCGTTTCTGGCGATATCAGCTTTTTTCTATGTAAGGTGCTAATTCAGATATAATCCAGTCCCCTTCAGCTTTAATAGCTTCAATAGTTTGATTTTGTGTTTTCTATTTACTAACCGAATTATGATTTCCTAGCCTGACGTTGTCATACTCATAATTCTAGTCAGAATATGAGTCTGATACCGCTCCGTTGGGCTGTGAGTATGGGGCGTGTTTCAACCGAACCCGGAAAAAAATGCCTTTTCACTCAATTGGATAGACCTACAACCAATCAGAGCAATGTAGTATGTTGTTTGTTGAAAACGAATTCAACTCAAGCGCTCTTTGGTGATGTGGTTGATTTGATGTGGTACGTTACTGTTGATCATCTGTCCATCATCGTATAAAGCCCGCCCTGACAATTTGATTGGTCCGAACAGCTCTTGTTCGGACATAGTTTTTCCCCAACCGAGCCACCCCAGACCCAACTTCCCGACCACATGTTTTTGTGGGCGGCCTAAGTTTGGCTGGCACCCAGGCTAATGATTTCCAGCTTCGCTTTGATATTTTTCAGAGGAAGAATGTGACAATCCACGTTTTTGCTTTTTATAGCCGTGTCTTTACTGTCAAAGAATTGAATGACCCATTTCTCCAATGAGTGCAACTCACTTTTTAGGGAATCCTTACCTTCTTTGACTCCATTCGTAGCCCTGGCATAGGTTTGGTGTGTGGTTTCAAACCCACTGATGATCAAATTGTCTATGCGTGAATATTGTTCCATATCATCAACCCTCCGTTCCAGGTTTTCAATCCTCTTATCTTTCTCTTTGATTTTCAGCTGACCCACCTCTTCCATTAGGTCAAGTAAATTTGCTTGTTGTTTGGCCACTGTTTATCTCCTCCGACATGAAGTTTAGTGATTTTTTAATCTCCTCCATATCCTTCTCGATCATTGCAGCTGTCGCTTTTTTGGGTGTCATTTTGCTCTCCGTACTTAATAAATCTGCACTTATAGAACTTAATTGCATAAATTCGGATCAAAACAGACGCAATCTCACGTCTCATTCATTCATTCCATGCCACTGGGACCCTGTGTCTAGAAATTATTTAGAGACCAGTGGCGAAAATCTGCTATCAACTTTGGGGGGGACAATTATATGACATTTTCTCAAGAGCAATTCCTGAGGGGGCACCAAAATTACTGCTGTAACACATAGCACACTAACCCAAGCGCCATTGTGTCCATAATCAGCTAAGCGCTTTCATTGCGTATAATTAATATTATTGAAATTACATATTTAGGTTTACAGTGATTTATTGGGGGGGAAAAATCATATTTTTCCCAGGATGGGGGGGGGGGGTCCCCCCCGGGATTTCCGCCTATGTTCGAGACACATAGATAAGCCATTTCAGTATACGCTGGGAGACTTGGCCCTACCTGTCGCTGTCCATATTAGCTGCTTTGCGGGCCTTCTCCTTGGCTTTAGCTCCTGAAGCCCCTTCCTCCAGGAAACTCCGGTCCAGGCCCACCTCTGGAACAAAGTCATCCACATTTTGGATATTTCCCCTGGGCTGGCCGCAATCTGACCCTAGGCCATCTGGAGGAGGTGGCAGGGGAGAGATTGAGTGAACTTGTTATATGTAATAAGCAAACACACCAGACTATATTTTCCCACTTTTGCACACCTGTCCAATCTCTTGGTAGCAGGTACATAGAAATAGTGCTAGCTACATTCATGAAACTATGCAGAAAGTGTAACTGCAAAAAAACAGTTTTTACATTTTTGACGATGGAAAAAATATATAAAGCTTTTTCACCACAACATCCACATCCATCTCTTTAACAACATATAATTAAGAAGTCACTGAGAGACACAAAATAGTTTTCTGGAGTAGGCCTCTACAATATATAACATTTTGGACCTGGGTTTAAATTGGACTATTGGCTGTTTTAGATTTATAGATATCAATAATATCTATATCTATATCTCAATAATAATTTATAGAATCAAAAAGAGTGAAGTAATCATCGTAAAATCGTAAAAATAAAAAACACTAGAAAAACATCAGTGGAGTGTTTCCCAGTTCCCGTGCTGAATAAGCTCTGCAGTCTAGGCATACCACTGTGTGTTTACCTGACATTGATGGACTATTCCAGTGCATGTAAATCCAAGCATTTTCTCGTGTACGCAAGAACCTCTGCTTGTGTCTGCTTTTGTATGAGGATGTTTCTGTATCCAAAGTGTGTAACCATTCATGTGTATGTGATAAATGTCCACCACCTCCACCCCCCACCCTCAACCACCCCTGGCTCTGCAATGCGGCAGAGAACAACCAGTGGTATCCGTGGGGTGGGGGGTGGGGAGTTGTTCCCTGGCCCTGACTGTCCCATTAATAGCTCTACAAATGCATGGTCTGTCTTGGTCTCTTCCTCATCAGTCTCTCATCAGTATTCAATCCACAGAACCTTTTAACCTCTCATCTTCCTGCCAGACCATACTGGAGCACTGTTGCATGGAGAATGTTCTCATATGGATCATCATTTTACACAGAGGCAAGATTTACAAACCCATTCCAGCGCCACAGGTTGGCAGGGCTCTTCCTGTAATGTGCCCCTGAGCTCCGAACAAATGTTCTTCTACATTCATCATACACATTTCAGCCTTATTTGGTTACAATCGTGAGTCAAGGTTCTTTTAATTGGGTGTGCTCAAGCCTTCGGCGAGCACAACCATTGTTTTCTCATATATATTTATTCTTTATTATTATTATTTCTTTTCCCACCCCTAAGGATTCCTCAATATTTGGACTACATAGACCAGTGGTTCCCAACCCTGGTCCTCAGGGCACCATGTCCTGCATGTTTTAGATGTTTCCCTGCTCCAACACGCCTGATTCAAATGAATGGGTCGTTATCCAGCTCTGCAGAAGCCTGCTTATGACCATTCATTTGAATGGTCATAAGCAGGCAGGCAGGCAGGACAGGATGCCCTGAGGACCAGGGTTGGGAACCACTGACATAGACAACGTCGGTGACAAAAGGTTTGTCTCGTTAGCAATTGCGTTGCTTGGATTTGCACGGTTGCACGGTTTAGGATGAAGTTTTTGTGGCGAAAAATGCCTTGTGTGGCAGAAGGGAACTCAGTGCTAGCCTTACGTCATAACATCACAAGTTAGCAACGACGCATAGATACGATGTTCTAGTAAGACAGACAGCGATATCAGCGAGCCCTCAGCATTAGTACCGTAGCTAAAAGTCTAGGAAGGCTACTTGGTTCCCCTTCGTTCTTTTGGTGAGCAGTCTCTACTTACCCGGCATCATGGAGCCGACCAGCTAAATACTTATTTAGCACTAGCGTTGCTACCTGCATATACCTACAGCTGACAGCTGTGCTCCGTTTTGCTCCTAGATTCAGACTTAGCCCCGGTAAATTGTAGAGCTAACTAACTACTACACTTCTGCTGTGTGGGAATCGCAGGAGCTAACCAGTCGAAGGGCGTACAAAAATACAGGAGCACACCCCTCAATTTCCCCAGAAATTGTGGGGTACAACAGGGTAGCCTGGTCCTAACCAGACCCTCGTACATTTCATTTGTACAGAGTCTGGCCTCGCTCCATTGACAAGCGTTGACTTCCTTGTAGGCGGGTACTCTGTTGAAGTTTAAAACTATTGGATCTGCCCAGAGCCACTCTGATCTGCCATAACCAATTGCTAGCGTTCGCCTTAGCCAATTCATTCACCACTACTGTAACAGAGCTAGCTGCCGTAGCTGGAAAATCAAACTGTTCCCGAACCCCGTGGGGAGGAGGGCCACAACATCATGGCCACCAACAAAACTCAGCAAAACTTGTTCTTGCTCTGGCTTTAGCTTATGGATATTCGGCAGCGTTGCCACAACGGACCGAATGGCTTCACTCGCATCTTTCTCCGCCGCCATTACGGAACTACAACACAAACTAGCGCACGACAGCCACTCCCTCTGTTCGCTGATTGGCCGGTAGAAAATTAACCGGAGACATCTGACTTACTTACCTCATGGCCAGACCTAGTACAGAAGCAAAATCTAAATTGAGCGGAAGTACGTAGGAGGGCAGAGCCAGGCTAACAACAGGTTTAGTTTACTAGTTTACTATCTGTTCCTGCTCATTAATGTTGGAAATGGTTCACCTTGAACAAGCATTATGTGTACCTTATATAAATCAATTAAATAGGCAGATTGGTGGGGCAATCATTTAATGTGCTATTTCTTAATTCTTTAACAGATGAGCTATTGAATTCACATACGTGTTGAGCAGTTTAAGAAAAATGATTATTTGTGATTCTAATGTATTTACTCTTTCATATTAAAGATAACTGTATTTTTCAGACATCCTCCATAACTGAGTTATACTCTTTATTAAATCAGTCTATAAACCAGAAAAACATACGTTGCTTACCTGTTTTAGGTGGTGTCTCAGGGATGGCAGATCCAAACAGCCTTGACATGAAGCCCCTTTTCTGGGGAGCGGTCACCTGGCCACCACTGGGCGACTGGGGCGTGGTGGACTGATGGGCCGCCTCCATGTT
Source organism: Thaleichthys pacificus (assembly GCA_023658055.1). Classification (NCBI taxonomy): domain Eukaryota; kingdom Metazoa; phylum Chordata; class Actinopteri; order Osmeriformes; family Osmeridae; genus Thaleichthys; species Thaleichthys pacificus. The sequence goes on from CM042865.1 coordinate 4,413,212, forward strand.
CTGTGGGGAAGCCAGGGGATGCTGTGTCTGACCTTGGCCAGTAGAAGAGGCAGGTTGCTGAGAGGGGTTAGGGTTATAAGGAGTAGGTACTTGGGCTGGGCTTGGGGTAGGTACAGTCTGGGGTGGGAGTGGGGGCTGGGGGGTGCAGGGGCTTGAGCACGCTCCAGGAGTGGAGGGTCCACTCTGGGGGACAATGGGCGACTGGGAGCCTGAAGAGGGACTCTGGCCATTGGAGGGAGAGTTGTATCCTTTCCCCTTGGCCTCCATCATATCCATGAAACTAGTAGGAAAACAATTGTAAGATAAGGCCAAATCCCAATACTCTGTCTTACCCCTACCCCTTACCCTAGCCCTCGAAACTGAGGGATAAGGGCTACATAGCCCTATGAAATGAGACACCACTTGGTTACGGTTACGTATATCAATGTCTCCAAAGCAAGTAGTGTCCATTCAAGGCTAATCAGAGAAATGCGTGACTGTTGTGCAAATCAGCAATGTAACATCAGCGTAGCAAACTAAAAACGATTTTTTCAAACGTTTCAATTAAGAACATGGTTGCAAATACATATGTACAGGACTGTGTAGAGCACAAAACAAGACTGTCGTAATTTTTTTATCAATTATTTAAGCCGAATATTTAACTTTTATTGGACTCTGGATGATCTGGCCGCCATTGTTGCCGGTCGCGCAGGATTCACATACCCCTAGGTTTCAAGTAAGCTCCCGAAAACACTTGGTTTTAAGGGGTACCCCTTCATCTTAGCCCTACCCCTCAATCAAAAAGAGTATTGGGACACCACTTACTCTCACGTGAACGCTTAAAACTAAGGGGTAGGGGTAAGACAGAGTATTGGGAGTGACTTTCACTTAGTAATTTCACTGACTACAACATTAACATTATTTGTAAAATAGACTTGTGTGTGTACCAAACCTGTCTCAATTAATACATTTCTACAGCAACTAGCACCTTTTAAGCAAGTCTAGAGAAATTGTACTGTCGTTAATCTCCTTGAAATACAAATACTGTTAAGCTGGTACACCTGACAGGCACATGCAAAAGTATTGACATAGTAACATACATGTCATAGTTCTGGTCCTCAGTCTCCTGCTGAACATTGAGTTCCTCTAGAGTGGCATCTATGTCCAGCTGGTTGGTCTCAAGCTGTCTAAGAAGAGTCTCCCTCTGCAAAAAAAAGAAAATGTTGTCTTAGTATGTCCTTTCCTATTCCTTACTACATTTACTCATTTAGCAGAAGCTTTTATCCAAAGCGAATTACAGTGCATAGAGTGGGGGGGACTCAAACCCACACTACAATGTACACACTGTGCAGCACTGCAGGAACTTGACTTCCTTGGGCTATGTGGTCAAACCCAGGATGTAGTGTGCAGAAGGCACACTATCACAAAGGTGACTGCACGCTGATGTACACTACATGGATCTATCAATAAACACATATACATCAGAACAAGACAAACACAATAGACAACATCACCTACACCCATGGTTCCCTATCGGCTAGTTTTATTTTTAGGAACTGTCGCAATGCCTTCTATCTTAGGTATTGAAGTACAGCATATTAAGAGACTGGGGCCTTGTTCCAGTCTGGAAACAAGGTCTCGGCTCTTACCCTTCTACTGTTCATTTACTCTCCACTTCTTTCTTTCTAAATATCATCATCCTCTCAACTACCACCACCACCTTCATCTGAACTCACATCTATACCCTTGAAGGTAGCAGCAGGAACCATAGCACTAAAACTTACATGAGTTTTGGCCACCTGCTCAGCCAAGCATTTAAACTAAATTTTCTAGATAAACTGAAGCATTAGGCTTGGTTACTTGTTTAAGTTGGTACCCCTTTGCACAATTAAATTATTATAATTAATTTACAGCACTATCCATCTGACCAACTTAAAACCACTTAAGACAGAATTTTTAAAAGATATGTAGTTAGTAAGAGGATACTGTGACCTACAGTCAAACTTGCTGCCTTGAATAATGTAAAGCCTCTGAATGAACAATGACTCTGTAAATGTTTGAACACTGCGTGCGTGAGGATGAGGTTTCACCAACAAACTTTACGTATGTCTTACATCGTACTTTACCCAAAAGGCAGCACTAAAAGTAGGCTATTTGCTGATGTCACTGGGACAGTAGTTTATTGTTCACTTAAAAAAAGAACTCGGAATTACTTCTTGATTACGCCAATGACAATGGAGTGAGCAAGGGATCGTGCATGTAATATTAGCTATGTATGTGTGAGGCGTTGGATACAGGGGAGCAGCCATTTTGCTTAGACAGAGGACAGGTAGAAAGTCTAGGGTTTCCGACAAAAGGGTTGATCAAGTCTGGAACACAATTGCAACACACCTGCATGTAGCTCGTTCAGATTGAAGTGGTAGTCGAAAACTACTTTAAGGATTTTAACTGACCTGGAGTTGTAGAAAGGGGATGTTAAAAAAACGGTGGAGGTACTTGAGGCCAAAGCCATTCTTCATAGAACACTCTGCGTAATGGATGTAGGAGGAACCAGGGGGTCTATAAACATCAGGCATGAAGAAGTAGTTAGGAAGGAACTTGTGAATGTCAAAACAAGGGTCTGAGATGCTACTAGGAATCATGAGACGCATTAAAAGGCGATTGTAAGACCCCTAAGCACTCAACTGTAAATTGAATGAATCGACTAAATAAACCCCCATATTATTATGGGCAACATACCTGTTCAGGTTTGATATGAACTCCCGTGTGTCATCAGGCAGGATAACCCGGTGTTCACCCATGTCCCTCTGGTTTCCTAGCACACACACTGGCACATGGGTCGGTACCTTGGGGAGCTCTCTCATGATGTAGTTAAAAGTCCTGTGAAAAATATGGTTCTGTATCACAATTGCTTCTGAACGCAAGCCAAAGACATGAGTGAAAGATGCAAGGTTGAGCATTAATCGTCAATGATTGTGACTTGGTTGTGAATGGTTCCCTCAAATTGCATTGCAAATTGCAAGCTCTAAAACAGTGGCCATAGTCAGAGTCTGGTACTATTGAGACATTGACTGTCAAACAGTGGATGGCCCAGTGGTAACCAGATGCCTCAGTGTCTTGCAGCCCGGTACATCGAGTCAAATTACTAATGATGGTGATGTTGGTGGTGGAGTAGAGATGGAGAGACAACTATGAAGCAAAAGACAGAGGTACACACCACTGTTTTGTGATGTCAAACATCATGATAACGCCGTTGCAGTTCTTGTACACATCCAAGAATTCAGCATCCAGAGCCATCTCAGTGTCAGACTGGTACAGACAACAGAGGAGCATAATTACAAACTTCTTATGACAGTCATAAAAAACAGAAGAGGTAAATCATCTTGGGGTATATGAAGGTAATGTAGAGCTAGCCCTAAAGAAGCTACATGAAACTCCTATGAATAACAAATTGATATTTAATCTTTTGATGGAAAGCAGGAAATAAATAGCATAGGTATCCTGCTATCATAATAGTAGGAAAGCTAAAATCAAAATGAGCATATAATAAGGTTAGAATACCGGTAACTATAATTTGTAGCTCTTTTATAGAAAGGATTGCTTTTGCATATAGTTCAGACTGTAAGATCAATTAGGAAATAATGAAAGTGATTTGCACCAGACGATCCAGTATGCTATATGATTGAAAACAACATGGCTCTTTACCTCCTGGGGTTCGTTTTCCAGTTTCAGATTTTCTCCTCGCTTCTTCCCTTTCCCTGCAGTGGTTGGGCAAATAGGGCATTACAATTAGTGAGGCAGAAAAACTTTATTCAAAGAATTATTCGAAAAGCCCCAAGAACAAATTTACAATTGAAGCAATCAGCCTACTGTATATCAGCTAGACTAACTAATTATGTGTAGAGGTGGCTACTGTCACTGTGCAACATTTTTACAGAACTAGGAAAAGTTCAAGAGTATACCTGCTCAGTACACAGACACCTGCTTGTCGGCATATTTCATTCCAAAGTTATGGGCATTAATATGGAATTGGTCCCCACTTTGCTTCTATAGCTGATGTTGGAACAATAGATGTCGGAACATTGATGCAGGATTTTCTTCCATTCAGCCAGAAGAGCTAGTGGCTATACTAAGCATGTTTACACACACTTTTGGCCATGTAGTGTATTTATGCAAGACATCCATTTTCTTATTCTTTCAAGGGCTTTAAAAAACATTACAAATGTAATATGTGTTATTATATTGTCAGTTCATTGCATTTATTCAGAAAAACCTGTCACAGAAAGAGGGAAACTATTTTTACCCAAGATGCCAGAAAAACAGGTCAGTGTTATTTCAAAACGATGAAAGAATTCACTTTATTAGTGTGCTTTGTGAGTTTAAAGAGCCTGCCGAACCCAAAAATTACTCTCATTATGTTTTAGATAAGAATTTGTGTAAAGCATACTAGATGTGTATACAAATAAGATATACTACCACTACGTCAAACTCTACTGAATAATTTCAAACCAGTCCTCTTCAGTCATTAGAGGCAACTATTGGATAAAATAATAAATGTATGGTACACACTAACGACACACAAACTATGTATTTCCCACCTACTAACCAATTCCACATCTTCAACCCAAGACACATCATTGATGACCCCAAAAAGTAGGCAAAGTAGAGACTTTACCAACGCCCTGAGCTGAGACCTACAGACAGATATCAATATGACCTTCAGTCAATTATCAATCAAGTTATTTGGGGTTAACTTGGTATTGATAATAGTGTTACACTTGTACAGCACAGCACACAGAAGTAGGAATCACTCCAAAGCACAAGCACCCTGAACTAACACAGGCTAGGCTAGGTCTCACCAAAGCCCTCAGGGATAGGGTGCTTTTGCCCTAAAAGGAGTAATGGGAGGTGAGAAGAGCATGAAATAAAACATGGAAGACCTGTTAGTTAAAAGAAGACAAATAAAAAATGAGTGATGCATCAATTGATGCAGTTTGCCAAAAGCAATACGTTATGCTATTTTTGTAAGATTGTTCCTGTGAATAGGTAAACATTCTGAACTTGGGAGCAGTACATACATTGATTTTAATGTAACTTGTGTTTTTTAACAGTCAAATAGCTGACAGTACATATAATTTAAAGGTTTCAGCACAATTTCTTTGAAAACAAAGAAACATTCAATGCTCACCTTTGTCCACCACGTCCCAGACTTCCACCTTGACAATGTCATCTGTTGCTGTTGAAACAGAAAAATAAACAAAATCCTTGACAGAACTTTAAAAAGCTTTTGGTTACACCATAAAAACCTAATAAATGCTAAATATATTGAACAGTGAATTTAAACCCCTGCTATTCTTTTCCTGTTAGGAGAAAGTAGCTTTCTTCATCAAGCCTTAATTCCTAAACCAGTTTACTTTAACAGCATATGCAACATCTATTTCTAGTCAACGATATGAATATCATGGAGGTTTAGTTTAATTGCAAACATCCCATTATCTTACTTTTGTAGTTCCAGTGAATGCTGGTGGCTTGAATCTCCTGTGTGGGAATGTACTCTTCTAGAAACTTCTTTCCCTGTAATCGATGCCACAGGGCACTCTTTCCCGTGTTTCGGTCACCACGGATGACAATTTTCACTAAAAAGTTAACAGAAAGTCACAAATAGTCAATTTTATGAAAGGTTCCCTCATGGAGAGAATAAATAAAAAAATGTTTCCATGGTATGGAGGGCACCATCTGGGTGGTGATTTGGGAAATACATTGATTGGATTTTCATTTTATTTTAAGCCATTAAGAAATCCAAGGCCAAAAATCATTTTAAATCCAGACTGTTTCTCTTTGTTGCAAACAGGCATAATTTCTTTCTTTGAGTCAGAGTAGCTATATCACTTACTGTTGTACTGCACTCCCTTGGCGAACCTTCTTTGCAGACTCTGGTTCATTGACTGCAGTCCAGCAGGAATATGTTTGTCCCTCAGCTGTCCAGGCTCAGAGCCCACCAGCTTCTTCAAAGCTGAAAACATCTTCCAGTTGGTTTGTTTTACAACTTTTTGGTCCTCTTTGTACCCTTTGGCACACCTTCTGTGTGGTAAAATGCCTAAATGAAATGGACACTCCTAAAGTGAGGAAGTCTGGAGTTGCTCGCTATGTCTTCATTTTATTTTTACATCATTGGTGATTGACTCGTCAATGAGTACTGTCTCAAGAAGCAAAATCCAGCTTTTTCAAATCTTCGGAGGAGTCAGTCTCTTTTTGGCCTTGGTGCATAGAAAGCCATTGGACAGTCACCTGAAAGAGAGAAATAGCGAGAGATAGACTAGTTTAGATAAATAGTACAGTTTTGATGCTATAGGTAAGGAAAATTAAGAACAATTATACATGGTGACCTGATTTGGCAGCTATTGTACGTGTAGCAATTAGTCTGAATGAGCCAAGATGTTTTGAGCCATCATACTTAAGACTGAACGTTAGGACTTGGTGCATTAGCCTTCGCTATCGACGGCTACAGTGCATGTTTACCTTAGCTGCTGTGTGCTCATGCAGTGCATTCTCTGATATGACTAGCAGCCTTGGCAAATGAAAGCTAGCAAGTTAGCTTACTCTGGTGATGACGCTGGAATAACATTCGTATCTAGCCTGTTTGTAGCCTTGTTGTTGTGCAGTGCAATGTCTTTTAATTTAAGTGTGATTCTAATTGAAAACACGCCATGACCGTTTCCGTACGGAATTGTCTCATGTGTAGAACATTGCTAGCTAATATACATAAGCTAGTAGCCAGTACTGTACAGCTAGCTAGTAGTCTAAGCAATCTAGTGTAAACGTGTCATTTGTGAGATCCACGTTCCCATATATTGCTATCTGGTTAGCTCGCATTTTTTCATCACACATCCCTCCTTCTCAATATGGGGGTGGCAAGCATATATTCCTAAAATTACCTTAATTCAGACGACCGCCGCCCACCATGCAAGCCCCTTCGATGGAAAATGTCAGGGCATGCTATCAATAATAATGTCCCTAGCTGGCTAGCCTGACTGTACCTCTCCTCATCAAACAAACTGCAACTGCAGAGAATCAATCAGGAGTGAATACCGGTGTTCCGGAGAATTCAGTTCCCCTGTTCCCCCTTTCATGCGCGTGCGCGAAATAGTGACGTTTTATCTTGTTGCTAGGTTGAGCTGTATGTGATATCATGGCATGCGTTAGCTTGTAGTGTACTCTACCATACGGTAGCTACATTTCTTATTTTTCGTGAGTTAATTTGCATTCAATACAGGCTTTAAAGTATAGCATAGTAAGTTGTGTTGCTCAATCGTTAGTCAGATGCAAATTATAGCTTTCGCACTGTTTTCAGAGTCTGTGTAACAGCAGCCAATGTAAAGCTAGTGTAGCCTAGCTCTACTGCAGTTTACAGTACTGTACTGTACTACAGTAATGCCAATTTGAACTGAAAATGCCTAGTTCTTCAGTAGCATTCTGTTTTTCGGACGGTTGTTTATGTTTTGTTTAATGTTTTTAATATTGTTGTGTTTGTGTCGTTTTTAACACAACCTTACGTTTTGTTGCAGGCACACAAATAAACTATATTGTTCAAGTTCAAGTCTTTTATTGTCAGATGCACAGAACAACACAAGGTCAGACTGGGCACTGAAATTCTTAGGACAATTATTGTACTGTAGGCAGGGCCGTCGTTTAGGGGTGAAAGGTGATGACAATTCTAGGGGCCCACAGCCCAGGGGGGCCCACAAAAATCCCAGTAGCCTATTATGTAGGCTTCCCTTTCTATGACTAAATTATTATGCATAAACCTAACTAATACTCATACTAATGCATCAGAGTTAAAACAAAGCCACAAAATTAGGAAAAAAAAGTTTATATTTTCCGAGCAATAACACCCTTCTTTAAAAAAATAGTTTGGTCCATGGTTCGCTGCTCTTTTGAAAATTTGCGCGTAACGTTATAGCTCACGAACTGCAGCAGCAGCCAGCTGGTTATCAATAGAGAACTGACAATGCCAAAACAGAAACAAATCGGGACGCCAAAAAAGAGAGGAGAGGAAGAAAAGAGAGGCCAGGAGCACATCAGGAGCCCAGAATATCAGCGATATGTTTTCGAAGAAAGGTGAGAGTGTTAAGCTAGTTGCACATGGCACCCTGTGGTTCACGAGAAATAGCATAGCTCGCCTCGTCCAACGTTACGATGTTGGAGTGAATAATGTTATGAGCTAGCGCTTAGCCAGCTACTAACATTACTGCGTTAACCGAATGACACATACGTTTAACGTTACGTGTGGTCAGCAGTGTAAAATAATCGCCTGACAAGGCTGACATTACAAAATTATCCACTAAATATCATCCACAGAAAAGATCAGTAAGGTTATAATTCTCCAAACGTTATAATACGCTGTCAACAAATTCCAGTAGCAGTAGCCTATAGAACACAATTTTCCATTCTTACATGAGTGTTTACTAAAACTTAACTGCTATGGTAGCCTGTTGACATGAGTCTTGTTAATGTTAAGCAGGGGCAAATCTTACAGCTTGCCGTCTTCATACAATAATAAAGAGAAGCTGTTTCTCTAGAGCTTTGGCATTGATAAGCCAATTTAGATTTTTTTATGTTAATGCCAAGACTGGGTATGTTAGTTCTTAATCGGTTGTTCCATAAAATATAATCATAAATGTGTACAAAAGCAATATGAAACTAGATAGGGTACAATTTCTGGGGAAATTGTAGGGTGTGCTTGCTTGCTTGCGTCCAGTGGCGGCTGGGAAGCCCCCGCAGCCCCCGCAAGGCGGGGGGGCCCCCACGCCCTAAGGGCCACGCCCTGCATATCAAAAAACAGACTAATGGCCTATATTAAAAAAAAATATATAGGCTATATATATATATATATAAAAACAAGGAAAACACTTTGAGGGCGCTCATTGAGAGCCCCAAGTTTCAACTGCCAGGTAAAGGAATTCCGTAATGTATGCAGATCTTCATCCACTTCCATGGGCTAAATAGTCTCAAAATCCCTGAATCTGGCAACAATGGCTTTTGCGCATCTTACGTGCCTTTTGCGCCATTACGCCTATTGAACGCGCACATTTAAAAAATGCTAATCATTACGTTTTGCTAGATGACGGGAGAGACATGAGTAAAAGAAAATATGCAAGCGGTGCTCAAAAGCGCAGCAATAAACTGTTGTCTGAACAAGCTCGAACAAAACGAAGATTACACACGTATTTAGACCAGCCAGAGAGGAATATTAAAGACATCTATACAGACGAAACACTACCGCAGCCGCAGGTAGCTAGCAGCAGCACGTCTTCACCAGCAACCAACAATAAATATACTTGCTTAGCCTACTTATTGGCAAGAATAAATGTTTTCCTTTCCTCCATTGATTGTGTGTTATTTCGGCGATGCTATCCTTGGTGCTGAACTATCAGAAGGCTATGCTGTCTTTGGTTTTGAACAACGACAAATGTGTGGCGTACTGCGGAAACTACAAACTCTCCTGAATACAAATCTGTTTATATCACTCAGATATCTTTATCACAACTGAAGTTACATCATTTTAAAGTTGACCTGTGTCAAAAAGTTACAAGGTAGAAAATTGCATTCAAAGATTCCACTCCGTTTCATTCTAATTCTGTGGCGAATATGGAAAGAAAATCATTTTGTTCGTAATCACGTTGTGAATGTAAATGTCAGTTTAAGTATAGGCAACATTAATAACTTCTTAGCAAGTTATTTTTAAGTTTAACAGCCTGACTTCATTGATCAGTTGTTTGGGGATGCTGCAGCACTCAAAAGAGCAGGCAAACTATTTGATTTGAAATGGCTTGGAAATCTTGCTAGCTGACATGTCCAAAAACCGTTGAAATTAACTGTTTTTAATAAGTAAATATATACTTTTTGTACATTACAATGAAGTTTAGGGTGTTAACTATAGAAAACATCAAAAATCTCAATTTTGACAGAAAACGATTTTCGATCTTTTATGGCTTATAGCCAACAATGAGCTGCTGCGACATCCGACGGGTTTCCGCAGGACGCCACACAAATAGGCTGCTGTTGTGCTTTTGTTATTTTTAAACTTTTTTATTTCTCTCACATATAGAGGCTATATTTAAAGGTAGACAGCAATGTATAAGATAGGATGGAGATACATTTTGAGTGGATTTAGGGGAGGGGCCTCGAGCTCCGACTTTGCGGGGGGCCTCTGCAAAGTCCCGGCCGCCACTGCAAAGCGCTCTTTGGTGACGTGGTTGATTACGTTACTGTTGATCATCTGTCCATCATCGTATAAAGCCCGCCCTGACAATAGTTGTTCCCCAACCGAGACTCCCCAGACCCATCTTCCCGACCAAATTATTTTGTGGGCGGGGATAAATTGGGCTGGCAGCCAGGCTACTTTGAAACAGCTGTGAACCCCCTTTGAAACAGCTGCGAACCCCCTTTGAAACAAGCTACTGTAACAACGTTGTCACTGGCAGTATGGAATCGCGATTCAAACAGTACCGTCTGCTAACTGAAAATATGCCCCCCAAAACGTAAATAAGTTTGACATTAATGTACGGGGAAATGGCTAATTCAAAATAAGTTTGCTAAAAGGCAAGCTAGCTGCTGTTGCTCCACATTTCACTGATTGTTTGAAAGCGCCGGAAATGAGAAAGTTTCTTTTGACATTAAGTTTACCTGTGGCATTGAAGACAGTACTGTACTACAGTACACACTGCCAGTGGGCGAGCCGAGTCTGACTGAGGCTAACGTCAAAACATGCCGCGGTGTCACTCAAATTCCAAGTTTTACACAAATCACAAAAATATGCTGACCCGCTGGCTGTCTTCGCAATCGCCATATCTTTAAAACACTGCCCTCCTTCTGATTTTTGATGTAGAATTGACCCTGGTACGAAATTAAGAAAATACTCATCAGAGATCGACAACAGCTGACGCAATCGTCAACGGAGGCTGACGGGGCTCTCACGTAGCAAAGCAATCAACATTTTTACAGCAACCTACATTAAAATCTCACCATCTGGCTGTCTTCACAATAGTCATATCGTCATAACATTGCCCTCCTTCTGTTTTTTGGTGTAGAATTGGTGTAGAATTGAACTATAAAATTACGAAAATACTAAACTACTATGAGGCTTGCATGGCTGCCGGCGCTAGGTAGTCTCACGGGCGACCCGCACTCGCTCAAATTACAAAGACTTTCACGACCTAAATCAAAAATCCGAGATGGCAGTTCCACTCGAAATTGCTTTCTCAACAAAACCCAATGGTTGGTAATTTTGGGGGTTGGCATTTTTCACTCATAATCCAAGCTCCAATTTGCGTGCTAGAACGTCTCTATCACGTTGTATCCATGTGTCGTTGCTAACGTGTGCTGACGTAGTGACGTAGGCTAGCACTGGTACCCTTCGTTGACAGAAGACACTTTTTGCCACAAAAACGTTGTACATTTACATTTATGCATTTAGCAGACGCTTTTATCCAAAGCGACTTCCAAGAGAGAGCATTACAAAAGAGCATAGGTCACTGATCATAACAACGAGATAGCCCCAAACATTGCAAGCAGCCAAAACATGAAGTATACATTGTGAAAAACCAAATAAGTGCCAAGGGGAAGAACCATAAGAGCATGCAGTTAAACAAGTTACAATTAAACAACATGAAACTCAAAAAAGTGCAAGAGTGTACCTGTAAAGAAGAAGACAAGTTGTAACCTCTTAAACTGTGCAACAGAGTGTAAATAAAAATACAAGCAACTCAATCGCTACCAAGACGAAACTTTTGACACCTAGGTTGTCTATGTAGGCCAAATAGAGGTTTAGGGGGGCAAAAAGAAGAAAAATAATAACTAGAAACGGCTGTTTCTGCGAAACAGCAGTGAGAATGCTGAAAACCTGAATGGGGATAGCTGACCATGCTAAAAAAGCTGAAAATAGTGAAAATTTTGTAGAAAGTTATAAGCTGAAGCTTCAAAGCGCCCGAAAGGTATTTTTGAAAGGGGCTGGAGCTGGACGAAGGCATAAAACTACAGAAAATAGAAGAAAAATGCAAAAAGAGAAATAATTCAGAATAATTAGAATATTTTGTAGAAAGTCATTTGCTCAGGTTTCAAAAGGCCTGAAATGTATGTTAGAAAGGACCTGCAGCGAGATGAAGGCAGAAAAGTACAGAAAAGAGAAGAAAAATGCAAAACAAAAAGTGAAAAAAATCAGAAAGAAGGGAAACAATGCATAAAAATGTAAACATTTAGCAGAAAATTATTTGCTGGAGTTTCAAAAGGCCTGAAATGTATGTTAGAAAGGACCTGCAGCAAGATGAAGGCAGAAAAGTACAGAAAAGAGAAGACAAATGCAAAAGTGCTGGCAGTTGGAAGGTACTGCTGTGAAAGGTATTTTTGAAAGGACCTGGAGCAAGATGAAGGCAGAAAACAGAGGAAAAGAGAAGAAGAAAAATGCAAAACAATAAGGGCAAAAATTCAGAAAGATGAGCTGCAGGAAAAAGTGAAAATTTTGCAGAAAACCAGTTGCTGAAGTCTGGGTTGAACGAATTTGAAGGTAAAAGGACAACACTGGAATGACTTGAACTTGCTGGAAAAACGTAGCAACCGTTGGCACACCCAGTCCTGTTCAGACACTGAATTCAAAGATGACATAAAAATAAAAACTTTTAAATTCAATCACGTCACATTACTTGACTTTGTTGGTTGTGCAACTGCAAAAGCTACTTGAACTCATATTATTAAATTATTAATTTAATTTAATAATTATTAAAAATATCATGCTACATCTAACCAGCGGATCATTTCTTGCAAGTGTGTCAAAGTGGTATTTGTACAGACTGTATTAACACCGTAGGCATGAACAATGCATGCATCGTCATCCATCTGACTTTAGCCGAAGCGAAGCTAGAGAGAGGATGCATTGGGAGATTTCCTACAGTAAGCTAGATACTGCTTCAAATTGAAAAAGGAGAAGATATTTGAGTAAAGACAAGTTACTTAACATCTGTGTTCAATATCGTCAATTAAAAGTAAAAACTTTCCAGTTACGAAGCTTTTGTTCGTAGGATTAACGCCAGCTGCAGCAAACACTTGAACTTGCTAAAATAAAAACGATCTGGCTAGATTATGTACACTTTAAGCTCAATGTACATACCTTGTTTGGCCAATTTGGTCGATTGTGGAAAAGAAGTTGAACCGTTTTTAGTTATGGAGAGCCATCGCGCTAGCTCGACTATAGGAGAGAAAAACGAACATTTACCTAGAATCCACACCTCAAACAAGTTAACCTAGACGCAAAACTATACGTCCAATCCAAAAAATAAGGATATTTTCCGAGACCCAAGACTCTGCAGAAACCAGAGATCTCCTTTATATGTCTGTGCGGTCAGAAATACGACTCTATCGGCAGTTTCAAAATCTTGTTCCTTCGGCTTTCTCTGACGAATTTTACCCACCTCTCCATTGAAGTTAGTGAGAGAATTTGAAAGGCTGCTCTCGCTTCAAGGCTCATAGATGAAAATCTGTAAATGTGAGCTCTTTAGTAGTTACACTGGCTGAAAGAGGACAATTTTTCCTACATTTTAAGGTATAACTTGTTTCTGTAAGTTAAACTATATAAACGTTAGAGGAATTTGTCTACTTGCTGCTCATTCATAAAAATCAAGAAGGAGCAAACATTTTAATGTATTTCAAACTGTCATAATTCAAAATAGGCTGAATATTTGAAAAAGCTGAATCATTTGGGAATAGCTGAATGTCTTGTGAACATTTTAAAGGTTGAATGGTGTCTCTAGCTGAAAGTATGCTGAAGTAGTTACGTTTGAAAGAGGAGGAAGCTTTTTAATGATTTGAAAGGATTTACCATTACTTTTAATGGGAGAATAATTTGCACAAAAACCTTAATGTCTTAAAAAGTATAAAAGTGAGAAATACCAAAAGTCATAGCCATCATCTCCTGAAGGAGCTGAACGTTTTGATACAAAAATTGTAGGAATTTGTGAAAGTATGCAGGACGAGTTAAAGGCCAAAAAAACGGCGGAAGAACTAAGAAGTTGGAAAAACAAGAGTGAGAATGCTGAACAGCATTCTCACAATAATATATATGTGAGAGAACAAAGGTTGTGCCCTTGCCGAAGGCAAAGCACACCCAATTAAATAAGATATGAAATATTTATAAGTCTACTTAAGTCACTGACTGTCCTTGCTGTCTACAGAGCCAGACCCCACCCAAGAACAAATACCAATAAGTAGGGCTACTACAGATACTAGTGAAGGGGATAGTGAAGATGCTGATGATGGTGAGTGAGGTAGACACTTGTTGGCTGTTGACTTATTAATGAACTGCTGTACCATTGGCAATTACTTACACATTGATTTTTACATAATAATACCCAGTGACTCTTTGTTGAGTGGTTAATTGAAAAAAATAAACAAATTGTGTGCATTGCGTCAGGCACTGTCAAGAACATAGAGAAACAGAAAAATAAAGAAAAAATTATAATGCATATAGTCTAAGAAAAAAAGTTATATTTGGCGATGAAAAGTCGGGGGGCGGGGGCCATGGCCGCGGGAACTAAGGGTGCTGAGGGTGCTGCAGCACCCCCTGACAGCACGAGAATTTTACATTATATGACTTGAAAATCCACCACCGCGGCACAGCCCCGCAGTAGCGACTGGCCATCGGGAGCACCGGGAAAAGAATAACGATGGAAAACCAGGCTGAGAAACGTATGGTGGGGCTGAAAAATTAAGAGAAAAAAGGACATCACCTTCCCTAGACAAGGTTTTACCAATTGAAAAACGGCTATGTTTATTTTACATGAAGCTCAACTATTTTGCGCTCAAATAAAGGCCCAAAAATTTGTCTTGCGCGCTCGCATTAAGGATCGAACTAGCATTACATCAAACACAGAAAGTGCATGCATTAGCAGGGCAGCTGTGGTGGCGTATACGGGGGCCGGTTCTGGTGGGCCGGTCTGGATCAAAGTCCAGGGCCTATTTTTACTCCCCGTCCGTCCCCCTTCCCCCCAGCACCCCCCTGATAAAATATGTTCCCGTGGCTATGGCGGGGGCCCACACCAATATTCTTTCAGGGGGCCCAGAATTCCTAGCAACGGCCCTGACTGTAGGCTACAATAAGTAGGCTAGTCGGTGTTATTATTTTAGGCTACTCATCTTTCACTCATAATTTTACAATGATCCGTTACAACAACTTTCATCTACACATCAGTTTCTTACACTGAGAACACAGGGGGAACATATTTACCTGAAAGCCTGAGGAAAGTGGTTTCCCCCTGTATATTACAGTTTGACTACAGTGATGCTGGTGATGTATTTTACAGTGAGCATTATGTATAACAAGTTTCATATTTTACCTGTACCTCCTCTCTGTCCTCAGCTGACGCTTGATCGCACACATTAATTAAAGGTACAAACAAGCTTTAAATGCCAGAACAAAATACTTTTATTGGCAAATGGTACTGACCTTCCGAGCGGTGAACGGGACTGCACCCGACTACATCAAGTCTCTCCTGCAGCCTTACACCCCCACCCGCCACCTACGGTCTTCTTCTGACAACCGTCTGGTGGTCCCACCGCTCAAGAGCGCCCGGTCCCAACACAAGCTCTTCTCCTGTCTGGCCCCCCAATGGTGGAATCAACTCCCCACCTCCATCAGGGATACTGACTGTTTCCCCACAGAAAAGGCTCAAGACACACTTGTTCCGGGAGTACAACGGCACTTAGGAATGCTTGGCTGGACCTGATGTTAATTTCCTCCAGGATCACAATGACTCGTATTGAGAGACTTGTTGCTCCTGTTGGTTAGTTGTGACGGTTTTAAATTCTTGTACTCGCTGTGAAATATTTTACTGTTGACTGTTGTTTTTTGTCTTCTTTTTTACAGGTACACTCTTGCACTTTGAGTTTCATGTTGTTTAATTGTAACTTGTTTAACTGCATGCTCTTATGGTTCTTTCCCATGGCACTTATTTGGTTTTTCACAATGTATACTTCATGTTTTGGCTGCTCGCAATGTTTGGGGCTATCTTGTTGTTATGATCAGTGACCTATGCTCTTTTGTAAAGCTCTCTCTTGGAAGTCGCTTTGGATGAAAGCGTCTGCTAAATGCATAAATGTAAATGTAAATAAAGAATTAAACAAAATTATGCATATACAAATATAAACATTCATAGAAACAAAAAGCTAATATGCAGGGTGCCCTGCGATTGACCAGTGTTCCCAGGATAGGCTCTGGATCCATGACAACCATAACCACGATAAATAACTTTTTAATTAAACAAAAACATAAGACCATAACATTAAATACATACAGTTTTGAAAAATACTGTTACAACTAACCTTGATGTTAGTCAATCATCCTCAGCAGGTGGGTTGCCAACACATGACTGGTGGTACCACCTGTCACATCCATCATAGGCTGAATGATCATACAAGGATTACTTATGTAACGATTAATCATTATTATTATTTTCATTTCCTGTAATTGCTTAGGTTACAAAGTCAGTTGATGTCAGGGCAGGAATTCCCTTAGCTGTAAAGTCTTTTGACAAGTTTTCATAACAGCCAATAAAATAAAAATGGTCCCATTACCCAAGCAGGTGTCAACACTGGATCACGTGGGTTGATGTCTTCGCCACAGATCCAACAAATATCCCTCAAATCTTCTACAAAAGTATATAGAGTATAATAACATTTAGACACTGGATTCATTTTACTTCAATCATCCATAACAATTAAACCACTGACAGGTGAAGTGAATAACATAGATTATCTTGTTACAGTGGCCCCTGTCAAGGGGTGGGATATACAGTATAAGGCAGTAAGTAAACAGTCAGTTCTTGAAACTGATGTGTTGGAAGCAGAATAAATGGTCAAGCGTAAGGATGTGAACAACAATTTAAACTTATTGTCAATATGTACTGCACTGCTTAAATACTCATGGAAAAAGAACCTTTTTGCTATTTGTAACTGTAATAATCAATTTGTCAGCATGATTGCTGAAAAAGGGTCACAGCCATTACTTTCCTTATGATGTTAACTGCCTTATTTGTGTTGAGAAGGTGATCGGCTAGTTGGTCAGGATTTTTTCAGCAAACTAAAAAAGGGTAAAAAACAGTGTTGCATGTCCATCTTGAAACTTTGCAGCCTTTACTCCTCATAAAGGCTCTACAAATAACATTTATGAATATTCATGTAACATTCACATTGTACCCATAGCAAGGATATACAATATTATTCAAATGTGTTACCTTGTGGTTTCCAGGTAAGTGTTCTGCTTTGTTTGTGACCCAGGGGATTCTTTTTTTCAATAGATAAATTACCCAAAAATATTACAATTCACAACCTGTAGGCTTTATTAGTTCAGTCTAGAGTCTACACACTCACGTAATTTCATTTGAGCTTTTATTGATAAACATGCATTGAAATAGGTTTGACTTTGGCGGAGTGGATTTATGTAGGGGAAGTACTCCCTGCCTCTAGCATTAGCAAGTGACATACAATATGAGACGGGGATCAAATAGAGTAATAATCCGAAGAGATGTTTTCAATATTTGGTGTCAAGTCTTTGCACACAGGTTTTATTAGATCATCAGATAATTCTGAGGTACATTGAAGTATACTCACAGCAATAGTCTGCCACCTATCACTTTGATCTTGAGAATAGTAGAATATAATCTGAGTGTTTGGACTGAACTAATATACATCTGGCAAAAATGGATTATGTAGAGAAAAACACGAGGCAGCAGGACATCAATCATGAAACCTACATAGACCCTGTGGGTTATCACCTGAGAACCCTGACTACACTGTACTGCGGCCGTCAAGAGACACCTGTGTGAAGTCAGGGTGTGTTGACAGTCTCACTGACTCAATCCTGGATGGCTTCAGGGATGAGTCTTTTTGAGATGTTCCAATCTCCCAGCTAGCTTTTCAACAAGAGGTTCTTCAGAGGGATGAGAAGAACCTCTGCCTAGATGGTGACAAGAATTCCACTCCTGTTAAAACCCCCAGAAAGGCTTGTTGAATACAGAAATAAAAGGGAAGTGACAGATGTTCCCCCCAAGGCGAGAAAGAGCATGACAGATAATATGATTAGAGCCATGATGTGCAATGCAGCAGCTCCTTCTGGTGTATCTAGGACTACGGTGCAAAAAAATCTCTATGGAGACCACAGACCTCAGGCCTTCCTTTGGTCTTCCCACCAAAGTGAAGAGCTCATTTCCATCCTCAAAGAAATCAAAGACTTGTATGGTGACTATCTGGCTTTATCCTCCAAAGTTCACTTAAAAATCCATTAATGTGATTAATTCTGTTCTTTGCTTAATGAGATTGAATCTATCAAAAGCTGTTCATTTGTGTATACGTTATATTGTGTTTCATCTGTATTTTTGTATTTTTATATTGTATATTATAGCTATTTTATACTTCATATTTATTTTACATACCTTTCCCCTTTGTATTAGTTAGTATTAGTTAGTTATTCCTATATGTTGAATGTATGCACCTTACTGCCAAAGTAAATTCCTTGTCTGTGCAAACTTTCATGGCATTTAGCATTTAGTCATTTAGCAGACGCTCTTATCCAGAGCGACTTACAGTAAGTACAGGGACATTCCCCCTGAGGCAAGTAGGGTGAAGTGCCTTGCCCAAGGACACAACGTCATTTGACACAGCCAGGAATCGAACTGGCAACCTTCAGATTATTAACCCGATTCCCTAACCGCTCAGCCACCTGACTCCTTTAATCATGGCGATTAAAACATCTTCTGATTCTGATGTGTATGTTTCATACTGGCAGAAAGTGTGTATAAACCTGGACTGTTCAGCAGAGGAGGAACCTCTCTGCTCTCTGCCCACCAGTGGAGGAAAGACTCTCGTAGCTGAGATTTTAATCCTGAAGGAACTGCTATGCAGAAAAGAGGATCCACTTCTATTTTTTCCTTACATATCTTTGGTGCAGGAAAAGGTACAAAATAATATGGTATTAGAATTAGTCATGGTTTCCATTGTGAGTGCACACTGCAGTGAATATTTCCCTTGTTCAGGTTAGAGGGTTGGCTATCTTTGGCCATGGGGCTGGACTGGAGGAGTATGCTGGCAGTAAGGGCAGGTTCCCCCCGGTGAAGAAAAGAGGGAAGAGGTCCTTGTATATCGCCACCAAAGAGAAGGCCCACAGCTTGGTTAACTCCCTCATAGAGGCAAACAGGCTGGGTAATATGGGACTAGTGGTTGTTGATGAGGTATACAGGTTGTTTTGAAATAAGAAAATCTAAGAAAGAATACATTCAGTGACTCTGAAATATCTAATAATGACTTATTTTAGGTCCACATGCTGGGGGATGGCAGCAGAGGAGCCATTATTGAGATGACTCCTGCCAAAGTCCTGTATCTCAGTGGTAAGTGAAACCGTATTCTTATACTTATCCTGGCTAGAAGAATTTGAATAATGAGTTTATTATTCTGTGTTGCACTCAGGTTCAACTCAGATCATTGGAATGAGTGCCACTCTGGGCAATGTCCAAGATCTTCAGAAGTTTCTGAAGGCAGGAAATTACACAAATGATTTCAGGCCTACATGTGATAATCCCAATAGACTTAAACTATGCAAATCTCTATTCTTTCCTAATAATGTGTTTGCAATTGTACTGACAATGTTCTTGTCTGTTCCAGATCCAGTTGAAGGAGTATGTAAAGCTGAAGGACAGGGTGGAGGAAATTGGGATTTCCTGTGTATTTCAGAATCAGAACAAAACAAACACAGTGCACCGACTGACCGAGGCAGCCATTTGCGGCGCCATCTTGAATATATTTATGTTATTCACTAATAAATATAAATTTCACTAATCAATAGAACTAGTCAATGGATAGTAGTTAGTATGTTCTCATGTGAGTTTGCTATTGATAAGAGTAAATTGTGTCTATGTGTCAGGTTGAATAGATGTTCGGGGTCAGGAGAAAGTTCTGTGTAAACAGTCCCTTACGATGACTACGGGGAGAGCTCCACCTATGATCTCTCTCTGCCGAGAGAGAATGGGCTGGGAGCTGTGAATCTATTTTTCTTTGACTGTTGTAACACCATTACTGCCTGACTGTCACTATCTATGTTTACTTTCTTGTGCCCTATAAAAGATGGTCCTCTGGCCTTCAGAGCTGAGAGAGACATGATAAAGACCTAAGCCTGGTGTTGTGTTGTCATTTATTGTCAGAGGTCTGGTTTTCTCTACCAATCTTCAGATTGATAATACTTATAGAAATCCAGAACTCAACTGAATTTAGTCACTCCGTTAATGAAGAGACGGACACAACACTTTCTTCATCAATTGCCGTTGTTGAGCAGCAGGATTGCAGAACCAGATCGAGGAGAGACCCACAACAGCACCAGTCTAAAGCAGAACCCGTGGTGCACAAAACTAAAAGCTCAGCCCTCTGAGATGCTGGTAACGTAAAAAAGAAAAACCTTTTGTCATGACGTTCAGTTGGGAGCCTGGTCTGAGCAGAGTTTTGGTTTAGTACATTTGGGTCAATGGCTTGCTATTTTTACTTTGTCTTGGTCAGAGCCTGTAAACTCTGATAGCGTACAAGAACCCTGGTTGTTTGTAAGAGTAAACTCTCAGGGAAGACACCTACGGTCTTCTTCTGACAACCGTCTGGTGGTCCCACCGCTCAAGAGCGCCCGGTCCCAACACAAGCTCTTCTCCTGTCTGGCCCCCCAATGGTGGAATCAACTCCCCACCTCCATCAGGGACACTGACTGTCTCCCCACCTTCAAGAAAAGGCTGAAGACGCACTTGTTCCGGGAGTACAACGGCACTTAGGAATGCTTGGCTGGACCTGATGTTAGTTTCCTCCAGGATCACAATGACTCGTATTGAAAGACTTGTTGCTCCTGTTGGTTAGTTGTGACGGTTTTAAATTCTTGTACTCGCTGTGAAATATTTTACTGTTGATTGTTGTTTTGTCTTCTTTTCTACAGGTACACTCTTGCACTTTTTGAGTTTCATGTTGTTTAATTGTAACTTGTTTAACTGCATGCTCTTATGGTTCTTCCCTTTGGCACTTATTTGGTTTTTCACAATGTATGCTTCATGTTTTGGCTGCTCGCAATGTTTGGGGCTATCTCGTTGTTATGATCAGTGACCTATGCTCTTTTGTAAAGCTCTCTCTTGGAAGTCGCTTTGGATAAAAGCGTCTGCTAAATGCATAAATGTAATGTAATGTAAGACAAGGAAAACCTCTCAGGAAAACACATTTGAGAAAAAAATTAAGAAACCTTGGGAGGAGCAGTTCAGTGAGGGATCCCCTCCTCCTGAGATGGTTGGTGAAAGAGTGCTGACCTCTCTGTGTTTGTGTAGTCGGTGTAGGTTGGGTAACCTCACTCCTCAGGTAGGTATAGAGGCCACCCGTGCCAGCTACTGCACAAACCTTTCTTTGGCGTAGCTGGTAGTGGTTGTGCTTGGGATGTCGGAGGTGGTGGGTTCGAACCCAGGTGCGGGCAAACGTCGGCCGAGTGTACCTCCAATGGGGGCGTGGCCATGTCTGTTACATTTGCGTCATGCAGCTGGATGGTGACTCGTGTAAGAACCTGTTCAGAGAAGGCATGTACAACAAGGTTTACACAGAGCACATTCTCTTGGTTCTGCTGCCTTCGGGTCATTGTGACCCACCTTTTGCACCACGATGGTGGGTCACAAAGAAGGTATGTCCTTCACTCAAGCCAGCATGAGGGGAGAGGCATCATGGGAACTGTAGTCCTGTCCTCACAGAAACCTGGTAGTTGTGTGTGTGCGTGTATAATGTGTGTGTTGTGTGCGTATGTGTTGGGGTGGCTTCAGGTTCTGCTTCCTGAAGCTGGGTCTGCTGCTCATCGGCATGGCGATCCACAGCGAAGACAACTAGATGAGGTGTGTGGCTTCCTGTTGACACCCCGTTCACTTCCTGTTAGAAAGACGTTGGATATCTCATCATGTTATCATACATAACAAAAAGTATCTTGTTTTTTCTTTTCTTTCTTCTCTTTCTCTTCTCTCTCCCTTTCTCGTTAGTGTTCAGGTGAATCCTCCAAAGTGTTTCAAAATAAAGCAGGGGACTCTGGGCTTCCTGGTGGCCAGCGATGCCACTGACGCCAGGAGGTATAGGCAGTCTGGGAGCCCCTCTCACCCCAGGACTCACACACTCACATCGTGTTAGGAATTAAGCCTGTCCGCTCACTGTACAGAGAGATTTCTACATTTCTACCAATGCATGTTTGTGTGTGTTCTCCAGGGCCAGTATCTATTGTGAGAGATGTCATAGCAATGTTAAGCCATGTGACCCTCAAGCTAGATGTGCTGCACAGGAGCTTGCCTGTCTCAGTTTTGTCCCAAATGGTGTCTGACCTTATCACACTCATACTGTCTTCTGCTGTATTTATGTACATCTGTATGTATGTGTGTGAATGCTTGTGTGTGTGTGCTGTCTGTACAAACACAAACACGCACACTCACTCATACGAACACACAAACACACACTCTCTCAAACAAACATGCTTGCATGTGTGTCCTGTCCCCCCTCCAGACCAGACAAAGTGCTAGTGCCCTGGCCCTCCAGAACCCCGTTGTGGCCTGTGTATATGGGGACCGTGGCTCCAGGCTGCTGGGCCTGCATGATGCCTCTGAGTGCCAGCAGCCTGACCAGCCCCAAACTGCCAACCTTGGTCTTCCTGGGGAACAGAGACTACTTCCAGAGGGAGTGGCCCGACATCCACTACTTTCCCTACATCTACTTCCTGCATGTGAATCTATAGGGTTGTGGGGGAGGAACATGGGCAAAGAGTATAGAAGCACAAGAGGCGACACTGATGCTTTTTTGGTAACAGTCACTAGGGGACGCTTCGGTAGCGCGCCGCCATTGTGGAGTGAAAATTCCAACTGGAGTTACTGGACAACAGCACAGATAGTTAGCTACATACTAGCTAGTTATAGGTAACAGATGATTTTGTATATATTTTTTGTTGTTGACGTCAATATAAGTTCTTTGACGTGGGTTTGTGTGTGTGGTTGGATGAGAGTGTGTGTTTGTGGGGTGGGGGGGGTGAGTGGTTGAAATGAAAGAGTGCGTATTGTGGGGTTCTGTTGAAAGGTTCTGTTGCTTCCTCTGTCTGACTAGTCCCCTCTCTTCCTCCCCCTCCTCCCTCCCTATTCTCCCTCCCACCCTCTCAGGTAACATCTTGAGCGTGAAGTTTCTGAATGAGACAGGCTGGAGGAGGCGGACAGCTTCCCCCTGATGCAGGCCTTCTCTGTGGGCACGGTGTTCTCCCTGGATATGCTGGACTCCCTCATGGCCGCCGTGAGTCACAACGAGGCTTTAGTCACTCCGTACTCATCCCTCTTCAGTCACACCCATGGTTTACTCTCTAGGATGAATTTCTTATCGTCCATTATGTAAAACCCTTAATTTCTGGCCTTTAGCCACCGATGTAGTGAAGTGAAATACAATCGGGAGTCTGCACACACTGTTTGAATGCCCAGTGTTTTTATTTTGAAGTGACCGGGGGCCTGTTCCATTAAGCGAATTTAAGCAGGCATGCCAGTTACTGTTCCGTTTATTTGGTAACCTTGCTTTATGGAACAGGCCCCCGATTTTCTGACTTCTTTTTATTTTACTTGCGGCTTGAACGCGACGTCCGTCAAATAGAAAAGCTACCTATCTCTCGCAAAACTGCGTGGAGGCCCTTTGTCCTTAGGCTTTTCATAGATATCCAACCAGAATCTTCTGAAACATACAAAATGCCATAGCAATGAAAAGACTACCACATGTTAAGAATCAGTCACTGTTCCACTGTACAAAATAATTGATATAAGTTGTCTATTATATAGATATAGACATAAGTATATATTATATGCATATTTACTGTGGCTACAAAAGTCAGTTCAAATTCAAGTTGACAGATTAATTCTCTGAATAATTCAGAATGTTTAGTGGCTTTGTGCTGTTTTGTTGTCCCAACAAATATTACAATTTTACTACTTTGCCAATCCCACCTATAATATATGATGCATCTATCTTAACAGTTCAGAAAAGGCAACACTAAAAGTAAAAAATAAACATTTCGTCTTTTCAAAATAAAGGCATGATTTATTTGTACAAAGCATCTGGTCCAGTATTTAAAGGCAGAAGTGGCAATTACAGATAAGTGCTTTCAACAAGGTGCATACTATGAGGATGGTTAGTTTTAATCTGACCTAGAAAATAAATGGAGGAGCCTTTTCTTTGTAACCACTACAAATACCAATCATATAAACATGGCAGAGAAGACTGCACAAACAAATGGTTAGTGTATTTCCTTGTGGGTTCATCAAGGTTGACTGGTTCCTGGCTGATCAACTTTAGCCTTTCAGCAAACTTCACTCAAACTTGATTCCCTGGGCCAAGGGGAGATCCTTGCTGTAGTTGATTGTACTGGAGTGGAAGAAAAAAAAATACAGTTTTGTGAGAAAATGCCTATCGATAAAAAGTGTACCATCTGTAGAACTGATAGGCTTGTATACAGTACTGTTGGCATACATTCAACTCTAATGCTGTGACATACACTGCTGTGTTTTATAACACACAATGAAGGTGTCACAATTATGTGACTTTCCAGTAAGTTAACTGTGAAACTTCATAGGGGAGTGTGACTTGTTTTTTTTGTCTCTTACCACGTTGACCGTCTCATGTATTGCTTCCAAGAGTCACTACCTGACTCACGTCCTCCTCCAGTATGTTTCTCACCACCTAGACACACACACACACACAATTAGCAGTCAACTCTTAATGCAAAAAGGATGTAATAGTCAGTAATACGTGCAGATTCCCAACTAACCAAAGGCTCCTCCAATCTCGGCTCCACTGGTAGGGATGTTTACATTGACAATACCGCAATCTGATCCTTTGGGTCTAGAAAAATGACAAACTTGGCTTTAAAATCTGCACCTTGAGATTACACTTCTGATGGATTAAATCCTATATTCTAATAGCAACCATAAACATTATCTAAAATGTAATTCCATACACAGGTTTCCAGTAGGGATGCACAGATGACCACTGGCTCTCTTCAGTGTAATTGTATTTATTTTAACAGAAAAGGTTGGTATTGAAAGTCCACCATTATCTGATACTCATCTAATGAGGTGTATAGCAGAGCAACAGGCCCACCTCCAACAACGCAACAAGCTGAGGGACAAGTGTAGTCGTAACATTTGACAGAGGCTATTGTGTGAAGTACACAGGACTGTCTTACCCCAGCCAGCGGAAAACACGACCCATGTCCTTTGTAAAGATACTGCTGGAAAGACCCTGTTTAACCTCGTTGTTCCAGGCAAAGGCCTCTTCCTCCGTCTGAGAAGAGGGTTTAGAATAAGGAAATTGTACATAAACTGTACATCATTCAAAGCAACATTGTACTTTCTTAGTGTTTCAAAAGCAAGTGTTCTTTACAAAAGTAGTTTGAACACTTGTGTGTCCTTTGACAAAATCGGTTTGTGTGAGCCACAACACGACAAGCATTTGATACCTTGAACTTGAGGATGTAAAGGATGGGGACGAAGGTCTCGGTGTGGACGATGGGGGCATCGTGAGCCAGCCCTGTGATGATGGTGGGCTCCACATAGTTGCCAGGACGATCCATTACCTGGCCATCACACAATAAATAGCACCAGTTGGCCAACACTTTTGTATAGGACAAACCCACCTCAACTCACTCAACTAAAATATATGTCTCCAGGTACCTTTCCTCCACACACTAGCGTGCCGCCCTGCTGCTTGGCCTGCTCGATGGCGGCCAGGTACTGATCCACAGCCTGTTTGGTGTGAAGAGGTCCATACAGGGTACTTGCTGTGAGAAAAGAGGGAAAAAAACATGTATTAAATCGGTCAAAAAGTAAGTGACGCGGTCGGAGTGATCTGAAATTAGGGTTTCTGCAGGTTTCAGTAAGTCAAATTTAAGACCTTTTTAAGACTTTTTAAGACCATAAAGATCGAAATTTAAGACCTACACGACGCATTACCAAAATTCAAATCAAAGAAATTCTGAAAAAATCATTTTATTTAAATGAATTCAGTCATTGAAAAAGCATTAATTTTACACATAGGTTAATCACATTAGTAACCTTCCACACCCAACAACGTGCCAAATCCCCAAAACCTTACCCCAAAATGAAAATAGGGTCAAACAAACTTGCCCTCAAATAGAGAGAGAAAGTGTGTGAGTGAGTGTGTGACTCCAGCGCCTTCACACCCAATTGAATATTTTTGGGGCAAAGTTTGCAGCGAGCCTCGTACCTGAAGCTGGGTACCGCTTGTAAACAACAGCGGAAATCGCTGTGATCTAGCCATGTCTCTTTGAAAGTACACTTTCCCATTTTCCACACGTAGCCGAACTTTAACAAACTGTGAGGAGACGCAGACGTATTTCGCGGGCAGGTATTGCATTTATCACAGGATTTGTAGTTTTATCACCGCATACGTACCAACACCAAGATCCCACAGAAAGAACTACAACACACCGAACCAACGTTCTGAGGGCAGCTCTAGAGTCGTTGCTACAAAACCAGCAGAACGCTGGTTTTCTAGGGCTCTAGAGTCGTTTTGTAACGACTCTAGAGCTTCGCTCTGTAGGCTACGACTCAATAATTTTTTGCTACTTTATAATAACTTTCTGCGGCCAGCGTTTCTGGAAATGAACGAGGGTAAAACTTTTTTTTAGACTTGACTAGATTAAATGTAAGACCTCGGATGAAAATCTCGCCGTTTTTAAGACTTTTTACATTTACATTTAGTCATTTAGCAGACGCCCTTATCCAGAGCGACTTACAGTAAGTACAGGGACATTCCCCCCGAAGCAAGTAGGGTGAAGTGCCTTGCCCAAGGACACAACGTTATTTGGCACAGCTGGGAATCGAACTGGCAACCTTCAGATTACTAGCCCGACTCCCTCACCGCTCAGCCATCTGACTCATCTGACTTTTTAAGGCCTTAAATTTTAAGTTCAGAATTTAAGAATTTTTAAGACCCCGCAGAAACCCTGTGAAATACAATATGAACAATCCCACAGTGTATAATGAATATTAGTTGGTTCAAATGTTAAACAGATGTTGGCCCGCCCCTTCCCCCTTAGAGCTCCATATTGGATGGTAAACAAGACTCACGGTCCCAGGGGTCTCCGATTCGGACTTGTTTGTAGGCTTTGGCCACCCTCTCCACAACTACATCGTGGATGCTTTCGTGCAACATCTAAATGGACATTCAGACACGATCATTACATATGTACTACAACACATTTTCTATGGGACTATTGTCACTAATCCAAACGGGAGAAAGTTAGTCATTTCCTTTGGACGCATTTGAAACTCGTCAGTTGTTGTAAACACAGTGGTATGCAGAGCTGCCTGGGGGACTGATCTTACCAGTCTCCGGGTCGTGGTACAGCGCTGTCCGGCAGTTCCCACAGAGGCAAACACACAACCTGGCACTACCAGGTTCAGGTCAGCATCCTCAAACACTGGGAAGAACAGATCGTTATGTCTGCATGACTAACCAGCAGACTACATGATCATTTATGCGATGAGCTTTATTTTGCAACCTGCTACATGACAATTCTCTACTGCTACAAACAGGGCTTTAAAAACATTTTATTCTTACCTATGATGGCATTGTTGCCGCCAAGCTCTAGCAACTGTCGACCTGTAGATGGATACTATATTCTTGTTCATGTTTTAAAGAACACCTCACATGGCAAGTGGTAAAGTCAAATGTCTGTGACCAGTGGTAGACTCACCAAACCGCTCTTGAACCGTCATGGCCACCATTTTCCCAACAAGTGTGCTGCCTGTGAATGACACTAGGTCCACTCTCTCATCCTTGGACATTGCCATGCTATCAAAAATGTAATTAGGTTTTAAAAGGTCATATTCTGCCACTTGTACATCATGTCCCATTAAGTTAATAATAATAGATGCCTTGTTCCAGGGTTGCCCGTGTTTCACTATCTGCGGGTTATGAGTTCAATATGTTGGTGTATGATTGCAGCTAAAACAGCTACTTTCTTTGTTTTTTTGAGGATGTAGAGGAATGTTAAATGTTGGTTAAGAGAGCAGACAAAATGGTAATAGTTTTAAAATATTCAAAGCAGGATATCAAACTCACCCAATATCAGCCCCTCCACATGTCATGGAGCAGATCGCACCAGGCAGGTGGTTCTCCTCCAGCACCTCTGCTACAATTCTGTCAACGCGCGCACACACACCTGATTAATTCATTTGCTTTAAATTTAACTGCATCTGCTTCTTTGAAAATATCCCTTCGCTAGTGTTTTCATATCACTTCACTGCATCAGAAGAATTTGCATCTGTACTGAAACTGCGTGTGCAAAGGCCACTTACTTAGTGACAGCCACACTGGTGAGTGGGGTGGTGGGAGCTCCTTTCCTGTGGAGGGCATTGAACATCAAATTTTTCTCCTGGTTACACTGTAGCAATGAAGTGATCCCTGATAACCTTTGTCTGAACAGGTTTACATTTCAGACATTTAGTGACTGAATAATGTGACCGTTAGACCTCACCAAAGACAGACATTGCCACAGATAAGAGCAATGGCATTGTTCCAGCCGTAGACGGCTACAGGAAAGTTAAAGGCTGTAATGATGCCCACTAGACCCACAGGGTTCCACTGCTCAATCAGCGCATGACCTGGCCCTGGGAAGCAAAGATTTTATTAAAACATTTTATTTTCAAAATAAAAGAGAATGTTTCTTGATACATTACAATCCACTACTAATCCACACTGACTTTCAGATGGAAGGATTGGACCACCAATCATTCTAGATAGGCCCACAGCGTAGTCACAAACGTCAACATATTCTTGGACCTCTCCGACTCCCTCAATGTAGATCTTCCCCATCTCAAGAGACACCTAAAACCAGGAGAAAATATTATGTGAATACTGCAAATCAAGATTCCTTGAACATCAAACTGCCCTTTTGTTCTTGACCAGGCCATTATGGATCAACTAGTTCGAGTACGATATGAAAGGTCAACATGTGCTGAGAATTCAATAGGTATGGAGAAACATGCCATAAGATTCACAATCAAAAACATTGGCCTGTTATGTCACTTTTTCTTTCTGTCACAGCCCACAGTAAGGGGTCTTACCAAGCTGCCGAGAACTTTGATTTTCTTCCTCAGTGCATCACCGATCTGTCTCACAATCTCTCCTCTCTTGGGAGCTGGGATCTACATTCCACAGAAGAATTGGTGAGTCACTCGAGTGGCTGAGAAGTGATAGACGCAGGTGGCATTCAGTCATTACTGTACTTACATCAGCCCAGACTTTCCATGCTTCCCTCGCCTTCTGCACAGTTTCTTCATACTCTGCCAGGGTAGCCTGAACAACAGAGGAGTATATATTATTTAAATATTTAAAACTTTGTATGAAGAGAAGCATTATCAGTGAACCTCAGTTCAGAGTTTGTATAGCAGTTAGCAAGAAAGGCCTTGAAGACAAAATGTTATGATATGCAGCGTTTCCCCTACCATTATATTAGGGGGGCGCCCGATCACAAAATAAGTCATTTAAGGTTACCTATCCTATAAAACAGGTCTATAGCTTGCTCTTTTATTAAACAAACTAAATGGCCTCATGTTATTTATCTTATTTACACGACGGCATGTCCTTTCTGTCTCTACATGGTTGCCGTCGCCCCCCTCCATGAAAGAATGGTTTTGTTGCCCCGTAGGCCTATTCCTTTGAGGCTCAATTGAAGTGACTGGGACACGGTCAAAATGATGCCTAATTAGTACACATATTTACAGACTTTTTTTGAGAATCGTAGTTTGTGCTCACAATCCAAAATTTTCTGATTTATTTATATTTCTTGATTGGGCTCTCACCCCTACGGTGTTCAGCAAACTTAAAATATTATTTGTCACTGAAAGATACCCTGACTTGGTGTGCCCCTTGTTGGGCACACAGCTAGAGGAGGGACACTTAAGATTTGGAAGAATGATGTCATACCACAGATGGGGGTGAGTGCAAGACTGGGGGTATGAGTATTACAGGGGGGGGGGGGATTATTTAGAAAGACTCACTAGAGTATTTTATATGCATTCAAGTTTTAAGACTGAAGGAGCACCTATACCAATCAGTCATGTAATCATATGGGGACTCCTTCCAAATTTACAGGCTAAAGTGAAACGACAGGACGTGAATTGGTAAAACAATGTCTAGATGCTCTTATGGATTATGTAAAACATAACTACAATCTGATTCTGGAGAGAAAGTTCATTCACATAATGTGAATGAACAAAACGTTATCCTGAATGTTGGGAAATCATTTTCCTGTGCCAACTCAGACCATGTGTACTTTACCTGGCGTACTCTGGCAATAGGCTCGTTATTCGCAGGGCAGTATGATGTGACAACCTTTAAGACAGAACACCAGTTTAGACACAAAATCTCACCACACACCACAAAGCTGCAATACACTGAAATTAATGAAGGGAAATAGAGAGATAGCAACAAAACCATGCCAAGAAAGTCACTGAAACATATTACCAATACTGTTTCAAATATTGGAAGAAATGGTTGGATGAAATAACTGTATTATGTTCTCATGAAATTTATATTTCTGGACATTTTTGAAAGTCAATTGTGCAAGATTTTTGGCAACTACAATTTACAACCTTGCAAGTCACCACTAGGGGTCACTGAGGATCTATTTGGAAAATGACAAATTAGCTAGCTAGTAGTAGCCTTAGCTTGCTAGCCTGCTAAAGAACAGCTGACAAGTTTGTTGCACAAATTCAACCTCAAGTTAAATGTTTTTCATTCAAATTATTCAATTAGCTTATGGCATTTATTTTGTGCTATGGGAGGATCAATAGACATTTCATTTAGTAGTTATAATATGACAGTTGAAGAGCTCAGTTGCTTAGTTTTAAGACCGTGAGCTGTCTATCATGCGGGTGTCACTGTAGTGGAAGTGTCCCAAGCGCTGCAAAGATGGCTTTTTGACTTGACCACAAGAACCGAGGAAGCTTAATACTGGTTGCCACAAAGTATGAAACAATGGCAAGATACCTCTCAAAATACAATATTTTACATTTTCAACAATAAACAACAATAAAACAAGAGATATTGCATCAATGGAAAAGTTTAGCCAACAAGCAAGATTTTAAAAGAATTGGCACTTGCAGCAACTGTTCGAATTCAACAGTTTTAGAAATGTTATGCTGAACTGAATCAAACGTGGTTAACCTGTGGTTAACAGGTGAAACGTGGCCTTTGCATAATGCCTTTGGCCACACAGCCTAGATTTATATTTAGACACCTGGAACCACGTAGCTAATCTCATTGCTTACCTCTCCTTTACCTCCCCAAGTCCCGTTGTAAACACCATCATTATCCTCACTTAGACCCAACTCTTTTAGCCATGCATATTTGGGCTGGTTTATCAGGAGTGTAGACATAGTCGCGGATTGCTGACAGCGAACTGTGAGAAGTTTCCTTCGGAGGGCCCAGTGCCGTACAATTGTTAACGTGAGGGAGCGCTGCATGGTTGGATGAAGGGTGCAATAAAAGACGTGTATGCACACTTTCTACGCAAGTAGGTAGTAGCTAGCTGTCCTCGTGACATGAACTTTGATGATTGGTCCTCGAGCGGCACATCCTCCTTTTTTTCTTATTTATTGCAAAACAACAACACAAATACGCTCCATACAGAAGATTGCAATGTTGTCTCTGTCACAAGATACATTGTAGCATCAACAGTTATAAATAAAATGTTTAAAAAAACAACAAAGTGGCAAAGCCTCTTGGAGAAATACGACCGTGCTTTTCCTGGTCATACAAATTCTCCAAGTAAATTTTTCCTAGGTCATAGCCAAGGCCAAACTAGAAACATCATGTTCATTCAAAAAGCCACCTTGCTTTTAAGTCATGGCAGAAGTATCTGCAACTGAGTCTAGTTAGCAGTCCCCAGAAATTCACTGGGTGCATATAGATACCGCTGAACAATTTCAGTGAATTCTTTCACTAGTCACATTAATAGTATTAAAGTAACTTTACAACAATTATAACTAATGATTACAATACTGGACTGATATTCCTCTATGCATGATTTATACATAGATTAACTGCACTGTGAGAGGTTGATAAACAAGATAAAATGGAAATTAAATGTCGTTTGGAAGGAATAATTTTAGTATTGAAAGGCACCATCAAAGTGCTAAAACATCTTTGCAGCTAGATATACTGTATATACTATACTTAGAACTTTATTATTTGTTAAAACCATACTTTTTTTCATGGAACAAGCTACTTCTCAAATCATACGCAACCACAAGAACATGATGACATTCTTGTAAAACGAACTAATAATTTTGTCGCTTTCGATTGGCTCAGCAAAGAGGAAGCAATCCACAACTGTACATGCTCTTGGTATTTACTTCCGTTTTGCAGAAATGGCGGGTCTCGCAGCCGCAATGGACAATGATCTGGAAGATGGCGAGATTTCTGGCTCAAACTCTGATTCAGAAATGGGAACTACACTTAATGATCGATCCCAGGTAAGAATTAATGATAGCAAAGGGCACACTTAGATAACCGCATGCATTATGGCTTGTTTGTGAATTGTTGCGGCGCTCTTGTAGCTTACTGTACGTGTTAGCAATCGATAATTGCATTCAACACAACGTAGCTTGCTTGCTTTGTCGTGATTAGAAATTGTGGCTGGCTACTCAGTGTTTGGAGGAATGCGTAACGAACGGAAGGAAATGTTATGAGTGTTACTTAGCTGGCTGCTATGCATGGTAGGTAGCCACCATTTGCCATCTCAACGTGAGGGACTGGCCCATTTTGTTAAAATGGGTAGATGGCTAACCTGGCTTTTGTGTCAACAATGTATGAACTGAATTAACTTAACTGAATGTTCATCTTAAATGTTTCTTCCCTTAGATGCCTGAACCTACAGTTTTCAGTGGCCAACCTTTCCAGTCCAGGGCCGTGCCACAGTCAACCCAATCAGTGACAAGCTACCGTAACACCATAAGAACAGCAGACTCCAGCGATAGTGACCATGATTCTGACGAGGATGCGTCGCAGTGGAGGAGGAAACGTCAGAAGTGCTCTAACGCTCCACCACCTGCAACTTTTTCCGCTGGGCGCGTAGGTACCCAGGTACAGCCTAGTGCCCCGGGAGGCCGCAAAGTCAATAACATCTGGGGCTCCATAGTCCAAGAGCAAAGCCAGGAAGCAGTGGCAGCAGAGCTCGGTATTCTTGGGATGGAGGGCAGTGTTAGCATGGCAAGCAGAGACGTGGAGACCTATAACTACGTTTTGGCTCGAAAGCTTATGGATAAAGAGAGGGAGCTTGAGGAACTACAGCAGAATCAGGGTGAGGTCTCCATGTTGGATGCTCAGCTGGACGAGTATATGAAGACCCGGGGGGAGTCAGAGAGTGGAGGTGGCCATTCTAAGAGGAAGCGCTCAGCGAAAGAGCGACTGGGCCCTAGAGCAGAGATGGACATCAAAGGCCGATATGAGATCACGGAGGATGACCCGGAAGATAGGGTCATAGATGAGATTTCATACAGGTGTGTTAAACCAGCTGTTACAAATTTCTCTGATAGCTTGCTAAACTCCATGTTCAAGCCATATGTCCTAAAAACATCTTATTTTTCTTTCATAGGGTCAACGAAGTCACACAATCATACAATAACCTCGTACTAACTTGCGGACCCTTTTTTTCTCTTCAAGGCTTCAAGAGCCCAAAAGGGAATTAATAGAGCGTGTTGTTAGTGTCATTGGAAAGAAGAAAGCAATAGAACTTCTTGGAGAGACTGCAACACTTGAGGAAAATGGTGGTGTATACACTATGGTATGTAACTGTATTGATATCAGTGATTGATATTGAATTATATTGTGTATTTTGATGGAAATTGTTAAAATCACAATTATGTTCAAGGCTTGGTGTCCTAAAACTAAAGAGTTACCTTTGATGTCCCAATTAATCGTAATATATTCTATTGAAATCCTCTTGTCTATTGAAGCCTTTGTAAAGGCTGCTCAAATGGAGTACTGTGTCTGCATGTCATTTAAGGCAGGGTAGGCAAGTTTTGCAAAACAATCAATTTTAGCTCAAGTTCGAAAGGATTCAAACCAAAATATTCCACCCCCTCCCTTCAAAGCCACTCCTTCCAAACACATAAACACGCTGCCTGACTGCTGCCAGGAGGTAGACAGACAGACAGACAAGTAAGCCCGTCCAATCATTGCATTCGGTCTGAATGTCGTCCAATCATTAGTGCCAGTCTAACTTTAATGATTGATCATGTTTGTTACAGCCCACAGATACTGGATTGATTTAATTTTACCGTAAACCCTTTAGATTTCTTGGTTGCCATCAGGATGTGAAGTTTATTTCAGCAAATATGAGAAAAAGTGTTTCTCAACTGCATTACCTACCCAGCCTTTAAGTGCTTATTTACCTGTCCTGGGTGTTTTCCTCCCCTGTAGGATGGCAGCAGGCGACGAACCCCAGGTGGGGTATACCTCAACTTGCTCAAGAACACCCCCAGCATCCTCAGTGAACAGATTAAGGTAAGACACATTTTCTACTTCTTAAATGGTTGACTTGATGCATGCATCTATAGTATACTGGCATTATTAGCCAGCATCCTATCTTTAAGTTTTATATGTATTTCAACCTTTTGAATAATTAGTTTCTTGTTCGTATTATGGTGTATTAACATGGATGCCTTTTTTGTAAAACAAATAGGAAATATTCTTCGATGAAAACCAGAAAGAACAGAAGAGTAAAAAATCTGCCCAAAAGAGAAGGCGACATGTAGTAGCCAAAAAGATGAAGCAGGCCATAAACACACTGAACATGCAGGACCATGATGATGTCTCCAGAGAGACTTTTGCAAGTGATACCAATGAAGCCTTGGAGTCTCTCGAGGAGGTTGCTGAAGAGGACCAACCAGAACCTGCCCAGGGAACTGAGGAGACACCGGTAGTCTACAACTCCACTGACCTGGTTTTTTGAGCCAAAGGAACTTGAGGTTGTTGGACTAAGAACATTTCATGAAACTGGATGAGAGATAAATGATGATGTTTAGATAAACGATGAAAGCACTGTAAATTACTGTTCTCGCCTGTGTTGCAGTACTATTAGTACTAAGTACCTACTTTCCTTGTCTAATAGCTTCTAAGTTGAAGACAAAAACTAGGAATTGCTCATTAATATTATTATTTTTGTATCTTAAAATGCGTCCTGAAATGCAGCAGTTTTCTTTTTTTGAGGGGGGGGGGCGAATATATAATTTTGCCCCCATAGTATACATGTAAGATACATATTTGGAAGTATCCTACTTTTATTGCAAAAACACATGGCCATGCCCAAAGAAATATAGAACTGCTTGCTACTTGCCACTGTGTTTTAGCAAATGTCAGCTTTATGCAAGTTTCTCTTAGACCAATCTTCAGTGTTTGAGATACCATTCATTTTTCTCCCCCCCCCCCCCCCTCTTTAGGTTTGACCTAATATCTTGAATTGTGTAGAAATGCATGCATCTAGGGAGGCTAAAAGTAAGAGTAGTTCATTGCATTTCCTAATATGTGTGGTGTTTGTTACATTGAGCCACAGACGTGCACTAGTGTCTAAATGAGAAGCCATTAACACTTTGTGGACATTTAATCCGTCTTAACTACACATTCCTGGCTAAATATCACAGAATGGACAATTGCTCAAAAATAAACTTTGATTTCCACCTATCGTTGAGCCTTTTTTTCATAGCCTTCTACAGAAAGTTTAAATCAGATTATTTCAACACAATTAATGTTAATCTCAAATAGAATTAGCTGTACGCTGTCCTAGATGTTTGCACCGCTGACAAAAGAGCTCTGATAAAATTATTATTGACCTTCAGCTTCCAACAAAGTGTAACACCCCTTTACCAAACTGTAGTTAATGGACTGCAAACAGCACTTAAAATGTCTGGCCATATGTTGTCATGGTGACAGGCTGATTGGTAAATGTGTCATTCTAAAGGTTGAAATGGGGTTTCAGGCTATATAAAATATATCTTGTATACTGTACTTTTTTTCTCCAGAAGAGCGTGACTCATTATGACCTTGACCATACTCAATGAAAACTTCAGAATGGCTGAAATAAACTGCAAATCTGAGTCATAAGATGGGTACGCTGGAAGAAAAGAGACATGGAATTGTAGAGCTCATGATTTATCATTTGTTAAAATTACAAAATATAATCCATTCAATACAACTCAAGTTTACAGAAGTTGAACAAAACAATTATCTAAGTCTTTAAGACGAGGAGAAAGACAAAGCTTTGTCTTCTTTATCCAAAACTGACTGAAGTACTCAATACATTTATACTAGGGGTGTAACGATACACTCAGCTCACAATACGTATCACGATACTGGGTGTACGATACAATACGTGTCACGATATTTTGAACATTTTAAATGAAACAGAAATTCAATTAACAGATTTATTTCCAAAACATTAAACATTTTCAAGAATTTTCTTTGTTGTACATACAATTTAGTTAACTCAGTTAATGTGATTTCTGTGAATGCAATGAATGCACGCATGACGCAGGTGCAGAGTAGGTCGCGCGCTGGTAGCTCAACCAATAGGATCAAACAGACGTCATATTGTAAACATATTGCCATAACTCTACGATACATATTGTAAAAAGGTTGTATTGCGATATATTGTTCCACGATATATTGTTACAACCCGAATTTATACTACTGTACATTTATCAAAAACCATTGGTATTTACCCAAGTAATTAAGTAGTACATGTTTTACCATCCCTCCCCCATTCTGCATAATGGTCCAATCAACTTGCAGTCACTTAAACGCAATTTGACAAAACACCACACTATTATCTATTAATAACACAAACAGCTAAGCTCACATCTTGAGTGTGTACAGAAGTCTTCGTTCAACCTTAGTGATATGAAATCCTCTTGTCCCATCTGGTCCATATGGGAACCGAATGACCCCGAAGGGTAGCGTATCCCCCATTCTCTTGTTTCCTAGACGACCCTGTCTAATACTACTGTCACCGAGCATAGACGCTTCTACGCCAGATAGTTCGCGCCTTTGAGCCCTTGGTTTCTGGATGTTGCAAATATTAGTTGCATTGTCATGGTTCCGCCGGTTCAACTCAGGGCTGGTGTCGGGACTCATCCACACCTCGGAGACCAGGAGTGGGGAAGCTCGGGGGACAGCTGGGAGGGACGTGCGGAGGACCCTAGGACTGGAGCGGGGGCTTGAACGTGGGCTATTCCATGGACTGCTACACACTTGGCCTGATGAGAAGTGAGGAATGTGGAGTGGGGAGCATGAGGCCACTTCCGACTTCAGACGAGCTGTATGCTGAAGAGTCATCTCCTCTGTATTGGAGCTGGTTCATTCGGCGGTTGACGATTGCTACACCTTTACAATTGCCTTTTTCCTCAACCAGGTCCAACCCTGCTTTCTTTTTTAAGGTTTTTCCTATTAGAATAACTTTCACTGAACCTTCCAACTGGGACAGCTGGTTATAGGCTCTTCCAGCACCTTCTAGGTCCTCATACTCCACCAGAAAGCTCTCCTGAGAACAAAGTTCAGGATACCTGTAACTATTCCTTTGCACCTCTGGTGGGAGCTCCCTTCCAGGCCGGAAGACCTTGACTGTGCAGATGCTTCCAAAGGGCTCCAGGATGCTGATAGCAGTTTCCATAGTGCTACTATGAGGTTTAGGGACCTTAGTGTCAGAATTAGGAGAGGACATCTGACAGGTTCCAGACCAGCAGAAATTTGCTAGGTACTTGAGCCAAGAGAGACTCTGGTACTGGGTCTTTTCGCCTCACCTTGTTGCCTTCCTCGTTGAGTTCTAGCTTTGAGGAGTAATGTTGGAGGGCATAGGCTGTAATCCTCCAGTCTTTGGTCAGATGCTTCATCTAGTCAGAACATAAAATGTATATTATTTAATTTCAATGTGATGTATAGGAAACAAAGTTCATATAATGTAAATAATTTAACTATTTTGAATTGATATAGTACTATAAGTGAGGAGACGATGATGTGAATTCTTTAGAGAAGAAAGATAAAGCGTCTTACCTTTTTAAAAGATGTCAGAAGCTTTACGTTCACATAACCCATCTTATTTCTCCTGACATGTTTCAGTAAGAAAGTATCTTTGGCTAGGTTGTCATCTGAAAGATAGTGTTCAATTTGTGCAACCATTTTCCTGCTGACATTTGCATCTGGAGCTGCCCAGTCATCCAGTTCAATGTCATAATCATTTTCATTGTAGACAAGTCGATTGATGAATCTAAGGAAGAGCAAAATATGACATAATGACTGTCAGATCACATTTTGTTCTGTAATTGTCAATGTGTTGAACATTTAACCTTCAACTCAGTGATGAAAAAAAATGCTGTAGATTTTTTTTTATGACATCGAATAATTAGGATGCTTTAAATCTAATAATGTTTTCAACCTCTTAAAAACATTGACTTTAAACAAACATTTCTTACCTGTCATCACTTAATATGGGGCTCTCCATTCCTTCCTCTTTGTCTTCTGAGAACTTTACTGAGAGTAGTGAAAATGTCTCATCAAAAAGATTAAGCCATGCATCCATAAGATCGACAGACACAAAGTCATCACACTGCTCCCTTGCTTCCAGATTTATAGGCTTGAGCAATTCTGATAATCAAGGCTCTGGGCTGTCAAGTTGAAGTATATTTCCGCTTCGTGAGCCACAACACAATTGTCTGTCAAGGACCATTCGGTATTGTATTCTGCTGCTGTAATCCCCATAAATGGGCATTTCAGCGGTTTGACATCATCTGATTCATTCAGACCTTTTGATAAGAGGTACAAAGCAGTAGGGGGGGAGTTACCAAAAATAGCAACCTATAATTGGCAGAAGCCAGATGATTTTATCATTCAATAGAGGGCCAACTGTGAATTACTACTGCAATACAATTACTATATATACACTATGACACCATACAAGGACACTCCTTCAAATTAGTCCTGAATAATTTAGTGCCTTAAAATTATCTTCTATAGCCACACTCACAGTTGAGTTCCATACTGCCTCTGAACATCGTCAGCACAAGAACTTTGTCGAAACCTTCACAAAATGTGGTTCCATGGCCTTAGATTACCGTACCTTGCACAATGCCAGTTGGCTGGAGTCAGGTAAAACTCACCACCATCGGACTATAAAGCAGAAAACATTCTCTGGAGTTATAATTACCCTTTATCATCTGGTAGTCTGAAAGACTTATTTTGGTTTGACAGATGCTGGAAGAACAGCCCAAATGCATAGTGCTAATTACGATTTGATGAAGGAATTATGAAAAAATCCCAGTTTCTGTATACCTTTTCAAATAACATTAAAGGTATAAATGCCAATGTGACACAAAATCTAGTTTGTTGTAAGAATAAGCATTCATCAGCATGTATTTTTGTTTGTTTTTTAGATGTGTAATGAGGCACCATATTCATGTATTTAATCAAACTCACAATTAGATTTACATAAATATCTGAGTATTCATTTCAATAATAATACAATAGTATACAATAACAATAAGAACAGACACAATTAAACTAACAATTAAAAAGGTAAGTTTTAGGCCCATTTTTTTAATGGCCAAGCGAAGGAGCATTTCTGATGGAAACAGGTAGGTAGTGAGTACCACTCCTTAGGAGCATTGCATGAGAAACCCCTTCCACCCATGGTTTTTTATTTGCAGAGGCTGGTACAGAGTGATAGAGTCAGCTGACCGAAAAGGGAGGGAGGGAGTATGAGGTGTAACCAGATCACAAATATAAACTGGGTCCAGCCCATGCACTGCTTTGAAAGTTCACTGATTAGACTGGCAGCCAGTGTAATTTAGAGATAACAGGGGTAATGTACTGATGTGAAGATGAGTGGGTCAGGATGCAAGCAGCTGAATTCTGTGTGTACTGTAGTTGGCCAGCAGACCTACAAAAAGGGAATTACAATAATCAAACCTGGATGAAATGAAGGCGTAAATTAGCCTTTCAGGCAGAGAGAGAAAAGGCCTGACACAGGTAAAATTTCTGAGATGGAAAGATTTTACTTTGGTAATGTTTTCTAAATTGGCAAAACAGAGTTGTGCATCATAGAGTACACAGAGGTTCCGCCCTTGGTTCGCAGGAGTAATTGGGCAGTCATCCACAGCGAGTTTCATGTTATTACATTTGTTGACAGCAGTTGGAGTGCCAATTAAAACAATTTCCGTTTTGGAACCATTCAATTTAAAAACATTAATCCTCCAGGTTTTGATTTCCAGCAAACAAGCAGAGAGTGTTGAGGATGCTTGTGAACAATCCGGCAGAGTGCTGATATAAATCTGGGAGTCATCAGCATAACTATTATAACCTAGCCCAAACTTCTGGATAATCTGTCCAAGAGGCAACATATAGATACTGAACAGGATAGGACCCAGGACTGACCCCTGCAGAACACCCTGACGCATTTGAACAGTCTGGGATAATGAGGAATAAATATATTGTTTAAACATAGCTAGGTCAGGAGGTCATCTCAGATATCTGTCATTCATCTCCCTGTCATCAGATTTGAAACCCAAACCCAAATTTGACCATAACCTGTTCCACTGTAGCAAATACCAGTTGAGTATCATGGGAAAAACAATTAATCATTGGGATGAGACCAAGGTGAGAGAGGTTTGTTGTCATAAGTATGGGTGTTACACTGTAAAACAAGCAACTTCAGGAAGGATAAATGCATTGTGATCCCATGCTAAGAAGGAAGTATATGTAACAACCTACTCCTTATGGAACACCAATTCTTAAGCCAATTACTGGTCCCAAAGGCAATGGTACCAGACACTCATCCGTTTTAATGCACTCTCAAACATGGCCATCTAGTGACAACTGCCTGTAACTGTTTCAAAGCATGACCTCCACATGTCAACATGACAATGGGCCTATAGAGACATTAGTGATATATTTGTATATATAATTAGGTGTGCCCACATGTTTAGGGCAAATATTAAGTCAGATTATGTTAATGTTTAATCATAAAATTGTATTACTGTATGTGCAAATAACTTACATATTTACACTGCTCATGCGCAGCAATTGCAATCTATGAAAAATGTATCTCCCTTGTCAAATTGGCATACAAAAAGAACCCAGGATAGTCTTTAAAACAATGATCTCAGTCATATCTCTTTTATCTATTCTGATCAACTTTTGTATTGTATTAATGTGCCTCTCATGCCTAGTTAACATCAACCTTTC
The DNA here is from genome assembly GCA_023658055.1 of Thaleichthys pacificus. Taxonomy (NCBI): domain Eukaryota; kingdom Metazoa; phylum Chordata; class Actinopteri; order Osmeriformes; family Osmeridae; genus Thaleichthys; species Thaleichthys pacificus. The sequence goes on from CM042865.1 coordinate 4,454,558, forward strand.
GATGGCCTTAATGTTCAACTCAAAAACACTTTCAACTCTCAGTCATAAAAATACAACAGATTAGAGGTAATGGCAATGTTAAAAAGAGAGTAACTTCAATTGTATTCATTATAATTCAATTATTTTACTTACATACTTTCACTATTTACATATTACACATTTGGTTACATTTACATTACATAGTTACATTACAATATTATCTTACCATAATCACTTCAGTTAAATTCAACAGTTAAGTTAACAGGCTCCCAGCACCAGTCTCCACCTGTGAATTCAACCCACAAACATTTAAGTGCTTGGAACTAATCTCAGAATAGATTTGACGGCAGAATTACATGGTGTGTGGTATTCCCCTGATAGTAGTTCATGGTAATTATAGCGTAAGCTGCACCAGAGTGCCAGAATGGTGGGTTTAGGAGAACATGCTGGCTTATCTGCAAATCACAAACTCCAAAGTGCAAGCTGACAGAACTGAGGTATTTGATTGTCAGACATGCTTAGCTGGCAAGTTGTAGCATTGATAGGATCACAGCCATAGTCAGAATTAATGGCTGCTACACATTTGTTGTTGTTTATGAGTAAAGAATACACAAACATTTGTTCCTTTTTTTTATTTATATTTTTATAACTTAGGTTTGACTAAAAGTGACTGTAGAACTCCAACTCAACTCTTCCAAACAAGTAAATAAGGAGTCAACAAACAACAAGCAAACATTGCTTTTAGGTGTAATGTGTAATTTATCTTTAACTCCCGTGTGAAAATATGGTTTTCAGAAACACAAAGAAGAAAAAATAGCATTGTGTGTAAATATCAGTTCTGTTCACAAGATAATTAGGGATTCAAGTTACTGTATGACCTCATGATGGTACTTGATGGATTGATGGTTGAGTGCTCTGTACAACTTTTGCTTGAGGGCTAAGTAAACCAATAATGAAGTCACACTTAATAATATGTTTGTTTATCTGTTTTAGCTAATGTCGGCTTAATAGCTTTTACTTGTGGAAAACAGGTTTGACTGAATACCAATGAGTTTGTACCTTTGCACTGGACAAAATGGAATGTACTGGAGCCTACTTATTCCTGGCAACAACCAGAATTCTTAACTATGGAGTACTGACAGGTATTTAACCCAACTTCAAATTTAGTGAAGAGGGTTTTGTTTTAGCATATACAGAAAACAAATAACCTCAAACTGAGATGTCTGAAATGTTCAGAGATATTCATGCATTCAAACAATATTGAAAACATTCGTAAACCTCATGTCACAGATAAGTGATCACACGGCACCAACTCGGACATGGTACAGTACAATTGGTGTAGTGTTTGGTAATGTAAACAAAGCGTTTGAATCTTCTTTTCTACATTTCAATTGAATTTAAAAGCGTTTGAGATCGTTTCACTAAGTGGGGCCTATTCCATACCAAAAGAATGTATATTTTTTCTTAACTAAGCCTATTTATAGTATTACTGTCCATTTAAGATGACATCGACTGTAAACAACGTAAACAAGAGAGACTTAAACGTGCAAATGAAATTATAGGCCTCGTCTATTGTAGCCTACCACGTGTGGTTATTTGGCGCATCACAGAAAACGCATTCCAACTATTTTGAATTTTGTCTCGAATGCGAAAGTTGAAAGGACGTATTGCGTTGCAGCTCGCCATTGGTTTGGTCTGGTCACGTTGCTTATACATATTAATTAGCGGCCATATTAGTCAACCCCTCTCTTTCATTCGGTTGAGACAAAGTAAGATACATGCATGCGCTTTGTAGCTTTATTGCCTTTTTATCCTATTCCACTGCTTGCCTTATTATTTAGGTTTACTTGCGCCTGTTGGAGACAGGCAGCATTTGTAACCTCTGTCTAGGTTAGCTGAATCCTGATACGTGTATTTCACATGTAGGTTATCTTTCAGCTAACCAAATTTGGCGCATGTGTTGGTCATTTTTCGCACGTAATAGGCCTATATATGCATTTTACAGGTTACCCGATTCTGTATATCATTTTAACCTCTATCTAAATTGTCCATTTGTTTTTCCAGTTTTAATTAGCCTTTCTGCTTTACAATGGCGACCGTAACTTCAACTCCGGCCGGCCAGAGAATAAGCACCCGCTCTACTGCCGGTAGCACTCCGTTGAGCCCCACGAGGATATCCAGGTTGCAAGAGAAAGAGGAATTATGCAATTTGAACGACCGTCTTGCAGTCTACATCGATAAAGTCCGGAGTCTCGAGTCAGAAAACAGTGTTCTTCACCTCCAAGTTTCTGAGAAGGAAGAAGTAAGAAGCAGGGAGCTTACTGGGTTAAAATCACTGTATGAAACCGAGCTCGCAGACGCCAGAAGATCTCTTGATGACACCGCTAAAGAACGCGCGAGGCTTCAGATTGAATTGGGAAAGATCAAATCCGAGCATGAGCAGTTACTGCATAAGTAAGTCACTGCATAATTTATTTTAAAACACGTGTATTTGCCAGTTGATATTAGCGCCTTGATATAGGAATAGCAATATTTGTATCCGATTGATGCAACTTCGGAGTGACGGTGGTGTCGAATTGTATTTGATTAAATTGTAGCTGTTTTTCGCAGTGACTAAGTAACATTGTAAGCGACCAAAGCGCCAAATCAAGTGTGTGGAACAGAACATATATACATAGTAAATGTACAAAGAATGTTGGGCTCAAGATGGATTTTCGAGACATCTACTTTTAAAGTACTTTAAATTTAAATATTTAGATTCGGTCACAGACTTGTTTATAGATGGCGAAATAAAAGCTTTCGTGAGACTGACTTTTCCAAGAGCCACACCTATTTTGATAGTATGGGGGAGGGGCGCCCACCTTAATTCTTGACCGTTGAATGGATTTTATAACGTCACTGCAAGTTGAGCTAGTTTGAGTTGTAGACTCCTCCATTACTCAGAGTCACTACTTTTATGCATAGCCGTTCTCATTCCAACTTTAGATTATGCGTTCGATTAAAATATTTATAATTTAAGCAATATAAGAAATGGTAGTGATTACCAACCTCATGAGTAAAAAAAAAAAAAAAAAATTGCGTTCTGTTTGTTTGAGGTAGCCCAATGTATTTGGGCTTGGTCAGTTAACTCCAAATTTCCTGTAAGGAAGTCAAGGAATTCTGTTTTTACTCGGCCCCAGAGCTGTCAAATATTTCAGTTATCATACTCTGCAGCGGAAGACTGGAATGAAGTTAAGTTTATAAATGCTCTGCCATTCCTAAAAGCCACTTACTAATCCCAAACATTAGGACTCACTCTACCCTCCGACTCTGTATGTTTCAAATCAGAGATGGGTAGATGAATTGAATGAAACATTAGGCTTATGAAAGACTGCACTCAAGCTTCATTTAGCATTTTTTACTTTAATTATACAATACAGATAGGGTGTTCATGGGACATCACCAAGCAGATGAATGGACAGTTTTAACTTCATTTTAGGTATATTGTATTGGCCATTCACATGTCTTTTTCTGATTTTTGATTTTAGCAGTAGTATCCATACATTTCTATCCTCATGTAGTGTCTGATGCATACATGGTCAATAACATATTTTGAAGTTAAGTCTGTTTCTCGGCCAATGCCTCCTGCCTGCTTCAGATTTAAAGTTTCTAGTTGTATATATTAGTAGGCTGGTGAATGTTTACCAGTCATCGTGTAAAATGAACAGTTTGTTACCTTTTGTCACCAAGATGTACGCAGTTGTTTCACACACAAAAGCACAAGGACAGAACATCTTGGTCTAATGGTGTCTCAAAACATCTGTTAAATGGAATGATTTGCTCACATGCAAGTGATCTAGTGGCTTTGCACAGCTATGCATATGTTTATCTTTGGGACATGGAGTACTTCTAACTTTGAACTTACTTTAGGGTAACCGCTTTCCTCGAGAGTTTCCTACATAGTGGTCACTTACAAACATTTTCAATTGGCCTAGGTGAATGTTTTCTAATGGACCAGTTTATTTCCCCCCTCTACATGTTGTGGGCTAGTCTGTGAATAGTGGATATTGTCACTATTGTGAAGTACCTAACTTGACCAACATGAGTGAGGAAGATTGTAGTAAGCAGTTTGATTGACTAAAGCACACACTCTACACCTGTTGTGAGATTCAACCAAACAGGTGCCTTTTTATTTGGAACTACTCCAGCCACAACCAAAACATGTGCTCCACTGACCCTAAATGTTTTTTTGTCGGAAGACTAACTACTTCTAAGTCGATCTTTTGGAGGCGGTTTTCTTAACAGATAGGAAAACCTCTTGAATGGCAGAATGCTTAAAACTATGAAAATTTGGGAAACCTGCTTGTTTGAATGAAATGTGATTGTAGAGTTGTTTACAAACCTCAGTAAATTGTAGGTCCATCATGGAATCTTTGAGTGACTCAGATACACCATTCTTTTTCAGTTCATGTTAAGCAAGTTGACATGGGTGTTAATGCAATTGTTGCACATAGTTCAAGTATTATGGCGCTGCTAGGTTTGATATTACTTGCTAGGCTGCCCTATTATGTTCACAGAAGAGTATCATGTATAGATTGATGAGTTGAGGACAGTTAGTAAGGCAAGTGGGAGTTGGGACGACCTGAAGCAAAGAGGCTTTTCACAGCAGAGTTACAAGGCAGCTGCAAGATGTCACTGTTGTGTACAGTTTTCTCAAGCTGAGGCAGCTGTTCAACCAGTTTCCAACAGAAAATGGTCTTTTGTCTACATTGGGAGTTCGGCTAGTAGCTGCATGTGCCTAAAAACCTGTTGCATTGGTCGCCTTCTTTCCATACCGATTCCTTTTTGTTTGTTACTTTTCCTGGTGTTACATGATTCTCACCATCGGTATGTTTTGACTGTGACATAGTTTGAAATACTCTGCTAAGTAATTGAGATTCACCAAGGAAGTGCAGGTTGTGAAATATGTTACCATCTGAGTGTGCTTACAAGGAAACATGTTCTTGACACAGGATGATTTTCAACTCATGAAACTGAAAAGGTTGTCATCTTTTCCCATCATTAGAATTCTTGGACATGGGAGCTTGCAGGTTCAATACCTTTACCTTCCCCCATGTTTCTTGCAACTGTGTGAAATAGCAGACATTCTCTATGCATTCCACACATACTGTGCTCGCCATAGGCACCACTACAACCCAATCATACCTCGTGCTCCCAAGCAAATCTGGAAAAAAGTATTTGCTTTGCAGTCAAGAAGGGGCATCCCAATGAATAACTTAAAAGCTATTCATTTCAAAAGCAGCAGCGGTGTACGTAAAGTTAACACAAAGTTGTGCAACATATATTAAAGTGTTACTGTTCAGAGGGTGGTTGAAAATCAGGTGTGCTACTATGTGAAATGAAGATACACTTGTAAAAAGTAAACTTTGTATATCTCCCAACACCAGCTATGTTACCAATAGTAACATTTTGCTCGCTCCATATGATGAGAACCACAGTTTTCAATTGCTCAATCATGCTTTCAGTCTTTTTGCACAGTTCCCATAACATAATATGCAGACATGCATGTATGATTGAACACAAACAAACTGAAATGGACACAGACCATACCAAGGCCATACCGGTTGACCCCTGACCCGGCAGCATGAAAACACATTCTCACACAAATAATTTTATGATGAATTTTGACAGTTGGCGTGAACCAGTTGTCTTTCATAAATATGCATTCAAGTATGAATATATTATCTTAGTTTCAATGTTCATTGACTGATGAAATTAACCCTATAATTGCCACCTAAACCTAATTGCACTAATTTCAATTGCATTGACAATGTTCACGCTTTTACTCTTCCTAGCCAGGGAAACATAGGGCATCACTGTGTTCTGTGTCGGCCATGGGACAGAGGAAAGTCTCATCTGGACCCTCACCAGAGTTGAGCCTCTTCAAAACACCCAACAAAAAAGACATATCCTGTTTCCCCCCCATACCCCACAGAGCAGTGAATTGAATTTATGGGAAATGCAGACTCATGACACTAGCTGTTAAATTATTACAGGGAATGTCCAGATGTTTAAAAGGACTTGGTTGGTGATGTTGTTTTTTTTAAAGTCTGTATGTATTGAAGGGATATTAAACTTCTGGTCGGATTTTAGGTCTGAAAGCCAGTGGGAGGCATTTTTAAACAAACTATTACAATGTACATACTGAAAATAATTAGTTCTGTGGCATTACATCTTTACCATGTTACCAACAATGGCACAAACTTGACAAGTATGCATAAATGTTCCTTATTTGACTGGACTTCCTTTGTATAATAGTGTAGATCAGATATGATATCACTACACAAACACCCTCCTCCTACAAGTAGCAGGTGACTTCTCAGACGTTCACAACAGGCACCCCCACCACCCTTTTAAAACCCCTTAAATCTCCAACCTAAGCCTTACCACCACCACCACATTCTACATCATAAATACACATACAAACAGCATGGCTTCTACAGTCAGTACCAAGTCCTGTTCCTTTGCCTCCTCTCCCTGTAGCTATGCAAAAAAGGACTCTGAGGCGGCTGGAGCCCAGGCCAGGCTGAAGGACCTGGAGGCCCAGGTCAACACCAAGGAGGCCGTGCTGGCCACTGCTCTTTCCGAGAAGAGGGCCCTGGAGGCCAGCCTGGCCGACCTGCAGGGACACATCCAGGAGGTGAGAATGGCAACATTGTTGGACTGGCAGTTATCACCCGAGGCGCAGACTTAAGACTTAATGACTGCTTAGAAAGTATGTTGGATCTGGGTGTTATGTGATTCCCATGCAGTAATGTTGAAAGATGTTTTCAGATTGTGTTGTGAAAAGCACATTTTCGAGCATGCATAGCTTTTGAGTTACCAGTAGAGGGCAATCTAGCTACATCCATCCATTCACTAACTACATGTATATCTAAATCCTTAAATTATCATCTGTCTAAGGAGATGAAAATATTAAGATGTAGAAAATATTGACTCACCGGTAGATTCAGCTTCATAATAATCCAGATTAAAATAAACAAATGCTACCGTACCTTGGCTTCATCATGTAAAACCAGGGCTACGCATCCTCTGAGCTTGCCTTGTTTTGGTTCCACAGCTGGATGCTGGTCTGACCTCAGCAAAGAAGCAGCTGGGCGATGAGACACTGCTCCGCGTGGACCTGGAGAACCGCTGCCAGAGCATGTCTGAGGAGCTTGAGTTCCGCAAGAATATGTTCCAGGAGGTACATTTCCCCCACCTTCACAAATTCACTTTGATTGAACTGTGATGTCAACGCAAACTAGTTTCATTCAGCCAGTCTAGCTTGTCATTTAGTATACGGTATAATATATATCAGTCAGTTGCGTAATACTACAAACATAATGTAGTGTTATTTACCTCAGCTAGTCCTTGCATGGCTTAGTACATCGGTAGCCTTCTAGTGTTACGCTTACGTTAGACTGGACAGATGCATCACCTTTTAGGTCCAGGACCTTCTCATGCTGACATTTACAGACTTCAGACTATGGGCTGCCTCCGTTGATATGATGGTGATGGGGCGACCTGTGCCCCTCCCCCGGGGGCAGACTCCCATTGTTCGTAGGGTAGCTTATCTGATTATCTCTATTGATGGGCGCCCTGACTGAATGACTGCACTCGCTGACCTGAAACCATCACCACCACAGTAGACTGTCTCGCTTCCTCCATCATGCTGTGACACTCTTGTCTGGCTGTGAGCCATTTGTTGTTGGGTCGTGTGACATTCCCATGCCAATAAGTCACATTTGTTGTTTTTGTGCAAGGTTGTGTGTTGATTGTATTCGATTTTTATCTGTGACTAGCAGCTCTCTATTGCTCGGTTGATTGATTGGTCCGCAATAATTGTATGCGTGAACGCAGTCACAACTATTGCGAATTTGCACTTGTTAAGTATTTTCCAAATTATTAGGTCATTGTTATGTGCACATTTTTATAAAGGGACTTAAATCATAACTAATTCAGCTGATTTGATGTACTTGGCTAGGCCAAAAGTTGCCTTGGTGATGGTAAAACACACTTCTTATGGTGTAGTCTGTAGACGCTGCCTTCCTATGGTGTAGTCTGTAGACGCTGCCTTCATCACACAACTTAGATCCTAGCTAAAAGAAATGTGTTCTGAAATGTGCACCTCATTCTCCAATAAATGTTTTGCCTTTTGTTCCGTCCTAAGCATGCATGCATCCTCATCAAATCACCTCCGTTCAACAGTGGACGTTCGTATTCAGGAATTTATACACCTTGCCATACATTCTTCGTTCCAGTTCCTCAACTTTGTACCACTAGTGAGTGGTTTAACCCCAGACCCTTCTGTCTGCTGTGCTCCAGGAGATCAAGGACACGCGGCGTAGGCATGAGACTCGCCTGGTGGAGGTGGACTCCGGGCGCCAGATGGAGTTCGAGTTCAAGCTATCCCAGGCCCTCACCGACATGAGAGCCCAACATGACGAGCAGGTCAAGCTCTACAAGGGCGAGATGGAGAGCACCTACGTAGCCAAGGTGAGGGGACCGATGTTATCAAAACCGCACACCCAAGCTGTGAAAAGCCTGTGCATGTACACATGCAGCTTGAACAAACAAGTGCAGACGCCTGTCATTTTAAGTGTGGTAGACTGTTCTCTTTAGAAGTAACTTTAAGCCAACATTGAGTGGAAGAATTTAACTTGACACCGTTGTCAATGATTGCATTCATTGTGTGTATGTATAGATTTGAGCAACTTAACAAAATGTTCAGCAAAAAATGAAGGAAGGCAATGTACAAACACTGTCTTTGAAGACTTCTCCTTTGTCTGGCCAGAAGCCGCCCTTCACCCTTCAGATTCACTTCCTCATCAAATGGTGTCGAAAATATCTCGTGTTTGACCCTCGTTTATATCTCTCCCAACTCCCCCCCCATCTTTGTTTTTCTGTCTAAACGGATCAGTTGGAGAACGTGCGCCTGTCATCGGAGATGAACAGCTCGTCGGCCAGCATGGCCCGTGAGGAGCTGAGGGAGTCGTCCCTGCGCATGGAGAGCCTGGCTGCGCAGCTGGCTAGCCTGCAGAAAGAGGTAATGGCCTGTCGACATACACCACTGGGTAAATGTAGACACAAGTTTGGTAAAATGGTGACAATGACAGGGTTAGGAAAGAAATACGGTTTTTAAAGAATTCTGTATGAAGTCATGTGGCGCAGATATTCTCATTTCTGTGTCAGACTAATGTCTGTCAACCACAATGGGGGAGCTATTCCATGCTGATTGTCAGGAAAGTCAATTGAAACTGAGATTGAGGGCATTGCTTTGTAGTCTGTAATGGCATAATAACTAATGAAACTACTAGGCCGGGGTATCCGCGGATCCTTAAAGTCTTAAATTGCGTAATGTAAAAATAAGTCCTTGCCTTAAAAATGCAACTGAGCCGAATATTTTCACTCGTTTCTTTTTTGAAATCGTGTTCTCAGGCTCTTTTGCAGAGATCGAGCCTTTTATGCACCCTTTTCGTAAGTCCACATTGCACAGCTTGTGACGTGGGTTCCAGTGTAAACTTAGTTCAGTTTTACAATTTTCTTACAATGGGGATCAAAGCTTTCAGTGCAGTCACTGCCTAATGTTTAGTCAGCTACTCAGACTTGTATACAAAAATACACTGTGTTAGCACTGTGTCACATTAACCAAAACTATATTATTTAAAATAATGGTTAATGTAATAACAACACAGGGCTCAACATAAAATGTTTTGGCCCCAAGACAATTTTTACTGGCCCCCCCCTCCAAAAGTTGTAATTTATCATTGTTACAACAAAACCAAAGACTTATAAGTTATTTTATTCTGTTAACATGTTTAACCATTTATTAAACACATCCTGGATATAAAAAGAACAAAAATGAAATCACATTTCTAGTGATAGAAAATAAAAAGTTAATAGTCAGCAAAACAATTGACTTTTAACCTCAAACATGACGTGCTCTCTTCCCTGCTGACAGCCATCTCTGCACACTCTGTCTGCTGAAACTGAAACCTCTGGTCCCTCAATGCTAATATATAAAAGCTTCCATAGCATTTCATCAGTATGATACTAAGCCAAGTCGACACCATTCTTCTGCTGCAGTTCAATAGCCTGGGGGAACGAGGCGACCGGCTGGCCCGTCTTAATTACGTGATATGCCGTTGTTACAAGTCGTGCAATAACACGATGGGCATCTACATTTAAATTCCTGACCAGCATGGTCAACGGCCTGGAAGATGGATTGTCAACCATCCGCTTAGCTGTCACGCAAACCAGGTGCTGTCTGCTAGCATGGCGTTTGAGTTGCTAGTTTAACTGTCCCGACGTTACTTTTTACTGGCCCCGGGCCATCGGGCCATCGTTATTGTCGAGCCTTGCAACAGAACTGACTAGGTACTATTTACAAGTTGTGAGTGTCGTAAGTGGTCACCAGCAAGTTCTGCCTTGCCCCAGGAGAGATACTAATGGGAAAGTAAAAAGATTTCTTAGATGAATATACACTTGGATCAAAAGCAAATGCATATCTTCAAACTGTCTAGTTCTTTAGCATCAAAACATCCCATCCCAGTTCTAGAAGGAAGATTTAGAAGGCTGACCTCCCCCTCCCCCAACCCCTTTTTATAGACACGTGGCTGGCAGGATCGCATTGGGGAGCTGGAGGCGGCGCTTGCTCAGGAGAAGGACGCTGGTCGCCGCATGCTGGGCGAGAAGGAACGGGAGATCGCAGAGATCCGCGCCAAGATGCAGCAGCAGCTGGATGACTACGAGCAGCTCCTGGATGTCAAGCTAGCGCTGGACATGGAGATAAACGCCTACCGCAAGCTACTGGAGGGCGAGGAGGAGAGGTGAGGAGATTGAACACACCCCACACGGGCCAATGCATATAGGAAGCAACTGGAGCAGGCGTGGATGGGAGGGAGATGAGACATACACAATGCGTAGAAGAGGCTGCTTGCGAAAGGGGGGAGTTTGTAGAGGCAGGAGCAGGCACATAGACATAACCCATTGCCTACAGGAAATTACAGAGTAGGGATGGAGGCACTGTGGACAGACTTGGAAACACTCACACACAACTTTGCAGAGCTGACTCCATTGAGAACATCCCAATGTGTATCTAACATCCACTTGACCTTCACCACCCCCTCCCAACTCCCCAGACTGCAGTTGTCCCCCAGCCCATCGTCCCGGGTGACCGTCTCCCGGGCATCCTCCAGCAGCCGCAGCATACGCACGGCACGGGGCAAGAGAAAGCGTGTGGACGTGGAGGAGCGCGAGGCAAGCAGCTCCGTCTCCATCTCCCACTCGGCCTCTGCCACTGGGGCTGTGTGTGTGGACGAGCTAGACACTGATGGGAAGTTCATCAGGCTGCATAACACCGGCGATGAGGTGAGGCACGCCAGGGCACTTGTGAGGGGTCTGGCTTGGGCGTAACTGTCGATTGGCTGTGGCCAAATGTCTGGGTTGAGTTTTTAGTGTATATCTTGTACAGATTGTGTTGTACATGAGCATGTTGTGCTCACGTGACCTTTTTTGTGCTTAGTTGCTAAAATGCCTAGTTGCTAAAATAATGATGCATGATGTATATACTGTTCCTATAATACTATGACCATGTACTGTTTTCTTTCCAGGACCAAGCCATGGCGGGTTATGAGTTGACCAGGACCATTGGAGAGGCCTCCGCCACCTACAAGTTCACCCCCAAATATGTTTTGAAGGCTGGCCTGAAAGTCACGGTGAGACTACATGCAATGTACAAGGCACAATATTGTGTCACAATTGTCTTTTCCCATTTCGCTCAAATAGTTTTTCCTAACACTTGTCTCCCTTGGCCTTGTCTCAGCTGTGGGCATCCAATGCCGGGGTGAGCTCTAGCCCCCCCTCAGACCTGGTGTGGAAGGCCCAGCCGTCCTGGGGCACTGGTGAGGATGTCCAGGTGGTGCTGATCAACCCTCAGGGAGAGGTAGGGGCCTCAACACACAGAACCTCTTCCTACTTGCATACATAGTCTTACACACACCGCAGAAACCTAAACTATCAATTGGCTGGTTGATATTTTGCCTATTCACCAATGTATGACCTTTTGAATGAAACCCTGATATTTAAGGTGATGAATAGAAATGGGGAAACCCCATGAAAGCTGATGCCAAGACTATTACAAAAGAGTGTGACAGATGCATAGTGACAATCACACCCTCAGAGAGTGGGCACCATGTTGCTAGGTTGGGGCTGCTACTAAAAGTACAGTATTCACTGACTGGGAGAGGGGGGAAAAGCTGCAGTGTCTTCCATGAGGCACCAGAGGGTGTCTGGGTTCTACTTTTCATACCTCCTGAACTCTCAACTACTGAGCATCTCAACTACTGAGCATCTCAACTACATTTCACATCAGTGATTGTGAAGGAATGGAACACCTTAACCCTTGTGTTATCGTCGGGTCATTCTGACCCATCAGTCATTGTGACCCACCGTCGTATTGCGACAACTTTACCGCATACAAAAACAAAGTGAAGCATTTTCTTTTAACCGTTGGGCTGTCTCAGACCCCCCACATTGCGAAGGTTCAAAAAAAAGAAATACGTTTTTGTATTAGGTAAACACAACGATGGTTCGTTATGAACCTTTGGGTCATGTGACCCGAAGGCAGCACAAGGGTTAAGAGAGCTTGAGGTTCAATTAAAGAGCTCCAGCAAGTTTGTAGAAGTAATATAATCCACCAACACAGCATATTGTACTATCCACAGGAAGTAGCTAGGAGAAGCACCACATACAACACAGCTATGGAGGAAGAGCCGGGCGAGGAAGAGGATGACGAGGGAGTGGAGGTCATTGAGGAAGACCTCTTCCATCAGCAGGTAAGCGGGCCAGGGAGGACAACCTGCTGCAAACTGCATTGATTTGTCAAAGCAATAAGCTAGAGTTGGTGAACCAGTAGAACCTTGCTCCATACAGCTAGCTCCAAGTTAGCTTTGCTTGCTGTGACGGACAACTCATCCACACAGTGATACACATTCCTGTTGCTTGTTTCCTTGTTACAGTTTTACCTATGTTAACATCCAGTTGCACCTTACACATTTCTTCATGTTATAACATTACAAATGACACACTCTTGTTTTATCATAACACATAACATTGCTTTATTAACTTTTGATTTCAGCGGTAGTTCTACCCTAGTTACTTAGGTTTTATATAGGAAATGTCTTTTGAGAGGTGAATTCCTGACGCATTGTTATCCAGTGTTACATTATTGGATAATAGAAGAAAAGTAGTTGAAGCGTTAAAATAATGTAATTTTTTGGTATGAGGTGGTGTTGTGACGCCTCCTGTTTGCAGAGTGGGCTAGGTCAGCCATATATATGTGTGTGTGAGATCTGTCTGTGTGTGTGTGTGGGGGGGGGAGCCAGTTTCAGACATCCTAGTAGGTTGACATGCTGATGAGACTTAGGACTGTCTGTGCTTTGTTTCCTTTTCAATCTTTGATTTTTTTACTTTGTTTTTATCATTATGTTGAGTACTAAATCCTTATCTGCGCATCCTGCCTGAGTTGTCCTCGTGCCTCCTTGGTTATCCCTTACAATTGGCCAACAAACCAATGAGAATGGAAAACAAGTTATTGTTATATTTGTACAAGTGGCAGGCCAGTTGTAAACTAAATGTGTTGCTGTATCCCATAATAAATCTCAACTGTTTTGATTCCTGTTTTCAGGGAGACCCGCGTGCCACCAAGAGGGGCTGCTCCATCATGTAATCACACACCAGCACTACACTCAGCCAGCTTCCCACTCCTTCTAAACCAGTTCTAGCTGCCAACAAAACTACCACAGTACTATTTTTGTACCTTTTTAGTGTATTATAAGAACCATAAGAATCTTTTTTTTTCTGATCTTAGTTTTTATGACTCCAAGATTGTAAAACTGCTTTTTTGGTAAAATTTTATTTTTGTGACATCACAATGTCATGATTTGCTTTTTTCGAAACCAAATTGTTTTACAGTCTAGAATGTTTTTTTGTTGTGGCTTAACTTTTTACAGCTCTGTGAAGAAAGGCAGCTCGCAAAATAGTCTTTTCCTCAAGGTGCTGTGACTGTTTGTTTTACATGTGTACTCTTTTTAAAGATGAAACATTTTAAAAGCCTCTTTATAGGATGTACCGTTTTTAATATTGTAGTGTCTTCTCTCATATGTAGTTAGACAGTCAATTTGCTCAAATTGTTGTGGTTTACTCTTCATATTGTGGGGGTATCAGTATTCAACTGAGAACTAGTTGCCATGTGCCTACATTTTTGTTTCCTTACAAGATGAGGAAGGTTCGATTCATTGATTCAATAGTTCCGATACCCCCCCCGCCTCCACACACAGAACAGTAATTTCTATCCTCTTGATTACCACTTTCTGGTCAGTACACCATGGCCATTCACTATTGCTAGTGCATTGTCTTGATTTGTCAAGATAAGGAATGTAATAAAACACTCGATTGAGACTAAACCAAGATGGCTTTTTGCTTAAATCTATTAAAACTCATTGGCTCCGATAACTTTTCTGAACGAGTACAAACTATTTTGTTGGATACTTTTGTCTCAATTGGAAACAAATTCAAAGTGAACTTTAAGGAGCTCAACATAAATAAATGTGTTTTCATGCTGGGTAAATACCAAGTACCTCTGCAGAAACAATACTCCATTGAACCTTTTTGTAGTCATTGGTGTTGGTCATAAGCATAGATTACTTAATTTCTTCAGATCATGGTTTTGAAAATTACCATTATTTACATATGGTAAAGGTGGCATGCATGCATTTTCTTCTGTAACCTCCATATTTTAATGACAAAATAAACAACAAATGTTGTTCTTTTGAGGTTTTAGAGTTTCAATGCTGTATTTTGTCTTCAATTTACTGACAGTACTGGTGGCACTTATTTCTCAGACTTGTGCCAAGGCCCATCTCTTGAGTACACAAAATCAGAGATCTACTGCTATTGGAACTGGGAAGATGACAGACCATTTATCATAAAGTGGTTGGCACTGCCCTCTACACTGCTATAAAATGAAAATAAGAGAGTAATTGGGTAGAAACGATTTCTGATTAAGCCATGGTGTGTGTCCTGAGTTAAGTCTGGCAAAAATGTTGTGGACTTGTCATTGTAAAAAATATAACACAAGGCAATGTTAGAGTTTGGAAGTGTTTGATGATATTGCTTATACAATAGCCGTACAATAATTGAAGAGGTAGAAGGAAGGCATAATCACCAAAACTTTAATCAAACTGTCAAAAAAGTAATATTTAAACAAAATGTGGTGAAAAACATAAATATGAATTGTCTTGAAGTGCTCCAACAGTCATAAAATAAAAACAAAAAAATCTGAGTTATAGAGATCTGGTAGAATACAATGTCTTGAATTTGGTTGCTTCAACAGTAACAGTGTGTCTTTACATTTAGTCATTTAGCAGACGCGCTTATCCAGAGCGACTTACCTTAGTACAGGGACATTCCCCTGAGGCAAGTAGGGTGAAGTGCCTTGCCCAAGGACACAACGTAATTTAGCACAGCTGGGAATTGAACCGGCAACCTTCTGATTACTAGCCCGATTCCCTAACCGCTCAGTCACCTGACTTTAAAAGGTAGTAGAAGCTAAGTTACAGTGGTTTGGCCCGTTATGAACATTGTCTGAAGAGTTTGCTAAGCTACACAATGACCTTTTCTAGAACAAAACAAATTAAGTGCACATCCACTCTGTAAAGCAGTAAGTATTCAGTCCATGAACAAAGAGAGACTACACGCAACAACAGACAAATTAGAAGACTGTCATGTCAAGACAACTATAATGCTTATGTGTGAGTACATTTATGATGTACCTTTGTTGGTCATCATAAATTGATTGAAAATGTGTTAATGCATTTTCCGAACTATTAAACGCTTAACTTTGCTTTAAAATCCAACTGTTAGTGTACATCTGCCTATCCAAGCAGCAACCGCTGGGGCCCTTTTTTCAAACTAGTTTGAGGCACAAAGACCCACATACATGTTTGGTTTAGGTAAGAGTGCAAAATATTTCAAAGTACCGGAGCAAAAGGCTTTATATCAAATGTTTATACATTTCAAGTACAATGTGTTTTTATTTAATCTGTTATGTATTATTGAGTACGTAATAATGAAATGCCCTTTTAACATTGAGAACAACAATGTTGATATCATGGATGTCTGAAGATGTCACAATAACAGGACTAACTCTTCTGCACATTGCGGGAATCGAGAGTTACAGCACTTGATCGCAGTAGCATTCATATTTCAGTCCAAATGATCACTGTAAGGAAAGTTGTCCACCTCCTTGGTTTGGTGATTCTAAGATGGGTTGCAACCTAGAAAAGCCAATGAATCTTGGGGGTGGGGGGGTTCTTCAAAATAAACAGAAAACAGTCGGATCCATAGGTGTGCTGCTGAGATTATCAGTTCTTCGTGGCTCAATGGCAATTAGACAGTAAATTTGGCACATTTCATTGTGGCACCTTTTGAAGTGTGCCCTCTTCTAGGGTGAAAGGAACCAACACCTTTCCGTACAGTTTCTCCATGAACTTTTCTGAGGAGACAGAATGTTGGGGACCATCAGACTATTGTCTCTTTAGATGGCCGTTTCTCACGGGGCGGGCCCCGTAAAGACAGCGGGGCCATGGCTTCACCGTTCGACTTAGGGAGGAGGAGGACAACCCGTTGATTGGTCTGTCGCCACTCGTTATACAGCCGACAGTGATACCTGAGAGACACCTGCGAGAGACGGGAGGAGAGGTTTGAAGCAATCACTCTATTTATCTGTGGATTTATTTCAAAATCCAAATATTTTGAGGTATTCAGGTTTACTTTTCACAATGAACTGAGTCACTCACCAATAAACACAAACAGGCAAACATGAACAATATATCTGAACAAACTACAAAACCAAGGGACACCCTCTGATTTTATCAGCCAGTACCTTGTACATTTAGTCATTTAGCAGACGCTCTTACCCAGAGCGACTTACAGTAAGTACAGAGACATTCTCCCCGAGGCAAGTAGGGTGAAGGGTACCTTCTCATAGTAGAAAAAAAAGTGTAGAGAGAGAAGCCAGTTTTGATTCACCTAGTTCCAGAAGAGGTCAATGGTAAACAGGGCTTACCTACCCGCCTTTATCACTCCCTCTCTACATTCCTCCTTTCATCAGTTTCCAGAGAAAATACTTTTTGAGTATTGCTTCCTTTCCTTCCCTCTACCTTACCATTGTCATCCCTCCTTCCACCCAACCGTCATCTTTGTCCCATACATTTTTCTCCTCCACTTAACTAGAGGTCAATAGTAAAAGAGCTATCACCTCCACCTTCCCTCCATTTTTCTCTCAATCCCTTTCACTTCCAACACCCCACTCCAGATGGTGAAGAGACAACAGCCATCTCTACTCACCCCTGAACCATCCATCCGACCCCACTTTCTTTTCTCCACTCCATGATCCATCCATGTAAATGGTAACCAGGACCACCTTGCCTCTTTCACTCTATTCTCTCTATCAACCCCCTCCCTCATGTCCTATACTCACCAGTGTCCAGAATAGGTAAATTGTGAAAAGGGCCACAGTGAGAGCAATGAGACCCACGGCCTCTAGGCGGCTGGCAAAGTGCAGGTGATCCACTGCTCCCCGCAGACACAGCCAGCCAGAGATGGTGGCCAGGGGTGTGATGAGCAGGAAGCACACCATATCCCCAAAGAGGGTCCGTTTCTCCTGACGTAAGCCTGGGTTACGCATCCACTACAGTGGAAAAGAGCCAATGAGAGGAAGGGAAGTGTGAGTTCAGGGGATAAAGTACAAGGAGGATGGAAGGGAAATAGGGAACACAGGAATGCAAATTTCAAAAGAAATGTACAAATAAGGTCTTCTTTGTAACAATGAGAGAAGGCGGGTCAACTTGGTCATTTTAGCTGGAGGAATTAGGTTTGGCAAGCAGACACGCCAGTTATGTAAACACTAACTTATTTTAACAGATGTTTTAGGTTTTGCTTCAAGTTTAACAGGATATTACCTCGCTCTGAACAGGGACTTTCACCTGTTGCAGACGGACCATTTCCCTATTTGGTCTGTGTAAGTTCACAAAATGTTTATTTGTGTGTGCAAAACACAATCTTTGAGAACATAAAGTTGAGGTGAAAAAAAAATATATATAATGTGAGCATAAAATGTATAATGCTGAAAGAAGATTTCATTTTAATAGACTGGTGATAGCATTTGGAGATATATAGTCCATAAACGGGTTAGACTTCAAACAGGATTTTGTCTGTGGGGAGCTCAGGTTCCAGACAATCAAATTACCACCCAGTCAGCTATGTTGCAAGACAGCTGTTAGATTTCACCAGAAAATTACAGTATGTCTTATAATGGCTCTGTACAGATCCAAATGTTGTTGAACACAGAAAGATTTTTTTTTAGATGGCATAAAAGTTCAATACATATAGACTACTTATACGTCAATCCCTTTTTGGCCAATATCCTAATATTTGTGGTGTTGGCAAAGCATGTGAGGCATGTTACATACAGGCAAACAATATTCTTCGATAAAGTACAAAGAAAAACGATACTTCATTCATCATTTACAGATATATTTACAGATACAAAAAACATCTTAATAAACGGTTCATAAACTGGCCTGTTCAAAAAGGCGACAAATCACTATTACACATTTTTTATGTTAGCTATTAATAAGTTACAACAGTGACTCAGCACACATCTTTTTAGTACCATCTCGTGAACGCTTCCTGCAAATACAATGTATTGTGCCGTCTGTGGCAGTTCTGTGACACATGAGCAAACAAGTGGAGCAGGGTGAAAATGTTTTACTACATTGGTTTGGAGGACTCATTTTGTGGACGGTGAATTTCAGGACGTTAAATGTTGTGGTCTGATAGATTTATGTGGTGATTTCCATGCTTTATCATGTCAATTCCCCAATAGCTTTGTCATAATTAGTCTCATAAACTCCACTTCAGTTATTTGAGTGGAAACCAATTATTTTTCTCATCACCAAAAAGGGATTTATCTTTTAAAAGGGGGACGGTTAGTGACGAGTAAGAGGATATAAAGACCATATTAGGGTTGGGGTTGAATATTGATTAGTGAGTATGTAATAACCTATTTGAAGTTCAGTATTTATTGACAGAATGCAGAAGGGAGTGCTTGCTGTGTGTGATTTAAAATGTGTTTTCCTTACATACTGCCCTTGAACTTGTTTTCTGCATAAGGGGCATGGAGGCACAGGACATTGTTGTTACATGTCTCGCTGTGGGACCCATTGGCTTCTTTACTTTCTGAAGGGGTGGTTCTCTGCAAATGATGCACATGTGTTCATAAGTGAGTCATTTTGTATCATTTTGTATTTATTTTTAGGGTACAGAAAGCCAACTACTGTGCTCCAGTCTGCTGGAATACAATACACATCCAATCAACATAGTGAAGTGATTCCTTAATCGGACTGCTAGGCTGTGAAGTTTAAGAGGAACCAAAGAGTGTGAGAACAGTTATGGAATGTCTTTAGCCGCAGCCTAAAGTGTCTTCAGCTCCCTTCAACCCCCATCACATTCCATCTGTGCATATAGGCCAGCCGTCACACACACACAAACACACACATGCAGCTGCCTATTCGGTCCAGTACTGTACAAGAGTGATTTGCTAAAAGATATTAAAGACCAAACATGTTTTGATGTTACATGCCAGGGCTGACACGTCAAAGCTCTGATTTTAAGCCAAGGCTGGATAAACATATGTGTTATTGGGGATTAAGTGGACAGATGGGGTGTGATGTGGTGGACAATGCAGATGTCTGCAACCCTGTGTCCAGTGTAAACATATTTGATTGCATATTGATATCATGTATCAATACAATATAGTGTTCAATTAAAACATTATTATTCATGTTTAGGTGAATGTTAATATTCACCTAACTATACTAATATTCATTATTATATTTTTTTATCTATACAATCATAAAAAATCAAGAAGGCATGTGTTGTGTGTTCTAAATGTAAGTCTAGGACTGGGAGAGTGTGATCTTGTACCCCCTTTATTGTGCGTGTTTTCTTATGTGTGGACATTTACAATATGCTTGCCTGTGATTGTAAGTCTGCATGTCTCGTAGTCCATTTTGTTTGTGTGTGTGCATCGGGCATATCTGGTACCTCCAGCAGTGGCCGAGACTTCCTCTGGACATTGAATTGGTAGTGGCAGAGCTCACAGAAGCTGGTGCCGGAGGACGAGAGCCAGTGCTCCAGGCAGCTCCGGTGGATCGTGCCCAGGGTGCCTGAACACTCGCAGGGGGAGATCAGCTCTTCCTGGCCCCCTCCGTCATGGCAGATACGACACATGGGCCTCTCAGAGAGAAGACTGGGGGGAGAGAGGAAGGAAGAAAAGGGTGGATAGGCCAGACAGAAAAGGGGAAAGGGAAGGGTGGTGTAGATGTAACCAGTTGGAAATTGCAGGAGGGAAACATACATGAAGCAGTGGATAGAAGTAAGGGCAGAGAAAGACAGTATTTGAGAAGAATGTAGGTGTGAAGGCAGGGAGGTAGATCAGGATAAAAGAAGCAGGAGAGTGCAAACAAAAATAGGAAACCATTAGAAAACTTTTTTAAAGGAATGTTGTTTTTGAACACACATATCTCAAAGCCATCTCTTACTCTAGGCCAGCACAATTCAACTCATCCTCACACACATCCTCACATTTTTTTTTACTTGTCCTCTTTTTTCCAAAACTTAACACACAAATCCAAGAATTGCACACACAAAATGCCTCGCTTCTCTTGCAAAATGAAGCACTCCATTCAAAATATCACAAACACATCCCAAAAGCAAACATTTGTCTCATGTTGCAAACACTTTTACCTTTATATTACATTTTTGGATATATCACTTACACACAGTTATTCAAAACCTAAAGCTCTTCTTTCATGAGCTCCTATGAAATGTTCTCATTCTGATCCAAATGAATGGGTTGTTATCAAGCTCTGTGGAAGCCGGGTAATAACCATTCATTTGAATCAGGTGTGCTGGAGCAGGTAAACATCTAAAACATGCAGGACAGCGGCCCTCGAGGACCAGGATTGGAGAACCCTGCTTTACATTATCCATATCAACGCCATGCCATCACAAAATATTAGTCTGGATACAACGGTAATACATTATTCATGGTCTAACAGCGCACTGAGTATCCTAACTCAGCATTCAACTGACTTATTCCTAAGGGAATCTAGAAATAAAAAATGTACAGTTTCTGCAGCAATGATGGTCATTTACCATTACCTGTAGTTTGTGCCAGTTAGACTATTCAAAATAGGATACAAATGTATATACAGTACACTGTTAAGCCAAAACATGATGACCACCTGCCTAACATTCTGTTGGTCAAAGTTAAAGTCACATTTATCTATAAAGCATATTCCAAAACAACAAAGTTGACCAAATTGCTATACAATCAAAATAGCAAAAGCCATAAAACAACACAATACAAAAACAAAGACCAGTGTCAACAGACAAAAAGACAAATAAAGGCAACTCTCATTCTAAGTTAAAAGCCCAGGAATTTAGATGTGTTTTACAGGATTAAAAAAAGAAGCAGTGTAGTGGCCAGTCTAAGATGCAATAGCTCCTAAGTTTGGGGGCTACAACTGCAAAGGCACAATCACCCCTTAATCTTTGGGCTTCAACGTTGATCTTGGGCCAACCAGAAGCAACTGGTCAGTGGACCGGAGTGACCTGGATGGGACGTGTGGTAGTAAAAGATCATAGAGATAGGTTGGAGCTAATGTAGCCGGTGTGTGGTGAAACTCACTCCTCAAGTATGTAACAGGCCACCCGCGTCAACCAATTGCTAGCTTTTCGTTGGCGTAGTTGGTAGTGGTGGCGCTTGGGAAGTCAGAGGTGGTCGGTTCGACTCCTGGTCGGAGTGAACAGTGACCTGTATACCTCTGACGGAGCTTGCAAGACCACGTCTGTTACACTAGCCCATTAATTTATTTGTGTGCAAACAATGAAACGTGTCCTCCGTGTGCCAGGTCCTACAGGATTTGAAGGATGTGCTGTTAATTGTTTTGGTCCATGATCCCACAGGACACCTCTGAGGGTCTTGTAGAATCCATGCCTCATTGGCTCAGTGCTGTTTTGGAGGCACACGAAGTACCAACATCATATTAGACAGGTGGTCATAATGTTTTGGCTCATCGGTGTATGCACATTAAAGACCAAATAATTTATATATTATTACAGAATAATTTACTGTAGGCATGTACAATAGGTCATGCAGATTATAAACAATAGGTCCAAAATGTGCTTGCTTTTAACAGGTTAGCATCCATGATAGCTGCAGGCATCCATGGCATTCTTATTCGTATTTTAGAGTTTCTCTTCCTTGGAACAGATTTCATGTTTCAACCGAGGGGGGCTGGCGCTATCTTAGTGTCTAGGGCTGCATCAAATACCCTTTTTGGTCTGCTAAATTGCTGCACTAGTCCACACTTGACTGGTAGGGACCTCGTTCTCATATTACTGTAACTGTTAGTTGCTCCTTGCATTCTCTAATTCCTGTTCTCCTCTCTCTGTCCCCCCTCCACACCTCCCTTTGGTGTGGGGGGTTTGAGCTGCAAGCATCTGCGTTGTCGTCGGTCTGCCAACGCTGGACCTGGGGCCTCAGTGGCGATTTCTTTAAGACTGCAAGGGAAGCTCAGCGTCCCCTAAAATTTCAAACAATTAATGGTCAAATATTTACTATTGTGTTAACATTTTAAATGCGTTAGAACACGTTCATATTGAAGACAAGTTCTTTCAGAATCAGCTACATATATTAGCAGGTCGACTGACTGATTTCCTTCTCATACATTCCCGTAGCGTCACAGTGCATTTCCCTGTTGAAGCTCAGTTTCCATAGCCTGGCTGCCAGCCCATCTTATCCCCGCCCACAAAATTATTTGGTCGGGAAGTTGGGTCTGGGGTAGCCTGGTCCTAACCAGACTCTCGTACATTTCATTTGTACAGAGAGTCTGGCCTCGCTCCATTGACAAGCGTTGACTTCCTTGTAGGCGGGTACCCTGTTGAAGTTTAAAACTATTGGATCTGCCCAGAGCCACTCTGATCTGCCATAACCAATCGCTAGCGTTCGCCTTAGCCAATTCCTTCACCACTACTGTAACAGAGCTAGCTGCCATAGCTGGAAAATCAAACTTTTCCAGAACCCTGTGGGGAGGAGGGCCACAACATCATGGCCACCAACAAAACTCAGCAAAACTTGTTCTTGCTCCGGCTTTAGCTGTTGGATATTCGGCAGCGTTGCCACAACGGACCGAATGGCTTTCCTCGCATCTTTCTCCGCCGCCATTACGGAACTACAACACAAACTAGCACACAACACCAACGTCATCGTTCTCAGCCACTCCCTCTGTTCGCTTATTGGACAGGTAGAAAATCAACCTGCAGAATCTGACTTACGGACCTCATGGCCAGACCTATGTACAGAAGCAAATAAATTTGAGCGGAAGTACGTAGGACGGCAGAGCCAGGCTAGGTCTGGGGGGGCTTGGTTGGGGAACAACTATGTCCGAACAGGAGCTGTTCGGAGCTGTCCGAACAGGAGCTGTTCGGACCAATGAAATTGTCAGGGCGGGCGTTATACGATGATGGACAGATGATCAACAGTAACGTAATCAACAACGTCACCAAAGAGCGCTTTGGTTGAATTCGTTTTCAACAAACAACATACTACGTTGCTCTGATTGGTTGTAGGTCTATCCAATTGAGCGAAGAGGCATTTGTTTTCCGGGTTCGGTTGAAACACGCCCCATAGTCACAGCCCAACGGAGAGTTCTCAGACTCATATTCTGACTAGAATTATGAGTATGACAACGTCAGGCTACAGCTTCCATGGACTTCAATGGGGCTGCTTTAAAAAAAAAAATTCAGTGCTTCGAAACTATACGGTCATTGGATGAATGCTGAGATTATGTCCCGCCTCGGACGCTCAGCGTCTCTGGGGGTGAATGGAGGAGTGGGCTGGCCTGGACGCTGGGCTTCCGCGTGATGATTGGAGGGTCTGTCGAAAGACTGCATCTCCTTTTGATTGACAGTCATTTTGTACTACAAAAAGTCACCGAAGCTATTCAAGCTCAGTCCCATCGCGGATTTTGCAACTGTAGTTGAAAGACAAGAGCTAAATTCTGCACAATTTGCACAACCTTCACTTCATGTACCAATCGCTCAACCCAATTTGGCACTACTTCACACTCTCTTATCTGCATTAGACTCTGACTTTCCTTCTTTACACTCTGATGTCAATTACACATCACCTTGTTGTCAAAACACTACACACAATGTTCAGTTGTTGCACACACTTCTCAAATAAAATGTCAAAGCGTCAACCTATGACACACAAATATTCAAATCTCTACACTTTCAGGTCTGTTGAGCAATTTGCAATCAGTACTGCAGCATAAAAGTGCCTTGAGCCTCTGTTTTGTTTGGTGAACAATGGAGAACTTTGAAGAGATCGACAACCAGAGAAGGAGAGGGGTGAGAGTGAGAGGAGGAAGAGGAGGACAAGAAGGAGCCTGACAAGGGGGAGGAGGAGTAGCAGGTAGAGGAGTAGGAGGACAGAGAGAAGGAAGAGGAGGAGGAAGAGTAGGAAGGAAGAGGACAAGGAGGAAGAGGAGGACAAGAAGGAGAAGAAGAAGGAGGAGGAAGAGAAAGAAGGAGAACGGTCGTCTCTAATGAGATTCGGGCCACTGTGGTAGACCATGTGCTCAACCATGGTTTGAGCATGAGGGAGGCTGGCCAGAGGGTCCAACCAAATCTCGTCCGCTTCACAGTTGCTGCAATCATTGGAACCTTCAGGATGGAGAACAGGTACGAAATCTATTTGCCTTGTGTACACTAATACTGCATATCAATAGAATACAGTGTGCTCATAGTATTTGTATTTTGAAGGACTGAAAGAGAACCACACCGTGGAGGAAGAACACACACTTTCACAGCCGAATAGGAGACTGAAATTGTAAATATGGTTTGTGAGAACAACGCTATCAGACAAAAATACAAACTAGGATCCTGGCTGACCATGCTACATTCAGGAACGTCCAGACCGTCAGCCTCTCTACATTGGACCGTATTCTTTGCAGGAATGCCATGCGGATGAAACAGGTGTACAGGGTCCCATTCAACCGGAACACAGACCGCATCAAGGAGTGTGGATGAGGCCCTCTGGCCAGACAGGAACCGGAGGCATGATGCCTAATTCATTTTTGTGAAGAGGGCGGAGGGGTTGAGCATGCCAGTTTACAGTACTGTACTGTTCTCTGTGTGTACCGAAAAAAAAATATTTTTGACATTTTACAAAAGGAGAAATGGCTCATTCTCCAGAGTCATTGTCATTCATATGGTGTGTTCCATTTCTATAATTGTGTTTTCAATTTTGCACTTCAGTGTGCTGTAAATGCTTGGTAGTGTGCAGACAAATGCTTAGTTGAGTGTATTCAATGAATGGTATGTGTGTGTCATTTGACAATATGTCTGTGTGTACCAAATGAAAACAAGAGTTCCATTACAGTACAGTTACAGTAAGAGATTTGATGGCAAAGAGTCATCTTGCAAAGGGAGTGTCAGGTTTAGCATTCTGTGTGTGAGGTTTTCAGTTTTGGGTGTGCAGTTTTGAGAAAGCCGTTATTGTTTTGAGAAACGTGTGTTAACAATTGTGAAAAACTGTAAACTGACATTTACCAACTCTGACCCAAGTTGAACACTGGATTTTGGTGTTTCAACACCCATTGACACTTCCCTGCTGTATAACTATGTTTAGCCTGTGTTCTGCACCTCTCTTTCACCAACCGTCTCTGGAGGAGGGGATCCCTCACTGAATTGCTCCTCCCAAGGTTTCTTCAATTTTTTCTACTCTAGTGAGTTTGTCCTGGAGTTTTTCCTTGTCTTCCTTGAGGGTATAGGTTGGTTGAGGGGCAGTTCTGTGGGTGTATGTGAAGCCCTCTGTGACATTGCTTGTAAAAAGGGCTATACAAATAAATGTTGATTTGATTTGATCCATGCTACTGGCAGGTGACTCGGGCTGGCCCGTGGTATGGCTAACAGTTGTGCCCCAGTCTGCATGACTGCAGCTGTGGCAGCTGCTCCTGCTAAAGCCCTCTTTTGTTTCTGTGAATGTTTTGTGTGTGTGTCACTGTGTGTATTTGTTAATCATTGTGTAGATGTGGGCATGTGTGTATTTTGAGAGTCTGTGTGTGTGAGTGTTTTGGGAGTTGTTGTAGGTGTATTTTTATGTGTCCATGTGTGGATTTGATCGAAATGGGTGGCCAGAGATGTTGTCTGGACTTTGATACACAGGATCAGTCTGGCATGTGTGTGACTGAGACCAAACATCCTGTCACACATACTGCACATACTAACTAAGGTACTAAAATTAGATTTTCCATAACCGCTTGGTCTAAAACGGCACGTTTGCTGCGTCTCAAATGTACGGGCTAGGTACATTTTAGTGATATGTGTGTCTCGTATTGTATTGTGGACTTCCAGTTCTTTATCCCGATTAACTTGAATTCAAAAACTAACACAAATTAAGTTTGTTAGCATTGAAATATCTTCATAGTTTGAGGCTTTTTCCATAACCCCTTGGCCAAAGACACACTAATAACTAATGATTTATTTTACAGTGTTTTATCATAGTAATTCTAACCTACTAACTAACAACAATAATAATAATAATAGATTTGATTTCTAACGCACTTTACATTTGAAAACAAATCTCAAAGTGCTACAGTGAAGATTATAAAACAAGGTAAAACATCAATATAAAATACAATTAGATAATTTAAACTCATAAGATCTGCAAAAATTAAATGTTTTTAGACGAACAACAACCCCAACCCAAGAGTACCTCTGTTTGGCGAATGCCTCCACTACAGGTGGGAGCAGCTGACCATCCTTGGCAGGCACTTGCATGTAATACTCCGGCTGTCTGATTGCTGGACTGCTCATTTCCTCCATTGCTTTTCCTGGTAGGGTGGGCTCTACTAAGAAATCCAAATCACACATTGGATTACAGTCCTTGTCACGCAAGTATCCTGAGGGGCCACTGTCCAAGCGCTCCTGTAGCACCTCCGGCAACAAAGAGCAGTGGCTGGTTGTCATGGTAGCAGACAGTTGTCTCTGAGGCAAAGGCCTACGATCTCACTGAGGATTTCCCATCTGGAGGGAGGGGGGGGGGGAGAGAGAGAGAGATACATAAGATAGCCAAATTAGAATTGTGTATAATGATGCAAGATCCAATGATCCAATTCAGTATTGAATAAAGTCACAGCCAGTGTTTGACCTTATATGCTGGGCCTCCCTGCTGTATTCCCGTTTAAATAACTCAGAAGGTCAACTCTCATGTGGGTCTGGAGATCAATGTCGAAAAGAGCCGATAACAAACAGCATACACTACAGTATGTATTTTCCTAATGTGGGTAGTTGTGAAAACAGATCATTCTGTTTATAACTTACTCAAGCTCACTCTGAGAGAAAGCATGAAGTCAGAGACCACACAGTTCGGGAAAGCTTAGAGGATCATGGGAATTGAATACTATTTAACATGATTAAAATGTATTATCCTCTGCCGCTTTTGTTTTTACCTCTTGAATGAATCGTGGCCATGGGGGATGAATCTCCATTCCAACTGCCATAAACTGAACACAGATGTCTAGCCAGCCGTCATTGTCATGGTTCAACTATGCCATACTGTGTGGTTCTGAACGAAAGGGGAAGGGAAAACACAGAGTGGGCGTCGAAAGACAACACAAACTAAGCTGTCAACATAACAGTAATTTTCCGCAGTGTGGCTAAGGAATACGTCTGTATTCGGTGTAAACATTCTGTCAATGTTTGTTGTACCGATTTCGGTGACCTATCGAAAACTGTGACCAGGGAGGTTGCTGTTCTAATGACTGGCCACACTGTTCAGCAAATGTTCGAACCCTAACACTAACCCTTACCCTAACTCCAAAATTGGCCGGCTTTCAAAACAAAGATGGTCTAATTGAGGGATGATGCAAATTTTAGCTCACAACATTTGTCGTTAGCTAGCTCTGTAAACAGATCCCCCAAATGACCACAGCATAGCAATTCATTGATACGAAACAAGACAATAACAGTACAAGGGTTTAATTGTGGACTAGCACACTGACACTCTTGTCTTCAGATTTTTAACAGTACAAGCCCTTCAGCTAGTTTACGCGAGAGCTCTAGGGAAAAATAGATTTTACTAGCTGCTTTGTTTCCCATCCACAGAGGACTTTCAGAAAGAGATCTTTGGCGGTGCCCTATGGCCCTGGAAAGTCCCCTTACAAGTGCAGCTAAGTTAAGGCTAGAATCCACCGAAAGAGCTCTCACAGTATGGTAGGCCTATATTGCAGGAATGCCAATTAACTACTCACAACACACCATGGTGTGAAAAGGGTTGTTGGCTCATTGACAATGCAATATTGGGTTACATGGCGCGCTGTGGTGTAAAATATTACAGGTGAGGGAAATTGTGTAAGAGAAAAATTTTAAGTTGAAAGGCGGAGGGAACCGTCACCCACGTTCACCCTTCACCGCATGCTTGGATTTGAGAGGAAGCGGAACCTCCTCCTAGTGCGCCGAGGATGGAACGCTGTATTTGTTCATCGGTTTGAGAAATGTCAAACCACTTCCTCTTTCTTTGTTTTTGCAACGAGCCTATGAGATCGTGATATGGGCTGAGTGTCTGGGGAAGGAGTTCATGTGTGGAAAATGTCTACGCTTTTGAGTAGGTGTAGATCTAAACGAGTGGTGGTTATGACGTTACTGTATACAGCTGTAAACTTAAAAAAGGTAGTCGTTTTCTGGGTTTGTGGTTCCCACTGATCTGGCTTCAGTTGTAACAAAAACTCCAAGTATGCACACACTCTCTCACACACATACATACTCTTTCAATACACAGAGCTAGAGAATGTGCACTCACATATACAAACTCAATCTCACTCACACATGCACTCGTCCTTGATACTACAATCCATACCAATCCAGCATCTCTTTTCATTAATGTGACCTTATTGTTAGTGCTGAATCCCACTACCTTGGTCTCACTTGTCTGCTGACTCAAAAAGCACATGCCATCCAGGGCCACCCACAGTTGCCTCCACTAGTGCAATAAAGCACAGAATGTGCCTAGTGTGAAGGTGGGTAACAACATTACACTGTTGACAAAAGAGAGACACGTGCCAAGCTATGACCCCCAAGGACACCACAGTGAAGCACTTTAAACGCCATGTTGATTTGAGACATTTCACAGCAATACGCATAGTAGCAGCCATCTCTTTTGAACCTTGAATACTTGTGTGTAAAAAGTCTTAAGTTTGATGTGAAGTCAAATGGCCTGACATGCATGCTTAAAGAAAGCTTTGAATGTGACTTGACCCTAATCAGAGTACAAATACAGTCAAAACAAGGGAGTAGAATTCTAAGTCTGGTGAGTCTTTAGGAACTTAAGAGACTGCTCTGACCTGATAAGCCCTTCAGAATGCCTACGAGGAGATTCTACAGAACTTTAGTAAGTCTTAAACCTAGTTTTCCACAACTATTGTCTATTTACTGATCAACTTTACATTTGAAAATATTTTGTTAATAAACCTTTCACTGGATGCGTTTAATTGATGTTTAAATCCAGAAGGGAAGACAAAGTGAAGCCAAGTGACCCTAACTGTTATAAGATAGAAAAAAGTGCTCTGTCATAGTGTGAGAAAACCACATCCTGTGTTCAGTTTTCAGAGAAAGGCTCTAGTTTTCTTATTATCTGGAATGTTTGATATTACAGAGGTAAATAAAGGTGACACACATTTTGATTATCCTATAATATAGTGGAAGCATTTAACGACACAGTTAAAAATATTGTACCATTCTAATCAAAAAACATATTTTGAATATGACCACAATGAGAGGTAAACCATCTTATCTTGACACCTAAAAAGCCAAGGATCATCATAATTTTTGTGTTAACGCTTTTGTCAGTTTGCACATTCAGCGAACTACAGCTTAAAAAACATATCCCCTTCAAGATAAGATAACCGTGTTATTTACAGTGGGTGGTCACAGAGTGAAATTAGATTTAGGATCTTGAATGTTGAGTGTGCCAACTAAGCATTCGGACAGAATTTGACCGAACACCATCAAATGACAAGTTGTTCAGGGATGCCTCTCCTGCCTTCTAGTCACAGCTGTGCTTCTGTGACAGTTGACATAGTAGTCCCTTCTGCTCAGCTCAACCCGCTAGTCGAACATGTCTCTCTGATCAGCACTTTACAAGTAAAGTGGTATTTGCAGTGTGACCTTTTGAACTTTAGTTTGAATTTGAATTTAATCAAATGTTTTTGAGGTACAACTTCAACGTGTAAAAGTTGTAGTAAGCATTCTGTGTTAAGATGTCTGTCCATGAAGTTTACTATTGGCGGTCTATTGCTACCCCTCCTAAATGGTTGTCAGTTGTCGCTAGTTTATTTTCTATGTATATATGGATTTTATGCAAACTACCAAAACGTTCTGGATAAGAGTGTCTGCTAAATGACTAAATGTACCAAAAGGCAAGAGTGACCAGCTGCATTGGGATAACATACTGGCTTGTTAGCATTGCCTGCTAACAAGTCATGTTGGCCTATTGTATCATCTTGAGGTCCACCCCCTTGAGGTCATACAATCCTCAGGCCCAAGCACTGTGGGAAAGGGACCAGTGGAGCTTAAAAATAGCATCTCCCACACCCATATGACAGGCGGTTTTCCACAACCCTTACCCTGCTGACCACAGCTAGTATCCAGCAAGTC
The DNA here is from genome assembly GCA_023658055.1 of Thaleichthys pacificus. NCBI lineage: Eukaryota > Metazoa > Chordata > Actinopteri > Osmeriformes > Osmeridae > Thaleichthys > Thaleichthys pacificus. The sequence continues at coordinate 4,485,407 of CM042865.1, forward strand.
TTAATTCCATCCATAAGGACCCGCCACTTAGAAAACTCCTTGGGGAAATTGAAGTTCATTCAGACAGTCTGTAAGAACTAGGGCATTTTGATGGGAACTGGGAAATACATTTTCTATATTTCACCGTACCTCAAATTCCCACAATTCATGAGTAGGCAAGGTTCGCAGTTGAAGATGTATGCTCTCAGTCTGCTAGATGCAAACTATTATTTAGTTTTGGTGCAACTCATATGCTTCATGCTTTCTTAGCACAATGTGATGTTGATTTCCACAACATATGCTTTAATTGTTTTCCATAATTAGGTGTCAATAAGAGAACACATTTATAATAAGTTAAGTAGGCTATAATACGTTTTTCACACACTTTTGATACGTCAGCCAACGAGAACATCTTTGTGAAAATGTCTTGCAGCACACACGGTTAACGTCTCTGCGTTTCAAAGCAATTAACTTGGTTGCATTGAAAACATCTAAATGTGTCCTTGGCCTTCTCCTCTATTTTCACTGACTGCAGGGCCTACACAATTATCTAAACCGTTCTCACACTATAACAAGCCTCTGGGTGCATTGCTAACTGCATAGCTAACATTCCCCTTCAGTATTCCAAGCAAACCAAAGTGGATTCCAAAACATGGTTTCTGTTTATTTCCGATATAAATCCCATAGTGGCTGCACTGTAGGGGAGAGTACAAATGGAAATAGCTGTATGCCAGGACCAGTGCCCACCCAGGCATGCTGCCAACCAACCAATGTGTGATGAGGACCCCATGCTGCCCTGATGGCAGCTGCATGGTCACACATTAGATAGTCTCTTTACCTTTTTGTTTGTAAGTCCTTTAATCACAACTTCCTCACATAACTACTAACTACCTTAGTACCTTACTATCATGCCACAGTCATAATCAAACATAATATATATTTAGGTTAAGTATTCTTGTAGTAACTACATAATACTTGTGGTTTCAATCACAGAGTATGGGTAAGGGCAAAGTATGTTGCTGTAAGGACTGTTATTTACTTTTGTGGAGCCTATTACTCTGACAGAATCGCAAAAGTTACACAACATGATAGTTGACCAGGAACAATAAATCACACTAAACAGGGCTTGAAGCTAACTATTAAACTAGATAACTTCTAAAAGTCAAGCCTCTGTGTAAAGTCACTAACTCTTGTCAACTGCCTTAGTGAGACATCCCCCATAGTTTAGCATGTGTGTATTCAGCTCAGACTGGCATACCAGTGGAATTAAGAGCTGACTGTCTATGAAAGCTCTAGCGATGTCATGCTTTGTCCAATTAATAGAGGGACTTTAACTGTCAAGGCTCTGAACAGACAAAGCCCTCTTAGGAAGGAGGTAAAGAAACTGACATGGATGAGGTCCACAGCTTGTGGATTACGGTTCTCAATTTGTTTGTATTTTAGCTACGGCTGCTTAACTACACGTAATAACTCCTGTCATAGCTTTGTCCATTAATGCTAAACTGGATTAGTTTGGCCCAGGGCCAACTGGACCACAATATGGTGATGTCTTTACTGAAGTGTTGTGCTGTTTATCAACAACATACAACTACGTCATGACTTTTTACTGTGGATGGTAGCTGGATGAGGCTTCTGTACCAATGCTTAGTAACAAGCTGTTTTAGGAGCAAGGATTTTGATGGTTAAATATGAAAAGGAATTAGGGGGGTAGCATTTAATCTAAACCTGAATGCGGATTTAAACCAAAGGGAAATAACAACTATCCTTGTACCAGTGTTAGGACATGAGATTCAAATCAAGCATAAACACAAACATATTAGGGACAACAAAGGCAGATAAATCGTTACAGGTACTGGTACTGATAAGAGACTTGCCTTATAAGTATTCAATTTAGCCATAACCCCATTAGATGCCAAGTACACATGAGAGCACTCCAGATCAACCTTGGCTAGATTGACCTCTGGAGAGCCTCCACTTCATCTTGAAACAAGCCCTTTTTAAGAGAGCCAAATGACAGGAGTCAACCAGGCAGCACTGTAATGTGTGATACCTAGTTAACCACTTGGTGATTTATTTAATTTTGTAGTTTGACATTAAAGGCCATATAAAACCCTTAATACCACTTTTTCACCATATACGGTTTTTCAAAAGGAGATCCAGATATTACCATGTCAATAGCCTAAATCAATTTATCCATGTTTAAGACTGCAATTAGCCAATGCAACAGATGAACACACTGACAATTGTACAAGAAATGCACTTACTAATCAAGTTTCTTGAGCTAATGTGTCCAAGCTGTGTTGTTGCCATGACTTGTGCAAAACCGGAAGTTACATAGGTCACTATATACTTCTACAAATTTTAAAGAGATTGTATATTTACAGGAATAAATCAATATTATATATAACAACGAATATAACTATGTCTGGTCAATGACAGTGGTACCGTTTTTAGGTGAATTTTGAAAGTGACATTCGATGCCAGCCCAAACACTTGCAATCAAACAAACTACAATTTACCCAAAGCAATGCGAAAATAAAACGCATTGTTTTGACAGTTGGGTGTGCAGGACAGAACGACAAATGTGTAACACTATTTACGTATATAAAATAACAGCTTACCTTTATTGCATGGTATTAATTTAAGATAACACATAGCCTAGTTGCGATAACGTAGTCTATAATTGATCTCTCCTTCTGTTGTGATATCAGGGATGCACGCAAACTTCACGGTCAGCTGTTGAGTACAGTGGTCGGTCTAGCCAGTCAGACATAACGGTTTCCACAAACCAATCATATTATCTCAATGGCAAAATGTAACCTATGGGAGGGTCTTTGGGAATGTAATATTATTGTACAGCTCTGAGTACCCTAGCGCATCCTAGTGGTATGAATCAAATATCGCATTTTCTTCATGCCTTTCAATATAAAATCACATTTGATATGCCTATTGACTACCTTCGATCATGAACAGATGGGACAAAAATATTGTTATTACATTCATTCACAAAAAATACATGTGGTTACATATGTATATATATTTTAATTTTTACAATTGGTTAGAGGCATTTCTCAATACTCAGTTCATGTTTTTCAAAACTCTTCACTAACAACCATCTTCACACAAATTTAAGTTAATCTTGACATCCAAAATGCATCCCCCCCCCATATACACACACTTCATACATGTATTGAATGTCTTAGTTTGTCCTCTTCTTTTTCCAACTGTCTTTCCAAAACAGAAGTGTTAACTCTATGCATCATCAGAAACTGCCCATTAAGATGGAACACCGGGATGTCATACTTGTATCTGTCATACCAAACTTTGTTTTCCGGCAGGGTGATATCCACCTGCTGAAAAATGTACTGCTCAAATTCGGGGGAAACAGAACAAAGGGGAGAGAGAAAATAAATTTATGACCACTAATATCCCTAAAGTCTGTGTAAAACAACATGATTACAAGCCACACTCACCCTGTGTTTATATGCTTCAAGGACTTCTTTTGCTTCTTCACATAATGGACATGGATCCTGAACATTTTAAGAATGATTGAGGTCATTACATGTTTTTGAAGACATCCATACACATATTGAATTACTAAGGGACCCCCATTTGGGAAATGAACAATTCCAAAATGTAATCTTCTGTTCAGCTCAACAATTATGCTTTACCTTGGTAAACAGCGTAAGAGAGGGTAATTCCTTTCGAGAGAAAAATCTTTGAGGCAGATAAGCAGAGGTCCTTATCCGATGTAAAGTTCTTGATATTAGCATTCTCTTCCTGCAAAATAATTACTTAATAGTCACTGACATAACATAACACATTTTAAACAGTATATTGGAGAAATAAGAATCAAACATATTTTAGATCTTTGTGTGGCCCAAGGGGGACTATCAGTACCCATTTTCAGTTGCAAATGTCTATACAGTATAGACATATATATATATAGAACCCGCCTTACAGGGATATGCATGCTTGTCGCCGAAATGATCTTATGGTAGGCCTCCTATAGATTTTACACTCATACATTTGGCTTGTAGCTGAAATTAATTTTGAACACTGCACGTTGAAAATATTTGTAGAATAAAGATTATATTTGTGGTTCAACCATCTGCACGTCATAACACGACCAGGGGAGAAAATGTCATAGGGAGGACAATTAGCCGACATGAAATTTTCTCAAGAGCAATTTTTTAGGGGGGACACCAAAAGTAGTTCTGTGTTGTAACACATTAGCTACGTTGTGATGTATATTGGGGAGGACCAATCGTATTTCACCTTCACTCCACCTAAATGTGATTTTCTTTTTACTCAATAGCCCACAAGTTAAATCTATGGCTATTTCCTATAGGCCACCATAACTGACGTGCGAAGAGACGCATGTGGGAGGCTATTGATGTTTGAAGACGCCAGCTAAATGTAACAGTGACTGTTGAAATTATACACATGAAAGGCAACGTACCAAATTAATCGCACAGAAATTAGATCATGTGTAAAAACAGTAACACCGTTTGCGTAGGCGGAAGCTTTCATTCGTAATGTAAAGTATATTCAGCGTTGTCTTGCGTCTTGTTTGTTATACATAGATCTATATATCATCGATGTACACATTCTTTGAGACATTCCGTCAACATGTAGGCTACATGCAGACTTTAGCCCTGGGTAATATGGATATAGTTTACCAGGTTATTCGCCTAAAACCTCACCTTAAAGTATATGTCCTCAAGCCTCAACGAAACCAATCGTTGGTTTTCCTTCCTGTTCCCAGCAAATATTCGGATTGGTCGGCTAGCTGTCAATCATAAAGGCCCACAGTTCAAAGTGTACGCCTGATTGGTGTTGGATGGGCATTATTGTATTCTAAAATTCACACATCAGATGGTTAACCCATGTTTTATAATAGTGAATGTTTATCCTGCTTTTCTGCTTTTAATAAAATAATAAATAATAATAATTAAAACAAATAGTAGAGGTCATAACGTACGCAAAAGAAGCAAAAAAATATGCATTTGTAAAACTTGTAAACGTAAATGAATACATAGCTATTAGGTATAACAATGTATTATGTAATCAGACGTTGTGTGCTGAACTATTTGTGGATTGAATAGTGGCGCAGCACAAATCCACTTCGACGTAAATACTGCACCACTTAATAGTAACAATCTGACGCACATGCGTAATTATTTGGCGCGGTTTATGCACAGCGTGGAGTTTGTTAGAATCAGGGAGCTTGCAGAGTATGCGTGGGGCAACAAGAGATAGATAGATCATATAGGTTAAAATAAATATTCAAGTCATTCATTGTTGTAAATACAAGTTAGCTTGTTAAAGTCTTTCACAATTGTAAATGGAGGCTTTGACTCAGTCCCCGTTGTTATGGTTACTTATTTCAGACACTTTGTACAGGCTCATATACTATGTAGCCAGCGGAATAATTTAGAAGGTGAAAAGACAGTTTTGCTGCAATTACGTAGTAGGTGTCCGTTATCACCCCTGCAGCCAATCAGAATCGAGTATTCACCCAGACCATGGTATAATTGCAGTTATACAGACGATGAGTAACAAGGTATAGCCTAGTATCTTAGAAAAAGTATGTCAGGATACTAACATATACATTTTGTCACTGTACAAGTGCAGAATCTTTTGTGCATGTGGTAAATCCATCAATGTTTCAAGTTTTAATAGACATAGCCTATGCTAATGACTCTATCGCTCGCTTGCCAATTAATTGATAACAGTAATTAGAAGGAATGTGCAATCCAGCAGAACAATACCACATCACGATTCCTCCTCGTTATGAAGACGAGGAGTGCTTTCAACCTTTTCCACCTCCAATGTCCCCGGTGGCCACCCGGTTACCAGGACAACGGACACAAACTTTGAAATCAGCAGGTGATAGGCCTATAGCCTCCAAAGCGAAGGAGTAAGTAAATATGAAAGCTTGTAATTATGTATTATTTATGAAAGGAAATCTTGCAGCTGCCCAGCAGTTTACAGTAGGCATTTTGGTTTTGCTTATTCTCTGCATCTACGGTAGCCTACCATATATTTTATTATATTGATTGGTAGCCTACTTCACACATAACACTATATATCTGACTTTTACTATCCTATAGCCTACTACCCAAAATGTGAGTAGCGGTATCTAAAGTATCTCTCAACAAGCCATGTACATTTATGTTATGAGTGATTGTGTTTTTGTCTGTATAGAGCTAAAGGTTGGAGGTTTGCTCCTCACACAGATGGAAGAAGAGCCAATGGTTAAGCTGACGGAACAGCCCACTGCGCTGGATATTGAAAAGTCAGTATTATTTTTATTAGGTGGTTTATTGATCTGTTTCTTGTTTTGCTGTTTCAGGAACTGTTTGCAGGTTGCAATGCAATCCATTCTTGCCAGAGTTGAACAAGTTTTATAAGGATAAAGTGTTCTACTATGTTTATTGTTGGCCTACTTTTGACTGAATGTAATGCACATCATCAAAATTGTATGTTGAGTACTTGATTGGGGTTTGTTTAAAATAGAATGAACACAGAAAATGTGTTGTTTGCATAAATTACGAATCAAACAACCTAACAACACAAACACAATACTGGATGTAAATTACTCATGATGTTGTTTAATATTTAGCACATAAGGATCTTGGACAAAGTCTTACTGTAAGATTGCATGCGCTCCTAGTTCTGCAGATTAACGGTATAATATCACCATCTACAGGATTTTAATAGCAACTGCTTCCATACCAAAATTATGTTTGTACATATTTTTTTCATAATTTCTCCCCAAATAGTGCAGTGGTAATTAGCACCTTTATCATGTTTAAGCATGTATTACACAAATATTTTGCATATTCAAACTTTCATAAAATATTTCCATTACTCATAAAACATTTGTGTTATATACAGAAGATTAAAATAACACTGTTGCAATGTTATCAATATGTGTATGACAATGACTGAAATCTAGACAATGACTGAAATCTAAACTTCACCTGTCACATATACAGCAGTTTAATAATGAATGTGTGTCAACCCCTAGAATAGGGTGGTTAATCTGCCTGTATTAAAACTATTGTATGCACCGAAACGGAAGTCCATATGGTGCTTAGTGTGAGATACGCTTATTATTATTACTCAATAAGTGTTTCCTTCCCTTTATGGCCAAGTGAATGTGGTCCCATTCACAAACTGTCATAGTATGTTATTGTTCTGCTAGATAGACTACAGTGATCTTATTATGTCATAGGAATATTCAGCAGATACGCTGTTTTTATGTGAAACCAGTTGTTCAGGCAGGGCCGGCCCAAGGCATAAGCCAACTAATTAGCAGCTGCTTAGGGCCCCCGTGGCCACCTGAGGGCCCCCAAGAGCACATGAAATTACAGTTTAATGTACCGTGTTTCTTCAATTAAACGCTGCTCTCGTTTAAACGCCGCACCAAAAATGAACATTTTGTAATAAACGCCGCCCCAGAAATACGGTAGGAGTAGCATGTCCTGAAATACCTAGTAGCAGCATGTCATTTTAATGAACATTCTCTTGTGTCTAACTAACATTGACATTTGCTCGTTGCTTAATCGGTGATTTAGAAGACGGTACTGTTCAAACTGTCTAAGAACATTTAATGTAGCGAACTAACACGTCAACATGTTTGCGCAGCTAGCCTAGAATACTGTATTTCTTCGATTAAACGTCGCCCTCAAATAAACACCGCCCTCGAATAAACGGCGCACCAAAAATGAACAATGTGTAATAAATTGAAGTTTATTTGAAGAAATACAGTAATTAAGAAAAAATTATAACAATTGGCGATGCCGAGGGGCCCCCAAATAAATTCTGCTTAAGGCCCCATAAAGGCTTGGGCCGGCCCTGGGTTCAGGTATATGATTGAACCTTTATTTTTATGCACAAAGAGCGAAATCATGAGGTGTACCCTTGTTTTAAGCTTTTGCTTAAATGTGTGCAAAACGTTGCTTTGAAAACCAGGACCAAGTTCTTCCCTCAAGAACATATGGGATTTGGCACTGGATTCTTTGGGTTCCAACTTGAAATACCTTTTTGAAAAAAAATAATCTTCTTTTAGATTCCTGTCAGACAATCCGGCCAATTAGAGGTCGGTCAATTCAAATTTTGTGTAAACTTGATTTGAATAGAGGAGTCAGGTGGCTGAGCGGTGAGGGAGTCGGGCTAGTAATCTGAAGGTCGCCTGTTCGATTCCCTGGCTGTGCCAAATGACGTTGTGTCCTTGGGCAAGGCACTTCACCCTACTTTCCTCGGGGGGAATGTCCCTGTACTTACTGTAAATCGCTCTGGATAAGAGCGTCTGCTAAATGACTAAATGTAAATGAATAACTTTAAATGCTTCCTCAGCTCTCATGCAGTACACTCTACCTGTAGTTGATAGTAACGTAGGTTGTAACATTATGCACACATAAGGACAGACTACAATGTCCACACACACTAGAATACAATCCACTTTTACTTTGCTCTAATTCCTCAAGTTCGTAAGCAAAAAGGAACACTTGAACGGCACTACGTAGGGCCATTCTGACAACCTGTGTGTTTTACTTAATCCCAAACCACGATGCCGGATGTTTCCAGTGTCTCCCCATCACTCGCTGTCAAACAGAGAAACCTGCTGCTCTAGACAGAATCTAAACTGTCCCGTCAGATAGGGATTACACTAAAGCGCCTAGACTGACCTTCCAAAATAGCTCCATAGGAGCTATTTAGTTTTTTTTAATAGGCCATTAGTAGTGTGTCAGTCGACCGATCCCTTCGCACTGGGGCAAATTTAGGGAATAATTCTGTGATTGGTCAGAACAGTAGGTTAGGCTTTGTTGACATACATCTTGTCTGTGCCAACCATTGGAAATCTGCAGTACATGTGTCACAATGTTTTTGTAGGGTTGGCAGCTTTAACTCTTGAAAGTTGAGTTTAGATGTTTAGACTATAAAATTGGTTGAGGATCTGTATGTTTTATTTGACTTTGGGTTCAGTTTATTTCTTCAATACAGACACAAAACACAATGCTGCAATTAAAACAATATTTTCATCTTTATGTAAATAACATTTGTGCTAAATTTGGTTGAACCCCCTTTGAATTAAATCTCAAACACATACTATAAGTGACACCTCTTAGGAACATTGTTTAGACAGTTAGACTAAACACTGTCTGGTTACACACTATGGCTGCTCTGTATTTTGGGGAGTTTATTTTGAACAGATTAAATTACTACACTACAGTGCCACAGAAAAGTTCATACACATTGTCAGCAGCTTTGGCTTTTTTTATAAATCATATCATTTCTTGGAATGGACACTACAGAACAAACACATGGACCATCAGTAGAAAAAAATGAAAAGTTGATTTAATATTTTTTATAAAACAATTACAAATAGTACTTGGCATTGTGGTAGCTCAGACTTCTTAAGCATGCCATACAGTTTTTATCAGGGAGATGATCTACACACACTCTTGGAAGCTATCAAACACTGGGCACAAACACTATATCCAGACAATAAATTTGAAGACCTGATATCACAGTTTGCAGAGATTGGAAATTGCACAGGAAAACAGGTATGTCATTTTCTGGCCATGTAACCTGACAACTGAAATAACATAAGCAATGTACAACTCAATTCAAAAATGTACAACTCAATAAAATCACTGTCTCTTGCCTGCTTACATTACATTTACATGTATTCATTTAGCAGACGCTTTTATCCAAAGCGACTTGTAAGAGAGCTTTACAAAAGTGCATAGGTCAATAATCATGAAGAACGAGATAGCCCCAAAAACATTGTGGGTTGCCAAAACATGAAGCAAACATTGTGAAAAGCAAATAAGTGCCAATGGGAAGAAACATAAGAGCATGTAGTTAAACAAGTTGAGCTGTTCGTGAGCAGACGCACTGTGCTCAAACATCAAGAGACGTTGGGAGAAGATTCTGGAATCCTCGTTCTGCTCCATACAAAGCATGACACAAGAAAGAAGACAGAAAGCTTCTGTGAGACATCACCCTAAAAGAGATGAAAACCTTGAGAAATTATGTAATAAAGATTGATTTGTAATGTAGTGCAAAGTCACATCCTTCATAATTTAAAAAAGGTCCATCAACTAAGATGACATTGCACTGAAGTCTTATTCATAATAGGAAGTTTCAAGAGTGACCACTAGATGACTCCAACTCTTGGGTTTTGTAAAAAGAAGACTAGGTTCTTGTCTCACATTTGCAGATACATTAGCCAGTGAAAATCATTTATATATTATGCTACTGTTTTGCAAGTCATTTAATGGTTTAACCTATTGAATATTATTCGCACAGTGCTAACAATGTTTTGATAAACGAAAACTCCATACTGCACAAAATTATTAAACGAAAACAAAAGTTAGGCACAAGGACTGAACACAGCTTCATTTTTAGCAATGCACAAGTCTCCTTGCATCCATCGAACTATCGCCGCCCTCATTGGCTGAGACTGCGATGAAGTCATGACAAGGGTCGTGCCAGTGGTTTTAGAGAATCTGGAAAACTTCACTCTCCAATTGACTGCTGTTGAGATGTATTGGTGCCAACCTTTTTTTTTTTTTTTGCTTACCGCTATTAATGACAGGCTCACAATCTAAAGTCAAGTTACGTTTTTAGTTAATTTCATCACTCTTTTCTTATGAAACCAGTACCGTTGACCATCCAACGGAGAAACCTTTTTTTCATGAACCTGCTATTTGTTCATCAATTAAGAGGACAATTTAAATCCGAGAAGAGTGTTCTTGAAAGGATTCATGAGACTGAATAGGACAAAAGACTTGGCCATAGAATAGGTAAGTTAATCTATAATACTCCATTCTGTTTGTCTCATTTCGAAAATTGACATCATTTCAATCTACTAACTAATTGTATTGAATTCGGCGATTCCCCCCCCCCCCCCCCCCACTGGCATTGTATCTCATGCCTCGTATACTATCATACTGTCATGCTATTGTGGAGTTATATGCACTTAAGGGCTGTTAAGATGAAGGGGTATCGTTAATGTAGGCTATTTAGTAGTTTTTTTGTTTAGCAGCAAAGTGATAAGACGCATGATGCGTTCTAGTGCGCTGCTGAGACGAGATCCACTTAAAAACATTTGTCACATGTCTTCTCTTCATTCACAAAAGTAAACTGATCCAGGTTGAAACACGAGCGCATTGTACCAATGCAGATCATTTACAAAAACGTTGTAAATTGTGTGATCATGTGCCATCCCATCCAATTTGAGCAGTAAAAAAGTAGGCTACGGCTGAGCACCTTATGCTGCCAAGGCTGACAGTAATGCCATTTTATAGTTTTAAAATATTGCTCAAGATAAGATTATACTCTGGTTTTGTGGATTTCATAGATGTCATGGTTCTGCATCACACTTCTAAAATAGCACTGTTATGCTTGTGTGTTTTGACGTGTTTGAGCAATAATTTTGTGCTATTCCCCATCTATGTGTGCGTGTGTAAGTGTGTTCGCGTTTGTGTCTAAAAATCCCTTTCTACACAACCGATCGTTGTCTTTTAAAGACACACACTCTGAATAGAAAAATAGTCCATGGAGTTAACAAAAGAATGTCTAACACACCATTAAATGGATTCCGGTCCAGAATGTGCCACAGGGCGAGGACTATTTTAGTTGAGGGAAACGTCGCTGCCAGTGTCCTGGGGCAGTGGCAAGCGTTAGACTCTTGCAGTGGCGCTCATTGTTCCCCCACATCATCACATGACTAACCCATTGGAAGGAAGAAAGAGGACACAGCAGACCACACGGTTAAATGGTCTTGTATTTTGTATGTAAGTGAAAATAAACATGGGTTTTACAAAGTGTAGGGCTGTCATCAGGGTGATGCGGGGAAAGGTGGATATGATTCAAGGGGCCCATGGCTTGGAGGGGGCCCATTACTGGTTTTCATGTCTGTAGTAATTGTTTGTCAATCAAATCAATATTTCAAACCAAAATAATACACTTGCGGACACTTTCTAAATGAAATAGTTTGAAATCTCTAGGGTCCCCCTCCTCCTCGCTCGAATAAATGATCTGCTCCAACTGCACGTTCCCAATTACCAAGTATTGTGCAGTGCAACTCAGTGCGACAGTTGGACTGCGTTTGCAACGGGTGGCTGGAAAATGTTGTCGCAACATAAATCTGGGGACACAAAAAAGAAAAGAAAGAATGCATAGTGAAAAGAGAGTCAATGCTGGGAAATTGCTCAGAATTCTTTTTTTCACCACAACAACAAAATATTTGAGAGGGTGACCAACAGAACCTTAGTACCTATCATGATGTACACGGCACACAGGTTAGCTAGCACTTCTCATGCTCCTGAAACTCAGCTAGTCATCTGACACTGCCCGCGGTGTAAACCAGTAACAGAATATGGGCTGATATCTCCGTAATTCATTACTTACTGAATTACCATCCCACTAAAATTATTCAGTTATGAAATACTTGGTGTAGAGATATACGTTATGAAACATGCACAGCGGAATCGCTAGCTTTTCGTTGGCATAGTTGAAGGAGATATTGAGGTGGCGGGATAGATTCCTGGTTGTGGGCCAACGGAGGCCAACGGAGGCGTGACCACGTCAGTTACAAATGTTATATTTTTGTCAGTAGACCTTCATAAATTTGACTGACTTCCATGGACTGTAAAAAGGGGGGGAAGGGGGGGCCGGGCATATATTTTGTCACAGGGCCCAGGATTCCTAGCAACGGCTCTGGCTGTCAGTTGAGCAGGCTAATAGAAAGGGTGAGGCAATAAAGGCAACTGTTGACATGTTGTCTGAATTTTCATCCAAGTTCTTTGTGAAGCAAAAAGTCTAGGGTGGCAGGGTCTTGTTGAGCCTCTCCATGGCAGACATGCTGCCAATCAAATAAACTTATCATCAAGCTCTTGAGCAGACATAAGATTGGTCAATTTAGTCAAGATAGTTCAAAAAGTCACAATCATCTTAACAACTAATGTAATGGAGTAACAATGTCAAGAGAATAACTACTGTTGTAGACTTATACTTTCAACCTTATTGTCTTATGGTTTAGTTTTGAGAGTGGCCATCTGGCAGCAACAAAACAGCATTATCTTTATGTGTAATTACAGGGTTAGAGATTAACAAAGACTGGGGTATAAATAATAACTAAGGCTGTCTCAAATGCTTCCGTGTGTTGCCTCTTTTTGTAGAACTTTTGCAGCTGTATTGTCTTCTTATGAGATGAATAAGAGAAAGGCTAATTGTGCTCTGACAACTTACTTTCAATGGGTAGTCAATTCAAGTTCTGCTGAATTACACAGTGCCCACGACTGAGACTGGTATTTAATAAATAAATACACTTTTTGATACAGCTTTACAAATGATCAATGATCAGGTATTTAATACCAGCTCTTTTGGTTAATAGATACAATAGTGATAATAAAACAACTGGCCATACCAACAATTAAAATACATTGTCTTGACTTATGAGAGAAAAGGGGCAAATGGATTGTTACTGTGATTGACAGGGACACATGTCTATGTTTACTGGGCAGCCCAAGGAAAATGGTAAGAGCTTTGTGACTCTTTGCAAGGAAGTAATCCTGTTCTCCAACTACAAGTGAATGAGCCCACAATATTGTAGGACACTCCCATTCCAACAGCATTTTGACTTTTGCCATTTTTGGTGGCAATACAACTTTCAGTGTGCAGAGTGCTTGATATTTTGCTCATTATTATCAAAATCCTCATCTCGTTTGAGTTAACTCATATTTAGTTGAAAATTCCCCATAGCCTTTCTTTTTTCAATGAATCATTGTCAAGGCACCTTTCCAGTGAATTGCATAGACATCAGTGTCACAAGATATACTCTACACTTAATTCTTAATCACATGACAATTCTTAGTTGTCACACATGTTTGTATCTAAAGATAACCATATTCGGTAAAACCCCAATATTTCACATTCATTCTTGTTAGTTCCCATACATTTCCAAAAATGGCCATGGTCATCAGCTAAGTTTTGTACTGAGTCAGTTGCACAAACATAGAATGTTGTTGATCATTGTAAGCGTTCAAACAAGAGCACCCTAGATCGTATCCCACAACCACCTTTTAGATTAGTTCCCATAGTGATATGTAATCTTTTTTGAGGACAATAGGATCAATTACATTTATTCACTGATGGTAGATCTTTTTTTTCTTTCTTTTTTTTTACTCTGAAAGGACAATTCATAGCATGGTGGCTGTGGGGTAGATAACCCAGGTGTAAAGCTTCTAATTAAATGTCTATCTAGTGGTGTCTGCTAAAATCGAATTCTATGCTCAAGGCTCCAAACCTTTTTGGCAGCTCTCCGGGAATCACAGAGATGGCAGGGTAATTGTGAATAGTGAATAGTACAGTAGGTACTATACTATTCAGTAGTAGTAGTTTTTGCTCATTATATTAATAACCTAGATATTATACTAACTTCATCTATACCAATGGCAGATCTCAGAAAAAGTCATCTATGTTGATACCAGATTTGACAACAGTCATCCATGTCAATTTTACTTTAATTGAAGAATCGTATTAATATTCTATTAAAAAAAGATTTCTTATGCTTTCAGTTATTACAAATTACAGGATAACAATGAGATATTATCCTAGCTTAATTCACTCTATACCTCACCCTGCCAAACAGCAGTCTTGCATGCTGTACATGTATGAGTGACATACAATTCCCTATAATACTTTTTAAAGATGAGATAATGTTCAGAATTATGTCTGAAGCCTTTGCAGTTGGCGCCTCAACACATACAAAACCGTCACTGTTTAGGTATGGCTGGTTGTTGAGTTTTAGCACATGTAACATTATATTCCAACACCAGACTCTTTCTCAACCATAGAGTAAAAAGCATTTAGACATAACTGTAATTTCCTGGGCTCTTGTGTCTGGTCACACTTTAACCCTGTTCTTGTACCTCCCTTTTCTTTTGAAGTTGTTCCCCATCTGTGTGGTCTTGAAGAAGCTCATGTGTTGTGGAATCATGTTCTCTTTGCTGGTATAAATACCATAAATAATAAGAATACCAGAATAAAATGCCCTTTCTTTCAGATCAGTATCCTGAGCAGAAACATTGTATTGTACACTATCAGTGGGTTGACAAGAAGGTGGTTAATGGTTTTACAAGTAATTCTAAATGTTTCTTTAAACCTCACGTGTGTAGTTTTACTAGGCTGCATGGGTATGTGGTTTATGCCTGAATTGCCCGAGTCCCAGTTAAATGTACCAAATTTCTGAATGTAAGGTACCACCTGTCCCTATAAATGGGGGCTAGGTGCTGCTAAGAAAGAGAATCGTTAAACATACAATGCATGGGAGACTTTTATGAGGCTGATAATTGACTTTCACAAAGACCCCCCCCCCCCCAGACCAACTGCTTGCTTGCTGTAGAATAAAAGCTAGTGTCAGCATGCTTCTGCTTTTGCCTAGCACTTTACCAGGCGAAGCAAGAGGTCAAGAGATAAGGAAAACATTGTCTAGATGTTAAGAAGCTTTTATTTGAGGTGATCAGGTATCACCACCTAAAGTATCACCTAAGGTTTACAAAGCCTTTTTGTCTTCAATGCCTGTCTTGAAGTGTTGATGTATGGTGCACATCATGACGACACTTTAGTGTGATTTGAATGTCAGTCCATTTATATTAGGACCCCTATTATTTAACCAAAACCACCTTATTTATCAATTCAGAATAGAGTGTTGTGAGTGTAGGTCAATGTGCATGTGTAGTATGTGATGGTGGTGTTGGTGAGTCTTTCCCCAGTGAAAGTATGTTTCAGAAGAAAGGCAGATCATGCTGGAAGAGAGAAACCGACACAGCTGAGCATGTTAGGTGCCCAGAAGACACAACACAAGACTCAACACAAGGCAGCTGTGTTTACTCACTGTGCACCTCTCAATCTCACCCTTATGCCCAGTTTAACAAAACAACAACTCACTAACCACTATGAGATTAAAACACCGCCCCAGTAAAGTTGAGTGCAAAAGTTCAAAGTAATGCTCTTTCCACAGTTTAAAGGATTCCCCATCCAGCATTCTTAACAATAGACTGTAATAAATTCTCTGTGGTAAAATACAATGCTGACAGTTGGGTAAAATGATAATGTTCCTTTGAAGTGGCCATGGTCCAAAACTCCATTGTGCAGTGAAATCAAATCTGTTGGTTTGATGGATATTTGAAATTGGATATGCCTTGAAGTATGGTCTGAAAGAGCATTAACTTCAGGACCCTTCAAATTAGAGTTCATCTTGATTTGGACGTCAACCATGAAGGACACATGTATCCAACATGTATTATAGTAATATACAAATAGTATTGCATGAAAAAATATTGTGAGGACTTTGGGTTCGAAGAGAGAGAGAAATCTTTGCTTATTTGATTATCTTGTGAAGGAAATGGTGAAGGTAGTCCAATGAATGACTTACAATACATTTACATTTATGCATTTAGCAGACGCTTTTATCCAAAGCGACTTCCAAGAGAGAGTTTTACAAAAGTGCATAGGTCACTGATCATAACAACGAGCCCCAAACATTGCGGGTAGCCAAACAAGATGCATACATTGTGAAAACCAAATAAGTCCCAATGGGAAGAACAATAAGAGCATGTAGTTAGACAAGTTACAATTAAACAGCAAGAACCTCAAAAGTGCAAGAGTGTACCTGTGGAAAAAAGCAAGCAACAATAATATATTTCACGGCGAGTACAATCATTTTAAGACAGTTACAACAAACCAACAAAAGCAACAAGTCTCTCAATAAGAGACATTATGATCCTGGAGGAAACTAATATCAGGTCCAGCCAATCATTCCTAAGTGCCGTTGTACTCCCGGAACAAGTGCGTCTTGAGCCTTTTCTTGAAGGTGGGGAGACAGTTAGTGTCCCTGATGGAGGTGGGGAGTTGATTCCACCATTGGGGGGCCAGACAGGAGAAGAGCTTGTGTTGGGACTGGGCGCTCTTGAGCGGTGGGACCACCAGACGGTTGTCAGAAGAAGACCGTAGGTGGGGAACTTGACTGCTAAAGCAGATGTCATAGGAGGGGGTCAAAGCACAGAATTGTGCTTTGAAATTGGGCAGACATGGGCATTGGGCATACATATAATACATAGGTATTTACAGGCCTACTGCAAAAGGTGGGTGTTAGAAGAACAAAGAAGATTATGGAAGATTTAATTGAAAATCACAATTTAGAGTGCTAGTACTTTATTGTATATATTGTTATTTAGTGAAAGCAAAACTTTCCTAAGCACAAAGTAACTACAGTAGTACTTGGTAGTTAATGTGTTGCACAGCGTATCTAACAGGTTCTCAAATATTTTCACTCATTATGGTGGTTATTTTTTATTAGTTTAAGAGCCTGATATAAACTGTCATGTCGTCATCCCAAATAAAATCCCAAATACTTTTCTCCTTAGCTAACTATGTATGGCAAATGTCAATGTTGGCCAGAACCTTGAAAGAAGCCTGAGTGTCGGCATATGCATATTTATGTAATGTGGCCTCAGTTTGGCCTTTGTTTGAGCTTGGAGCAACTTCAGACGCTGTTCTCGTGCTTCCAGCCCCAACCTTATGAAAAGACCTCTATAAGCATCCGATACTGGCCAGACACTGGCCCAAGCTGAGCAGAGTATCAAAGCAGGGTTGTCCCCCCCCCCAAAAGTCCCCCATCAGGAGTGGTGTGTGTAGGGCTCTTTTACACGTACAGCATCGCCCTTGTTTGTGCGCAGGCAAAGTTGTCCCGGGGTGTGGGGGGCTTAGCCAGGGAGGGTGCAGCTGTGCCCCGTTAGCTCAGTGAAACTGGAGAATGCTAGCCCTGGTGCCCCCATTAACCGCCTCTGCAGACACATCGTCAACAGACAGACAGGCAGAGAGCCCCTAAGAGTCCTCTTAGAGGCTTCCTTCCCTGTCTCATGTTTCTGGAGGAGGTCAGCCTCATTAAATGCAGGCAGACAGACCTGGTGGGGTGGTTAGACTTAATTTGTTTAACCAGCTAGCTATCTAGCATCAAATATGTACTGAACAGCTGGCAAATCAAAATGTGTCATAGTAACCCACTGGCAGTGTCCTTCTATCACTACCGAGAGCCGTACTGCTTGAATGATGACAGAAAAAGTCAGATGACCAGCTGCTGTGCTACACAATACAAGTGTTCAAATGTGTCACTTAGTATAACATTATGAATAAACTTTGGGAAGGTTGAGTGGACTCTCCCTTTAAGCTGTAAAACAATAATGAAACAATCAAGGATTCTGAGTACAATAAGTTAACGTTTGAAATATCATAGCCTCATGAATCACAAACAATAGATACATTTTGATAACTTTTTAAGTTGATTTGTTTGTTTAAACTGCTTACACAGACTTGGACTGTTCTTGGTGGACTAGGATGTGACTAGATTGTTGATGCTAAGGATGCTTTGTAGAGGCAGCATCAGACAAACAGGAGGAATCCAAACGGAGACAAGTGGGTCAGGATGGATAACCAACAGAGGGGCAGACAGAAACAAAAACAATCAAAGCTGCATTCAGCATTGTGCCGGGATCCAGGCAGTCAGAGACCTGGAGGTTTTGGGTGATCTCAGTGTCTTAAGTGGTCTTACTTTTAAAACAGTGGTTTCCTAACTTTTGGTATTGGCTTTATTTAATATATTTTTTAGTTAAGCAAAAGTTGTGAGTATGTATTCAATTATATTATTATTTAAATCTACCAAATTATAAAGATTAGCATGATGAGGACCATAATCAAAACAATCTAAAGCAATGGCTACTGCTTTGAAAAACATGTATTGTCTTGACTGTCCAAATGATTTGTTTACACTAAGTAAAACAATTTATTTCCTGGGTATCTTAATACCTTAATACCTTATGCCTCAAAAGTATAGAAAATAGCTATAATTCCTCACAAACTTTGCTTTTGTGACCAGGACAGTGATATTTTGAATGTACACTTCCAATGAGAAAA
The DNA here is from genome assembly GCA_023658055.1 of Thaleichthys pacificus. Classification (NCBI taxonomy): domain Eukaryota; kingdom Metazoa; phylum Chordata; class Actinopteri; order Osmeriformes; family Osmeridae; genus Thaleichthys; species Thaleichthys pacificus. The sequence continues at coordinate 4,504,382 of CM042865.1, forward strand.
CAGACAAATTTGTGCCTTTTCATTCACATAAAGTCAGACAAAACAACATATAAATCAAAATTAACATGTACATATACATCTACATTTATTCATTTATTCATTTAGCAGACGCTTTTATCCAAAGCCACTTCCAGGAGAATATAGTATACAAAAGTCATACAAAAATTACTACAAAAGAAAATATGTAGAAGTGAGCAATGTGAGCAAATGTGAGCAAATGAGCATCAAGGATATGGACTTAGCAAAGTAGGGTTGTAGCCGGTATGACTTTAGCCTGGGGAGTAAGGGAGAACAGGGAGGGAGACCAGCTAAAGCCTATACTTGTAGGAAACAAAAAGAAGAAAGGAAACAAAAAGGGTTGGGAAGACGGGGCCTTTCTTTATACACCCAGCTTGATTTGGAGTGTTTGGACATCCACCAGGGGAGAGAGATTTACGTGGACCCAGGTAACAAAAAGAGGTGAATGTCAACATTGCTTTGATGTATGATGTAGGTATGTTTTGCAATCAAACAAACAATGTTGTGTAATCCAATGTACTGTTTTCTAAACTGTCCTCCTGTGCATTCACAGGAGGACGTATTGACTATGTGCAATAGTCTATCATTGTTTTTCCCACCTTTGTTTTAGTGCTAGTTTTGTATGTTAGTTGAGGGGGGGCCTTGTGGACTTTCTGTGGGCATTTTACAGTATCCAAAGAGGAGAACCAGCAGGTCTCAGTGCAGTGCTTGGGTCTTAGTTTCTGGTGGAGTGATGTGTTCTGGGTAATCTGAATCTTAAATGTTATATGTTGTGCCATGATCAGTTGGCTGTGACATGGTTTTCATTGATTTATTGCTGTGCATACTGTGGTTCCTACTGGCCCCATCATAGGCCCTTTTTATTCCCTTGCCTTGGGCCCATAGCCCCCAACCCATGATCATGGACTGCCACAGAAAACACTGGTCTAAATCTCTTTGATGATTCTGCAGACCTTACTTGTATGAACCATCATTGACCCTGTGGGGATTTTATATTGTTTGTGTCAACAAAAATGTATTTTTGCTTTATCAGCCTCTTCTCCTGCTTACTCTGGACTCACAATGTGCGGACCCTTGCCTAGTTTACAGGATTAGGAATGTTGAGGAGCCTCTATGGCATCAGATTTGTGTCAAAAGTCACGAGCGCATAGATTATTTCACACGTGCTGATACTAACTTTTCAGTCGCAAAATAGAATTACTTGTGCACAAATTCAACAACTCAGTTGTAAAGGTAGCTGCGAGCAAGCACCTCATAGGTTAACTCTGCTCGTGAAGTGAAGTCAGGTCAGGTTAGCAGTGCTGACTGCTGACATAATATAGAATCAGCTGCTTTTAATGGGTTTTCTTTGGATGAAATGTTGGCTAGCTAACAGAATAAAGTACATTTTGTTAGATGAATGAATGCGTTACTGATGCAAAAACTGCCTGCAAATTGCAAATGTGCATAAACCCCAATCAAACTTACACCAAATCAACTAGATAGATTGATTCAACTAGATGGGAAGTAATGAAGTACAAATGCTTTGTTACTGTACTTAATAAGACTTTTTATATATATAGCACATTTCATACAACAATTGCAGCTCAAGGTGCTTTACATAAAATCAATAAAAACAATAATACAAGTAATTAAAGTAATAAAACCCTTCGGAACACAGGCCGCGGTCAAATGTAAGCTAGTCTATGAAGATACCATGGAGCAAGGCAGAAGGCAACAAGAAGAATATTTTCCCCAAAAAGGTTTCAAAACAAAAGTTTGCATCATTGATGATGACTCTACTATACTCTACTGTAATCTACTACTCTGCTCTGCTTTAATGTTAAAAACATAAGATTTTTCGAAAGGTTTGACATTCATTGATGCAATTATTGAAAGGTACATTATGGATGAGACAGAGGGAGTTAGCGATGTCGACATGACCGAGAATAGAGAAATTCCTGATCACCCATGGCCATATATGAGGGAGATGTTTGAAATTGTCTGCATCAAAAAGCATTCCTGGCAAATGTGCTGCGTGTCTATAATGTTTATCATTTATAATCAGCTGCATCACGGGCATGGGCACTGCACTATCTATAATTCCAAGAATCTGTTTGTGTGTCTGTGCCACCATCAAGCAACATCTTTATCATTGGCTGCATCACACGGCACTTCCCGGGGTCTGTAACTTGATGATTCAGGTCTGCTCGTCGGTCAGTTGTCGGTGTCGACACGAGCCGCAATGGGTATTGGACCCACTATTCCTACCACTTTAGCATCCTTGGTCGGTTTCTTGAGGCATTGATATAGCAAGCCGCAAACGGGCATAGGACAGAAACAGCGTTCTTATGAATTTAGCCTCCTTGGTCGGTTGTTGTTGTCTTGTTTATGTGAAACAAAAATCCCTTTGGCAGAATTGTGCATCGCTGTATGGTGAATTAGGCCTACAATTATGACAACTGCCTCAATCATTGTGCTTATGTAATTAACTAAATGTCTAGATGTTTGTGGTGGTCAATATAACTGAGAACCAATACATTTTGATCAACATGACATGAGTAATTGATAATGTAGGAAAGAGCAGACAATTGTAGGCTACATAATCATTTGCATTGGTAATTTATTTGAATGAGAAATGTATTTTATGATGTGCATAAATGACTAGATGATATGAAGGTTTGAACAAGTACTTTTGAGAATTGCAATTGTGATCTGAGAAATGTAGGTACCAAAGCAAATAAAAATAACTAGAAAAAAGGGGCGGCTGTGGCTCATGGGGTAGAGAGTAGGACATGGGGTAGAGAGTAGGGATACACCGATCCAACTTTTTCAGTCCCGATACCGATGCCTGGGCTTTGTGTATCTGTCGATACCCGATACCGATCCGATACCGTTGTTGAATTAATAATAAACTGTATACCTGCACCTTATACCTTCCTTCCACCATGTGGAAGAGACTAAAGGCCCCAGACTTTCCTAACTAAACATTACTTTCCTAACTAAGACAAAAACAGAAGTAGAAAGTCCTTGTAAACATTTTCAGTTATAAATTTGAAAATTAAAAGTTTTTGCCAGAACAGATAAACCACTGTCTCTGGGTGCTCGTCACAGAAGGTACAATTAAAAAGTATATCCTTTTTAAACTTCCTCATGTAATGACTTGCAGGATAGTAGGCTATCTATGGATAATCTTAAAGTAAACTTCTTTAACTTCAACAAAACAGTTCCAATAGGGAACTAGAGAGGGTACAATTTCTGGGGAAATTGTGGGGTGTGCTTGCGTCGGTTGCAGATGGGTATGTTTCCAGGCTGTGAATATCAACACCCTATATTTTTGTACGCCCTTCGACTTGTTAGCTCCTGCGATTCCCACACAGCAGAAGTCTAGTAGTTAGCTAGCTCTACAATTTACCGGGGCTAGGTCTGAATCTAGGAGCAAAATGGAGCACAGCTGCCAGCTGTAGGTATATGCAGGTAGCAACGCTAGTGCTAAATAACAATTTAGCTGGTCGGCTCCATGACGCCAGGTAAGTAGGGCTTGTGAGACTGCTCACCAAAAGAACGAAGGGGAACCCACTTATCTAGCAGATTAAGACATGTTCGTAGGTATCTAGCGAAACGTAGCCTAAACTTTCCTCAACTTTTAGCTACGGTACTAATGCTGAGGGCTCGCTGATATCGCTGTCTGTCTTACTAGAACGTTGTATCTATGCGTCGTTGCTAACGTGTGCTGAAGTTAGGCTAGCACTGAGTTCCCTTGTGCGACACAAGGTACTTTTTGCCACAAAAACATAGTTCAATCCTAAATTATGCAACGGAACGTGAATAAAAATACAAGCAACTTAATCAGGACCAATACAAACATTTTGACACCTACGTTGTCTATGTGGTCCACATATTGAGGGATCCTTAGGGGTGGGAAAATAATAATAAATATATATGAGAGAGAACAATGGTTTGTGCTCGCTGAAGGCAAGCACACCACAATGACACTGGGAGAAGATACAACATCATACAACTCTTCCAGCATCCGACACACGTGCTGCTGACGAATGACGTAGGATGTGCTGCAACGAAAAAAAAAATATAATAATTTTTCCGATCCCCAATCCAGCTATTTTGTCAATATCGAGGCCGATATCCGATCTTAATATCGGATCGATGCACCCCTAGTAGAGAGTGTCATCTGTTAATCGCAAGGTTGGCAGTAAGATCCTCGACTCTTCCAGGCCATATGCCGAAGTGTCCTTGAGCAAGACTCTAAACCTCAAATTGCTCCTGATGGGCAGGCTAGCGTCTTGCGTGGCAGCTCCGTTGATTTTGGTGTGTGAATGGATGAATGAGAAATGAGGGGCAAAAAATATTTGCCCTTTGACTGCTGCTAAGGAATAAAAGCGCTATATAAATGCAGTCCATTTTCTGTATAATATACAGAGCAAAAAAATGCAATGAAGCCAATTTACCCCCAAAATTATAAAGCAAGCCTAAGAGCCTCAAAATAGCAATTGAAATATTGTTAAATTGACATCAAACACAGCCCTCCACAGCCATTGTATACAACACAGATTTTAGAAAAGCGTCTCTCCTGCAGCAGTTTCACTTTTGAAAACTAAAGTATAGAGCCAAGTTTTGCCCAAGTTCAAACTTGCAAATTGTTAAAGAACTGACATAGCTGGGATTTTACTTTCCTGATGGAAGAATCCTATTAGCATGTCTTTCTGGCAGAATGAACGAAACGAAAATTATGTCTTTGGGTAGATTTAAACCTGAACTTTCACTTACCAGCACAACAACTTAGCCAAGTTAGTTATTCAGAGCTGAGAGTTTCTGCGTTCGGTTTCTGTATAAAAAAGAACCAGTCTCTCCTATGCAGGGGCGTAGCCAGTATTGGGCCAGGGCGGCACTGGCCCGCCCACATTACTCACTGGCCCGCCCAGGCAAGTTTGATCAAAATGCATTTTTAGTTCATTTTTATTATTCAAATGTATTTAAGAAGATATATTAATATAAACCTGATTTATAGTTGACTGGTGTGTGTGTTTAATTTGTTTTCCGAATAAAATGTAAACTGTTGAAGCAAGTTGTAGAACGATAAGAGGTAGCTATGGTTGCTAGGGGTTCCGAAGACTCTGGGCGGCCTTTAGCCAGCTAACTTTGCTAGACTAGCTGCTTTTTGACATATCAAGGTGAGATTTTGTACAGTATTTAAGATGTAATCTTGAAGCCTGTTAGGTTTGAAACACCATCAGTCAAAATGACATTGGATTTAGTGACATATATATTGAGGCTATGTGGACATTTACATAAATATGCCCCCTTCAGCATTTTGTATTATATTCACTTTTGCTAATCAATTCTACACAAGTATACCAAATTTCAAGTCCATTGAACCTATGGTTCAAGAGAAGAAGATTTTTGTAGATTTTCCCACATTTTCTCTGTACAGGAAAATCCATCATGGTGGACCTTATGGGTCCTTCCCCATGAAAAATGTGCCATTACTTTGAAAATTGAACTTTTGGGCGTGGCCTGTAGAGTCCCCTAAGGGCGAATGTGGGCCATTGACTAACCCCCTTGGCGTGGGGGTTAGTCATGGTCTGTTGAATCAATGTGCCAACATTTTTTACGAAGGAGATCTTGAGTTATTAGCAATAATAGGTTACCAGAATAGCATAGAATTGCCAATTGTGTGTTGTTATATTAACCAAAATAACATTGTAATGATGTAAGCAAGGCTTATGGTTTCTTGGGATAAAAGGCCTGACCTTTTAAGACAGCTTTGCGAGATCACGACCATGTGAGAATCCATCTTACCAAGCTTCAAGTTATTAGTTTCTGTCCGGACCAAACGGCGTCCTATGAGGAACTACTAACAGCTATTCTCTCTCATATATATTTATTTCTTTATTCATTATTATTTTCCTATCCTAACTAGTCCCTACATTTTTGCACTACATAGACAGTGTCTGTGTCTAAATATTCGTTGTCATCCCAACTGCGTTGCTTGTATTTCTGCAAATGTTTTGTTGCACGGTTTAGGCAGAATTTAAGTTTTTGTAGCGAAAGGCTAATGGTAGCTAACTAGCTAGCCACAGTCAGAATCGTCACAATGTCACACGACGCATGCGTTTGTACAAAGGCCTGTACAATAAATACAAGCTGGTATGTTCACTGTGTTCAGAGGAGACTGACTCAGTGAACAACAAGTCATTTTGCTACTTGCATAGCTATTAGCTGACAAAAAATACAGCCCAGGGTGGTGTTATTGCAGAAAACATAGCTGGCTACATCCACGGTGTCATCCGTGTGTGTGTGTTTTGCAGATATTTCTCAGTTTTTGTTAGCTATAGCTTTTTAGCTTCCGGGAGGTACTGCAGATGGCTAGCTAACTGGTAGAACTGTAAATCGACTAGGCGTGATAATGTATCATATGTAGCCGGATTTGAGTAGGTAGACTTATGGAACGCCATATGTGCCAAAACGTGCAATTTTGCGTTCAGGTTAAGACGACACATTTGTCCGTCTTAACGCGAGAAAAGTAAATGAGCAGCAACAAATGTATGTTGTAGGCTTTTTAATCAATGCTAACTTATTAAATAATAAGTATGCATACTTAATTAAAATATACAGAAATATCAGTTGTAAAATTTAAGTACTAACTTAAATATAACTCAATTTTCTCCCTCCTCCTAGGTGTAGCTTTGACCAAGATGGCCCGCTTCCTGTGGCATTCCTTGAACATCCTACTGGTGGTGACCTGCTGCTTTCTGCCGAGGTCCACCTCCTCCCTCAACCTGGAGGACCCCAATGTCTGCAGCCACTGGGAGAGGTGAGCCACAACCACTGGACCCCCTTTTACACAAGGGCTGAGAATAATCTATTCTAATGTATACTTGCATAGAGTACTAGGCCTGTGTTATACACCATGGTGATTCCGGTCATCATTGAAGTAACATTAAAAGGTTATGCATTGCACTGCTAGACAAAACTGCATTAGCTGTAGCTCATTTGAATCCTGCACCTACATTTTTGTCAGGCAGATTTGCAGGACCAAATTAATAGGAGGATCAGAAATCCATTAAAGCAGATTGAAAAGAACAAACGTGGAGGCAGCTTTCCCAGCTAGATTTACTTTCACTGCGTAATCTAGGGAAACAGCTGCACCCTTTCAGACAACTAAGAAGCAATAGTCATGGAACAGCTCCCTCAGACTGTGTGCATGTTTGTAAGAGGGACAAGTAGAGAGACGGGGTACACAGTATGTGTGTGGTTTTGAGAGGGAGTGTGAGAGGGAATGGGGGTAAGATTTCCTGTTGTTTATGATTACAGATTGAATTATACACTTACATTTTTCAGAAACACATCCATCACTTGAAACAAATCTAGAAATTATGAAAATGAATGTATTGTATGTTCAATTACTTGAATTTCCTGCTCAAAGGAAATTCCATAAAGTTCTAAATGGGTCACTGTAAATATGTACTAACTAGTCTGTTGCACACAAATTACACCAGTAGACTGATTCCTCCCAACATGAAAGCTTGCATTACAACATGTGACCTTAATAGAGCACTTACTGACAGTGTCCCTCAAATTTGTGCACTTTTACGATGAAACCAAACTAGAAATGTGTCTTTTAAAGGTCTACAAGCACTTGAAGTATCTTGTGCCTATCTACCTACCAGCCACTCCCTTTTCATATGAGGCTCCTTTCCTCTGCAAAAGACTGTTGTCACAACTGTCGCCTGCATGTTACAAGGGAGCGATTGTTGCAGCTAACCATCTTGAATTGCAAAGGAAACTTAATTGTTGGCGTATTTATAAATTTGTTATAAACACGCACGCTCTACTGATGAGTTGAAAGGCAGGGCCACACACAATGAATTAAGCTATTTCACTCACTACCAACCATGTAGGGACAACTAGGGGGGTCAGGATAAAGCCACTGGCCTAATCCAATCCCACTTGGATATATACCAACAAGCATTTTAATAGTGGCCTTATTAATCCACTTAGGGGTTAACACAGCCCTAGCCTTAGTCTAGCCTAGCCTTAGCTAGAAATTAGCCTTTTAGAGAGAGAGAAGGTATTAGACCACACATCGGCTATATTGTATAAACAGTGGGGAGCAAGAGATGTCATGAGTATCTCACTGCCCCATCCTATCGCCCCCTTTCATTCAGCCTCCCCGTTGTCTTCTCTCCTAAAACCATTCCCATATTTCCCTATTTTGTCTTTTCTCTCCATTAGCTACTCTGTCACTGTCCAGGAGTCATATGCACACCCCTTTGATCAGATTTATTACACCAGCTGCGCTGACATCCTTAACTGGTTCAAGTGCACAAGACACAGGTAAGGAGCCTATGTGTGTGAAAGGCATGAAAGTCATAGAAACCTTATTGAATATGTATCTCCTTGCATTGCTTGAAATGTATTTTGAATGATTCCTTTATTGCATCCTTCTTGCCAATCTCTCAATTACTTATCTTGCCATTTCTCTTGGTTTAAAGGGTAAGCTACAGGACTGCCTACCGCCGGGGAGAAAAAACCATGTACCGCCGCAAGTCCCAGTGCTGCCCAGGCTTTTATGAGAGTAGGGAGATGTGTATCCGTGAGTATCAGCTGGTCTAGTATCCCTAAAGCCTGTTCCAATTCTTTTGACCGTGCTTTTCCTTTGTTTCTTTCTTTTACGAAAATACATTTATCATCCAATAAAATGGGCCCAGGTCTTCAGCAACAACACCATATTATACTGCCACGGGCATATCAATGGTTTGAGTGTATGCATTTTTGTGCATATTTTCTAAACATGCTGTAGATCTGTGATAAATTGTACAGTACAGTATCACATTACTCTGTATTCATATAGTGCTGTAAGCATTTATGATTGAGTAACTTGAGTATTCTTTTAGGTGGAATGTAGTATGTAGTAATTTAAAGATCTGAGTTTTGGGGAATAGGGGGTTTGCTGACTGTTCCACTTGGAAAATGAATTAGTCAGGCTAAACCCTAATGACTGTTGTCAACATGTGGCAAGACAGCCAATCAGGTGCCAGGAACCAAGAACAGGTGTTCGGCAGACAGAGAAACAGGGAAAGCCCAATGACAAAAACAACAACTGACTCTGCAACAGGGGCAAGCAGTAAAAAAAAAAAAACAACACTCAATTTAACAACCATATCATAGCTAAAATAATCTTGTCTCTGATCCTGTTTAGAGACATTCATTCCATTGGTTTGTTTCATGGGTTTGAAGATAGACTATTCAGTTTGATTTCTCATCCCATTAATTTGAATTGAGATTAGAGCCAATGGAGTTAAAATATCTAAACTAGCCAACAACATGAAAGATGGAGCGATAGTCACTTTCTTTATCTGCAGTGAATCAGCATTTTTATTTACTTGAGGGATGGGGTATAATGTGACTTAAGGCTCAAAGGGGACTTTATCTTCATTCTGAAAGAGATCTGTTGTAAACAGGATACAGTGTGCAACTATCACATGCTGCCCTTTGCTGCCCCTCAGTTTCCTCCTTTATCAATAGGCTTACTGTACAGTGTGTCTGAAGGGCAGACATATTGTGTCAAACCGAGATGACTGAATTACTTTGTAAGTGATGAAAGCAACATAGTGTCTATTAATGCAGACACACACTTAAAGATTCTGATTTGTATCAAAGCTGGCTTATCAAATCTTATTAAGAAGCATAGTTAACGACATAGACATATTTAGGGAGTTACAATACTCAATAACCTAACCATCAGGTTAAGAATTCAAGCAAAAAAAAGGTTTTAGTTTTTTTACTATTTAGCTTCTCAATTGCTTGTTACTTTTCCATTTTTTGAAAGGTTTATGACTATAAAACAAATGACATCATTGACATATAAAAAAAAAAAGTAAAAACACCCTATGTATTTCTTGTATGACAAATTTCTTAACATTTTCATGTCCCTTTCTCTCCTTCTTTATTTGTATCCTCCTCCTCTTCCCTCTCTCCAGCCCACTGTGTGGATAAGTGTGTTCATGGCCGTTGCGTGGCCCCCAACACCTGCCAGTGTGAGCCTGGGTGGGGGGGCTCCAACTGCTCAAGCGGTAAGGCTCCTCAGCTGTGCCTGTCTATCTGCCTCTGTCTGTCTCTTTCTGTCTCTGTCTCTTTTCGTGTCTCTCTGTTTCTCTCTCTCACACACAAGGAAACACACACAGCCTCTCTCACTCACACGCTTCACGGCACACAAACTTTCACTCATAAAAACTTTAACAGGCATATCTACTCTCTCAGAAACAATTATTCTTCACTCACCACACACATACCCCCTATCACCACCTCATCCCTTCCATATGGTCAACTAACTTACTTAACTGAAATTTTGTTTCTAAATGTTGTTGCAGGTCTTCTTTTATCCCAAACTAAACTCCTTTTACTAATACAATTCCCACCCCCCCAGTAGTTTTTTATGTGGAACCTCTTTGAAGGATGAAGGACATGATACCAGTTACTGTAAGCCCCCCTTCCTTTGTAGCATTACAGAGAAGACAGCTGTGGGTAAAGTGGGGGGCATCCTCCCTATTCTTGTGTGAGCCATCTCTTCACTGGGGTTTGCTTGAATTGGGACATCTCTGCCAACCCCTCTATGCCAACCGCCTCCCCTACTCCCCACCCGAATGTTGGGAGAGACACTTTTAATGAAGAATGAGAAGGAAGTCTGGGTTATTTAATATTTAGGTGAAAAGGATTATTTTGTGGGTGTATTACGTGATCTAAGGGATTGCGGGGTGTTTGTGTTACCACTGGAAATGGAAGTGTATGTGAGTGTGTGTGTTTGTGTAAGCGTGAGTTCCTGCCGGTGTGTTTTTACTCATACACACGCATGGGTGTATGTGAGTTCTAAGCATGTGTGCAACTGCATCTCCATACTTCTGTGTCTATATGAGGGGCCGTGTGCCCCACTGTCTTCTATTTAAGATTTTTAATAAAGAAGACTTGTTGTGTCTGGAACTGAAGACTCCCTGTGGACCTGAACAGGCTGGACTAGTCTGTCTGGCAAGGAGTCTGGTCCGCATTGATACTGTCAAGCTAGAATGCTACCTAATTAACTGTCTTCCTTAAATAGATAAACTTGAAAAAAATGGCTATCAAGTAGATACAGTTTTTCTGTTGAAAGATGCATAGCACCACAGTAAATAAATGTGGATAACTGGTGTGTCTTAGCTACACACATTTTCTTGCATAGCGACTGAAAAGATTGTGATATGAAGGTGAAAGTAAATAAGTTAAGGTCCACTTTCACATTGTGGTATGTAAGCATTGTTAACTGAAAGTAAGAAAAAAACGATCTAAGAATTGTCCCATACTTATGGTATCATTTGCACACAGACACACGCACACACACACAAGGTTCAGTGTCTGTTTTCTGCCTATGGCCCATTTGTGCGTCAGTCTACAGTAGGTAGGGAAACATGTGGCATGGGATGTATTAACATATGTATTATGTATTAACATATTAACAAAATAACTGATCATGGATGGATAGCAATATACTACCATTGTGCTACATGTAATCTTCACATGTGGCCCTTCTTTATTGCCCTTTGAAAAGATTAGAGTCAGATCACTGACTGGAAGAGTCAAAGATTACCATGTTTTGAATATCCTTTTCCTTTTAAACCAAGTAGCCTTAGCTCATACAGTCTCTGTTTCGGTGGCCTCCCAAAACGATACATGCATTCAACATTACCAAAGTAATGTGACTTTCATTTCCTCAAGAGGCCAAAAAGACCAGACCTATTGTTGCATCCATTTAACGGGTCAAGAGACCCCAACAATATGTCTGAGGATGGTTTTAGGGGTTCACGAACAAGAAAAAAAGGGAGGACATTTATTTTTTTGAAGAGAAAAAGAAGAGAAAGAAGAATAAGAGAGAGATAGTAATGCAGGAAATCACCTCAGGGCCTAGGACTTGTGATTTAGAAGTAGGCCGGACACATGACAGCAAGAACACAAGGAACTCTGGAGGACTATTCTTATTATATTTCAGGAGAGTCATTGGCTGTAAACTGTTCCAAAGAAAGAATCATCACCTCTTAATTGTATTAAACTCTTAGTTTATTCGGTATTTAGCTATTATACAGTATAATGTTGAACTGTAACTGTAACTTCTCAGTCATTCATACAATCACTTAAAAAGAAACACTGCAACCAGCTGTTGAGAATAATTTTGAGGTGGCGGATCCAATTTCAATCCCACTCTGCAGCCGTAAAACTGCTTTACCGTGTTCACTTTTTTGTTTACAAGTAGGTTTACATGTATGGTTAGCTAGTTAGCTTGGAACCTGGTAAACTTGAGTGGATTATATGCCAAATTAGGAGGGTTTGTGTTCCCTGCAATGACAAACTCACACACAAACCAGCTAAGACCATTTGTCCGAAAGCAGTGTGTCTAGTGTTAGGTCTATGTGTGTGCCTGACACAGAGATATGTGAGATTTTGTCTCCATTGAGACACACTGAATTTCTGAATTTCACTGAAAGCTGACCGATGTCCCTTTGTGCTTCTTAGATAATTAATATACATGTTTGGCTTCAGCAAACGGTTAAAGATTTGACACTCTTGTACTGTTGTCCAGTTACAGTAAAATGGCAGAAAATTGTTGTTGTCGGTCATAGGCCATGCATTCAGAAAACTATGAGAAATAACCTCACAAACTACATTTCAGCAGGCCAGCTTGAATATCTCAATCTAGTATCACTCAAAAGTTAATCACCATCGTCGATTCCTTAGAAACACACACGCATGCACGCACGCACACACACACACAAAGATAGTAAATATGAGCAGTGGTCCACACAATACTGTGGAAAACATGAGGAATCGTACAGATGTTTTTTCTCATCTGGAATCCTACGGATCCCTGTGAAGAAAAATGACTGTTCCCAGGAGCTTGCTGGACTGACGCACTGTGCATAGCTTTGCATGGCAGAGTGGGCGATCAGAAACTAATGGAAAAACACTCCCTCTCACTGTCCCTACATCCTTACTTCCATCACTCTTTGGTCTGGGGCAAGGTCTGGGCCACATCAACATTCAAATGGAAGGTCAAATTACTCAATGTATTTCAATTTATTTTTCTTTCTATGACGAAAAACTAATTTTTTTTCAGTATTGGTCCAATGAACAAAGTGAATACATGACACATGAAAACCTGGAGTGTATTATAAACTTACACAGTTTGTTAGTCATAAATTAGTCATTGTTTTCCTTATTAAGTTATTGAAAACAATCTACTTTCAAAACAGGACATATTGACCCAAATCATGATATAAACAACCACATGGTAAAATCCCTCTCTCCTTCCTCCCTTTCCTTCCTTCTCTCCCTTTTACTTATTTTCAGTGCGCATGAGTGGATGTGTGTGTTTATGGGGGTTGCTGGGTCTTGAATAGGGCGACAAAGCAGAACAAGCTGTCCCAAGGCTGCAGTGTGAGAATCCCTCCAGGTCAGGTTGTGGTGGGTCCTCTTTATCTAGGTCAGCTTTCATAAAGGTAGTAGAGTCCCAGTGTTGAATGTAAGTGTTTTCTCTCTCTCTCTCTCTCTCTCTCTCTCTCTCTCTCTCTCTCTCTCTCTCTCTCTCTCTCTCTCTCTCTCTCTCTCTCTCTCTGGGTCTTTCTTTATTCCTTCCTTTCATTCCTGCTTTCTTTCTTTTGTTGCTTTCTTTTTTGTATCTTTCCCCCTCTGTGTATTTTTCTCTCTCCCTACTTATTTATTTGCTCTCTAACTCTATGTTTGAGTTCAGTTTGAGTTCCCCTTTTTCTTTCTTTCTTTTTCTTTCCCTCCCCCCTCTCTCACTGCCTATCTCTCCCTATAGTACCTCTTCTTTTCTACCTTCACTACTCTGATTTGGTCTTGCTTCCCCTCTTCCTCACACCCCGGCTTGCACCGCTCACACAGACACTTTCTTCCTCTTCCGGGCCATCCTGTGTGATATGCGAGGTGCTCAGGCCCCAGATGAGACAGGGCGCTTCTCTTTGGACTAATGCAGGAGACATAATAGACCTGTTAAGTCCCTCTGCATAGTGGTCTCAGCTCCATGAGAATGGAATGGCACACACGCATCCGTCCATGTACCACAGTGTCACTCAGGCTAGACATCCATAGATTTATGGCCTCTATGACAACATGTGGCATCCACATGCATCCTCTCATCCAAGGGTGTTTCATTAAGATCAATTTAACTTACCTTTTTTCTAGTGCATAGGTGCACTGCATGATTGAGTTGCACCTTCAAGCTAATGTAGCAAGCCAAAGACACTTTGGAAAGTGGGGTCCCTATTAAAAAGTAACTCAAGGTGTTAAATATGTTTAAGAATCCTCATGAAATTCTATATTCTGTAGATTTCTTCAGAATTCCCCTTACTGCATCTTCTACAACTCCATCTAAAGAGTTAGAGTCTGTAGTTGTCCTTCCAGCACTGAGAAAGCAGTGATATAGACTCATTCTTCATAACTTATTGGTATAATGTTGGACTAACTCTTTTAATACAGAGTTTGGCAGTGAGATAACTGCAGACCTTTTCGGTCTTTTTCCCAAAAGACCAAAAACCCATTCAACTAATAACTAACTTTTTACATGAAGATGTGTTTTGAAGATTAAAGCCTTCTAGAATAAACATGCAGTAAAAGGCACTCTGGGGTGGCTCATGTTTACAACCTTTAAAATATTGTATGCTGTAACTGCAGTCCCTCCCATCCTCTGTGAATTTGATGATAGGAGTGTTGGATCCATTGGCATAATGCAGGAAATCCTCACTGAACATTTGGGTTGTTATCTAATTGTGGTTGAAACCCCTCTGCAAAAGGTTTACAGGTTGGGTATAAGGTCACGGTCAACGTGTCCTAAAATGTTTAAACTCAACTTTCATTTGGGTATTGGATGTTTGGAGAAGTTGAACAAACGTACGTCTATGTTGGTTTTTGCTGAGGTGATGGTAGGGTAGGGTAGACAGCAGATTTGTTGCAATTCAAAGCAGGTCAGGGACAAAAATATATCCTGGTGACTCCATGAAAGATGATAGACGTAAGAGCAGGTTGTGGCTATGTGGTATTTTCTGACCTGATTTTATGTGGCCTCATAATCCGTTCTATTTCAATATGATCTATGAAGCTTTGGCCAGGATGTGGGATTTTTGGGGTAAAAAACCTGTCTACATTTAAGTCTAACAACTCATACAGTATTCTGTATAAACATAACAGACTCACAGAATGAATTTATGACCAAAATTGAATGGAATAGAATTAACAATCTTTTTGTCTTTTCTTTCCCCCCCTTTCCTAGCTTGTGACAACAACCATTGGGGGCCCCACTGTAGTAACCGCTGCCAGTGTCAGAACAGGGCATTATGTAACCCCATCACCGGGGCGTGTATCTGCAACCCCGGGTACCGGGGCTGGCGCTGCGAGGAACACTGCGATGCTGGCACCTATGGAAATGGGTGCCAACAGAAATGCCAGTGCCAGAATGGTGCTACTTGCCACCATGTGACTGGGGAGTGCAACTGTTCGCCGGGATACACCGGCGCTTTGTAAGTCATCACACCCATACACACACACACACAGACGTGTATAGAGGCAGGTGAAGATGTGGGCGCAATACACCAAGTAAACATCAGTCATTAACCTGTCTCTCTCTTTGATGCCCACAGCTGTGAGGACCTGTGCCCGCCAGGAAAGCATGGTCAGCAGTGTGAGGAGAGGTGCCCATGCCAGAATGGTGGGGTGTGCCACCACATCACTGGACAGTGCTACTGTCCAGCTGGATGGATGGTAATTCATCCTCAACACATACACACACACACACACACACACACACACACACACACACTGACAACAGTTCACTAGAATTTACAGTTCATGCATCCACTCATGCAAACATGCAATGACACCAAAAACTACTATTTTTTTTGTCTCCTAATGCTTACAGGATAACATCTATCAGTACATTGATTATATATGATCCTTATGTACATGCCTTTGTATTAAGGGTACGGTGTGCGGCCAGCCATGTCCAGAGGGTCGCTTTGGCAGGAACTGCTCTCAGGAGTGCCAGTGTCACAATGGGGGAAAGTGCGAATCGTCCACAGGCCAGTGTCTTTGCAGCCCTGGCTACACTGGAGAACGGTAAGAAAGCCTGATTGCAACCCAAATATGCAATTTGGGAGTATAAGGGTGTCTGTTCTATACATTTAATAGTAATACATTATTCTTTGTTTATTCATATATTCAACAAAATGAAATGTGGGAAAAACGTTACATTAAGGTAACATTAACTATCATGTAACTACATAGCAATAGCTAACACTTACACTTACATTTAACCTAGGTACCTATTTTTACTATAGGCATTAATATATAATTACATAGTAGTTAATGTAACCTTAATAGAAAATGTTTTCCAAATTTAGTTAACAGTCTACTGCTTACTGATAGAGGCACAAGAATAACTGCTAATATTTTGACTATCTTAAGCTGGTCTTCATTTACAAGTTCCTGTCAAGAACGATTGGCAGTGCGGGTTAATTGCTCGCTAACTCCTGCCCTCTACTTCACTGACCTTGTTTTTGGCCAGTGGATTGATCTGGCCGCAGTAGTCCTGGCAATTCACTCAAACAGATTAACTACATCACTTCCAGGGACATGTACAGTCTGATATTCGGTTTGCGTTCATTGTCAATCATGTCACACTTTGACACAAATGAAGTCACTTTGATGGGATATCACAAATGTGGAAAACCTCATGAGAACATGAGAGGATCTCTAGTTAGTTAATTAAGTTTCAAATCAGAAAAGTATGGTGAAATTTAGCTTATTTTCCTTATTATATATTTATATAATACTATTTTCCTTAAAATATATTTATCAGACAAATCCAGACACTTTTTCCAGGTCTCAGGATAATATTACTTCTTCACTTTACATCAAAGTACATGAACTACCATGTAACTACATCACAATACCTATAGTAAAAACATTGTAAGTACGTAGGAAATGCTATGTATGGTATTACATGGTGTAAAGTGTTAGCGGTAGTAGGTTATTACAAAATTAAAAGAAGGCACAGTATGGGGGAGAGGTATGATAAGCAAGTGGATATTGTAAAAAGGCAGTTAACATCTACTTACCTATGGAAAGTCCAACCTTCTCCAAACCAAGTTTCACTTGTGTAATAACTTGCAGTTCCTATGTAACTAAAATGTTGTTACCAGGTAGTGAGCACCAGGTAGTGCTCTGTTACCTTAATGTGTAAAATGTTGCTGAAAGTTTATATGAACTCATATATCATACCCTCTAAAAAAGCAAGTACATAAAACATTTACTATTTTGTCCTTGCAATCTATTATTCCTGTCTTACGTCCCTATGTGGTATCTAGCCACAGTCCTGTCATTACTCTCGTAGGGGAGTTAACTTACAGTGACACAGTAAACACACTACAGAAGATGCTAGGCTAATGCTAAACTTAGCAATGTTATTGTTTTCCCTCCACAACTCCTCCACATTTGTGTCCAACCAACCAAGAATGGCTCAGTGAACAAAGGGCTTTCGAGGTGAAGTTGATGTTTTTCTATGTAGACAAGTCTGGTAAATACTTGCTTGTATGTTGAATGGAATTACTATATTAATATGTGTTTACAATTATGTGTTTTCACTTTTCAAGGCTTCAGATGCAAAGAGGACAAGTTTCTGTTCCCACACTCCACTCAAGTACACTCAAACATTCCAACCACATTGATAGGCATAAAGAACACTCTTAGTCGTCCTTTAAACTTGGTGCCATTTTGCTCTGTAGCAGCTGTGTTTGTGTGTGTGTGCACAATTTTGTGTGGGTGTTTTTTGGTTACAGATAGAGAAAAAAGGGAGCGAACGGAAGTGAATAGAATTTTGTGTGTGTACACTGCTATCCACCTGTGTTTGTATGTGAGTGTGTGCAAGGATGTATGTGTGTTTGTGTGTGTGTGTGTGTGTGCGTGTCTGCTGGTGTGTGTGTGTTTGACCACAGGAGTGTGGATCAGGTCCATACCACTAGGGTTACAGTAGGATGCATGATGTCTCTGTGGCTAGAACTCTGTCTACTGCATGTCAGCCTGGAGAGTCATGGGATGCTCGAGTTGTAGGCTAGGCTAAATCTTACACTTATATGGACTCTCCCATGGCACACTGGAGCTGGGCTTGATTCCAACAATTGTAAATAACCTTCCCTTGTCAGTTTTCCTGAAAGCATGATATAAAACTTAAAGAATGCATTAAAAGGCTTACAGGTATACTTTCTACAATATAACATAATCTAGTACATCACATTGCGTTAATTTGACTAAGATTTAATGTGCCTCTTTCAACAAATTAAAATTAAAATTCAAACAAATAAACACAGTTATTTGCTTCTGGGTCCCACAGAGTAGCAACTGGATGGTGTTACAAATAGTAATGTCTTGGCCCAGTGGTGGCAGACATATTCAGACAGTGTAAAAATACATGCAGAAACATTGAATGTATTCGAAATCCACGAGTAGAAAATAATTTGATCCTTTGGGAAAATGCTTCTGAGAATGCATCTGGCATCATAGAAAGAGTAGTGCCAAATGATGAGATAATAATTCATATTTGCGTATGTAAGACCTATCCCGAGTCATGGTTTTATATACGAAAATGGATGCCCAAAATTGAATCTGCATTACACGCTGTGCACATATATCAAGCAATTCCCAAAAGGCTTGAAAAGTAACTAAACACCAAACCCTTTTTTTTGTAAAACACAGATGGTTAATACTCAGGCATGGGTAAACTGATCGATCCTGTTCTGTATTCACAACAAATATTTGCAAAATGTTATTATTATTTGGTGGTAAATTGCAGACCTTTCAACCTCTAGTGGTTAAAACATTTTAAGAAATTTGTGATGAATGTGTACCTTTTTGAGGTAATCTGACATGTCACAGGAGTGGGTGGTGTGTGATAATTGGCCGTGTTCATGGACCACGTTTCAGGAAGCCCCAAAAAGAATATGAATGAAATGTCTCCAACCCAGTGGCGATTTTAGATCCTTTTTAGGGGGCTCAAGCACCCCTAGATTTCATCTCAGCACCCCTACAAATCTAAATGTTCTCTTAATTGTGTTAGTGTTTAACTTTAAAATTTAATACGTTTTCTTCCGGGGGAGCATGCCCCCGGAACCACCTAGAGGGTCGGGGGTTCGCCGTATCCTTCTCACCTTTTTTACCCCTGACCTTTTTCGCATGCCGGTTATTAGCAAGGGGGTTTAGCACTTTTGCAAGGCACTGTATTCATGTCACATTCTCATTGGGGGCTGAGCACCCCTAAATGTCTGATCCTAGAATAGCCCACATTTTTTCAAAATAAAGCATTGTTTTTAATATAAAGTGAAGGCGCTAAGGGAGAAATCAGAATGCTCAGTTACTAGTTAAGTGATAAATGAATGGAAAAATAACACTGAGCTCTTACAGTGTTTGCTAGAGAGAATGTAAACATAGCTTCCCCAATCAGTGTTCTCATGCACTCAGCCATGCCAGGCAGTAGAGTAGAGCTTTAAGTCCATATAATTAGCAGTATCAGAGAAAACGCACCATATACTTAGCCTGCCCAGTGAATGTACAGGAATAGCACTGCAAGTGCACTTTTATGAGTTAATAAGGGCTTGAGGGAAGCCAAATGTCAAAGCAAAAAACCTCTGGTGCCCTACCGCTGGGCTAGTAACTGGGCCCAACTATGACACACCCTACTGTAGACCAGGACTGGAAACTAGAACCAGACCAGGGTAACGGGTTTGTTGAAGGAAAGAGGGATGGGATGTGTGTGCGTGTGTGTGTTTATGAGGTGGGAGGTACAGTAGGGTGGTGTTTGGGTATCTGTGTGCATGTGTGGAGGTTTAGGAGTGAGTTTGAGTTGGTGTTTTTGTGTGTTGTCGGAGTGGGTGTTGCTTTGTGTGTTGGGAGGGGGGCATCTGTTTTCCTGGAATAATACATCTATTTAGATATACACAAAGAGGCTACAATACTATTACATTTGAATTTAGTAGCAGTACTGCTTACACTTCTTGTAAAGACTGCAAGTCTCAGCCCCCATGTGTATGTTCACACCCAGCTGTCTCTGTACTTTACTTGTAGTTTTTTGACCAACTGACCTTGACAAATGCCATCTGCTGAAGCAAAATAATGAGTGTGATAAGTGCGGTCCCATTGGCATGCTTTGAATCCTGAGAGTTTGACAGCTTCATTCATTTTATGTAGGCAATCACTAACAGTGCTAATGCTGGAGAATGCTAAGAGCGCCTCTTTGCTCCAGTGAGAGAGATAGGGGCTAAGAAGCGTTGTAGCGTTGTAGGAGTCCTGAGGGAGACTGGACTATCAACAAGTAGGAAATATAGTCTAGTGGTCACTTCAAAGATGGAAATGGAATGTAGTGCAAATGAGTTGTGGTGAGGAATTTAAGAGTGTTGTTTTATAAAGCTAAACCCTCAATATTCTGAAGGTATATATTGGCACTGTCTGCCAGAAGGACTGAAACAGTGTCTAAAATGGTAGATTTATAAATCACTTGAGAGATTAACAGGTATGTAAATGACAGACAGTAATACAGCACAATTGACTAATGATAACCAATAAGACAATAAGATACATATCGAGGGACACTGAAAAACCTGAGAAAACGCATTATTCTAACTGAAAAACTTACTGATACAATCTTGTAAGAATCTTGTCCATCTTTTTTCTCAACCCAATCATTGTGGGATTGCTGAACGTTTTCATTATAATGGCAAAAGGTTTCCAAGTCATAAACAGAGCTTGATTTTGTGGTGAAAATCACCTTGAAAAGATCAGCTTTTGGTTGTACAGTATCTGTAATCAAGGAAAAGATACTTCGGTTGAGATGTATTGTTTATTTACAAAACTTTTAAGCACCCTAGCTATTAGACTTTTAAGGGTTTGGTTTATTTGAAAAAAGTATGATTCTTGTGAAAAAGAGTGTCAACCGCATGTCCCTCAGACTTTCAGAGGTGCCACATACCCCTGAACGTTGAAATATATAACTTTTTGGTGCATATGCTTTTTTACAATTATTAGAATCATAAGAAAGGTAGAACAGGGGATTGTGATGAAACAGAAGTCAAAAGCTTTGCCTTGGGGGCACAAAGTGCTGCATGTGTAGAACCTAGACCACGGGACCATGTGGCCCACAACAATCAACTTTGAATCTGAGTAGTTCACCCCAGACCTCTATCTCATCCCCTGTCTGCAGGTGCCAGGACGAGTGCCCGGTTGGCACGTATGGCATGGGCTGCAGCCAGACATGCCGCTGCGTAAACGGTGCCAAGTGCTACCACATCAGCGGGGCGTGTCTGTGCGAGCCGGGTTACACGGGAAAGATGTGTGAGGTCCGCCTGTGTCCGGAGGGCCACTACGGCCTCAAATGTGACAAGAGGTGTCCTTGCCACGCGCACAACACACGCAGGTAAATCAAGTCCTAAGTCAATGTAGCCCTACTGTCAGTTTGACAGCTGTGAGTTGTTCCCTAATGTTTGAGTGTGACTGTGGGAAGCAGATGTGTATTGGGGCCAGGGCCCAGGCCACCTATTCAGTCTGTATGTGTTTGTGTGTGTTTGTGTGTGGTTAACAATGTTTCTATGCACATAAACTGCATGCTTAAACCTTCCCATGTCTGTTTGCGTGTGCCAGACAGTTTGACAGTTAGACAGATCTCTATTGTGCCAGTGCCTGTATTTCAGATAGGCTGGCACAGCTGCTAGGGTCCATGTGTCGTGGATGAGGACAGCTGCTCTGCTCTGTCTCAATAGGGCTACTGTTTCAGGTGGAAGGGGGTAGCTGAAACTTAAACAGGTACAACAGCAACAAGCCCATTGTGCATTTAGACCCGACAGATCCCGCCTCTGTCCTCGTTAATCCCTTCCCCCCTATCTGCGCAACAGCCGAAAATTCTTGGGATCGTTTTTTATAAGTGGTGTACTATCTGAATGGGTTAAGTGGTTGACAGGCAAAGTGTGGACATCCCAAACTGCCCTTAGAACTGAGGGGATGTTAGCTAATACTTCATCATCCTAGACATGCTGTCTTACCTTTTGCATACTTGTTCTCAGGGATGTTCCATAAGAGAGAACATTTTCAATTGACCTCTGTAACAATTTGATTGCTGCCCAACAGTGTTATTAGATGGACTCTGTCACTTACTTAACAGGTTATTTTCTTTTTGCCCCTTTAGCTGCCACCCAATGTCCGGTGAATGTACATGCCAACCTGGCTGGTCAGGGCTCTACTGTAACGAAACATGCACCCCTGGGTTTTTTGGAGAAGCTTGCCATCAGGTGTGCCAGTGCCAGAATGGTGCCGACTGCCACAGTGTATTGGGCGAGTGCATCTGTGCCCCGGGCTTTAAGGTATTGGAATGTCGGAGTTACAGATGCTGAGGCAAAATCGTAGGAATGGTTTGCAAGGATAACATAATAATAAGAGATAATAAAATAACTTTCCGATTGGAGGTACTGACCTCTTTAAAGGAAATGTCCAGTATAAACTTAGTCAATATACGTACATTCCCATATTCCCATATAAGTTAAAAGCATGTTAACCTTTGTTAGTGTACAGTACCGAAAAGGTAGCATTAGAATCATGCAAATATGAATACTAAACACTGGAAGTTAACTTACATTTACATTTAGTAATTTAGCAGACGCTCTTATCCAGAGCGACTTACAGTAAGTACAGGGACATTCCCCCAAGGCAAGTAGGGTGAAGTGCCTTGCCCAAGGACACAACCGTCATTTTGCACGGCCGGGAATCGACCTTCTGATTATTAGCCCAATCCCCTAACCGCTCAGCCATCTGACCCCCCATCTAACTTCTTCCAGGGGCCCAACTGTTCCACACCCTGCCCTGCTGGCACCCACGGAATCAACTGCTCATCTAGCTGCAGCTGCAAGAACGGAGCACTGTGCTCATCGGTAGACGGAGCTTGCTCCTGCAAAGCAGGTAGGTTTCATGCCAACAAACACTCAAAGTACTCATCTTGTTGAGTCTATTGATTTTAGTTCATGTATGATAGATCATTTGTGACATCAACTAAATCCTTACTATGTATATATTTCCCTTGAACACTAATTTCACATCATTGTTATTTCCATGTGTTCTATGTGTAAATATGAGCCTACTTTCTCATTATAACAATGTCTGTGATGGTGAATGTTTCTCCATAGGGTGGCATGGAGTAGAGTGCTCCATCAACTGCCCAAGTGGAACATGGGGGCTGGGTTGCAACCGTACCTGTAAGTGTGGAAATGGTGGGGCTTGCAACGCCCTCAATGGTCACTGTACCTGTGCCCCTGGGTGGAGGGGTGAGCGGTGCGACTTCCCCTGTCAGGTGAGTGAATAATGATGTCATTTGTTGCGCAACTATGCATCATGACAGAGTGTATACCATTACTATTTTTTATTATTAATTAAATAAAATTATAATAAATTAATTACAATTAATACAATGAAAATGACGTAACATTGTTGAATGTCATATGAATATACATCATCTTAAAAACATCTTTAAACAACAATGAATGTGTTCTACATTTGAATAACATATTGCTGAATATGAATTGCACCAGTGCAGCAAATGTGCAGAAAAGCATAATTTTTTAGGATCTAATCTTTTTTAAATCTTTAAGCAAATTTAATTCAAATCTAGCACGAAACTACGTTTAAACTGCATGGAAATCCTTGAACTATAGCAGGAAACTTTTTGTACCAAGTGTTGAGTAGTCACATGCTATGCCAGGCACTACAGTTCTTTCATCCAGAGCTTGCCATAATTACAAATCCACTCTCTCCAAGAGCACCAGGATTCAGGAAGTAAGGAGTTAGTGGATTAAGTCAGGTTCTGTTTCCAATAGCCTCAGCATTGGGAAGCCAATAAGCCAAAGGATTTGTTGGGATAGTATCCAAGTAATACGTTTTATGGTTTGAACATTCTTTTTCTTGATTTCAATACTGAAGAGATTTGCAGGGTGAGATACATAAATGTCATATTCACATTGGCCGACTAAATAACTTTAAATACAGCTTTATAATTGTTTTAAGTTACAAACAATAAAATTAGTCTTGTCAGTTTACCTTCCAAAATGTTTAAAATAAACACGTTTCCTAATGTACATTATAAAGATGTGAACAGACTATAAACTAAAATAAAATAAGGACATAAAATATAGTATGGAGAACATCTGCCTGAGGATGTAAACTTAGATTTCTGATTCTAGTAATGCATATGCCCTTTTACTATTTAACAATTTCCCTGCCCTGAGGTTAGTATCAGATTCAAGATAGTTACAGTACATTTATGTTTGTGAAAATATAGGGAACATATACCTGGCAACCCGTATACACTTTGCAGATCATGATTATATCAATTATTCAGACTGGTATCTTCTGTGATCTTCTCAGGATGGCACCTATGGTGTAGACTGTAGGGAGCGCTGTGACTGTAGCCACGCTGATGGTTGCCACCCTTCAACCGGGCACTGTCGATGTCTGGCGGGATGGACTGGTAAGTGTGGATCCAAACCTAAGGAAAAAGAACTGTCAACTCATTGACATAAAAGATCACAATACAATAGTGGAACCCCCTCATACTTACTTGCAGACTCAAAAGAGAGCCAAGTGAGAGGACTGAGTGATGCACGCCTTCTTCATAGTATACTGTATACAATCTCTTTAATTTGCTGCATCTGGGCAGATTTTGGTTACACACTGTTTTGGTTACACGCTGCCTTTGTTACCTGGTACTGTGTACATAACCTGTTCAAATTGTGCAACTCATACTTATGGAAAAGGGGATGTGTTGTGACATGTCTGGACAAAATAATTAGCAAATTCTGAGACAATCAATGGGCTGAGAATGAGAATTCTCTCCTGCTCTGCTCTCCTCTCCTCTAGTGCTCAGGTCGAGATGCAGGCGGCATAGTAATTCCACTACCTTGTCTTACTGCGTCAAGCATTTAATACGAAGGCATTTCTTCCTAGCTACTTAACCGGAGTTTATCGCCAGCATTCCGGCATTGCCTAGCAACACGAGAACAGTTCTCTCAAAGAGGCCTTTGTACCCCGGACTTGGTTCCTCGCTCACTCTCACTGTAGCCTATCGGCCCCACGACTGCAACAGCCTGGTGGGAAGCAGAGAGAGCAAGGGAGAGAAACAGAGAAGACAGAGAGAAAGGGAAGAGAGAGAGAGAGTGAGATTCGCAGACAAAGAGGGAGAGAGGCGACCTAGAGACGGGGAAGGTGGGAGGGATAGAAAGATAGAGGAATGGATACAGGGTTGAAGGGAGGTGTGTATGTATCAGACAGGAAAAAAGCAAGTAGGTTTGAAAGAGAAACGTTGGTTGGAAAGAGAGTTGGAAACAAGATGGAAAAACAAGGCAGTGAGTAAGGACATGCTTGTGGAGATAGTGAGAGAATGAGTGGAATGGAGAAATGACAGGGTTCTGGGATAATAAAGAAAAAGAGTGAGAAAGAGTTAATGAAAGACGTAGTGAGCCTCAGTAAGAGAAAGACAGACAAAAAAGAAAAAGAACAGTCAGTTTTCATAAGAAATTATTATACCAAGTCTAGTTATGTTTTTAAACAAATTCCCTAGTTTTTTCTTGGTAAACAAGCTTGACATGATTCTCCCTTACCTTTGTTATGGTAGCTCAGTTGGAGCTGTGTAATTGAGAAACTCAATAGCCTCTAATCTCCTCATTGAATTAGTCATCCTCCATTCTTCCTCTCTATTCTTTCTCTCTTCTCTCTCCATTTTCTCCCACCCACCAAGATCCCGTTTTCTAGACAGCGCTGGTAGAGCCATGTTTACACCTCCATTGTAACATCCTGAAATCCTCATATTCTGAAAACAATATTGAACTGTAAATGTTCTTGTTTTACAGTCTTTCATATTATTTTTTAAAGGACAATTAGTTGTTGTTTTCTTTGCTGCTTAGAAATAGCTGGTTTAATAGTGGAGGGAGGATTCTGAGAGTGTATTCTGGTTCTCTTGTGGTTCTTGGTAACTGATTCACATTATTCTCAATCTGACTGTGTGCACAAGCTTGCGTTTGTCCTTGCTTTGAAATTGCGAAAGATGGAAAGAGTTTGAGGCGCAATATGACACCAAAGTCTTTTTTTTATTACAGTTTTTCTCAATTGCTAAAACACTAAAACCCATTGGCTGAACAAAGTTCTCAGTTGCCTGAACTCATGTAGCTAATTGTGCCTGTCTGTTGTCAATATCTTAAACCATTTCACATGGTAAAACACAATTTGCAGATCTCACTTAGACTGTTCAGCAAAACTCTAAACACATTCTAATTTTTAAAACACATTCTGCACTCTAATGCACATGTCATCCATGCTGGTAAACACAAATGGCAACAATCAAATACATATAGGCCTAGAGAAAACATGTCATTGACTAAACACATCCACTCAAAATTGATTTCACTTATAATGTGACACAACCAATATAAGCCAGTTCAGAGAGCAAACAGGTTGTTGAAGGTGGGAAAATATTGCTTGTGATGTCGACAAAGTGCTCTGGCCTAACCCAGCCCAAAGACAAGAAGAAGCACATTGATCACATGTTTACTTCTTTGATTTTTGTCCCTTTCAGTATTGTATACTGTAGTAGGCCTACAGTGCATTGTAGGCTGTATACTGTACAATGAACAAATTGTATGGCCCTGAACATTGTGCTTTCCATTTGTTACAGTAACAGTACTGACTGCTCAATAGATTTTGATTTTGAAGAGTGAGTTGTGAGTAGTGAGATGCAGGGTACAGTACTGTATAGGGGGTACAAGGAGGAGAAAGAACAAAACAATTGCAAAGAGCAAAGCAGAGTAGTAATTTCTGATCAATTTTGAGCTACTATGATAGAACATGTTTTTGTTCATCAAAAGACAATGACGGATAAATATGAAATTTGTTTTGAGATTACGTAAAAATGTACTTCTCCCTGAGAACTATATGTTTTGAACAATGTGTTTTCTATTTTTTGGTGTATTGTTTACTGACTGCTTGATAGTGTATATCATTTTAATCACTTTGTTTATGATTTGAGAGCAGTGTTTGATTTTGAGCACAGGTAAATCTGTTTTGATGCGAAAGTTTGCAAGAGGATTCAGAGGTTTTGTAAATAGTGCTTGAAGATGAGGTTTTGTGTTTACAGTTTTGAGAAAATGGGTGACTGTTTCAAGAAATGTGTTTTAGCAATTGTGAAAAACTGTAATTGTTCTCTGTGCAACTCACACATGCTATGTTCTGATGTGGTTCTTCTGGCAAATAATAACAATGCCACAAACATCAGACAGTCATACTTCTTCTACAATATGAACAGACTTCAAATGACTTTATCAGACAAACACATTATTTGTCAAAGGTGGGTGTTCCTACAGTTTTTGTGGCGTCATGCCAGACAGTATTGATTGTGGGCTTAGATTCTTGAAGGCTGGCGTCTGGCCTAAGAATGTTCAGTGATAGGCAGTGTTGGGGGTAACGTGTTACTGTAATCAGATTACATTTGTCTGTAACGCAGTAATGTAACGCATTACTGTTGATAACTTCAGTAATCGCATTACAGTTACTAATACAAAAATGTATTGCGTTACTTGCGTTGTCTTGCGCGAACACAACCTCTAATCTGTCAAAGCATCTTCAACGGCAACATGCTAACTCAAGACTATAGATAAGGATCCCCGAACCCTGAGTGACACTGACGCTGATAAAAGGTTGCCGTTGCCATTGTTGCCGACACAAGCCAAGCAGCCACGACTTGACTTTCAACATCAGCAGGTTACCAAAGCAGAGATAAACAGGCTTGTAGCAGCATACATAGTAGAGGAAATGTTGCCATTTAAAGTTTTAAGCATTATTTTATTTTGAGACATTTTGCTTACTGCCAGTACTGTAGCCTTGTTATGCTTGACAACTTTTAGGTTGATGTTCACAACTTTTTTGTCAGCTTTGTGGTATTAAAAAGCATAAAAGAGAGATCTGTCCTCATTATAATAAGTATGAGTTGATTTGGGCATATATATTGTTATTTGGCAAGTGCATCTCAGGTGATGTCACATAGTAATCCAAAAGTAATGTAACTAGTAGTGTAACTAGTTACTTTCAGCAGTGAGTAATCTAGTAAAGTAAAGCATTACTTTTAGTAACTAATAATGTGTAATCTATTACTTTTTTTGAGTAACTACCCCAACACTGGTGATAGGAAAGCGATTCTGTAATTAGCTCCCCAACAACACCAAGTATTTATCTCTTAGACTGGAGGCTAGGGTGAGGCTTACCCAAGTGTGTGCTGATGATACAGTGCACACAATAATAATTACAATAGGGTTTAGCATCTTTTGGTTACAGCATCTTTGTCTAGCAGATCAGGTTTAGTGGTCAAACAATGGTGGGTCAGGTTCTCTGGTTAGAGTTGCACTTCAAGTATAGGGTTCAGGAAATATCTCTATCGCTCCATCTTTCTTACTCTAGCTCATGGGCGTCGTTCCCCAGTATATATCTGCTGTGCCCCAGTAAAATCTAAAGTTTGAGTTTTAACAATTTACTTTATTGGTCAAAGCATTAATTTAGATAGATAATCCCGGAAAAAATAAACGCAGTATCCCAATTAACGCTTGTAAAAGTGTTTTAACCAAAAACACAAACCGATGCACGCAGAATTCCATGTCAGCTCGCTCTTCTGAGCTTGCCAAATAGCCACTGCAGCACGCACACAGAAGTCCAGGTGTCAGACTCGGCATACAAGTC
This sequence comes from Thaleichthys pacificus, assembly GCA_023658055.1. Lineage (NCBI taxonomy): Eukaryota > Metazoa > Chordata > Actinopteri > Osmeriformes > Osmeridae > Thaleichthys > Thaleichthys pacificus. The sequence continues at coordinate 4,533,239 of CM042865.1, forward strand.
AGAATTGCGGTAGGCTAAGAAAACATTACAAAACTAAAGATAGTTTCTAAATGAGACCTACCGATCATCTTATTTTGACTAAAACATAAAAACATTATTACATGAAGCAAAAAAAAAACACTATTTGTGCTCAAATGAATTAACATGAATGAATGAATGAATCGCATTAACTATTGATGTCCCTGCCAAAGCTGATATCAAACTTGTGTCCCTGAACTGTTGTATAGTGGGTTAAGCGAGGGGAGTTTCTATAGCCAAGTAGTGCATTGTGCGCAGCAAGCTTGAAAGAAAAAAAGGGATATGAATAGGGGCCTGTGCCCCAGTACAGTTTTATGTCTAACAACGCCTCTGCTCTAGCTTTAGTATCAGCTTTTTCAAGCAACAAAGAATTGATGAATGGTACTAGAATAGAGTGTTGTTTAAAGTCTATGTTCAGGGTGAAGCTCCATTCAAAGTACGGAGAGACCTTGCATGATCTAGGATTGATTAAGAACCCTGTTTGTGTGTGTGTTTCCAGGTATCCACTGTGACAGTGTGTGCAAGGAGGGCCGCTGGGGTCCCAACTGCTCCCTGCCCTGTAACTGTAAGAACGGGGCCTCCTGCTCCCCTGACGAGGGCACCTGTGAATGTGCCGCAGGCTACCGAGGGACCACCTGTCAGATAAGTAAGTGTCCCATACTTAAAGAAATTAAGAATTTGTTTTTTTTGGCCACCATCCCATTTTAAAGGTATTTCTCTAGTCTCGAGTCTTTCTCTATGTGCAGTGAAAGTGAAAGAATGTTGAAGATGAATTAAGCCCAAATCAAAGGTATACCTGAGCAAGCTGTTTATATCAATGTGCTTTATCTCAAACTAGCAACGTGTATTATCTCAAACCTGGGAATATTGTAAAATGAAAACACTTAAAACTGACAGTGCTGTAACATTTGTCATCACTGTTCATTGAAAATGTGTTGTTACACATTTTACAAATGCGTGTTGTAAGAAACAGGAAATTCTCCTTTTTATTGGTCGTAGATAATTCTTTACTTTATGTTCCTTGCTAGTCTGTTCCCCTGGCTACTTTGGCCATCGCTGCAGCCAAGCCTGCCCCCAGTGTGTCCATAACAATGGGCCATGCCATCATGTCTCGGGCCAGTGTAACTGCTTCCCGGGCTTCAAAGGGGCCCTGTGCAACGAAGGTAGGTTGACACTTTACCCTTGCATTACATCAAAATGGCAAGTAACAGTAAACAGAGTATAGGAACCATTTTCTTTCTTTATTTTAAACTATATTTTACTAAACTTCACTTTGCTGCGCTTATTGCTCCCTCACCCCCAAACACACACAGTTTGTCCCAGTGGCAGGTTTGGGAAAAACTGTGCGTGGGGCTGCACCTGTACGAACAACGGCACCTGTAACCCCGCTGATGGCTCATGCCAGTGTTACCCTGGCTGGATTGGAAGTGACTGCTCCCAACGTGAGTGTGGTCTGGCTGTTACTTTTAGATACTTTTTCCTTGATAGACAACTATAAAAAAGTGTCATAGTGACAGTTAGAGACAGGAAGGGCAGGGAGAGAGAATGACCTGCAATGGCCCAGGCCAGAATTGAACCTGAGCCCCTGTGGTTAGGCCTCAGGCCATGTTGCACTTGCTTTACCCGGTGAGTCACTGGGGTACCCCCTAAAAGCATTCAGTTTTGTTGACATGAGTTCAACTGGGCTTTGAAAAAAGACATGATCAGACATAGTCAGTGAATTATTACTATTATTATTTATGTTCCCGTTAGTTACAATTATTACTTCCTCTGACAAAATCCCCTCAAAGACCATAGAGTTCCATGTAGCATACTGCCTCTGTTTACCACTCCTCTCGCTCATCCTGCTTCGTAATGTCTTTTGAAATGAAAGACAGGTGTTACTCATCCCAAACTTTGACCTGGACGTGTTTTTAAGCTGTTGCTCCCAAATGTGATTTATCCATCACTTACTCTATTAGCTGTACCACTGACATGGACCATCCTTCTAGGGTCAACTCATGTTTCTGCCGAGCAAGGAATCTGCCCTGACCCCTAGCAACCTTCAGCGACCTCTAAGACCCCCTTTACTCATCATAGGCTCAAAGGATCCTGGGATATGCAGGGAGCCATAGATGAAGACAGCATGCTTTGCATACTGGCTCTCATGCTGAACAAGTCTAAGTCTCAAGTTCTCTTCAGCTTTTTGTGAGAGTCTGCTGTTGTGTGAAGTCAGCAAAGTTTGGTTGTAGACTTTACACTATAAATTCCAGAGATGTCCATCAGAAAGAATTTAGTGTTTAGACAGACACTTCTCATTCACAAAGTAAGGTCGACGTTAGGAATTTAAGTTGGGCTGTGGCGCCCCCTGTTGACATCTCCTAACAGAGCATTTCTAACCCCATTTCGCTGGTATCACCCATCTGAATACTTCACCTAAATGATTTTACCCTTATAATTCCCTACAAAAGTGTTGATTGTTTTGTCTGTTGTATTGCAGCCTGCCCACCTGGTCAGTGGGGCCCCAACTGTGGCCACACTTGTAATTGCCACAATGGAGCGTACTGCAGTGCCTATGATGGGGAGTGCAAGTGTACACCTGGCTGGACGGGCCTCTATTGCACACAACGTGAGTCACACAAACATGCGCAATTATGCACACAAGCATGCATGTATACACACTCGCCCTACTTAAATGCTGATCCACAGACACATGCATGCTTACTTCTCAGCAAAAAGGTCCTGGGTTCAATTCCTGCATGGGGTATATTTTGTGCTCATGTGGGCTCTCTGGTTTTTCTGTGTGGAGTTTGCATGTTCTCTTCATGCTCACATGGGTTTCCTACACAAAATCCCATGTATAAAAACATGCAGAACAGATTGCTCCCTTACCCATGTCCCTGGCTAGGACATCGGTGAGCACTTGGCCTCGGCCCCTGGTCACCATTGATTTGGTTGACCACTACTCCTGGCTGCCTTTGAGGAAGGACAGCAGGATTAGAAAATGCTGAGGAAAAATTTAATTGGTGGACATGTTGAATGTGTGTGTTTCCCGGTGTAGTTGCTCACTGCACGTGCATTTGTGTCCCACTGTAAAAGAACGTTGAACGTTTCTCCTACTTACACACACTCTCAAACCTACATTAATGCATTTAAGCACATAGTATGTCCTTCCCTGTACAAAAATAGACTAACTGTATTTGACTATTACAGGCTGTCCACTGGGCTTTTACGGTAAGGGCTGTTCACAGATCTGCCAGTGTCGTAATGGAGCTGACTGCGACCACATCTCCGGGCAGTGCACATGTCGCACAGGCTTCATGGGACGCCACTGTGAACAAAGTGAGTTCACACAGGTTTATTGCTAGCATTAACTGCACCAGAGTTGGTGTTGTTTTCTGTTTACATGTGAGTTCATTGGTCATACAATAGCGTAGAAACTGATGCATTCTATAAAATGTACTGTTTATATACTTGCCTCAAGAATCAGATTATCTGAGTAATCTACTCCATGTGTTTCTCAGTATACAAATTTAACTGTCCCTCCATCTCTGCTTCCAAGAATGCCCTTCTGGTTCCTATGGTTATGGCTGTCGTCAGGTGTGCGATTGTCTCAACAACTCCACCTGTGACCACATGACCGGTACCTGTTACTGCAACCCTGGATGGAAGGGAGCCCGTTGTGACCAAGGTGAGAAGTACAGTATCCTGTCTGTATATCTGAATGACATAGTGTAACACATTTACCTCGACCCCTACCTGCAGTACTGTGCCCCTCACAAGTCTCCTTTACAAATAGTAAAATCATGTTACTCAATGAAACACTTATTTTTGTGAGGCCAAGTCATAATTAATGTCCTTTGCATCTTTGAGAAATTGATTTGTTGGAAACGCTCCCTCTCTTAATACAATCATTTATCACCAACACATTTAACAATGTATGCGTTTCAGAGCAGTTTGACACATGTCCAAATCCTCAAGCTTTTGGCCACATGAATATACTGTACCTTCTCTTTTCTTGACCCACCCCCATAGCTGGCATCATCATCGTGGGCAACCCCAACAGTCTGACCAGCACTGCAGTGCCTGTCGACTCCTACCAGATTGGTGCCATTGCTGGCATCATTGTCCTGGTGCTGCTGGTGCTCTTCCTTCTCCTTCTCTTCATCATCTACAGGAAGAAGCAGAAGGGCAAGGAGCCAACCATGCCCGCCGTCACATACAGCCCCGCTGTGCGTGTCACAGCTGACTATGCCATCGCAGGCAAGTCTCTGACAGTTTTTCCGAACATCAGTGGGAAAAAAAGTGTTTTGTGAGAAATGTTTAATTTTGGTGTTTTATAAACTATAGAATATGAATACTATACCTGTATCACTTATATACGTATAATGATATTTTACACACAAACAGCTTTAGAATACAGTACTCTGCTGTGATTTCTGAGACGTTGAGGAATTATTGTTGTCTTTTTTCCAGAAGCACTCCCACCACCAGGTGACCTCCATCCAAGCAACTACTTCTCCAATCCCAGTTACCACACGCTGACCCAGTGCCCTCCACATGTCAGCAACCTACCTTATGGAAAAGTAAGACCACAGCAAAAGACAATTTGTGCTGCTGTTTTACTGTTATATGGAGTTGTTGCTTCCAGTTGGGCATTTGTGGTTTGACAACAACATACAAGGGCCGGGTTTCCCAGATTCATTAAGAAGCTCTTAACGCCAAGAGCTTCTTAGAAGCGTTCTAAGAGCGTTCTAGAGCGTTCTTAGAATGCTCCTAAGAAGCTCTTAGCGTTAAGAGCTTCTTAACGAATCTGGGAAACCCGGCCATTAACAACAAGATAGCCACAAAAACATTGCGAGTAGCCAAAACATGAAGCACACACTGTGAACAACCAAAGTAAGTGCCAAATTGAAGAACCACAAGAGCATGTAGTTAAACAAGGTTACAATTAAACAACGTGAACCGCTATAAGTGCAAGTGTACCTGTGGAAAAAACAAGCAACAATAATAAAACCAATATATCACAGCGAGTACAAAAATTTAAATCAGTTACCACTAACCACAAGAGCAACAAGTCTCTAAGCAAGAGTCATTGTGATCCTTGAGGAAACTAACATCGGGTCAATCGAACCATTCCTAAGTACCGTTGTACTCCCGGAACAAGTGCGTCTTGAGCCTTTTCTTGAGCCTTCCAAACTTTGCCTACAAGGCAAAGTTTGGAATTTCTTTATATACAACAAACAGTGTTTTACTGTACACATGGTCTTGTTTCTAGGCTAAGAATAACCAGTTGTTTGTAAACTTGAAGAATGTGGAGCAGAGGAAGAGACCTCCCATAGCGGATCACACTGGCACCCTTCCTGCAGACTGGAAACACGGAGGCTGCTTCAATGAGCTAGGTAAGAATACTTAACTTCCCATGTTGGTAAACCACACGCGTACACACACTGAAGCTTCACGCACCTGCACACAAACGTACATGCATACTCACAAACATACTCATTGGTATGTTTTGGTAAGTATTATTAATCACATTTACGGAAAACTTTACAAAGCACAGATGCTTAAATGTGCACACACACAGACACACGCAATCACTTCTCTAATAATAATACTTCTCTCTGGCATACTGTTGATGAGCTGACATTTCCTGATATTCGTGTGTCTTCCTTTCCTCTTTCATTCACTAGGAGCATATGGCCTTGACCGACGATACATGGGGAAATCCCTAAGAGGTAGGTTTTGTTTCTGTACAACTGTTAAAACACTCACTACCAAAACAAGTTCACAATTGAGCCAAATGTTGTGCTCTTTCCTGATTGCTCTTCTATCTGCAGACCTGGCAAAAGGAATGCCCTATCATGCCAGCTCCAGCTCCCTCAATAGCTCGGAGAATCCCTACGCCACCATTAAGGATTCTCCGCTTCTCCTTCCCAAGAACGTTGAGTGTGGCTACGTGGAGATGAAGTCACCCGCGCGACGGGACCCCCCATATGCCGAGATCAATAACTGCAGCCCCACCAACAAGAATGTCTATGAAGTTGGTGAGGACCCTAAAATCTCCTTTCAACTTTTTTTTATTTGAGAAATGCAGGATATTTGTTACTATTGTTGAATATAGTTTGAACCCACTGTTTGTCCTCCCCTTCAGGCATTGTTTAAAAATGCGATATGGGTAGGCAAAGGCGAAAATTGGTGTGTTTTGTAACTAGGTAACAGTCAAAACACCTTTGTTTCCAGAACCCACCATCAATGCCATCCACTCACCCAGCAACAACAATGGTCATGGACCTTTTGGCCAGGACCCATATGACTTACCCAAAAACAGCCACATCCCCTGTCACTACGACCTTCTGCCCATGCGGGATAGCCCCCCCTCCTCGTTCAAGGAGCTCGATAGCGAATGAGCTCCCAGAGACTCAAAAGAGACCATGCCCCTCCCACCTCCCAAGTTCAGTCAATGGATGGCCCATTGGTGACATACTGAATGCTCACTCGCTGCATATCTTCTCACAAACCTATTAAATCTGTATATTTTCTTAGCTTTTTTCACTGTCACTATAATCATTCTTAACCCTGTTTGGTTTTTGGCAAGGATGCTTTCACATTCACACAAGTGTCAAAAGAGTTTATTTGGTATCACCTTAGCATGACTGTTATTTACATTTAGTCATTTAGCAGACGCTCTTATCCAGAGCGACTTACAGTAAGTACAGGGACATTCCCCGAGGCAAGTAGGGTGAAGTGCCTTGCCCAAGGACACAACGTCATTTTGCAGAGCCGGGGATTGAACCAGCAACCTTCTGATTACTAGCCCGATTCCCTAACCACTCAGCCACCTGACTCTCTTATTTGCAAGCATTTGGTGTTCAAAGGTGTGGTTTTAGCTATGTGCAGCTTTGACATATTTCTTATCGATATGTGTTAGATAAGTCATTCCACTCATTGGGTATTGATGTCAATTGCCTTCAAAAACATGTAAAAAAAAACTGATAAACCTCAAATTATTTTTTGAATAATTAAATGAATGCTAACAGTATTAGAAATTGCCTAACTTGCTGGAGGACCAGTGTATTAGTCGAATATTTTAAGACTCTTTTCTGTTTGTTCACTGTTTCCTTTGTGACTAGTGGTTATAAGTGTTGTATATCAATAATTTGTGGATGTTTGACAATGTATCTGTTCTTGTTCACACATATTAATGTTGAATAGTCAGACCATGTTAAATCAATATTGAAATTAACCAAAGGTTCAAGTATTGCTTCGATTTGTAGATTTTCCAACATCTCCTTAAGCTTTTTAGGAATGGAAAATAAAAAATTTGTGTCGGATCCTGGAAAAATAACAGGATGCAGATACTGTTACCAACATCTTTGTGACATACCATGCAAAATTATCTTCAATGCATCATTACCAGAACACCGGAGATGATTGTGATACAATAGGGATGATACTAGAGCAAGAGGTATGATACTGAAACATTTTGTACTGACAACTAATGAGTGTCAATGTTTTCTGTTATTATGGCACAGTAACAGTGTTTATAAATCTCTGTTAAAAATGAATTAAATGTGACCACACAAACAATAACTGTAACATCTATGTACTGTAGCTACACATTTACTCAATAGTGGCTTAGAGCAGTAAAGTTTTTACTGTATGAACAAATTCACTGAACTTTTTGCAGTGCAATTTCAAAACATAACTTAAGAAAAAGAACTTGTTTGTTATGCTTAAGCTGGACTTTTGCATGGTAATAAAAGAACAAACCTACAAAATAAATACAATTAGACAGATTTAAATTCACCTGAAATATATATATTTCAAGAAACAAGTATAGATTTTCTCCACTTCTTTTTTTTTTTATATTGTGAATGACCTAAATTAGCCTCAAGTCTTAAACCATTCTGAGCCTAATATGAAATATATTTGTACAAAACTGTTGTTTATAGCTGTAATCACTTCTGAATGAGAGGTGATGTGTGTTTTCATGTTCTGTACAAAGCGTTAGTAGCGTTTTGATGGTCTTTTTTGATGGCCTATATTGTATAATTACTGGAACATATATGAGTAAGTACAATCCTCAGTTTCATTCACCATAAATAGAGTGAAAACCATTTTTTATATCATTGTAAAATTGTAATTTTAAGACATCCATTTTGGCATGTAAGACTTAAGTTTTTTTAGCATAATTTTTTTTAATTTGAAAAGAGTTTGTTTTGTTTCTTCTGTATAAAATTACAAGGTATTTATGCAGTACAAATGACATTTAAATGTAGGCCTACGACCTGAAAACGTTAAATCAAAGTTTCATAAAGTGTAATATTCTGTCACTATGTATTTATAAATTGGTCATGTTTGGTTGGGATTTGTAATTTCCCAAATGGAAAACATTATTAAAAAGGATGGAATGAGGTTGCACACTTATTTTTCTTCCCTCAAGAAATGTAATGATAAGGATTTACTTGTTATTCTTTTTACTGTATTATTTCTTTTTTTCTTTTTAGATTTTCATATATTTAAATGTGCAACAGTGGCGCCCCCAGAAATATTTCATAGTGCTGACAATATTGGGATGGCATACCAAAATAAAAATCCATTATGTTGTTGTAGAATAGGCTAGTTGAAAACAGCAGCAGGCCCAGGGAGGGGTACAGTGGCGGTCCTAGCACATTTGGCGCCCCCAAATGTGCTAGGACCGCCACTGTACCCCTATCTTCGTGGCGCCCAGGGCGGCTGCCCGGTCGGCCCGTGCCTAAAACCGCCCCTGGAGGGGTAACGACACACACCAACATATATCATGCCTCTGTGACCAGGGAAGGTGATGAAAACATTCAGTTTCTATAAAGCCATGTAAACTGCTCTTACAGAGCAGCAAACGGTGGCTTTGCCAATGTTCTCTGCGTCTCCAACTGTACACAGAAATGTGCCACTGGCAAAAAAAATAAATGCTATGCACACAGTCTGTGGGACTGTGAGAGCTTTATTGTGGCGGGTGGAATAGGCAAGATATAGGTTTAGCAACCTACAAATATATCGGATCCCTTCCCTGGAGAACCTGTACCGCTCATGGAGGTAATTGTCAGTATATGCCAACGGGTCTAACCGGTCCCTGAATGTACGCTCTCTTTGAAGAGCCCTTCATATGATGACAGCTCCCTCGTTTACCACCTCGTCAATGAAAGGACACGCCATGATTGCCAATGAACAGCACGTTGAGGTCCTCAGCCTATTTATAAACCTTTATTTAGGCTAATTAATCAAATCAGTTTGGTGGAGAATAGGCTAACCGTGTTTTTATGGCCTGTCATTGTACTATGCTTTATAAAATGTTCTTTCAAAGTATATTTTATACAAATGTACATTTTTGGACTGATATAAAGTCAAATTTAGCGTCATGTCAGAAACCACTCTGGAGTTGCCCTTGGTGAGAGGCGTCGAGTTGGGGTGGGAATACTTGTTTCCCCTCAGTTCGGCGCCTGTACGTTGGGGTTCACCCCGGTGGACGAGAGGGTAGCCTCCCTCCGCCTTCGGGTGGGGGGACGGGTCCTCACTGTTGTTTGTGCTTACGCACCAAACGGCAGCTCAGAGTAACCACCCTTTTTGGAATCTCTGGGAGAGGGGGGGGGGGGGGGGGGGGGTTGTTGGAAAGCGCTCCTCCCGGAGATGCCCTCGTCCTCCTGGGGGACTTCAATGCTCATGTGGGCAACGACAGTGAGACCTGGAGGGGCGTGATTGGGAGGAACGGCCCCCCCGATCTGAACCCGAGCGGTGTTTTGTTGTTGGACTTCTGTGCTAGACACGGCTTGTCCATAACGAACACCATGTTCAAGCATAAGGGTGTCCCATATGTGCACTTGGCACCAGGACACCCGAGGTCTCAGTTCGATGCTCGACTTTGTAGTCGTGTCGTCGGACCTGAGGCCGAATGTCTTGGACACTCGGGTGAGGAGAGGGGCGGAGCTGTCAACTGATCACCACCTGGTGGTGAGTTGGCTACGATGGTGGGGGAGGACGCCGGTCAGGCCTGGCAGGCCAAAACTTAATGTGAGGGTCTGCTGGGAACTGCTGGCAGAATCCCCTGTCAGAAGCAGCTTCAACTCCCACCTCCGGGAGAGCTTCGATCACGTCTCGGGGGGGGGGGCTGGGGACATTGAGTCCGAATGGGCCATGTTCCGGGTGGGTGGTGGAAGTGGCCAGGGAGAGGGAAGTCTGGGCCTCCCTGCTTAGGTTGCTGCCCCCGCGACCCGACCCCCGGACAAGCGGCAGATGACGACGACGACAACGTCATGTCAGAAAATCGTAGTGATTAATCGTTTTCCCATTGGGTCAGCGTTACAGGAAGGTCTGGTTAGGCACCAAGTCAGGTTAAGCCTGACAATTAGCCTGCCCCAGACCAGGCTAGTTTCGAAGCATAGGTTACCATAGTAACTGAGTTAGAACTACTAACTGACATAAGTCTGGCTTATTCGGTAAACTCGCTTAATGGAACAGGCCTCTGGATAGTGAATTTGATTGTGGTTGGATGAGAAGTATAACAATATACCATTCCGACACCCTATTGGTTTGTGCCCGATCCATCACACCTGCACATGACACAAATCACGTCACACTCCAGCAAGGAAATAGCAAACGTATGTAGCCTAGTACGAAGATGTCCGTGGCAGAGACTCAAGAGAACTCGAGCGAAATGTCCCAACCAAGTACCAGCGAGGAGGTTGGTAGCCAGGAAGACCAGCCAACCCTTCTACATCCCTGGCCGTACCTGGAAGAATATTTTGAAATGGTTGGATGCAAAAACAACTCCTTTCAAATGCGCTGCAAGCTCTGCGCACCCAAGTACCACAAGCTAATGCAGGGGTGGGCAATTAATTTTCCCGAAGGGCCACATGAGAAATTGGTGCCATTGTGGCGGGCCGAACCAATAGGCTGAACTTAATTCTGATCAATATTTATTTTATTACTTTATAGAAAAACAGTCAATTATATGGTTTTGAGCTGCTACTGGTAATACATGTTACAACTAGAGAGGGTACAATTTCTGGGGAAATTGTAGGGTGTGCTTGCTTGCGTCGGTTGCAGGTGGGTCCGTCCCCTTAAGTTTTCCCTTCTAGTAATATTTTTAAGCATTTAGCCTACTCATATTGCATAATTCATTAAGAACACCCTTTGAAACAAGCGAACCCCCTTTGAAACAAGCTACTGTAACAACTTTGTCACTGGCAGTATTTCACATGGAATCGCGATTCAAACAGTACCGTCTGCTAACTGAAAATATGCCCCCCAAAAGGTAAATAAGTTTGACATTAATTTAGGGGGAAATGGCTAATTCAAAAGAAGTTTGCTAGGCAAGCTAGCGGCTGGGGGGGGGGGGGGGGGGGTTCTACCAAATCTCACGCCAAGGTTTTTGGAAAAGTTGGCAGCCCTGAGAATTGACCGAAATATAGACCAATTATTTGTTTGTAAACATTCGGGATGCGCGCGCAATGTGGCTGCAGAAAACCGGGAAAGGATAGCCTTTGTAATGGCTAGAGAAGTACACGGATTATACAAATAGTTCGATTTAAAAAGACCAAAAAGGTTGGAGGACAGCCTTTAAGAGAGAAAGTGATTCCCCATTGATCTGTCACATCAGAATTTTGATTTGGGTTACGAAAGTCTTGAAATTTGAGTGAGAATGTTGCCCGGTGCATTCACACTGCATTCACATCGCGACGCGATGCAGCGACGCGATGTTTTCCATTCATTTTCTATGGAGCCAGGCGAATCGCTTGCGTGGTGCATTGTGGGTAGCGACGCGACAGAGTTGAGATTTTCTCAACTTTATGCAAATGAGGAGCGATTTTCTCTAGCGATGGCCAATCGGAGTGTTTTCTTGTTTCTCGTAACGTAGCAACCATGGTCAACATTTCTAGCTTTCTAGGTTTCAAGGTGGAGGAGAAACTAATCGTTTGTGTGGCTGCTTACCCAGTCTTGTACGATACATAGCTGTATTCGTACAGAGATGTTGATAAAAAACGATGCATGGCGCAAGGTTGCCGAAGTTGTTGGTGCTTGTACTTTCAAATTCAGTCTAGTCACATTACGTAACTTCGTTCTGTGGTAACTAGCACTAGCTAGCTAGCCTGGCTGGAACTCCCTATCGTATCGACAGATTAGCAGAGACTTTGAGTAATATAATAAAACGTTTTTACACATGTCAACGTGTATGTCTATTAAACAGTTTTGAATTTTGTATACAAGTTGTATTTTGATCGATGTTGCGAGTACGTAAACCCAAGTCTGCACACTTGGCCATGACAACTACAACAGTGACTTTAGAGAACTACATTCTACATTAATCTGTTTGAAACGCCCTCGAGCGTGGTGAACTGTGGGAAGGCAAGCGATGGCAAGCGATTCGCGTCGCTGCAGTGGACACGCACTGTAAACCAGGATTAATTGAATCCATGTTGGTGCCCAGACTGAGTGGCGTGTCTGTGTGGTTGCCACGGTGATGGTGCAGCTATGATTGCTAACGCGCTGAGGGCGAGAGAATAATTTACTTAATAATTTACCTAGAATCCACACCTCAAACAAATTAACCTAGACGCAAAACTATACATCCAATCGCATAATACGGCAGTTTCAAAAACGTGTTCCTTCTGTTTTCCTGGTGCGTGTCTGTTTGGTTGACACGGTGATGGTTCAGCTGTTATTGCTAACAAACTGGGCAGAGAGAATAACATACATTTACCTAGCATCCACACCTCAAACAAGTTAACCTAGACGCAAAACTATACGTCCAATCCAAAAAATAAGGATATTTTCCGAGACCCAAGACTCTGCCGAAACCAGAGATATTCTTTATCTGTGCGGTCAGAAATACGACTCTACCGGCAGTTTCAAAATCTTGTTCCTTCTGCTTTTTCTGACGAATTTGTCACCAGATTAGCATTGGTTTATGGGGGGCGAGAGTTGGACTTTGTCTCGCTTTCGTGCGGCTCTGAACAAATGTGTAAGTCTGTTGGATTCCACAGACAACTGTCTACGACCAACACAACATTAGCTATCTATTGATCCAAAAATGAAGCATGAAGAGTGAAAATTGTGGCGATGCTGGCAAACTAGAAATACTTTTTGAAACTGATTTCGAAGCTCCCCTCCACTCTAACGGGGCGTTCACACTGCAGCGTTTTTTAACGCTCTGCACCGCTCGCCTTCCCACAGTGCCCCACGCTCGGGGGCGTGTTAGACAAGTTAATACAGAGTTGTAGTTCTCTAAGGTCACTGTTGTTGTCATGGCCAAGCGTGCAGATTTGGGTTCATGTACTCACAATATCGATCAAAATACCGAATTAACTAGTGCAAGATTACAGTAGAATAACGTTACATGTTACGCCACCGGTCACTCAACCAGTCGTTTGTAGGCTGGGCTAGCGAGCTAGCAGTGGCACAGAACAGTCACGTAATGTGACGAGACTGAATTTAAAAGTAGGCTATAAAAACACACTAGGAACACTGACGACATCGGCAACCATGCACTATTAGTTTAATGTAATCTTTAAATTCAGGCTCGTTACATTAGTAACTTTGTTCTGAACAGAACTGGGTGTGCAGACACATACGAAAAGTTTCTCCATCTCGAAATTGTGAAACCTAGAAATGTTTATCATGACCAACGGTTGCTACGTTACAAGAAACAAGAAACCAATCCAATTGGCCAACGCTAGCGTTTTCACGCTCCGCATTTACATAAAGTTGAGAAAATCCAACTTTCAACGCTCTGCTCCGCTCCGCTCGCCTTCCCACAGTGCCCTACGCGAGCGTCAACGCCTGGTTTCATTGAAAATGAATTGGAAGCCGACGCCCCGCGCCGCCAACTCCGCTGCAGTCTGAATGCCCCGTAAGCGGTTCAGTCAGCACTCTAGTACGGTGGCCCTGAAGTGCAAATCACACCCACTAACATGAGTGCATTCCCCAAATGAAAACACTCCCCCCAAATAGGATGACTTGCTCACCTCCCCCCAATACAAGGACACGCTCCCCCAAATGGGAAACGACATTACATTAATTCAAAAACACATTACATTAACTCAAAACGGAAAGGGTTGGTACTACACTTCGTTGCTGAATGGATGCAGTAACTAACAATAAATTGATCGACAGAAGTACAAAATGCTAGCCTGACGATGTCAGACTCATAATTCTTGTCAGAATATGAGTCTGAGGACTCTCCATTGGGCTGTGACTATGGGGCGTGTTTCAACCGAACCCGGAAAACAAATGCCTCTTCGCTCAATTGGATAGACCTACAACCAATCAGAGCAACGTAGTATGTTAACTTTTACCAAACCCCGTAGGAAGGACGGCAACAACATATTTTCCATCGACAAATGCCTTGATTACGTTTCTCTGTTCCTCTTTCAAAACTAATGCGCTGTCGATGTCTTCTAAAACAGACTCGATGGCAGAATCATAACATCCCATCTCTCCAGCGGTAGCCATGTTTGTTGAAAACGAATTCAACCAAAGCGCTCTTTGGTGACGTGGTTGATTACGTTACTGTTGATCACCTGTCCATCATCGTATAAAGCCCGCCCTGACAATGTCATTGGTCCGAACAGCTTCTGTTCGGACATTAGTTGTTCCCCAACGGAGACTCCCCAGACCCATCTTCCCGACCAAATAATTTTGTGGGCGGGGATAAGATGGTCTGGCAGCCAGGCTAACAAAATGCAATAGCCTGACAGAGTTACGTGCACCAGGACATTTGTTTGGCTATCGAAGCATGTAGCAAGTATAGTAGTATAGTATAGTAGGCTACTTATGCAAAAGTATAAATTGCGTGTTAAACGTCAAAATCGATAGCGAAACAACCATCCTGGTCCACGTAACTCTGTCATTACCATGAAGTTGATCGTTTTGGTTGGAATAAAAGAAGAAACATTGTGTTATTCAGAGTCATGACTTGCACTACACTTTATTTTAATCAGGGACATTCCTATAAAATAATCTTAGATATGCTGTTAACGTTTCACAACATTAAAATAAGTAGCCTATGCGCACGCTAAAAACACAGTTGAAGGAAGCAGGACTTTTCAGAAAAAATAACTAATAGTCCACAACAGAAGAACGAAATGCCACAATGACAGAGTTATGTGGACCAGGATAATTGTTTGGCTATCGATTTTTACGTTTAACACGCAATATATACTTTTGCATAAGTAGCCTACTATTTGCTACATGCTTCGATAGCCAAACAAATGTCCTGGTGCACGTACCTCTGTCAGGCTATTGCATTTTGTACTTCTGTCGATCAATTTCTTGTTAGTTACTGCATCCATTCAGCGACGAAGTGTTGTACCTACCCTTTCCGTTTTGAGTTAATGTAATGTGTTTTTGAGTTAATGTAATGTGTTTTTGAGTTAATGTAATGTCGTTTCCCATTTGGGGGAGCGTGTCTTTGTAGTGGGGGGAGGTGAGCACGTCATCCTATTTGGGGGAAGTTGATTCGTATTTGGGGGGAGTGTTTTCATTTGGGGGATGCACTCATGTTAGTGGGTGTGATTTGCACTTCAGGGCCACCGTACTCTAGGCTCTCACATACACACCCATGTAAATCTCAGAAACACACAAAGTACTTGTTCAACGTACAGCACTATCTCTAATTCCAAATATTGGTGTGTCACCAATATCATCGCGGATACTGTGCCCTAGGGCTATCTATAATTCCACGAATCTGTGTGTGTTATCACGGTTACTGTGCACTAGTATTTTAAAAGAAGATAAGTTGCATTGTTCTGCATTGTTGAATCTATTGTTCAAGTAATCTGTATTTGTGTGTTTATTTGTGTCACTTACATCTTAATCACCAACAGCATCACGGACACTGCACTAGTATTTTAAAAGAAGATAAGTTGCATTTATTGTTTTGAGTGACCAAAACCTCAACCAACTCTTGGAACCGCCCCCTTTTTTGAGACGTGGCAATACCTGACGTCATCAGCAGGCGACCACCCAGCACCCACTACTATAAGATCTTGTAGTTTTGATTAAGTTGTGTTTCCTTTCCCTTTAAATTGGCTCGTAATTGATTTACGTCCAACCTGTTCTTCTGGATTATTGAGCTATTTGGTAAGAAGGAAGTCTTTACAGTTATTAATCGACAGGTATGAATTGACTACTTAATGAATCAGCCTACGGTTAGGATTTCTCAGACTTCAACGTTACTGGTAGCTACTCATGATCGCTAATGCTAGCTTGTTTGCTAAATGTGCAAATCATCTTTAAGAAAATCAATTATTATAGGAAGGCACTTGAGGCCTTAGGTACGGTAATAATGCGGTTAGCTAGCTAGAAGCATGCATTGTTTAACTAAGGGTTAGTCCAATGTAATGCGTAAATGTTAGCGGTTCACCTCTTGCCAGTCATGAAGACGTGGCATCATCATCATCATCAGCTGACACGGTCTACCCAAACAAAGCAGTATCATCGACACTACTGTATGTCATTGTAGAATGTTTTACCTAAGCCCTAAACTATTAAGATGCGCTATGTTAAGACGGTTCTAAGGACGACATTTATGTAGCCAGAGCCACAATGTGTAGACTAATAGCCTACATCTTATAACATCTTAATATAAACATCCCATGGTGTTTTTTGTTGTTCCTGTAATTCATAAAGCCAGGTGTCAATGCAAAGTCAAGACGGTAGAGGTGTCGACCCTTAAGCAATATGTCTACTACAGCTTAAGGAGTAGACATACCAGATAGGCTACTATTACTTGGATTTGAAACACCTTTTCAGGCTGCTCACGCATTCGCCGTGAGACTCAAGCATTTCAACCATTTCTCACGCTCTCACGCAACATCTTTTATTTCTCACGCTGAGAAGGGATGCCTTGTCCCGCTATATACAAACTACACAGACTAATAAGCGTACTCGATCACTTTACAGACATAATCCTGCGGCTTTGCGAATACAATCACCAGCACTAGTTCTTTATATAAATGCAGGAGGCCGAAAAGATGATGGAAGAGAGTGGAATAGAGACTACACCCCCCACCTCACCTGCACCTCCACCTAATGAGAATGCCACCACCAGCCCCCCTCCACTTACCATTGGTAAGTACTTCGACCTATCTCTCTCCAAACTTTTTTCTTCTTCATTTATCTTTTATAAACCTGAGCTATAGTGGCTCTATCGAAGTATAAAGTGCACATTTGTGAAATATGGCTATATTAGTTAGTTCCTCCAGAATAATCTATTACATGGGGAGAAACATTTGTTGGATGGACAGGAACCTCAGTTTCTGCTTGTCTTTCTCATTACATTATTAGGCAGTTTTCTGTCAATCATACAATGATTAGCATTTTAAACACAATCCTCTCAGGTTGTGAGTCCTTGACATTGAAAGGCTAACTGAACTGTGCCAGCAATATGGAGTTAGATTAGTTTCATAATTCAAACAAACAAACGTAACATGATTCACAAATGTATTTCATGATTCACAAATAAATGTAACGCGATTCACAAATAAATGACCCCATTACATTTGTTTGCAACCTGACAAACACGAGTTACAAATCGGAGAACACGAGTTACAAATCGGAGAACACGAGTTACAAATCGGAGAACACGAGTTACAAATCCCTGCATTTGTGTGTGTGTGGATATTTGGAACTATCCTGACGCGCTTAGATTCACAAATGCATTTTTTTCAAAAGGATATTCTCTGCAGCCTATCAGATCGTCTCTTCAAATTTTAGCCAATCACATTAACGTGTCTGTGGACTTCCACAACCTGCCATAATAACGGACAAAATGTTTCCTTCAGATCACGAGCAATGTCGTCTGGTAGCATGTAGGTGAAATATTGCTTGTTAATCATATTAAACCGATTATCATACGTGATTGAATATTCTTGAGAATGGCAGGATCCATGTTTAGTAATTTTAAGTGTTTCCTAGGCTAACGTTTAGCAAGCTAGTTGTGATTGGCTAAAATTGGAAGAGACATCTGATAGGCTGCAGAGAATATCTTTTAGAAAAAATGCATTTGTGAATCTAAGCGAGTCAGGAAAGTTCCAAAAATCCACATACACAAATGCAGGGATTTGTAACTCGTATTCTCCGATTTGTAACTCGTGTTTGTCAGGTTGCAAACAAATGTAATGGGGTCATTTATTTGTGAATCGCGTTACATTTGTGAATCACAAAATACATTCGTGAATCGCGTTACATTTATTTGTGAAACATGAAATACATTTGTGAATCGTGTTACGTTTGTTTGTGAATTATGAAACTAATCTAACTCCATACAGCAATTCTGATAGTAATCACTAGTATATCAGTGGGAACTAGCAGAAGCCTTATTTACACAAGGTAAGGTCAGATCAACTATTGGCTGGGTTACCTGGATAAGTACTGTTAGACCCATAGCACTAGCCTGGTCCTAACCAGACTCTCGTACATTGCATTTGTACATAGATCCATTGACAAGCGTTAACTTCCTTGAAGGCGGGTACTCTGTTGAAGTTTAAAACTATTATGCCCAGAGCCACTCTGGATCCGGCATAACCAGAGCCATAGAATAAGAGAGTTGCGACACGCTTTGATCGACACGTGATCATGTGGTTCAAGTAGCTCACTGTAGTTCCAAAAACCCCACTGCTGTCAACCTGTTTGAATGGTTATCAATGCAGCTGGCTAACAGAAGTCACTTTCTCAGGCAAATGACGAAATGAAACAGGCTCGGTTAAAGAAATCCGAGATTCTGGCTATCTTCAGCAGACTCGTATCTACAAAAAGTAGTCCTCCCTGACGTTTTTGGTGTAGAATGGAGTGATTTACAACATTGTGAACACTCACTGCCAGTGAAACACAGAGGAAAAAAGCTAGAGCTTTTTTTTCACGTGGTTCCGGTAGCTCGCTGTAGTTCCAAAAACCCCACTGCTGTCAACCTGTTTGAATGGTTTTCGACGGGACAGACAGCAGCACCATCTCGATTCACGGACATTTTCTGTATATTAACACATATCAATTGGTTACTGGTGTGTTGTATCATGTATATGTCTGATACTTTATTAACATTTATGTATATTACATTAACTTATAATACATGACGAAATATTGTGAAGCAAAGCTAGAAATGGCTATGCTAGCTACCATACTGTACCAACTATACTATACTGTACATACCAAACAGAAGCCTAATGAGGACTATATTGTTCCACTTAACGTTTAACCTTCGACTGTTGAAGTAAATGGGACTTTTTTATTCATCAGCCCACTTACAATTTACCACATTAACAACACTTATATTTGTAGTACTTGATGCAAGTTGAATCTAACCATTATCACCAGCAACTGGTCAATTTAAGACAAGAAATTAGTTTGGTAAATAGAACAGAATATACAAGGCAACCAATTGCATTCAATAAAACATTTTATTGTACAATATGTCCAGTGTTCTTCCACTCCTTTTGTTTATAGTGATCCGGTGATATTCTGGCTATGATACACGTACTCTCTAGCTAGCTACAGTAAAAGTGTTGCTTACGTTAGATACTAGACCTACAGTCTAGCTCTAACTGCATGTAGAATCTAACAAGTTATATCTTACGATAAACTTTAACTAAAGCTGGCTCTATAAAATACTACTAATAACAATTGATATGTGGTGGTTGAAATATGAAAAAATGCAGGATTTTCATCAATTTACCAGCTAACTTGCTTCGGAGACACTGAAAATTAATGGGGTTGAACATTGGAAAATACAATGTTTGGAACTATAGGTCGCATGCATAGAGTTAATATAACTAGAGTAAGCTACTTTTGTCTTCCAAGATGGCGTCCCCATTCATTTCTATGAAAAGTGCTCAGTGGCACAGTGAGGCAAGCGAGAGCGCGAGACTGGACGCGGCCATCTTTCCACTTCCGTGTCTTCCGGTCTAGCTTTAAACAGTGGCTCTTTTTTCCCTAGCTCCGAGACCTCGTGCACGCTTGCAACTAGCTGTACACGTCATACTTTGCGACAACCAGTCGCGAGCATAGATTTATATGGTTACGAGCGTGTGAGCTAAGGCATTGCAGTTGCAGAATCTATGGGCAGAATGGGGTACAAGTCCGATAAGAATCAGACACATGATGCAAACTTAACGGAAATGTATTCTGTCACTGTATAGTATTCCTTTCACTTGTTTTTTAGAAATAGGCTATAGGGCTAAATATAGGGCTATTCTAGATGGAACTCATCACATATGTTGCTTTTTTTCTTCGTGATATGAGTATGATTTCCAACGCATTGTATCGGATGAAATAAACTTAACATGAACAGCTCCGTCGTTGTTCTCGCCAGGCAAAGAAAGCTTAATAGTTATTTTGGTAACCGAAATCTTCCATAATGCAGACTTACCATTGCTTACTGTCAACTTTATATTCAAACGAAATGCCACGAAATTCACACTGCCTTCAATTTCACATCAGTGTCGATGTGACCTGTGTTTTATATGTTCAACCTAGAAAACCAAACGTCTATTAATGGATATAACGTGATCTAACAAGACGTGTTAATAATGTAATAAATAAAAGCTCGAGAAGTGTGTCTAAAATATATTTTATTGAACGTCTTTGCTCCAGATAGACATGTCAACAATCTATGCTCACGCTTAACATAATATAATATTTGCCATCAAAAATCTGTTTATCTGTTTTAAAATAACGGGAATAAACTATATTAACCACATTTAATGTATGTGTGACAACCATTTGCTAAACTTGCTAGAACAGGGCAGGCAACTCAAGCCATTTCTCCCTGTGCTCATTCAATATAAGTCTATGGCTCATTCAGCTCCATGTAAATCGGCTATCGGCCAATGTGAACTTTTGTGCTCGTGCCCTGTTAGTATCCGCGAGCACATTTGCAGGCAACTTTTATTGACGTAAGCAAATAAATGGGGTGCTAGTTTACTCATTTCGGATTGGTTTCAAACTTAGCAAAAAACGGGAAAAATTCTTCTATGAAAAAGCTAGTAGTATGAGCCAGGTTCGAGAATCGAACAAAAATTATTGGGGGAGATAGTTTTGTAAATGTTGACTGGAGTTAATAGAATAAAAACGACCGGAAGAGTCGGAAACCTAACCGTAAATGCAATACCACCTACATCCACCGGGGCCGTTGCTTCAAGCCGAGGGGCGAGGGGTGGGGGCTTGGGTCGCATGTGACACGCTTTACTTCCGCATTCCTCGATAACAATGGGAGTCTATGGAAGTGTCGCAACTCTCTTTTTCTATGGCTCTGGGCATAACCAATCGCTAGCATTCACCTTAGCCAAATCCTTCACCACTAACGGAGCTAGCTGGAAAATCAAACGAACCCCTTGGGGATTAAAGATTGTTCTTGCTCCGGCTTTAACTTCTGGATATTCGGCAGCGCCACAACGGACCGAAAGGCTTCGCTCGCATCTTTTCCGCCGCCATTACGTAACTACAACTCAAACTAGCGCAGGACATCAACATCGTTCTCAGCCACTCCCTCTGTTCGCTGATTGGACCGGTAAAAAGTTTACCGGAGACATCTGACCAATATACCTCAAGCCCAGACGCAGTACAGAAGCACAAAATTGAGCGGAAGTACGTAGGAGGGCAGAGCCAGGCTACCATAGCACCATGTCATCCCAGAAATGTGGATGAGGATGTGTCCATAAAAATTGTTAATGTTAATTAAATACAAATCATTGTCGAATGTATAATATTAACATTAATGCTAATGTTTGTTGCGCTGCAAATGATTCATTGTACTATCTCTCGCAAAAAGGCATCCCATTATCTTATGGAGTCTTCATGCTTTATAAGGGTGCTAATTTGAATTCGGGTTGCTGTTTTGCATTCCAAATTCTATAAACAAAATATATTATTGTTGCTTGCTTTCTACAGGTACACTCTTGCACTTTTGAGGTTCAGGTTGTTTAATTGTAACTTGTTTAACTACATGCTCTTATGGTTCTTGCCTTTGGCACTTATTTGTTTTTTCACAATGTGTGCTTCATGTTTTGGCTACCCGCAATGTTTGGGGCTATCTCATTGTTATGATCAGTGACCTATGCACTTTTGTAAAGCTCTCTCTTGGAAGTCGCTTTGGATAAAAGCGTCAATGAATAAATGTAAACGTATACTTTAGACAATATAGTGCACCGGTAGAGTACATTCATACTTTTGTTTTTAACTATTCCTTTAAAAATGTGTCATTATAATGGGACTCTGACAACAATCATTTTGCTGTTCTCTTCTTTTTTCTTTCCAGGCCTCTCTAGTCCCATGACCCTCCCCAGCACTACTGCCATCCCCATTTTTTCACCAGAGAGTTTCTCCAGCCCTGTCGTCCCCTCATCCATTCCCCCCATCCGCTCATCCTCGCCCTTTGGCAGTCCTCTGCCCCCCATGTCCTCATCCAGCCTCCCCCCTCCTGCCATGCCCAGAGGCCCCTACAGCAGCCTGATGGGGGGGATGGCTTTATCCTCACCCTCAGCCCCACCCCCGGCCTCCTCTGTCATGGCCCTGTCTCCTTCTTGTCCTCCAATGATGTCAGCCCCACCTGTTGGCCCACCGACCGGAGGCTTCAGCATGAGTGCAGGATATGACATCACACGGGGTCATGCTGGGCGCACACCACAGACTCCACTCATGCCCAGTTTCTCCAGCCCCACCCCCATGCCAGGTAAGATCCACACTCGTCACCAGTTGCCCAGGCTTCTGTGTTACAACTGTAAGTGTCGGCGCCAGAGATGCAAAAGCATTTTTATACAAATGGTATTGTATAAAGTATTTTTATACAATAAATAGGACATTGCTTAATTGTCTAGTAGGCTACATGCTGAAGCACCCTAACACTATACAATTATTGCTATGTTGTCCTTAATCCTGGGGCCTTGAAGATGTTTCCAGGCTAGGCCTAGGTCAATTTCCAAGTCTATTTGCGTACTTCCCAGTAGTTTTGGTCTGACTGTATTCACTCTTAGGGGTGGGGACAAACCCCATGGTCCAACAACCATTGATGTCAGGAGGCATCGATGCTGGCTCACCAATCACCTTCCCAGAAGAATACGAGGACTCCCGCGTCATCCCGGACACCAGCGCAGGGGGTGGTATATGGGGCTTCTTCAAGGTATTAATGACAGAGGACTGCTGCACCATGAATGTAGTCCTGTCAGAATGGTATACAGAGGATTCAAACGAGTAGAAAACGGGAAACCTACTCAAACTATTAAAGTCCTAAATTAATTTAGAATGTACAAATACACTTCAAATAAAAATATAAAATGTTGCAGGTTTTGTCTCGACAAAATAGGTCAAATAACTTAACTTTGTTTTATCCCCTTTAATCCATTGTCACCGACTACAGACTCACACACACACACACAATCCTACTTATTTTTGTATTTATTTATTTAGACCACACCCTTCCCCTCTACTAATCAGTGGATCCTAATACCATTGTTCCTGTCATGCTAATAAATGTCTGGTAATTAAGTCAGGTAATTCAGCCAGGCCTTCAGCCTCATCCTCCATTCTGGCTGGCTGGCAGACAGCATTGTGGCATGCCCAGGGCAGTCAAAGGAGAAGTGTGCATGCCTGACACCACGGCAGTATTGATTCCACCTCTTGTTTTGGAGTCAGGGCACAATGCATGCTGGCAGCCTCAGGTTCACTTTTGGTTCACAGCAAGGACAAACAATGTCTTTCCAAGCTGTTTACACTCCTATCCTTTTGTTTATTTTCTTTTTCTTGCCAGGGTGTAGCAGGAAACCCCATGGTGAAGACTGTCCTGGACAAGACCAAGCACTCTGTAGAGTCCATGATCACCACCCTGGACCCTGGCATGGCTCCCTACATCAGTAAGTCTATATATACACTCACTTTCATTTGCTATTCATCTCCTTTTTTCTTATTTCATCTTGGTGATACGGTTTAATAATTGGTGGACGTTTATGTGCACCAAACCAACTAGTCTAACAACTTTCAATAACATTGCATTTCTATCTAGGGAGCTGTGTCAAATAAAGCCTTAAATGAATACATTTCTTTCAATGTCGGCTCACACACCTTTATTGATACCCGGAGGATATTCCTCTGGAATATCAGCAGTGATGCGTGTGTATATGAGGAGAAGCCAGATAATTGGTCAAGGGGGATTAATGTGTGCCCCCCCGTGTGTGTGTGTGTGTGCTTCAGAGTCGGGTGGGGATCTAGACATTGTGGTGACGTCAGATAAGGAGGTTAAGGTGGGGGCAGTGAGGGATGCCTTCCAGGAGGTGTTCGGAATGGCAATGGTGACCGGAGAGGCCGGCCAGTCCAACATTGCTCCACAGCCTGTTGGCTATGCCGCCGGAGTCAAGGTACACACACTTTCATACACCCTGATTAATAACAGAAGTGATTGATTCAGTTTGTTTGACCAGACAGGTTGATTTGAATTACATACTGTAAATATCAGATTTCATATGGAGCTTACATATACAGTTGTCATGATGCATTGGAATTTGTACTACAATCTTGCTGCACTTTGTAAATGGGGTCCCATTTTGAAGAATCTCTTCACAAGTTTTTTTTGCCCTGTATATTACCTCGCATCTGTTGTTACAGCTGGTGGCTTTAGTCAAAATGTATTTGTCAATTTATGGTTCACAGTCTGGTGAATGGAGCTAGTCAGGGCATACCTAAGGCCTATCCCATACAACAAAGTTGCAGGTGATGAATTGATCTGCCAAGCTGTCAGAGACTAAAGGAGGAATATAAATCAGAATGGGAGAGAGGAATCACAACACTCAGATTTGATCTGCCAGCAGTGGGGTTTAGTAGAACAAGAATGAGGTGATCCAAAGCTGTGCGTGTGTCAAACAATGGGAATGATGAGATCGATATTGACGTGAGGTCTGTGTTCTTTGCCTTATCTAACTATAGGTTGTATTCCACTGGTGTGTGTGTGTGTGTTCTGTTTATTTCAACAGGGAGCCCAGGAGCGCATAGACAGCCTGAGGCGGGCTGGCATTATCCATGAGAAGCAGCCAGTGGTTTCAGTAGAGAACTTCATTGCTGAACTTTTCCCTGACAAGTAAGCGAAGCAGGGAGGGGCAGCCTTTTGTCAGATCCCCCCCCTCACACACAGACGCCATCAATGATTCTTTACCTATTCTTTATGTTCCTGTGTACACACATGCACATGCCTGAAAGTAGACTCCTTACTTACACCTGCAAACATACTATAAACAAACATACCACATACAATCAGTCGCTCAGAAACACACTCATTCTTGTATTTGTATATCTACAATGGCTTGCAGAAGGCGTTAGAATTGATTCCAAATGTGTTTGATGGTGTTTAGGTCGGGGATCTGTGCACGCCAGTCAAGTTCACACCAATCTCAACAAAACATTTCTGTATGTACCTCAACACCATCAAAAACATTTGGGATCAATTCTAACGCCATCTGCAAGCCAGGTCTAATCACCCAACAGCAGTGCCCAAACTCCCTAATGCTTTTGTGGTTAAATGGGAACAGATTCCCACAGACACACTCCAAAATCTTGTGGACAACCTTCCCAAAAGAGTGGAAGCTGTCATTGCTGCAAAGGGGGGACCAACTCCATATTATTGCCTATGGATTTAGAATGGGATGTCATAAAAGCTCCTGTAGGTGTAATGTTTAGGTATGTTGTTAGAGTGCTATGCCACCATGTGGAAATTGCAAGGGTTTCCTTTGCATTAGATTGCTTGCGATGCAAGAGGTTGTCCCTTATGTTTACTGTATGCAGTTACCCTAGCTCATTCTTTATTATTTCCTGTCTTCCAGAGCAAAGGTATAGATGGGTTGCTGATGGCAAACAGTAATTATCCATTGAAGTCCTGGCTCATCACACCATTAGGGCTGTCCCCGACTAAGATTTTCTTTGGTCGACCAAGACCCGACTGAACACTTCTGAAAATCGACTAATCTAAATTTGAAACGTTTACCATAAATGTCACAATGTTTTTCATCAAACAATTTTGTGTGATGTTTTAATAGATAATCTGAAAGAAATACATGCGTAAGAAGGGTGATTGACAACTAGACAAACATAAATGTACGAACATTTTCCAGATCTGACTCAATGTAGAGTTAGCTGCTGGACATTCCAGATTCAGCTGCTATAAAATTAGCTATTACTAATAATAAGCCTCGTGTCACCAGTCATTACCGAATGCCGATATAATAAAAAATGCCAGTGTTTGCATGCATTAGCGAAGTAGGCCAATTTACGGTTTTCAAGAGACACCCGGTACTTTGATAAAATGCTTCCATACAACAGATTTATTTGCTATTTTGCCTAAAGGATTAATAACACCAACTGTAGCTAACAGCTACGATTGTGCTCATGTGCCGTGTGCAAAAAACAAAACACAGATTAACAAAAGGGAAAGCAGTAACACCTTTTTTTTAATTATTATATATTTTTAGTGTTGTTTTATTTCTGTAGAACATTTCTTTAATTCAGCAATGGTGACACAATCTGAAATCAGATTCCACACTTCCATACAGCTGCTCGACTAATATTATTATTTTTTTAAGTCGACCAAGAGCATATCGACCAAACAATCGACTAGTCGACTGAGTGGGGACAGCCCTACACACCATACTGTACATGGTCCCCATCTCTCTTGAGACAATATGCATTCAATCAGTGCTGTGAACCGAAGTTGTAATTGAAAGATTATTTGGGTGCATTGAAAATGATCCGATTACGGAGGGGGCACTACAATAGTCATAAAAAATCCGCTGGAAGACACAAAAAACTTGCCATGCAAAACCACCAGATAGATGTTTTACAACATAGGAAATATATTGTGAGTACAGTACATATCTTCATCATTTCCTCGTCTATCCCTCTACATTCAGTCCTCACATGCACATGGTTCTAGATGTAGCAATCCATGGGGGATGTAGAGCATGTCTCCATAATTAATGGAAACATTTCTACAGAGCATTGGTGAAGTTCCATCTCAGCCTCGTGAATTTAGGTTGTCCTAATCTCTGCATAGTTACTGACTACTTTTCAAACATCTGATTGGCCTGATCTCTATTACCAATCACTCAATTATGCAATTATCCCACCCACATGGTGGAGCTGGTCTCAACGACTCGCGGATTATCCCCAGTGTGTTAGACAGTACCCCGGTGTGTAGATGGTACCCCTGTGCCTCTGCGGTTCTTAAATCTCTGCTTGCACTATTTAGTTGGACATTTGACTTCCATAAAGTGGAAGAAGAGAGAATTACCTCAGAATATTAAACAGACAGGCATTTCTGAAGTTGACTGTGGTGCATCCCATGCTCAGCAAGAGGCGACTAATGACTTGTTTATTTGCACCCTGTATACTTTTTTCTGGTTCGTCCAAGTTTTAAATTAAATCTGTTTCTCCATCATTTTAATTTATTTAGCGGAACTTAAGCCTCTCTTATGATGTTTTCTTTTGAGCAATATAAAAGTAGTTAGAGAGAAAACAAATCGGTGTGATTTTTTTAAATTTTATTCATGGTCATGCTGAAAGGAAAGCAGCACCTACCGATGTGTAACGTCATACTATAAAAACAATTACATTGACTTCTGTCATGGTGTCCATATTTTGAACCATCACAAAATGCAGACATACCATTCACGTTCCAGCTTATTCAGACTTCTAAAACCAATGTTCTTTACCCAGACGGGTCTCAGAAACTAGGCTGTGAAAAGGGAAGATAAATCAAATCATACTTTATTTATATAGCACATTTATACCAAAAGGCAAAACAATGCACTTCAGTAAACTAGATCGAATGCTGATGCCCACACTAGTAATTGTGTTCATAGCTTGTCTAAGGCAACAAAAAAGTACTGTATAATGTCGCCTGGTCTTAAATCAGCTTATCACTCAAAATAGTGTCTCCCAGAAGAACTTGCTAAAGGACCAGGATGTGCCCTGTGAAGCCACAAATAATTGTCTCAAACACAGGGTCCATGTCACTATTTGACTTGTCATTGGCCTTACCAAAGGGGAAATGTTGCAGGATGGAGTCTGTTGGAGATTCCCATGTGTATAAAAAGAGGTAGTCAGTTCATGGTGTGTTGAAAAGCTGGATAGCATAATAATTTCCTGTCTGAATATTGTTTTTCTTTTTTTAAACAGACTAACCCCCACCCTGTTGTTCCTTTCAATCCCAATCAAGACAATTCAGCCCTTTTTTGCCTAGTAATACTCCTGTTTCATGTATCCATTAAGGTGGTTTGACATCGGTTGTTTGATCCTGGAGGACCCTGGAGCTGGCATCCACATCGAGACCTTCACCCAGGCAACACCACTGGCCTTAGAACATGTTCAGCAGGTAAGAATCACTGCTGTTCTCCGCCCTCCAGTGGCGCCCTCAGGGGGGGGCCACGACCACCCTAATAAAATTGCTAGCTCTCCCACTGGCCCCCCTATTCGTGAGTTGCATATACAGTAGTCTGCCATCCGTATTTTTTTCCTGAATGGAAAGTGGGAATTCAACTTGACAAAGGCTACTGGGAGTTATACTGGGAGTTAAAGGCCAGGTGTATCTGTATAAACATGCATCTCCACAAGCGACGTCGCCAAACATTTTAGCTGGGGCTGAAGCCCCGAACCTTTTGAGTGTAGCCCCAATATAATTTTTATATTGTAACAAATAAACTGTGTACAATTGATGTCTGTGCTGTAACGGTGTCAAAATAAATGCAGCATGTCAGTGAATGTCTCTAGCTCTAACTGCCTGAGGGGTTGTGGGTCTAATGGTCTGCGTTGAGTGACACGACTAAGTGACAGCGAGAAGAGACTAGAGGAGAAATGGCAGGACATAGGCTAAAACAACTGGGTATTTGGGGATTTTTCCTAAAGATGAGTAAAGGTAAGAATCTAGTTTATTAAGAAACTTTTGAAATTGCCTGTTGATTTATGATATAATCGGATTTGGCACCTGAACTCATGATAGCAATGAGTAACGTAATGTTTATATTACATAAAGCTCAAATTCGTGCTTAAATGTTAAACGAGTGCGAGAGAATGCCCCTAGCTGAGGTCAAATAGAACCTAGTCAAGGTCCTATATTAGGTTTTGGCGATGCCCCTGTCTACTCCCCTGATCTCCACACTCCGATCCTGTCACCCGGCCAGCTGCTGTTTTAAACTAGCTTATACTACAACAGCATAATGGCTTTTGATTTTGGTGTGCCACCCCAATATAATCAGTGGCCCCATTTGGCCACCCCTATGAAATGTCTGAGGGCGCCACTGCCGCCCTCTGCTGCAGCAACATTACAGAAGTCAGGTGCTTTCATGCCTGAAAGGTGGTATCTATAATTCCAGAAATCTGTGTGTGTGCGCACCAATTTTATCATGGGCACTGTGCACTAGTGCTCCAAATGCCAGAGTTTGAAGCCACAATCAATTTCAAACTACCTTAAAACCACACAGCACAGGACACTCGAAAACACAAGACTCTGTAAAAGGCATAGTCATACACCATGCAGAATGTACTTCAATTGAATGTCCGTCAATTAACATTTTAATACAAGGTGATATTTAAATACAGCTTTGACATGCTACTTGTAACTGCATCTATAATAATGTCTGTTACACCTTTTGGTTTTTGAAAGGTTGTTTTGCTTCATGGGCTCTCTTCAAAAAGTGAGCCTATCATGAGTAATTAAACAGCACTTCATCATGAAAACTTTCACCCAAATCTTCTGGACTGTGGCAGAGAATTAAAAAACAACACGATTTGACTGTCACTGGTAAAATTGGAACACCGTTTCAGATTAAAGGAACTTGACTTGTCGTGAAGGATATTGTTTCATGCTTAATTAGTGTTTAAATTCTGTGTCAGTGCGTATAAAGTCAAAGTGAACTGCTAGTTTACTAAACTGTAATTATTATGTATCACAACCTAATAACTGCATCATCAAATTATCTGAAACCTGCTTGACTGATTTTGTTATTGAGTGTACCAATTCCCCCTTGAAATATATGAAGAAACTTCTCAAATATAGCCACCTTTTCCCCCCAGGCCCAGTCCCTGACACCCCCGGACTACAGCCTGCGCTGGTCGGGCCTGCTGGTGACAGTGGGAGAAGTCTTGGAGCGAAACGTTCCCAACGTGAGCCGGACAGACTGGCACCAGGCCTTCACAGGCATGTCCCGGCGGCAGATGATCCAGAGTGCTGCCAAGGCGCTGGCAGGCATGTATCAAAAGCAGCTTCCCCCAAGGACTGTGTGAACATGGGCACTGCTACCATGCCACCCACGCCACCAGCAGGAGTAGGAGAGGAAATCAGGGGACACGAGCAATGGAGCATCAGCCATTTGACCTAATTGGATTCCTCCTGTGGTTGTATCCATCCGTCTTCATTGGGCAAAAAGGCAAATGAAAATGTCTCTAATTTCTTTTGTGCACAGGGAGTTTGAGTTGATGCATTCCATCACAGACCTACCAGAGGGTATGAGGACTGTCAACATGAAATTTGAAACCAAAATTAATTGGGAATTAAAAACCTAAGTTTAGACAAACATTAGTAGAGAGACACTAGGGGAATTTGATGGGAACAACATTGTAGTTACATAGATATTACTATGTAGTTATTGTCATTACTATGAAGTTACACGGTAGTGAATTGTAACCTTAATGTAAAGTGTTGCTTATAACATTGTTAGACCTTTTTTATTCCAGCATCTCATTTGAATTATGTGAATGATTCATCTTTCTAAAAAAACATTTAGATATAATCAGATGAAGACATTTAAGGAATGTCTTAATCTTCACTGAATTAGGTGTTGTATTACTTGAATGGCCCTGGAGACGGTTCAAACATTTTAAAGTTAGTCTATATTTTGACATGACAAACAAAGAATACTATATTTTGCTCAGTGCTTATACGCAGGTCAACATTTAACCTGCCATACTATGTGTCTCTCCCATTTACTGGTTACATTCAACTTCATGTAGTTTAGATGGAAACCGGTCCTGTTTGTCAAATTTCAGTTTGGCCAACTAATGCCCATCTAATTGTTTTTGTGACAAGCACTAAGTATGATTTACAAATTAAGGTTCTTGTGCAATACCAGGATCATAAATGCATTGTTTTGTATATTTGACATGTTAACATGTTTGTAATGTTTCTCAACCTGTACATTCTGCTTAGGCCATTACACACTGTCAGTCCAAAAAGGCAAACACAATGACAAATATTTACTAGATTGAAATGTTTTTACAGAGAAAGAAATTGTCTAATTGTATGTATCTGTTAAATATGAAGGCACCTTTCACCTCCCAACCATAGTGTGCCGTAAATAAGGACACCCTCTGAGGAAAAACACTTCTTTCTTCTTTTTTTTCAAAAATGTTAAATGAACTCAAAAGTGAAAGCAGAAGAGTGGACAACAAAAACAACACAAATCTGTGTATGACCTCTGGGTTTGTTTGGAAGCCAGACAATTTGCTATTGTCATGCTGCCGCCGGTAGCTGAATATTTTGTCAAGGAAACAAAAAATTTAGCAGTAAAAGCTCAGGTTAATCGAAACAAAAGCCCCTCTACTATGATTATGCCAGAGCAGCACTAGGACATGCTTTGATTTTTTTGTTGCTTTGATTTTTAACTTGATTTTATGCAACAATTTCTCTGTGCCAGACTTGTCTTCTAAATGTGCCTTTTTCCTTGAGAGGAGATTAAAACGTTTTTTGTAATGGTTTTTGTTACTCTGGATTTCTAATCGTCATAAGATGCATACATGTAAGAACTATCTCGTACATTGAACATTGCTTGTAAAAAAATGATTATATATCTTTTTATTGTAATATGTTGAATACAGCTCTACAATACTATATTGCCTGATCATATAATTGTAATACCTTCTAACTCTTAAAATGTTTTTTTGTACACAAGCAGACATTACAAATTAGTTCTCTAGTTAACATAAAGTACATCAGTGAACAGCAACATTACATTCACAGAATCATGGATGATTAATGGGGCTTGAACAAGGTACATAAACCCGTTACATTGCAGTTGTACCGTTTCAACTTGCTCGTACACACACACACATGCAGACTCATTAATAATGCTTGAAATGGCCGCAAACATTATTTCCCATAAACTAATTATGGAAAACCAGAAACAGACTTGAGTGACAGGCAAAGGACTGAAAAGACCAAGTAGATCATCAGTTCATGCCAAGGGCAGCAGGATCAGATCTATTTAGCTCTTGATTGAGTTAGCTACACTTGTGAAAAATGTATGGCCTTATTTAAACATTACATTTGTGTTTCAATACATCATCCTACTCAAGTATAGTCATTTTGGTCCCTTTGATAGTATTTTATTATCTCTACATAAAAGTAAATTGACCCAATTTAAATTTAACACAAACTAATAGAAAAAAAATGCCCAAAACTAAAACCCATCCTGTCTATGGAACCAATAATATTATTGAGTATTGAGTATTGATTATCTGTCTTAAAATAAAAAACAATGTTTGGGAAGAAACTTAGTCTGGACAGTGTATTGATGTTAACCAAATATGCATGAATTGCAGTTATTTGACTCTATGGGTTAAATTAGAGCAAGAATGGTCGAAGTAAAGTTAAATTAAATTGGTATTTCATAACATTACAAATTAATTAAATCATCAGTTACATGGCAAACATGTTACAAAATCTTACCTACTCTACCATGATTACTGTACATCAGACAGAAAGAGTAAGAGGAGAGCAAAGAAAAGTTGAAGGGGTAGAAGAACCTCAGTAGAAGAATTCCAGAAGAAATGGGATTTCCTATGGGCTTATGTTAATCACAATCAGATCAGCTATTACCTTATCTATTCGCATATTCTTTCTTATTATCCATTAATATGTGTTCTTACTGCAACCTACTTTCTTCTGATGACAGTCACATTTCTATGATGTAGTATCTGCCTGCCAATATAACAAACACCAATTGAATGTTATCTTTGTTTTTCTCTATTCACTGTAAACACAATCCTCTGACCTTCATGTCTCAGAAAGACTTTGCTAGTACTGCTGTGTCCGAACTGATCATTTTTATGTCATGGTGTTTGTTAAACTCTATCTCCAATCTGCAGATGGCTAATACTAAATATAATACCAGTATAAAACCCAGAACTCAACTGAACTTAGTCATGCCGTTACTGAAGAGATGGACAGAAATCTTTCTTCATCAAAATCTTGAGAACAATGCTACACATTTTATTTGATACCCAACTATTATCCGTAAGAACAACCAATCCGACCACATCTTGACCCTTGCTTATTAACATCTGACTGCTAATGGAACAATAAATTAGACAATGAAGTGTGAGAACCATCATGTAAAAGCAACTACAGTCTTTAGCATATGGGAAATGGGGACAGGACTCCCAGCCTGCAGAAGGTATCTGTAAATTGCTTTCCAAAACACCACAGGAATTATGTTTCCCATAATCATTCAATTGAACCAGCATGTGCTTGTTCTTGTTTTTGTGCACAGCATGGCAGTGTTGTATGACTAACAATAACTCAACATCCTACCAAGTGGTTGACCATATGGAGTCGACCACTTGGGAGGATGTAAACACAATTTATTTAATTCCAAGTTCCTAGTTTGCATGCAATAAATGTCCTCTGCTGGTGCCACACAGTCCTAGAAATAGCTAACAACACATGATGAATCACCTAATAGTTCAGAAGCCACTCTTTTGTTCTCATTCATTCAGACAAGTTGTTTGTCACAGAAACAACTTTGAGCTGACTTGTATCCTTTAGTCTGTCCATCAGTGATTGCATTCTACAATTGTTTCGATCTCAGTGTGTAAAAGTAAAGTATGTTTGCAGTATGTGTGTGTGAAACATCTGAGAGAGAAAAACGGTGCATGGTGTGGGGTGTGGCATTGGAAGACCTGCGCTTAACATCTCCATGGCAACAAGCCTATGAGCTGAGCTGCATTCATGGACAGTCATTGGCTCTGCAGTTTTGCTAAACAACGTTCAAGAACGAGAGATATCACTTTTTTTAAGTAAGAGACCTGCCACAGTATAATCCACTCTAAACGCATCATCAACTGAATGCATGTTTTCTCAAGGCTTAATCTATTAGATAAAATAAATGAACACAGAACTGTACATTATCAGTAAGGCATAAGGGAGTCCTTGCTTATTACAGAACAGACTAAATTGCCTGGCTGACTTTCAGTGCAGTCCCTTCTGCAACCCAGAAAACCAATTAGCATCTTGTCTGGCAGTGAGGAGCATAAGATTAACTCATGTATTGCTCCTCACTATCCCTCCCAGGTTGTCTTTTATTTGTCTTGATTTCTGTGGATTTATCTTCTACTGTCAGATCATTTCACAATGCACTTTTAATAACTCTGCAATGCAGGGTTGTGTGTATCTTGTGGACGTACATACATATGCATGATACTGAACAGTTTGTCAAATGCTGAAGGATGAGGATCATTATCTGATGCAACGCAATCCTTACCTCATCATTATTTGGAACATTTTCAAATTTCTCTCTTCTCAATCTCTCCTGCAACTATAAGTATCGTTGACCACTGAGACATACTGACATTTAGAAATATTCTGAACACAGAATACTGCAGAAGTTCTGTAAGAACAGCTTTGGGCCCTCCTGGAAGACACACATACAAATGTGTCCACACACATACTCCACACAAACTTCTAAATAAAATAAATGAATTCATTTCTAACCATTACAGTATGTTAATTTCAAAATGTGTGGAAACAGAAATACTTAAATTGCCACCTCTGTTGTTATCCAATGAGTTAATTAAATAGATTGTGCTGTGGTTATATGTATATATTATATTTGTATTCCCTAATGGAAATACCACAAGGGGAGAGAGGGACTTCAAGTGTCACTTTATCTACAGTATGTGCATGTTTGACTTTTACAGTGTAACATTGTAGAGTACGTTTAGTATATCGTTGACAACAATGTTTGAACAACCAAAATGCAGAATGTCCCAAAAAAGGCACTTGACTTCATTTCATTTTCAAGAGCTACTGTATATAGCAAACCATAGATGAAATTCAAGGCTCTCTTGCGGGACAGTGATCATTCCTTAGTTGTCTGCATGGCAGAACAAGAATACAGCTTTGAAAGAAATACTTATACGTATACTTAGTACTCAGTATACTTGATTCCTCCTCTTAAAAAGTACCAGCACTTTGGGCCCTGTATGCTTTTTGTCTGTCACCTTTAGGATAGCTAGCCTAAAGAAAAGATAGATTAGTAGTGTGACTTTGAGCTTGTCTTCCCTTGACCCACCCACCACCCTTTCACTAAATCCTTCAGTGACTCACAAAAGAAGAGTCAGCTCAGAGGTCAGCTTCTGTTGACTAACAACCTTCCAGAGCATTTATTGTCCTAATTAAAAACATTGTGCCTGTAGGTGGAAAAACCTTGTCAAGAGAAAGATGGATGACTTTACACATAGGTTTTTGTGAGCAATGACATTGATTGTATTGCTGAAGTCAGAGAGTGGTCTAATACAGATTTGAACAGACCATTGTGATTTTTTTGCAAGACACTTGATGAATCGATGTAATGTCTCATTCTAAAAGCAACATACTGTAAATAGTAGTATACCAACACTGCATATATGGCACAGTGTAGATATATTTACTTACTTACTTAATACATGCAGATAAAAAATGAATGCCTTAAGTTATGCATTCTCTACAGGAGGCTGCCCAGGCAGGAACCACTGCCAGGTGCCTTTTGTCTTCAAACCTAAATGGCTTAAAACACAGTGCTTTTTTGGTCTGCTGTTGAAAACCTTGACCAAGCTTTTTACAGGTTTACTGTATGTGTGACAACATCTATGAGTCCCCTTCGTGCATTCAGCACCAGGGACAACGCCACCAGCCAGCTCACAAACACTGTGAGCGGGACCACTTACAGACTTCCCCCTCCAAAGCTAATTGAAGAGCAGTGCGCAGCTTCCCTCGTCAGCCTTCCTGGATGCAAAAGCAGAGCCGCAGACGGTGTGACCAGTAAAGCTAAATTAGAGCTGGACACTGGCATACAAAGTGCTTTATAATCTAAAGTGTTCTTTCTTGGGTCATCTGAATACAAGTAATCAACTCGACCCAGAGGGAATGTCTGAGAACAAGAGACTGCCCTGCTAATCTTTCCTGTCATTTGTTTTTGTTCTGCCTTTTTCATTAAATGCACTCATGCTGAACTGGCTCCCTGTGTCTGATTCCTCTGATCTGCCAGCGCTACACTTACAAGTCTCAGTGATGGATTATCTTGGACTATGTTGGCTACGTTGATTCAATAAGTTACTCCAGCCCCTTGCACAATCGACCTACAGACTCAGATGCAGGCTCTGATTGGTGCCAGGGGCACCCCAATTGGTTTGTAAAACCCAAGTCAAACTATCAGCTCCTCACAGTGTAGAGGATTTTAAACAGTGTAATCTGTCGATGATCCCTGTGTGTAAACAATGTGTCAAGCTCCACCATTAAGAGTCTTAATGATGATGACATCGTACAGTGGGGGTAAAATATAATTTCTTGGCTATTCATTTTAAATATCTCCCTGTGGATTGAATCCCAGAGTGGATACATGCAGCGCTATACACTAGGTTGTACAGTTGGTGTGTACATTATCTGTGTGTTTATGTGTAAGAGTCAGTAAGTCAGTATGAGAGGGAGATTATATGATGGGTGAGAGAGATAGGGAGGCAGGTTGTTTGAGTGCAAAAAGAGCATAGTCAGGCTTGATGTTGATTTTCATCTCGCTGGCAGACGAAGGGTCTTTGAACTCCTGTACATCCGTTTTAAAGAGGACACTAGGTTGCATGCACACGCACACACACACACACATGCATAATGCTCCCTTCAGATAAAAAAATAGAATCTACTGACAAGAGATACCCACAGCGATACTCTCTTTTCAGCTGTACTCTCACACTGTGAATCAAACAGCTCTTCAGTCCATTATCCCTCTGTCATCTGACCTTGCTGCTCTCCAAGTCAGACCGATGTGCTAAGCCATTGCATGACCCCACAGCCTCTGAAAAAGTTGTTTTTTTGCTGAAGCAGCAAACCAGGGTCGCAAAGAGATATAAAGGTTTGTATATCCATAGTTCCACCATCAACATACACATGACTTGAATTTATCAGAAATATGAGAGCTGTATTAGTTATTTAAAAGTATTTGTTACTTGAAAGGCTTCATTGTTGGAAGTATATCCCCACGTCCATGTATTTAACATAAGAAGTAACATAATCAAAATTCAACCTATCGACCTATAAACCAGCGCAATCTTTCCATATGATCAATCACTGTCAGACTACTTCTTTATAACCATATATCCTCTCAGCAATTAAATTAGAACAACGATTAGGAATCTGAAACATTACATATTTCAATTCTAAGTAGCCTAAAAGCACAATTGCTCATTTGTATTGCCTATATTAACTGGCAGCTTTGGTTATTTTTCTGTCTGAAGTTTGCCCACATTGAGTACATTCTCAATGTAAATTAATAATCTTTCATCTTAAATTACTTTCAGCCTTTTCTCTACATTGGCTTGAGATGAATATATTGCTTAGCAATATTGATCAGCAGGATGCAAAGAGATGTGTGCGCTGACTCTCGTGCCTAAAATGACTCCTGAACCGCACTTGTTCTGAATATCAACGATAAGGAAGTGCTTGATACTTTTCCCAGGACATAGCTCTATTAATTCAGCACTCACTGGCTTATAGCCCAGAAATGGACTGTCATAGATCATGTTAAATAATTAATATCTTATATTTAATATGTCTTACAGTAAGAAGGCCAACCGCTACAGTAGAGTGCGTATGTAGGGCCTCAAGTCTTTGATTAGTCTTTTATCTCTTCTTGTTGAATGATAGTGGAAGAGACGGCAGGGTTTCACACGTTCAAAGACTATGCCGGTAGGAAGACAGCTGAGGGTTCCTTTAATCTCCCAGGCCATTTATATAGACCACTTTTTGAGGCAGGTACAACGTTAGGATAAACTGACTTTTCTCTTTTAAGAAAAGTTGAACCCTGGAAAAGGCAAGTAAGGCAGAAAGGGATTCTGTTGAGTGAAGCAATGACACCTGTTACAGTTGGTCCATGACCTTATACACAGTTGGGCTCAGCCTGATCAGCTGGGGTTGCTGTGGTGTGTAGGAGTGAGATTAGAGGGCTTACTGTAACTACATTTTATTGGTTAAAATTCACTCCATGGTATAAATACCAGCCCACTCAAACCACCCCTTGCTAGCATTTCAGGAGCAGTGTTTGTTTAAGTGTTCCAAGGGGTTCACATACTTTTTCTTGTCTCTGTACATGTATAATAATTAATAACTACAGAGAGTACAATTTCTGGGAAAATTGTTAGGTGCCCTTGTGTTGGTTTGGTCTGTTTTTTACTGCCATTTTACAACTGTTATTTCTGTATATATTTAAAATAAGTATGCACAATGACACTAGTGACATGTGTTCAAGGAGTGAGATAGCAAGACTCCTTCTCTGACTAAGAATGACAATGCAACCTGGGAGACTTCACAAAGCAAACATCCCGTGAACGTTGTAACGTAAGCTCTGCAGCAGGCATGGTTTGAACTGTACTAAAATCATAAAAAACATACTCCACTTATGAGAGGCTGACATCTGTCACCATTTACTCACAACGTGTTTAGCTCTGACATGATAATGTAGTGCTCAGGTGGCTGAGCGGTTATGGAATCGGGCTAGTAATAAGAAGGTTGCAAGTTCGATTCCCAGCTGTGCCAAATGACGTTGTGTCCTTGGGCAAGGCACTTCACCCTGCTTACCTCGGGGGAATGTCCCTGTACTTACTGTAAGTCGCTCTGGATAAGAGCGTCTGCTAAATGATGTAAATGTAAACATGTTTTGAAATAAGCATATTTGCCTTGTGCAAAATCTGGTAGATTTGTTTACATTCTTTATAGACAAGGTGACAAGGACTAGCTGCCATCCATAGGTGTCAGTAAAAATGTGTCCATGGTTTATAAACCCTGTCACGCATCAAAACTGTTTAGCACACTACATGAAGTATTAATTCATCAAGGCACAAAGCAAAATTGGCAGTGGTAAAATTCAATCAAAATGAGAATGATTGCATGATGTTGATGCAACACCACAAATGTAAATGAACAAACAAATGACATACATCCCGGTCTGGTATTTTAACTAGTGTTATTTTAACTGAAATGAGGCTAGTGAAATTTTTTTCAGTGCAAGAATACCGAATTAGATGTAGTTTCAGATCAAATGTTGAGGTGCATATTTAAATACTTGTGTTTTCTTTAAAATACTGAAGAGTGCCCTACCGTCAATCTGAGACATTAATAATTATAACAGATTCAGACATGTAAACAGTCTCTCCTGCTTGATGAGACATAATGCAGTTTGACACAAAAATAACATAAAAAACGTTAATTCATGACTTCCCTCTGTCCATCAGGCTAACATGCAAGAAAGTGTACTATTGTCTTCTTCTTTCCATCACAGAACCATTCAACCCTGCCTATGTTCTTGACACATCAATGCCCATATTGATTGATGTGCCTTTTATGCTTTTGTTTCATTCAAATTCGGTCTAAATTGGCATTGAAAAGTTGGCTAAAAATAATAAAAGGGCTTGAGTCATCCTCAAGATGCTTGGTCGAGTGGTATATTGGATTAAGCAAAGGAGATTTCACACATGGACACTGCATAGGTCTGTCAAAAAAGAAAAGAAAAAGATTGCCAGAAAGGATGGTTTAGGTTTTCAGAATTCTAGAAACAGGTATCTTTTTCTATTTAGCCTACTTAAAATGTGCCTCAATGACAAAATGTTTTACTAAAGTACTCAACTTTTTGGAATTAGTACTGATCAGGAAATAAAGGACAGGCACCATGATGTGCACCATCCCACACAGCCATCCATGGGCACAAAAGTATTCTGTATATGTAAGTATCCTCACCATATGTCAGTTTCCCTACCGAGTCAATTTAGCTCCAGGCACTAGCCCTCCGCTTTTCTATTTCAAAGTCCTGGCCCATACACAGCATCAAAATGAAATCAGTGACTGTGTGTGCATGACTAGCTACCACCTGCTCCTGCACAACAGAACCTCACCACCTGCCTCTGAAGCACTCGATAGAATAAATACCAGGGTAATACCAGCTCTGCACTGACAACAATATTATTTACACCTGCTGCTCAACGCAATCCCTCACAGTTTTAGTGCTCGCCACCAATTAGCCCTGCAGACATGCGCTGCCGTCTAGGTGGTATAAGATCAAGCTTGCACTTAATAAGAACCAGTTGGAAGTAGGAAAAACCTCACCTTGGATAAGGGCTACAAATTACAGTGGCAAGAAAAAGTATGTGAAACCCTTGGAATTAACAGTTTTTCTGAAGTATTTTGTCATAAACTGTGATCTGATCCTCATCTAAGTCACAACAATAGACAAACACAATGTGCTTAAGCTGATAACATACAAACAATTCTAACTTCTTGTGTCTTTATTGAACAATGCTTCATTAAACATTCACAGTGCTGGAGTAAGTGTACCCGTTGAGTAAATAGCTGGTCGAACCTCCTTTTGCAGCAATGACTTCAAGCAGGGCCGGTCCTTCCTATAGGCGACATAGGCAGCCGCCTAGGGCGTCCATTAATTAATTAACGCATCCATTAATTAACGCTCCCGCACAACCTGCAGAGGCGCCAACAGCGCCACGTCATATGTCCGTGTTGCGTTTGGGGGGGTGGCCCATGGGGGGGCACTAGGATTTGCGCTCCCGGGGGAGGGGGGGGGGGGGGTTCTGCTGATACATTTCGCCTAGGGAGCCAGATGTGCTAGGACCGGTACTGACTGCAAGCAAGCGCTTTTGGTAGCTCTGGATCAG
Organism: Thaleichthys pacificus; assembly: GCA_023658055.1. Classification (NCBI taxonomy): domain Eukaryota; kingdom Metazoa; phylum Chordata; class Actinopteri; order Osmeriformes; family Osmeridae; genus Thaleichthys; species Thaleichthys pacificus. Next base: position 4,574,204 of record CM042865.1, read on the forward strand.
ACCTATACAATGTTCAGGAGGAATATTTAACCATTCTTCTTTCGAAAAATGCTTCAGCTCAGACACATTTGTAAGATGTCTGGTGTGAGCAGCTCTCTTGAGGTCATTCCACAGCACCTCTAAGGGTTTTTTGCTGTGGTCCCCTAATACCTTAGTGGGTCCCCTAATAAGTATTAGTGGTCCCCTAATACTCTAGCTTTAAATGCTATGAGGAGGAGAGAGGCGTGGCTAACTGCCATGCTTCGGTCGTTTGCAAGCCATGATGTCCCTCTCATTGGCGGACCAAATGGCATATTTTCTTTTTCTGAAGCCAGTCTGTGGTGGATTTACTTTGATGCTTCGGGTCATTGTCCTGCTGCATCACCAAACTTCTAAGCTTCATCTGGCAGACAGCCACCCTGACATTGTCCTGTAGGATATTTTGGTAAATTGGGAATTAACTTCCCCCTCGATGATGGCAAGTGATACAGGCCCTGAGGCAGCAAACCAAGCCCAAATCATGATGTATTTCTGGAAAACTGGCTAATATAACACGTTTACTAGACGTGATTAGTATGTGGCAGTAACAACGTCCCTGTCTGAAGACTAGGGGGTCATGTGACCGGCTGTTCGCGCTGTAAGTGGATATTGAGTGGATTTATGCATGTAATGACTTATGTAATGAACTAGATGTTTGTGGGGTAAGACAATTTAACAGAGAACCAATTTAACACATTTTGATCAACATAACATAGGCAATTGATCACGTTGGAAACAGCAGACAATTGTAGGTTGCATCATCATTTGCATGAATGTACCAGAGCATTGGCAATATGTTTAAAACAATGAGAAATTGTTTTTATGATGTGCATAAGTGACTATATGATGTGGAGATTGAACATGTATTTTTGAGAATTAAAATGTTGATATGAGAAATGTAAGTACCAAAGCCACTGAGAATAACTGTCATCACCAGCAAAATCTCAGGCAATGCATTATCTATAATTCCAGAAATATGTTTGCGTCACCGACAGCTTACTCACCCGACTGCATTACGGGCACTGTACCCTATAAATAGTTCCAGGAATCTGTGTTAGTGTGTCACCTACTTCATCACAGGCACTGTGCACTATTTATCAATAGTTCCAGGAATCTGTATTTGTATGTTTCACTAACATCTTAGTGGACTGCATCACTGGCAATGTGCACTAGTTGAACCTGCGTTTAACTTGTCTTTTCAACAATCCACATGCAAATGTAATCCAGGTGTTTGTATTTCACTTAGACAAAGGTATGGTATAAGTAATTGTCTTCTATACATACCATTGATTTATCAATTTCTGTCTGTATGCATTATAATTTTGATTTTATAGGATTCTAACCAACCTTGCAGAAATATGTTGCTGCACTATTTTCAACATGAGTGTTCTCGATAGATGGTTGTAATTGTTGCTATAAATAAAACATGCTAAACAGATTGCTGCATGAAAAAATGCAACGGGTGCCTCATCCCTTGTTGTTTATGGTGCAATTGGGGATACCCGTTGATTTCCTATTCAAGCAGAGTCCTCATGATGTCAACGGGTTGAACCGTCGTCTCTCAGCTAGCAGCGTATGCAGTGAGTAGCTCACGCATACACCAGAGGCGCGAGGCGCAGCAGCGTGCGCAGAGCCGTTGGAGTCTCCCGAGCCGCCAAGTCGTTTTCGACAAACCATGGACTGAATTCTTACAATTTTTAAAAGACACCCTGCACTTTTTCCTCTCAAGGTTTCTTCTCTTTCGTCCGTATATTTTCTCTTCAGTATGTGCTGATGTTGAAAGGGAGAGGGGAAGGTAGAATGGGCGAAACCCTCAGGTTCCCTCTGTAACTCTGGAAATGGATCCGACGTTCTCACGGGGAGACAAAGGTATAAACTATGTTTTACCTCAACATATAATAGAACTTGTTTTAATGCTTTTATAATAAGGTAACCCAGGTTTCAAATGATACTGTCTGCAATGACCAAATTACAGTTGACAGGTTTGTCTGTATCGTATGGGCTTTTCACTTGTTGAGTGAACATATGACCGTGTGAGGTTACTGCAGTAATTGAAAGAGAATCGTTTAGGGGCATATTTTATGATTATAGTTATTCTAATTTCAGATAGGCTACCTGAATTATGAATTATGAATCATGAAATATGTTGTTTGCACCTTTTGCGGGCTATTTATTATTACCAACTTTTAACATTACATTTTAGGCCAGCCTACATTTATTTACAAGAGTCGACTGTTGGAACTCAACATTGAAACAGGTAATCTAACATATAGACTATCTTGTCTTCTGCAAATAATATGTAGCCCCCCACTAAATGCTTGGATGATACACAGAGCTCACAGTTAACATACCTCTCTCTTACCTCTAACATTACTAACATTACCTCTATACATTGTGTGTAGCCCAGGTCAGACTTGCATTCTATGCTATATTAGTCACAACCTTTCCATGCATGTTCATGTTTAACACACATTATCATGTCAGCATATTCTGGCAGTTGTACATTGGGGGTATTTGTTTCAGTAATTATCAGTATTTGTGTCAAAAGCTTTCTTTCAGCAATTCAATGTCACATGGGTATCATTTAGCTTGCAAGAGTCGAATAAATACAGAAAGTATTTTTATCAGGAGATGTTCTTTTGTAACATCTTTCATATGTATTTTGTATGAGCACACATCTGTAGAATAATTTAAAGTAGTTCTTAATCAATGACATAACCAATCATTCCTTTTCCCATTATTTTATCAGTCAGCAACTTGCATAATACAGTATGTAGGCACCATGTTTATCCTAATTCATTATAATGTTGGTTGTGCATGCCACTGTTGCTCAAATGGCAGTCAAAATAATCAAACATCAAATTACTCAAATAGATGTTTTTCCTATTTCTGCCATTGCCAGACTCATTATAATTTAATGCAGCTGTATAGTGGTCAATTATATTCTAACACTCCAATTATATTGTAACACTAAGACATTTTATGTCTGTGGTGATTATGCACTCTGTCAAGGACAAAATTGGTTACCACACTATGTTTTTGTATTCATTATTAATCCGGTTCATACAGTACAGCCTATCTGGGGATGCTTTCATGTTGGGACTAAAAATATAGCTAAAGCAGAATAGAGATTTGGCAAACACATTTCTAAAGTGTGATATTTGCAAGATAAGCAATTGTTTGATTTCTTACCCTGTTTTTCGTCCATGTGTTGTACAGTTCCCATGGCAATATGAGATTATATTCCTGTATACTCCAAATCTGGATTATTTGTTCATGTTGGAGTAGATGCATATTGCAGGTGGAATACATTTGCAATATGATTCATATAAATTGCAAATGTCAAAGGTATTATCCCAAATATTTCCAGTTATGAATTTAGTTTACAGGATTAGCCTAAAGGTTACTGCTGTTGAAGTATTTTTTCCCATCTTTACATTTAATTTAACCCTTTATTAGACACTCTTACTGTATATCATTATGGAAGGTGTCATAAAGGTGAAATGTTTGATTATTTAAAGAGTTAAAAAAAAGTGATTAATTCAGTTCAGTTTACAGTAATTTTATTTGGCTGATTGAATGGTATTGGTTATTAACCTTTGTCAACATTGTGGTTTAAAAGAAAGTTCCTGAATGGTGCAGGATGATGATGATGAATACTATTTACAGTGGAGAAAATAGTTGTAGGCTCCGGCTCATGATTAGATTAATTTATTGTTTCTAAGTTGTTTCTAAATTAGCTTAGTTTTAGGGTGTGTATATGTTTGCATGGGCAAAAGGTTCTGTCTTATTCATAAATATAGGTTTTAGGTTTATAGCAATTATTAAATTATGTCTGTTGCCTTCTACTTGTGAAGAAAAACTCCTAAAAGTGCCAAGCATTGACCTCAACCCCAGAACAAAATGCAGAACTGTTGAAATATCCCTTTAGCAGTATTGCTGTATATATGTATATATTGCTGTATGTAAAGGGAAGAATAATAGTTTACAGACTCTTATTATGATTTGCATTGCTGGTCCTCCTAGTCCCCACCCCAAACTGCAGCTATCCGTGTTCACAATCCATTAAACATCACTTACTAGATGTAGGTCTGTCTGATTCTGAATTAACATCTATTTTTCTTCACTATGTTATTTTTGTAGTTAACAATAAATCAGAATATAATCTATGTAATGTGGATTCATTATCAAGTGGGGTACTTTCTGTATTTATTCGAGTCTTGCAAGCTAAATCATACCCATGTGACATATTGAATTTGTTATAAAATGTTCATTTTTGTCAAAACCATCAGGGTATTGGGAAATGATAATCCATAGAAGATATTAAACATTATATGCCTTTATTCCCCAATACTTGGGGAACGTTTTTTGGGGGGCCAAAACAACCACCAGGGCCATTTCAGAGCATAGATTCTGTTAGTTTAGCAGACATCTCAACCTGCAAAAATTAATTTCAGGGAGGTGGCTTCCCCGGCTACTACCCCCCCCCCCCCCCCCCCTCTTTTCGAGTCAATCGTTCATTTCAATGGGGGTGGTGGGTTTAATACAAAGCATCATCACAGTTCAATGTTCATTTCCAGTAGACAGGCTCTGGAAACCGAGAGTGAGTGACAGACGTTGGGAGAGAGTGACACTCTCTGGTAGTGATGTGTCGTTCGTGAACGATTCGTTCATTTTGAACGAATCCTTACAAGGACTCGGGAGTAACGAGTCCTCTAAAAGAGTGATTTGTTCCTTTTTCTCATGGCCGCGCATCGGGACAGTTGCATAGGCTCAGTCAAGGAAACAGAAATTATTAGTTCATTTCCCGACTGAGTCTTCGGGTAGGCTACGAGTCATTGGATCCTTTTTCACATGACCTGCATAGGTTTAGTAGAGGAAAGGAAGACACGGCCGGGAAATGAACGAATCCTTTCGACTTCCTCTACCAGTACTGAGCCTATGCACGTGAAAAACGATCCAAAGACTCGTACCCGGATTCACGGTCGGCAGATGAACGAATCTTTAACCCGGACTCACGGTAGGCAGAGGAACGAATCTTTAACCCGAAGACTCGGTTGGCAGAGGAATGAATCTTTAACCCGAAGACACGGTCGGAAGGGGAACGATTCCTTCGTTCGAGTACCAGTCTTTGGATCATTTTTCACGTGACCTGCATAGGCTCACCCCTGGTAGAGGAAACCGAAACCTAAGAAACCACAACTGTGTCTTCGGATCCGAGTCTTCGGATCATTTTTCACGTGATCTGAATACACACACTCCGAAAAGAAAACAGAAAGGATTTGTTTTCGTCATTCACTTTTGCGTGACTGCTAGGTTTAGTAAGACGTGAATGATATTTGTTCTTTGATTACAGGTCACATCAATCTTTGATTTGATTACAGGATTTGTTATTTTGGTAATTTTTGCAACTTTTGTTTAACTTTGATGACTCGAAAAAAGATTTGTTCCATTTAATGAACGAGATTCAAAGAACCGAACTTCCCATCACCACTATCTACAGTTTCAGGAATCTGTGTTTGTGTTATGTTGTTGTTAAAATGTTCATCTTGGTCACGATTGCGCTGCTTGTATTGGATTTTATGTTCCGTTGCACGGTATAGGTTTAATATAAGTTTTTGTGGAGAAAGGTGAAGCTAACGGTGGCTAACTAGCTAGCCACAGTCATTATGTCACAACGTCACAAACCCACGCGCGATAACCTATAGTAGAACATTAGTTTAGCTGGGCTAGCTGCCTAAAACGTCAAAACAGCTGCAGAAACGCCACAGGCAAAGGCCAGGGTGATAACATGTAGCTAGAGCTAGCTATGTTTCCAGGCTGTAATATCAACACCCTATATTTTTGTACGCCCTTCGACTGGTTAGCTCCAGAGATTCCCACACAGCGGTAGTCTAGTAGTTAACTGCAAGGGCGTAACTATAGTTTAGACATTGGGGGGGTCCAAATGAATACCCTTCCCCATAAATTTTTTTTTGTTAAGTGCATTGCCTACTAATTCTATATTTATATATGAAAATGTGCACATTTAGAACATAGTTTCGAGGACTACATTGACCATTTGAATTCACATCTAAAGGAATAGTGTATTTCTCAGAGACAGTGACTGCCTGCATTGTGTGTGACCATGTCATTTTATCAGAAAAACAGCGACTCATGCTTTTATGAGGCTACTCGTTTTATTTGCTTACACATTTAGCTCGGTATCAAGTTACTTACTGTCTGGAAAAAAACGCGTATGCTCGGCTGCTGGTCCAGTTTTCTCTGCTTTTTAGGTAACCTCAAATCCTCCATTACTCTACCTCCTCTCCAACAAGTTAACTAACGTTACTTTCTTTGCACTCAACTAAAGCGTTAGGTAACCATGACAACGCAGAACGGCGCAAGGTGGATTCAAACAAAATCACACAAGTGTACAATTAGGAGGGGGGATTCACACACTTATGTTTTTCTTAACAAACGGAAATAAATTGAAAATAAATAAGACATAACAAGAGACCGATCCATTGACAGGGTTCATAAAAGGAGAACATATATTTGACATATTTTCTGCTGTATATTGGGGGGACAGATTGGTATTTTCTCAATATTGGGGGGGACACGACCCCCCCCAAAGAATGCGTGGTTACGCCCTTGGTTAACTGGCTTCTCCAGGCAGAGCTGTAGACTATCAAATGGTCGCATTTTGCTGTTATGGTTACTGACTATGATCGCTTCCAGTAAACTTTTTATATTAGCCAGTTTTCCAAAAATACATTTCAAGCTTAGGCTATATACGTTTTGGGTGGCATATTTTCAGTTTGCAGGTGATATAAAATAATCCCTAGAAGGAAAAAACTTGAGAGGAAGTTTAAGTCATAATATGGGTTAGGACAATTTTTACACAGGATTGCCCAATTTCTTTGTTTTGATGCAACTGTTGTGACCATGTGAGGCTGCCAGAAAGCATGTCATCATTACCTCTGGCACTAAGGGAAATTAAGAGAGAACCCTGTTTCATTCTACACTTCACTTCACAGTATTTTCAAGTGTAAATGAGCAGCAATTAGCTTTTTAATCTATGCAATCTTCATAAATAGGCTAATAAGTAGGCATATGCATAAGTATTGAAAATATACAGAAATATTAGTTGTAAAATGTAAGTAATAAAACTGACCCATCTGCAACGGACACAAGCATACACAATTTCCCCAGAAATTGTACCCTCTCTAGTTACACACTACAATTACACATGCAAGCCACACTCCATTGCTATGCTTTTTCTCACCAGTTTGCTTTTAGTCACTCAAGGTGAACTGGGATATTTCACAAACCTACAATACTGCCCTGCTACAGTATCTATCCTTGAGGCTATGCTGGCTCACAGCTGGCAGCTGCATGATTCTAAAGTCACAGTTAAAGATCCCTTCAATGGTTTTGTTGCAGGAAACACTGAGGTAAGCATCTTTACTTACAAAAGTGTTACTTTACATTCAAATTCAGCTTGGTTGTCCTGTAAACTGCATCATCAACTGCATCTTGACCATCCTAAATTATTTTGGAAATGTTCCCAAAAATATAGGAAAGATTGCATAAAGTATCAAAACTGTTTTCAGAGACCATCTTGTTGGCTTCAGCAAACATTTCGGGAGCAATCTTGAAATTATGTCAAAGGGTTGGGCCAGTGATGCCTTTTTTGGTCCGGGGGGAAAATACATGGTTGATTGCACATGCAGAGGAACTGCCAGACGCCCAGACTGGGATGCCAGTCAAAGCACCCTCTGACATCCGTACTGAAACAACCACAGAGAAGGACATGTTTAAGAAATGTACGAAAGATGAAATGTAGAGGGAATATTGAAACTGGTACTGGCTACATCTCTTTTTCCATGTCTTCTTATTCATTTTCATGGTGGATGAAAGGGGTGCATTTTGCCAAACTCTTTCGAAGCAAGTTAAAGATCTTCTGGTTCCTTGATTGGCTACTTGACCAGACTGTGTATTTCCTAATATTAAGACTGGGGCACTGTGGCATAGAAATGTCCAATATAATATATAAAGTACAACATGACAGTGACACTCCATGTTAAATCCCCAAATTTACCTGTCAGTGTGGTTAATTGTGTCTGCCACTCTCATGATATCTAGGCTACTGTTACAATTGTATAATGTATTATACTTATGAACAAATGGTATTTTGCTGTGATGGTACGGACTGCCAAAAGCCAAATAATTTGATATATTTTTTAAAGAACTTTGTGAAATGTCATTGTTAGGAACACGCTACCCCTTCTATGGGTAGCCATAACACATTGTGTGGATGTGGAAATAATATGGGAAATTTGGAGTGTGACGAGGTGTGGTATGAAACAACAGACCCACAACTAACTAATGGGCGGAGCTAGTTCAGGCATGGAACTCGGGCAGCACGCGCCATATCACCCATCGCCGTGTTCTCAGCCCATAGGCTTAGCTTGATAGGCGGCGCTATAAAGTCGCACACATGCACGCACACGCGTCCTCGATTACCTTTGTGTTCTGCGCTGCTGCCATTGCTGGTCGCGCCCCGATCTCTGTGTTGTGTTGGCCTGTCTGTCGTTCGCGTTTCCCTGTCCGTCTCTTCGGTCTCGGACGGCGTGTGCGTGTTTTGGGGAACTGAACAAAGGTTTCGAGCTGCTTCCTGATGATTCTCCATCGGAGGAGCCCTACACCGATGGCGTCGGTGGAAACTCGGGGCGCCGAGTCAGGCGCAGTTCCTGTTTGGCCTTGTCGGCCAACATTAAGGACTGTCCGTTGTACATGGGGTTCGGCCACTAGGAGCTGTTTGTTCCTCGAGTGCGGCGAGGCCGTTCCATCCGCTCCCCTGCATGCTGCCGGGGAAGGCTCCGGCGAAGTTTGGCTCTGTTTCCCGTGCTGCTGTTGTGCTGTCCAAAAATGGGCTTGCGTTCAGGAGCCGACCACGAGCACTCACGGCATATCTGGCATATCCGAGGAGCGACATTTGCAGGTACCGTCGTGAATCACGTTCAGGTTTCTTGGTGCACTGACCTGTTGGACAGGCACCCACTTTGGAATCAAAATGTCTCTCATGCTCGTGGAAAATTGTGAACAATTGTCATTGTAGCACTAACAAAAAGCAACTGCTACAAATGTCTTCAAGGCACATTCGAATGCAGTTGTCACTAAGTCCTTCGTTAGTCAACCAACCAATCAGGGGTGCGTTTCCCGATAACGATGGATCGTAGCTGTTACGAGGGTTCTCTACGATCAAAATAACGATCCATCGTTATTTCTTACGTGCGTTTCCCGAACATGCTCGTGGAGAACCATCGTACGTGTTTCTTAAGTTGCACTTAACAAGACGCTGTCCATTGTACTGAAATGTGATTCTTCTGACGCAACTTTAAGACTTTCAAATTAAAACGTTAACCAAAGTAATTGACGAATTACGGTACACAAAAAATATTTTCTTGTCGCTACAGAAAACTTTACATTTATTATAGGCCACTTATTTTAGTACTTTTCAATGTACATTGTATGATGCTACATGAAGGCAAAGACAATAAAGTGAACGTGCAAACTATGCTGCATCTGAGTTTTACACCGGTGTCAGGACCCTGCAATCAGCAACACAGGATGCTAAATACCAAGAGGAGGTCTTGGAAATTAAGTGGGCTTGTGTCCAAATTGAGGTGAGGAAGCTCTTGTTTGAAGAGATGAAGTTCACAAGGCCCTCCATTTTTGTGCCTATTCTTCTGCCCAATCAACAAGGTAGTGTCATAAGGTTACCTTATAGCCTAAGCATACAATGTTTATTTAAATTAAGTAAAGGCTGAAATGTGTATTGTATCATATATTCAGTGTTGCCTGTCCAATCCTTACATTTTTACATCCTTACAGTTTACCTTATAGATCCATGTGAGGAGCAGGAGCAGGTAGAACAAACTCCCATAAAACAACTATTTCTCAAATTACTTGTGCCTTGGTTTTTAACTCTTCTTGGTACTCCGCTTTCCATAGGCAAATATATATAGACTCCTATATTTACTACTTGATTGAACTACAAGGTTAAAAACCATGTATATAAATGGTATCACACATGGCATGTCCCAGCTAGCAGCCTAAATAATTCAGTGTACAAATACAAGCATCTCAATTCAACATATTTACTGTCTTATTTTCTAGTGCTGACTATATCTACAATCTTGCATAGGCCAACAGCTTTCCAAGACCATGTTTGCAATCTCATGATTCTCACATATTGGCCACAAATGACATGTGACAAATGACAAACACATAAGTAATGAATACCCCATGTATTCAATATGGAATCATTGTTTCTGACATGAATAATCAACTCTACTTTAATTGATGGTTGATCAATTATACTCATTATGAGTGTAAGATATGTCAGATTACATCATGATGCTCCTGAACCTCATACAAGCAGACCAGCACAGGCTGACAAGGTCCTTTGCACTGACCCCTGCAACCCTACTGGCAGTGTTAAAGTTCTAGGCCACTGGAAGTTTTCTGGAGGTTTTGGAGATGGACATGGGCTCTCCAAGGCCTCAGTGTCAAGATCTGTGCAGGCTGTCACAACTGCATTACTTTGCCACATCCCAGACCACATCCAATTCCCCACAACCAGAGGGGACAAGTCAGCGGTGCAGGACTTAGGCTATCTTCAATGGCTTTTATGATTTTTGTATGAGTTTTCACTCCCTCCCAGCCCCTTCACCCTGTGTGACTTCCCAGTCAACCCTGTGGAATCCTTCCATTTCCTGGGCGCTACCATCTCCCAGCACTTTTTGTAAATCTCTCTCTTAGAGGCGCTTTGGATAAAAGCGTCTGCTAAATGAATACATGTAAATGTAACATCAGCTCCCTCACCAAGAAGGCACAACAGGATGTACTTCCTGTGTCAACTGAAGAAGTTGATCTGTCAAAGACAATGATGGTGCAGTATTGGGTACTGACAATGATAGGTACCATATTTGAGTGCATCCTCACCTCCTTCAACACCATCTGGTACCCTGCCTTGGACACACTGTTCCAGCCACTCCCCTCTGGCAGCCGGAGGCTGCGGTCTACCCGGACAAGAACCTCTCGCCCAAGGAACAGTTTCTTCCAACTCTCACTGACTCATGTCTAAATGGAATTATGCACTTAAAATTAACTTAAATCCAGGAGAAGAATACCACATCAGGCCAAATGAAGTACGGGAGAATTGGACTGCACCTCCCTCTTCCCAGGTAGGCTATTGTTTCCGCATATACACTCTTTCTCCTGTCTGCATGCTCACATGTTTTGTTGCCCTCCCATCCCTCTGCTTCTCTCAGGCACGCCAGGGAGATCCACTCGTGCTTCTGCTCAGTCGTGACCCTCAAGGACTCTTCCACCACACCCGAGATCCAGCCCGGTAACTACTATCCCATCCTTACCCACTTCATTCAGTCTTGATCATATTCTAGATAATGACACTCTTGTCTTCACAGGACGCTAGGCTCGGCCTCGCTACCAGCCTCCCCAACATCAGGCTCGGCTTTGCCACCAGCCTCTTCATCCACCGGGCTTGGCGTGCTACCAGCCCTATAATTCTAATAAACATCTTCAATGTTCAATTGTTGTTGTGTTATTGCACTCGTAAAAGCGTTACGTTAATGCATTTCTAGTTACTATTGCACATTACAACAGCCATATTTCAATGTTATAGTATTTTGAAGACAGACATTTATTTGTTAAATCTACCTTTGTTTATTGCATGCGCCAAACCCACCAAATCAAATTATTTTGTGTAACCTAAATTAACTTGAAGAATAAACCGGATTCTGATATTGTTTCGCCCCTTAAACTTGTATGAAAATATAATCTTATTTTCCATCGGAAGTAACTTTCAGCATTAGTCTAATGTAGTTTTCATGGTCTGCCCACGTGTCTCCACTGAGTCTCTGCGCTACGATGCATTTAGCGATCTACGACTGCTCTGGAGCTCTCGTTAATCTACGAGGATTTTCAAGTGCCTCTTTAGCTACGATGGTTTCGGGAAACGGCCCGTACAACTAAGATCCATCGTACGATGGACTCTACGATCAATTTAGGCTTACGACGCTTTCGGGAAACGCAGCACTAACGATTGGATCGTAGCAACGACCGAGCAAAATAACAAGACCATCGATATATCTTACGTGCTGTTTCCCAAACATGCTCGTAAGGGGTAGGCTAATCTATGCGCTTTCAAGAGCTACGAATTTTCAAGAGACACTTCAACTACGGTGTCTCTGGGAACGGCCCGTAAAACAAAGATTCGTTATACAATGGATTCAATTTAGGCTTACGACGCTTTCGGGAAACGCAGCCCTGGACTGGTGAATAAAACGTACATATCTGTTTTAACTTAATACATTTACCACCCGAGAATATATGGACATAATCTAAGTTTGGTCAAAGCAATAGAGATCTAAATGCATCTTTTAGGAATTGAATTTCCCATAAATAATGCTTTAACAGTTTTCTCAGCTTCACAGTATAAAAGTATTTGAAGGATGTCTGTTAGTGTCCATTGACAATGACCTTCATCTCTAACAGAAGCCTTAACAGTGTATACTGTACAAAAAGTGATTAAGAGATACTGGCTTCTCAAACCAAGTTTAGAATTATTTTTGACATCTCACTGTCATGCAGATCTCAAGTTGCCAGCTCAACTCGCATCAATGAATTCAAAGTGGCTGCATGGGGTATCTAGGGAGCAAGATAGGAGGGATATTGCCGACAGAAATTGTACATGACAAAGTGCAGTGCACCCTCAATTCTGGCATTTCACTGAAAGGACTTAAGTTAAAGACAGACTGAGATTTCAAAGTAGTTCCTATACACTAGTTTGATCTTGATCGTCAAATCAATAATTCAATCTCACTTTCTGGTTGGTTCTAATAAAACTGACAGCTTGGAAGACCATTGAACACGACATGTGGTATAAAGTATAATAACTTTAAGTAAAGCAACTATTTCTAGGATCTTTGTAGCTTTGCTTCTTATAGTAATTGCCATGCCACTAAGACTTCATTTAATCCATTTTTATTTCTCAAGGAAGTTTTTGATTCACTACTTCATATCACTTCCGATCTTGACGCGTCATAAATATATTAGGATTACTCATGTTGTATCTTTTTTTAGACTTGGCAGATTATATATAAACAGCTTTGTTTTGCACACTCTCTTGACACACATTTTTGAATGAATTATGAACAGTTGAGCATTTTTCAAGTTATTGAAATGAAAGATAAATGGGTAAGAGGGGACACTAAGACCATTTTTATATTAAGAAAAGTCCCTCAGTGGCAATTTGACAGAAACATGTATTTGTAGAACATCTATGATAATAGTCAAAATCATTTTTGATTATGACTATTATCCTAGATCGTTTGTTGTGTCTTTGTGTGAACTGTTCCTTGCATTTGTTTCAAGCTTTCCAGATGAGAGTATTTAGCAATATTGTGAGATGCTAAAATGTGCTCTAACCTGTGTGTCCTCTTCTAAACCTTGCTTATTTCTACCTCTTCCCTCTTTACCTCTGTCTGTTTGGTCCCTTATGTGCATTCTTTACTCCACACTGTCCTCTCCTTCCTCTCTCCATCCCCCTTCCATTCCCCCTCCAGACAATGAGGTCCATTTGGAGGAGATGGGCTGGGCTGGCATGAGGATGCAAGAGTGGGCCCTGTGGGAGCAGCACCGCAATCCTGCGCCATTCTCTTCCTGGATGATGGAGGGCGAGCCCATTACCTCTACTCTCTCCCTGCTACACTCTGGTGGGGGACACCCGTCCAGAAACATCACCACTGCTGGTATGACCCTGGAGCAGAAGACCACCTTCGCCCTGGTCATATTTCTCTTTGTCTTCCTACTCATCCTCATTGTGCGCTGCTTCCGGATCCTTTTAGATCCCTACAGAAGCATGCCCACTTCTACCTGGGCCGATGGCCTAGATGGGCTAGAGAAAGGCCAGTTTGACAACACACTGGCATAGAGTGGTACACTTGCATTGTATACACTTGTGTATATGTATTTCTCACACACACACAAGTTGTTGCTCTTCTTGTGTGGACTGTAAATTCGGTCCAATTCAAATTCCTGTTTTCCCTAACTCTAATCTTGACCCTAACTTTAACCACAACCATTAGTCAAATCTTAACCCCCAAACTATTCCTAACCCTAACCCTTAATATAATTCTAACCTATACCCTAAAACCCCCTAGAAATAAAACTTGAACTTGTGAGGACCAAGACAATTTCCCCACAACATTAAATGTCCCTTGTTTTACTATTATTCAGGGTACCTTTGGTACACACAAAGGATGCCATGTGATATTGACAGTTAAGCTATAAACTGTCATACAGGGGTGAAATTACACTGTGCATATAAAAGACTGCAATATTAAACATGCAGCTACATGAACACTTCCTTAGTTGGATGTTCAATTACGGACTGGTTAAGGGCCTATACTGACTTGAGTATGTACCATATAGATATATATACATGAACACTCAACGATGTCCATATCTTTTCGGGCCAATAGCATGAACTGCCAAAAGAGAGATTAGTCTCTAGTTTTTAAAATGACCAGTCATACACATTAGTTTAAAATACACCCTCAAAGTCCAAGTCAGATTCATTGGTTTATGATCTGGCTTGAATAGAAAACACAAGATATTGGCATTACAAAATAAATAGACACATACCCACAGACACATAAACTGAGATGCCTACACTTTGTAGACATCTTTGCTACTCCCCTCCTTGCTGGGTGTTGTTTACACTATGAACATTTAATGAGTAGCAGACACTATAGTTACACATATTCTGTCAAGTGTCTATTGTTATCCTACTCTGGGGCTCCTTCAGTGCCTCACTCATACAAGGTACTCCTCTTCACAGTATCTCACTGAGACAAGACATCAAGTACTCATGTCAGCACTATGTGAACCTGTGCATTAGTAGGCTGCTCACATCCAACCTGGGGTAGGAGCTTCTTAATGCATAGTTTGTCTTTCAGGAGTAAACTTGGTAAAAACGGGAGATGGTTCTGGTTCTTGCATTTTGAAGAACTGAGAGTTTTGCTTGGTAATTATTCAATTATTAGTTTATTAAATTCTTCCGATTTTTATTATTATTCTAAAAGGGTTTAGATTCAGATTATTATTCATGAATTATCCAACTTTTTTTATTCAGTCATTTTTATATGGTTAACCCCTTACAGTAAATAAAATAGAGAGTTTTTCTCCTGGTCTGGGTTAGTATTATGCACAGTACACTGGTCAGAAACATTATTTGCAAATACAAATTTGGTAACTGGGTTTGTGATTTTAATATTGTAATTATACTGATTTCAGAATACTGAAGGCTTTAATGTCAATGACAATTAGTAACCAAACCATGGCTCATGAAGAACAATATCATTTAAATAGAAGTCCCCTCAATACTATTTAGTAGTAGTAAAATCCTTTAAAATGTGGACATTTAAAGTGTACACATTCCAGAGTGATTTGATTTTTAATTATCATTAAATCATCAAATCTAATAATTCAGTATTCTACCATTTGCTGTCATGTAGAATTTGCCAGAGAGAGTCTGAGAAATGTTCTTTCTATTATTATAATGATGTCTTTTGCACTTACCAGTGGGGAATGCTGATTAAATGAATAACATTTTGAAGAGAACCATCAATGTGATTTTCATTGAGCTGGTTAGAATTTGTGAGAGCTTTACTACTTTTTGCTAAGACTGTTTAGCCTGACGTTGTCATACTCATAATTCTAGTCAGAATATGAGTCTGATACCGCTCTGTTGGGCTGTGAGTATGGGGCGTGTTTCAACCGAACCCAGAAAAAAATGCCTCTTCACTCAATTGGATAGACCTACAACCAATCAGAGCAATGTAGTATGTTGTTTGTTGAAAACAAATTCAACCCAAGCGCTCTTTGGTGATGTGGTTGATTACGTTACTGTTGATCATCGATCCATCATCGTATAAAGCCCGCCCTGACAATTTGATGGTCCGAACAGCTCTTGTTCGGACATAGTTTTTCCCCAACCAACCAAGCGACCCCAGACCCAACTTCCCGACCAAATTTTTTTGTGGGCGGGCTAAGTTTGGAAGGCACCCAGGCTAAAGACTGTTAGCATCTATCTGTAGCTTGCAACAAAAGCTATGTCACCACTGTGTGCTCATTCAGTAACCTTGTTTATCTCTACTCCAGACTGATCTACACTGTAAAACAGTTGGCTATGCTAATGTGAGATTTACTTTTCTGTTTATGTTGGAAATACAATTTGGCAATTGGTTAAAAAGTGCAAATGTTGTACATAATTTGTTGTCATACAAACTAAACAGATGTTAGACAACAGATTATTATGTGTTTTTACTGTGGCTAGTTCCTAGTTTCTATACCTATTGACAAATCAGTCAACAATAGTACACACTTTGTTTACGGCTAGGGTGGCTGAGCTAACCATATTTAGTAAGCTGATGTTGAAAAATGTATTTGTTTGTAGACAACAAATGAATCGGGTGGGCAATGTAATACAATTTTACACAATAATAATGTACTTGATTTTTGTGGGGGATGTTCTTTCTTTCACAAACAATTAGTATATTTGTTTTACTGTTTCACTGAATCCCTCTCATATATGTTGCTAAGAATAGTTATCTACATCGGTTAAAATGTGTGTTTCCAGAGTTTGTAACAACGACCAGGGTACTGTTAATAAAGTCCAAACACTTTCCGAAAGCTGCTGTTGAAAAGAGTGGCCTTTTCCAAACTGTGAAGTACATGTATGTGTGTATGCAGGGTAAAAGTGTGCAACATTGCAACATGCGGTTATCTTATATCTCTTCAGCAGCACTACCTTTACAAATCCACATGTGATAAGAATTATGAATAAATTGTTTCCAAATCACTGCCTGTGAGGATGTTATTCTTAATGTTTGTCGGGGGGGGAACAGGGGACCTGAATACTCTGAACACCGGCGGCATGTAGCACAGCATGGGTGTGACATCACGCGCAGGTCCGCTTTTCTTACACTAGCCCAGGGGCGTCCTTAGACCCTTTTTACTGGGGCACGTGCCCCAGTATAAATCTGCTGTGCCCCAGTAAAATCTTTAGTTTTTAATCTGAGTTTTAACAATTGACTTTAGTCAGTGCCTTTTTACAAATACAAAACTTTTTTTGCAGATGCAAAACTATTTCTGCGGATGCAAAACTATGTCTACGGATGCTAAATATTATTGAGTTGCAAGTGCGAGTGCAAAACTTTGGCCGTGTCAAAATCGGGTCAAAAAGGTGTCCTATCAGCACGATGCTTGTTGATTAGCCAATCAGAATGCTGCCCACCAACCGCAGCAGCAATGGACACACGAAGTTTGACTACACGCTTTGAGATCTTCCTCACTCCAACAACGTTTGTAGCCTGGTCCTAACCAGACCCTCGTACATTTCATTTGTACAGAGGGTCTGGGATCACTCCATTGACAAGCGTTAACTTCCTTGAAGGCGGGTACTCTGTTGAAGTTTAAAACTATTGGATCTGCCCAGAGCCACTCTGATCTGCCATAACCAATCGCTAGCGTTCGCCTTAGCCAACTCCTTCACCACGGAGCTAGCTGCCGTAGCTGGAAAATCAAACTTTTCCCGAACCCCGTGGGGAGGAGGGTCACAACATCTTGACCACCAACAAAACTCAGCAAGGATTGTTCTTGCTCCGGCTTTAACTTATGGATATTCGGCAGCGTTGCCACAACCGCAGCATAGCTTTGCTCGCATCTTTCTCCGCCGCCATTACTGAACTACAACTCAAACTAGTGCACAACATCAACATCATCGTTCTCAGCCACTCCCTCTGTTCGCTGATTGGACCTACAAAAAATGTGTTTCTGAAAACTGACTGATGCACTGAAATCCCAGACCTAGTACAGAAGCAAAATCCAAATTGAGCGGAAGTACGTAGGAGGGCAGAGCCAGGCTATAACGTTTGTAAGATTGTCGAAAATCATTCTCAATCATATGTTACCCACAGTCAAACATGTAGCCTAATTTCATAATTTAAATTTTCTTTCAGAGTTTATATTTTAAATTGTACACACAAACCTGTAAAACTGTGCATTTGATGTTGGAAAAGTTTGTATTGTATTGAAATTCAAGTTTTAAACTGAACATGACATGCAAAATGTGTAAATATTTATTTATTTCATTATTATTGTTTTAATGAATGCTTTAAAAAATATCTATAAATAGTGACTGCACTGTTTCAATACTCACTATTAAAAGGTTTAATTAATGTTAAAATGTATGTTATTTATACAATGTTTACAATTATACAGATTTTTATATTGTAGGCCTAATATAGGCCTACAATATTAAAATATACTACTAACACCCAGTCCTTAGAAAAGAGATGTAAAAGACCAAAAATAGACATTGTTTCAATTTTCAAGTCTTATTGTCAGATGCACAGAACAACACAGGGTCAGACTGGGCACTGAAATTCTTGGGACAAGTCAAGGCAAAGCAACCTGGCATAACATAACATATAAGTACTCAGAACATAGATTACATCTATGATAAGATAAAATATAATAAACCTCCTAAATATACAAAATAATTCATGGGTTTCATGTGACGTCACACAGTGGTAGCAGCGCCATCTTTAGGACTGAATTGCAAGATGCCGTCTATCTGCTGTGCTGTGGGCTGTGATAACAATACATTTGAGCATGTATAACATTCTGGATAAAGTTAAAGAATAAAAGTGATGTACATTAGTAACGTTAGTTATGTAAGGTATTTTATTATGAGCTTTCATTGTGACAAGGGGAGTCATTGTTCTGACGGTCTGGCGGAGTGAGTTAAATAAAGTGAGACGTGCAGTGCCGTCTTGGTTCCGGGGCATTGGAAGCCTGTGTCCTTCTTTTAAAGCCCAATCCTAAGTTTAGCACATTGATATGATATTACAACAGAATCTGATGGCAATTCAGTTCAGTGATATAAACTCTATTCGTGTAATGTTGATATCGCTTGATGAACAGACTGCCACTGACCCTTCCTATGATCAAGAACATTTTCTTCATCTCCAGAATGACACATTTTGGGATCATTAACGGATCCTGATGAGAAGTAACAGTAGGTTTCGGTGCTTTTAAATGCCTTAAGGGCTTCCCCGGTGTATGGAGAGGGATTGTGGACGAGGTAAATATAGATGTCAGCAATCGTCAAATTTGGCAGGTTTTTACTATACTTTAGTGGAGTAAGCAGTTCACTTGTCAGTAAATAAGGATCAAAACGTAAAGTATCTATCTTATTAAAATATCGTTGCTTTTCGTCGGTGGTAAGGCGTGCCATTTTTGTGTGCGACATCATCCATTCTCACTGAGGAGACCCGAGGAGAGGCTGCAAATTGGTCCTAAAGATGGTGGGCCGCAACAAAAACGTCACGTGACTGAAACCCATGAATATACAATATACAATACAGTATACTACATTTACATTTAGTCATTTGGCAGACGCTCTTATCCAGAGAGACTTACAGTAAGTACAGGGACATTCCCCCCGAGGCAAGTAGGGTGAAGTGCCTTGCCCAAGGACACAACGTCATTTTGCACGGCCGGGAATCGAACTGTTGTCCAGTCTGCGTGTGCGAGACCGAATGCTTTGGTATCGCCTGCCAGGCAACGGGGTAAAAAGACTGAAGGATGGGTGGTAACAGTCTCTTAGAATCCTGCCAGCTTTCCTGAGGCATCGTGTGTGGTAGGTGTCCTGTAGGGCTGTGAGCTTCCTGCCAATGATGAACTCAGCAGACCTGACTACACTACGTAGGGCCTTGAGGTCCCTGTCTGTGCAGCTCCCATACCACACTGTGATGCAACCAGTCAGTATGCTCTCTACAGTGCATCTGTAAAAGTTAGTGAGGATGTTCTCCCCATATTAGACATTCTCTGCTGCCACTGGGAAACTTCTGGGTTCTAAATTGGTTGCAGTTTCACTCTAGTTCCATATGAGGGCGCTAACGGTTTTCAGGCAACTTTCTTGACTTAAGCAAATAAATGGGGTGCTACTTTACCCATTTTGGATTGGTTTAAAAATTAGCAAAAATCTGGAAAAATTATTCTATGAAAAAGCTAGTAGTATGTGCCAGGTTCGAGAATCGAACACAATTGGGGAAGATAGTTTTGGATATGTTAACTGGAGTTAATAGAATAAAATTATAAATAGGAACACCGTTTGATTTGATGCCGTTTGGTTTGACACCGTTTGGTTTGACGTTGTTTTGTCTGAGACTGACAGAGGTTTTTCTGAGACTGATGCCGTTTCGCCTGGTTCTGACAACTTTTGTTCTGAGACCTTATGCCTTTTCGTTTGAATCTGACACTTGAGTCTGAGATCTGTGGATGTCCTAAAATGAACACTGTACAGACGTCCTCTTTCACCCGAACATGTCCTCTTTTCGAGACCTAAAAAATGCGTCCGGCAGGGATTCCAAAATCGTCCGAGATTTTGCCTCGTCGGATATTTGTGTTTCTCTGGGTCTTTCACAAACTAGTTATTACGCCCTTACAAGTTTTGGAAAGGATATCTCCCTGTTCCACCTTGCGCGAGCTCTGACTGTAGACTGTCATTGGTCGACCGCCTTCTCAGTGTTTCCAGATGCACGATAATTATCCTCCTGGATGGTCATGGTGCGGCATGCAATACACTACCTAAGTAGTGGGGCCGGTGCCCCAGTAGAGCTTTATGTCTATAACGCAGAACAGAACCTTGTTTCATTCTACACTTCACTCTTACTTTTTTGAAGTGTAAATGAGCAGCAACAAATGTATGCTTTTTAATGTATGCCTTCATAAATAATAAGTATGCATATACTATATTATTTAAATATATATATATATAGTGCTAACATTCATCTTCAAAGTACTGCACAATGCAGAGCTCATATTCAGTAAGCCTGCCTCCAAAACTCTATATTGTATGTGCCTCATACAAAATCAAGTTATTTCAGTTTTAGAAATGTCTGTTGCAGAATATTACATAGAACACAGATTTATCACCTATTGTGTCAGCTAACTATGGAATCTATATTCACAGCAATGGCAGTATCGTTTGTGTGTGTGTGCGTGTGTGCCTGCATGCGTGTACAGAGGGTGTATTTGAGAGGAAAGAAAAGATAGAGTGCATATATGCATGCATGTGCTTGTGTGTAGTGTAGGGGAGATACATCAAGAGAGAGTAGAGGGTATATATAGAGAGTGTCAATGTCAGTCTGTCTCAGTGTATGATCTCCTTCAAAAATCTTGCACAGCTTAAGTCTGGAAACCCTTATTGACATTCACTGTGCACCCGCACTACTGCTGAAAAAGGAATACAGCACAAATGCTTCACTCTTACAGAAGAGCATCTACATCCGTATAATTGGTGAGGATAAGGATGACGATTATTTATTTTGTACTGTATCTTTCAGCCGGTGTTAATGGTAGAATTCTCTTGCAGCCTTCTGCTATCACTTCATATAATAAGAGACCAAAACTAAAAATGATTGAACAATTCATTGAAAAAAATCCAATACAGTCTAAAATGTACTTTATTTGTTGAAGAAAACTGCACTGCATGCTGTTCTGATTACAGTTTTCTTCAATCGCTAACAAGCGCTTACCCATACTTCGGATACTTTTTCTAAACTCTTAACACAGACTGACACCTACAAAACACAATTGGCCAAATGGATAATTTTCTTCTCAAAAACACATTTTGTATATATATACTAACTCTCCATTTCAAGACAGAACACATGTTTCTCTGCACACACTGACTTTACCAAAACACTGGAAATCTGACTCAAAATGAAATTATTCTGTCAAAGAATAACACTTGTTTTCACTTCACAAGGTACATGCAGTCAATCAAAGTACACCAGGTTTCAAAATACTGGCTATTGTTGACATTATAAAAACTTAGCAAAAATAAGCATAGACTTATGTTTCAGGTATTTGCATGCAAAACATGCAATCCACCTTTTACACAAAATGTCTTGGTTGGGAACTGTATGTCCACATGTACAATAATGTTCACATTCAAACACATTTCAGTAAAAAGCAAATCCGTTTTTTTTTCCTTACTGTTTACTAAAGGAAGTACAGTAGAAACACAGTATACAGTAATAGAACAGAAAATGTTTTACAGTAATGCTTACAGTGAACAAAATATCCATGAAACACTTCCGTAAAAAAAAACCCCAGCAAAAAGCCCAGATAAAAAAGGGGGAACAAAAAAGCACAACATTACTGTATCTAATCCCTGCGATCTTCAGGGTTAGGCCACATGTTTTCATCAACATGGTCAATGATAGTGGCACGAATTTCATCACTGACTACTGTTCTTGCAGCCCTTGGAATGCCTCCACCACGCATTCTTACACCTCTACCTTGCCCTCTCCTTGGGCCTGCTCTTCTCCCCAGCCCTGCTCCTCTCACTGCTCCTCTCACTGCACCTGCACCTCCTTCTGCATCTGTCACTGCTTCTGCACCTCTCCCTCCATCTCTCACTGGGCCTGCTCTTCTCCCTGGGCCCCTTGCTCTTCCTCTTCCTCATCCAGACATTACAGTGTTTGTATTTTTCTGTTTCTGTTTCCAAAAACATCACTCCTCAAAGTCCTTCTTTTATAGTAATTGAAGGAAATAACCCCTGCCACTGAGTCTAAGCCAGACTGGAATCAGCTGTGGTTGTCTCACTTTACCTAACATAAATCAGCTGTATGTCCATTTTTCAATTGTCTTTCTTTTTTTCAGCTGAGATATGATGTTTTTGAACTAATATCATTGCAGAAGCAGATGTTTTTATACTGTATCTAAGGTTTGAATAATTGTTTTTGCTATTGTGGGATGTTGTGTGTTAACATTCGTAAATACTACACAAACAATCCATCATTTTGTTGGGAGGTATAGCTTGTCTGTTAAGAAAATGTAAGCGTTGTGGAAATGTGTTCACTGACTGCATATTGTGTGAAAAAGACATGAAATATGTGAATTGTATGGCCAAAAAAGACTGATGCTGTGCTAATTGTGTTTAGAGTTTTGAAAATGTGACAACTGTTTGGACAAATGCTTGTTAGCGACTGAAAATAACTGTAATGTGAAGTTCCGATTTCAGCTCACATCAAAACCTTGACTAGGTCCTAAGTTTGGGTTAAGCCCCAAATGTTAAACGTATGGCTCGGCCCCTGGTGGGGATGGGCTAGTTTTGGCCATTACACTCGCGGGCTGAAAATGGGTCCCACTCTGGCCCTGATAGTATTTATATAATATATATAATATATATATAATTGCGCAGCTCCCCCTGTCAATGATCTAGCACCCCCTCAGCACCTGCATTAAAAATTATCTGGCGCCGCCCCTGTGTGTAAGCATTTGAAAAAAACGGTATAATACTGTTTTCAATTCCTCCCAGCAGTGTGTAAAGGGTATTCAGAAGGTAGATTTTATTTGAGGGCTTTGTGTGTATTTTGAATGATAAGGTAGGTTTATACGACAAATACAGTTTTTTTCAACTGCTTACACACATAATCCTTACTTGTCACACAATTTCTGAAACTTGACACTCAAACACCAGAACCACACATCAAATCTGCAAAACCATACGCACATTTTTGGCCTTTGACAATCAAAATGCCACACTAATTCATCAGTGCCTCACACTAACTCCTCACATGTGCAAACATTCATTGCTTTACTCAACACCTACCAATCATGGCTTTAGAATAGGTCTATAAATAGCCTAATTTGAGTAGATTTAGTGGTGGGTATATTTTTTACCTTTACTGTAGAAATGATAACAGGTATGTAACAATCTACTGTACACATGTTCTAATGTACACATAATAGCTGTTTCAGCACAACACACGGTATACTATACACATACATATATTTTAGCACCCATGCATCCATTGACTGCAGTGCACTGCATGATTGGTCACAGTCTGGTGGATTACTGTATTATACTGTGCAACAGTACAGTGACTCTAAGAAGACATTCTGACAATATTGTAGAAAAGAGTATATATTACTGTATGCTACAGTTCGTGGCACACACACACACACCATTCCGTAATCACCTTTTTCAAAATTAGGTCTGGTTTCTGTCCTTCTACACTCTTTCTTTCGTACTGTGTAATACTGTATTCACAACCACAAA
Source organism: Thaleichthys pacificus (assembly GCA_023658055.1). Lineage (NCBI taxonomy): Eukaryota > Metazoa > Chordata > Actinopteri > Osmeriformes > Osmeridae > Thaleichthys > Thaleichthys pacificus. The sequence continues at coordinate 4,598,436 of CM042865.1, forward strand.
TGCTTACAGTAAAAAAAAAGAAGTTTGGTTTCAATCTTGTTTTCTTGTTTACCATGATTTTTTTTTTACATCTCTGCGTTACAGAAATGTACATAGGAGCTCATGAAAGAAGAGTTTTAGGTTTTGAATAACGGTGTGTATATGATATATCCAAAAATTTAATATTATGGCAAAGGTGTTTGCAACGTAAAACAAATGTTTGCTTTTGAAAAATGCTTATGATATTTTGAATGCAGTGCTTCATTTTGCAAGAGATGCAAGGCATTTTGCATTTTGTGTGTGAAATTCTTGGATTTGTGTGTAAAGTTTTTTTTTTAAGAGGAAAAGTAAAAACGTGTGTAAGCAGTTGAAAAAAACTGGAATATGGTTTTGACTACAGTGTTTGATTTTGGGTCAAAAGTCAAGGGTTTGGCCAAAACAGTATGAAGATGTGTGTTTACAGTTTGGAGAAAACACAGTACACATTCAAGAAATGTGTCTTAGCAATTGAGAAAAACTGTAATCAATGACATGTTTCTCTATTTGTATTTGATTGTTGCCACTTGTGTTTACCAGTATGGATGACGTGCATTATAGTGCAGAATGTGTTTTGAGAATGAGAATGTGTTTAGAGTTTTTCTGAAAAGTCTAAGTGAGATCTGCAAATTGTGTTTTACCATGTGAAATGGTTTAAGTTATTGACAACAACTGCACAATTAGCTAAATGAGTTCAGGCAACTGAGAACTTTGTTCAGCCAATGGGTTTTAGTGTTTTAGCTATTGAGGAAAACTGTAACTAGTCATAATGTGATTCTACACCCTCATTGGTAATGACTGGATAGGCTGCAACTTATGCAGCACCTGTTTTGTCTGTGATGATGAAGACGTTACATATTTTGGAAGAAAACAACTAGGCAGGACGATGCTGACACATTTTTTTGTGTAGGGACAGCCTTCTTTAGTACAGTTTTTCACAATTGTTAACACACGTTTCTCAAAACAATAACGGCTTTCTCAAAACTGCACACACAAAACTGAAAACCTCACACACAAAATGCTAAACCTGACACTCCCTTTGCAAGATGACTCTTTGCCATCAAATCTCTTACCTGTTCACAAAATGCAACTCGTGTTCTCATTTGGTACACACAGCCATAATTTCAAATGACACACACATACCATTCATAACAGTACACACAATAAGCATTTGCTGCACACTACCAAGCATTCACAGCACACAGTAGTGCAAAATTGAAAACACAATTCTAGAAATGGAACACACCATACAAATGACTCTGGGGAATGAGCCATTTCAACTTTTGTAAAATGTCTCAGTGTAGGCCTAATTTTTTCAAACATAAAACAGCACACATATGCGGCAAAAAAAGGTTTATTTCTGAACAGTACAGTACTGTCAACGGGCCTGCTCAACCCATTGCAGCACACAAAGTGATGTTCCCATCACGCTGGCCGGGGACCTCAACAATGGCGCGCTGGCCAATGACATTTCTGCCCCGGCGCCTCCTCTTCACCAGGTTGAATCCAACCTCATCAATGAATTCATATAGCTCATTAGCTGTGTCATGCTCCTGGATCCGCTGGAACAGACAGCATGATAATGCAAGTTATAGTATGGACACAGATGGGTCAACACAGTGGGCTACAGTGAGACACTGTAGAAAAGGAACAATATTGGATTACAGGTACAATACATGCATGTGTCAGTGCTGAATGTATGGGACTTACAAGCACAAACTCTTGCCGTAACTCCTTGATGTGGTCTGTGTTCCGGTCGAATAGGACCCTGTACACTTGTTTCATCCGCATGGCATTCCTGCGGAGAACACGGTCCAGTGTAGAGAGGCTGACGGTCTGGATGTTTCTGAATGTGGCATGGTCAGCCAGGATCCTGGTTTGTATCTGTCGGAGTGTGATAGTGTTGTTTTCACAAACCATTTTCACAATGTCAGTCTCCTGTTCGGCTGTGAAAGTGCATGTTCTTCCTCCACGGTGTGGTTCTCTTTCAGTCCTGCAAAATACACATACAGTGAGCACACTGTATTCTATTGATATGCAGTATTTCAGTACACAAGGCAAATATAATTCATACCTGTTCTCCATTCTAAAGGTTCTAATGATGGCAGATGGCAACTGTGAAGCGGCTGAGATTTGGTTGGACCCTCTGGCCAGCCTCCCTCATGCTCAAACCATGGTTGAGCACATGGTCTACCACGGTGGCCCGAATCTCATTAGAGATCACTGTTCTCCTTCTTCTTTCTCTTCCTCCTCTTCCTCCTTCTTGTCGTCCTCCTCTTCCTCCTCCTTGTCCTCTTCCTCCTCCTTGTCCTTGTCCTCTTCCTCCTCCTTGTCCTCTTCCTCCTCTTCCTTGTCCTCCTCTCCCCCGTCTTCCTTGTCCTCTTCCTTGTCCTCTTCCTTGTCCTCTTCCTTGTCCTCCTCTTCCTTCTCTCACTCTTACCCCTCTCATTCTCTGGTTGTTGAAGTTCTCCATTGTTCACCAAACAAAACAGAGGCTCAAGGCCCTTTTTATGCTGCAATCCTGATCGCAAATTGCTCATCAGACCTGAGTGTTTAGAGATATGAATATTTGTGTGTTGTAGGTTGATGCTTTGAGACTTTACTTGAGAAGTGTGTGCAACAACTGAACATTGTGTGTAGTGTTTTGACAACAAGGTGATGTGTAATTGACAGTGTGTAAACAAGGAAAGTCAGAGTCTAATGCAGATAAGGGAGTGTGAAGTAGTGCCAAATTGGGTCGAGCAATTGGTACATGAAGTTAAGGTTGTGAAAATTGTGCCAAATTTTTGCTTTTTGTGTGTTAACAATTGTGAAAAACTGTAAGCATGGTCTGAGTAATGAAACTTTTATAAATTTTCATTCAATTTTCACTTTTGTCATTTTAGAAATTTCTAAATGAACATTGATTAATTTATTTTATTTTAAAAGTAGTTTTAAGCTCTAGATTTGCACAAATTGTCAGCTTCATCACACCTAATATTTTATAATTAGACGTTACCTTAGAATAGAACAAATAGCTTCATATTACTTCTACGTCTTGAAGATAAGTCCTGTCCACTACTGCCAGGGCCAGAACAATATCACAGTAACACAGTAACAGAAACTCATGACTGCCCAATGGCATCTAGATGGCGCTGTAACACAATCCTACTTACCATGACAGTGGCTCGATCAAAAAGCCGAGAATGATAGGGAGTGTCAGTCTTTATGGAGTTAGTAACTAAGTATACAACCAAATTTTCCCATGAACAGATGATTTTCACTACAGTCACCAAAATGTAAAACAGTACAACTGCTCCAGATTTAGTTGAGCAGCATAACAGTTTTTTTGTGTCATTAACATTGAACTTTCTCAACCTATCTCTTAGTCTACTTTTTGGCCTCCCTCACAAATCCCTCCATAAACTTCAACTGGTCCAGAATTCAGCTGCCCGCATCATAAGTCGAACCCCCTCTATTCACCACATCACTCCTGTCCTTCAACAGCTCCACTGGCTCCCGGTCCAGTTTCGTATACAATTCAAGATCCTCCTGTTTACATTCAAGGCCATTGTGGCAACCCAGGGGCGCAGCAAGACCGGGGTCAGGTGATCAGGGGAAGATATGTCCGGGATCCGCCCCCACCAGAGACAACGAGCTACACAGCTGCAGCTCATGAGCAGGAACGAGGATGGCCCCACTATAAAAGGCGGGCCACCCCTGCCGAAAGGGGGAAATGGCTAGAAGTGAGTAGTAGCTGGACCTCAACACACATTGGTTAAGTGTGACCCTAACGCTTCTGTGTGTCGTTGCAGTGAGGAGTGGGGGATCCAGACAGCCCAGGAGACCAGTCCCGACCGTGCCCTCGACCGAGGAAGAACCTAATTTCTTTTTGTATTTGTGTTGGTCGGTTCCGAAAATAAACACCTGCTTTGGGCAGATCACAACCTGTGCTGTGCTGTGTGGTCCTAGCTGCGCCCCTTTGGTTGCCACACCATCCACAACCTCACCCCCCCATATTTGTCTGATCTCCTCCAGGGTCCCACTACCTCCGGCTCCCTCAGATCCTCTTCCTCCATACACCTGCCTGTCTCCTCTGCCCGTCTCACCACCATGGGGAGTAGTGCATTCAGCCGCTCTGCTCCCCGTCTCTGGAACTCATTACCACCCCAAATTAGAAAAATTGATTCATTTCCCCAATTCAAATCACAATTCAAAACACATATTTTTAAAACTGCTTATTCCACTTAATGTCAATTGCACTGCTTCCTTCTGTTGTTTTTTATGTTGTTGTATTATTTCTTTTTCTGCTGCTTTTAATGTCCTTGAGTGCCGAGAAAGGCGCCTTGGATATCAAATGTATTATTATTATTATTATTACTTATCTCAATGTTCTTTCAAAATCAGCCTTGCAGTTAAAGATCCTGTGAAGCAAATTCCATGATTTGCTTCTCAGTACATTATATACGTGTGAAATGAGTTCCTGAAAGCATGTGCAAAGCGCAAAAACTTTGTCGCACTGAAATGTGGAGTTAGACCGTTGAACAGTTTCTCCTCCATTTTCAGCTCAGGTTTTGTATAGGCGGAGCCAAAACCCGACCGATCTACGTCACAGCGACCTATCTACGTCAGATCACAGACAGTTGCATTCTGTTACTCAGCTGGTACGATACAAGTAATTAATACATAAAACACTCAGAGACTGCAGGTAGGTCTGTTCTGATATCTGCAATTGATTTAGCTAGTGTTGCTGTTGTTGCTAAATTCAATAAATTCTAGGGGGCGGAGATTCAGCTCCTTAAGGCAACACACCCCTAGTCTGGCTCTGCCGTCCTACGTACTTCCGCTCAAATTTATTTGCTTCTGTACATAGGTCTGGCCATGAGGTCCGTAAGTCAGATTCTGCAGGTTGATTTTCTACCTGTCCAATAAGCGAACAGAGGGAGTGGCTGAGAACGATGACGTTGGTGTCGTGTGCTAGTTTGTGTTGTAGTTCCGTAATGGCGGCGGAGAAAGATGCGAGGAAAGCCATTCGGTCCGTTGTGGCAACGCTGCCGAATATCCAACAGCTAAAGCCGGAGCAAGAACAAGTTTTGCTCAGTTTTGTTGGTGGCCATGATGTTGTGGCCCTCCTCCCCACAGGGTTCGGGAAAAGTTTGATTTTCCAGCTACGACAGCTAGCTCTGTTACAGTAGTGGTGAAGGAATTGGCTAAGGCGAACGCTAGCGATTGGTTATGGCAGATCAGAGTGGCTCTGGGCAGATCCAATAGTTTTAAACTTCAACAGAGTACCCGCCTACAAGGAAGTCAATGCTTGTCAATGAAGCGAGGCCAGACTCTCTGTACAAATGAAATGTACGAGAGTCTGGTTAGGACCAGGCTAACACGCCCCCCCAGTCTCAAGCAGAGAAGACTACTGATTTTCTCACGATTTCAAAGCCTAATTTAACATACTTGTCTGTGTTTTTTTTTCATTCGAATTTGGATGGGTAGTTAAAAACACATTCTTCTGTGGTGTGATGAACTTAAAACTCCTTTTCAATTCCACTTTACAGGATTCTTAAGTAGTTCTTCTGACCTAGTCCGCCTTGTCTTGTCCACCTTGCCTACCTGCCCTGCCTACCTGCCTGTCCTTCTGCTTACTTGCTCGTTACCCTAAATCCGCTTTATTCCCACTTCATTTAATCCCTTCTGTGTTGCGTTTCTCTGAAGTATGCACTGTACGAGCCACACACTCTCAACAGCTTGATGCCATGCCTTTTTGCAGACTGATCTGAAAGATTCCCTTCTGTGTTTCTAAACCCCCCCTCCATTCTCTTTGGCTCTCCCTATGCCCCTACAAATAGGGGCAAGCAGTCTGTCTTGTTGAAATGTTTGCCCATAGAGCACCAACTATATTGACACCCATAATGTTTACCTGAATTCAAAGTTGAACCGTTTAGGGCCTCCATGGCTGTAAATGCCAGTCTCAGCCCAGTGTGTCATGTCAACAAATGGAAATGGCCCAAAAAGTTTCCACTCCAAAACTTTCAGATTTGTTTTCTTTCAATACAATATACATGTATCTTCATTGGTTTGTGTATGCAGCAAAAGACTGTTATTCAGTTTGTTAATTTTATTGTAATATTTTATGCAAAGAGGCATTCTTTTTTCAGGCACTAGTTCCTTAGAAAAATACAATTATACCAGTAGCACCTTACACTATTGAAGGGGGTCGAGTTAGCATCTCCTCACTTGGCTGTTCTCTGCCCTCTCCTCTGGTTGTATACGGAAGAGCAGGTGTGAAGCAGTGGTTTCACTCTTTTTAAAACTGCTCTAGTTTCACAAGAGGCAAGTGCAAAATGTTTTATTCCTGTTCCTCATTGATTTACTTATATATATATATAATATATTATTGTAATAATTGTAAAAAATAAAAAGACAAAGAAGGATTCACAATTATGTGAATCTGATGACCTTGAAGCTCATGACTTATGTATACCTCTTCTTGAACTTTTTGGTGGAAAAAAGCATTAAAAAAATAATCATTTGCATAGCTTTTCAGTTTAAGTGTAAATTCTCAATAATTGTTTTGGGACATTTCTGCTTTAATTATGATAGTGACAGTATGGGAGGCAGGAAAGGCAGGAATGAGAGAGGGGATGACATACAGCAAAGGTCTTGGGCTGGAATTGAACCTGGGCCTACATGGTATGCTTTTTTACCCATTGAGCCACTTGGATACCCCTGACTGCATGTATTTTGATATACAGATACATAATATTAGGTTGGTAGAAATTTTTGCCCCGTTTTAATGTAATGTTAAATGTACCCTCAACATCTCCATTCAACTATTGGATGATTTGCAGTTCATCCAGAAGTAAGGAAAATGGGCAATTCAAGAGTTTGTTGAAACAACATTCTATCCTAAAGGACTCTTATCACGAATAAGAGTTTTATGATTGCATGAATTGCAGTTCATGAAGGAGGCAGGTCTAGAACCGCTGCTCCTCCGCGTTGAGAGGAGCCAGTTGAAGTGGCTCGGGCATCTGATCAGGATGCCTCCTGGACGCCTCCCTGGTGAGGTGTTCTGGGCACGTCCCACTGGGGCGTGTCGTTCCCAGGCCCCGGGGAAGACCCAGGACACACTGGAGGGACAATGTCTCTCGGCTGGCCTGGGAACACCTCGGGGTCCCCCAGGAAGAGCTGGTGGAAGTGGCCGGGGAGAGGGAAGTCTGGGCCTCCCTGATTAGGTTGCTGCCCCCACGACCCGACCCCCGGACAAGCGGCAGATGACGACGACGACGACGGAGTTCATGAATGTTGCTGCAATTTGACTAGAAATGTGACAAGATAATTTTATGAATCTGAATGTGCTTTTCAATGTGTTAAAAATGGTTTGCAAACCAGAATGTATTTTTTCTGTTCTTAGTTCAGTATTATTGCACCAATGATTTTCCTGCAAGGCAATATCTGCAAAACCTCTTTGTGAGTGTAAATATTTTCACCAGCATTGTGTCTGTGATGGCAACCCACTTGTTATGTTGTGTTTGGCAATACATCTTCACACATGATTTTTACCTAGATACCTATATACCCTGTAACATCTCATCCTATCAACAAGCTATTAAAGAAATAGACATCTGCACAATTGTATTATTTCAGATTTCAGTCATGTAAATATTTATCTCTCATTAAGTGTGGAAACTTTGTATTTTTGTTGTCTTTCCTCCCATGCTGGAGACTGTGAAAAAGAAGGAAGCACTTCAAAGTGGTTATTATGACAAGTGAAAGTCATCCAGCCCTGTTGATAAAAAAAACAGACATATGGCCACAGTATCCTGCATGGAGAAAATATATTAATCATTAAAACGCAAAGCTTATTTTTGACCTCTGACTGCATTCATTGACAACATGTTTCAATGTAGAAACAGTTTTTGTACATGGTTGGAGACAAATGATAACCATGTTTGTTTTGTAAATGCAATGCTACTGCATGTCTTTCAAAATTGTTAAATCGTATGTACTTACAATAAAGGTCAGTATAATTATTTCCCAAATAAAAATTAGGAATTACTGGGTGGTTAATTAATTTTTTTACAATCTCAGGATTGAACATCAATTGTCATGTGCACACAAAAGTAATGTGCTTTTACCTTGTTTAAGCGCTAGATGTCAAACTGTAATAATGTTATGAACAAGGTTTTTGGCTGTCTTGTAAAAAACATTTCAGACAACCAACCCTAGACCTATTGGACAACCTTTAAATGACCTTTATGCGGACATCTGTGTGGCCAGATTGATCATTAGTAAATAACTTCTATTTCATCTCAGTTGACAATGATGAACAGCTATGAGAGCAATTTCTGTCTTTAGTGAGAGACTGAAATCAATCTACACATGGTGTCCTATTTTCTTAAATTGGCTTCAGTTTTTACATTTAGAAGCAAGAATGGAAAAACACACAAGTGACATGTTATACAATGTTCTCACATCATCAAATAATATCACAAAATTACATTTGGACTGCCCTTGGCTTCTATTTATTTATTCCAAGAATAATCTGTACTGTTAATATAAAGCCAAGATGATATCACTAACTTGCAGCACCTAGCCAATAGTTATGGCACAAAATAGTTTTTGTGTGGTGTCTCATTGCGTCATCCTCCATTACGTGCTGCTGTCTCTTGTTTGTGTGTGGTGACTCCCTCAGGTTGTGGTGGGTTGAAGACTTGATGATGATGGCACACATTCACGTTCCCAATAGAATGAGTGTGAGGGTATTATGTTAAATCTTACCAGGTGGACCATCTCACCAGGTGGACCATTGCACATTAATATCTTTTTTTTAATTGTTTTGCCAAACAGCTTTGTTTTGAGGCTGTATTGATTATCAAGATATCTTCCTTCATTTTACTATTACCTTACTTACTATTTGACTTTTCTATGCCTTATGAAAGTGTTGCAGACAAAGATTAAAGATGTTTATTAAGCAGTACAGCCTCTATCACTAATAATTGAATTTGCTTCAACTTTAGCAGAGCATCTCTGCTTTGACCAATTTTCCCAAATCCATTTGTACTTTTCCAACTTCAATAGTAGCTTTTCAAAGTGTACAGTTTTGTATCAGATTTTATAAGCAGATAAAGAATGTATCTACTTTTGTCATAAACTAAATTGATTAGCTAAGCAGTATGTCAAAGTACATCCAGCTAAGTCATTAAAGTAATAATTCACAGTTTGCATAACTTGCCAGTACATTAGGGTTTTTGCCAGTACATTATAGTCTCAGAACAAGTACAATATTGGGGTATAATGTTGTTTCACTGATAGATTGTTGCAAAAATTCTGTATTGATGTTTGGCACCTGTTAATACATACCCGAACCTCTCAAGCACACTTGCTTTTTTGCAGGTGGATTCCTCTTTCAGCCACAAGACAAGTTTAGTCCAGGTGGGTCTCTTTTCTCTCGGCCAGGATGGATCATCTCTATGATTCTTTTTGGCTCCAAAAGAAGTCAGTTAATTGTGGGAAAGGACAGGAGACAAGCAATGACCTGTTAAATCCCAGTGGCAATGTTCTTTGTACCTGCTGCCTCTCATCCATCACCCCGCGAAGGGGCTGTGCCCCTCTTCAGTGACTCCATCAAAGGAGCCTTTCTCTAAATGGAGTCTCCTAAAACAACTAGGTTCTGGAATATAGAAGCTTCAACTGCCATAAACATCATGGAGATCTAAATTATATTGTCAAGTCCCAAGTTAGCTTTCATTCTTCCAGAAAGTGGTACAGTAATTGTAGGTAGGCTACAGTTGTAATCACGGATGTATTCTGTACTCTCAGGTAATACTTAAAGCCATGTTAATGTTTTAACTATTGCAAGTCCCTTTTTTCTGATTTTCTGTATAGGTTTATGGAAAGTATTTCAGGCATTCAAGTGGGATCGAGTTGGTCTTCTGTGGTGGAGACAAGCTGTGAATACTGAACAAGAGGTGAAAATTATTTTTGGGGAATGTAAGAGAGGTATGATAACTGATGTGTCATTGTAACCAGCAGAGTGAAAGAGAAAGATGTCTAGATTAACCTAATTGACTGCAACATTTTCCACAATTCATTCTTTGTTTCATCATAGCATCACAATGGCTTTGATAGAGATATTTTATGGCATGCAGTTGCCAACCTGGTAGAGTATTTGTTGGTATGGTATGGTATACATAGATATGCCAAAGTTCTTCAGACTACATGAATAAGAAAAGTCAAATGTACTTTAGGTTGGATCAGAGTGCAATGCGTAAAAAAATATAAAATATACATTTTTAACATCTAGTAATGGATTAATTTAGCATTTTAAAGTTTACATTTTGCTTACATAGGCTCTGTTATGGGTGGTAACTACATAGACTAATTGCATCAGCCATCAATTTCCATGTAAACTAAGTCACAGTTATTACTTAACTAGTTAGTTCTCAGCCTTGTCTTTACAACACAAATATTATTTAAAAAAATTGGTACAGCAACAAAACATGAACACAATTAAACATGAACGCAATTAAAATACAAACATTACTGTAACAGTCTTATAAACCTTCATTACTAGAGTGAACTAGTGTTAGAGTGACAAACTAGCAACAAACAGGCTGTTGCATTTAGCTAGCTAGTCTTTCTAAATTGTGCCATCTACTGTCGGGCATAGGAAATTTAGTCTGACCAGAAGCAGGGATAATACGCATCTCCACTGGCAATAAAAATCTACTTATTACTATGCTGCAAAAATACATATCCACAAGGTCTGTTTTGAAAGGTGTCAATCCAGTTTGGTATTTTACAGGAAACCGAGAGGAGATGCATAGTGAGCAGCAGGAACTTTCGGGTTGGTGTAGCCTTCCTTTTAGGGCAAAGATGTTCTGAACTAAAGATGATTCTTGCTCATTATATATGTAATTATATTTACATTTTCATGCTTTTTAAAGAAGGACCTCTGGAGACATAGTATCCTTCATTAGAAGGAACACCGTAAGAATCAATTGGATCTTGTTGTGACGTGAATTAATTCACAGCCACAATCAACGACTAAGATTAGATCTGCCATTTATAATACATCTGGATAGTTTTTGCTGAACTTAAAAACAGACACAAGTGGCAAGAGACCTGGAACGTCTCCAACAAATGTGGGTTTGTCCTAATGAGTCATGGAACATGTTCTACTCTAGATGTAAACAAAAATGGACATTTGACTCTTCACCTGGCCAATATCCAGACATCCACTGTCAGTTTGTAATCATATAGATCTTCTCAACATCACCTTGCATTTTCACTCATTATTTTAATGAGCTAGTAAGATTAATTTTAATTTAGACACATACTATTTTCCTTACATTAAATAAAGTCTACTATGCTTACTTTTGGAAAATGTTTTGCAAGGCACAGGAACATCCGTCTATGGTTAATGAAGGAGTTATAAAGGATTCATAATCTATTAAACAAGTGTATCGGTTTATGTATCTGGCCAAGTGTCGTGTAACTGCAATCAATGCATTATAAATGATTGTTCAAAGATCCCTCTTTTCATAAATGTTTAATATGGCAAATAATCTGTGCTGTCAGAAAGTTTGTTTGACATTGGAGTCAGGCGGCTGAGCGGTTAGGGAATCGGGCTAGTAATCAGAAGATTGTAGCCTACTTACTAGAAGTCGCTCTGGATAAGAGCGTCTGCTAAATCTCATGTGACATTTTATCTATGTTCTAAAACCTTATTTCAGAGTCAAATTTGACTATCAATAAACATTTGGACATGTATTTAGATTCACAAGTGCTAACTTGGATAGATTAGGCTTGATTATTTATTATTGCCTACAGTGTATTAACATGCGTTTAACAACGTTTAGGAAAGTAAACCTAAGCAATACCAATTCAGCTGTTGTCAAAATGTGTGTGTTTACAAGATTGAGTCAGAATTTTTTGACTTCTTTTTTCTGTCAAGTCCTTACACTTGACAGCTGTGCTGGTTTATCCAGGGCTCCTCCCCCACTGACATTTCGAACATGTAACCTAATATTACTTACACTTTTGTACAGTATGTGCGCGTGAGGAAAAAAGCCGCCACGCCTCGCGGACGTTCTACTCTTCATGTAATATGCATTTATCTGTGATCTAGCACACTTACTTACACTACTTACAGTTACTGTTGATATCATGCGTTCTTATTAAATACTTTGCTGACGATGACTGGGACACACAGTCGGTAGAATTCCTCTATACAATGTAATTTAGGATAAAAGAGTATGATAAATGACTAACGTGTAAATGTAACATGTAAAATGTGTATCCATAGTATTAGCAATAACACGCCTTCCTCCCTTTTCAGTAAAGAAAATCATGAACTCTCGCGAGTTTTACAATCGTTTGAAACCCACCCCTACAGTGATGCCTACTGCAGTGTATATAGCAGCGAGATTATCAGTGAGAGACTAGGAGGAGTTGCGGCAAGGTCGATACAGCATCCCACTCTCAAAAGCACGGAAACATCAGAACACGGAATTTAATCGCTTCCCTTCGAGTGTGCTTCCAGTAAGTGGACCAGGCGGTGTCTCGTGGTGTTCTTAGCTTGTCTATTAGCTTTAACAAGGACAGAAAGTTGATGTGTTTTCCACACTGAGCTTGTGGCGAGGCTATCATTCTCCATTGTCGCTCTCCGCATGTCTAGTGATTTTGCCACCTTTTTGAGAGGCAGCACAACGTTCGCCTTTTCCTTAATAGGAATCACATACTGCGCTTATTAGGGAGCCAGATTGGCTTGCTCTTTGAACGCTTCTTTGAACTGTTTAAACTGACCACTTATGTCAGGGAAGAACTTGGCTATAGAAACGGTGTAGTATTGCACACGAGTTGTGCCGAACATTTTGCTACTCAGAGTTTGTCCATACACCGGTAATATTTGCCATGTCAGCGCCATCCTCAGAGCCTCCCGCTCTGGGAGAGACTCTCGCGCCTGAAATCGAGGGTCTGACAGTGGATGCGGGCTTGAAGCCTGCTGGTCCGACACCTAGCCAGAGTCGCTTCCAAGTGGATCTTGTGGCTGAAGCTGCAGGCGCCGCCGCGGATGACAAATCACCCAACTCTGATGCATCCACGCTTACATCTGGCGATAAAGCCACTCCCGTACCCGAGGGCTCAGAGCCAGCGGCAGGCGGCGAGGAGGCGAAAGGCCGATTTCGGGTGGTGAACTTTGCCGATCCGAGTGCAGCAGAGAGCCCCCCAGATGCAGTGCCCGCCGAAGGCTTTCAGAATGGTGACACTGTGATGAGCGAGGGAAGTCTGCATTCTTCGACAGGAGGCCAGCACCACTATCACTACGACACCCATACGAACACCTATTACCTGAGGACTTTCGGGCACAACACCATCGATGCAGTTCCGAACATCGATTTCTACCGGCAGACAGCGGCGCCACTGGGGGAAAAGCTGATAAGACCCACCCTTTCAGAGCTGCACGACGAGCTTGACAAGGTAAGCAACAAACGCTTTGGGAATAGGGGATGGGACATGGCACGCGTGGTGCAGTAGCCTATGGTGCAAACCGCCACAACAGAAACAACACTGACAAGCTCGTGAGGTGTCTCTAGCTAGCTTTCTGATTCATCCTTCCAATCCATTCGTATTTGACAAGTATTTTCTTTTGTCTTGGTATCGATTTGGGTATCGATAGCTGGGCTGCTTATTATGTAGCGACGTTGTTGGTCGGAATGTCTGTCAGGAGGATGAGCTGTGTGCTTCGATAGATAATCACATGGATAGGTGTAATGGCATAGAGCACAAAAAAAACAATTCATGGTAGGTTTGAAGATCTGATTTTACGCAGCGCTGAACATAAACTTCAGCTCACACAAATGAAGTACAGTTTTCACAAAGACTAGGAAATGATCTACTTGTGAATTTTAAAGAGAATTTTTGAGGTTCGAAATTTGATTTGGCCTAAATCTTTCCAAATCTATTTTCTTGCGTTGAAAGAATTTAAATCTCGTGTAAAACCAAGCGTGCACGTAGATCTGAAGGATTCTAAATGTGAAGTGTTTTTGTATAGTATTTTTGCCATTGCTGTCTGGTAACTGGTGTTATTTCCTTCTTTCTGAATGACAGACAATTGTTTGCTTTTTTAAAATTGCTTTTTCAATGATGCCACGCTTTCCTTTGGGCAGGAACTATATTTAAATGAACTTTTTATTTGAAGCTTGAATGACGCAAACAAGTGTCAAGTCCAAGGTATTTTATTTCACTGACACCATGCGCATTGAAATGCCAACCTGAAGCCCCCAGTATCACTAGAACTTATTGCAAGATGAAAGACAACATTGTATCCATCCAGGCCATAGCTTAATTCTTAGCTTGATATACTATTGAGTCCTAGTATTCCTGTTTTCAATTCACAAAGAGCTATCACTTACTCAGTTGGATGTAATCTTGCCTGTATTACTACAGAATTGATTAAACTCTTCAGTTGCCTCCAATATTGTCACCTCCCTTCTCATTTTACAGCATTGTACTATAACGTTCGATCTGTGGGTGGCCTTTTGATGTACAACATGGTTCTCTTTTGATTGATATTGATAACAAAGTTAATAGATGTTTTTTTGCCTGAAGACTTTTAGAAGAAGGAAGCGTTTCCTCCCTCAGTAACCCAAATTCTATTGGATTATTGAAACAAGTTGTCCACCCTCTTTCTTTCACCAATTCAGTTGAATGCTCTTGGAGTTCAGGAAGGAAGGGAGATGTGTTTTTTTTGCACATGGTTAAGTTAAGCATGCACCCTGCACCGCGGTCATGCTTCACATTAGAGCATGCCATTTTTGGCTGCATGTGTGGCACTGTACACAAGCAGTTGTCAGTAACCGGACACTAGGAAAATGTCCTTTGAGAAATCATTTTAATTTGACATGTTAGATGTTACAACAAGACCTTGTCATTACAAGTTGAAGCTTAAGCTTAGAACTTCCAACTTGGCTGTCTAATGGTTCACATGCTATACATTTTTTATGAGAAGTGGCCTGGCATTGATTCAAGGTCATGCATTCATGCAGGACAGTATTGGAATTAAAAGGTATGGGACTTCTCTGAGCTGTACTCTTAAGTAGGGCTGGGTATCATTTGGATTTATACGATGCCGAACCGGTACTTTTAAAATGATTCCGATTCCTAAACCGATTCTTGAAAAAATGAAAAATGAAAGTAAGGCTCATTTATAGTTTTTTTTATTTTTATGGAAAATTATTTAAATGTAACAATATATTAACTTTTTGAAGTAGCCAACTTAAATATATAATAAGTAAACCAAAGTCACCTAACACACAACTACAATAATTTAACAATAAATAAGTTGCACTATTAACAAGTAACAACAAAATAAATGTTGAGTTGGTATACTAACTAAACCAGCTTCAAACTTCAGCAGTTCTTTTGCAGAAAAATGACCATATTTCCCTTCTCTGGCAAACTCAAGAAAACTCTCTCAGATATTGTTGAAGAGGCCTATACACACAGGTATGAGTTTGAAAGGGCAGACAAATTGGGGAGGCTGTCCCGGGACCAGGGACTGATGTCCGCAAGCTGTCGAACACGGTGCATCCCTCTGCTTTAAGAAGTATTTTGTGTGTCGCCACATGTTTCAATAAATTCGACGTGCTTCCACCTTTGCACAAAATCGTTTTGAAACATTTGTTGCATTTTGCGATGTCGGAATCCTTTGCTGTGAAATACAGCCACACTTTCGACCGCTCCGCTTTAGCCATTTTAAATGCACTTAAAGCTAGCTAACGATAGACTAGCAGAGCAAGTGTAAAATATTTACTAGCGATCACGTGCAGTGAATGGTTAATATGCTTTAACGTCCGATTTGGTGAGCCCAAAGGGGAAAATATGGCATTTTGAAAGTAGCCTACATTTACGGTAGCTAGCTATCGGTAGACTACAGAGAAAGTGTGATAGTTTACGTCCGTTTCGGAGCAACAGAGGGAAAATATTTGTCAACACATTAAGTGGAACTGAAATGAGGAACTGCAATGTGCGTTCTAATCCGGTCCGATTCCTACCGGATGCGTAGGAACCGGTTCCATAGTGGAACTGGGTTTCGGTACCAAACCCTACTCTTAAGTGGTGGCATTCGCTGTGATTCAGCAGTCCAGCTAACATCATTTTTTGAATTGAATTGTAGCGTCTCAGAGCATATACAAACCCAACTTAGTGACAAGTGCACTATCTAGTTCAATTTTTCAGTATTGTAGAAAAGCAGCCTTCTAGACTTAAGCCAGGGCTCCAGACTAACTTTTTTTACTAGGAGCACAGTAGCCCCTGACTGAATGTTAGGAGCACAAGCAGAACATTTAGGGGCACACCTTATTGCACCTAATTGCAATGCAATTATTAATGTCACTAGAGAGGGTACAATTCAGTGGCAATTTTAGACCCTTTTTAGGGGTCGCCAAGCACCCTTAAATTTCATTTCAGCACCCCAATTTTTATATATATATATATATATATATATATATATATATTTGTTTATTATCATTTGATGATGGTAGTTCATGAAGAAAATAAGACATCCCTAGTTTTTTTATTCATTCAATATTTTGCATAATAATACATAAATGTATGAATTGTTATCCAGTGAAATTAGGGATTTATATTAGCAAAGGGGTTTAGCACTTTTGCAAGGCACTGTATTCATGTCACATTCTCATTGGGGTCTGAGCACCCCTAAAGGTCTGATCCTAGAATCGCCCCTGGTACAATTTCTGGGGAAATTGTGGGGCGTGCTTGCGTCGGTTGCAGATGGGTCCGTTTTTTACAGACATTTTTACAACTGATATACAGCGACGCACCACATAAGTTTGAGTTTAAATACATTATTTAATGTGACATTACGTACTGCAAGTCTTAGCTAAATGACTTCAATGTATAACGCCTGGGACACACTGGCTGCGAAGCGCCTGGACGCGCCGCGCAGCGCCACGATCGGCTACGATAGGCTACGACTGAGCAAAAGCTGTTCACACCAGACGCGCATTTCTACGCGCCGGTCACAAGCCTTTCACTCAGAGCTTTCCTTTACGCTGACATGGTACATAAACATGGCATTGGCTATATCCCAGCATTGATCCTTATCTACGTTGTCCTTGTCAAATTGTTGCTGAGGGTCATACAACAACTCCCTGTGCTTTTCAACTTCGAGAATTCATTTGATGATGATTTTAGAAATCGACTTGGGGGTTCTCTCTCGGTAGGCTATGTCTGCACGCGTGTGTGTTGTGTGCAACGCGTGACAACTCGTTTCTCTCAAACAAACAAAACAACTACAGGCATGCTAGCTCAACGGATCAATCCGTTTATTTTCATCAGGGTAACCACATGTAAAGGATGTTCGTTAACAACATTGTGTAATTATAAAGTCTGCAACTTTACAAATGTTCACCGTAGTCTACAATTAATGGAGTAAAATCGTAGTTTTTTTTAATTCAAATATATCAACTAATATGGTGTATTTCATCATCCTGCAGCCGATCTCGCGAAAGAATTCGACCAGCTGCCGAAACAATCGCTGCAGATCGCAGGCGATCGCAGGCAATCGTGACGCTTCGCAGCCAGTGTGGTCGGTCCCATTTGATAACATGGGCGCCGAAAGAAAAAAGGAGGCGCTTCCAGGCGCATCGCAGCCGATTGCAGGCAGTATGTCCCAGGCGTGATGCGCTTTTCGATCAGTCCTCCGACACCACGACACGATACTTGCTGAGTATAACAGTGCAACAGCGCAAACACAGGCAGGGATACAGTAGCAACGCTAGTGCTAATAAGTATTTAGCTGCTCAGCTCCATGACGCCGGGTAAGAAGGGCTTGTGAAACTGCTCACCAAAAGAACGAAGGGGAACCCACTTGTCTGGCAGATTAAGACTAGCTACGATACTAATGCTGAGGACTCGCTGATATCGCTGTCTTACTAGAACATCGTATCTATGAGTCGTTGCTAACGTGTGCTGACGTTGTGCACACCCAATAAATTCCAAATGTGTACTAGTAGGTCGCACATGCGTGAGTGCTTGTACAAAATGCTCGCACTGTCTCAAAAACTGGTAGCAAAATGCGACCATTTGGTCGCAGTCTGGAGCCCTGACTTAAGCAAGTGCTGTATGTAATATATTGTAGAGCTGGGCAATATGGCAAATTGTATTGATTGATGTTGATAATTATATCTAATATTTTTCAATTTCAGTGTCAAAATTAATACAGATGATTAGTATCAGGGAGACTGATAGCCCATTAACTAATTTGCAGTAAAAATTGAGAAGAACACAAACTACAACACAGCTTTGTTGACATGCTTATAAGTATTGTTTAATCAAAATAACTTGTCAACATAGAACAAAGTGCAGAAGTTAATATTGTGGAATGTTTGTATTGATAGGTTATTAATATACTTCAAATTATTATTTCTTATGATTACCCTTCTGATTTCTGTAAGGTTTTGTCCTAAGAAGAATATTCTTAAAATGTTTTTGAGATTAGGCTGTTATTATTGAGTTAATAATTTGGTTGATATAAAAAAGAAAATTGGTGACACATAGGCCTAGCCTTTTTTGGCCATATCGCCCAGCCCTATTTTGGACACGATTTCTTAGTTTTTCTCCCTCTCATTAGGAATGTTCGAGATCCAACGTAACTAGCCTTGAATGTAGGCGGTAGCAGTCGGGGAAAGAGTAAAAAATCCTGCAATAAAGTTGGAATAGTCAGATATCACAAGTAATTTCCCATCATGCCGTTGCTTGTGTTGGCAGTGAAGAGTCAATGCAGTGCCTGACTTTGCTGCCTTTCTCACAAGAACATCATGGCTTCTGTCACCGTGACAATCGGTGACAACTCAACGTGTCAGACAATGGGTGTGTTCGACATTGACTGTTGCTGGATGGACAGATTGGCGAGGGGCCGCTTGCAGTTGGCGGAGGAGTTGAAAACAGCCGTCATAGACATTTTCTGCTTCCTGTGGTTTTCTGCATTTACGTCAGTCATGAGTTTAAATAAAGTGTCCTACTTTATATGATCTATTTATATGATTTAGTGTGCTTGGAATCAATCAAGCATGTGCATTTGACACCTGTAAATAAATAAATACAATTCAAATTCATCAAGCTTCTCAACTTAGTCACTCCGTTAGTGAAGAGACTGACTCAAACACTTTCTTCAACAATAGTAGTGCAGTCTGTCAATCGAGGCAAATATTTAATTAAATTGTACTGTTTGGATTTGAGCATTAGCAAAACTGAAGGTGTCGGAATAAACACAAAGCGCATGTCAGGGTTGTCGTGTGTGAGTCTGGCCAATCATAAAATAGCCATGGAAGCGTAGATGGTCATTTTTTTTGTAGATAGAGGAAAATTGTATCGAAAACAAGTTCCCTAACGTATCATCGTTATTATGGACGATTTTGGGAAATATTTCAAGATGGTTTTATCGGCCAGCACTAATTGTGTGTGTTGCGTGATACACTGCGAATAATCGTGAAGCAATTTGTTGTAAGTTATTTGTTGTTTTTACGCAGGCTACCACTTTTCTGTTCAATATTGTAAGCCTCCACACATTGGCCTGTGCCAAGTTGGTTGTGGGCTGTGTGAAGGTCATGGTTTCTCATCCCTGTGTAGTTATCTATTTTTCTATTACATTCAGTGTTGCACACAGATTGAACACGGAATGGAAATTCCACTGTATCTATCGACCTTTTGCCTGTGGACATTTTACTAAGCAATCAATGAGTGAACCAATTAGCCATTGTTAGGGCTGTTAAAATTGAGTTTATAACAGATTGGAAAGTTACCTGACTTCAACCAGAACTGACTAGACTTTCTCTGGCACAGTTCCACTTCACAAACCTTTCAGTGATGCAAGCGGTGGTCTCTAATGAAATTGAAAAACTAAAAAAGGACAGCATACATTTCTACCGGCAGTGATGTAATCCAGAAGAGATGCGACAAGGCTGGCACTTTGGATGATGGTGACCTAGGGCTGCGCAACTCCCATTGGGCCCTAAAGCCGACAGCAGCAACTACAGCAGCAGTGTGCCCCTGCCCTGTATTGACCAACCAGAGAGGAAACCCTGACAGGGCAAATTTATTCTGCAGCGGGCGGCCAAGCAGAAGCAGATTGTGCTGAAATATTGATGTCTTCTCCCACTGCTACCACCATTGGAGCTGAGAGTTGAGTCCTAACAGACCAGCCATAGCAAACTCCCAACTTGCATCCCCAGTGTTTCCCCTACCATTATATTAGGCGCTATTTTTTATATATATATATATAGCGCCCGATCACAAAATAAGTCATTTAAGGTTTTCCTTTAAAACAGGTCTATAGCTTGCTCTTTTATTAAACAAACTAAATGGCCTTATTTTATTTCTTATTTACACAACGGTATGTCATTTCTGTCTCTACATGGTCGCCGTTGCCCCCCCCCCCCCTCCCCCAAAAGCTGTAAACCTAGGGGAAACGCTGATCCCTCATTGCTTGGTTTGGGACACTACTGTGTTTATGTAGCAGAAGTAGTAATAGGTGTCTAATGCAGCCAGCCAAAATGTAATTCATTGAGGGAAGGCACTATTGGAAGTCCTATGTCCAAATTCCACCACTTGAGATTACCACTATAATTAAGATTTATAGAGCCCTTTACTGTATTTCCTCAATACAGAAAATGACAGAATTGCAGAATGAATACATAAAAATGAAAAGTTGTAACTCATATAGAGCCCGACCGATAAATAATTTTTAAAAGGCCGATACCGATACAAAGATTTGGTGATTTAAAAATCCGATATTCCGATATCGGCCGATATAAAAAAAATATTTAAAAAATCCAGAAACGCGTAACAAAACAAACTGATTTCCCTAACAGTACTCTTATCACCCAAATAAAAGTACCCCCCGGAATAAAAGTACCCCCCGGAAAATTGCCAAAACTGTGTCCATATGCTTCAAAATGTGTTCCTACCAGTGTAAGTGCGCATCTTTTACAGTCACTTGCAATCAGGAATAGAAATGGACAGCAAATATACCATTGCTAGGAAAAAAACTTCAACACTTGTAGTTTGGAAATACATAATCATTGTTAGAACATTTCAAAAAAGAGGCTGTCTGGTTACAAATATATGGTAGTACTTTTCCTCAAACTTAGTCAACATGACTGCAACATAACATGACAACCACTGGAAATACATAGTTATTACAAAGTTAAAAAAAAGAGGCTGTCTAGTTACAAACATACATGTACTAGTACGATCACTTTTCCTAAAACAGCTTAGTCAACATGACAACCAATACCAAATAAAGCATTGCTAGGAAAATACTTCAATGCCTGTAGCTTGGAAATACATAGTTACAAATCTGTCAAATAACAAACATGCCATGACTACTGGTATACCTCAACAAACTTATAGTAGACACGACTGCCGCGTGCTGTGATATTTCTAATGACATCATCTCGCAGCACCTCATATTGTGTTATCAACATGTGTTAAAACATTGACCAATCACATCAGTACTGTACTTCAACAACTTTGCATGCCCAAAAAGAAAATTCATTTTTGAAAGACGCACTGATAACCACGGAAATACCATGGGATTTTTATTTGACGATGAGAGGCTCGTTGCCTATAGGTTGTGACTGTCATGCTGGTGTGCTGAATGGGAACCGTTATGCGAGTGTACAGTAGCTAGAGCTAACATCAGAGCCATAATGAGGCTCTGGCTAACATTTACTAGCTTGCACTGACAACCTTCAGTTGGTAGCTAACGTTGTTAGCTAATGTAAGCTACTTGCCAGTAGCTAGCTAGCTAAGGTAGCTAACGTTTTCACATCAAAGAGTTCAAATTGATCTTCCCTTCGGAAAAAAATGCATTGAATTTTCTAAAATTGTCTCGATTTCCCCCCCAAAAATAAACGTACCGTCCAAAATAAGAACGTACCGGGTGGATTTTTCGGGTAAAAAAAATAAACGTGCCGGTACGTTTATTTGGGAGATGAGAGTAGTTATTTGTAGTTTATATTTAGTCACTTTTAGCAGAAGTTCTTATCCAGAGCGACTAAGTACAGGGACATTCCCCGAGGCAAGTAGGGTTAAGTGCCTTCCCAAGGACACAACGTAATTTGACATGGCCGGGAATCGAACCAGCAACCTTCTGATTAATAGCCCGATTCCCTAACTGCTCAGCCATCTGACTCCTGTTATTATTTCCTCACTAAAATAATATGTTAATGCAGTTTCTGATAAATAAAATGTATAAAAATACAAACTTAAGATATGAAACTTAGTCCTTTGAACAAAAACACAATAAAAAATTTAAATAAATAATAATATTAATTTATCGTCCATTATAAATGCCGATACCGATAGTTTGGAAAATGCCCAATATCGGCCGATAATATCGGCCCGCCGATATATCGGTCGGTACTCTTGGTACTCTCATACCCAAAAATCTGAAACAGAAATTGGGGGAAACTGTGTGACATGGGTTTTACTGACCAATTAGGTCACTAGTCATTCAAAATGCATGTCAGAAGGTCCTATACGTTTGGAGGAATGCATAATGGCGGTAGTTCCCCATATTTCTTTTGTCTTTTTTTTTTCGCCTTCATTTCCTCCTTTCTTCTGAGTTATGTAGGTAGAGCCCCTCATTAGTGAAGGGCTATGATTTAAAAGTTGTGCTCAGCCAAGCAAACTCCTCCTAGAAATGTTTCCATAGATCAACAGAACAACCCTAAATGTCGTGCCTCAATGGAGATTCCATAAAGCTCCACTTTCTTTTAAATTTGTGTGATCAAGTGTTACTGTATTGTCATCAATATAAGTTGCAATGCCTTTGTAGTTTTGTAAAGTCACGCATTCTGCCAGTGTTTTCTTTTGCCCTCCAGATATATATCATCTTTACCACTTATTTAATTTAAACATGTAGAGGGAACAATTGTTCAGTTGGCCCACTTTATAATGCTGACTGCTGCTGTGTGCTATGGCAGATGTGTTCTGATGGCACACACAGGGTCAGCCTTCTCCATGACGCTATGTGCTCCTGGTCTCCATGGAGATGCCAGTCTCATGGGGAGGGCGTAGTTCGTAGCAACAGCAGCATGGTGCAGAGGGCTGTTGTCAACAGGTTGTCTCCTGTGGCCCTTTCAGTGAGAGAGGATAGCAGAGGATGAATTAACAGGAGGTGCTTGATGTGACAATGAAGCCTGCCAGCTGTTTCCTTAGCTCCATACTTGTAACCTATCCTTGTTCGATACCTGATTACTTTTTAATGCGGTTAGATTATACTTGTCTCCATAGTCACAGTTTTCGCTCTGTTGACTTGGAAAATGTTGCAATTCCTTTGCCTTAGCCATTTCCGCAAATGTGCTATAGTTTTAAGCACTGTCTGGCTTCACAAACTCACCATCAGAAGCAGAAGTTGACACGGTAATTGCAGACATTGGCAAAGGAGTGAGAAAGTCCGGAAGTTTAACTTGACTTTCTTCTTATATGAATGCTAGATATTTCCATGATGAAGGTTGGATTTTCTGATTTAAACTAGTTTATCCTTGTACAGGGTTTTTCCTGCATTGAAAAGGCTAAGGTGGCCCGCCTAAGGCTTTTCTCACACTGCCTAAGCCTTCTAACAGAAATGGCGCAAAAAAATAAAATAAATATATATCCCTATATTGCTGTAATTCGGGAATCCCACAAGCCCGCGGCGCTAGTTAGGTTATGCAGTATCTGTGGAAGTCCACTAGAGGGCTGTCAAAATTGCTAAAAAATGACGTTCGAATATTCCCTTTCAAAAAACACATATATTCGAATTTCTGGTTGCGCATTAGGCACGTCAATAACAGGACAAATTAATACAACGAGACATAACTACTTGTATAGGTAATTTAAGTTTAAACATATTTAACAACATATTACCTACACAAAAATAAGTAAATGAACTAATGGCTGAGCAATAAACAAATGCTGAGTGCTAATCAAGAGTTTTGTGCAAGCAATTTAAGGTTGCGATTCTTGTCCCAAATATGTCAGGCTTCATTCAAAACATTGAAACACATTATTAACATTAATTGGAAGTTTTACAGTATAGAACTGACATTGAACGCTCCGAGCGAGATGTGCTGTGGTAAACATGGAACTTTTCCTTGGCATGAACGGCAAATAATCAAACCAGTGCGTGAATCTGTCCCATCTAGCCCCACCCGCAAAGCAGACAGTGCCGCTGCCGCCGCCGCCGCCGCCATTGTTTATTTTAAGTATTTTTTTTTTACATTCAAATATTAATTTTCACATTTGAAATTTTGTTTTTAACAACTATTTGAATATATATATTCGAATTTAGAATATTCGTTGACAGCCCTCCACTAGATGAGTCAGGAAGTTTGGATGACTTATTCCACTGTAGTTTATTTAGAAGGATGGGTTATTTAGAAAGATTAAGTTTGAGGTCATACCCTCAGTTTTAGACTACTCTCTTAACAGTAGCTGGTGAAATCAGCTACCATCCGTATGTTGCGTAGATACCAATAATGCGTAGCATCATATGGTGCTTGAGTAGCCTTGCTTGTAGAAATGGAACATTATCATCTTGGGGTCTATGCCACATCTGTGCAGGTATGTGACTAGAGACTGGTATGAAAGGCGATCTAATATCAGGTTCAGAATGTATGGTTTACCTGTTCAGCTGTTTGAAACTCAAGATTCCTTTCTTTCCCACTTGCTACTAAACTATTCACATTGAAGCGTACAACTTTCTTTCATCAGTACAACTGTTGAGGTGATTTTGTTTCCACAGAAGGGGTGGCACAGAATGGTTGGCTCAACATCAGGGCATAAAATGATCAGATAATTAAGAAGCACGCACTCCGCGTAATTCTACAGTGTCTACAACCATGACTGTAACCATAACAAACCCAATGTTACGTTTGGATTCAACACTCTTGTCCAAATATTTCTCTACGTTGACCCCATTGTTTTTGTTCTCTTAGACTACATTCCATTGGTATTTGTTCATTACACGCACAGTCAGGTTCCACAAGTTGAAGTATGTTGTATTTCTTGGGATTTTTGAATTTTACATGCTTTGCTTCTCAAACCACTGAATCAATCCCTCCATTCTCAAAGAAAGATTATTCACTGAATGTTGGCATGTGGATTACCTGTAATAGTTTATAAGGAAGTAAACTGGTTATGAGGTAAAGCTATTGCACAATTTTATTAAAAGGGAAGCTGTTGTGAAGTTAGATTGCAACAAAGAAGTCTTTGTGCAGAGGTCTTGTTTTAGCCAATTCCACGTGGACTTGTGTTTATTCTCCTCACTCACTCACACACTCACACACACTCTGTCCTTTCTTTTCTTTTTTGGCTGTGTCAAAGATTGTGAACAGGAAACTGGGGAACTGAGGCAAGCACAGTCCTTCTGCCCTAAACTGTGTCTGGAGTGGGGCAGAAAGAGGGAAGGCTAGAGAAAGAAAAGGGCGGCCTTTGTCTCAATATCAGAAATGGCTTGCAGCGGGTGTAATGCAGGCAATACACAAGCCATTTGGCAGTGACTTGTAAGTGGTTGTGTGTATAGTGCACATTTCCTATCACGACATCTGAGATTGCCACTGTATGTCAGAGTTCCCTCTTTACAGAGGTCCCTGGGAAAGACTCTGAAGGACATTAAGCAAACTTAAGAAATTATGTAAACTTAAGGTTAAGTTTATACTGCTAATGAGCAATGATCAATCAAAATTATACTGAATTGTAGCACGTGAAATGAACACTGATTAGCCTTAAACGTAAAGATGCCTCTTACCTACCCTATTAGCCATATTAACAGTGATTTATGTCTTAAGGGACAAAGCAAATGAACCCTTAAAGAAAACATTTTTGCCATATTTTGCAAATGACAGTGTGAGTGAAGAGAAAGAACAGTTTGTAGTAGGAGCACATGTATAAATGAGATGACCTTGAATCCCCCCCCAACAATAGTGTGCAAATAAAATTAATAAAGCAGATTCATATATCTGTACTGTTATTTGTTGTTTGCTTGTATGGGGTTGGTGTTGGTCGGCTGTGGTACCCCCCCCCCCCCCCCCCCCTTACTATTGAAGCAATACTTGCCCCCCTAGTCACATGTTTTGGGGATATGGAAATTCACTGAATCCATTGTACATTTGTCTAAATGTTTAACTCCTAAAGCTGTAGCGCACATCCTTAACGGTCACTTCTGGCTTTTCAATATACTTTTCTTTTTGCCCCCAAGTCTAGGTCTGTGAGACCGATCAGATGTCACAGTGCTTTCAATGTCTCTCACTCCCATTTTCCCTTAACTTTATTCATTATTCATCACCCATGATTCCAGTACCCAATTGTTGAACCGAGGCTGCTTAACAAAATGTACTTCTAAAACTGAAATGGCCAGGCCTAGTGTTGTTTTTTTGCCTTTTGAATTGTGTTCAGTTACTACTCGGCTACTGAAACGACACTGAAACCGATGATGAGTGAGTACACGGCAACAATGAAGGACTTTGTTTCTAAGCAAGGTTGTCCAACTGCCGGGAAAAGTTACACACTCTGACTATCTTCCATCTTTCAGCATTCAGAGAATAGCAACAAGATCAACAGAATAAATTAAATACAAAATTCAAAAGTCAGGAATGAGAGCAAAACGACAGTTGAGCAAACTAGCAATACACATTTGTACACATTTTAGTAAATTTCTTGCAGTGTTACTCTGAAATGTTGGTTCAATTTTAAAGACCGCAAATCCGGTGTGAGGTTACCCTTTACATTTTGAGTAGGGCCTTGACCTTTTTTTCCCCTTTTTTTTTTTTTTTACACTTAATCTCTTTGCCATGTGTGTCCTTTCCCTAACGATCCCTAGGCATTCACACAAACGTCATGTGAGCCCATAAACAATGGTCTTACCATATAAATGACTGATTTGGCCAATTGTCATGATGCTGTCTGTTTCCTGTTGCAGCAGCTGACTACTGCTTGTGTATATGGTTTCCTTTGTCTTCATATCGGCTCTGTGATCTTGTTTTATTCACCCACACACTCAATAGACCACCGCTGGATTACCAGCAGCTTTGTGTGTGTAGTTTACCATGTGTGACTCCTCTTAGATCAAATTATGCAATGTTGCACTTGGAGCCGCATGTCCCAGCCGTGTTTAGGTTAACCACTAAGAGTCTACTTTGCCAGGGTTGGTTGAGTGACGGCACAGTGTTGATCATTCTAGACCATTAAGAGTTACTCTTTTGCGAAAGAAAACAACTGTGACTTCATTCATTTTAGGGAGACCAGCTCATAAAGAAGTATGCTATGTTGTAAATTGAACCTAATGGCTCCTTGCAGTCTGTTTGCACACTCTTCTCTGGATCCTCCAGTCAATCACTCTAATACCAGACAGTGCACACGCCACTCTGGCATGTGGTTTCCATTGACAACCATCACAAGGCTGCATTTTTGCAGTGCATCTGGGATGCATTTGGTGTATGGTTGACCATGGCATGACGTCTTGCATGTCTTGATGCTGCAATTTGACACAAATAAGCCAAAACCAAGGCACACGCATACATATAATCCCTCAGACTTTGTGTATGCTATGTGGGTGGCTGTAAATAAACAGACACAGGAAGTCTGGCCATTTCCCACCTCAATGCGGTGTGTCACTACGTCACAACATGGAGAGAAGACATTGGTTGCCTGGTGTTGGTAGCTTTACCAAAGCCACTTTACTAATTGATCCATGATGCTCGCACACTCGCTCCTTGGATAATTATCTTTCTTTCTGGTTATGAATCATTGTGCTTTGATGCTGTGCTGTCCAGCAAAGGGGGGAAGCAGCAGTAACCAGTATAACATCAGACTGACCTCTAAACATGTATTGGGTTACCCTTCCTAGAGCTTTACCTTCATTTTGTGGAAAGTGCAGTTGTCAACAAGGTGGACCTAGGATGTGTTGACTTCTAATTGCTCTCTGTTAGACAAAGGTCTCATTATGAATGTGAAGTCAAGATGGCTTAACCCCTGCAAGATGGTATCACCCCTGCTCAAGGTGAAACATTATGAGTGTGCCAGTTGCAGGGGATTGGATGGTCCTTTTGGAGGTTATTAGAGAGGAATGAGGGAAAGTGCTCATTTCCTGTTTAAATATGGTGCTGGCTCCCTTCCTCAATAAGGGTCATGTATAAAACATAACCCAACAAAGCTGCCTGTTTAGAAAAGCCAACTTGGAACATGGTAAGGGCTGCATGAGGTAGTTTATTCTGTGATGTAGTGTTTAATGGCAGCTGCATGTCCAGGAATATTTGGATGCAGAGGTGAGGTGTTAAGTCTGTTCTTGGATAGGCTGACACCTCACAAGAGTCCACTGATATGCAGTGTGAGTCTCTCTTACAAATGTTGACCATCTTTTGAAAACGTTAGTGTGTAGTTTTAGAATTAGGTATTCACAAAAATGGACATGACTCTAAACGATAATGTCCTTGTCTTTAAAGGTTACGCAAAGGATTACAGCCTCTTCTGATTGCAATACTTTGACACAATAATTTCTCAACAATGTTACACATTGTGTTTTTGTGAAATTGAATTGTTCTCAGCAGTTTCTAGAGGCCATGTCCTTCTTGGCGTAAGCCACTACAGTTTCCTCCACTGAACAACGCTCTCGATGGCTTTGGCATTGTTGTCAAAAGCTGTTCTTTGTGTTACTTCATCCACATGGATAATGTCCTCTGACTTGTACGCCCGGGGTTCCATGGTGTGAATTAGGAAGCGTTGGCTCCTGCAGCATATCAACAGATTTAGTTTAATTTGTCCAGGCCTTGTGACCTGTTTAAAATGTTCCGTATTGAATGCCATGATTTGTATTGTTACCTATGAGCAAATGGGATAATGGTCCACGAACTTATTAACAGCGTTTAAGCATATAAAATAGGGTAGGCCTATGGTGTTTGATGATTTTAGTTAAACATTTAACAAGTCAAAGTAACATATATATTTTAATATAATAGTCTGATAACCAATAAATGTTATGGAAGCATTATCTTATCCTAAATCTTTGTATGTTGGTTTACATCAGATAAATATCCTTTAGTCTAATCCAGTAGATTGGATCCCAAAAGTGGGTCGCGAGCTGGTGTGGAGTAGGTTGCGGACATGTGCTTCGGCTCCAGCATTTCTTTTTTTTATCAAGTTACCGAACTTCCGATGGTATGCTTTTATTTTGAAAGGTGCTCTAGTTGATATAGCCATCTTGTGTTATACCACCTGGGTCGTAATGTTAGACCAGTTGAGAAACACTGGTCTAATCTACCTCTGGTGTGGCCCTAACAGATTTATTTTCCCTTAATGCAGTCGACATCATAGTAATTGAAGGCTAATCTGCCTGGGTTTATATCCCATGATCTCTGCTCCTTAGCTGTTCTTTCGGGGGGAAAAACATTTCCTCCATGAAATGTATCTGGCTTGCCAATTAGTTCAGCAGTATTACTGACATTAACCAGAACAAATTAATGAAACATAGAATTTTTTTTATCTGTATCACACAACTCTGGATCCTGTATGACTGTGTTTATTTTTGAACAGCCTATTTGTTGAGAAACCAGAAGCTTTTTTGTGCGTGCTATACAACAGAGCACCTAACATACTTTTAAGTATCAAATTGAGTTAATGAAAGGTAAATCAATTGTACTAACAAGCTAGCTTGAACTAGGCTATTAGTCAAAAGGATGGCCTTTTTTAGATTGTGCTGAGTTATGTTGGGGCAAGACACTTCTCTGCTAGTATCCAATGATCCATAGTGTCCAACTTGTTGCTCATAATCATGACTTGACTATCACATAGCTCTGCTGATTGCCTCCATGTTTCCTGGCTCCTACAGTCCAATAATTACGAAGCTTTTCCTCAAGCACCCGCTGTGTAGCTTCAAACAGGAACGATGATGTGTCCATAATGTCCGTTTATCCATAAAATGCATAAACGGTTAGGCTAACTGGACATTTGGCAAAACAATAATTGTATTACATCAGTGATGTCAAACCTACAAGTCAGTCAGTTAATGGGTTTGTGTACTCTCCACCATTAACCAAAGGATCTCACAGTAGAGGTGGTGGTAATTGAGCAGCATTCTGTCTGTTGTCTACATGCAAAAATTGGCATCTAAAAAAAGTCAAGGAAAATGATGTCAGAATGCTGCTCAATTACCACCACCTCTACTGTGAGATCCTTTGGTTAAGACTCTTATCATCAAGTCAGGTTAAGGTCAGTTAACTTGACTGTCTTTTTAGATACTCAAAGTAAAATTGAGATTTTTTTTTGAGGAACTAATGAAATGGTACTCCTGGCCATGTTATGCAAATGTGCTGAGTCTGCAGTCTTGTTTGACATTTTACTTTTTCACTTAAGCCTAAAACTTATTATAACATTAGCCTATATGTAAATATTTGTATTGATTTGCCTGTTTTTGCAAACTCTTGAACTGAGGAATGATGAGGCAGAAATGTTGTAGGCTACTTGCTGTACTTTGGAAGGAACAAGTTGGACTGTGGCATTCTTGTAAGCCACATACAATAAGCCCTGAAAAGTAGAACAGGAAGGATCATTTCTCAAGACCAAGGCGCCATGGCTGACACAACTTTGATGGGGCCATGCTTTTTTAAAAGCTTAATCCCCTTGTCACAACTTCAAACTTGTCATGGTCCAGATAGCTCTAAAACCCCATTATCTTTCTAAGATGATTTCCACACTCAGTGGTCCCAGCTGTGAATATCTCCTCTTTTCTTGTTTATATGTTAGCTTTTATTTATCAGATAAAAAAGTCCATGCACTGAACAATGGGTTGACATATAGGTGAAATCTACATCTGTGATGTCCCTAAATCAGACTGAAAGGTCACATTCCATTACTGGTGTGGTCATTGATGGGTTGGGGATGGGCTTTCTGGGCAGTACAGGAATCTACATATCCATACTTCCTTATGGCAAAACTATATTTAAAAAAAAATGATTATGCAAAGGCATCAGACCTTAATGTTGTTTCATAATGGCAGCAGTGACATGACCTGGACCATTTTAGAGAATATATATGACAGTCCCTTCCAGCTGTTCGTCACTGATGCCCAGAAAGCAGATTTGGAACTTCCATGAGTCAGCATCGCTCCAGTGGCATGCAAATGCCTGCTGGTACGCCTTTGGTTTCCAAGCAGTGTAGGCATTGAAGAAACACTTTTTTTTAATACATTTTTTTAAATAAGTTATTTGTTAACGTAAGAACCATTTAAGCCTTGAGTTTTCATTCAGGAGCTTCATTTAGAGATTCAATATGCATTATTTTGCATATTGTTTATGGCATAAACAGGTGCCATAGCCTAACCATTTATGCCATTTACATTTAGTAATTTAGCAGACGCTCTTATCCAGAGCGACTTACAGTAAGTACAGGGACAAGTAGGGTGAAGTGCCTTGCCCAAGGACACAACGTCATTCGAACTGGCAACCTTCAGATTACTAGCCCGATTCCCTAACCGCTCAGCCACCTGACTCAGTATGATACTACTCAGTCAAGTCAGGACTATTGAGTAGCATAGATACAGCTTTTGTTGTTTGTTGCCTCTATCTGATAACTACCTTTGACCCAGTCTCGTCTCTACAGGAAAGCCAAGACCCTGGGGACCGATCCTAGGCCTATCGCCTTAGCAATGCCTTTTAACTGTGAGAGGGACATCTGATTAAGCTAATCTAGAAGTCTGCTTAATGTGGCCAACAAGTAAGGGCACTAAACAGCATAAATGTGAACAACCTGGACGTTTGGAGCAGAATGGTAAATGTCAAAACCCTTGAAGTTATCAACCGTCCAACCATGTTCTGTTTTGACAATGTGAGGCATAATAAGCCAAAGGTTTTCAATATAGGCGTGACCTTGTCAGCCACAACAAATACGGAGTTCATCCTGTACTGGTTTACCCTGAGGTATACAGTCACCATCTCCTAAAAAAAAAAGTGCTGGGCTTTTTGTTTCGGACTAGTCTTATGTGTCTGGGCCATTGGCAAACTTTCTTGACCTATTTAAAAATCAACAGTTCCCAAGTCTCTTGAGCTAGGATGTGTTTTAAGTATTTTATCTACTTTTTATTTGTACATGAATAGGTGGTTTACGACATCAGCCTGGCATGTCTCAACAGCTGTCTTTTACGACATTGCATTACCCCCAGGTCATGCTCTACTGATCAGCTACTGGAGTTCTTTTTAGCCTGAACTGCCAGCTCATCTCTTCATTATGTCATACCTGCTCGACTAGTACAGGAGTCATTGGCCTCATTGGCTCCAAGCCCTGTGGCTGCTAACAAAAGTGTAGGAGGACATTCAGTTGATAAAAGACTTATGGGCTAACCAGGGCCATCTGGCATACCAGGCATTTGCCCGGTGGGCCGACGCATTTTTGGGCCGAATTGCCGATATAATGCATAGGCTTTTCTTTCCCCCCCCCCTTTTTTTTTTCTTTTTTTGTTGATCGGGCCGGCCCATTTAAGAACTGACAGTGGCCCATTGGTAAAAATTGTTTTGGTCAGGCCGGCCCATAGAGAACTGACAGCGGCCCATTGGTTAATTTTCTTTATTGGCACTGGCCTGACCCAATCAAATCTAGGAACCCCTTCCCCTGATTCATAGTATCGCCTCCCGCAGGCCCAGAGACGCATGCTGTTGGTTAATGCGTATGCTGGTTTAGCATTGTTAAAGTTTAGTATCGCTAAAATGGAGAAACGACCACCAAAAGCGCAAGAGAGGCGCAGAAACGTTAAGGGAGAAAAATAAAAAAAATCTTGGGGGGGCTTTAGCTGCTTCAACATCAGCATTACCTGTAGAGGAAGGAGCGGGCTAACACTGTTAGCCCGCCCCTTACTGCGTATCTTCACCTCTTCCCCCAACACACCCCTCCTCTTACCTGGCTCCTAGCTGTGCCCCTCTCAATCTTTAAATGAGGGGTGTTGACAGCCCTCAAGAGTCAACCGACAATACAGTCCCCCTTTAATTTCCTCCTCCCACCCCTACTTCAATAGCCTTGTCTACCTGCCACTGCCAGACCCCAGCAACGCTGCTGAGTCATTGTAGGAACACAGGCAGGGAGCTCTTGTGGACAGATGGCCCAGGCAAAGTGATGCTGAGGCCCCCCTCTTGGCATACATGCCAGAGGCGGGCAGCTTGTGCATAATTTATTTACCCATTGTGATGACGCCATTCCTCAAAAAGACCAATACTGGCTTGCGTCTCTTCTCGGTCTAAGCTGAATCTTTATTTAACATCAGTTTGCCTGTTATCGTTGCTCCCTGTAGCTGCTTAATCTCAGTGGACTGGAAATCAAAAAGGGAGGATTAGGTTTTTGTTTGATTCCGTCAAAGCTTCCAGATACAATCCTCCTACCATCAGATTGAAAGCGGACACTTGGGACAGAACAACAACCTACGTGTTTGAATGCATCTCAGATCTGCACAACTGTGGGAAGTGGACGAGGGAGTGTCTGACTGATGAGAAGTATGAAGACTAGGCTTTAGGGCCCCTAAAGTTCAGGGGCACACAGTCCCCTAACGTTTAGGGGACTGTGTGCTCTTAAGGGAGTTGTGTTCCTAAGCTCATCTAGATGCATACTAGTGACTCGTTACAGACCTATTCTTCTCTAGATTCACCTATTTTGCAGTTCTCACTTATTTCTTAATACAATATCCATTGTGAAACATTATTGTTTTAAAGTGCATCAACATTTAAGAAAAAAATAATAATGCAAAGTCACACTGCTTCAGCACACCTTCCAAATACTATAACTTGGCTTTGTGGCTTGACTGTCCTATGTATCAAGGTAGAGATCATACAATTCAGGAAATGTAAAACTGAATGGCCCAGGGTCATTGTTCGTTAACTCAATAATCAATTGTCTTTTCTGATGGCATGAGGAGTCAATGCTCCCCCAACATGGTTCACTTTGTGAACTGGAATCACTATTCTCTTCACTGAAAATTGAGGACATCCATTTCAGTCAGCCACCCTGCACTGGAACGCAACCCGGTCTCACAGCAGACAGTCAATGAGGCCAAGGTCATCTGTACATTCAGTAAACACCTCCACATGTCATCACCCACTAATAAACCTAAGGACAAATTTTAAGCTGCTGCTTCTTGGAAAACCAACCCTAAGTAAATTAAGTGCAGGGGTGGAAAACAAGCCCTGCATTGTCTAGTTTAGCCATGTTATCTCCATACCAGATTTTTTTTAAATCTTAAGTCCTCTAAAATCTACTGTGCCAGAACAGGGGTTGTGGCTCATTGTCTTATCTTTTATTGTGCAGTCCATTGTATTGAACACCGGCAAAATGTCAATACTTCACTGAGCGCACAGACGGATGTTTGCATTGAGTGGATGGTCACTGTTTCCACACCGCCAGTGGCTAATCAGTTTGCCATACATGTGGAAATGTCATTTGGGGTTGTCTTTTGTGTCAAGCTTTTGAGTTTCCCCATGTTTGGCTTCTTTTTATGTGCTGCCTTAATGGAGGTGGAGGGTATTTAGGATGGCATGTTGTAAAGTAAATTATTTGGCAGTTAGGAGGGTACTTCTTTCTACTGTTTCGTCACACTGGAGGGAAGTGCTAGCAAGGTTGGAGTCGGGATATTGGACCTCACAAGCCGGAAAAGGCGGAGGAGTTGGGCCTAAAAGACCTGTAAATGGCAGCCACTCACGTCACACCATTGTTTCCCTCAGAGGGGGAGCTTCCTGTGTTCGACCTTCTTCACTTAGTGTTGTAACAATACAACACTCGATAAACGGTTAATCAGTCCAGTTATGTAGATCCAAAATAAATGTTGATGCACAAGTGGTGGACAGAAGTCTAGTGCATGGTCTTTTTTTACGAGCAAGTTAATTGTTTAACATTTCAGTTACTTTGTTCATTGTATTTTTTTAAGGGATTGACGTCAACTCCTCATGATTCCAATGTCGATAATCATTCTATGCTGACCTTGGCTATTTTTTGGTCTTGTTCTTTTTCTAGGAGCCGTTTGAAGATGGCTTTGCTAATGGGGATGAGCTGACCCCAGCTGACGAGGCTGCAGCCAAGGAAGCAGCCGAGTCCAAAGGGGTGGTCAAGTTTGGCTGGATCAAAGGGGTGCTGGTGAGTGGCTAATAGTCAAGCAATGTTTGGATTTCCTGGATCTGTCATTTGTTTTGTTTCTTTTTTTTGAGGGGTGATGGGGTATTTTATCCGTCTGCCATTTTTCTCTGACCTTTGGTTGCATCTATTGTTGTGTCAAACATATTTCCCTTTTTAGCCATGACATTGTCAGGTCCAGTATGCACTGGCCTCTGGAATACAGTAGTCTATGACATGGGAAATGAGTGCGTGCAATATGACAAATCTAATATCTTGATATAGGTCCTTTCATAGCCCAATAACAATATCACAAAGCATATTTTATGTAAATTCAATGAATAAGTTGTTTATTTAAAATGACCACATGGAGGCCAATTTCTTATGACATTTAGAATTATATAAGCTACTGTAAAAAAAAAAGAAAGATTATCGAGGTACGAAATTGCGACTAGTCGCATGCTTCCAAAATTGTTTCTGTGCGACCTCAAAATTATGGAGTGCCAAAATGAATTGAATAAATACACCATTAAATAATTACTTAAATGTGTCATTAATTAATTAAAATAGGAATTAAATACATAAATGTGTTCTTAAATGTGTCATGAATTTATTAAAATACCAATACATTTATAATTATTTAAGTATTTCATCGTCCATTTACAAACGCTAAACAGCGCCCCCAGTCGATTGCATTTACATTTCACAACGTGTCGTGTTGCAGTGCTTCATTAATTGTGTTATCTGTAAAACTCGCCCATCAAAGTCAGTGGGTGGGGCTAGCGCGAATCTAGTCTGATCCATTGCGTTGGTCTGAAGTAGAGTGCCTGGATAGAGACGATGGAGGATCTTCATGAACTTTCTAGGGAGTTGGTGAGAGACATTTTAGACTTAGCTGAGGATGTGGAGGACCTGCTGACCCAGAGCATGTAAAGCAGAGGAACGTATTTAAATTCTTGGAGTTATTTCCGCACTTTGCAATGCTACGGCTAATAATCAAGGGGAAGACTCTGTCCTGCTAGCCCCCATGTTGAGACAGCGTGCGAGGTGCAGGACCAAATGTCTAAAACTTGCCCGGAGCTGCTGAGAGAAGCAGCGAATTTGATTGAGGAAGATGCTGATGCACCCTGGTACCAGACTCTAAATTTGCAGTCGCTCTGTGATCACTATCTTGGTTGGAAAGTGAGGAAAGAACTTCAATAAGTTCCTCTGCTTTACTCGCTACATGCTCTGGGTCAGCAGGTCCTCCACATCCTAAGCTAAGTCTAAAACGTCTCTCACCAACTCCCTAGAAAGTTCATGAAGATCCTCCATCGTCTCTATCCAGGCACTCTACTTCAGACCAACGCAATTGGATCAGACTAGATTCGCGCTCGCCCCACCCACTGACTTTGATGGGCGAGTTTGACAGATAACACAATTAATGAAGCACTGCAACACGACACGTTGTGAAATGTAAATGAAATCGACTGGGGGCGCTGTTTAGCGTTTGTAAATGGACCATGAAATACTTAAATAGTGAAATAATTATATGTATTTTACATCAAATGAATTGGTATTTTAATTAATTCATGACACATTTATGTAATTAATTCCTATTTTAATTAATTCATGACACATTTAAGTCATTATTTTATTATTTAATTCATTGTGGCACTTTTAGTCCTCCATACAAAATAGCATTTGTGCGCATGCAAATAATTGTGGTACAACCTGTTTTAATTTCTCTACAAAAAACGCTTGATAATTACTGCACAGTATGTGCCTGCTGTCAGGGGATACAGTGTCTGGTCCATCGTTCTATCCAACGTTACATAAACTTAAACTAAAACATAAGCTTCATCTTTACATTCTTAACTTTAATGCTGATTTTTTATTTTAATATTAGCTGTCAATCACTTGCTTCGTTGTCACGTGACGGGGAGCTAACTAGAACGCAAAATGTGAAGAGCTTAAAAGAGGGAAGATGACTATAACACATATTTAAGCCGTCTACAGTTACATATAATGCAACTCCTGGAGTTGATGGTGGCGAACTTTAAGGGTTTTTCTTGACAAAAAATGATGCGTAGGTGGTAGCTGATTGCTGTGTAGCCAATTTTTTTTGTTTTTTTGAGTGCTCGCAAACCCGCTTATTATAATTGTGCGCCTTGGCACCACTGTCCAAATGATGACCGATATTGCCGTGACGAAGGGGATTTGCGGCACAACAATATGAAACGATAGACTTCACACAATATATAACGTAATATCACTCAGTCTTATGGGGAATAATATTTAACATCAAGATAAACATACATTCACAGCCCATATATTCCGCATAGTGCAGTCTGAAAACCTGTTAAATAAAACTGTTTATTATTGATGTCTCTTACGAATATCTAGAAATCTTTTATGTTTACCCCAATAGGATGAAAGACTGATTAGATCATGCAGACTGCTGTTTTTGCTCGTCCTGGTTTTGACTACTGTCTGAGTGAAACTAGATAATTGGCATAGCAACTAGCGAGTGAAGAATCTTCTGAATACATGCCGCCCTTGTTTGACACCACCACGCTCAATGAGTGGTAGACTACAAGCATCAGCAAACAAAGTGAGACATGAATGAGAGTTGGTCACAGGCTGCTCAGGCTTTTGGCTCATGAGTGTGAATTGCTTTTCTGATTAATCCTACAAGCTTGGCAGTGGCCTGTGATATACTCACACTAGAGGTCTGAAACATATGAGTTGAATGAACTACATGCTGGGCAACTGATAAAAAGGTTTGCTCAGTGGTTTAAACTTTGAGCTAATTTAAATTAAGACTTGCTTTAAACTTGTGTTTTGCAGCAAGGTCTCAGGTATAAGGCAAATGTCTGTGTCTCGTCACACAGCTTGTATTTTGACATTTTAAAAGACCTTCCTTCCTCTCCAGTATAAATATTGTACTTATTTTTCACCTATGTGTTTTAACCATCAAAGATAAATCATTTCAATTGGTTATAGTGGAAGATATTGTATAGTCTTACTAAATTTTAAATAACAAAGGGGAAATATCACTCTTTAGATGTACCATTGACTGGTATATGTTCTCGTTCAAAGTTATGTTTGGCAACTTTTTTTTGACATATCTAACTGACATGTAATTATTTGGGCTTTTACCCCCAAAGGGTTTTCTCAATCTGGCCTTTTAAACCTGGGAAATTCTCCATCTTTATGTTTAAACCTTGGTACTTGTCACAGTTTGTGGACTCAAGCTGACATTATTCAAGGCCAGTCTTGCAGTTCGTTGTTCCAGTTACATGCATACTAACTTACAACCCTTCCCTTTGCAGGTGCGATGCATGTTGAACATTTGGGGCGTGATGCTCTTCATTCGCATGTCTTGGATCGTGGGCCAGGCAGGAATTGGTAAGGAGAGTAGACTTTCGGAGTCCTTGTGAATTACTGTTTTAATTCACACACATCCATCCCTCCACCTTACCTCTCATCACCCCTCAACCAATCGCCATTCAGATGTGGAATGTTGACATCTGGTGACACGTGGTCGACTATCACACACCAGTTAGTTCAAGTGCTGCCGCTACTATTCACAGGGGCTCCCAGAAATTTTTTTTTTCCCCTTGAGGTGTAAAAGCAAGGTAGTAAGGGGTTATACAAGAGAATCTTGGTTAGCTGCAAATAGATGTTTTATTTTTTCAGTTATTTTCCTCTCAGGAATTTGTTTTTAAAGTAATGTGTCCCTAATTAATCCTGTCCTCCATGTTCTTCCACAGTTCTCTCCTGTGTGATTGTTCTCATGGCAACAGTTGTGACAACCATCACTGGACTCTCCACTTCTGCAATTGCTACCAACGGATTTGTACGAGGAGGTAAATGCTACCACACTACATATTTCTGTCCCAAGTTGCCCAAAACCAAATCCTCCTTGTCACAAATCAAATTTAAAATGTTTTTGCCATTAGATAACTGTGGCACATTTGCTCTTCGTTAAAACATAATATTAAATGTAAACCTGTAATTGTAAAGGATCAATGTTGGACAGTACAGTCATCTTGTTTAGTAGAAGCCTTTTTTATAATGGCACAATGAACCAGGTCTTTGGTATATTTATTGCAAGAAGTGAGAGTAACTCGATCTGCCTTTAGGATGCATTCTGTCAGTAAGAGTTTTATCCAGGTATAGTCATGGATGCCATGGGGTCAATGGAGCCGGGTATTCAGTTTACCTTGACTAAGCCTCACAGCTGTTTCTGATGGAGCTTACTAAGGCTGTCACAATCTTGATAATTGTGTATGTGTGTTAATCAGCTACATAGTTGGCACTTCCAGGCCAGAAAATATGAAGACATATTAGGATGATTATGCATTATATGCTTTTCCATAGGCTGCAATACGTTATGTAAATGTGTCCCAAAGAGAACATTCTTCGTTCAGATAAGTACTTTTTCTTTTCATAGGCATTTTCTCATCAACTCCAAAATACCTCCCGTTGAGGTATTCAAGGATATCTTCATTCTACCTTTTGCGTGACCTCTAAAAAGCACACAGGCCTTTATTTAGACCTCCCCTTTTACGGACTCTAGATGTCATCGCCTCCGCTCATTAATCTCTTTACCTTGAGGAAGGTCAAGATATTGCACAGCTAGAGCCTGACAGGAAGGAGTCTTTGCCAGACCAATAATGAGATGCATGATCACTCATGGATATTGGCATTCAGATGCAAAAAACCTGTATAATAGCATAAAACAACTAGCCTGGCTCTGCCCTCCTACGTACTTCCGCTCAATTTTGATTTAGCTTCTGTACTAGGTCTGGCCATGAGGTACGTAAGTCAGATGTCTCCGGTTGATTTTCTACCGGCGAATCAGCGAACAGAGGGAGTGGCTGAGAACGATGACGCTGATGTCATGCGCTAGTTTGTTTTGTAGTTCCGTAATGGCGGCGGAGAAAGATGCGAGCGAAGCCATTCGGTCCGTTGTGGCAACACTGCCGAATATTGATAAACTAAAGCCGGAGCAAGAACAAGTTTTGCTGAGTTTTGTTGGTGGCCATGATGTTGTGGCCCTCCTCCCCACGGGGTTCGGGAAAAGTTAGATTTTCCAGCTACGGCAGCTAGCTCTGTTACAGTAGTGGTGAAGGAATTCATCGTTTTCAGTCACATGACATGCTCTGTGACCTGGAGGGCAGAAAGCTGCTGGCGATAGCGGCTCACACCGTTGAGACGCAGCAAAAGCCGGCAAATTTACCTTCCCACGTTTCTTTGGATCACCTCTCAGCTAAAGAAAAGGAAAAGATATGGACACAAACTGCAAGTGTTGGCGTCTAACACAACAACCCAACTATTTAGCTAACTTTATCTCACTACGACCAATGCAGTTGGTCGCCTCGATACACGACAAACTATCTCAAACCGATTACATAAAGATGTGTTTTATGTCTAAAAATACGATCATTAATATACTTGCGTTTAACTTTACTTGTGCTTAGCTTTGATGAAGTGTTCGCTGCAAATACGTGTATATTTGGACGGCTGCCATTGTATGCCTTCACCGGAGACAGAGGTAGTGTTGTTTAATGGCACAAATCCACAATCTTCTCCTCTCTATATTTTCTTTATCGGACGGAATTCTGTAGAAACCCAGCCCAGGATTGTCTCCTCTGCAATTAGTGCATCCGATAGCACAACAACTATCCGGCATTATGCCTAAACAAAAGCAGCAGACTCAACGTAAATGTATGACTTTATAATGGGTGGCGGGCAGCGGAAAGTCTTTT
Organism: Thaleichthys pacificus; assembly: GCA_023658055.1. Lineage (NCBI taxonomy): Eukaryota > Metazoa > Chordata > Actinopteri > Osmeriformes > Osmeridae > Thaleichthys > Thaleichthys pacificus. The sequence continues at coordinate 4,639,334 of CM042865.1, forward strand.
TTGCCCTCCAGGGGGGCGTGTCCCTTGGAACGTGACGTCACATGAAAACTATGAATTGGCTAAGGCGAACGCTAGCGATTGGTTATGGCAGATCAGAGTGGCTCTGGGCAGATCCAATAGTTTTAAACTTCAACAGAGTACCCGCCTTCAAGGAACTCAATGCTTGTCAATGGAGCGAGGCCAGACTCTCTGTACAAATGAAATGTACGAGAGTCTGGTTAGGACCAGGCTATAAAACAACCCCTCACTTAGTAAAATCAGTATTCTTGCAAATTAGCAGAAATCATTACATAGCCAGAAGTGGCCCAATAAATGTATCTGTTGGTTTACATGTTAGTCAGTGTAAGAAACGTGCAAAATAGTGAAGAAAATCTTTAGGAATTGAGGAAAATAGGAACCACGTACCCCAATGATGATGTTATTTAACTATTACCGTAATATGAGTGGCCGGTCTGGTCTGCAAAGCGCTCATCAGAGGTCATGGAAATGTTATTCTACCCAGCCTGCTAGTGACCATCATCCTGAACATTTCGTGTACAGGTCTTGGCAACATTTTACATTAAAGATCCTGTAAAGTGGAATTGAAAACAAATTTCAAGTTCACCACACCACAGACTAATGTGTTATTAACTACCCATCCAAATTCGAATGGAAAAAAAACACAGACAAGTATGTTAAATTAGGCTTTGAAATCGTGAGAAAATCAGCAGTCTTCTCTGTTCGAGGCTGGGGCGGCGTGTCACCTGAAAGAGCTGAAGCTCGGCCCCCTCGCTGGAAGGCGCCGCCTCTCTCAAGTAGGCTACCTACGACCCACATAATGGACGCTACGTCAAGCCAAACAAAACAGTATAGAATTAGAATTTATTTGTTCAATGAGTGAAACATATAGATGCATATAAATGAAATGTTCCCCTGAGCTGTAACAGTAAAAATTGACACCAGAGACAGCAGACAGTGAGCTCTCCAACTAGGCTACACATTAGCTACCATTTACCAAAATACAATCATTCTACTCGAGTAGCCTAATATCAAGTTAGCGGTTTGCACTAACTCATAGCAGAGATACCTCTGGAAAAGTTATCTAGTATAATTATAACAAGCACACAGAACTGAGTGATGAACTGCTGGCAGAGGTGGATTGTCCAGGTGCGACCGGAGGAGGAACGGCCGGGAGGGCGATACGTACGGCTCGGTACGGCTCCGCGCTGCAAGAGAAGCCGTCTGACGCTACTAAATATGATGTTGTTTTTCGCTTGCAGCAGTAACTCCTCCACTGTCTTTACCACGTCTTTTTGACATCTCTCTGAGTGTGCACACGGTCCTGCCATATCATGCCCTTTTATGGGAATTAACGGGGCGTTTACCTATGCTAAATAGGAGCAACGGGGCACAAGCTTTCAATTTACGACATATTGGGATTCATCATTCTAAGAACACAGCTGCGAAGAATTCTGCTGTTTAGGAACACGTCATGAATCACACGTAGACTTTTCTTAGGAACTTTCTTAGGAACAAATGTAAGAAATAACTTAGGAATGTATTGGTGAATGATGCCCATTGTTCTGACAGTCTTGCGGAGTGAGTTAAATAAAGTGAGACGTGCAGTGCCGTCTTGGTTCCGGGGCATTGGAAGCCCGTGTCCTTCTTTTAAAGCCCAAACCTAAGTTTAGCATATAAAACCCTCGGCTACAGTTATATGGTTGAATTATGTAATGTTGCTACTTGTTGGAGTGGCGTTCGTATGCTAAACTACTTTTCATTTGGTGTCCTGATGTGACTGATATTACAACATAATCTGATGGCCATTCAGTTCAGTGATATTTGCTATTCGTGTAATGTTAATATCGCTTGATGAACAGGCTGCCACTGACCCTTCCTATGATCAAGAACATTTTCTTCATCTCCAGAATGAAAAATGTTGGGATCATGAATGGATCCTGATGAGAAGTAGCTGTAGGTTTCGGTGCTTTTAAATGCCTTAAAGGCTTCCCCGGTGTATGGAGAGGGACGAGGTAAATATAGATGTCAGCAAACGTCAAATTTGGCAGGTTTTTACTATACTTTAGTGGAGTAAGCAGTTCACTTGTCAGTAAATAAGGATCAAAACCTAAAGTATTTATCTCATTAAAATATTGTTGCTTTTCGTCGGTGGTAAGGTGTGCTATTTTCGTGTGCGACATCATCTATTCTCACTGAGGAGACCCGAGTAGAGGCTGCGAATTGGTCTTAACGCCTGGGACACACTGGCTGTGATCTGCTGCGAAGCGCCTGGAAGCGCCGCCTTTTTTTCTTCCGGCGATGTTATCATGTTATGGCCGGTCCCATAACCACACTGGCTGCGAAGCACCGCGATCTGCAGCGATCGTTTCGGCAGCTGGCCAAATTTTTTCGCGAGACGCTTGCGAAATCGGCTGCAGGATGATAAAATACACCATATTAATTGATATATTGGACTAAAAAACCATGTCAAGATTTTACTACATTAATTGTAGACTACGGTGAACATTTGTAAAGTTGTAGACTTTATAATTATTTTTTTATATTACTTTGGAGACCTACGTAGCCTACTTTACCAATATTCACCCTATATTAAACCTAACTACACAATGTTGGTAACGAACGGCCTTTCCATGTGGTTACCCTGATAAAAACGAATGAAAATAAATGGATTGATCTGTTGCGCTAGCATGCCCGTAGTTGTTTTGTTTGTTCAAGAGAAACGAGTTGTCACGCGTTGCACACAACACACACGCGTGCAGACATAGCCTACCGAGAGAGAACTCCCAAGTCGATTTTGAAAATCAGCGAGAAATTCAAGGAGATGGACGACATCAAATTATTTCTCGAAGTTGAAAAGCACAGGGATTTTTACAAGGACAATGTAGAAGCATCAATACTGGGATGCTGTTGGAATAACATGTTTCCTAAATATAGCCTATGCCATGTTTATGTACCATAAACATGGCAACCAGCGTAATGTGAAAAAGTAAAGCTCAGAGTAGCTGAAAGTCTTGTGTGACCGGCGCGGAGAAATGCGCGTCTGGTGTGAACAGCCCTGAGCCAGTCGCAGCCGATCGTGGCGCTTCAGTGTGTCCCAGGCATAAAGATGGCGGCCGCAACAGAAAGTAATGTGACTGAAAGCCATGAATAACCTAAATACAATATATGTATAGCCTGTGCAAAATGATGACAACTATTTAATTTAATGGAGTGCATTTGCTTCACTACATTGTCATTTGTGTGTAGACAGGTTAAGGGCAATTCTTATGTCATGGCTCTGACATTAGCGGCAACAATCTCTCTGATAATGCCAGTAATCTCTGTGTCTGCTTGTCAGTCTATTATTTTGAATGAATATTTATTAATATTACTATCTCGAGAACTGTGCACTCAGCAAAGTTCATATTGTGCAGGTGTCCTTTTTATAATCCAATGGAGTGCAATGCTGCAAAAAAATATTTGCTGCCAGTTTTGCTCTCTTAGCTGTCAATTCACGGCCATGTTGAGTTGACTGAGCTGCACTATGATAGCTCTCTTGAACCAAAACGATATGGATATATAGCAAGCCGAAAACAGGCAAAGGAACAATATTATTGATGTGCGATACAAAAAATCCAAGACTTTTACTGATGAAATGCTGGCTAGCTAACTAAGAAAAAGACAATATTAAAGTGGATGGGTTATTTCAGTAGGTATAGCGGGAAAGTAGGCTTTGCATACGGAGAAAACGAGAACTCCATACGTAACGTTTTTCTCAGATTTATGAACACTGCGTACGCGACCGATATCTTACATTTGTCTTCATAGATTCCACTTAACTTGCGATTGTGCGCTCATGAACGAGCTTGTTGTCCCCGTCAACTCCCATATTTGACCTTGCGTGGTTGTTGAAACGCCCATATTTTGTCTTGTTTCATTAATTTTTTAATTTAAACTTCTCAATTAACCTGTGTTTTTTCATAAATCTGAAACTCTGTAGAAACACCGATACACATGTTTCTACACCCATTTTCATGCGTAGGCCTACGTGCCTTCGTACATTAGGCCCCTGTTGTGAATAGGGCTGTGACAAATCTTATTTCTGGAAGGCTACCGCGGTTTGCACGGTATAGTCAAAATCCTTATTGCAGGCCAAGTTCATCCCGTCCACCCCTACAGTAGTTAGACCTAATATATTCATGTCTTTACGTCTTCCAAATCCATGTCAATCTTGAAATACCTTCTTGAATAGCTTTGTTAGAGCAGACAATTGTTTAGAGGCATGATGCAGGCATGCCTTTGTATACACCCGGCTGAGTATTGATCTTCTCACCATACATTTGCAGTTGCTTGTTTTGAAATGGAAGTCTGTAGCCTCTACAGGTATGATTTTTACCAGCTGGATGTAATATTCTTCTCCCATCCAAATAACTGAAGTTGTATTATCCCTTGACACCTCCTCAAGACCTCACCTGATTCATTTTGACTCAAATGAAAGGAGTAGAAAAACACTGGCCCCACATTGCCCCCAGTTGTCGCAGCATGAAGGGAAATTCAATAGTGTGTTTCTAGATTGTAGCGGCCCATCCTCAAGTGACTGAGAGCAGTCAGCTCTGGCAGGGAGGTCTGAAATGGATATCAGGACGTTCTCTCTGGACATGGGCGAGGGCGAAAGAAAACAAAGTATTCAATTTTGTTTAAAATGTCCTGGTGAGGAAAAAAGGATGAAATCACACTATAGTAAGAAGTATTTGTATTTTCAGCCATTACCTAATATTCCTGTCGACCACTCTATTCTTGTAGTGTCACGTCTACAACTGCAGGATTGTTTTCAGTTGCAAACAGCAAGGGAGGCTCCATATTGTGGCTATTGTTTTGACTGGAACAGCACAGGAACCAAAGCAATGCACACTGTCTTGTTTAAACATCAGCTCCTCTACCAAATCAGTTTATTTGAAAGAATAATTGATGTTCAGAGACTTTAATCTCACTTTATAATCAATTTACTCAAACTAAAACCTCTCTTGCTATAATATAAATTACTTAAATTGCTCTCTTCCACAGTGAAAGTTCAATCCAGTGTGTAAATGCACCTTCAACAAAGTTTGTGAAGTATGATGCAATAAAACAGTTTGTCCATCTAAGTGCATGGCCTGAAATAAAATGTACTTTAACAAACATTGTGTACGGTTTTAATCTAATCATTCCAGGAATTTCAGATATTTATAGTGCAAATCCCTCCTCATATGAAAATGTATTGTTAAAGTAATGAAATAATTTAATTAGTAAGGAACTTAAGCTAGTGGTAGAGGTGACACTTTACATTAAGATTACATTTAGTATTATGCAACTACATAGCAGTACCTATAGTAACAACATTGCTGTTATATAGGGACTCTTATGTAGTTACACTTTGCGTTTTGGTGGAACAAGTTATTAGACTTGTTAAAGTTGTTATCGGGGTGAATGGGCTTTCAAGGGGAAAGTGAATTATCATTGATCTTGTTTTGGTAATTTAACCTTCAACTTACTTTTACATCCCTCCCCACAATTTTTGTCATAACCTATACAATTGAATTACATTGCAATACCTACAATGTTTTTTAGCATTAGTATAGAAGTTAACGTAAAATTGATGTAAAGTGTTGCCAGACATCTTAAGGCAGGAAAAGAATACTCAAGCCTCAAGCACTATTTCTTATTTATTCTTTGACCTATCCGCAAACAATTACACTTTTTGCTGAAGCATTTAAGGTTGAGCTCACTTGTGTTCTTGACGAGCTTTTGAGATGTTCTCCAGTTTTGTTAGCAGAGATCTCATGAAGTGGGATCAAAGAAGAATTGCTTAGGCAAATGAACGATTACAGGCTATGTCAATTAATTCTGCTCAATGTCTGGAGTTCTATCCACTTGATTTGTTTAGAGCTCCTGTATATGTGTGCTACACTGTGTGTATTTACTGTTGTAGAAAATCAGTAAGCCCCACTCCTTTTTAATACTCCTGTAAAATTTCTGTTTCCAGGAGGGGCATATTATTTAATATCGCGAAGTTTGGGCCCAGAGTTCGGCGGTTCCATCGGTCTGATCTTTGCTTTTGCCAATGCAGTGGCCGTTGCCATGTACGTGGTTGGCTTTGCCGAAACTGTTGTGGAGCTGCTTGCAGTAAGTTGTTAACACATTTTGCCAATTAGTTTTTATGTATTTATTTAGGAAATTAAGATGTTTTCTGTCTCTAATTGGCTTGGTGATGTTTACTCCTTCAGTAGTATGGTGGTTTACAGTTAGTTACTTTACCCCTAATAAATTTTTAGAGCCTACTAATGCAAAGTTTATCATGATTCTACTCCTTCAAGGTGAAGTAGGCTACTTATACCAAGGTTCAGCCCCCCAACACCCACCTAGCCTTTGTTACTTCCTTGTCGTAGCTGGATGTAGTTTCGCTGTACTTGGATAACGGTAGAATGCTATCGGTGTCAACCTCATTGCGACCAAATTGATTTGGACTTAATGGAAAAATCTAAATTGTTATATTTTACATATTATACATGTACAGAAAATGGTTTTGCACTCGTTAGTTTGCTTTTTACCGTCAAACTAAGGTGATGGCTTTATTAACTGAAGATGTATGACATATTTTTTTAAATGTTTTTGAAATGAAATATTTGTAGTTATAACTATTAATGTCACCAATTGAGTTAGAGATGCCTGTCCACTAACGTTACTGTATCCCCACAAAATATCAAAGGGTGTTGATGCCATCATGACAGATGAGCTCAATGACGTCCGAATCATTGGCACCATCACAGTCATCCTTCTTCTGGGTATCTCTGTCGCAGGGATGGAGTGGGAGGCTAAGGTAAGGCAAAGCATCAAGTTGTGCTTTCAGTACTAAAGGAAGGGGTTTACTGTTGAGACCTTGTCAAATTGACCCTAAAGAAGTCCAATTCCTCCCAGAGATCTTTTTTGCTTGGGTTTAGGAGGCAAAGATCAATTCAATCTAAACTGTTTTTATGTTTTTATAGGCTCAGATCTTCCTGCTGATTGTTCTGATTACAGCCATCTTCAACTACTTCATCGGTTCTTTCATCCCCGTAAAGTCTAAAGAAGCTATGGGATTCTTTGGATATGATGGTAAGATAACAGACAATTGACCAATTGGCCATGACTCTGATAGTCAAAGGTCGGTTTATAAATATGTACTGTACATTTTGCATCGGTGCAAACATTCTCTACATTCCTTTGTGAATAGACGGTACAGAATATGATGAGTCAATGCCCACCTCTTCCAGTTGTTTCTTCTGAAATGTTTTACATTTACATTTAGTCATTTAGCAGATGCTCTTATCCAGAGCGACTTACAGTAAGTACAGGGACATTCTCCCCAAGGCAAGTAGGGTGAAGTGCCTTGCCCAAGGACACAACATCATTTAGCACGGCCGGAAATCGAACCAACAACCTTCTGATTAATATCCCGACTCCCTAACCGCTCAGGCATAGTCGGGCTATTAATCAGAAGGTTGTTGGTTCGATTCCCGGACCCTACTTGCCTTGGGGAGAATGTCCCTGTACTTACTGTAAGTCGCTCTGGATAAGAGCGTCTGCTAAATGACTAAATGTAAATGTAATTGAATTAATCAATTTAATTGCTCACTGAGATTAACTGATTTGTTGTGCACAGCACACATGATCACCTTGAGGCATATGTGAATTAGCCGTCTCTTTTTACGTGTCTCTTCATTTTCACCTTTTTTTCCAGGCTCAATCATGTTAGAGAACATGGGTCCCGACTTCCGAGGCGAGACATTCTTTTCCGTCTTTTCCATCTTCTTCCCAGCAGCCACTGGTATTTTGGCTGGCGCCAACATATCGGGAGATCTTTCAGTAAGATGCAAATACTCACCTAATTAATTTGCTCACAATATGAATTATCATTTGTGGTCATTCTGGACTTGGAACTTTTGTTTTAGGATCCACAACTGGCCATTCCTAAAGGAACACTCCTGGCCATTCTAATAACAGGAATCGTCTATCTTGGTGTTGCTGTTTCTACAGGTGTGTGGTGAGAATAATTGCAGGGTGCTGTATTAAGACAGGAAATCAGATTGTGAGAAAAGAAGCAACAATAAACAGTACAGTTAGGATGAGGTTTTGTTGTCTATTGCCAGGTTCCTGCATCGTCAGAGACGCCACAGGAAGTATGAACGACACAGTTAGTTCACAGTTCATGGCCAACTGCACCGACGCAGCCTGCAAATTTGGCTTTGACTTTTCCTCCTGCAAGAATGGTGAAGAGGTCTCCACGTGCCGGTATGGACTACAGAATGACTTCCAGGTATGTCGGGAGCCGTGGGTTTGTGTGGGCTGCAAGGAGAAGTGAATGGAGCATCTGGTACAAATGGTGATGGAACGTTAGAGATTTGTGAAGGTGGGATGGTTAGCAAATTTGTTATTGCTGAATATTCAATAATTTGTTGCTTTCAAATTTTTTATTAGGTCATGAGTGTTGTGTCTGGTTTTGGCCCAGTCATAACCGCTGGAATCTTCTCTGCCACTCTCTCCTCTGCCCTGGCTTCTCTGGTCAGCGCTCCCAAAGTGTTCCAGGTAACTTACCTTTTATGATATTGGGCTTTCAACACACTGGTTGGGGAAAACTTTTTGGTCCTTGTCTCATGGTGAGCATCTTTCATCTTAAAGTTCAATAAAACATTGGTTTAAATGTATTTCTTCACCTCTCCAGGCTCTATGCAAAGATAACATCTACCCTGGCTTGAGCATGTTTGCCAAGGGCTACGGCAAGAACAACGAGCCGCTGCGAGGCTACATCCTGACCTTCTGCATTGCTCTGGCCTTCATCCTCATCGGTTTGTATATTACGATGACTCACAGTTGTTGTTGACTTGGAGCACATACTGAAATGTTATCCCTAGATACTATTCAGCAAGATGCATAAATCGAATCGCAACCTACAGAGTTTTAAAGTTTTATGCAAAACTTTGGGCATCCCTGGTCAACATTTCTGTCACTGTGAATAGTTAAGTGAGTATAGATTTTAGTTTTGTACAATTTGAGTGAAAGAAAATAGGAGCACCATGCAAAGGTTTGGGCCTATAACATATTTGAGCTCTCATAACTTTTACCAAGGTCTCAGACCTTAATTAGCTTGTTAGTATTATGGCTTGTTCACAATCATCTATAGGAAAGGCCAGGTGATTCAAATCTTTATAAATACTCTGACTCCTCATACCTTGTCCAACAATCTGTAGCAATGGGCTCCTCTAAGCAGCTGCCTAGCCCCCTAAAATGAAAATAATTGATGCTCACAAAGCAGGAGAAGGCTATAAGAACAAGGCAAAGTGTTTTCAGGTGGCCATTTCTTCACTTCATAATGTAATTAAGAAATGGCAGTTAACAGGAACAGTTGAGGTCTGGAAGACCAAGGTCAAATCCCAATACTCTGTCTTACCCCTAGCCCTTGTGTCTCGAAACTGAGGGGTAAGGGCTACATAGCCCTATGAAATGAGACACCACTTGGTTACGGTTACGTATCAATGTCTCCAAAGCAAGTAGTGTTATGCACTGATATCAAATGAAATTAGTTTGAAATTCACTGCTAATGGAGTTTAATTAAAACTGTAGACATGCATGGAGTCCATTCAAGGCTAATCAGAGAAATGCGGGACTGTTGTTCAAATCAGCAATGTAACGTTAGCGTAGCAAACTAGCGATATTTAAAAATGTTTCAATTAAGAACATGGTTGCAAATATGTACAGGACTGTGTAGAGCACAAAACAAGACTGTCATAATTTTTTTAATCAATTATTTAAGCCGAAAATATTACATTTATGGGACTCTCTGGATGATCTGTCTACCATTGTTGCAGGTAGCGCAGTATTCACATACCCCTAGGTTTCAAGTAAGCTCCCGAGCTCACTTGGTTTTAAGGTGTGTATACCCCTTCGTCTTAGCCCTAGCCCTCGATCAAAAAGAGTATTGGGACACTACTTACTCTCACGGGAACGTGCAAAACTAAGGGCTAGGGGTAAGGGGTAGGGGTAAGACAGACTTAACTTTTGGGCCGCAATGAGCAAAGGTATGTTTGAGTGGAAAAAAGGGTGCTGAATGTTATGAAAAGAACACCTGTCCAACTGTTAAGCACAGAGGTTGGATCGATCATACTTTGGGCTTGTGTTGCAGCCAGCGGCACAGGGTACATTTCACAGGAAGAGGGAAGAATGGCTTCAATGAAATTCCAGCAAATTCTGGAAGCAAACATCACACAGTCTGTAAAAAAGTTGAATATGAAAAGAGGATATCTTCTGCAAAAGGATAATGATCCTAAACACACCTACAAATCCATAATGGACTACCTCAAGAGGTGCAAGCTGAAGGTTTTGCCATAGCCCTCACAGTCCCCCAACCTAAACATCATCGAAAATCTGTGGGTAGACCTCGAAGACCAGTGCTTGCAAAATGGCCCAAGAATCTCACAGAACTTGAAGCCTTTTGCAAGGTAGAATTGGTGAAAATCCCCAAACAAGAATTGAAAGACTCTTAGCTGGTTATAATAATCGTTTACAAGCTGTGTTACTTGCCAAAGGGGGTTCTACTAAGTACTGACCATGCAGGATGCCCAAACTTTGGCTTTGGGCCCTTTGCCTTTTCTGTTATTTTAATACTGTAAAAGATGAAACAAAAAAGTTAACTTGCTTAAAATATTAGACATTTTTTACAGTAACATACATTTTAACCAAGTTTGCCCACACTTTTGCGTAAAACTGTATGTATGGTGTTATGTTTTATTGTAAAATGCTCTTAATTTATTTATTTTTCCTCCATAGCTCAGTTGAACATCATTGCTCCCATAATCTCCAACTTCTTCCTGGCCTCCTACGCCCTAATCAATTTCTCAGTATTCCACGCATCTCTGGCCAACTCTCCAGGTAAGGCCACGGCACAACAACTTCACTCTGCTGTTCTTATGAAAGTTCTTCGCTTGCAGAAAGGGTGGAAGCTCAAGAAGTCTGTTAAGGCCACTGATATAATGACACAAATACAAGATTGGAAGACTTATCCGCTTAAATAGCAGATGTGATAGGAGATGATTGAACCTCCACAGCAATTATTTCCAGCACATACCAGAGTCCTCTAAGGTCTCTTCAAACTACTTCAACAGGCTTATGTGCGAGGGTTCACAAGTCAATTCAAGACCACTATAGACGATAAGCACATGGAAAAGTTTGGGGGGTGAGTGGTGGGGAAGGATTAAGATGGTTCTAGTTCTACCTAAATACTCTGCAGTCAGATCTACATTGCATAATCATATTTTCCCTAAAACCAAGTATAGTCTTGTAGAGCTGTGCTGGAGTTGGCAAATCACCTTGCGTACAAACCATTTTGACACTGTAGTGGAAGGTGGCCCAGTCTCCACTGTCATTCTGTGAATTGGACTGTCTTATTATGCATGTCTGTAGTGGTATGTGCTGCATGGGGTCTTATCTTTAAATACTTCATATAGTTTCAGATAAAGGAGATACTGGTATGCCTGAGTTCTGGGAACATTTCATATACGGAAATACTTTATTATTTATAAAAGCTAATGAGGCTTATAAAGATTAGGACTGTTTTGCTTCTGAAGAGAATTGACAAGTGTGGTCTAAACAGTTAGGCTAAGTGTAACAAACTCTTCTGAGAATTAATTGTTGTTGCACCAGTAAAGAATCACGCACAGTAGGATTCAATTCAACTAGTATATATGCTACATTAGCATCCCTCCTTTTACTGATGTGATTGTTTTGGAGTTCAAATTACCAAAGGCTCAGCCTGAATGTCACGGGCAGCATTGTCATGACAGTACATTGCTGTTTACTATCACATTGTGCTACCATTACTAAGATTGATGCTGTCTAGTTCCTTCTAGCAGTGACAGATGCTGTCTCTTAGTTGGTCTGTCAGTCAAATGGAGGTCTCATACAATGTTGTCCTGTTTGTCACATAGTTGGGTTGTTTCATGGTGGGTCATCTTCAGTGTTAGGTTTTTTCAAATGCTTACACAATTTTTTTTACTTGTCCTCTTTTTTTCAAAACTTAACACACAAATCCAACAACTGCACACACAAAATGCAAAATGCCTCGCTTCTCTTGCAAAAGCACTGCATTCAAAATATCACAAACATGTCTCAAAAGCAAACATTTGTCTCATGCTGCAAACACTTTTACCATTATATTACATTTTTGGATATATCATATACACAGTTATTCAAAACCTAAAGCTTTTCTTTCATGAGCTCCTATGTACATTTCTGTACAAGACTACATTTTAAGGCAGAGATGATGATAAATTCATTGTAAACACGAAAACAAGATTGAAACCAAACATATTTTTTTACTGTATGCATTTGTGTTTGTGAATACAGTATTGCATAGTACGAAAGAAAGAGTGTAGTAGGACAGAAACCAAACCTAATTTTGAAAAAGGTGATTACGGAAGTGTGTGTGTGTGCCATGAACTGTAGCATACAGTAATATATACTATTTTCTACAATATTGTCAGAATGTCTTCTTAGTCACTGTACTGTTGCACAGTATGATACAGTAATCCACCAGACTGTGACCAATCATGCAGTGCACTGCAGTCAATGGATGCATGGGTGCTAAAATATATGTTTGTGTATAGTATACCGTGTGTTGTGCTGAAACAGCTATTATGTGTACATTAGAACATGTGTACATTACAGTAGATTGTTACACACCTGTTATCATTTCTACAGTAAGGTTCAAATTATACCCACCACTGAAAATCAACTCAAATTAGGCTATTTATAGGACTATTCTAAAGCCATGATTAGTTGGTGTTGAGAAAAGCAATGAGTGTTTGCACGTGAGGAGTTAGTGTGAGGCACTGATGAATTAGTGTGCCATTTTGATTGGTTTCAGAAATTGTGTGAAAAGGAATTTGTGTGTAAGCATTTGAAAAAAACGAATACATTTGATTACAATTATGAATGAAAGTGAAATATTTAAAATGTATTGTATTCAGCATTTCAAATCCTGTGGTATCTCATGGCAGAATTTGTATAAATATATTTTTTTTCCCTTAATACCAAAGCTCTTGAAGAACACCAGGTACAGATTCTCAATCCAATTCTGGCTTTTTCTGCAGCAGCTTATTCAATTACATGGACTTAAAGGGTACATGATTCAATGGAAGGAGGTCAAAATACACTGTTGGCTGTTTGCCTCTGGAAAATCTAACTGGCTGTTTTCATCCTGGTGTTTTATGGCCACCTAGAGCCGAGTTTTCCTGTCCCACATGCACACGTAAAAACCTGCATGGGGCAAAAATGGCGTCACTCCTTTGTACCCTTTATGTCCAGTGGTTTTGGTAGTTTTTGTCATCGTGTAATAATGCACAACCAAACGGTATCCCATTGTTGACTAAAATCTGACTAGTCTTATTTAGAACCCAATGAAGCAATTTATCCTGTAGTGGATGTAACACTATATAATGTGTTCTAACTCATTGTTTTAATCCAAGTACATATCCATGCTGTTCTAATAAGTCATTAAGCTGTATTAAGCCTTCATTTAATTACTCAGTAATTCAACTTAAAACAATGCAAGGATGCAAAATGTAACGTATACATACAAAACTTTAGTTTGTAAGTTATTTTCAAGTATTGTCTTTTGTTAACTTGAGTTATTATAGACTTTTGGTTACAACCTATGCCCCTTGATGTGACGCCACTGTTGAAATAGTTCTCGTCCAAAGAAACTCAGTGTGTACAGTGTTAGCCTCCGTGGTTCTAAAATGGCCTTGGAAGCTCCAGGCTGAGCTATATGGTCCGTGTTAAGTGCTTCTAATTACGCTTGTGGATGTTCAATTGTGTCACTCCCCAACCCTACTCTAGGATGGCGTCCCAGCTTTAAGTACTACAACATGTGGGTGTCCTTGGCTGGGGCTGTGCTATGCTGCGTGGTTATGTTCGTCATCAATTGGTGGGCTGCCCTGTTCACCAATGTCATAGTCATGGGCCTCTACATCTACGTCAGCTACAAGAAGCCAGGTGAGCTAAGCTTGGTATGGAGTGTAGCTTGGATGTCGAATTATCATGCATTATTCTTAAATCTAAAACACTCATTACCCCATAACACTTCATGTGTTGCTTTTTCTGCCCATATTCCTTTTAAACTGCAAACTCAACAACATACCCTGATGGCAATATGTACTTTTAAAACCAAATGCAACGAGACCTTAGAAGTGTTGTGGTATTAGCATAACAATTAAGATTTTGTTGTGCAGGCCAACACTACTGAAATGCATATATAGAAAATGCAGTGTTATGGAAACTGATGTCTAGTTGTCTAACAGAGTGAAAATGAACCCAAAAATCAAATAGAACTTTATCCTATATTTTGTACAATAATAACTAATTGGTATATAATATGGATTTATACATATTTCTGAATGTCATCACCCTACAGCATAATATAAATAGTACTGTAGATGAACCCTGCAGTGTTTCTATGGTGATTGCATGAAGGAAAACCTCATTCTTAAGGTAACCCACACAAGGCAGCAGGATAATTAAGGGTTGGTTTAGATAAGTCTAGTACTTGCAGGGCTATGATTATCCAGGCTAGTTGGGCTTATCAAGCTTTTCTGCATACGGCTGGGGATTACAGTGAATGTCCCTATGGGGGTCAGCTGCCCAACTGTGTCCCCAGATGGTAGGCATCCCCACACGAGGACCCAACGCTCACTCTGTGTAAACACACCTGACCCTCTCAGAAAGACCCCAGGGGAGCACAGACACAGATTTGAGCGCAATGCATACTACATGAACACACGGTCAACAGCTACAAACACAACTTCTCACACGCACTCATTAGCAGCTCAACACATGGCTGGCATGCAGCTCAATAACACTTGTGTACACATGCACAGTTTTGACTTGCAGTACTTCCCTCAGCCACATGAATACACAGTTTGACATGCAGCTACACACACACATTCACAGCAGCCCTTCTGACTTTTACACTACATGGAACATGGCCCTTGGCCCAATATCATAGCATGAGATTACCACCCATATAATAAGTGTGTGTATGTGTCTTCTTTCTATTACAGATGTGAACTGGGGCTCATCCACCCAGGCTCTGACCTATCATCAGGCTCTAACTCACAGTCTGCAACTCAGTGGAGTTGAGGACCATATCAAGAACTTCAGGTAAAACTGAGCACCATTAACGCTAACCTAAATCTCCTCAAGTTCAACTAGCAACTAGCAAGAGAAGTCACCCGCTGATCCAATACTCATTATCAAGAAGTCTCAGGGCTACAGTAGAACAATTTGCCCAAGTCTTAATCTCAAAAGGGTTAATGTTTGGTTCTACTTTGAATGCATGTGAGCGACTTTGATAATGGCTCCTTCGCTTAATTACGCTTTGATTTGCCCAGCCAGTCGTCCCAAACATGAAGTCACTGAGCCATGCAGGTATCAGAAGGCAGTAAACTGCAGCCGAAGCAGCAGGGGATCAGGAGCCTGTTATTAGTCAAGCTGCAGAGGTGGCTTTTCTCTTGCAGCATGGCACCCCCTGGGCTCCAGTCATGAGACTTTGCATCCTTCACACTTCCGCGACTCTCCCCCGTTTCTATTCTGAATAACCTCTGTTCCATCAAGTGTATTGTTTAGGTGCTTTATGGATGTAGGGGTTGTATAAGTACTTCTGGTTCCTTAACTTAGTCTTTTTGACTGTACTGTAAATCCTGTAAGCATTATAACAATTCTCAGTTACATGGATGAGAACTCCAAATACTTATTGAATGGGAAATTGTCAGTAACTTTAGTTAGTTTAATGATTCCCATTAAACTGCCTGACATACTAATTGGTGTCTAATTGGTGCTCTGTTGGATTGAAACAATGAATACACAGGTGGTCCCCAGGTTCAATGTTTAGGAACAATGGTATAAAAAAGGAGGCTCCTCGTCGTTGTCTTCATATCAAAACCATAGCAGATTACACAAATTCTGCCCCACAGCATACGATCCTGCCATAGACATTTTCAAATGTTCGTGTATGCCACGCACACTCCAATGATGTTCCCTGGAAGTGTTCCCATGACAATACACCTTGCAGGGATTAGGGAGTGTCTGATATTGTCTTTGGAATTCCTACGTCACTGTTGGCCCTTTTCACCACCCCCTCCAACTGGCTCTTTTTTAAATCCCAGGCTCTTAACATATTTGCTTTGATGTGCGCTACTCCTAAAACATTTTTGTTCCTACTGAAAGGGATGAATACATTTCTCAAGGTCAGGAGAAGGCACAAGAGAAGATAAAAGCCAAGCTTTGTGTCCATGTGATTGGAGAATGATGTGCAAAAGTTGTGGACGTGTGCTGTATTGGGCTTAGATATTAGCTAAATGATAAACTTATTTGCGGTTGGGTGATTGCAACAGACCCCAGTGCCTGGTGATGACTGGCTACCCAAACTCCCGCCCAGCTCTTCTCAACCTGGTCCATGCCTTCACCAAGAACGTGGGCCTCATGATCTGTGGCCATGTCCGCACGGTAAGTTCCCTTCAAAAACAATACACAATCTATTAGCCAATTTGCCTCAACACCACTTCCTGATGTTCTTCAGACATTGTTGTCAAGCTCGATACTAATGTCATTGGGATTTGTGACCGGTGATTTAAAGAAGAGGAAATTGGAACCTTTCAAACTGTCCTACTGAAACAATTATCAACCACAACAAAACAGAAAAGGCTTTTAGGTTTCCCCCCCCCACCTCATTAGGACCCCTGTTTACTGTTGTACATTTCCCAATGCTCCCCTTTAATGATTTCTAACTTCCATTTTTTTCCTGTAAAGTACAAATCCCGTACTTTTAAGTACCAGAAGACAAATAAAATCACCATTCCATTAAGACTGTGTGGAGACCGTGGTGATGTCATTGTTGTTCCTCCGTGTCTGCTGTATAGCACCACCTTACAGACTTTCCCTTGCCAATAGTACTGCAAGTCACCGGAATTAACCATTGCGACAAGGCTTCTAAACATCCCACAAATCCACTGGGCATACTGAAGACTGTGCCCTTCAGTAAATACCCCCTTCTGCCATCTCCCTCATCCTCTGTCCCTCTGCCTCTGTTCTTCCATTAGCACTTAGTGAAAAATTGAGTTTGTACTGAGTAAAAACATTCTCTCCTAATGGCAGAACAATTTCTTGGCATGTACACAAGTACTTGTATCATAAATGACCCATGTTTCAGAAGATGCTGCTTAATTCAAGCCTTTAACTTCAAGACAGTTTGACACTATATTTTATTAAATCTTAAAAGGCTCATTGTCTCAATCTCTTTTTCAAGAGTGTCATGGGCAGCACCAAACCATTATGTCATCACTAATATATATATATATATATATATATATATATACTACAGTTCAAAACTAATTTGGAAGGTTTTCCAAGCAGATGCAGCAGAGTACATAAAAGCCCTTTTACCAAATTCTGTTCTGAAATTTGAATCAGTTAACAGGATACAATCCTGCGAACAAAGCAAGATACTTGGATGAAAAGTGAGAAATGAATCCACTTGTAAATTTTGAAACGAAGAAACTTTTTACCTTATCTCTACATTTTGTTATTTGTGTGTCTCCCACAGGGTTCAAGAAGGCCTAACTTCAAAGAACTGGCCAATGACCAGGTGCGCTACCAGCGCTGGCTTCTGAGGAATGAGACTAAGGCCTTCTACACGGCTGTGTATGCTGAGGACATACGACAGGGCACCCAGTACCTGCTCCAGGTGAGATCTCTCCAGTCTCATCATCACTACTATCAACTCATCAAACAATAATTGAAATGTTGGAATTCCAAGCTAGTAAAGTCTTTGCGTTGAAGTAAACAACTACAAGAAACAAACCCACATTACGTTGAAACAATTCCCACGGAAGGCACTAAGTACCTGTGAGCTTCTATTAAATTACCAACAATTATTCACATGAGGGTGGAAGACTGAAGAAGGTGAAAATCAAAGAATAACCAGTGCACTGAACTGAAATCAGATTGACTCCAACACCCCAAGACAGCTTGTTTAAGCTTTGAAAGTGATTGCGTAATCTGGTGCAGAAGCATGTGAAATGGATCCAGTGGATTAGATGTGTGGTGGATTTTCTAAAGGTTTTCTCTTGTGCTCTCTCTCTGCTCCTAATGTTTCCCAAAGGCATCTGGACTGGGTCGTCTGAGGCCCAATACTCTGGTGGTGGGCTTCAAGAATGACTGGAGGGATGGCGACATGAACAACGTGGAGACCTACATCCAAATGATCCAGTGAGTAGCAGAGGGGGAAGGGGGGGCTGGTAATGCCATCAAATCCCTTCTTCAAAAGGGTGTCCAGAGATTTGTTTGGTTTAAAATGGTCATCCTCTTAAAACACATTGACATGTTTTTATTGAGACATTGAGTTGATTTGCTGTGACACAGGAATAATGAGTAGTATACTTGGAGGAGCATGAGTGCACACACACACACCCCAATCTAGATTGGTCATCTAAAACCCCTTTCATCCCCTCAACCTTAACAAGTCACGTGAGATTATGGTCAATGGATTTAGGCTGAATCTTTTCCTGGCTAAAGTGTAGGGATTATTGTATTAGATTGGGAAGTTAGGGATGGTTCAGACCCAGCATATTAAAAGTGCTAATATGCTAAGGAATGTGCTCTTTACTTTAAATCTACAGCCTATGTTTTCCAGTCCACATACAAAAATGTAGTTAGTCACCATGCAGAATCTACATGTTTAGAATCCTCTTGGGTATTTCCAGTCTAGAAGAAATATAGAGATTTTCTTTTTTTAACTTGACCTTTGTCATTGGCCAAGTGTCATGAGCTTGTTTGTTTGTGCATGCTTGGCTTATGCGTAAACGTGTTTTCCAAGTGGAAAAGTACAGTTTATTGTAGCACGTCAAGACAGACGAGACCATGGTCAATCTCAAACTGCTTCCTGTGAAATACCAGAGATTTGATTATTTTTCTTTTTTTCAGCGATGCCTTTGATTTCCAGTATGGTGCAGTTGTTCTCCGACTGAAGGAAGGACTTGATGTGTCCCACATTCAAGGACAAGGTACAGTACACAAATACACACCCATTTAGTCACCCATTCGTGTCATTTTGCTTTTTGCAAACCTTACACAAGGAAGTAAGGGTAATTAATCATTATTATAATTATATTATAATAATAATCCTTGAGGGTTTAGGTTGGTTGAGGGGCAGTTCTATGGGCGTATGTGAAGCCCTCTGTGACATGCTTGCGTGTAAAAAGGGCTATACAAATACATTTGATTTGATTTGATAATAAGAACAACTAATCATGATTAGGAACACATTTTGTTAGGTATCAGTAGATCATTCAAAGGTAATATAAGCTGCTGTTGAATAGTTGCTTCCAAAGATAATTAAAGACAGAGTTGGCACAGTGATCACAACTGACCTTAAACATTCATCAGCATTCTAATGACAACTAGAGGGTACAATTTCTGGGGATATTGTGGGGTGTGCTTGCGTCGGTTGCAGATGGGTATCAAGGTGCTTGCCAGAGGCAAGCCCACCCCAATTACATGTTGGACATTATGTTTAAAGAAAGTACATTTTCACCCTATCCCTGTGCAACTGTTTTGTTTTGAATCACCCTTACTTAAAATAAGTCAAGAACAGGATGACTTTAAATGACCACTCAAATTCACCATTAATTGTTTTCTAAAATAGCAACTGAGCCATTTCAGAAAATTGCTCCCTTTCAGTCAATAAGTACCTCCCTCTCCTAGATTCAACTTTGATAAGTTAAAGGTGGAACAGACCTTGTTTGTCCAAATGTGTAGTCAACACGCAAAGGAACTGTTGTTTCCCATTTAAAGAGCATGAGCAGTTTTCTGTCATTTGATTATGTTTATTTCACTAGACTGTATTGCTTAAAAGCGTGTTGCTTGTCTCCATCTTTTCCTCCCTCCTCCTCCCCCAGATGACCTTCTGTCCTCCCAGGAGAAGACCTCGGGTATGAAGGACGTGGTGGTGTCAATCGACATGAGCAAAGATTCTGATGGTGACTCCTCCAAGCTCTCCTCCAAGGCCACTAGCGTCCAGAACAGCCCTGCCATCCAGAAAGGTCAGGGGTCACTCTCAGAACACACACACACACATTGTAAATCCATATGAACATTATGTTGTACATAAACACCGAGTACACAATACAGTACAGTAGTAATGTGTATTTGTAGGTCTAAAGTAAAATCTTCTAGATGGTCTTGTGAGCGAAGGGTATAGACCAGTGTACATCAATATGAAACAAGCGCTGAAGTTTTTAAGTTCCACCTGTTGAAAACGGGATGGCTTTGTGGTGGAGGATGTAGGACAGCAGTTTAACACCATTCTTAGAATAACTTTGGATCTTTGAATGATCTGCAGCAAATCTAAGTTGTTCTGCAAGTGGGCTGGGCAGCAATCCCCCCCCCCCTCCCTCCAATAAGCTGCGAGGAGAGGAAGTCTCCTCTGATCCCTTGACCCCGGCAGTCCCACTGGGCCCCGTTTGTTAGTCCAGCGCCCACAGATGGTTCCAACACTATGTATGTGTGTGAAAAGAGGGAGAATGGGTAATGAGAGTACAAACAAACAGGCCGAAGTGACTCCCCCAGAGAGTGTGTGCTTTTGCTCATGAAAGTATATGTGTGTGTGTGTGTGTATGCCTTCTACACACTGTGGCCAAACAAACAGGAAACTGTTCCCACAGTACAGGACAAACAGTCTGGGAACTTCTATGATGACACAGTATTTAGATTTACATTCAGCGTCACACTTACACTCCAGTCCTAGTTCATTGTTCCTTCCCATAAGAACAGCAGTCCCTCTCCTACCCTCCGGCATCTTGCTGTAGGACCAGCAAAGGCCACAAAGCCCCACTTCTCACCGTTCACTACCATTATGCATAATGAAAACCATCATTGTATGTGCATTGTATGGGGGGGGGCAGGGGGCAGGGGCATAGGTAGAGTTTTGTTGGCCCAAACCGGCAAATAGAAGATTAATGTCATGTCGGCAATCCTCTTAGCGGAAAGCAATGCTAATACGGACCCCTTTATTGTTTTCTTAGAAATGTGTTCACCACCATAGTGCTTATGGATGGAGTAATTTTCCACAAAATAATTTCCTATTCTAACTCTAATGTTGTCAAACGGTAGAGCTTCATCAAACCCTTCAGTTGAATCCTTTATTGCAACAACTTAACCTGTCAAGATCTGTCATATTCCCCCATAGTCTTGGCCTCCACTTCAGACTGAACCCATTGTTTCTAGCTAATGCCCATTCATTTGGTGGGCCAATAGAATAAAAGAACCTGGATACCCATGGATTTTAAAGCACCAAAAACATTGGCCCTGAGAACCTTTGGCTTTCTTGTGATTAGCAAATATACACTAAAGGCAGTGGGAATTATAAACATCTCTATCTTCTATACCTTGCTGTCATCTCACAGAACCCCAAGGATATGTGGCTTCTACCAGTGAGGCCTCATAGATGGTCTCCCTGTACTACCCTAGTTAATTGGCCTCTGAACCAGTCGACGTACTTCAAAACAGACCTTTCATTGTAGCTCGTAGTCTACACGTGTTTCTCATCACTGCGACAGCAGCAAAATGTTAACCCCTCCCTTCATTTTTATTTTTTTTACAATTATCCAGATGACGAGGATGACGGCAAAGCCCCGACGCAACCCCTGTTGAGAAAAGGCAGGCAGCCCACCTTATCGAGTTGCTTTTTTTCCTCTCGTGCTTTCACGCATGCACTCTCACTTGTTCTTTCCTTTCATCTTCTCATCTTGCTCTCTTTCTGTCACACAATCTCTCTGTCATCTTTCTGCCCCCCCCTCTCCCACTTCAGTTTTCTTTAGTAAGGTCCTTGCTCATACCCGTTTTTCTTGTCATCTACTAGTTTTTCCTGCCTGGCTCTGGGAATAACATTATTGGGTTTTTCCCCCCACGTCCTGTCCTCTTTCTATGCCGAGCGTGTTCCAGCTTCCTGTAGCTGAGCCTAGTCTGAGAATCTGTGTGTTGATGTGCTCAATATCATTCCAACAATGTCTTCTTCTTAAGTGTGGGTTGGCACACCCAATGTGTTTTTTTCTCTTCCTCTAAACCCTCTCGTTCCTGTGACTTCCTCTCCTGTCCTAAGTGCCTGCTTTTACTCTCTGGAGTTGAGTGTGTCTGCAGTGCTCTATCACTATCCTGTTCTACCGCTCCTCCTCTTTTAGGCCTGTCCGTGTCGTTCTAGAGTGGATGGCTTAACTCTCTTTCCGTCTCCTGTTGACTCAAGCAATGCCTGTGGAATTTCCAGGAACTGTTGAATAGTGGCACTTTGCTATCTGTTGATCTGATTGGATGTCGTACACACACCAGTAGGCCATGGGAGTTCCTAACACATTCACTGGACAGTTTACATTCCTAAACTACTATGTCAGGCATTCTTTCCACAGTTCCATGACTAGTGTAGCTAAACAGCAACTTCCTCACATCTTTAAGATTTGCATCACTTCCAAAGGCACAAAGGGAATCATACATGAGAAATGCTCAGTTACGTTAGAGTAAGAATGTCACTCCTGAGTTTACTGTGTCTAACATTGCACTTTTTGGTGGGTGTGCTCCTCTCGTGTGTGTGTGTTTCTTGTCCTTCAGACAAAAAGAGCCCCACCTTACCATTGAACACAACAGATCAAAGGCTGCTGGAGGCCAGTCAGCAGTTCCAGAAGAAGCAGGTTAAGGGCACCGTGGACGTATGGTGGCTGTTTGACGACGGTGGTGAGTTAGGCCCTCTGGAGGGTACTCCATTTAAATTGGACCTTGCGACCGGTTGACAACCATGTCTATTTGGTAATTGTAATGGGGATATTCCAAAGTCCTGGCTCAAGGATTTAGATTGAGGTAGAGGAATGACCCTCACCTTGTGGTCTCTCTTGATAAAACACGATACACACCTAAGGATACCACAACACCTTAGGCAAAAGCTGATGGCTCTATATATTATAGTTCTCTGGGAAAACTGTCAAGATTAGGCAGAAGTCTGAACAGCGGTACAATATAAACCTGAACTTCCAGAACCCTCCACTGTGTCACCTGTGACCATGTCTTCCTGACTCCTCCTCCCAGGCCTGACCCTGCTCATCCCCTACCTACTGACCAATAAGAAGAGGTGGAAGGACTGCAAGATCCGCGTCTTCATTGGTGGGAAGATCAACCGGATTGACCACGACCGCAGATCGTAAGTAGCCAGGACTGGCTTCACATTCTGAGAAAAAATGTTTCGTATGAAGAGTAATTTTAAGAACTATTGAACACAATATGGACTTTAATTTGGACCTGAAAATGAACTAATCAAATTTATTGTTAAGTCTCATTGAACCTTCTAACCCTCGCCACCCTACCCCAATGCTTTGATGGCTAAATAATGTAATATTGTGTGTTGTTGGTAGTGATGAGATTCTGTCACCCTCCCTCCAAGACTTGATTAGACTGTCGCATTGCCGTCCAAAAATCCTGCTTAGTCAGTGTCAGGCCACCACAGGATTATGCCCGTGCAGCACCACATAAAAGTTGCATGCTGTTTTTATATAAACCCCTGATCCATATGCAGATTCAGTATTTGCAATCAGAGGCATGTTTGTCTCTTTTAAAATATAATTCTGTGTTTGTCTCTCATTCTCTCTCTCCATATTATTAGCCCACATGGTAGTATTGTCTAACAAATGTCTGTCTTTCCCTCTGTCATTGTCCCTCCCAGCTGCCTCCTGCCTCCCTTTGTTAGCTAAAATTAGCACTAGCAATGCAAACCTTTTATCAACGTGTGTGTGTGTGTGTAATCACAAAGCCATGTGCTGTGTGTCTATAATGTGTGTCTGAGCTGATGACTAGCAGCTCCTAACCAGACATTTCATCACTGATTTAAAATTGGATTGTTCGTGAGCGTTCTACGGCTGCCGTATCGTCATATCTTCTCCTTCCACACAGGCTGTCGAGGATTTAGATATCCCTTTGATAAATCTGTCCTTATTTCCTGTACTCAGAGGAGGGGGGGGGGGAGGAGAGACATGTTTGTTGTCTTGGTGCACAGAAATTCAAGAGGTTCTTATTCATTTCCCTGGGCTTTTATCTTCAAAGAAAGCTAAAATACCTAACATAAGAGAATCCGCTTAAAATTAAAAGATGTTAGGTTTTTACCCAGTTGCAAGAGTTTCCATTTTGCACGCACCTGTACGCACTGCTACTTCAAACAAACCCGCTTTCAGGCTGGCATCTTGTGCCCCTGGAAGTGGCTGGAGGCTGCTATCTCCCAAATGCTCCTTGGATGGAGAGTGGTTTGGAAGGAACTTTGTGTGTTTATGGCTTTGTTTTCTCTCGTCCTCCAGAATGGCAACCCTACTTAGCAAGTTCAGGATAGACTTCTCTGATATCACAGTTCTTGGAGACATCAACACCAAACCCGCCAAGGAGAAGTAAGTTAGTTTTTATGACCGACAATAGTGCTTTAAGTCTTTATTGCAGTACTTGTGTTTATTTCCCCCCAGTAATAAATTATCTTGAACCTGTATGGGTTATAAGGAATACAAAAATGTAATTGCATTTCACTGCTAGTCACCATGTGTGTACCCATTTACATGCTTCCAGGAAAGTATTTAATTACTTTCTCAAAAAGGAATGAGAATTGGTGGGATTTGGGCACCATCTTGGCCGATATTAGCAATGAGCATAAAATGCAACATTTATCACACAATTGAGGTTATTAGCAGGTGGGTGCCATTGCGGCCCACTTAGCAATCGGCTGAAATGTTCAACCACACAAGGTTGATCGGAACATGCTATATATAAAGAAAATTATATTCATTTTTCCATTCCCTGGAGTAGCTGATTGATGTGTGATATAACGTATAAATGCATCCTTAATGCCACAAACCATCGACCGATCAACATGAACTCTGCATCTTCGAGTGTCATAACGCATCTATCTTCCGTTATGTCCAGCGTGACTACTTTTGAGGAGATGATTGAGCCATTCCGGCTGAAGGAGGATGACATGGAGCAGGAGGCGGCGGAGAGGCTGAAGAACAGCGAGCCCTGGAGGATCACCGACAATGAGCTGGAGCTCTACAGGGCCAAGGTCAGCCAGCCATGGGGATGTTGGAAAATCGCAAATTACGCAAATATATTTCAAGGAAAAGGGACGCAAGAGTTTATAGACAAGTTGGTCCCTGTATGTAAAAAGTAATGGACATTTATTGGGGGGGGGGGGGGGGGAGGGAGGGAATGAGTCCCAGTCTACAATGAAGCTGATCTCAGCACTGCTTTAGATGGTTACATTGCCAAATTGACACCACTGGTATCTAACTGGACCTTTTGTTTTGGTTTGGCTCCACAGACTAATCGCCAGGTCCGACTCAACGAACTACTGAAGGAGCACTCAAGCACAGCCAACCTTATTGTCATGTAAGTTCATTGACCGGCCCTTATTCAGGCGATGTGTGTTTGTGAGAGGTGTCATTATTGGTTTATGTGTGTGACACAGCCATACCATTCCACTTATCGCATGCCATATCTGATGCCATTAGGGCTTTGACCCCCAGCAATCTGCAGATGTGAGAAAGGTCTCGCATTTCTGTCAATACCAGGCGCCAATTGAAAAATCTGGCTTCCGTGTAAACGGAGAAGCTCGTAGCCCACCACACACACACACACACACACCTATGTCGAGCTACAGCTGTGCACTCCTCCATTACCCTCTTCCACCTCCTCTTCTTTCCACACACACACACAGCATCCTCAACTCTCCATGCCCTTCCTTATCCAGTGGGGCTGAGGGTTAATTGTGCATTGTGCACGTCTACCTCGGGCTCAGTTCTGACTCCCCTTGCCCAATCCACAATACACAGTGTGAACCTCTTACCCCCCACCCACTGATACCACCCACTGCTGCCACGCTCAGCCAAATATTATATAATCTTATCTACCAGCCACAGACTGATGGACTCCCATGGTACCCTGCTATTAACCTTCAAATCCATCTCACACTACAGTATGTGACATGCATACTAGATTTGAAATGTGATCTTTTTTTTTTTTTTTCAGTGTTGGTGGGATTCTGCTCTGTTTTTTTCCATACGCATACTTTCATAATTTACAGTTTCTTTTGTTCTTTTAACACTAAGGCTATTATTGTAGGTACATATACATTGTGTTTTTAATGCCTGAGTATTAAACATTTAAGGATGTATCCTTGTTGAGTAATACTGGGATGTTCAGCTACCTTTTGTAACAGCTGTACAGGGCATGCAGTATTCATGATGTAACCGGAGTGTGCCCATTGAACTGTAGGTGCCAGTTAGGTTGACTCCTGACTCGACAGGGGAAGAGAGGGGCATTGTGTTCAGAAGTGTCGGTCACAACATAAACAATCACATGGGTAGACAGGGTTTTTTAGAATACTGTGCTGGATGTGGGGATTAAACTGGTTGTGTAGAACAACCTGGATTGGCCTGGCAGTGTGGCACAGTCTGGTTATTTTGTAATAATGAATACTAAGTGAAAATGAATTATTTTTTTAATTGTATTTTTCTGTGCATAACACTAAATGTTGTTTCAATAGCAGGATGGACAGGCATTCTTAGACAGAAATGGTGGGTTGTGGTCATGGCCTGGGCCATCAGTATAAACAAAATATTTTTGTCTTTCCATCTGCTAACTTCTCCTTTTTTCTTCTGGACCTCCAACAGGAGCATGCCCTTGGCCAGGAAGGGAACTGTGTCCAGTGCTCTTTACATGTCCTGGCTGGAGACTCTGTCCAAAGACCTCCCCCCTATCCTCCTGGTCCGCGGCAACCACCAGAGCGTCCTCACCTTTTACTCTTAAACACACACACACTTGTGTTCCCTCTGGGACCGCCCACACCTACTATCCCAGTTCCAGCTTTAACTTATATATGCACCACAAACACACTCCATTGAAGATAAATACAGGTAGCCATTGATGTGAGTAATGAAGATGATGATATTAATAATGATTAAGGAAATGTTGCCCCACTTTCCCCATATGTGAAAAGGGGACTGCGGGTGAAGTTAGTTAACCCCCTCACTGATATAAAAAAAAAATATATATATATTTGTTTTATGGTGGTTGTAGAAGGTGGGGTTCGTTTTTGCACCCCTCAGCTATTTGATCTCCAATACTCCAATAATTTCTCTGGCATGAAAGCACCTATACACAGAGTTGACATACCAATTATTATTAATATATTTATTCATGTATTCAGATCTGTTACTCTAAGTTAAGTGCTTTTTTTAATAGCAATAATCACCTTTTTTTCCTTGTTTGTCAGGAGAGAACCATGCAGAATGCTTTTCAACACCTATTATAGCCTTATGGATGTGCCTTCCAAATGAATCAAATTTAATTACACTCTCCCCAGATATTGCCAGGATGAAATACACATAAATTAAGTTATTTGTTATTGGGTTTTCCTTTATCTTTCATTTTATTTTTATTTTTTATTTTGCTCAAGTTAATTGTATAGAATTAGCAAGGTTTGCTGACTTGATGGCAACTCTGATGGTTCACTTGATGGAAACAGCTTTTTTCTTTCTAGTTGGTTTCTTTACTGGGCCTTGGTTTATAATTTAGTTTAATAAAGATATTTTAAGTCTTCCTTAAAGCTGTTAAATAAAATGTGCAGTGTTTCTGCTATCTTGAAAATAGAAAATATAATTTCAAATTGTAATGTCTCCAGAATTGCATATTTTGTCAAACTGAAAGTACCATCCTGACCTAATTCTTAATTTAACATTTAAAAATGTAATTAAGAAATGGCCAGCACTTTTTGATTGGCCTTGCCAGTTGCCTTCTACAGCTGCTAGCACAAGTGTTTTTAATCAAACTAAAGAATGCCCCATCATCTTATGCCACCTGAATTCACAAGTTTGGATTGGACTTTATGTCCCTTCATTGAAGTGACTCTAAAACTGGTATAGCCCTTCAGCCAGCCTATTTAAGACCATGCCTTAATGCTTGTAGTGTTGATTGTCCTTTTTATTTATATTATAAGCCATACTGGTTGGATGATTGAACTAATTAGTATATTAAAGCTAGCTATGAAGGAGTAGAGCAGAAATGGAATGTAATGTCAGTCTTTATCCAGTATTTTGAATCAACTGTGTAAACCATCATTATTTTGTCTTCATTTCAAGAACACCCCCATTAGTGTGTTACAATAGCGCAGACTGGAATTTGTGCTTGCTGCAGGTTAGGCCATTGCTCAGAAAGTGCTGATTCGTGTTGATGCCTTTTTTGTCGGCGGAGTGGCATTAACTCATTCTACAACAAACAAAGGTCCGGGACATATACTACGCTTGACCATTTGCCTGTCGGGCTATTTGTCTGCCAGACAGATGTACCTAGTTGTTAGAATAATTGGAGGGGGTGCAAGTGGAAGCTATGGCTAAGCATGTTTTGAAGTGGATACAGATATATACCTCTATGCAGTTGAGCTACTGTTGTATGAGTATTTCTGATTTTAAATACCAATTTCTCATTTAAATTAAAGGTAAATTCACCTCACACTCAAGTTGGACCATTTAGGCTAGTTATAAAATGTGTCTGCACAATGAAATCCTGGTTTTTAAAGAATCACGTAGGGCCTTTCTCACAGGGCAGCAAAGGGTCCAAAGGAGGAGGCTATGGTAATGTCCTTTTCAAGGTGTTTTTAAGAATAGCCACTGCCATCAAACCACTGGATCAAAACAGGGTTATTTCTGTTCATAATGCACATGCCTTACACGCTGTCCATAGGTCAAATACTGTACGTCAAATATGTTGTCATCCAATTCTTACCTAGTCCCCATTTATGCAATTTCTAAAGAAGAATGTGACTTTGGCGCAGGGTTTAGGTCAGTTGAATGTACATCTGATCAACATATAGTGGGCGATTAACTTGGGGATACAGTCTTAACATCTGCAGAGTTTCTATTTTTATTTAACTTCTGCTGTGCGGGTTTCCTCACCTCGTCTTCACACACTACAGCCGTTTCCATTTCAATTCCACGCGGAAAATGCTTTGTATTTCAGGTTAATGTGTGATTTACACAGACATAACTGCATCTCCCCATCCATTATTATTATTATTAGAAAACGAATATGCCAGAATGTATGTGTGTACACACGAGTGTATCAAAATATGACTAAGTTTGTGCAAAGCATGCAATTGGTTATCATTTTGTAATGGGTTGAGCGGGATCGTAACAGCTTTTTAGATTCCAGATGGTAGTCTTACTAACTGATCTGTTCAGTGTGAAATATTCCCTCAGTTTCTGTTACAAAGCAACAATGTTACATTAAAAAACGGGTTACTCTGCATCTCTTTATATCTATATATATATACATACAAAAAGTTATGGTATCTTTGTCTTTAAGATGTCACATAAACAAATATTTCCGTTGATATGTCACAACCAAATAATGTTTGTGGGTGTGTGTTTTTCTGTTGCTGTATAGTCACACTTTTAGAATGTGGGGGTTGTAAGAAGTCTCAATACTGTAGCCTTCCCCCCACCACCCTATTTAGCTGACCTGACACTACTGTGCTCTGTTTAAGAGACCAACAATGTTGTCTGTACTTATTTCCGCAATGCCATGTTCATACGTCTTCATCCTCTATGTATTTGTAGCCAAAGCCCCTCTTCCCTCTCCTCACTTCCATCTGTTGTGAATTGTGAGACATGACTATAAATGAAGAAGAGAAGTAATGGTCAAACTCATGACTAAACAATCCCCTTAGTTCACACTGTAATCGTTTGAAAAAAACTAAATGTAAATAAACGTAGTGGTCTAACAAGATAAATTAAGGGAGTGGAATATTAATGGCAAATTAATATGGAGAAATATATA
This sequence comes from Thaleichthys pacificus, assembly GCA_023658055.1. NCBI lineage: Eukaryota > Metazoa > Chordata > Actinopteri > Osmeriformes > Osmeridae > Thaleichthys > Thaleichthys pacificus. The sequence continues at coordinate 4,669,283 of CM042865.1, forward strand.
TTTATTTTAGTTTAGCAATTTCTCCAAGTTTCAATTTTCTTTATATATTTGTTTGGTTTTAAGTTAATTTGCATGTAATTTTTCTTCTGTTTTGATCTTTTGGTTTCTTTTTTCAGTCTGTACATTTCTATCTTTTATATGCCTTCAAAGAAAAGCTGTGTTGACAAAAGCAGTTCAATGGAATTTACCCAGCTGGTTGAAACAGTAATGTTTTGATATACTGTACTGTTAACTGTCACAGATATGCTTTTTTCTAACATTTTAACATTTAAGGTTATTAATACTTTGTACATCTTTATTGCAATAAATAAATCAAATAAATCAATTTTGATTGAAGCACCTGGGATTTTTTTTTCTGATTGTTGCCAATATAGGAAATTGTACAGTGGTACATAAGTAGCTTTGATGAATAGCTTCTGTCAGGAAATGCACCTTTTAACACCACCTACTGATCATTTTCACTGAACAAGCTCAGTCTACTGATGTGGCTCATCAAAATTATATTTACTTAAGGGCTTTGGGATTCTAGGTTTTAAAATTGGGGGTGCAAACATGCTCAAAATTAATAGTAGATCTTAACATTTTCAAATTAATTTTAGATCTTAAAATGTTAAATTAATCATTAGAGTACAACAAACCATGACAGAACATACAACTGTGACATCACTTAAAAATGTTCTAAAATCATTTAATCGTTTTTTTAAGTTAATTTGAAAATGTAATTTTTTTCATCCCAACAGTAAGGGGTGCAAATGCACCCCCTGCACCCGAGGTAAAATCGCCTATGCTGAAGTTCAAAATACAGTGACACAAGTTAGTAATCGGTTTCCTTTTCACAAACCTTTTATAAAGAAAGGAAATGCAATCTGTCAGTCCTCAAATCAAGGCAGGTCTTTAGTTAGGACGTCACTTCCTCGTTCAATGACTTGGGTAACACTGAACTTGGGTCACTAACCCAAGTAAATGGTGACAAGTAAATGTTAAATCCTGTTAGGGTGCTTTTTTCTGCCACATTGAATTGCTATTTGAATAAGGAGTCGAAAAAACCTTGGAAATATGCAATGTATTAAGCTTTCATTTTAAATGGTATTCAAAATAATTCAAACTGAATTGCGGATTGCATTGCCACTATGCACATTGAATTGCCATTTGAAAAATGCCAAAAATAATCAAATGAACTTCTATATTCTGCTGCCTGCTAATTTAAGCTAATTTATTGTCACACGTCACCCAACTATAACAGTTACAAACCTCACACAAACCAAGGAAGAGCTTTGTTCTACTCTCTAATAAAGATAATTACTGGAGGCTTTAGCGTGCATGTCAAGATGATGCTTAAGCTGGCCAGCTGAGCTGCTCTTTGAAGCGGCCTGTGTGTTATCCCCCTCATTAAACTGCCATTGTTTGACCATTGCCCAAACCCTTCAAAGATTAGCACGCAGAGCTAACGGTTCTCATGCCAGATCTGTCCCAAATGCCCCTATCCTATTACTGAAAAATCCAATCCTCCAACAAACTGGTAAGCAACATTTTTATGTATTATATACATATGGCCTATACCTAGGCCTATAGGTATATCGTTTTCATTCATGATGTTGTCTGGCTATTGTAGTGTAAAAGGGTGTTTAGTGACATTTTGTAATTTCATGGAACGTCGTTGTACAATATGTGCAAGATGTGCCAATACTGTTCCTATTCCTACTGTGCCTTCATTTATAATATACCATTGTGTGGCGCATATGTTCAGTTTTCTACTAATAATTATTTGTTTATTGGAACTGAACACTATTTAGATGTTGATAAACACCGCCACCACGTGGTTGGATATTTGCAAGAACTCCCTATTCATTAGACCTACAAAGTACAGCTCAGACCTACAGCTCAAATATGTGTTAGGCTAGTTGTCCATGTGATAATAATAATTCAATGCAGTTTGTCAAAAACACATTTACTCGAAAAAGATTTACAGAGAATAAATCAACATCAGTACAAAGATTCACAATGCGTCTGCAAAAGTGTGGAGAGAAAAAAAATTTTTTGGCGGGATCTTTTTGGTGGAGGGTTTAATATTTTCCGACACGTGCACTATAGCACCGTTTCAACATAGTCCTAAACATAATTTTGTTAATACTAACACTATACACTACTATCACTGTTGGCATTTGAACATGATTGCATAAATAAAACACATTTTGTTAGTAGAATGTTTATTGTACAAAAATAGGCCACTGCATTTATTTACACAGAAATGAATCCCAGTTAGAAATTCCTCAGAAATGTAAACAAAAGCTAAATCACCCAAAATACATACAAATATTATTTAAAACCATTTTACCTGTTGGTCGCTTTTGTGTAGTCATTTATATTGTGAAATGAGTAAGTTACATTTGGGTTAAAACAACTGTTCATGTTTAGCCTACTTGTTGACTTCTCAAGTATGGCCATATTTGGAATGTAGATTTATAGTGTTCTTGTTTGTTGTTGGTATTAGCAGTGTTGTTGATTCTTTAACTTATGGAAACTTTTCTTTTTCAATTATTGTAAGTAAAAATTAAACTAATTTTAATCTTCCTCTAAATATTTAAGCGCAACACAATGATTTTTATCAAAATACAGATTCATGTGGACTTTGGTATTTCGCTTTCTATGGCTGGAATACTCATTTTCTTTGCTTGTTCCAACTGAAACTCAAATAACAAGTTTTGCATATGTAAATATTATGATTAATTTGTTGCAATTTCCAAAGAATATCTGTGCTTTTTTTTTTTAGGTAATATTGCAATATTTTGTACACTACCTACTGTACACTTACAGATTTGGAATGTACGCACTTGTTAACATGGTTATTGGAGCAGGTGGTCAGTATTTCCCTTTTTGTGTAATTTTATTAAACATGACTTTCTCCATTGTGTGCCTCTTAAATACTACATAATTTGCGAAGTACTAAAATAAATTACAAAAATTAGGTTACAAAACTGAAATTAAGATTGTTAATATGTACATAAGTGGATACAAAGTTTGATTACTGCTCTCATTTATGATCTCATTTATGATTAATTGCATTAATAAAAAAGGCTAATTGACATTATAAAGGCACCATGAAACCCAGTTGCATACGATTTTCGGAGTGTTCTACGATGACAAACATCCTCTTACCTAGCCTGAATTCTTCACAATCTGACATCCACAGTATTATATATCTATGCCAACAATGTTGTGCAGTTTCAGTTATCTGAACATGTACTGCAATGTTATCAACAATCTAGGACTAGGTCAATTAAATTAAGCAAGATCTATCTGTCTCAACATAAAAATCTTACCATCTGGTTATTTAACAAACCATGTGGTATGTGATTCTGCAAATAGGGCCATGGCATGAGGTCACTGAAAGGCCAAAAAGGCAAAGATGGCATGTCTCAAGTTCAAGCTTCAATCATCTTTCTTTCTTTTCCTATAGAGACAATCATATTCTTCTTTCAGGTAAAAAATAAGATTGGGAAGAAGCAATCCAGTCTTATATATTTGGCTAATATTGAACAGGAACGCACCATTGCGAAAGGTGGTGTCTATTCACCCATTTACTGCAGTCGGATATGCAGTCGCATGCGCAGGTTTTCTCCCAGCTCCCCTGTGAGGTAGTCTTGATCTCTGTGGTCTTCCAGCTCTTTGAGCTGTACTTTACCATAGAGCAGGGAGCTGGTGATCTCTAACATGTACTCCTGTGGTAAAGTGGCCACCTTCCTCTTGGTGCTGTGCAGGTAGCTGAGGCCGTCACGCCTCTGGATGCGGAACTGGCCGTCCTGGTTCCCTGTGGCAATGACATAGTGAACTTGTCCCGAGAGGGGCTTGATGGCGGGCATCATCTCCAGGATGTGCTGCTTGGGGTTGAGTTGAGATGTGTTTAGGACCAGGGTGAGGAGCAACTCCATGTCCAGACTGGCGAGGCTGACCTGGATGTCCTGAAAAGATTAATTAAATAGATACACACATGTAACACACATACCCACAAAAGGTCTTGTGTTCACAAAAGTTTTAAAGTTTCTTCAAATAAAGGTCCAAAGGCTCCTCGTAAATGACCAACACAGTAATACAATTCTTCTTCTTTTATTACAAACCATCACCCTACTGTTGGCTATGACAGAACTCTCTGTTAGCCTAATAGTTTTATATGAAACGCACTACCTCTATTAAACCTGTATGACACAATGCTGAAACTGAAAGGTTGCCAAGCAATTGGGTAGAGGATGGAGTGGAAAAACACAGGGAGCATGTCAATAGAAAAAATCTGGTCCTTCAAGGGTGCCACTCTTACCTCTGCCGTTTCGTTGGTGCTGCGTCTCTTGCGGCCATTCTTCTTGGGGTAACCGTTGACCTTGCACTCATAGCAGGTATCAGGAGAAAGAGCGTTATCCTCCTCTCCTGTCTCCACAGGCCCGTATTGGTCCTTTCCAAAACCCACACCGGTCACACAGTGACTGGAAAACAAACTCAAGGGTTAACATACAGATGGAATAATAATCCCATTATGATAGTAATAAAATATAAAATCTGATTTGGGTACTGTGAATCACATGAACTACACAAAAGCATACACATATACACGTACACACATTCCGTACCCAAGCACATCAAAGCTCTAGAATTTGTACACAAAGACTTTTGATTATAATACAATACCAGATGACACTGATGAAATAGCTGAGGCATCTCAACATCCACACTAGGATGGATGCATATCTGACTAATCTAGCAATCAAGTTCAAATGTATTCTTCCAGTCCGTACCCTTGGCCAACACGGTAGTACCCTGGAGGGCAACCACATAGGTAGCCCCCCTCAGTGTTGGAGCAGCCGTAGTTGCAGGGGTTCTTGCGTGAGGAGCACTCGTTGACATCCTCACAACTACTAGAGAACTGGTCAAAGTTGTAGCCTGAGGGGCAGGCACACTTGAAGCTACCCAGCGTGTTGTAACAGGAGGCTGAGCCACAGCTGCCGGGGTTGGAGCACTCGTTCTCATCTGGGAAAACAAGGAGGTGAGGAAGAGATACAGAAAGGAAAATTGTTATTACATTGAAATACCGCATGTTCACTGAATATGCCTTGTCACCAATGAGTGTCTGAATACGATTTTGTCAAGGGAAATGTGGTATTCAGACTGGCTCCCTAAAGTGCCTCTTCCATCTGCCCTCACCACTTGTACGTTTTCTTAATGTCCAACAGGTGGAACTGTTGACATACATGGCACAGATATTCAATACACCTGTGTTTTCCGTTTCTGTTGGCTCCAAGCTTGAAGCTACTACATTCGCTTGCTTCTGCCAGACAACGTACATAGACTCTTATAATCTTCAATCATAAAATAAGTCATGTGTCTCTGGAGAAAAGAGTGAGTTTGTCTGTAAAAAATTCACAAAATACATTTAGTCATGTAATTAGCCCCAGGGAAAAAAACTAATGATTTATGGAAGAATGCTGTTCAAAGCTTTGGTAAATTACTTCAATGTAGCACACCATTGCTGACATGAACCTGATGCTATTAAACCACCACAAGGTTAAGATCAGTGGTTCTGGTGTAAACACCCAACTATACGACAGATTTATAGTAAACTGAACTTCTACTATATTTATGGGTTTATTTTCAACAGCTACTTCACTGCTGAGACACAAGGTACATCTGTATTCAAATATTCAGTATAAGACACCTTTCCACAATAGGGGGGAATACTGAATTTACATTACATACCTCAAGTCTGCATACTACTGTATGTTTAAGTACAGTATTATATTAAACAGGATTTCAAATTATTGAGTTAGAATAACTAATAAATAAATAAGCTCTGCTTCCGGCTGTGTGTGTGTGTTCGTGTTTCTCACCCACACACTGGTTCCACTGGTAGTGCTGTGTGTAGCCCTGAGGACAGCTACAGCGGTATCCCCCCAACATGTTCTGACACCCATGCTGACATCTGTGGTTGCTCTCACACTCGTCCACGTCTGCCAGTCAACATGGGAACAAATTAGACTGTTGCTAATGGACATTATAGCAGCATTGCCACCATCCCTTTCACTTCATTAACATATGCGGTTAACCTTAACTACAGTCATCTCAAGGATAATGTTATATTTTCCCATGCAGTAAGGGAGGTCAAAAGGTTCACAACAGGAACTAAACTTCATAAAGATCTGTTCACCTTGTTAAACCATACAATAACATGTGCGTTCTTGGTTTTTGATAGTGATAGGGATGGGTCACAACTGTATGTTTAACACTTGTGCATTTGCCAATGTGTATGATACATAGAGTACACCCCAGAAATACAGCATTTGCAAATACAGAAGTAACTGATTAAGGTCGAATTGAGTTCTCTCATTACTGTCTCTCAAATCTTTGTGTATTTGTGTATGTATTTCCGTCATTGTATACCCAACTGCAGCATCTGAAATCCCTTCAAATCTTTAGCTAACTAATAATTTGATATAAAATGTACAATTTATTGTAGATTGACATAGTGACTTTGCATCATTTTGAATTACACAACACCGTCAGATGAGAGAAAACTCAATCCAAAACACGTAAAAAAATGTGTACTGCTTTTAAGTAACTCAAGCCAGGTAAATGCCAGCTCAAGGCCAGGGAATCAACTGAACACACTCCTTTTAAAGAGGATTTGCAAGTTTAGACTTTACCACTTAAGATTCCTGTGTGTGTACGAGGGTTTGGCTACGACTACATGAGCTGGCATAACAATGCCAAACAATCTATTAGCCAATGTGCAGTCAAATTTGGATCAAGTCTCATGCATCTATGTAAAACTAGAGAAAAGTTTCATCAAAATGTCTAACTAAATCAACAAACATATTTTCATAATCAATGCAGCCTGTTGCTGGTAGTGCTGAGTGTATAAAATGCATATGTAGCATGTAGGCATATTCAGAGGTCATGTGTAATTCATATGCCATTTTACTCGTTTGTTTTCATAATCCATTGAAACTATGGGGAAATCTTCTGAAATTATTGTTAAAAACTAAATTATTTTTTAATATTTGATGACAGTATGAGTAGATGTGTTACTTTAATGGTTATCGGTATAATTATGGGCACTGTGGGGACATACCTTTACAGTTTAGACCAGTGTTGTCCAGAGAGTACCCATGCTGGCACTCACATGCAAAGCTACCGGGAGAGTTCTGACATATGCCCTTAGCTCCACACAGAGAGGCCTCTGACACACACTCATTGTTGTCTGAAAGGAGGTGAGAGAGAGACAGAGACAGAGAGGGATGAGAAGTCACTGGAGGACATGAGAGGCATTCCTTAATTATATATGCTGAAGGAATTTAATTAGTCAAAATTACACATTTTTTAAAACAGTTCCCCCCTTTGACAAAGCCAACAGTTGACAGACTCAATTTTGTCTGAAGACTCATCTATGTAGACAGACTCACCAATGCAGGCGGTGTGGTGTTGGGTGAAGCCTGGGGGACACTTGCAGGTAAAGCCCCCCACAGTGTTCACACATAGAAACTGGCAGTTGTGTCTCTTGGTCTGGCACTCGTCCAGGTCTGAAACAAACATGGGGGGTGGGGGAGGGTGGAAGATCAAAAGAAGCCACAGGTCCTGAATCAGTACATGTATGTAAGTACATGCATGAACACGCCAACACACAGACACACAAGCACTGTTTTATCCTAACCTATAATAACACACCTTATTACAAACCCATTAGGTACCATGATGTTGACCCCTTTCAAAGGACAGAGAGGACACTATGCCCTAGTCCTGGTCATTCAACTGAGGTTTCATGGTTCTTCAACCTCTCCATTCAAGCATGATAATAAGAGGCTTTCACCACATCTTAATATTGGCAGATAAGACGAGAGATAAACTGCTAGTTCTGGATGTCACATCACCTGACTACAGTTAGTCAATAAACAAAAGTTGACTTCAAACCATGCTTAGACTTCTCCATTCTGGTTCTGGTTTGTATGTATTTGTGTTTTGTGTGTGTTTTCTCCCCATCTTTGTTCTCTCACTCAACCTCGTAGAATCCAGCTTTGCGAATCCTGATTTGTCCATGCCGGTCCCCTCACTTATCCACTCACCTGGCTTCACCATGACAACCAATCAGCAACCCCACCTCTGTCTACAAAGGCCGCTCCCTCCAACAGCACAGGAGATCTGTTTGTCCACTACAGTTTGTTTGTTGAGTGAGTTTCTTTGGAGAGAATACTTTGTAAGGAGCGAGTGCCACCCATTGTACCTTTGTTTAGTTAGTGAAATGGCATATGGTTAGGCAGGTCAGGACTGTTTTACTCAGTTCTTTTATTTGGCACCGCTCTCTGTTCTCTTGTATCCTTGTTGAGGCCGTTAGTAAAAATAAACATTATTATTTACGTTTACATCCCATGTGTCCGTTGTTCCCTTAGTTCCGTCCCGCTACCGCTTCCTTCATACTGCACGAGTGTGCATGTTAGCAGAGTTGCATTCCCCTTTCCGCCCTAGACATCTACTATAGGGGAGGGTATGTAACACTGCCATACCAAAGAGCAACGTCTTGCCTTCTCGCAATAATCATGGGCTTGTTTTTGAGGTGTAACTGAATAATTACTTCACTTAGTCCACTGTCATGGAAAACAAAAGGGCTTGACCTTTAGACACAATAAAAATATTTTAATCTTGATGTGGGCTGACTAAAAGCAATTTTTATTTTTTTATTTAACCTTTATTGAACCAGGAAGGTCCCATTGAGATTAAAAATCAATTTTTCAAGGGAGACCTGGCCAAGACAGGCAGCAACATGAGAACACATGGTTACAGACAGAAGAACCCAGAATGAGACAAGTAAAAAAAAAAAGAGTCAGTTACATAACCTGGTTAATTTAAAAACATTGACATTTTTGGGAACCTGCCTCCATTTCTTTCATTTTAGATCTAAAAGCAGTAAGTGGTATCAGTTCTCGGAGTTTTAAATCATTCTGCAACACATTCCATGATAAGGGTGCACAATACATAAAAGTCCTTTTTCCCATTTCCGTTCTGGCATTTGGGACAGCGAGCATAAAGAAGTCCTGAGAAAGCAAGGAGTGTTGCCAGGCACTTTTCTGCATAATGAAAACACACAGGTAGTTTAAGAGCAGACCAAGGATTGCCTTATAAATGAAGGTGTACCAATGACAGAGCCTACGGGTGGCCAAAGCAGGCCATCCTACCCGAGAGTATAACTCAGTGGTGATTCAGAGCTTTAGAATGAGACCAGTGATGGTCTCACAGACGCATCACGGGATATGTAGTATTTTATTTACCTTTGCAAGTTCTGCCATCTTCCTGGAGCAGGTATCCACGTGGACACGAGCAGGCGTAGCTGCCCTCAGTGTTCTTACAGATGAAGTTGCACGGCTTGGGGGACATGGCACACTCATCAAGGTCTGAGAGGAGGATCATATTAAAAAAGGAACATATAATATCATGGATGTAAATGTCAATTAATAATGGTATTCAATATAACATTTCGATACCGGACAGGCAGTGGGAATGGCAAAGGGTGTGGCTGTTAGGAGTCTCTGCACATTTAGGTACATCTGAATATCTGCCTTCTGATTCACTGTATGCACTTTACCTTCATTGTGGGGTAACTAAACATTAAAGGCAGGGTAGGTTACGTTGTTGAGAAGCTTTTTTTGACACATTTGCTGAAATAAACTTTACATCCTGATAGCAACCAATAAATCTAAAGAATTGACAGTAAAATAAAATCAATACTATATCTGTGGGAGTTGCAGGACTGTAATAAACACGACCAATCATTAAGGTCGGACCGGCACTAATGATTGGACGGCATTCGGAACGAATGCAATGATGATGCACAGGCTACTTGTCTGTCTGCCTCCCAGCAGTAATCAGGCAGCACATACACAGGGTTTCTGCAGGTTTCAGTAAGTCAAATTTAAGACCCTTTTAAGACTTTTTAAGACCATAAAGATCGAAATTTAAGACCTACATGACGCATTACCAAAATTCAAATCAAAGAAATTCTGAAAAAATATTTTTATTTAAATGAATTCAGTCATTGAAAAAGCATTAATTTTACACATAGGTTAATCACATTAGTAACCTTCCACACCCAACAATGTGCCAAATCCCCAAAACCTTACCCCCAAAATGAAAATAGGGTAAAACAAACTTGCCCTCAAATAGAGAGAGAAAGTGTGTGAGTGAGTGTGTGACTCCAGCGCCTTCACACCCAATTGAATATTTTTTTGGCAAAGTTTGCAGCGAGCCTCGTACCTGAAGCTGGGTACCGCTTGTAACCAACAGCGGAAATCGCTGTGATCTAGCCATGTCTCGTTGAAAGTACACTTTCCCATTTTTTTACTGTGAGGAGACGCAGACTTATTTCGCGGGCAGGTATTGCATTTATCACAGGATTTGTAGTTTTATCACCGCATACGTACCAACACCAAGATCCCACAGAAAGAACTACAACACACCGAACCAACGTTCTGAGGGCAGCGTTCTGCTGGTTTTGTAGGAACGATTCTAGAGCTCCGCTTTGTAGGATACGACTCAATATTTTTTTGCTACTTTATAATAACTTTCTGCGGCCAGCGTTTCTGGAAATGAACGAGGGTAAAACTGACTAGATTAAATGTAAGACCTCGGATGAAAATCGAGCCGTTTTTAAGACTTTTTAAGGCCTTAAATTTTAAGTTCACAATTTAAGACTTTTTAAGACCCTGCGGAAACCCTGATACATGTGTTTTGGAGGAGTGGCTTTTAAGGGAGGGGGTGGAATATTTTGGTTTGAATCCTTTCAATCTCTAGCTAAAATTATTAGGTTGGCAAAACTTGCCTATCCTGGCTTTAAAGTAAGTTATACATGAACAACCATCTCTGAATTATTTTTTCAGTTCATCATCAATCATGCATTTAGTCTCCAGAGCTATGGTGGTAAACAGGGCCAGTCCTTCCTATAGGCGACATAGGCAGCCGCCTAGGGCGGCATGAAGAGGGGGGCGGCATCTTCCCAAGTGTATCCATTAATTAACCCTCCTGCACAACCAGCATAGGGCGCCAACAGCGCCACGTCATATTTGGGGGGGGGGGGGGGGGGAGATACATTTCGCCTAGGGCGCCAGATGTGCTAGGACTGGCACTGGTGGTAAAGATGTGTGTCTTACTCACCAACGCAGGCAGTGCCAGTGATGGGTGATGCGTAGCCAGGTTGGCAGTGGCAGCGGTAGGAGCCCATTGTGTTGATGCAGCGGCCATTTTTACAGGCATCAGGGATGACCTTACACTCATCTATATCTGTAGTGAGAGAGAGAGAGGGATAGAAACAGACCATTCAGCATTCTAGTCAGAAACTGGTGTCTGCATTTGTTTTATGTGTCTGGGTATGAGAGCTTATTTGCTATAAGGGACTTGGCACCAAGTCAAGTACAAAAGTAATCATTATTTTTCTGAACCCAGAAAGAGAAAGATGTTTACGTTTAAATTAGTGGTGGGCATAGATTTTTTTTTATTATCTAGATTAATCTCACTGTAATCTTGCCGTTAATCTAGGTTAATCTAGATTAAAATGACTCATTTGAATTCCGCCGAAGGCATTCAGAATATGTGTGCTACCCAAATAATGACTAAAAGTAAGTCTTTGAGAACGGGTTTCTCAAGCCAGGTGGCGCATTAGACCAGGGGCTCATCTCCTGTTTCCAAAATGCATAACAAACTGCTTGAGAAAGCTGTTCTACTATGATAATTGGTGATGAAAATAAATTATGTTTAATAACATATACTTGTTATTACTTGTGTTTATTAACTGTTTATTAGATTAGTTAGCTTGGCTGATAGAGCTGTGCTGACGGGCTTGCCTCGGTTGCACTCAAACATAGTAGTTTGACGACGACTCTTCCCCTGCGCTACAGTGCTTGGCCCGGCATCTTCCGCATTAGCTAAGGGATGCTTTGCGTTTAGGTGGTATTTGAGACTGGAAGAACTCGTACAGTAAACTAATTCCGCATAGCACAAGGTGCAAACAACCTTAGTCTTGTCGAGGTTTCCATTGGGAAGCTTCTTAAAAATAAATTTTCCCTGAAGCAAACCAGGCGGCTTCATAGCTGCATCCATGTTAGCACGTCACGTTTGATTTGATCATTTCATACACAAGGCATACACACAGGTTCGAAGACTCGTTCTCGCCCCCTACAGTGCAATTCGGCTAGGTATACATCCGCGCTAAAATATCAAGGTGAAAGTCATCATAGCTTGCGTAGTATAGACCCAGCTCCCAACCCAACTTTGAGAATAGATTAACGGCGATATTTTTTTTATCGCCCGATAAGAGTCTCACGTTAACGCAGCACGTTAACGGCGATAACGGCCCACCACTAGTTTAAATCTTTATTTTGCAAGTCATTACCACCACAAGGCTCAGCAATGTTGACCCCACACTCCTTTGACCCTGACCCCTCCTCCTCACCTGTGCCATCAGTGGCGTACCCTGGCCCGTGGGGACAGAGCTTTTTGTAGTGGGCAGTGCCAGGTAGGGGACAGAGCTCGCACTGGTTGCCCCAGCCACGGCCGCCGTCGCAGCAGCACTGGGACTTGGTGGACTTGGTGCGGCTGCTGGAGGACATCTGGCACATTGTCTGGAGCACCTCGGTGAAGCAGAAGCCCTCCCTGTAGTCTGGTGGGCGAAAAGGAGGGTTATACTGTACTTTTTTTGTTCCCGCCGCATTCTTCTTCTGCTTTCCTTGTTGTGAGTCATACCTCAGCTTTAATACGCGATATGAGATATCTCGTATGCTTCATGATACATCAACCAGAATTTTTCACTGAATTCTCACCCTGACTGTTTTTAAGCTCAACCGACTGATGTTGTTTTGTTAAATGAAGAAGGATTTCAAAATGGTGTACAATGTAGGCTCACAAGTGAAATAAAAGACAGAAGCTATGTGTGACATGACTCTTACCTAGACACTGTGTCCGTGTGGAATCTGTCTGGTAGCCCTCCCCACACTCACACACATAGCTGCCTATGATGTTAACACAGCGGCCGTTCTCACAGATGCCCGGCTTGGAACGACACTCGTTTTCATCTGAGGAGAAAAAAGTGACAATTGAAGAGGCACTTGGTGTAATAGTAAAAGTTGAATCTGAGCGATGAGTAGCAATGTCGGTAAAGGCAGGAGAAAGACCCATCAAAGTAGAGACAAGAAAATGTTTTCATTGTAAAAAGTGTCATATTCTATATAACAAGGGTTGCCAACATCCTAAAACGGAAATACTGAACATTCTAACAAGGGATGTTTCTGTCCTATAGATTTTCACTTATTTGATTCTCAAAAATTACTGAACAAAGCTAGTCTTCCAATTATGGGACGATTCCGTATTTTACTGGACAATTTTACAGGACGGTTGGCACCCCTATAAAACTATGACAATATAGCATACATTGCATACTATAACAACAATCTTTTGCCCAAGTACAATATTCCCTCTGGTGATCCTCACCCTGGCAGACTTCGTCGTCACGGTTGCGCACCATACCAGGTGGACACACACACATGAAGGTGCCGATAAGGTTCTTACAGGTCATCCCTCGAGAGTCACAGTCATGGAGTCCCTCTGAACACTCATCCAAATCTGTGGGGAGACAGAAGAGCTAGAATTGAACTATTAAACTGGGCCGTATTCCCCCCAAAAATCCAATGATTTGTCAATGCTAGAAAATTATTTCTTTTTGTGTTACCATTACCTTATTAACATTCCTTAAAATGCAGTATGCCTTTATTGTCAAGTTGTTGAAAGATGTCGGTTGACCAACATTTATTGAAAGAGACAAAGTACTAATATTCATGCTGTACATTTGAAAACTGATTTTTGGAATAAAACCCTTCCGATTTCAAACACTGACTACAAGTGAGAGTGTGGTGAAGACATCAGGGTTGTGTGTGCTGGTGTTCCTCACCCTGGCACATTCTCTGGTCCTCTCTCAGGGCATAACCAGACGGACAGGTGCACTCGTAGCCTCCGAAAGTGTTGATGCAGCGGAATGCACAGAGGAGCTGGTTTTGAGTGCACTCATTTACATCTGAGGAGGGGACAACACACACACATACACACAAATGTACTATAGAAACTCAGGATCTTTTCAAATCTGATGTCCACACTAGTTATACAACTCACACGCATAATCTAAATATTCTTACTGTAAGGAGTCACATCATATCAGTGGTGATTATCATTTTATGTTTCATGTTGTTAATTAGATATAACATACAGTAACATAGGGTTCAAAGTGCCACCCACCTTCACAGGTCATCATGGGGCCTGGCTCAAAGCCCTCCTCACAGTTACACTCGAACCCACCTATCACGTTAGTGCATGTGCCGTTCCCACAGGGGTTCCCCACAGTACACTCATCAATGTCTGAGGAAACATTTTACCAAAATGTCAGATGTCCATTATAGCAGTATCGTGTAAAATAACATTCATTCTTGACAGTTTTGGAAAGGATTATTTGTCATGGATACTGTACTGTATGTTCAGTACATCTACTTTAAAGAGGATGTAGTATGTATTGAATGTTTGTGTGTGTCTGTGTGTGCACACCCTTACCGACACAATGTATTCCACTGTAGTTGAGTGCATACCCCATGGGGCATTCACAGCGGAAAGAGCCGTCTGTGTTGATACAGTGTCCATTGTGACAGATGCCTGGGTTCTCTAGGCACTCATTCAGATCTGGGTTTCAGTGCATGGGCATGAGTGATATTAATAACTTTATATGACCAGCCCTTTAAGACAGTCAAAGTGCATTACATTCAAATACAAATAGATCAAAAGTACTTAAATGATCAGAAATTATATAAATTACGACAAACAACCAAAATTAAGAGCAAAAACGTAAGCATAAAAGGTTCACTTAAAGAAGACACTGTGTGTATCTCTGGCAGGGTCGGTAAGTTTTGCAAACCTAGCCATTTTGGCTAAAGTTCAAAAGGATTCAAACCAAAATATCCCACTCCCTCCCTTCAAAGCCACTACTTCCAGGAGGTGGGTAGACAGACAAGTAGGCCGTCCAATCATTGCATTCGGTCCAAATGTCATCCAATCATTAAGTTTGTTCTGAATTTGGTTGGAATGATTTGTCATGTTTATTATAGTCCTGCAACGCCCCCCAGATATCGGATCTATAACATTTTATTGTCAAACCTTTACATGTATTTGTTGCTATCAGGACGCGATTTATTCAACAAATATGACAAAAAGTGCATCTCACAACGTTACCGAACCTGCCTTTAATAGTTAGATATACATCTATCACACCATACAAAGCCAATAGCCAATGTTCCAGTTGTACTCTCAATAAAGAGCCCAGTCTAACATTCAAGTATTGTAACAATTTCTAATTATCGTCCACAATAAATTATGTACAACAGTATTAAATAAATACATCAGCATTACCTATACGTGTGTCTCCAATTCCAGGAATTATACCATGTCCGTATGGGCACAGGTTTTGGAAAGCAACTATGACGAGAGAGGGAGCAAAAAAAGATGCATCATATTTCTGAAACCTGGTTATAGATGATCAAGATGAATTGGTTAAACTTGGTATACAGTTCACAAACCGGCCACAGCAAACTCCCATTTTATTGTTGTATAGCTGGCTAAAGCAGTGTTCAATCAATGGGGGTCACCTGAGTAAGACGACCTAACAACTATCATCAAGTTAGGGTGGAAGCAATACTGACGAGGCGCCACAATAGTGACACCTGTAAGGTATAGAGAGAGGTACCATCTTGCTCCTTGGGGCAGAGTTCACAGGGATCCCCCCAGCCCTCCTTGGGCATGGTGCTACAGCAGCACTTGGCCTTGGTTGTGTTGAAGGCCTGGGGTAAGGAGCACTTGCCAGTCTCAAAGCGAGTGAAGCAGTAGCTCTCGCGAGTGTCTGGGGAGAGGACAGAGTGAGTCAGAGAAAGTGAGAGTGTGTGTAAGATAAAGAGAGAGCATGTGTGTGAGAGAGAAATCTTCTATAGCACTAGTAATTAGTAATGTGGAACTGACTGGGATAGAGGAGACATAAATGGAAATCAATCAAACCATTACAAAATTAATGGTATAACTTTGGGGTGAGAATGTAGGGTTTTTGTAAGACTGAGAAACCAACCCAAACTGAGGAAAATGTCACTTGAACAAATAGGTACTTTTTCTCTGGCAAAAACAAAACTATTTTCACCAGCACGTCTGCCTCTATAAGGAGTGAACATTTTTGGGGTTAAATAAATCTTCTTATGTTCAAGCTCGCTCCTTGCCATCACTGTCAATGTGCTGCACTCATACCATAACACCTCCGTCTATTCTCTGACAGCACAAAGCCAGGCCGGCACACACACTCGAAATTCCCGGGTATGTTGATGCAGGATCCAAACAGACAGATGTTGGGGTCTTCATCACACTCGTTCACATCTGTAAAGTACAAACAGTGTGTGTGTGTGTGTGTGTGTGTGTGTGGGGGGGGGGGGGGTCAACAAGGCTTGCACAATAGGGCAGAGCTTTCATTACAGTCATAAAATGGATTACTATGACTTCCTCCCCAACGAGTTCTTGATAATAAATACCCTTTACATGACGCTATCCCCTTTAGACTACTTGGAGGATGACAAGATGTATTATAGGAAAACCTAGCACTGAACTCAGGTAAATGTCAACAGAGAAAGAAGGATGCTGGAACAAGAGCATTACATCATTATCCTAGCCAATGTGAGAACTCATACATGACACACGTACTGTACACCCATGGACACAAAAACAAACATTTTGTGTGTGAGCTGATGCCAAGTCCTATGAATGATGCCACTTTAAGGAATGAAATATTCCTGTTCAATAACAGTCCAAAGTTTGCAAACCATGCTGGTTCATGTGGAAGAGACACTGAGGGCCGCTGCGCCAGTTGGAAATATATCACTGTCATGACGCACATCCAATCATTCTCACTCTTACTGTATTACCATGCAGCACCCTGATTTAGGACGTTCTCACAGTACTGTACACAACCACTTTTCTACATGTTATGAAGGTGAAGGTATGAGAGAGGGAGAGGTGACCCACCTATACACTCGTCACTCTGGACAATGTAACCCAACGGGCAGAGACAGCGAAAGGAACCGTCCAGGTTCTGGCAGGTACCAGGAGAACAGGTTCCGGGAAACAAAAAACACTCGTTGACATCTGGAGACAGAGGAGAAAAGACACCAACGTACAAAATGACTGAAAGTTAAACTGGCAAAACATCCATTTCTCAGTCTCGACTAAATCTTATGTTTTTGGTTGAACGTTAAGTTAAAGAAATATATTGCTGCTCAAAGCCGTTTTGTAAAATGTTTAACAACTGTGACTAGTGCCCTTTTCCTTACCGACACAGTTCCTGCCATCAGGGGTGAACTCGTAGCCCTCATCACACAGACACAGGAAGGAGCCCACACTGTTGAGACACTGGCCGTTCCTGCATATCTGGCCATACGACGTTGTGCACTCATCCATGTCTGCCAAACACAGCGCAATACAGGTCACACTGAGATGACTCAATCAATTCAGTGAGAAGACAAGCCAATGCAGATTGCACCTGTTTTAGTGTAGTAGTTGAACTAAAAACGTACATTAACATAACAGAATCCTAAGTACATGGACTGATTAAAATAAGGATGGTATTTGTCTTAGTAACATTATTTGTATGTTGTCTCGGTGTTGAGCAGGATAGAGATACAAAAAACTCACCCATGCAGTCATTGTTGTGGGTAAGCTCAAAGCCAGGGTGGCAGAGACAGTTGTAGGATCCCACTGTGTTTTTACAGGTCCCATTCCCACATGGCTGGCGCTCACACTCGTCAATATCTGTAGAGAGAGGTGAAACGAGACATCACAAAACATGCTTGTAAAGTAAAAGTGTGTCCTCAAAAATGTGTTTGTCAAGCTAGGTTAGGAATCAGTGCAGAATGAATGTGTGTGTGAGAGAGAGACATAGAAAGAGAGAGACAGAGAGAAAGAGGGAAAAAAAGAGAGAGTATGTGTTTTCCCATGTTTCTCAAGTTCTTACCCATGCACATCTTGCGGTTGGATGTGACCTTGAAGCCTTTGTGACACACACACCGGTATCCTCCTCTGATGTCCACACATTCTCCATGACTGCAGACATTGGGGATCTCCAGACACTCATTACGGTCTATGGATAAAGAACGAAGATAAGTAATACAAAAATGAAAGGATAGAACAGTAATGGAAAAGGGGAAAAACAGAGAAGTTTGATTAATACTACGGGGCTACAATTTGATGATTAGCTTCAGCTTCGTGTAAACCAGTCCTTTAACAGGGCTGGGAACGACTCCTGCCAAAGACCACACTGAGTTGAGACGCAGAGTAAACACACAGTTGGCCAGCAGTATGTCGACAGGGCACATGGACCCTCCAGGCCTGTCTACTCCCTTGCAGCTGGATTCCAGGTCATACTGGGACAGAGGCATGGAAGCAAACTCGCTATACAGTACATGTGTACGAGCACAGATGGAGTGGAGTGGGATGTTTTTCACTGTTAGGTAAGGGTGACGTCACTGGAAGTGAATGCACTGGAGGTGTAATTCATGTACATGGAATAAACTTGATATTTGACAGTTTGTTAACATTCAATTGCATTTGAATGGTGTTGCTTCTGTCATCATACTTTCTGTAAATGGGTAATTCTGTTGGAAAAAAAACATGTTTTTTTCTGATTATGCTTTAATGGAACCTTATTACAATTTCAAGCGTGACATCTGGAGAATTCAGACTTGAGAGTTAGGTGTCAACAAACAAATTGAAACTAAATGCATTGGTAGTTTGTTTGTGCGTATTGTGTGACATATACGTATCTTTGTTGTCTCACCGATGCAGGCTCCATTGGGGGACAGATTGTAGCCCTCTGAGCATTCACAGCGGTAACTCCCTGCACTGTTGATACAGTCAGCGTTTCTCTGGCACAGGTTCTCACCGCTGCTGCACTCGTCAATGTCTGGAGCACGCACACACACATGATGAATAGGTTCATAGCCACGAAAAAAGAAAAGAAGACAGATGTCAACTTTAGGTATCAACTAGCTGGCTTTGAGGCAAACAGACAGACAGACATGAGAAGAAAGGCTAACTTAGTTACACAAACAGTGACAGTACGAGTCTGAGAAATATGGCATTCTTCTCACTTGAATATTCCTACAAATGATTGAGGATATACATATTGGATAAATAAATGGGACTACATATAACAATGTTTAAGTGTCCGAAAGAGACAGAAAAAGGCTAAATAAAACAATCCAAACTGTCAGAGCCATCATCTGACCCACAAACAAATAAACAAATATACATTCTTCAGAAATACAATGTGAATATTTTAAACGTGTGTTTCAAAATCAGAAAAAGGCTTAATGTCCAATAGTGAACAACATTAAAGAGCTTTCAGATTTCGTCTTCGGTTGTGGAGATGTGGTGGAAATTTAGAATACCATACTTGGTTATGTGTTTTATATATAAGGAATGTGTTTTAAAGAAGCTTAATACAGTAAAGGTTGATTCAGCTCATTTGGCAAAGAGGCCATCTGCAGTTTATAACACCTAACTAGGAGGCAGGAACTCTAGAGAACTGGGAGAGGTCTTGCCACCTGGGGAGGGAGAGACAGTTGTTCTAAAAGACAATGTAGATTCAACTGTATTGTTATTGAGATAAGATAGAACAGTGGAGGTAGCAGCCCTGACCTTTTGGCCAAAGGAGATTGTGTCCTGTTTGTGTATAATTAAAAAGGTACCTTTATTATCCTCATCTAGAGAGGGAGCTGGGACATCAAAGAACTGTGGGACACTTGGTATGGAGTCAAACTGTCACTGAGCAGGGCTGACCAATCACAGAGTTTGCTACATTGATCGATTGACTATCAGAAGAACCATTTGTTCTAAGTTTATATAAGGCAGAGTTTTAGGGTTTGGCTTCATCACTCTTACGAACGACTTGTGGCTAGCACCCGTGCGTAATGACTGATCCAGAGTACTCTGTTAAATCTTGATTTGTACAAATTAAATAAATTTGATTGAAACCGCCATCATGACTCTTCAAATCTACACAGTGCCGCATGAATTCTCCCATAACAGAGAGACCAGCTTTTTCAAGCTCTCCTTTTAAGGAGGCAGATCTCAAGTATGGCTTTGGTTTGCCGAAGTTGGGAAAGAGTGATTTGTTCCTCTGCCAGACCAATCTGTACTTCTGCTCTTTCATATAAATAAATGTATATGTACTACATAATACAAATATAGTTTTATTTGACCAATTTCAAGTTTTATTACATTTTGTTCCTGAAATCCACCATGAATCCACCCTTCTGCATGGATCAGAATAATCTAGATTTTTTTGATCAAAGGTATCCCAGTCCTACTAAAAAGTTTTGAACAACACATATTGAAGGTTTGATCCAGATCAAAACCAAGACTGGATTACGTGATCAAATCCAATTTCAGAATGCTTTTTTTATTTTGAACAACCCATTTTAAAGATTGTATCCAATCCAATAGCCGAAATCCGATCCGATCACTTCTGAACAACTAAATCAAATAACGGTTCTGATTCTGACTATAAAGCTCTGTAAGTAAATAAGCTCATGCTACAGTGGGACAGACAGACTTAATAAACAGTAACCACATTTTGAATCTTGTGCCCTCTCTCCCGACCCCCCAGTCAAATCTTCCAGCCTGGGGTTTGGAGCCAACGATGACTCCACTAAAGACCCATAATTGGCTGGTTTAATGTTTGTTTTTGGTCAAGACTAACCACCAGCTGAACCTGAGTGTGCTGACCAAAGCCCTCTCCTTGGGGATCACCACCATAGACTGTTTAAAGAATGGACAGCATAACAGCTCCCCAAAAGTGAAGCCAAAACATCTTGATTGCCTCCTGGTGGCTGGCTGCAGCATAGGTCTTAAATCCTGCCCCCTCCATGATACTGGATGGGACATAAGCCAACAAAAAAGTTTAAGCAGATCAGCCGCGACTGGGTCGAGGAGAGGTATTTAGTTACCAGGCCGACGGTACTGGCTTACATAGATTGACAGAGTGTACGGCGCCTGGGATGGAGCGATAGCGAGACAGACACAGGGCTAATATTTATAAAGGGGGCAATTGTCTTTTTTTTGAGCCATACAATGAAATTAGATATCAGTCTTGACTTTAGACTGCACAGCTTTTCTTCAGTCTACAGTCTCCATACTTTCATGTACAGTACAGTGATCTCTCTTCTGCAAGAGTGCTCACACACAGTATATATATATATTATTTTTTTGCTTTATTCTTTTGTAGTGTGATAGATGTAATCTATCTGAACGTTGCTGTAGTGTTTCCTCAACATTACCTTCGCAGATAAGCAGGAGGTCATTGTAGCTGAAGCCTGTGGGACACTCACAGCGGAAGCTCCCTATCTGGTTGATGCACACCCCGTTAGCACAGATACCAGGGATCTCTCGACATTCATCAATGTCTGAAACACACAAACCATGTTTGACAGCACAGTAGATATGAGAACAGCACAGTAGATAGGGATTATATAGGGAATATTATGTGAGGTTTAAAGTAGGAATGATCTGGGTCTTACCGACTGCTTTCCCCGTTTCAATGTCAAGCTTGAATCCTGGAATGATATTGCCGCAAAGACTCCTATAGCCATCTGAAAGTAATTGGTATTTATGAATCTTGGATTTGATCTCAGGATCTAAGACTGACCACCTCTGATAAACATCACTTTCGCCAGCTACAGCACTGAAAGGTTTTGCAATTCAATGTCGTAGGTGGATGGTATTTTTACTTGAGTGAATTTAAATGAACAAATTCAACTCGGCTACACAAGGGTATGTGTGACTGAATGTGTGTGCTGTTTACGTGTGTATGTGAGAGTACAATGTGTATTCCTGATTCTGACCTGTTCCAGGCTTGGGGCAGGCCTTGCAGGGCTTGTTCCAGGCCTTGCCTACATTGTAGGCACAGCAACAGATCTTTTGGGTGAGGTTGAAGGCCAGCTCATTCTCACAGGCGGTACCATTGTAGTTCCTGTAGCATAGACTCTTCCTCATATCTAGCATGGGAGAATTGAAAATTAAAAGCCAACTAATTCAGGGGTGCATTTTATAACTCAGTTGTTACACTTATTTAAGAGTTTAAACAGTAAACTATACGAAGACAACTGATCCAAGTTTACGACACCTACAATGAGCTGCATCTGCAGCAAACTGAGTATTTAAGGGGTGAGATTGGATTTGTATTACTTAGACAGGAGACTCATGGGCCTAAAAGTTGCAACTCACCCATACAATTGTTGCCCCCATTGACCTGCATGTACTCCTGAGGGCAAACACAAGTGTAGTTCCCCAGGGTGTTATAGCATGTGCCCGGACCGCATATCCCAGGATTCACCACACACTCATCTATGTCTGCAAATGGGGCATAGAAGAAGAAATCGCTATAGCCATGACATGGGAAAAGAAGGCAGATTGGAGTCTTCATTTACAATGACATCCGTCACGTTGTGATATTTCAAATTATTTTTAAGATTTTAGATTTTATTAAGGTCTCATTTATACTGAAAGCAGCCAAGCCACATAGATAATATTTATGAGAAAGAATCTCTCACAACAAAAAATTATAAACAATCTCCTAATTCCACAGCGTGGCTACACAAACTAATGTTGGGTAGAGACAGGTGTGTGAAGTCAACATTGTTTTACCTTTACAGATGCGGCTCTCTGCGTTGAGGTAGTACCCAGAGGGACAGTCACACTGGAAGCTGCCAAAGGTGTTGACACAGTTCCCTCCCTGACACAGGCCCGGCAACTCCTGGCACTCATCGATATCTGGGGAGTTGAAGACATGAAAGATGAGCATCAGTATGATGCACTGAGAAAAAAATATCCAGTTAGTTATTTTCTTATTTAACAAACAAACCCCAAAAATCACTCAAACTAGAGTATAGAGTTTTTAAGGACAATAAAGTGCACTGAGATGTTTAAGGTGCAAATGGCTACCTTCTAGTATGATAGTAATGGGGTTGGGTCGGAATCCCTCCCCTCCTGGACAGAGCGTATTGTAGTCTGCTGAAAGACAATGTAGCAGTTCAAATCAGCAGGGAGTACCACTTCAACTGTACCTTCCAAATGGAATTCAGGAGGGCATGCAGTAGGGTCCACGATTCAGTCAATGTAGTGCGAGATTTATTGGGTACTGAATAGCAATTGCTTCTGAATGCTACAGAGAGGAGAAGAGTCAAAATTGTACACAGGTGGGAAATAAAAAAGAAAGAAAGAATCTATGGTGTAAGCAAAGCATGTGTTGGAGCTTACAGGTGTTGGCGGCAGGGCAGAGTTCACAGGGGTTTCCCCAGGCACGTCCCAGGGAGCAGCAGCAGGACGAGCGGCTGACGCTGACCCCCACCTCCACACTGCAGGAGAGCTTGCCCTGGCCCCAGGGGCCATGCTCAAGGAAGCAGTTACCCACGCGGGTGTCTAAGAGGGAGAGGGATCACATGAAAATCGAAATTGACAAAGGACTCGTTTATTGCTACCTCATTACAGTTTAGCTACTTACAAAGAGTTCCAATGATGTTGATGAAAAGATTGACACCCGAATAACTTTTGTTGGGACACTAAACTGTAGATTATTTCAAGTTCAAGTTTAAAATATCTTCTCTATTCGATGAAAGTAAAACTCCATAATGGTTTGACAAATGGCACTATGAATTTATTACACATGCATGAAGTGATATGACGGATATTTTTCTTGTGATGTGATGTCCTCACACTTACCTACACAGCCTACCCCAGTGGGGTTCAGTTCAAAGTCTGGAGGGCAGTTACACTCGTAGGAGCCCGGGGTGTTAACACATAGGCCGTTCACACAGTTGATGGGGTCCAGGCACTCGTCCACGTCTAGGATATAAAATCACACACCCATGCATACACCCGTGAACACAAAGATGCATGCACACAGGCACACACAGACATTCACACACATTTTCCATCACCTTCAAAACTGTTCCTACATCCTCCAACAATCTATAAACCATCAAATAGGAGATTACAAAGGCAGGGCTTGAAATCCATTTTGGTCCCATATGCTCCCGAAGTTGTATCTGTGCAACCTCAGAAAATATTTGGGAGCATTTGTGCGAGTGCAAATCCTCGTTATGGTACGACCTGTTTTAATTTATTCTAAAACACTTGGTAATTAGGCTTACAGGTGCTGTGAGCTGATACAGTGACCAGTCTACCGTTCTATCCAACGTTACATAACCAGTTAAACTTCATATTTACGTTCTTAACTTTAATGCAGATTTTCGATCTTAGCATAACAAAAATGGGTGGGTATGGCAGGTGATACACTATGCGTTTGATCAGTGAGCTGAGCGTACAGTCGTGGCCATAAAGGACGATATATGCTTCTGCGTCTCCGTTTACGGATGGGCGGGCGCACGGATACGCACGGATACGGACGGATAGACTTCGTTTATGCAGAGAATGGCTGTGTCTACTACCGCGCACTTTACTAAGTACACTGCAATACAGTGCACTGCAATACAGTGCACTTACATCTGTAGTGCTGTCTCAAATGGAACACTTAAGTTAACCACTTGGCGGGAAGTGACGGACGCAAATCTGATTGGCTGTGTCTACTACCGCGCAGTTGTGCACTTCGAGCACTGACTCAGTGCTTAGGGCACTTACACTGACAGAACCAGCAGAATTCAGTGCACTGAAAGTACCCGGATGACGCACTGCAAACGGTCAAAAAATGCAGTGTACAACGATGGACACTACTCGCCCTAAACGGGCGCCATATTGGCTATGTAGCGGAAGAGGAGGAGCCCTTTCGGCAGCTTTTCATTTCATTTCTAAAATAATGTCGTTAGCAGAATTCGGTACAATGGGGCTTAATTTGCCTGGCTGCCAGCCCAATTTATCCCCGCCCACAAAATAATTTGGTCGGGAAGATGGGTCTGGGGAGTCTCGGTTGGGGAACAACTATTGTCCGAACAGAAGCTGTTCGGACCAATGAAATTGTCAGGGTGGGCTTTATACGATGATGGACAGATGATCAACAGTAACGTAATCAACCACGTCACCAAAGAGCGCTTTGGTTGAATTCGTTTTCAACAAACATGGCTACCGCTGGAGAGCTGGGATGTTATGATTCTGCCATCGAGTCTGTTTTAGAAGACATCGACAGCGCATTAATTTTGAAAGAGGAAAAGAGAAACGCAATCAAGGCATTTGTCGATGGAAAATATGTTTTTGCCGTCCTTCCTACGGGGTTTGGTAAAAGTTAACATACTACGTTGCTCTGATTGGTTGTAGGTCTATCCAATTGAGCGAAGAGGCATTTGTTTTCCGGGTTCGGTTGAAACACGCCCCATAGTCACAGCCCAATGGAGAGTTCTCAGACTCATATTCTGACAAGAATTATGAGTATGACAACGTCAGGCTAGGGCTTAATAGGTAGTGGACAGGCTCTCCTTAAACAGGCTCTGGTTTATGGTTCTCCGTAGGCTGTGGGTGCTGAAAACAATTCACCGCCAGAAGAGTAGGTGGCGCAACGGTTTTTTGTAAGTCGTCGTGGAGTGTTTATTTACCTAGGTTATCGAGAAGTCGGAGCAAATTTACAAATTAGCTGTTTCATCAATAAAATACACACATTTTCAGCAACTACACTGCCCATTTCTCGTCACATTTTAATTCAGATGCTGATTTACATGTACTGTTTAGCTGAAATATGAATTGTAAAAACTTACAGCAATGGCGGTCAAAGGATTCTGTTCGTCCTGTTTATCCATAGAGTTAATATAACTAGAGTAAGCTACTTTTGTCTTCCAAGATGGCGTCCCCATTCATTTCTATGAAAAGTGCTCAGTGGCGCAGTGAGGCAAGCGAGAGCGCGAGACTGGACGCGGCCATCTTTCTACTTCCGTGTCTTCCGGTCTAGCTTTAAACAGTGGCTCTTTTTTTCCCTAGCTCCGAGACCTCGTGCACGCTTGCAACTAGCTGTACACGTCATACTTTGCGACAACCAGTCGCGAGCATAGATGTATATGGTTACGAGCGTGTGAGCTAAGGCATTGCAGTTGCAGAATCTATGGGCAGAATGGGGTACAAGTCCGATAAGAATCAGACACATGATGCAAACTTAACGGAAATGTATTCTGTCACTGTATAGTATTCCTTTCACTTGTTTTTTAGAAATAGGCTATAGGGCTAAATATAGGGCTATTCTAGATGGAACTCATCACATATGTTGCTTTTTTTCTTCGTGTAGTATGATTTCCAACGCATTGTATCGGATTAAATAAACTGTTAACATGAACAGCTCCGTCGTTGTTCTCGCCAGGCAAAGAAAGCTTAATAGTTATTTTGGTAACCAAAATCTTCCATAATGCAGACTTACCATAGCTTACTGTCAACTTTATATTCAAACGAAATGCCACGAAATTCACACTGCCTTCAATTTCACATCAGTGTCGAAATGTGACCTGTGTTTTATATGTTCAACCTAGAAAACCAAACGTCTATTAATGGATATAACGTGATCTAACAAGACGTGTTAATAATGTAATAAATAAAAGCTCGAGAAGTGTGTCTAAAATATACTTTATTGAACATTTGCCTTTGAAAGGAGCATATTCATAGAACCATATAGGCTACAAGACGTTTCCATCAGATGTAAGTGGGGGTGAAACATAGTCACTGAGGACCTTCATATTGTCCCACAAAAGCAGTCTGGCTTGATGACACGATCAAAAAAAGAATAATGGGTGTGTTTAACAAAAGCTTCTGAAGGCAAGACTAATATTATTTAAATATATATAATTTCCTATTGTGGTTAACTGTTAAAGTATTAATCTTCGTCTTTGCTCCAGATAGACATGTCAACAATCTATGCTTGCGCTTAACATAATATATTTGCCATCATGTCATGAACGTTTTTACGAAAAATCAAATCTGTTTTAAAATAACGGGAATAAACTATATTAACAACATTTCATGTATGTGTGACAACGATGTGCTAAACTTGCTACAACAAGGCAGGCAACTCAAGCCATTTCTACGGTGGCCCTGAAGTGCAAATCACACCCACTAATATGAGTGCATCCCCCAAATTAAAACACTCCCCCCAAATACGAATCATCTTCCCCCAAACAGGATGACGTGCTCACCTCCCCCCAATACAAAGACACGCTCCCCCAAATGGGAAACGACATTACATTAACTCAAAAACACATTACATTAACTCAAAACGGAAAGGGTAGGTACAACACTTCGTCGCTGAATGGATGCAGTAACTAACAAGAAATTGATCGACAGAAGTACAAATTGCAATAGCCTGACAGAGTTACGTGCAGGACATTTGGCTATCAAGCATGTAGCAAATAGTAGGCTACTTATGCAAAAGTATATATTGCGTGTTAAACGTAAAAATCGATAGCCAAACAATTATCCTGGTCCACGTAACTCTGTCATTGTGGCATTTCGTTCTTCTGTTGTGGACTATTAGTTTTTTTTTCTGAAAAGTCCTGCTTACATTTACATTTAGTCATTTAGCAGACGCTCTTATCCAGAGCGACTTACAGTAAGTACAGGGACATTCCCCCCGAGGCAAGTAGGGTGAAGTGCCTTGCCCAAGGACACAACGTCATTTGACACGGCCGGGAATCGAACCAGCGACCTTCTGGTTACTAGCCCGACTCCCTCACCGCTCAGCCATCTGCTTCCTTCAACTGTGTTTTTAGCGTGCGCATAGGCTACTTATTTTAATGTTGTGAAACGTTAACAGCATATCTAAGATTATTTTATAAGAATGTCCCTGATTAAAATAAAGTGTAGTGCAAGTCATGACTCTGAATTGTTAACACAATGTTTCTTCTTTTATTCCAACCAAAACTATCAACTTCATGGTAATGAGAGAGTTACGTGGACCAGGATGGTTGTTTGTTTGTTTGACGTTTAACACGCAATTTATACTTTTGCATAAGTAGCCTACTACTTGCTACATGCTTCGATAGCCAAACAAATGTCCTGGTGCACGTAACTCTGTCAGGCTATTGCATTTTGTACTTATGTCGATCAATTTATTGTTAGTTACTGCATCCATTCAGCAACGAAGTGTAGTACCAACCCTTTCCGTTTTGAGTTAATGTAATGTGTTTTTGAGTTAATGTAATGTCGTTTCCCATTTGGGGGAGCGTGTCCTTGTATTGGGGGGAGGTGAGCAAGTCATCCTATTTGGGGGGAGTTGACTCGTATTTGGGGAGAGTGTTTTCATTTGGGGGATGCACTCATGTTAGTGGGTGTGATTTGCACTTCAGGGCCACCGTACATTTCTCCCTGTGCTCATTCAATATAAGCCTATGGCTCATTCAGCTCAATGTAAATCGTCTATCGGCCAATGTGAACTTTTGTGCTCGTGCCCTGTTAGTATCCGCGAGCACATTTGCAGGCAACTTTTATTGACGTAGGCAAATAAATGGGGTGCTAGTTTACCCATTTCGGATTGGTTTCAAATTTAGCAAAAATCAGGAAAAAATTTCTATGAAAAAGCTAGTACTATGAGCCAGGTTCGAGAATCGAACAAAAATTATTGGGGGAGATAGTTTTGTAAATGTTGACTGGAGTTAATAGAATAAAAACGACCGGAAGAGTCGGAAACCTAACCGTAAATGCAATACCACCTACATCCACCGGGGCCGTAGCTTCAAGCCGAGGGGCGAGGGCTTGTGTTTATCACGGCAACCCCGCCCCTGACGCAAGCGGTTCTTAATACTGACCAATCACAGCCAAGGGGGTATCCGTAACTATCCAAAATTACGACGGATAGTTAGAAAATTCAGGAGGTGCACGTCGAGCTCTCGAAAACGGAGAAGTATAGATTGGCCTTAAGTTTTGGCAATGACAAATGTGTTTTGCAAAGTTTGCTGGTTCAGTATTTGAGGAATATGTTTTCACATATTTCTATAGAATACAATAAGGCACATTTCATATTTTTTAAAGCTTTTTTGGGGGCGAAAACTTTCAATATATGCAAATAGTCACCTCCTTTACAGCAGTCAATCTGCTCTTAAAATCCAATCAGAATGATAGAGTGATTTCACCTGGCTAGAACTAGTTCACACTTTCCCCTGTGCTGGTGATATGACTTACTGAAATTATGTTAGCAGTCATTTTATGCCAAGGCCCAGCAAGCTTTGCAAACACAAAACGTATGTCGCTCCCAATACTTTTGGCCCCGGCTGTACAGTTTAAACTCCATGACCAAACCCATCTCACTAGTGTTTAAAACCTACAGACTTCAGAGGGCAGAGACGCCCAATAACCCACAACACAGGTCAGGGTCAGCATCATACTTCCCAGTACTAATCTGAAGCAGGTCAAATATAGGTGTGTCTGTGCGAAGGCAAGATGGGAACTCACAGTGCGGTAATATATGAAAGAAAAATGGCTGTCAACTGGTATGTGTCTGTGTGCAGGTGCGTCTGAATTTCAGAAAAAGAGAGATCCAGAGCAGTGTGTGTGTTTGCGTGTGAGAGAGAAGGACAGCAAGAGAGAGATATAGTTACCTGTACAGTTGCCTCCAGATCGGTCCAGCTCGTAGCCATCGTTGCAGATACAGCGGAACATGCCTGGGATGTTCTTACAGGTTCCAAACACACAGATGTTCTGGAAGGAACATTCATCAATATCTGGGACAGGACAAAACAAAGGGCCATTTGTGTGATTATGTACTATGTTGTTAAAGCAGACACTCTTTTAACAACATTGTAGCTTGCTATCTTGAGAAAGATTTAAAGGCAGGGGATCTAATGTTGTTGAGAAGCACATTTTTGTCATATTTGCCTAAATAAACTTCACATCTTGATAGCAACAAATAGATATAAAGGTTTGACGGTAATATGAAACCCATCCGACATCTGTGGCCGTTGCAAGACTGAAATAAACACAACAAATCATTAGGCCAAACCCTGACTAATGATTGGACGGGCTACCTGTCTGTCTACCTACCTACTTGCGCGCACTCTGCCCCTTCACTCAATGCGCATTACTGTAGTTTTGTGGGAGTGGCTTTGAAGGGATGGGGTGGGATATTTTGGTTTGAATCGTGTCAAACAGAAGCTAAAATAGCTAGCTTCGCAAAACTTGGAGTAGTATGAACCTGCAGAATTTGCCTAACCCAGCTTAAATCCTGGAGGGCAATGACCACGTGTTCCATAAGGGGGCGAAAAACAGACATGACCACACGCTTCCTCATGTGTTGGCGCATTTCCTCTACACAGTCCAACACAGTTCATGCTTCCCTCCATATCTATGATAAGGTTTGGATGGGTTTCATGTGATGCTTGGTCTCATGTCACAGAAAGCTTCAATGTATGTCTTGTGCTCGTCTGGGTGTGTTTTCAACATCGACAAACGGTGAGACTATGTCACAGTACACTCCCTATACCCTACTTGCTGTCTCCGGGACAACACATGATGTCTTTCATAAAGACTCACATCCTCAACTAAATCTGAATCAGCAGGAACGAAAAGCATCTAAATATAACCATAGCCATGCAGTAAGGTATACAGTAAGTCACAGATGTCCTGAAGTCTTGTGTTTCTCATTAGCAAAAACAGTGTTATAGCCCTGTTTGCTTCCTGACTACAGTTTCTACAGTATGCACTACCGTATTTTTCGGAAAATAAGCCACATTTTCTATAAACCGCACCCCACCAGAATGGGGGCTTTGTGTTTCTAAATCTGAGTATAAACCGCACTGGAATATATGCCGCACTTGATACGGAAACATTGGGCCTCATTCTCGAACATTTTTGGAAGTTTCTTCTGAAATTTACATTACATTTTACATTTAGTCATTTAGCAGACACTCTTATCCAGAGCGACTTACAGTAGGTACAGGGACATTCCCCCCGAAGCAAGTAGGGTGAAGTGCCTTGCCCAAGGACACAACGTCATTTGGAACGGCTGGGAATCGAACTGGCAACCTTCAGATTACTAGCCCTAACCACTCAGCCATCTGACTCCCCCAACTGAAATGTTTCTTACGGGCTTCGGAAAAACAACGTAAGAAAAAGACATCCGCCAAATTCATGAACGGTTGAAAATGTGTTCCTACGCAGCAGAAGTTTTCTGAGCTGTGCTCCCCAGGAAGAGTTGTCTTAAGTTGAAAGCGCGTCCTCTTGCTCCTGAATTTGCATACATACACGCCCCGACAGCTCCTTATAAGGGCAAGCAACAGCAGTGACGTGTGCAGTCAGAATCGACACAATTAGGGAAGCAACAGGAACGCACGTTATGTCCACGCGAAAAGCAATTGTGCCATATTGTATGCCTAGGGTGCACACTCGTCCCTTTAAATAGGTCGAGTGATCAGTGATAATTGGATGGCCTGGTTGAATTTATATGATATTCAAGTGCAAGTTAAAGGTTTTATTTGTGTGGAATTGTTCTCCACTGGATCTAACAGTGTGCACACAAAGCAAGGTAAATTATTATAATTATTTTAATCCGAAAATGTCTGTAGAGTTGATGTGAACGCAATCACCAACGATTTCTCACAAATTCATTAACACTTATAACACGGAGAGTTTTCTTAAATGCGATTCCCCTTGTGTTTTTTTTAAGGAATCGCATTTGAGACAACTCTGGCCGATTTACGACTGCTATTTCGAGTTCGGAAAGTCTTCTGAAGTTCAGAACAAATCCCAGATGAGAAAACTTTCATGAATGCCAAATGTTTTCCTAAATCCAATTCAGAAGAAATTCCTTCTTAAATTATTCTTAAAGATCCTGTAAAGTGGACCTGGAAACGAGTTTTAAGTTCACCACACCACAGAATAATGTGTTATTAACTACCCATCCAAATTAGAATGAAAAAATAACAGACAAGTATGTTAAATTAGGCTTTGAAATCGTGAAAAAATCAGCAGTCTTCTCTGCTTGAGACTGGGGGGGCGTGTCGCCTGACGGAGCTGAAGCTCCGCCTCTCGCTGCCTAGTGCCTACCTCCGACCCAGATAATGGACGCTATGTCAAGCCGAACAAAACCGTATAGAATTAGAATTTATTTGTTCAATGAGTGAAACATACAGATGCATGTAAATTAAATGTTCCCCTGAGCTGTAACAGTAAAAATGGACACCAGTGAGCTCTCCAACTAGGCTACTTCTAACACATTAGCTACCATTTCACCAAAATACCATCATTCTACACGGAGTAGCCTAATATCAATTTAGCGGTTTGCACTAACTCATAGCAGAGATACCTCTGGAAAAGTTATCTATATAATTATAACAAGCACACAGAACTGAGTGATGAACTGCTG
The DNA here is from genome assembly GCA_023658055.1 of Thaleichthys pacificus. Lineage (NCBI taxonomy): Eukaryota > Metazoa > Chordata > Actinopteri > Osmeriformes > Osmeridae > Thaleichthys > Thaleichthys pacificus. Next base: position 4,701,705 of record CM042865.1, read on the forward strand.
GCGGCGGTGGATGGTCCAGGTGCGACCGGAGGATGAACGGCGATGCTCTGTACGGCTCCGCGCTGCAAGAGAAGCCGTGTGTTGGTGAACCCCGTCTGTCTCTGGTCCATGTTAAAACTGTCCGCCGTGAAATGGCAGAGGCGGCTGTTGGAGTTTATCCGAAGCTTTCCATGAGTGTGGCTCTTCACAAAATCTATCCACCTATTTTTCCTGTCATTATCAATAGGGAACTTAGATGGCGTTGCAGCACAGCTGGAGTTCTTGCATCCAGGGAAGATGCAGTTGCGGGTGGTGGGAGACATCCTGAAGCTAGCTAGCTAGCTGATGTAGGCTACAATAACAGTACAGCAGGAGGAGCCATTCAGTGATCTGACGTATATAGGGCGAAATGACGTGGTTAGGGCATTTTTTGGCTCCGCTCATTAAAACCTGATCTGAAAACGGAGGAGAAACTGTTCTTCGGTTTAACTCCACATTTCAGTGTGACAAAGTTTTAGCGCTTTGCACATGCTTTCAGGAACTCATTTCACACGTATATAATGTACTTAGAAGCAAAACATGGAATTTACTTTACAGGATCTTTTAACTGCGTTCGAGAATGAGGCCCAATGATAAGCAATACATGAGTATAGGCGATCTTACAGCATGCCGTTGTGTAACACACTTCGAAAACTAAAGTAAGTAAGTGCGTAATGTATGTTTTCTATTGCCCGGAATTAACTAATATTTACCTTTAGACGCGTGAGTTCTTAATATTTCCGACGGTCCCCAAAGCGTAAGTTATTTTTCCGAAACGGTAGCTAGCTAGCTTTCGTTAGCTTCCGGGCTAAGTTAGCTAGCATAATACTTGTAGCAACGCTACTACCATGCTAGTGTTACTTGTTAGCATTCTCATTAGTACATTTTGAAGCCATACTAAAGCGTTTGTGGTATAGTTTTTGTCCATCGGAAAATATTCAGTCGGAATGTTCGAAATCGTATATATGCGACGTTACACTGTGAGACCCGCATTCGAACGATCACATATGTGCGACGCTACTCCTTAGCGGGTTTAATAGCATTCACGAAAAGTGTTTCTACTGTTGTTTGTGGTATAAGCCGCATCGAAATATAAGCCTCACCACCACAAGAACATTTTTAAATCGTGGGTATAAACCGCGGCTTTATTTCCAAAAAATATGGTACATTTCGGGGTGCATGGAGATACCAGATTACTTGGGTATTGTGCACCAGGATGAACAACATAACATACAACAATTTAGGCATCCCAGGTGTCACTTGTGCCATTTTCTGATTCACAGTAGGTAATGATGGAAAATTATTAATTAATAAAAAATTATACTAAGCAGCAGACCTTGGCAGGTACGTCTGTCAGTGGCGGGAGTGAAGCCCATTTCACAGTCGCAGCGGTAGCCCCCCGGGGCGTTTAGACACTGGCCATTCTCGCACAGGTCCACGTTCTCCGCACACTCGTCCATGTCTACAGGAACAAGAGCCAGGGGGGGTGGAAGGATGGGTGGGGTGTGCACAGCATTGACATTCCTTTTTTTCTGGGGTTTTTTAAGAGTATAATAAATCCATATATCCAGAAATATATTTTGGCATAAGAATGTGCAGGGGTCTCTGTGTTGGGGTGCCTGTGTGTCACAGTATGTATGAGTGAGTAAAGCCATTGTTTGTGTATCTGTGTTTGTTTGTGTATGTATGCAAAAGAGCAGACAGAGCATGTGTGTGTACTGCATGTACAGTATGGTGTGTCTGACCCACACAGTGTGGGTGTGTATGTGCATGTATTACCTGCACAGTTGTATCCATCTCCAGTGAAGCCCTCAGCACAGGAGCAGCGGTAGGATCCTGGAGTGTTCAGACACTTGGCATTTACGCTGCAGTGGTGTGTCGCGTTGTTACACTCATCCACGTCTTAAAACACAACCATTCACACAACCAGTGAATTATATTAAATAACTGGTTTATATCAGGTGATGTGTTTCTCTGAAATGTAATCCCACCCCATCTGAGAATTTCAGCAAATGTGTCGCATTTGGATTGAATGCCCAGAGCTCTGGACTAATACTCAGAATTCAGACCTACTGCACACTAGTTCCTCTTTCCTTTGCACTCTCCATCAGTGCAATTTGGGATTTCTTTCAAGAAAATGTTATGTTTAGATAATTCTGTTATTATATTAATTGGACGAGGTGACTGGCAAATAAAGTATCCGCCTCAGTATATTAAGGTGTTTCTTAACCATCATTCTCACATGGACATTTATTTCCAAGCAGACAGCTAAGACCAGTTAAGCTATTTCAGACAGAGTGTGAGTCAGGCCACAGTGACTTGTTGAACTCCCTCCTTATCTCAGAAAAAAGGGAAACCAGATTAACTGAAATCTCTGCGATGCATCTCCAGTCCTCTTTCATACCAGACTTAACATGCAGCTGGGCGCTGTCTGTTTCTTTCTCCGTCTGTCTCTCTTCCTCTCTTTCTTTTGTCTGGTCTCTATCTGTACTGTCTCCTTTTGGATTTCGCAGTTTGAATGCTTTAATCCAAAAATACTGTCTTTTCTGGCCTGCTTCTTTCTTTTCTCTTATCCTGTTTGGTCTCCAAGTCTTCCTCTAGTCAAGTCTGCAAACCTGCTCTAAAAGTACAGAGAAAAATGAAGGTTTTTGTCAAACCGCTTCCAATAGATTGGGGCTGAACAAATGGCCTAAACAATGTACAGTATTCTTACATTTCTATCCATAAATTGTCCCTATCTATGCACCTCAGCTTTTCTAAAACACACACATACAATGGATTGAGGGACATCTAAAGGCTCACCTCAGGAAGAATATTCTCTATGTTCAGGCTGGTGCGACCTACCTGTGCACTTGACACCGTTGCCCATCCAGCCTTCACGACATGAGCACCTGAAGGCCCCTGGGGTGTTGACACAAGTAGCCTGGATATCACAGTTGTGGGCCCCAACCTCACACTCGTCCATATCTATGTAGAGAGAGTAGCAGGATAGGGAGCGATAAGTGAGAGAGAGCCTAATTTACTGTCAAATACACATCAATCTATATAACAAATTCCTTTCAAGGGCCCTGAGACTGTTTGTGAGAGAAAACTGTTGAAAGTGTGAAATCAAGTCATTTAAGTTCAAAAACAATAGTTCCGTATTTAAACATTATTTTGAATCTTCATTTTGGGTAGTCATGTTACCATGAGCCCAAAGCGTGGTCGTCAACTATATTTAACATGTGTAATGATGAAGTGCTTAAAAGCCAACATGGTTGTTAGGTTAATCCGGTAATAAATCTCTGAGAGATTAAGGGTTTCGGAGAAAGTTGTGTCGAGGTGCAAGGATGTAATTGATGGGGCACGGGGGGGAAGTGGAAGTAGAATAGTCCTGTTGGGTCCTGCATACTGACAGTAAAACTTGTCTTTCATACACACAAATAAAGACACATACAAACACTCTGATGCACAAAGAGCAGAACAACATGCTTCAAGATGTACAGTACACACACATCACATAAATGAACACATAATTTGTGTGCACACACAACTTGTACAACTCAGAACTTTTCACTCGCGCCACACTTCACACGTGCACACACACACATATATACACACTCACCAGTGCAACCAGAGGTTCCCTTCTTAACAGAGTAGCCAGGCTGACAGTGGCAGATGAAGGACCCCTTGGTGTTCTCACACTCCCCATGCATACAGATGTTGGGGTTCAAGTCGCACTCATTTACATCTAGATGATAGAGGGGGAGAGAGACAGAGTGAGAGGGAGGATGACAGGGAGTGCAAGAGAGAGAGAGAGAAACAGAGCGGGAAAGGTTGAGGGAGAGAGGTATAGATGAGAGAGAATTGAAGGCAAATATCAGATACTTGTTTTCATCAGATGTATTAGCATTCATCATATAGTGAATTCTATAAAGACAGATGGTTTGTGTGGTTTTCTGTGTACTGTAGACAGTAATGAATATGTTAATTGTCATTTAAATTAAAGGCTGATTTATGACTCATAAAACTGCAGACTTTTGAAAACTCAACTACCGAGCTTAAGTTACAAACCGCAAAAGCCATTTGATCTATCCATGTGTGTGTGTGTGTGTGTATGCATGAATGCATGTCAGCACTCTGATGTGTGTGTGTGCTTTGATGCAATGGAAGTGTGCATTTGTGTGTATGAGTGTTTGTTGCCTGTACCTATGCAGGACTTCATGTCCATGGAGGCCATAAATCCATCGTAGCAAAGGCAGTGGTACTCTCCGGGGACGTTGGTGCACTGTCCACCATTGCATACCTCAGGCTCCTCCTCACACTCATCCACATCTGGATAGACAGATATACAGACACGGAGGGCAGACATGAGGGAGGCGGAGGGCATGAGATGGAAGGAGGGACAGATATGAAAGGTGGGGGAGAGACTGGGAATGGAGGGAGAGAGCAGGAGAAGTAGTGGGAGAGAGCGAGGGAGACGGAGGATGAGAACAGGACAGAGAGAGAGATATGAGCAGACATGAAGGGTAAGAGAAAACATACCATGAGAGAGTTTGAATTCCACAGGTAATGGAAATATAGGCGGAAATACAAAAAATACAATAAAACAAAAATAAACAAAAGAAAGATGATTAAAGGGAGAGTGAAAGTGCAAAATCATAAAAAAGAAGAGAGATAGACAGAAAGAGAGAGAGAAAGTGAGAGGAAAAGAGAACAGCTGGTGAGCAGCCGTCTCTCCTGGCAGGGCAAAAACGATGACTCATCATCCATCAGTGTCGGGTGTTTGAAGTCAGAGAGCGGGGTTATACCCAGTATTCTATAGACAATATACTTTTACTACATATCCATCACCTTCACTATGGGCTGAAATGGGTAGGATCCAACAGTCCAGGTGGCTACTGTACTGCATACCACACTGTTGACACTCCACAGTGTGTGTGTTGACGTGCTAGAGAATGTACTGGTCACATTCTCCGGTAAACTGAAGAGGAGTCATTAAGCACTTTTCATGTAAAAAGTTCAGACTAAACAATGGTGTTTTGGCTTTCACTGTCAATTTGAAAATACCTGCTAGGATCTTGAGAACTTGTAAAAAATGTGTTCTGTTTGAACTTTCGTGCCATCTCAGTTGGTCAATCTTCAATCTAGACTTTGTTTACTATGATTATCAAAAGAAGGGACACTTTGATTCTGAGATTCAGAAGGTGTGTGTGTGTGTGTATTTTTTGTTTGTGTGCCTCATGCAAGCGTGTGTGTATTTGCGTACCTGCACAGCTTCTCAGGTCAGGCATCAGCGAGTAGCCTGTGCTGCAGCTGCACTCATAGCTTCCCTCAGAGTTGGTGCAGTGGAGGTCACAGCCTCCGTTCTCTATGGTGCACTCATCAATATCTGGTAGTGACACACGCACACACACAGAGACACCATCAGGCACACACAAAACACATATGCATATTTACCTTTTACATCACAATTGCGAGAAGACCTATGATGAAAACGTATAAAGATTAAATATGACTGTGGCCATCAAAAATGTTTCTTTCCATACCTGCGCAGCCCCGCCTGTCCAGGGTTGCCTGGTAACCAGAGTCACATAAGCAATGGTAGGTGCCAGCAACATTCACACACTTTCCGTGCTTGCAAAGATTGTTGCTCAGCTCGCACTCGTTCACATCTGAGAAGAAATACGTAAGCAAGCATATTACAAGTAAAGTTACAATGTATGATTGTAGATATTATAGCTAGTGTACATAAGCTATAAATAAGAAAACATAATACTGTTCTACATAATGACCTCTTCTTATCTGCTTTCAAAACAATAACCAGTTTTGAGAAATAACACAGATTCCTGAGACTGTGACAGCTAATCTACTCAAACTTTACAACCCATAGCATTTCCCAGAGAGAATCCAAGCTTTGCCTCAGTCACTCAAGGGCAAGTCTTGTCTATGACTTCTGATGCAAAATGAATGACAGCATCAATATTAAACTGAGTCTTGTATAATTTACCAATTAGGGACTTTGAAGCGTCAGTTAGAGTTAATACATTCATTGCAGATACTTGTACAATATGTACTCGTCAAGTGTTCTGTGTTAATTGTGTGTGCTGCAAGGCTGTTTAATATTAGATATTTATGTTGTTCGGTGACTTGTTATTGGTTTATAACATACAACAAATGTTTATTATAAGCAGGGTTTCCTCTAGCCTGACGTTGTCATACTCATAATTCTAGTCAGAATATGAGTCTGATACCGCTCCGTTGGGCTGTGAGTATGGGGCGTGTTTCAACCGAACCCGGAAAAAAATGCCTCTTCACTCAATTGGATAGACCTACAACCAATCAGAGCAACATAGTATGTTGAAAACAAATTCAACCCAAGCGCTCTTTGGTGATGTGGTTGATTACGTTACTGTTGATCATCTGTCCATCATCGTATAAAGCCCGCCCTGACAATTTGATTGGTCCGAACAGCTCGTTCGGACATAGTTTTTCCCCAACCGAGCGACCCCAGACCCAACCAATTTTTTTTGTGGGCGGGCTAAGTTTGGCTGGCACCCAGGCTAGGTTTCCTCATGGACCTTTACTTGACACATGTATTTTTGGCAGTGGTGATTGGTGAGTTCCTCACCCTCACAAGCTGCCCCGTCAGTAGACAGCTGGTGCCCTGAGGGGCACACACACTCGTAGCTGCCTTCTGTGTTCTCACAGGAGCCCCCGCGGCACAGCGACGGGTCCTGCTCACATTCGTCAACGTCTGAGAACACACATCAACAAGACAAGGTTTGTCAGCATACTTTGGTTGTGCGAGATTGAAAAGGGGACCAGAGAAATTAACAGGTATTGGTGGAGGTGTGTGTGTGTGTGTGTTTGTGGGGGGGGGGGGGGGGTTAGAGAGAGAGAGGCTGCAAGACAAAGAGTAAGACATACAGGGACTACTCACCCATGCAGTTCTTCATCATCATGAAGCCACTCTCATAGCCCTGGTGGCACTCACACTCAAAGCTTCCTGGGGTGTTGACGCAAGCCCCTTGACCACACAGGTCAGGAGAGATATGGCACTCATCGATATCTGTATAGGACCATGGGTAGGGGCAAACCACAGGTATAGAATGGTTTGTGTGTAATGTATTGATTGTATATGGTAGGCTACTTAAATATCTTATGATATTGTATCACATTAGTTTCTATACAAGTTAGTCCTATCAACAACTAAACGTGTAAGATACAGTCTAACCTGTACAGTTGCGTTCCTCCATGTCAAGGGCGAAGCCGCCATCGCAGCGACACCTGAAGCTCCCAATGGTGTTCCGACACTTTCCATGAGTACAAATACTGGGAAATACCTTGCATTCATTGACATCTGCAGAGGACAGATTTAACTTGACACAACAAAATACTCAACACAACAACAGCACAACACAAGTTTTTATACTTGATTAATAAGAAATACAAGAAATGTATCCATATAATAAAACACCCAATAAATGTACAATTTTTATAAATCTTTCACTATCATTCACATTAAAACCCTTGCTCTCTACACCAGCCCCCACCCCTCCTCATTTCTAAATTTAATAGAAGGCTCTGAGCAAATCTATAGAATACTAGCTGTCCAGGTCAAGTTTAGTAAGAAAACAGATGTACCTTTATAAAAGGGCCGACCGGTGAGTACATCTCGATTGGCAAAGCCTGGCCCCCGTGGGCACAGGGCCTCATACTGTCTGGTGCCTGGCTCGGGGCATGCCTCACACTCTTTCCCCCAGGCGGCACCCACCGTGCAGCAGCAGGCATCCATGCGGAAGCGCCCGGGCACAGGCTTGGTGCACAAATCCTCATCATGTGTCAGGTAGCAGTGCTCTGAGCGAATGTCTACGAAATGGGGGAATTGAAGTTTAGGTTTGATGGAATATCAGCAAGGAAGGTGATGCCACCAACTGCCGAAATAACTTCATGAGTCTTTCCAAACGATTCCATGTTTTGGCACCAAACTTCTACAGTTTCTAACAAATATAATCATCATAAAAATTAAATCTCAATACAAGCAACTCACTTAATCAAACTATCTAGGAACAAACAACACTATCTCCTTTGTCAAGCAGTCTCATGTCAACACCAACAAAGACCATAAAGTGAAAACAACCTCAGATTCAGTTTAAGATTCAGATTATTACATACCTACACAAACCCGGCCAGTGAAGTCCAGTGTAAGACCCTCGGGACACTGGCACTTAAAGGAGCCCTTAGTGTTAACACAGCGCCCGTTGGGACACACGCCTGGGAAGACTTCACACTCATTTACATCTGCAAAAACAATAATATGTGAGAAACATTTCTGTGACTACAAGAAGAGAGATTTCCACTGAATACGGACACATCAGCTTCCAGATGGGCAAAACACTAAGCCTTTAAACAGTGAAAGACCATATGTTGGTGTTGGAAATTCATTTTGACTAGACAGAACAGACTGAAAATAAATCTACATTGTAATAGATTAATACAAGTTTCTTTAAATTCATAACTTCTACAACGCTAATGTTAGACATATTTTTTTTAAATGTACAATTCCACACACAACCAACTTATTGTTCTGTAAGTAAACACAATCCCTCATTCCAAAGCTATGATAAGACCTGTTGATGGATGAATAGTTCAACTTCAAGTCTTTTATTGTCAGATGCACAGAACAACACAAGGTCAGAATAGGGGTTGATGGGGATGGAAATGATTATACCCTTTATATGGAGTACATCATGTCCTCATGTCGACAATTTGTATTTTCAAGATTGGAAAATATCCAAAGTAACAGTTTTTGGTCAAAGAGTGAAAGGACACTGACCCTGAAAAGTCTGAGGTAATATACTTTTATTCACCACAATCTGTAGTTTATTTGTCTTTGTAAAGAGCATAGAAGTTCTGTCACATGCCCGTGAAATGAAAATGGGGTTCATTTCAGTTGACTTGAGTTTGAGGAGGCTACCTTAAGTAACCAGGGACTCCTCCTCAAAGAGTCATGTGTCAACATAGAAACAGTGAGCTCTTCAAAAACACATTCAACAAAGAGAAAGGTTACCTTCACATTTGACTCCTCGTGGCCTGGCATAGCCTCTGGAACAGATGGGATCTTGGAGAAGAAAAAAAATCTTAATGTGAAATGTCAAAGCCATTAACTCACCAGAGGTCTCATTTCATGACTGAGTTGTCCAGCTCCCATATTAAAAAGTGTAAAAAAAAAAAATGAAATAGGGGCCACGGTTCAAATCACAAGTGCAACCAGAACATAGGGGTAGAAATGCAAGAGTGAAAAGGGAACACTGTGCTTTGGGGTTAAATACGCACTGGTAGAAATAAAGAAGTGGAGCTAAGAAAATAACTGAGATTTACAGTGATAGTGATAAATTAGCCACAACTGCATAAAACTATCAAATCTTCCTGAAAGGAGTAATTTGTGGTGCACCATAAGTAAGTTAGTAAGTAAAGGTTATTTGTATAGCACCTCTCACTGATAAAAATCACAAAGTGCTTCACAACATGGGAGTCAGGTGGCTGAGCAATTAGGGAATCGGGCTAGTAATCTGAAGGTTGCCAGTTCGATTCCCGGCCGTGTCAAAATGACGTTGTGTCCATGGGCAAGGCACTTCACCCTACTTGCCTCGGGGGAATGTCTCTGTACTTACTGTAAGTAGCTCTGGATAAGAGCGTCTGCTAAATGACTAAATGTAAACAACAAAATGCAATACAAAACCACAACTTAAGACATTTTAAATAGAAAACATAATGTGAATATTTCTGTGCGTGGGTATTTTTCAAGTTTTGGCCGTACGCCATCTTCTGGTATGTAAGCTGCGCAATCTTTTATACATGAGGCCCCAGGATTTTATATTGAATTGTATACTGGACTGGTAACCAGTGAAGTGATGCTAAAACAGGTGTGATGTGTGCTCTTTTGTTAATATGAATTAAAAGCTTTGCAACAGAGTTCTGAACAGCCTGGAGACGGTCAAGCTCCTTTTTACTCAAACAGGTAAATAGACCTACAGTAATCTAAACGAGAGGAAATAAAAGCATGAATAATCATCTCAAATTCACCCTTTGACACTTGTGTTCTTAATTTGTAAATAGTCCTCAGTTGGAAGAAACAGTTTCTAACTACCGTATTTCTTCGAATAAACGAACGTTATTAACTAACGTTCATTTTTGGTGCAGCGTTAATTCGAGGGTGGCGTTTATTCGAGGGCGGCGTTTAATTAGTAAGAGAGATTTTGTGAATTGTAGCTGCAGTGCAGCCATAAACAACTTCGTTGCTGGCATTGTGACAAATGAATCATGCAGCTAAAACAGGGGTTTCATTTAGGCTACTACCGCTGACCTCCTTGTGTATTCTTTGTTTGTCTATGAGTGCGGCAACTCCCTTTCTCATTGGCTATCAATTAGGTGTGCGTTGGTAATACAACTGTCTCAGATACAAGTGTTCTACATTGTGTAGAAATCTGAAGCAGCATGCCTAAACGTTCATACACGTTAGCTTTCAAACAGAAAGCTGTGCAGAAAGTTATGTACAAGTGTAATAAATACTGGGGTTGAATTTAACCAATTAAATAACGCTTTTCCCAGTGCAGCGTTTATTCGAGGGCGGCGTTTATTACACAACGTTCATTTTTGGTGCGCTGTTTATTCGAGGGCGGCGTTTATTCGAGGGCGGCGTTTACACAAAGAAATACGGTAATTGTGAGTGATGCCCCAAGGACATAGCTGAATCAAAAACAACACCTAAGCTCCTGAGGCTCGGCTGGACAGATGAGCCTAACGGGGCATTCACACTGCAGCGGAGTTGGCGGCGCGGGGCGTCGGCTTCCAATTCATTTTCAATGAAACCAGGCGTTGACGCTCGCGTAGGGCACTGTGGGAAGGCGAGCGGAGCGGAGCAGAGCGTTGAGGGAGTCAGGTGGCTGAGCGGTGAGGGTATCGGGCTAGTAATCTGAAGGTTGCCAGTTCGATTCCCGGTCGTGTCAAATGGCGTTGTGTCCTTGGGCAAGGCACTTCACCTTACTTGCCTCGGGGGGAATGTCCCTGTACTTACTGTAAGTCGCTCTGGATAAGAGCGTCTGCTAAATGACTAAATGTAAATGTTGAAAGTTGAACTTTATGTAAATGAGGAGCGTGAAAACGCTAGCGTTGGCCAATTGGATTGGTTTCTTGTAACGTAGCAACCGTTGGTCATGATAAACATTTCTAGGTTTCACAATTTCGAGATGGAGGAGAAACTTTTCGTATGTGTCTGCACACCCAGTTCTGTTCAGAACAAAGTTACTAATGTGACGAGCCTGAATTTAAAGATTACATTAAACTAATAGTGCATGGTTGCCGATGTCGTCAGTGTCCCTAGTGTGTTTTTATAACCTACTTTTAAATTCAGTCTCGTCACATTACGTGACTGTTCTGTGCCACTGCTAGCTCGCTAGCCCAGCCTACAAACGACTGGTTGAGTGACCGGTGGCGTAACATGTAACGTTATTCTACTGTAATCTTGCACTAGTTAAATTCGGTATTTTGATTGATATTGTGAGTACATGAACCCAAATCTGCACGCTTGGCCATGACAACAACAGTGACCTTAGAGAACTACAACTCTGTATTAACTTGTCTAACACGCCCCCGAGCGTGGGGCACTGTGGGAAGGCGAGCGGTGCAGAGCGTTAAAAAACGCTGCAGTGTGAACGCCCCGTAAGGGTGCTTTCATACCTATTAGTCCGTTTGCTTGGTCCGAATCAGTGGATGAGTTGCTAGTTTTTTTAATTTTTCATTAGGTCCGGTTAGTTTTCACACGGTCCTGTTTTAAGCGAACCAACGTTTGTAAAAAAATGAAAGAAAAAGCTGACGTTTGTAAAAAACAATGACACGTGGTCATACAGATTGTTAATGTATTGGACAGAAAATGTGTGATGGAAAATCGCTTCCTTGTCACGAAAAACAATGGAGTAACAGCAGCGTATTGCGATTGCAATACTATCGTGCACAACCAAGTTTTTTTGGGTTGCTCGTTGGTCTTTTACTCAGGATTATATCCAGGTCATCAAACCATGGGAATTATTATTTTTTGTCCGATGAGCTTCCACTTTTCCATAGAACATCACACACTTTTATGTATGGCTGCCTAAGCTTTTTACTTTCAACCGACATTGGTCCACTGTGGAATAATGACCCTTTATTTCAGTATATCACTAAATAATTTAAATACTTCGCTATTCTTGTGTGTCTCCACAAGTATCTCTGCAATATGATTATCTGCCCATATTCGCAGAAGAGCCTTCACTTCATCATTCCCCCACGTTTTCCCTCAACTAATTTTGCTGCTAACGAGTGGCACGGCTGTCTCTGCCAAGTGTCAACATCCTTTTTCAACCCACAATGCACTACATTTTGGTTTGCTTCCTGGAATAGGTCAATATTATGTCCGATTACGTTCACACCTAAAACGAACCGAACCATGGTTCACTTGGAACCGGACCGAGTCCCGTCTTTTTAGGGGGACCATGGTTCGGTAGTTTGGTCCGCACCAGAGTTCGAATGTGTGTTCTCACCTCTCCAAACGAACCGGACTTTCAGAGAAAACGAACCATGGTCCGATTGAAACGGACTGAACATGTCAGGTGTGAAAGCACCCTAAGTCACCAATATGCTGCTTTATCTGAGGGATTCTACTTTCAGGGGCAATAATTACTGTTTCTGTTTTATCTGAGTTCAAAAGCAAAACGTTGCCACATAACCACTGTTTGATACTAGTCAAGCAGTTGATTAAAGAAGACAGTTTATAGAACTCAGTTTCCTTAAACAAGCAGTACAATTGAATATCATCCGCATACAGATGGTAAGATATGTCGCTAAATTGACTAATGATCTGTCCCAGAGGAAATATGTACAAGAGGAACAGAATAGGTTCCAAGACAGAACCCTGAGGTACCCCACACAACAACTCTGCAGTTTCAGACATGATCTGATTCACATAAACACTGAAGCTTCTACCAGAAAGGTAGGATGAAAAACATTTGAAAACTGATACAGACATCCCAACCAGATCACAATCTATTGATCATAATATTATGATCAATAGAGTCAGAAGCAGATGAGAGGTCCAATAGTACTAAAACTGCATATTCCTTAGAGTCAGCTGATATAATAATATCACTAAAAACTTTAAGTAGTGCAAATTCCGTGGAATGATTTTTACGGAAACCAGACTGGAACTCGTGATTCTCTAAGAAAAGGGTGAGTTTTTCTGTTACAACTTTTTCTAGAATAGATGGGCATAAGGGCATATCATCATCATTAACTTGTCAGGGTGCGGAACACATTGCATTTGTCATCCTTTTGTCTTTGAGGGAAGACAAACATGACTATTTCTATAAAGCTTTTTGCGGCTTGTGGTTGTGGGGTTGTGGTTGATTACATTATTGGTCAACGATGTTTGACCCAAAATCAGAGAGTGAATATCCAACTGTAGGGTTTATGTCAATAGAGGAATGACAAAAGCAGAGATTGAATATTTACAGCACTGGGCAGTGTGTCAGACTACTTGAAAACATATGGCACGTGTAATCTTCTAACCACTGTTGTCATAGGGAAGGCATTAATTTGCCTTCTCTACAAAGCCAAGGTTAATCACTGACTGCATGACAGGCACTGTACACTAGTATTCTAAATATTGTTGTAAGTGGCAGTTCTTTAGATATGGTTATCTTAAGATGTCAGTGAGACACACAAACAATGATTCCTGGAATTGTAGATAGTATAGTATTGTAGATCTAAACTCACTCCTCACATTACAGCTATCCTAGCTGGTCGGCAGTGGCTAACCTGATAGATGCGGGTCACGGCACCAATGTAACCGGTGGCTGAGCGGTTAGGCAATCGGGCTAGGAATCAGATTCCCCGGCCATGCCAAATGATGGTGTGCAAGGCACTTCACCCTACTTGCCTCGGGGGAATGTCCCTGTATTTACTGTAAGTCGCTCTGGATAAGAGAGTCTGCTAAATGACTAAATGTAATGTAACAAACGTGATCATGCAAGCTTTGTTGATAGGCACACACACATCCTCACTGCCCATCACTGGACTCTAACTCGGGCCCACCGACTCAGCAAACAACCAGCTACGCCAACAAAAAGCTAGATTCTCGCTGGCGTGGGTGATCAGTACTTTAGCCAATCCACATTGACTACACCGATAGTGACATTCAATGCTATGTAGGCTTTAGTGCCAGCTCAACATGGCTGAACGAGATCCATCGCGAAACTGGCGGATAATAATTTTTGGGGATCTCAAAGCGCATCAACCACTGCGCCGCACGTCCTTGGGTCCTGAAACGGACACCTGCAACATTACACAAAAACGCCGCAAATTTTTTACATTTTATAAACTTTTCTAAGGGTGCCATGACTGAAAAAAGGTTGGGAAACACTGCTCGAGATAATCGTACACTTCCCAAAATCCCTCTATAAAACCACACTGACAGACAGAGATTCCTTGTATTATTGTAGAGATTTTGCCTCTGTACTCCAGAGTCTACATATATTTTTGACAGCCCTGACACCTAATGGAAGAGTAATAATCCACAGCTTGCATTAACGCACAACAAAATAGAGGATTAAGGGGGTCTACGATAATAGCTGAGCACTGCTGTATGGAAATTAAGAAAGGCTGTTAAATAGGAAGATTGCTTACCAATCTCACACTGCTCACAAGGACTGCCCCAGGCCGCTCCCAGGGTGGAACAGCACTCAGACTTAAGAGTGTCCCCATTGATGTTGACCTCGCAGCGGCCATCTTGGATGTTCAGCCAACAGGTCCCCTTCAGACTGTCTGTGGTGAAAAAACATGGTTTTCATAAACACTTCTAGGCTAGTGGTCCTGTTCAGTAATTATGGGAAGAAGATGATAATTCCCATGTCATCTATACTCTTAGATTTTTAGACAGATAGCCTTAATTGACATGGTAAAATATAGTACCATAGCATAATTAACTCAATGTTGTTTTAAAATGTCGGAAGCTCTTCACTATTTCTTGTCAATGCAAAAGGATGCTGACTCATACAGTGCTCATACCTATACAAATGAGAGCAGTGGTGTCCAGCTTGCTGCCTGAGGAGCACTCGCAGATGAAGGAGCCGGCAATGTTCTTACACACACTGTTGACACAGGGGCTGCTCTCACACTCATTCAAATCTGTAAACAAAGAGAGGGATGTGGTGGGGGGTTATGAAAGGATATCTTTCAAAATTTCTAGAAAAAGGGGCACCCTGGTAGGTCACTGGAGAGGCCTGGGTTTGAATCCAACCCAGGCCCTTTACCGCAAGAAACACACACACGTCTTCCTTTTTTACAGAATTTACAGAAAAGGGTGTTGCCTTTGCCCCCGATCAGTAGTTAACAAGATAATCACTTACATGCAGTGTATGTGCACGTCTACTTCTGCAAACTGGAACAAATATGGTATTGTCAGAGTGCAGACTGGCTCAATTATTGATGCAGCAGCATTTATACATTTATCAGTGGTTCAGTAATTGATTTATGTTGACAGTTTTATCAACTGGACTTTTATTAACTGTTGTAACTATTGTGAAGCTTTGGACAGAAGTTTGGCTTGGAATAAATAATAATTATGTTAATGTTATATATTCAACTAATTGTGTAATTTTTTTTAAAGAAATGTGATGTTTATGTATAGCAGTTTCAGTTGGAATCCTGTGTTGCTTCGCACACAAAAACATGTGTCTGTGTTTTGTCAGAGTTCTTTAGCGGTGAGTCTCCAGACAGTTTTTTGTCAAGTCACTGAGATCACAGTAAGTCAGTTGGTAAGTTGGCAAGTGTGAATCATAGATTTTTAGCTTGGTAGTCACTTCTGGCACTGCTGGCGCAGACAGCTAAATGAAATCAAAACACACAGTAGGCCTATTCCATGTGACTCAGTTCCTTCAGTACTCACACACATGAAAGTGTGCCTCATTCTTGGATCTCATGGAATGTGGATGTGTCAGAGCTGACAATAACAGTTTCCAGTGATTAGGAAATTTGTCAGACAGGGAGTTTGACAGGCATTCCTGCTTGGGAGCATGTGGGGTTATCAGAAAATGGGAATAGCATGTATAGTGAAAAAGAAATGAATGCAGGGAAAAAAAGTAGTTTGTTAAAGGAACTGCCTAAGTTTACAAGGAACAGATGTCATTGTAAAAATGTGTCCCTCTCACTCCCAGGCCTTCCAAACATCCTTTGGTGTTTATCCATCCCCCGACCTTGAGCATGTCAACAGCACTAAGGACCTCAATGCCCAAATCAAGAGTCTGTGGTATCTACTGTAGTTTACTACCAGTGAACCAGCAAGTTCAAACAGACTAGATAGAGATTATGCTCTCTTCCTTGAACCACAGATGCAGAAACTGCAAACATGCCATAAAAACCACACGCTAGGCTTCTTTAGAAGCAGATCATATGTCTGCCTCTCTATATTGTTGCCTGGATTGAGCTCTGGTGTATATATTATTTGGCTGTTTTTCACTGGTAAAAGTCCTTCTTCCAGGACTGACCTCACAGAAGAAGAGAGCAAGGCCCCCTGTGGAGATCACTGTGGCAGTCCCTATGGAGCAAGAGGGAACACATTTTCACAGCCAATTAGACCCATTAAGTAATTTCCCCTCTGTTGGCAGTGAATTCCTCCAAGGCTCAAGAGGAATTGAACTGGGCCTCTGGCAGGAGCTTAGTCACGATAAAGTCAGGGGCTTAGCTGGAAGCAGGCTTTTTGGTGAGCATCCTTCTTTAATGTTTTAGCTCTTTCTGTAGCCAGGGGGGGGGGGGGGAGAATAGCTAGGATGACCTAACTGTTATTGGGATTGAAGCACTTACAGTACAATGTGACTGGGTTATCAGATGTCAGGTTGATTTCCCTTAGATTCCCTTTTATAGTTCTTAACTTTAACAAGAAAGGAGACTGCGTTCCAAAAGTCTTGAAGGTCGTTTTCCTGGCCTAAAAAAAATCTTTGGGTCCTTCATTAACCATAAGAATAAAATGCAACAAAGTCACATAATAAGAAACTTGTGCTTGCATGTGTGTGCATATGGGTGGATAACTTATAGAATGTTGCTGGAGGACGACTTCAAACAAACCATCTGTTTCAGATATGAGCTTTGAGGACTACTGAAATAGTCAACTGTAAATCCCGTCTGCGCTACAACTAGATAAGGATGCAAGGGATAACAGATAAATAGAAACATCACCATGCCCTTTTGGTTTGCTTTGGTTTTGCCAAAGGTTGATTTGAACCTAGAAAATTCCTTACTGTTCATTACAAATTCTCTAATTCAAATCTATTGTGAAATCTTGACATAGTTCCACAGTCTTTCTGTCCAATCTAAACTCACCTTCACATGTCTCAGAGTCCTGCCTGAAGACGAAGCCCTTGGGACAGGTGCAGCTGTAGCTCCCTGGAACATTCCGGCAGAGACCGTTGTCACAGAGCAGACGGTTCACCATGCATTCATCGATGTCTGGACAACAGAAAAGCACACAAACCAAGAAGGTGCCTTTGTCACGTCCAAGTAACTCTGGACCCCTCATGTCAATGAATGAACCAAGAAGGATGGTGGGCTGGTGGAAGATTTAGGACTGTCAAAAAACAAAGGGACTGCAGATGGAGTAGTTGAGAATGCAGAACATTTTGGGGTTAAGTTGTTTTGAGCTAGTGTCCTACCAAGCATTCATCAGTATTAGAGAGAGAGAGAGAATAGCAGACTTCTTGGAGGAGGATGGACATTTTGGATCTAATTGAATAATGATACTCACACACTTTTCTCATTTTCTGCTAAATGGTTCAGTCTGTTCATAAAACCAGAACAGTCAAAGGCCATGAAAACACCTTGGTTTCTCATAGATTTCTATATTTGATGCATGGGCTTTATGAGGACCAATTAAGTACTGTACATATTAGCACCAAGGTGAACCTTTCATCTGTGTTAACCAAGCGCCCCAAAACGTGTGCTTCCACATGTCTAGATTGATTGTAAGTTTTCTGTTTCCAAAGGGTACAGGACTGCCAGCTTGAGCTCCAAAGTCAGACAGAAAGGGAAGTTGGAGAGCTTATAAAGCTGGCTATAATTGCACTGTGGAAATAATATCCCGTAAAACTCTTTCACAGAACATATGGGGGAGCAAAGGGATCCCTGCTGCAGAGCTTGCCGGTAGCAAAAGTAAAAGTGTTCTTAGAATTTTACAGGCGGACATTAGGTCTTTGACAGCGTACTGAAATTCCGACTTTTGTATTAACCTATACTGTTAACACGTGATGCAATTTAATTACAAAACAATTCCTGTGTATATGCAATGTTTTACTATAGGTATTGCTGTGTAGTTACTTGGTTGTCAATGTAACCTTAATGTTAAGTGTTGCCAGTATTTCTAAAAACACCTATGTTTGGGTGACATTTCACAGTGCTCTCAGCATGGGTGGGTCCATCAGTTTACAGAGTTTATAGTAGCTGCAAAGCTTAGCTTGTTTGTCCAAAGCCAAGTCTGTTGGCTTTTTTCTCTTCCTCTCTCCCTCCCTCTCACTCTCTCCAGCTTTTCATAAGTCCTGCCATCAGTCCACAGGTCTTTGGCAGTGTGTTTCAACATCTTTAAAGTGCACGTTTAAAGTTATCTTCCTGTCTGTTTCCCCCAGCCAGATACACACATGATGTCATTTGAATGTGCATGAAAGGTGATTTGTCCCAGCGGTGAAATGTAGCACAACCAAGTCAGCCCAAGGAGCAGCACTGGTATAGTGTGGATATTGGGGCTGGCTTCTGGTTTCACCTAGGGATGCACCGATCCGACTTTTTCAGTCCCGATACCGATACCGATTCCTGGGCTTTGTGTATCTGTCGATATCGATACCGATCCGATACCGTTGTTGAATTAATAATAAACTGTATACCTCCCACCTTATACCTTCCTTCCATCATGTGGAAGAGACTAAATTTGGCACCAGACTTATCTAACTAAGACATAACAGATGTAATGTACTGAATTCTTATTTATTTGTTATTTAAAAAACAATTTCATTAAAAATGCGAAAATAGAATGTAATCAAATGTATTAAAATAAATAAAATGTAGCAGTAGAAACAAAATAGTGTAATGGTCAAACATAGTAATCAAACAGTAATCAAACATTGTAAACATGTTTAAAAAAAAGATTTAAATTCTTATTTATTCGTTGTAGCTGGTGTGTGAACCATGGACGTTTTTAGCTCGAAGCATTGCACCGTGCGGTGTACAGCTCGTGTCCAACCAGTGGACAGAAACTTAAAAGCAACATGGAGCGAGCTAAAGAGTTGGCTGTGTGGAGATATTTCACGCTTGCAACGCCAACTAGTTTGTCGGCTGTTTGCAATGTCTGCAAAGTAAATGTTTTGAGGGGTGGTGGTAGTACTGCAAAGTACAATAGTACCAATTTAATCAAGCACATCCAAAAGCACAACGCTAGGAGCACGCCGAATTCCTGCAGCTCAACGACTCTACTATACTGTAGAATCTACAGTGTAGAACGAGTAGCGTCGCACATATGTGATCGTTCGAATGCGGGTCTCACAGCGTAACGTTGCATATGCGATTTCGAAAATTCCAACTGAATATTTTCCGATAGACAAAAACTAAGCGACAAACGCTGTATAGCTCAATATGTACTAATGAGAAGGCTAACAGGTAACACTAGCATGCTAATAGCATTGCTTCGAGTATTTTGCTTGCTGTGGGCACCATCGGAAATATTTAGAACTCACGCGTCTAAAGGTTCGGTTAGCTCATGCTGCTGAAAATTTACATAGAATGTGCTGTGAAAAAAAGGATAGATCGGCTAGTGGATCGGCTAAATTTTCCGATCCCCGATCCAGCTATTTTGTCAATATCGGGGCCGATATCCGATCTTAGTATCGGATCGGTGCACCCCTAGTTTCACCATGCTCAGACTGTCTGTAGTTTCTTTGATATTTTGACTATTGTACTGCTGCTCTGCCTTTAAATATGTTTCTCTCCCTGCTTTAGTTTGTCCATGCTACCATCGTGCATGACCCTCTGCATCCCCGTCACTGCCCGGTCTTCATGGTTTTGTCTCCTTCTGCCTCTTTGGTTTGTTGTCTGGCTGGGTCGTTGGCCACCTCCACAACTGTCTGGACTCTATGGGGGGAATTCTGTTCATGCTGCAGGGCTGACGCCCATTGATTATTGATCTCCCCATAGGGTCTAAGTGCCACTTGTCGCACACTTATCGTCAAATACTATTTCATAATTTGTACAATAAATAATCACTTCACTCATTCAGTGGACCAATATAAAAGTAAAGTAATCAAAAACATGTAAAATACACATCAACATGTCAGATAGGTCATGCAACACTAAGACTGGTCAAGAACGGAAATACATTGCAGGAATGTACCAAGGCCCAGATAATTCTACAGTCAGGGACTTGCATCAAAGTAAAAAAATATGTAGTTCTTAACTATCTGTACAGTATGGGACAGTCCAGTTCTCATATTAAAACTCTGTTTACACTTACCCACACAGTTCTTGCCGCTTTGGTCTGACTCGTAACCGGTGTTACAGATGCAGCGGAAACTGCCTCTCAGGTTCTCACATACTCCGTTACCACAGATGTCAGGGTCCAGGCCACACTCGTTGATGTCTAGACCGAGATGCAAACATGGGTTTTACAGAGGGATAGTACTGCTGTTTGGGGTTTTTATAGGAATCTGATGTTGCTTCTATAAGTGCTACAGGTGAAATACTTTTTGGAGGACTTGGATGTGATTGTATGTTGATGTTGAATTATGATATTACCTGTTCCATCTACAGTGAAGCCAATTCCACTTCCACACAATGCCTGAAACTCAGCTAAAAAACAAAAAGTTCTGATGAGAAAACCATAGCAATATATGAATAAGAGCCAGGTGCCATTCATTCTTCAGGTCACCAAAGAATTTACCTTTATGTTTTGAAAAACCAAGAATATTTGTGGTTAGTAGACATCACACATTACTAAACTATCAGTTACTGTAATACGTCATTTTATTACTAAACTGATGTCAAGGACCAGAGAGAAACTAGGCATAACCAGTCTTGTCCTTTCTTGGCATGTCCTAAATCACAGAAGTTCATATAATTTCTTAGGCCATCTTTTGAAGGAACAGCCGGAGCAATAAGTCCCTGGATTGTATTGTGTGTGAGAGAGAAAGAGATAAAGACAAAGAGAAAAAGGGTTATAGATGTTAAGGAATTTCACTTTCATGTTGGTGACTGAAGGGACCACGCAGCAAACATATGTATCTCATTGGGTTTGCTTTTCAACAAAATCAAACCAAGTTGACAACGTATGAAGGTATTAGAAGGCTGAACCACGGAATTTGTTTGGGTTAGTAAAAAAGGCCCTTCAATTCCTGTAGAAGTCTTTTGATTTATACGCCCTTCAACTATTCTGCTCACAAACAAGGCACTGTCCATCAAAGGTGAACAAAATGAGTTTGTAATTCATTCACCATGAATATAATTTTTCAATTTTCGTTCAGCAGACGATTCTATACACAGCAAAGTACAGTACAGGGGGATGTGACCCTGCAACTTCCTAAGTGTTCTAACCACTGAGCTACATCGTCCGCTAAAGAGTCATGAACCCTGCCTTGCAACAAGTTTTTGAATTAAACCCTTTGATAATGCAAACTATATGAGTAAAAAGCAGAGCCAAGGACTTAATAGCAGGTGCTTAATACACTTATACCCCTGTAACTAATAAATCAACAATTTGAGCACAAAATAAATTCTCTAAACTAGTTGCCTTACCCTCAATCTCAAAAAGTACATAATTGTATGAATAAATAATGAATTGAAGTAGACTGTAATCGTGTTTATGCCTGCATGTAGAAGAAGCATAAATTGTACCAGAGTTCTTGGCAGGACAGGATTGGCATGGCTTTCCAAAGCTGTAATCACTGCTGGCACAGCAACATTCAGACTTGGTGACTGCTCCTTGAAAGGGTTGCATACACACACCCTTCTTTATGGCTCCATAGCAGGTACTCCGCATGTGTGTATCTGGTGGAGAGATTAAGATGTATATATTAAGAGAGATTAATACCCAGATATGAAAATGTACAGTAGACCATAAAGCTATAGATTCATGAAATTATAAAAAGGATATATATATATTCTTAAGTACTTTGAATGGCTTGGAGGATAAGGCAACCTCATCCAACACCAAGTGTATCATATTGTTATAATCAACAACATCCAGTGTTTATATTACAAATCACCATTCATGGCATGTATCGCCTGTCAACTGCAAATATTTTTGTGAGTGCTGAGGATTTGACTTGTCGCTTTGGATTTTCATTCATTTGTCCAAAAATAATTTGTATTAATTTGTGAATGTAGTGCATGTCAGTGTCTAGCTCTCCCTCCACTATGTCATTTCCTGAGGAGTGAAGCATCATTCATTTGTACTAAAGACAAATGTTCTGGCAAGCAGGAGTCTGAAGTGTTTTCTGACTCACTCACTGTGAGCCATAAGGTCTGCTCTAGATGGGGTGATTTGCAAAATAGCCCATGGACTCTCATTCTAGCTGAAATCTGAAACAGCTTGTGGACAGTATTGTCTCTTGCAAGCTCTGTCGAGAGGAATCCAGAGCCCAAGTAGGTATGTGTTTTTGGTGTGTGTATGTATTTTGTATGCTTGTATGGGTTAGTGTGTACAGTGCCTCTTTAAATGCCAGCATACTGGATAGATGTGTTGGATGTGTGTGTGTGTGCATGTGTGTGTCCTTACCCACGCAAAATCGTCCATCCACCCCTACAGCCAGTCCAGCCAGACACACACACTTGAAGGACCCCTCTGTGTTGATGCAGCGACCGTTCATACAAATGCCTTGAGTCTGACACTCGTCAATATCTACAATAGAAAATCAGAGTGGCTGTACAGTGAGAGAATTCACAGAAACCTCTTCCCTAGAAGTCCATTCTTTCGGTTTGATGACGGACTCATGGTAGACAGCTGCTGTTGTATTATTGGAATGAATACTAAGTGTATCACATGCACTTAGTTTTACGGGATGCACTTAAATTCACATTTAGTCATTTAGCAGACGCTCTTATCCAGAGCGACTTACAGTAAGTACAGGGACATTCCCCCCGAGGCAAGTAGGGTGAAGTGCCTTGCCCAAGGACACAACGTCATTTGACATGGCCGGGAATCGAACTGGCAACCTTCAGATTACTAGCCCAATTCCCTAACCGCTCAGCCACCTGACTCCCACTTCGCACTTCTGGAACGTCTTGCCGTAACTATAAAAATGTCTGGGTCATGTTCAAATTTGCAACATCCAATGTCCGTCCTACAAATGAGAATGTTTATTTGTATCTCTACAGATACAAATATTATTGACCATTGCATGAAGTCATCCCCGCACCCGCATCACCCAACCCTGGATAAGAGAATTAGTGTACCTGTGCAGTAACGTCCACTCGATGCCAGGGTGAACCCGGGTTTGCAGACACACTTAAAGCTACCGTCCTCGTTGATACACATGCCATTCAGACACATGTTGGTGGTAGCACATTCATCATGGTCTGAGGGGTGAAAGTTCATTCATGGAGTCAAACATGTGAGTGCTAATACAAACTCTGGATTATGACCCCTTACTGTGGGTAAGTACTATGAAGGATGAGGTTGGTGAGAAGATACATCAGATCTCTATTCATTTGCTTCTGCTAAACCAGACGGACTGTACCAGGATAGTCCAGGATTGTCATCTTATGATCAAACTCTTGTTTGGTAAAAAAAAAAAAAAAGACTTATTGTAATGTCAGAAATACTAAAGTACAGACTGAAAGTCCACCAATAGCGCCTTACATTATTGTCTATTGTATCTTGCATTTCTTTGTAAAACTAAATATGGGAACTACATTAATCAGACTTCTGTCTCCAATATAGTTTTTTTCAAAGACAGAAAGAACAGTGTTCATGATTCATGATTTTCTAGTCTCTCTAATCCTGCCCCAATTTCCCCTATTCCCCATTCCTATCTTACCGACACAGTTCCAGCCATTGGAGGTGAGCTGGAAACCTGCATTACAGATGCACTGGAAGCTGCCTTCTGTGTTGAGGCACCGTCCATTCTTACAAAGCACCCCATTGTGCAGGCACTCATCAATGTCTACACAGAAAATTATAAGATTGCAGTTAACAGCAGTATGCTCGTAAAAACACTTTTGCTCTACAGAATGTAAAAATTATTGTAATTGTGGTTGCTAGTTGATCAAGTTGTTGATGAATTTGATTTAGAAAGAAATATCAAGTCATGCTACTATATCAAGGTATATTTCTCGGAAACCAGTTTATTGTACGTAACTTTCTAAGTGGCACGTACTGTCACATCTGGAGACTCACCGACGCAGGTCTGCTTGCCAGGAGTCCTCTGAAAGCCAGTGTGACATTTGCAGTAGTAGGAGCCAGCTGTGTTGACACAATTACCATTGGTGCAAGGGTCCGAGGAGCATTCGTCTACATCTGGGAACAAGGAATGGACGTGCTTAACAGGCAACTGGAAGCAGAGTAAATATTGAGACCCATCCTGTGTAAAGTGGTACCTTTCTATACCACCCCTTTGTTAGCTCTTGATCCAATGCTTTAAATATGCTTTTGTACAATTCTGACATGACACAATGTCCCCAGTTAACCAATTAACTATATATTGTCATCAAGGGAAGGACATCAGTTCTTTCTATAGCCCTTTTATGCTTTTTGCTACAGTATGTGCAAATGTATTGGGCTAACCCTAACCTTGCTGTGTACAAGCGCATTACCTGCACGTTCTGATGGGTAGCAAAAAAAATTAGGATTTAGATCCAAAATCACCAGGGGTCGTATTCACAAAACATCTTAAGGCTAAAAGAACAACAGCCCCATTCCATGCTTGTAGCTTTTCTGCAGAATTGCAAGGCGCTACATTCCTGCCTTCAATAGCCTGTGTAAAAGGGGCTTCTGATATGCTAAGACAGGTAATGGTAATTTCCATGAAGGGTTGCAAGCCCCCCAAGTACACTTGTGTCAAAAGGAAACTTCATTGTTTAACATTTGTACAATACCCTGTACCTTACCAGCACATTCCCTGTGGGTGTCCTGTGTGTATCCAGTGTTACACTCGCAGCGGTAGCTGGATGGCACAGGGATACATCGGCCATGTAGACATAGGTTAGGCAGCTGTCTGCAAACATCCATCGTCTGGTTGAGAGTAGCTGAGAAAACAAATTACCGACACTTGTTGTCATCAAAACACTGACCGGAACGGCAAATAAATCAAATCATTCATCTCAACCTCATCCCTTCCACTCCCCAACCCCCAACCTCCCTGCAGCCCATAACGTGTTTATGAACAGTAAATTCTTGATGTTTTCTTACCATAGTCAGGCTTAGGCACATTGTTTCCATTCCCATTGGTTGGCTGACCATTGATTGTGTGGTCATATTCTGGTCTCTGAGGATTCAGTGGGATGTAAGGGTTTGAGGGGTTCAAAGGGGTCTGTGAATTAAAAGGGTTCAGGGGGACCTGGGGTTTCTCTCTCCCACCGATGACGCTGGGGTCTCCCTCTGGGTAAGGGTTGACAGGGACCCCCTCCACACACATCCTCCTGTACTCCTCTGAGTTGGGTGAGACAAAGTTCAAAGGTCAAAAGGTTAGTGCATGACCAGTATGCAAATTTCAGTATGATGGAAATCATTTGAGAGGATGACTTTGAAGAACACTTGACCCTTGACTTGAACCCGAACCTTTGAAGGGATGGGTCCACTTTACTGTCCTCTTTAAACTAAAAAGTATGTGTGTTGTAACCTGACTAGAATGTAATCACAAAACATATCTGTTTTACAGATGGACCCCTTCCTATCTTCTCAATTCTCACAGACCCCAGGAAAACGACCATCGAAGTGGGTCATGCACCCAGAGTTGCGAGGAGAGCACAGATACCAGTGAAGTGAATGCTTGGGAGCGCCAGCAATATCAGGCATCCTTTGAGCTCTTCAGGCCGCTGCCAGAGGAAACACGGTAGTATGCCAAGGGCTTTTTGAGAGGTCCAGGCCTCCCCCAGCCTAGACATAACCCAGGTAAAGCGGTTTCACTGCTGCCTAGACTATCAATTACCATCTTGCAAACGCTTTGAACTAAGCTTAGCATCAGCAAGTTCTCTGAACCTGCATTTAAGCAGCAGCTTTTCTTGCAGGGGATTTTGGGAATAGAGGCAGAGTTGAGAACATACAGTACAACATTTTGTGTTTTTTTTCTGGATGTATCATTTTAAGTGATGATATTTGCAGCCAATGACTACTTCACAGTACCACTTGTAAGGCTGGGTGTCACCCTGCCCCCACCTCTCATATGCAAAATTCTGGAGTTGCTGGACGGAATCTCTATTTGATGGGTCTCACACCTCATTGTGTAACTTACTGTCGCATTGCTAGTCATATGTTGATAAGGGTCAAGATGTGGGCTGATTGGTTGTTCTTGGGTATAAAGGGAATTGTGAAGCATTGTTTAGTGGATTCTTCGTCTCCTGAGACCTTCTCCTCAGCTCTGGCTTGTCCTTCTCCTTCTCCTTCCTCACCTCTTGCTTTCTCTCTCTGATTTACAATAATCATGGTAGAGTAGGTAAGAGTTAACCTTCATTTTGTAAGATGTTTGCCTTGTAAATGATTTCATTCATTTGAAATGTTATTAAATGTATATTTAATGTAACCTTACTTTGGCCCTCCCTTCACACCAGGCGGCTGCAACACTGGCTGCTCGTGGTCTACAAGTCCATTTGGGGAATGACCCCTCGCTACCTCTCAAATCTTCTGCACATCTCTGACAGCAATCGCCATTTAAGATCAAGTGACTTCATTAGGCTCATCATTCCGAAAGTCCGTACTGTGTTTGGTCATAACGCCTTTCATTTTGCCTCTGCAAATTACTGGAACTCACTTCAAAACACACTCAAACTAAAGCTGTCAGCTGCTGTACTTGCTGACCAGCCCTTGCTTCTCTCTCTCGCTCTCTCTCTCTTGCTCTCATTTTTATAAAGAAAATCCAGTAATCGGCTTTTTTCTTTTTATTTATTTATTTTTATAATTTATTTTATTGTTTATTTTTGTACATAGTGTTTATTCATTTACAGTTGTGTCTTTAGCCTTTTCCTCATGTTTTTTTACCTGGTTAAATAAAGGTCATATATACATACCATTCTTGCTCTGATTTAACACATAGAGTCAAATGACTACAATTTCCATTGATATTAACATAATTTGGTTAATGTTAATACGCTGTTCCCTCTTCCTTCAAACATAAGGGAATTAGATTTGGTTGTTTGGCCAATATTAAACACCCTATACACTCATCAAATGTTGACAGACAATGCAATGTCAAAAACATCCATGTCAATGTCACAATTGAACATCAGCAGATTGCTCTGTTATGAATAGCATTTCAGAATGAGTAAAATTGCATCTTGAAAAGATCCATGGAAGCCAACATTTCTGTTTCTGTAAAGGCCAGGAGTGATACTATAGATGTGTGAGTGACTCACCTGAGCCTTGGACAGGGCACATCTCGGGCACTGACCCCCATGCCCAGCAATGCCCGCTGTCACAGCAACACTGAGCCTTGCTGAAGCGACCGGACATCTCCTGGTAACAGCGCCCGTTCAGCAGGCTCCCAAAACAAGAGCCCGAACGCTGATCTGGTGAGACAACAAAATGTTACAAAGACAAAGTCTTGACAGAAAAAGAAACTGTCACTTGCTCAGGTTGTCACACAGTTCAACAGGACTATTAAAGAGACATTTGTCAAGCTTAACTCCATGACGTAACAATTCTGAATTTGTTCAGTATTTTCTGTTATTTTACATCTTTATTTGTTGTGGTTGAAAAGGTTTGCGACATCACAAAAAAACAGTAAAAATGTATTTTTTATCTTCATACCCTAGACTATCATGTACAGGGTTTCCCGCAGCACTTTGCTGTTAAGGCGGCCGCCTTAGCAACACACGCCTGCCGCCTTAACTACGTTGTCCAAGATTTTTTTTTTTGCTGTGTTTCAGCCAGTTTTCTTCATTCCAACGGCAGTTTCCCTTCTATAGAGAACTTTGTTTTTGGAGGAGAACTAACCCCCCCCCCCCCCCCGCGGTCCATCAGCAAATCTCAGCCCTACCACCTTGACTAACACATTTTCTGCGGGAAACCCTGATGTAGATGCATGCAATACTTCTTTACCTAAACATTGTTCACCAGTGTACGTGTATTCTAGCAAGTTTTATCTACAGTAGCCTGTAACCTTTCTCGCTTCCTGTCATATTGCAGATAGCTGCCTTGTTTTATCCCTTAACTTTACTTATCCCTTTACACTTTGTTGTGAAAATACTACAAAACATTCTGACCATTTCCCCAGGATTCCATGCTTTAAAGGACATGTGAAATGTTACAGAAATCTGTTATGGGCACATGAGCTCCAAGTTCAGCTAACTTGAGGCAAAACAAACAGTACAGTTTTGATACAGTTTAAAAACATTGAATGTTTAAGGGTGCCATGTACATTATTTTAAAAAGTATTTTGCAGTTGTTTATGCATTATATTTTATTAACATACTTAATTGTCGCTTTGAGGACCTTCAATTTCTCTAAATCGAATGTTGCGATGTCTAACTGGATGTTTATATGGTAACTTGTGTTGCTTGTAGGAAATAAAAACACTCAATACAGCCAATGGCTCCATTTCTGTCCAGACTTAAACTGTAGCTGGGTGTGGCCAGAGGGCTGGGAGCTGTCAGTCTTTATTTAAACACCCAAAACCTTTATGGCTGCATATTTCGACTGTGTGGTGTGAAACCTCCTCCAGTGAAGATGCTGTGTGCTCCCTGCAGTAGCCGGTGTATGTAGGTCAGGAAGGAATTTCTGAATATCAGTGGCCAGAGAGGGCCTCGGTGCACATGTGCCTTAGTACGGCTATAGACATAAGGAGACAGAGACCCACGGTTTTAGTTAAGGAAGAATTTGAGCTAGGAATAGCCTGTGAGATTATGATCAAGGGATAAGTGGAGCAGTATAGTGCACTATATATATATAATAATACCAGGAATCTGTGTGTGTATGTGTGTGTGACAGAGAGAGAGAGAGAGAGAGAGAGAGAGAGAGAGAGAGAGTGTGTCTCAGTCTGTCTGTCTGTCTGACTGTGTGTGTGGTTTTACAATGGGATTTTAGGGCAACAAGTTTCCTAGGATTATCTTGAGAACCGGACACTGTGCAAAGTTCTAATTTTGCAGGTGTCCATTTCAGAACCCAAGGGAGTGCAGTGTCGCATCTGACGACGTTTGGATAAGAGCTTCGAGATCCCCCCCAAACATTTTTGAGCTGGCACTATACAAAGCGTTGAGCAGCACTAATAGGCTACAAAGCGTTTAACTGAGCTCCAATGGGCGCTTGGAACAACTGGTCACAGGGTTGTCTTTATGGATAAAATGCTGGCTAGCTAAGAGAAAGACTATATTTAAAGTAGATACTTTATTTCAGTATAGCTGAAAGGTTATGAGCTACCATGCGCTTGAACCATTATAATTCCAGGAATCTGTGTGTGTGTCACCTTCTTCATCACGGGCACTGTGCACTATCCATCTATTGTTCCAGGAATCTGTATTTTTGTGTTTTACTGACATCTTAATTGACTGCACCACGGGCACTGTGCACCAATTAAAATTATTTCACAGTTTCAATTCAACCATTCTCAACCAACTCGCAACCAATCAAATGTGTTATCAGCTGGACATCAGGGCTTGCATTACACATCTAAACAGTGATGTTCACGCTAATTCACAAATTTCAATTTATAGTAGGCAACAGAGCATCCTAACCTGAACTAAGTAATTCCTTGGGGTGGTGTCCATGCTGTCTTTATCTCCAGATCTGGTACTTTGAGGGCAGGGTCTGCTCTGCTAACAGCTGGCGTTGGGAAACAGGAAAAGCAGCCAGGCCGACACATGCCTTCAGCACTGAGGACTGGCTGGGCTAGCCGGTGGCCTATGGCTATTTACTAATAAGGACACATACCCATATCTAATTTCTATATGTTCCTGATGTGTTTTTGAATCAGCAATTTTCTGTTTAGCTTCTTTATGAGGTTATGACGTTTTTTGTCTTTTTTATTCGATTATTATTAAAAAAATTATGTCTGAGGATTTTTTATGCCAATTTCATTCCTAAACTAAAACATTTGGCTTCTAGCCTTGAAGGGGCCACAATCTCTCCACACATCCCCCAGGCCTCTTAAGCTCTCTCATCTCTACTACCACTTTCCAATCCCTGCTGTTCCTCTCTTCCCATTGCTAGGTCTAGGGGAATGTGAGGTGTGTGTTGAGTGGTAATTGTGGGTTAGGGTCAAGCTTCTGACATGGTGCTATATCTAATATTCACAAACGAAACACACACACAGTTCTTGGGAGGAGAACATTGATTGGCTTTCCACTTGTCTGTGCATGTAGAGGGAGGCCTGGCCTGTCTCTGCCTCTTCTTCCCCTCCCAGAAATGCCCTGGTTGGTAATAAAACTACCAGCCAGCAGAGCTCTTCCTTGCTCTGTAATTGTCACAGCCAACACACAGAAGCTCTTAGAGAGAAATAGAGAGCAAGAGAGAGAAAGTGAGAGAGACATAGAAAAAGAGAGTACAGTCATGGCCAAAAGTATTGGCAGTGACACACATTTTGTGTTCGCAAAGTTTGGTGCTTCAGTAGTTGTGGTGTTGATTGTTGTGGTGTTCACATTGTTTCTCGATTATTAGGTGAGTGATCAGATGCATTTTAAATCAAAGCTTCATTGTCCAAAAATGTTTACTTCATTACAAAACCCCACATTTCATAGTTTTTGGGCCCTAGCATAAAATGACCAGCTAACATTCAGTTCCTGCCGCTGAAAAACATCCCCACAGCATGATGCTGCCACCACCATGCTTTCCGCATTTTTGCAGACCATATCTAAAGGAATTGGCCACAATTCACAGCTCATTTCTCATAAGACAAGAAAGAAGAAGAACGGTAAACAACCAAGCATGGAAGGAGCAACCAACCCTGACATACACATAGTTAAAAATAAAAGTTAACATGTACGTTTAAACACAAAGCTCACTGATGGTTAATATAGCCAGAACTGTGTGTAAGTTGTCCTTTGATGATAAATTCCAAATATTCTTATTTTGCCGATAATGCAGCAAAGTGCTGTCCTATTCCAATTTCTAGCATTTTGAGCCCTTGAAGCCTCCTTTTCTCAATCACTTGTGACGTCAAGTAAGTCTGTGAGGGTTCAGGGCTTAGGGTTTAGGGGGGACATTGCGATCGGGCCTTAGTGTCATAATTCTCTGTAAATATTCATAGTAAAATACATTCTGCAAATATAACAATATGAGTCCAACATAATGTTTATATTACATAAAGCTCAAAAAGCAATTTTGCGCTCAAATTAATGTAAAACAAACTAGGTTTGGGCTAAGCCCCTAATGTTTACAACATCTGTATCCGCCCCTGCCTACCACCACATAGAATCTATTTATGTGGGAAACACTGAATACCATTACCATTGACAGTAAATAATTAATCAGACTGCTAGTGATAGAGCGAACGGCAAAACAGTAGTGTCCAACTGAGCTCATATTATCAAAATGCAATTTAAACACCCCATGCAAGAAATCTGATATGCAGCATACTCATATCTACGCAAAGATCCTGGACGTTTTTGGTGTGGTATCGAGTGAAATATTAAATTGTAAAGAGACTGCTAGTAGGGGGTCATGTGGCTATCCGTGTAGGGAAAACTGCCTCGCGCTATCCACTCCAATCGTTCGGATATTGAATGGCATTGATTGCTCTACAGGACTTATGATCATCATTTGATACCCCTCTCGTGGTTAACTGTCAGAAAAGTTGAAGATGAAATCTTTTATCCTGTATAAGAATGATGTTCAGCATTCTTTGTGTGCAAAGAGAGGCCTCTCCCCAAATGTGAGCTCTGGGTAACACTAGGCTTCAAAAACAAGGTGACCTGGGCTGACCACTATCTTACTGGAGAGGCCAGAAAATATGTTAATCATTTGGTCAAGCTTAGAGGGGTCAGAGAGCGCACACACACATTCAAACACTCAAACACGCACGCGCGCCAGGTCTATGCAACAGAGCCAATGAAGGAAGAGCCATGGGACATTTGCATGTCTTTGTTTTAACTAATGACTGTGAAGAGCGGTTCTGTTTAAATAGGTAGCTAGCACAACATGCTAGCGGACAAACTTTGTAGCACCATGGCGTGTGATGTTTTGTCTACTTGCGGCCACAAGCAATATAAAGCTTTCTTAACTTGTTCACCGACTGACTGTGCAATGCTTGATAGATTCATATTTCTACATATTCAAAACGGGACTGAAAATGTGCGTACGCCACTTTCCACGCAAAGGTTGTGATTTATAAAAAACAAACTTGACGGGAGAATGTGCGGTCCTCCACGCAAACTCTGACCCTCCCGTAGGCCTACGCACATTTTGGAAACAGTTGGAATTGGCGACGCAGATGACCGTACTGTAGTCAGACTGCAGAAAGTGAATGTGGGAACAACATTACTCGTAATATTTATATATTTTGTTTTCCTCACACACGTTTTTTTCACTCGATTTCATCATTATCATGAAGATTAAATCCAGCAGTGTTGCGCTTGTACTGAGTGATAATTGTTCCATAAACACCTTGTACAATCCAACTAAAATTTTAAATAAAAATTCAGCGCTGTATGTCTCACCATCAGATTGTCCACTACGGGATGTAGGAGGGGGAGATGCCCGAGCCCGACTGCATGGAATACAGGATAACATCACATATCCTACCTTTAGATAACTGCAGAACACATTGTATAACTAAATATATTTCTTTAATACTGTGCATATATCATCATATGTCAAAAACTGGAAATACACTCGCAAAGCTCCCGCGCAATCGCTACACGCTACGTCCTCGTTATCAGTCCAGACTTCAATAGACTACTGTTCAATAACAAAACGCTTTTGTTTTCAAAATTGTATCTTGACTCGCGGTATCACTGGCACAGTTGACGCCACTCGCACAGTTTTTTTTATTGGTGATCCACCGGCCACCAAATAATGTGGTTTTCGGGCCTCCGCCAATAGGCTAACAGTGTCTGAGAAGTTGTCATGCGCCATGATTCACCGTAAAGAAGAATCGCATGCCAGGGTCATTCATGAGGTGCTTTGCATTGACCATTTATGGTCAAAAATGGGCATGTTTAGGGCGGGGTAAAATGCAGATTCACGTACGCACACTTGTGGGTAGTCTGTGATTTATAAAGGGAACATTGCTTACAGGTGTGCGTACGCACGGTTTTATAAATCAGATTTTTTGGGGCCTACGCCATTTTAGGCTTTTGGGCGCACATACACTTTTAGTAAGAATCCTACGCACAGTTTTATAAACGAGACCCCTGGAGAAGCCGGCTGTGCTCCGTTTTGCTCCTCGATTCAGACCTGACCCCCGGACTGGCCTAGCAGTTCTAACAGCTAGATAGCCAGCTACAGTAATCAGGTACAGTACCTTCCGAAAGCTAGCTAACAAAAAAACGTACAGATATCTGTTTAACAAACAGGGCGACACTGCAGATGTAGCCAGCAAACAGGGCGACACAATAGAAACAGGGCATCCGACAAAAGTTACTGTGTTTTAATTTAACCAATTAAATAACCGTTTTCTGATGTTGGTGCAGCGTTTAATCGAGGGCGGCGTTTATTACACAATGTTCATTTTTGGTGCAGCGTTTAATCGAGGGCGGCGTTTATTACACAACGTTCATTTTTGGTGCAGTGTTTATTCGAGGGCGGCGTTTATTTGAGGGCGTTTAATCGAAGAAATACGGTATGTGCGATAACAGTGTGTGCCTTGATGCCTTGCTGACGCAAGCACACCCAATAAATTAATTATCCATACGTGAGAGAATATAGGTTGGACCTTGCCAAAGGCAGACACACCCAACAAGTATATGTTCAGCTAATTGTTTTGTCAGCTTTGTCTCTTACATGTGAATCTCGTCAACAAATATGCACAAAGGCAGCCGTATACATTGTGCTGCCTTTGTCAATGTGGGGTCTGGAGAGGGCATTTATTGTTTGATCCAATGTTCCCCTCAGGAATGGCTGAGGTATACCTAGCTAGTTCCTCTGCGCTGAAGAGCTGTATTTACCATGTGGCCAAGTCGCGTAGAGTTGTCAAAACCTTGATCTCCGGTGTTATTTGGTTGATTCTATAAGTGACTGCATCCTTGATAACTCTACTACAATCATAATACCCTTGCTATTAAAGCAATACCTTTTTAAGCTCATCATCAAAATGTTTACATTCCAAGGCAAATTGCCAGCAACAGAAATTTTAGGATTGTTTGTGACTCTCTTGACTCCCTCTAACCTTTCACAGATTTTGGAGCTGGTTTTAGTGCTAAAACGCATTGTGAAATACTTTTAAAGCAAATAATGTGGAGTTAAGAGTTTCTCCTTAATTTGAAAGTTAGAAGAAACTTTTAGCCTTAAGATGTTCTATAACTAGTGTTGTGTGTATGCACACAACATACAAACTATGTATGTGTGTCTGAGTGATTGTGGGACAGGGAGAGAAAGAGAGAAGAGACATGGAGTGAGAACACGATAGAGAAAGATAAGGAGGGGAGAGAGAGCAAAAAGGATAGAAGGAGAGAGAGAAGAATGGCTTGAGTGAGAGAAAGAGAGAGGCTCCTCTCAGTATCACCAACTGTCTCTGGAGGAGGGGATCCTTCCCTGATTGCTCCTTCCAAGGTTTCTTCCATTTTTTCTCTATGAGTTTTCCTGGGGGTATGACCTTGTGTTCTTTGAAGGTTCTAGGTTGGCTGGTTTTAGGTTAGTTTAGATGTAGTTTTATGGGCATATGTGAAGCCCTCTGTGATGTTGTTTGTAAAAATGGGCTTATCAAATAAAAATGTATTGGAGAGATGGGTTGAATGAGAAAAAGAAAGAGAGAGGGAGAGCTTGTCTAGCCTGAAGTTAAAGTTTCACACTTGGTAATGTGTAACTGAGATGGAGAGAAACTGGTGGGCAGCAGTCTTAGCATTGGGCAGATTGTATGGGGAAAACTGTGCACCTCAAACTACACACGCTCAAGCATGCCACACACCCACACTTAGCCCTTGGAAACAGTAACCATTTGTATAATGGTGAATACAAACTGGTATTTGATACCAGCGACAACAAATAAGGACTCTTATTAACCACTGTACATGTATAGCAGACACTGTACAGTACAAGTGCACAACAAGTATAAAACAGAAATAAGTCACATGATTAAAGCATTTTTATATTTAAATTTTGATGGATCTGGAAGAAAAGGAAAAAGTCTTGTTGCAAATCCAATGGGAATTTTTTTTACAGTATGCGTAAAACAGGCCTTCTTGTGTAAACCTGTTTCTGGAGTTCTACTGGTGCTTGTTTTTCCACACTGAGAGTTTATCTGTTTTCCTGAAGGTGGGTGTTTTTGCCATCATCACTGTGGCTACTTACTTAAGCAGCGTGTTTTGTCTGATGATGGGGTGAAGCCAGGAGGACACACACAAGAGTAGCTTCCGACCAAGTTGTAACACTGTCCTCCGTCACACACACGGGGTATGGTCGCGCACTCATCCACATCTGAAATTATGATGAAATGGCAAAAAGTATAATATTATTGAAACCAAGTAAGGAAAATAACTATTCCTGACAAGACATACTGTATATTGAATGGCTTGGATAACATTGGCATATCCAATGAGACCATCCATCAGAGCAAGTCATTGTAATCCTTTCACAATGTCATGGTTTGTCATCTCTAAGCCCACAGTACACCTCAGTACAAAACGCACATACATGCACAACAGCAACATTTTATACCACTTGTGTGGAAAACCTTCCCACTGTAAAGCTTGGCCAGCCAGGTTTATTTTCCATAGGCTGCATTTGTTTGTTTGTGTCTGACAGTGCTGTTTTCAATGCACTCTCAGTACTCATCTTTTGATATATCATTACAGACAGTGAGTATGCTTGCAAGAATCCAAAGCATGCTTGGGTGGCAGTTAAAAGACAGGGATGAGGATGAGAGGATTAATGGGTCCTCTTATTTACCCCTGTCACCGAGACAGTGGGTTCAGTGTTGGCAGTGTTAGCTCAGTCAACTACATCACTAACATGCTGGAGTGAGACCTCTCCAGGACGACTGCATTTTGAGACCAAAGGAAGATGTCTCTGTCTGGGATTTTCATCTCTCTTTCAAAGCTATGACCTGAAAGGAAAGGTTCAGCCAAAATACATACTTAGACATTATTTTGCCCACATATACAGTAATGGTTTCCTGAGCAGTTTTAGCAGCAATCTTCATCAGCCACTTTTGACATGGAACATCATAGTTAGATCTATTCTGACAATACATCTAAAACTAATGTTATCATGCTGGTTTTAATGATGGGGAAAGTTGGTTTCTTTCTATGAAGTTGTGGCATGTATTTACTTACAACTAAGTTTATTCATTCATCATTTATTCCACGTTCTCTTCCATGTTCTAATGTTCATGTTCTATGTCATGTACTGTACTGTTGGGTGAAGCATCTCTGAACCATGGAAGTGCAATGGACAGAAACTTGATACTCTAATAAACTAGATAACAACATGGAGGACATATGAAAGAAATAATGTAATGGTGTTATTACAGTAGTATTTGGCTTAGGAAGTTGGCTAACAAGCTGCCATTGGAAACATAAACATGCACACAATGGTATAATGGTTTATGAGTGTAATTACTGAAGGCACTAGTTGGCAGTTTGATAAGTGCTTCTACAGTAAAGCCAAGGTGAAAGGAAACATTTGGATAAGTTACAGGCTGCTAATGAAGATCAGAGGCATTGTTGTGGGATCATTATTAATATAATTAGTAATTAGTGACAAGGCCAACATGCAAAAATGAATTAGCAAGGCTGTTAGTGAGACAAATGCTAGGAATTTGCTAGGAGTGATAGTTGCATAGAGCTAACCTGTTCAGTTCTCCATGCCCACATGGTTTCACAGTGTGCAAGGACTTTCCCATAAAGCCCCCGT
This sequence comes from Thaleichthys pacificus, assembly GCA_023658055.1. Lineage (NCBI taxonomy): Eukaryota > Metazoa > Chordata > Actinopteri > Osmeriformes > Osmeridae > Thaleichthys > Thaleichthys pacificus. The sequence continues at coordinate 4,738,921 of CM042865.1, forward strand.
AAGTTATTTATTTTATTGTATGTAAGTGAAAGTAGTTTTGCCTTGAAATATCAATAGACATATTACAATGTACAATTTTAAATCAATAGTGAGCAATTGATCCAGCATGGCTATAGTCACATCCTGGAGATGCTTACCCTCGCACTTCTGGGAGCCCTCGTTCTGCCGATGGCCAGCTGTGCACTTGCACTCGTACGAGCCCACAGTGTTGATGCAGCTTCCTCCCTGGCACAGCCCTGGGATGGCCTGGCACTCGTCAACATCTGGTCAGGAGAGAGTGAAGAGAACATAAACAACTAAAAGTAAATAAATAGTCCATACTACATGCAGTTGATGTCATTTATCAACATTGGCAGCCACTAACACAGATGGCACTTCATTAAATTGAGCCTTATTCAATCATCCAATAAGGATGATTGGTAATCTTGCAGAAACCATAACAGCCACATCATGACATTGCCATACATCTCTTCTTTTGGTATTTGATTTCCCTCAGATGTAAAACTACACCAGGCTCAACACAAAACACTGGACTCTGTGTGGTCTGCAATATGACTGAAAGAATGACAGACTGAATGAAGTGATAGTTTTCATAGATCACCCTGTTCGAAAGAAGTTTTACTTCAATCGCGCACTAAAGCGATTAGAGAGTCAACCACAGCTGCCCTCCTGACAATTTCAACCACACAGAAGCAGCATTCATTCAACTTAGACTATACCCTATGCAATGTGAAAGGGAAACAGAAGCTCTTCTGTGAAGAGAGCGAGGAAGGGATGGAGGAATGGCCAGAAAGAGAGAGAGAAATATGGAGGATGAGTGTGTGTGTGTGTCTGTGGGGGGGGGGGGGAGGGACGACGACAGCCTAGAGAGAGAAGTAGAGAGTGAGGAGAGACTAACAGAGAGAGAGAAGAAACAGAGAGGGGGACTCTGGTACATTTCCCAAAAGCAATCACCCCTTAATACAATGCTGGACAGCAGGATGAGTCAGGCCCAGCCTACACAAGCTCAGGCTGTCCCAGTGAGGGGAATGAGGAGTGAATGTTCAGCTAGGTGCTAACTCTCTCTCTCTCTGACGCCCCCGCACACAGTATGATAGAGGGTGCACGTGAGCCAGAGCTATGGTAACAGCCCTCAGCGAGGACAACAAGGCGGGGCACTTAACCCTTGTGTTATCTTCGGGTCATTCTGACCCATCAGTCATTGTGACCCACCGTCGTATTGCGACAACTTTACCACATACAAAAACAAAGTGAAGCATTTTCTTTTAACCGTCGGGCTGTCTCAGACCCCCCACATTGTGAAGGTTAAAAGAAAATAATTTGTTTTTGTATTGGTAAAATTGGGTAAACACAACGGTGGTTCGTTATGAACCTTTGGGTCATGTGACCCAAAGGCAGCACAAGGGTTAAGTACCAGAGAGGTGAGGTTCAAGAGAGAGAGAGAGTTGGAAGAGGGAAAAGTATCAAGAGAAGTAAAGGGTTGGTGAGACAGACAAGGAGAGGAAGAGGGATTAAAGGATGGTAAGATGGAAAAAGGCCTATTAGGGAAGACAGCTCTTTGCTCTTGACCTCATGTGTCTCCAATAGAGAAAAGAGAGAAATTGTATGTCTGGGTGGGTGGGGGATCTGATTTAAACTGTGACCTATGCTCATATGTTATGTATGTGATCTGATAACATTGTTCTATATTTTAATTTCAATTCAAGAATAAGAAAAAATGTAAACAAAACAGCATTCAACTCATTGTTAACAAAATAGCAAATAAAAAAACATTGCTTTACTCTCTGTATTTTTCGCTACCCTTAACTGCACAACCTAAAAATAAGTTAACCAAATCCATTCCAGAAATACACACATGGGCATTGGTGTATGTTTGGGGGATAGGACCTGGCACAAAAAGATGTATCAGTACAATTTGCAGACATGGCTTGGTTTAAAGAATTACAGTACGGAAGTCCCCCTTCCCTCTTCCTCTTTGAAAATCATGCCAAGCAGGGTGGGGGTGGGCGATCACAGGTCTCTACAGTCTGACAGGCACTTCAAAAACATTGGAGGAATGGAAGAATGGCATGGAGGTGGGGTGGGAGTGGGGAGCAAAAGAGAGGAAGGAAGTGATGAAGACGAATAGAAAGGGGTAGCGAAAGAGGGAAAGACTAGAAGCTGGAGGGAGGAGAGGGAGAAACAGGATCTTCATTAAGCCCCTGTCAGAGACGCTCTATAGTTCAATATGAAAAACATTATAACTGTTTGGAATATGTGCAAACTTTGCAAAACTTTGTTCGATTGTCATGTGTTTTACTTTTTTTTGACTATTTTCACAAGTGAAGGTTAAATCTATTTTTACAGAGGCTGAGGTAATGCAATCAAGAGTAGGCAAGCAGACCACCGCAAACACATTCTGTTTTAGTTGCACCACAGTTGCATCTCAGTCCTGTGCTGCAATGGGTGGTTTTAACAAAAGGAATACCAACTCAACACAAACACATACATGTACTCACAAACACATTTCTCTGAGGTGGGCAACCAGTATGACAGACACCCTGCTGGACACACAGTATTTGGACACAAGGTTACCATGTCTATGTATCTGTTGTCACAACTCCTGTAGGGACATTCAGGGCCTCATTTACTAACATTGCGACCGCAGCTTAATCTGCGCCTTTGCCAAACCGCAAATAGCACACAGTGTATTTCCGCATTTTGCGTGGTATTTATCAAACCAGACCCTCATCGGGCAATCAGCGCCTTACTCCGCCCTTTAGTGTTAATTAGCGCGCCGTTAAAAGACGGGAGAAATCGCCTGCATGTTACTGCCATCATGGGTGATTCGAGGAAAAGAAAAAGAAGGTTCAGCGAACAGGAGATTGAAATACACCTCTCCTCCCATCTCTTTGCGGCACACACCCACTTTCCCTTATACCCTCCCAGCAGCGGTAATCTGCATTTTTACTCAAGTGCACAGCCTTTGTAAATACGGTTTTATGTCTTTACCCGCTATTTTATGCCTGAAATGGGCGCAATCCTGTTAGTAAATGAGGCCCTCAGTGTCTACCTACCCCTCTTCAGCACTGCCCCTCCCTGTCTGATATTGACCTATTTGAAGTTGAGAGAGGCCAGACAGTTGCCTCGACTACTTGACAGATGACAGGATGTCAAAGCTGATATAGGAGTGATACTGTGAGTGTGGTTTTGGCTCTTTGCATTGATTGCTTTTGCAAACACACTCACCCTGGCAGGCTCCAGTGCGGATGTTGGGGATGAAGCCTCGACGGCAGGGCTGGGGCTGGGCCAGGCACATCTCACAGGGGTGCCCCCAGGCACGCCCCACAGTGGCACAGCACAGGGTCTTGGTGCACACGATGCCGCTCACCTGGCCCTGACACATCTGGTTGTTGACTTGGGTGAAGCAGGGGCCTGTTCTGTAGTCTGGTGAAGGAGAGAGACGGTTAAAGTTTCAGGTATATTGTAATTTATAATGTAAGTACAGGTACTGTACCGGTACATTGGAATTCTTTCGTCCTGCTCCTCTTGACAGTTTCCAAGTGGTCTATCTAAATTTATCATAAATAATCTCACCTATTAAAATTAAGCCTTAATCCTATATGAGCTACTAATATTATGAACAATGTACACGATACAAATACAGTTAGAATAGAAAGACACATACATGACCGACTTAGACTGACACAGGCAGACAGATAGGGACGAATGGAGGGACAGACAACCAGACAGACATAATAAAATCTCATTATTGTTTTTTAATCGACATGCACTGACAATGACTGACAAGGATAGTAATTTTTTTTAAAGCATAGCAATGTTTTCATTTAGTTCAGTGTACACAAATAGCCTTGAAAGAAAAATACAGCTTGTTCATGAATTTGAAGCTTGTTACAAGCATTTAGTATTTTACAGTAAAAGGGATGCGCTCTTTGTTGCTTTTCATCTTGATTACCTTTTCTGCTAATTCTCCAACTATTTACCACTTTTGTGTAATAAATCCTCTCCTTCCGTATCCCCCCTCCGTGCTTTTGCTCGGGTGAAATGAGTGGTACCCTGCATACTGCCACCCTTGCTAGGCGAGGGGCGTTGTGTCGAATGGAACACTTACATTTAGTCATTTAGCAGACGCTCTTATCCAGAGCGACTTACAGTAAGTACAGGGACATTCCCTCGAGGCAAGTAGGGTGAAGTGCCTTGCCCAAGGACACAGCGTCATTTGGCACGGCCGAGAATCGAACTGGCAACCTTCAGATCACTAGCCCGATTCCCTAACCGCTCAGCCACCTGACTCCTGCGTGGAACACGCGTACCTGCTCAAATATATTTAGTTGATGCTGGAAAAAAAGTTAGGTACAAATATTGGTTCACGTGCAAGTAACAAGGACTGCTTAAAAAAAAGAATGTTTCGCCAAAAAGTTACTTTACCAGTTACCATCTCGACGAACAAAAGTTCAGCGAACGATGAGGTTTTACAAATCAAACGGTTGTGCTTTTTGAATTTGTAATGTAGTCACGTGTCAACTATGCTCAGAGGATGCCATCTGTGTCTCGTGATATCGTCAGCCAATAAAATAAAAGTGTGCCAGTTTTAAATTTTTGGGTTGTCTGGTAGGCTATAGCATTCTCTGGCTATAGCCAGGCCCAAATGTAATACACGGGCACAGAATTCCGACGAAAACCCGCGGATTTTCAAATAGAACACATTAATGCGCATCAACATATGCTTTTTTCAGCATCAACAAAATATATTTGAGCAGGTACCCGTGTTCCATTCGACACAACGCCCCTCGTCTAGGAAGGGTGGCAGTATGCAGGGTACCACTTATTTCACCCGAGAAAAAGCAAGGAGGGGGGATACGGAAGGAGAGGATTTATTAGCCTACACAAAAGTGGTAAATAGTTGGCGAATTCGCAGAAAAGGTAATCAAGATGAAAAGCAACAAAGAGCTCATCTTTTACACACATCCAAAATGTGTGTAAAAAAAATAAAAATAAAAAATGCTTTTTTTTCTTTCATTTGCTGCCTATCATTTTTGTTTTACTGTACTTTATAGCCTGGTATTGACTTTAGTTAACCAGTGTTAGTGATCAGTTTTGCAAAACTTTCCTCTTTATGTACAAATGGTTAATATGTATTCTGTTGATAGGTTTTTCAACAGATAGTAAACGTATCAGTTAACTGACAATTAGTTGAATGTTGGTTAAAAAACCTTGAAAGTCAGCAGAAATTTTGTAAAGTCTGTAGATCAACCCTTGAAATGCATCTGATTATCTACAGACAGTTAGTTGAATGTATGGTACTTGTCTGTTGAAACTGTTGAACGCTGATACATTGTTTACATGATACTGAGTAGCTGCTTACAGCTTATAGTGTGCCAACAGTTGGACAAACAAAATGCAACACACAATCTACAGACAATTAGTTGAATATTGTTTTATGACCTGTTGAAAACAAGCTTTGAAAGTCAGCAGACACTTTCAGTAAAATCTGTAGATTGAAATGCACCTGAAAGTCTACAGACAGTTAGTTGAATGCACAACTACATATCTGTTGAAACAGTTTTGTTGAATGTAAAAGGATACATTGTTGACATACTACTGAGTAGTTACTGATAACCTATAGTGTGTCAACAGATGGAACATCGAAATAAAGTGTTACCGCAGTTTGTTTTCCACTGCAGATACGTAGTACCCCAGCTGGTCGTCATAACAATGGCACATGAAACTGCCAGTTTACCGGTTTGGTATTGCCTCATCTCACATCAAACCTCGACAAGATACCGGAAAAAGAACCAGGTACCAGGTTTACCTGATGGGAGGGGGAAAAAATGCTTGAAGACTTGAGTCGAGCCGATACCATGCAGTATAAGGGTGTTTTCACACCTAACCTGTTTGGTCCGTTTCATTCGGACCATGGTCTGTTTTCTCTGTAAGTCTGGTTCGTTTGGAGGGGTGAGAACATGCATTTGAACTCGGTTGGTGCGGACCAAACAACCGAACCATTGTCCTCCTAAAAGACGGGACTCGGTCCGGTTCCAAGTGAACCATGGTTCGGTTCGTTTTAGGTGTGAAAGTAATCAGACTTAATATATGAACTATTATAGGAAGCAAACCAAAATGTAGTGCATTGTGGGTTGAAAAAGGATGTTGACACTTGGCAGAGAAATGCTCTTTAGCAGCAAAATTGAGTCAAGAGAAAATGTGGGGAATGATGAAGTGAAGGCTCTTCTGCAAATATGGGCTGATGATCATATTGCAGAGATGCTTGTGGAAACATAAGAATAGCGATGTATTAAAATTCTTCAGTGATAAACTGAAAGGGTAGTTGAGCGCACAGTGGACCAATGTTGGTTGAAAGTTAAAAACGTAGGCAGCAATAGCCTTCGGCGCGCACAGCCATTGTTCTCTCTCACATATATGTATTATTATTTTAGTTCACCTCTCCTACTGTCCTTCTCCACTCCATTTCACTTCTGATATCATGTTAAGTTATGTGTGTAATCATCACTTTACGTGAATGTTTACTTGAACTATTCCCCCCACCAAACAGTCCCCATCACACTATATTCGAACCATAGTTCCCTTTACAGAACATTGTCAAAATGTTCGTCTTGGTCCCGATTGAGTTGCTTGTATTCACACAAATGTTCCGTTTGACGGTTTAGGCTTGAATTACTTTTTGTGGCAAAAAGTTCCTTGTGTGGCCAAAGGGAACTCAGTGCTAGCCTAACGTCACAACGTCAGCACACGTTAGCAACAACGCATTTGCAACAACGCATAGATACGCCGTTCTAGTAAGACAGACAGTCACAGCGATATCAGCGAGCCCTCAGCATTAGTACTGTAGCTAAAAGTCTAGGATAGTTGAGGCAACATGTCATCGGCTGTGGCGGCTGCTGGTCTTTCAAAGAGGGGAAGCTCATTTTCAGCCTACATCATAAACATTTTACATTTATTTAGCTAGTTCACCCCTACAACACTTGCCTAGCCTACTGTATGAATGAATGAATGAACAAACAATATAACGAAGCAATATTAAACTCAAGGAGGAAATGTGGGAATTAGGTTAAACTGAAACGAGGAATGTGGTGTATAATTGTATGAAATGTATTATGAAAATTGCCTAGCTATTTGGCCAAGCAAATACAAGAAATAGGTTGCAGACGTTTGTCTTTCAACTACACTTGAAAAATCCGCGATGGGACTGAGCTCAAATTCATTTGAGTCACATGACGTCACTGTAGCTTTGCGCCGCCATCTTACCGACCGACTCTGTCTCAGTCATGCCTGCAATATGTTGTGCAGTTGGCTGCAACAACAGCCGAAAGAGGAACCCCGGACTGGTATTTTATTCTATACCAAAAGACTAAAGGCTAATTCTCCTACTATTGTTATAATGGATAGCATAATAATAGTCGTAGATCTTCTGTAAACCTTCTGTAGGCCTCGTTTCCCTTCCCTTCATGTTCTTCCAATGAGTATTTCACATCTCAGGGCTCGACACATCTCATCAGCTTGTCCGGGACAAGTGGATTTTTTTGTAGGGCAAGTGGAAGAGAAATGTATTTTCCCCACTGGACAAGTTAAACCTCAAACAAAATAAAATGCCATGTTACTTAACGTTATGTGCAGTGCCACTCATTACATCTATTTAACCGATTTCAAAGTTGCTAGCTTTTTTCCTCTGTGTTTCAGTGAAGTTGATCATTTCATCTCTGTGAATTCTGCACCAAAAAGGTTGAGGATGACAGCCTTTAAGAGATAAAGTGATAGCCCATTGATCTGTTGCATCAGAATTTTGATTTGGCTCACGAAAGTCTTGAAATTTGAGTGAGAATGCGTCGCCTGCATAGTAGGCGGCAGTGGCGGAACTAGAGTTTTATACATGGGGTGGCGAAGGGGTGGCCAAGGCTACTTCAGGGGGTCCAGAGTCTTGGGTCACTGTTTTCATTAATATATACAGTATAATTTGGGTCTATAAGTGCTGGAACATCCTAAAATATTTTTGGGAAAAAAAGCTCAAGCACCAGGGACTTATAATAGCATTTCTGTGTTACAGAAATAACACAGTGCATAGTTTATTTACAAAACAAAGTGAATTTACACACCCAAAAAAACAATTTGACTTGACAGGTAGCACAAATCAAGCAGAAATGAACTTGAAAAATATAAATAACTTGGTGCCCAACCAAGCCAATAAAGCCAAGTCACTCATTTAGTGGCAGAATCCATTGTTATGTCTACAAAATTATTTTAGATATACTATAAGTTTAGCTAACTTGCAAATCCTGAGGATAGCCTACTATAGCAGACCTTTCTATGTGACAACAGACAAGGATGTTTTGTCCCTCGGGAGTTGCCGTAGGCTTGATGCTGAACGCATTTGTGAAATTAGTGAGGGCTGTTCGAATAGCGATGTCAAGAAGAGCAGTGGTAAAATACAAGTTATGAAAAGAGACCGCGTCCGTGTCTTTTTGTCCACAGGATCATATACAATTAGATCTAAAACGAACTTACAAAGAGCTCGGTTACACTACCAAAGTTGAATTAGTAATGTTGTTAGCGATGCTAGCGTTATTTTGCTAGAGATAGCTAGCCTATAACATTTCACTGGGTCTTGTTCGATTAACTGAAATTATTATGAAATGTTATGTTCTACTACCCATTTGCCTACTTTAGCAAGTCACTATATTTCCAAGCCCTGATAGTGTAACTGGGACAACACAGTAGCCTAAATAATTCCTCTTTCAAGTAATAAGCCCCCGTTCAAGTGTTGAGCATTAAATTAGCTGCACGGTCTGTAGAGACCACTTTTTTGTTCTAAAACCGGACTATAAACTGCTTCGAAATATAAGCTGCACAAGAAAACTGTCAAATCTGAGTACAATTACTGACTGTCTCAGTTTGTCTGTTATTGGAGTCGAAGTTCTAACATTAACTTACACAGCTACTGTAGGCTAATCACCATACGTAAAAAATGTTCAGGAAACCTAAACCCAATGCAAACCTTAAAACGTATTCTCTATTCTGCTGTCTGTTCTTATTCTTCTATATCTCGCAACAAACGTGTCTCTTCGATTTGAATAATGCACCACAATGCAGCGAAATAAATGCTTCTTTCAACAAGAGGTCAAATGAGATGTCAATCAGCATCACATTTCCAGTAGCGAATTACATTTTGGGGTGGCACCCGGGGTGGCCAATCAGATGTCAGGGGTGTCCAGTGCCACCCCGGACACCCCTCTGGCTCCGCTACTGGTAGGCGGCAGCCATGTCTTAGTCCCCCGTTCCACTGTTTTTAAGTTTGACTCGGGCGCTCAATGGCAGTGTTCACAATGTTGTATTTCACTCCATTCTACACCGAAAAACATCAGGGAGGACTGCTTTTTGTAAATACGAGCCTGCTGAAGAATCTCGGATTTCTTTCACCCTTCCAGCCACAGCATATTGATAAGCATCCGTACTCTTGAAATCCTTCAAGCTATCCTCACTGTATGGGGATGGGCTATGCACAAGATAAATGTTTATAGCTCTATCATGGAACGCCAATTGGGGCAAGCCTGGGGCAGATAAGGGACAAAAGAAAACTGGGGGTAACAAATAAGGATCAGAGCCTAAAATTTAAATGTTCTCGAGATATCTGTCTCTCTCTCATTCAAATGGGCAGTGTGGGCGGCCATACTGAGCGAGATCGTTCGTGAATATGGCAGCATTCTATTTGGAAGTGACGTAGGTGGCATCTATGAATAGCTTTGGCGACTTTTTATAGTACATTTTTTTTAGTACTGTCAAATCAAAAGGAGATGCAGTCTTTCGACAGACCCTCCAATCATCACGCAGAAGGCCGGCGTCCAGGCCAGCCCACTCCTCCATAATCGCAGCATTTATCCAATGACCGAATAGTTCCGAAGCACTGAAAAAAACAGTTCAAATCATCCCCATTGAAGTCCATGGACGCCAGGCTTCAACAGGGAAATGCACTGTGACGCTACGGGAAAGTATGAGAAGGAAATCGAGTCAGTCGACCTGCTATGTAGACTTAGCTGATTCTGAACGAATTTGTCTTCTAAATGAACGTATTCTAACGCATTTAAAATGTTAACACAATAGTAAATATTTGACCATTCATTTTTTGACATTTTAGGGGAAGCCGAGCTTCCCTTGCATTTTTTAAGAAATCGCCACTGATGTCTTCATCTGCTAGACAATTGGGTTCCCCTTTGTTCTTTTGGTGAGCAGTCTCACGAGCCCTACTTACCCGGCGTCATGGAGCCGACCAGGGCTGTGTTTCTCGATAACGATGGATCATAGTTTTCTACAAGCAAAATAACGAAACCATCGTTATTTCTTGCGTGCGTTTCCCAAACATGCTCGTAAGGAGTAGGCTAATCTACGAGCTTTCAGTAGCTACAAATTTTCAAGAGCCATTTTAGCTACTGTAACGGACCTTTCTATGTTCTGCGGGAAAGGGGGTGTTTTGTCCCTCGGGAGTTGCCGTAGGCGTGGTGCTGGGGTAAGTTAAAGTTAAAGAAAGTGAGTTAAGTTTGAATGCTATGTCTGAGAGAGAAGTGGCAGAACAATACAAGTTGTGCAAAGAGATGTGAAAGAAATGTTGGGCCTATGTACAATAAATGTGTTTTAGGAGAAGTTTACAGTTGGTTAAGAAGCTTGATACAATGAATGTTGATTCAACTCCATTTGGTAGAGATGCCATTTGCAGTTTTATTACACCTAACTAGGAGACTTAAAGTCTAGAGACGGGAAGTCTGGGTGACCTGAGAGAGTTCTTGTCACCTAGGGAGGAAGAGACAGTTGATCTGGAGACAATGTGGATTCAACTGTATTGTTCTAAGGATTTAACCAATAATAGAAGAGATTTGGGGCCTGTACTACGAATCAAGATTTGGCATTAGCGAGGTAACTTCAGGTTCAACCCAGGGTTTTCTGTACTATGACGGAGTATCACTTGTTACCGGGGTAGATCACCATGGTAACACATGCTGAACGGCTAACCTGGTCGGGAGCAGGTTAAGTTGGAGATCAGAGATCAACCGGTATAAAAGCCCCGTCCACGAACTCATTCTTGAGGATAATGCAGTCACCGTTCATAGAAGATCCTGTGGAGCTCGGATAGTGAGAGGTGCGCTCAGAAGAGCCAGAACATTTAGAGACCGACAAAACCCTTTCGCATTCCCTCATGAGTATCTTTATGAAAGATATAGATTCTCAGCAGAGGGAATTACGTATCTTTGCCAGCTTCTTGAGCCGTATGTTGCCAATGCGACACATCGAAGCCGTTCGGTCACAGTCCCACAGACTATATATACCGTTTCGTTATTTCGCTACCTACTTTTATAGTGTGGGTGATGCGGAGAACCTGAGCAAGAACACGGTCTGCCGCGCAATTTGCAAAGGATTTTCTACAATGGCTGTTGCCACCATATTCTGATTAATGGAGTGATGGAAAAGAGATATCCAAAGTGCCCTTTGTAAAAACTTTGGACTCTAATATGTTGACAAAATGAAACAAGGATTTTCATTCTGTCTTCATGCAAAATGATATCATATTTTACAACTTAATGCATCATTTGCTCATTTAAACATACATTTACAGGAAACTAGTAATGAAAACCATATTTGACCTAATATTAGTTATCAACTGGGGAGGTTTCATGTTGATATGTTATCCCTATTCACTAGGGTGTCTCCCGTTAACCCATTCTGTTGTCCTTGGGTTGCTTTGCGCCTTTTTCTAATAATTTCCATTTCAGAAATGTGTGTTTCTTTCAACCAAAACATTTCAAACCAAATAGAACAATGTGTATGGTACCATATAATGCTCTTCAAGTTAAATAAATGATCATTTCACTACTTTCATTGAATTTGGATGTTTCATTCACTTTTATAGCATTTTTCAAAAAGAATAAATAGGACATTGAAAGAAAGAAATGGTGAAACCCCCCACAAAAGACTCAAAATGCACAAAAAAAGGCCACAAAAAGGTATAAAAGACCAAAACGTAGAAAAAAGTTTAACAAATACATCCTTATGTGTTCTCCCTTCCCTAGGAACACAGAAAAGCCAGCCTTGTTTTTTTAATTAAAAGCCTCTTATACTCTATATCGAGCCTCTTATACTCTATATCGAGCTCCAGGGTTCTTTTATACAGGGCCCTCACATTGTCTGCTCCAACCTGAAACAAATAAAGAACAATGGGCCTCATTCTCGAACGCAGTTAAGAAGAATTTAAGAAGGAATTTCTTCTGAATTGAATTTAGGAAAACATTTGGCATTCATGAAAGTTTTCTCATCTGGGATTTGTTCTGAACTTCAGAAGACTTTCCGAACTCGAAATAGCAGTCGTAAATCGCCCAGAGTTGTCTCAAATGCGATTCCTTAAAAAACCACAAGGGGAATCGCATTTAAGAAAACTCTCTGTGTTAGAAGTGTTAATGAATTTGTGAGAAATCGTTGGTGATTGCGTTCACATCAACTCTACAGACATCCTCGGATTAAAATAATTATAATAATTGACCTTGCTTAGTGTGCACACTGTTAGATCCAGTGGAGAACAATTCCACTGCTCATCTTACTGGTATGATGTTGTATGTGACAAATAAAACCTTTAACTTGCACTTGGACTTGAACATCATATCAATTCAACCAGGCCATCCAATTATCACTGATCACTCGACTTATTTAAAGGGACGAGTGTGCACCCAAGGCATACAATATGGCACAATTGCTTTTCGCTTGGACATAACTTGCGTTCCTGTTGCTTTCCTAATTGTGTTGATTCTGACTGCACACGTCACTGCTGTTGCGTGCCCTTATAAGGAGCTGTCTGGGCGTGTATGTATGCAAATTCAGGAGCACGAAGACGCGCTTTCAATCTAAGAAAACTCTTCCAGGGGAGCACAGCTCAGAAAACTTCTGCTGCGTAGGAACACATTTTCAACCGTTCATGAATTTGGCGGATGTCTTTTTCTTACGTTGTTTTTCCGAAGCCCATAAGAAACATTTCAGAAGACACTTCAGAAAATGTTCGAGAATTAGGCCCATTGTCCCTTTGCAAGGCACACTTGGAGAAAGTTGAAGGTGTCCATTTGACTACTGTGTTTCAAGGTTCATTGCTTATAATTTGTGTCTTTGTCTTGGCCTTGAAGTGGAGGCCCTAGGCTCAGGGAAGGAGACGTTCCTCTTCCTGCTGAGTTTAACACCATAGCAATTTAATCAATTGAGTCATATTTGAAATGAGCACTGTAAGGACTTGTGTCTCATGTTCAGACCACCACCATTAGCAAGTCATTACAGACCCTTCAATCACAGCCACACGTTCACACACTCTCACCATCTGTGTTGCAAGTGGTAAATAAAACTCAAAAGTGTACCCCCAAAATGCTCTTTGAGCAGGCAGACACAGTTTCCTGATCATCTAGGACCTCCACTTGAGAAAGTAAATGGCATATTTGATCAATATTCAGCAACCACATATGGCATACATACTGGCGTATTACTATTAGTTTCACTGTTACCTCTGTATGGCACAGTGGCACAACAGAGGGTGGTGGCAGCAACACCACTGTATTTCCTGTCACTGCAGAGAACAGTAATACATTTCACTCCTACAATATTCATAAATAATTGTTGAATGAACATGGTCACATAGATTACTTGAAACATACATATGCTTGGGTTTCCGAGCTGCTGCCACCAGGGTCTGAAGAAATGCCCCCTTCCACTCCTTCCATCATAGGGCGACCCTGATAGCTGGAGAGGGCCAGCTCCTCAGCAGGAGTTAAGTCCTGTGGAGGAGGGCCCGCTCAGTTTTCTTTGCCTTATTTTTCTTCCTGTTAGCTGCAAGCAATGTCATTGTTCTATAGGCCCTTTGTAGCTATACCAATATCCTACAAAAGGGACTGACTCAGGCAATTCAGCCTTGTACTTGTTGGCCTTAAAAAATGTGCAGCCTACTGCTACTTATGGTTTTATATTTATTTTTTATTTGCTCCCACGATCGTTTGCCACTGCCAGGGTTGCAACTAAAATAATACAGCAACAAAAGTTTAACGTTATGGAATGCACCTGTGTAATTATGGTCACATCTTGTGCCTGGGGCACAAGATATCAATAAATCATGTAGCTTACGCATTTACAGCATTTGCTATTTTCTGTCAGCTTGGCAGCAGCGACTTTGTTGATTTTTGTCTGTATTATATGTCTGTATTCCTGATATGTTCGTGTTACAATATTTCACGCAGGAGGAGTAGACAAAGTTTGGAAGATTATTGTCGGTTCCTCCTGCGTGAAATATGCGGCTCTTGTTTTGTCCATGTTTGCGATTGGACATAAGGTGCAAACACCGCCCCTTTATGTGAACGCGCACGTCTCTAGATTGGAAAGATCTGGGTTGAGTTAGAGAAGTTGATAACCGCCGTCGTGGTACCACTTATCGTGATTGTTATGCTTCGCGTAGCCGGGTAACTGAAAGTGATCCAGAGCATGTTGAACTTGATTCGTAGTACAGGCCCCAGATTTGGTATAGCTGCATGTCTGTAGGATGGGCCAATGACTTTTGAGAACTGTCGTATCTATAAAATGGTCTGTTGAAGAATGTTCTTGGGGGTTCAGGGCCATCAGCTGGGTAGTGCTGGTGGGCTGGATTCTTCCAGTCCCATTCTAGAATGCTAGATGGAGCTGTATGGAATTGTCTTTGTGTTATTGTCTTATGTTTGTGTGTCGATGATGTTATGTTGATAACGTTATTATGTTTACATCTACGTCAAATAAACATTAACTCTGTACTTCACCCGACTTCAGCTTAAACGATTGATTCTCTCAAAAACTTCCACGACAGTTTTGGAGGGGGCACCAGTGTTAATTTCGTCAACGAAAACTATGACGAAAAATGTTCGTTAACGACCTTTTTCTCATGACTAAAACGAGACTAAGACGTGACGAAAACGGATCTTTGAAAATAAAAACTATGACTAAATATATTATAACTTTCGTTAACGAGACGAGACGAAAATGTTGGTGGTTGACGAAGTCACAATACTTTTTTCCCCCAATAATTTTATAGCTAGATAGATTCACTGTTTCTTAAGCTCGCTCTCATCTCTACTGCTGTCAGTGGCCGATTCTCGTCTCTCGGCCAAGTTTCGCGCGAGTTAGAGGCGTGTTCGGGCGAGTGTTATCAACCCATGCAATTGGCAAGATATGTCGTGCTGCTATAAAGTACACAGGCATCATGGCTAATTTAGGTAGTCACCTGAAGAGGCTACATGGTATTTGTGTGGAGACGTCTGCCTCCCCCTCGGATTCAGCTATGGCTACAGTCAGTGGCTAGCTCCACCGGTACCCCTAGCAAGAATAGGAATTCTATATTCTCCGAGAAACAAATCCCTGTTGTGTACTACAAAGTAATACGAGAGATAGCTGAGTCGTTGAGAAAAACCTTAAAGTAGGACATGAGTTCAATTTAGTGTGTGATGTTATGACAGTGTTTACAGCAGCTTGTGACTGCCAGTAATAGTTTACCCATTTTTACATTCAGAGAACACATACAACAGGAAAGAAGGACTGGTTTAAGGCAAGGTCCAGGCCTGATGTTATTTGATCTTTTGTCAGAGACTTTGTTTAATATGTGAAGTAAAACTTTCACTTGTTTAGTTAATTGATGATTTGCTGTCTGACAAAGAAATACATCATTATGTACCATATTAAATTGCATAGCATCATATTCTTTTGCATCTCATTGAATCACATCTTGTCAAATCGCACTGCATCGCAATAGGGGTGAATCGTATCGTATCGCATTAGTAGTTGCTTTTATGTATCTCTAATGTATTGGATCGTTGGCAGTGCATCGAGATGTGTATTGCATCGTCCTCAGTGATGGAGATGCACATCCCTACTGAGAAGGGGGGAAAAAGGAGTTTAATATGGCTATTAAATGTGACTAAAACTAGACTAAAACTAGACTAAAATGTAATTAGTTTTCGTCGACTAAAACTAGACTAAAATGTTTTGAGTTTTTGTCGACGAAAACTAGACTAAAATTAAGGATTAAAATGACTAAATGTGACTAAAACTAATAAGCATTTTCGTCTAAAGACTAAGACTAAGCTGCCAAAATTAACAATGGGGGGCACTAGGATGTTCATTGAGATCCGACCTGGACTCGTGAATGGCAAGAACGGGATTCTTCCTCAGGGTCAGGTGGTTCGATGCGGCATTTTGAACAGGGGAAAATGGTGAGTTACTGAGATCGATTACTTTGAGCGAAGTTGAGGTGAGGTTGAAGTTATTGTTGAATTTGACGGGGTTTTGTTTGAATGGTACAATTTTTGTCCGATAAATAAACGTGTGTTGTGGAAAAAACATCACACTGCTGTAATTATGAAGATGGAGAAATGATTATGGATTATATGATTGAAAATGAACCTCTTGATCACCTTTATTACTTTTATATGCTATATTACTGAAAACCAGATGCAAAGTTGTTGACTGATTAGTATTACCACTAAAACGTAGAAGATATAAAGGCCAAAATGTGGAAGTCTGGATAAATAGGGTTTGAGTGCGAGAGAAAGGTATGTGTGTAGGCTTCTCCCATGAAAAACTACAAGGCCCAGATATCAAGAACTACAAGGCCCAGATATCATGGGACAGATTTATGACCTTAAACTCAGTAGCCCTGTGCAGCTGTGTTTCAGGCCTCACGAAGGCCCTGGAAGGGGGAGAACATAGGAAAAGTACTGGCAATTCAAATTCTGTGACAATTGACCAACCGGGTGTGAATACATAAATGCATCTGTGACCAACTATAATGCACCAATGACAAAATATCACAAAATAATGGAGAGTAAATATATAAGCGAATGTCCGGAGAAAAATTCCAGTCAGACTCCGGGGTCTACTCACGTTTGTTAGAATCAATCCTTTGTGTTAGATTCGAATAAACACATTGCATCATACTTTGCTGCCGTTTCCGTGCTGTTTTACATTTTGATATTGGTTAAAAAACCAATATCACACGTTCCGCATTCTTACACCTCAGCCTCTGACTTGTCAGAGGCTGAGGTGAAAGGGCATTACAAGTTACTTGATTTTAAAAGTAACTAAATTAGATTACAAGTTACTTTATTAGTTACATTCAGCAGCTGCCGACAACACCCCCGCCGCCTCAACATAAAAATAGGTGCGTTCGACTTCATGCGTCGTCTGCAGCCGCCTGCAGCCAGGCTGACTTGAAGCAGCCAATGGCATTCTCAACTTCAAGGCAGCTGGCTGCAGCCGGCTGTCGGCGCCGCCGGTGCTGCATGAAGTCGAACACATTGACAACCGGCTCTATAAGTTTGACTGTGCAGTGCTGCGACTCCAAATGTTTCTTCAAACTTGACGTTGTGTTTTTGTAGCTTGATAGCACTTTGTCGCCACCAGCACAGAGTGACGAACCCTGATATTTCCATCTTTAGCTGACAAATACTCAAAATAGTGATTGTATTTCCAACTCGAAAATGCGCATCTCTCTCTCTCCTGCTACATTGTTGTTTGTGTCGCTGAGTGGTAGGTCTATGTATATACACGTGACGTGACCCTCGTGCTGAAAACGTGACTTAATTGTCGCATAGGCTTAACTCCCAGAGACGCAATAAATCAAATATATATTTTAATATTAATGACAAAATAGTAACGCACAGTGACTTGGACAAGTAATATTAATCTGATTACTGGTTTGGAAATAGTAACGCATTAGATTACTCGTTACTGAAAAAAGTGGTCAGATTAGAGTTACTTAGTAACGCGTTACTTAGTAACCGGCATCACTGATCAAACCCATACATCCTAGGTTGGGGCAAAGCTCCTAATGCTTACAACGTCTGGCTCCGTGGCTGATTAACACTCGGATCGTTAAGCAGTCTCAAAAATTGTATCAATATGAAAAATAATACGATCCCTTTCTGTAAATGATACCCCCCAGAAAAGTTCACTGCACCCCCAGTCAAAGCAGGCTGCAT
This sequence comes from Thaleichthys pacificus, assembly GCA_023658055.1. NCBI lineage: Eukaryota > Metazoa > Chordata > Actinopteri > Osmeriformes > Osmeridae > Thaleichthys > Thaleichthys pacificus. Next base: position 4,756,947 of record CM042865.1, read on the forward strand.
CCTTGGGCCTGAAACTCCCGGGTTGAAAAGTGGCCCCACTCCGGCCCTGTCTCCAACCAATATTGGAGATATTGGTCACATTCACTCCCTGTGCACCGTGTGTGCACCGTGTGTGCACACCGTTGAACAGGGGGGCGTGGCCGGAGCGTAGTTCAGCACAGACGTGACAATAGGTGCGTTCGACATGGACTGACTTCATGCAGCCGGCTGCAGGCAGCTGACTTGAAACAGTGAATTCTGGTTTGACTTTTTGTCCGACTTGAGACGGCGCCGAGGCTAGGTCACTGTGACGTAGCCATCAAAGTACCGTGAGATCGATTCGAGAACTGCCGGCTGTGTAGCCGAGCGCATTTTCTCAAGAGCAACTGCACGGGTTCTAATGACGACACAGCTATTTCATGACGCGTGTTTTGTCATTTTTCTGACACCTGCAGTTTCGCCAACGCTCAAATCTGGACCAAACAGTTTAATTGAATAAAAAATTGGTTGAAGAAAGGGTTTTAGTCCGCCTCTTCACTAACGGAAAGACTAAGTTTAATTATAAATAAAGTAAAGTAAGCAAACAGCGCTTGATCGGCCATGACTAATGTCAACGCAGCAAACCACGAGAAGCTGGAATGTCCGACTTTACAGAGCCGTTTTCAACTCCTCCCTGACTGTAAGCGGCTACTCTCGCCGGTCGTTTCATGCAGCCGCAGTCCATGTCGAACGCACCTATTTTCTCAGGGATTTTGTTCTTTATTTAATGTTTGTTCATCGTTGCGATCGTTGTTGTGTTTATTTGAGAGCGGCAAATCTTTTTCTTTCTCACAAATACATGTTATTGCGATATTTTGGGGAATTGTATGAGCTATCTAGGTCTATTGAAGTCATATAATTACTACAGTATACTAATACATTTTAAAGGGTTCGAGGCCCTTTGAATTGAAGTCGTACAAAGGATCTTGAATTCAATTAGGGGTTACGAGTTCTGGATGAGTTTATTGTTACTGAGATGTGTGTGTTATGATTAATTCTAAGTGTGGTAGTAGACAAATGCATGGCAAACATTTGTTAATAAATCCTAACCAAATGGGCGAGTTGCAGATTGCCAACCAGGATTTGGATGTATGTTTAAACGGCTAATTTGATGTGGAGTTTTCAATGTAGAATTTGAATCCCGACTTGTCTTTTATGTGAGGAAAGTGAAGTGAAAGAAAAAGTGAGGAAATTGTATAAGTTTGTCTTTTGTGTTAAATGTTTGTTTGAAACAACGAGCAGTATAGGAAAATAACTAATCCATAAAAATACACATTTTGCGACCTTTCTATGTTCTGCGGGAAAGGGGGTGTTTTGTCCCTCGGGAGTTGCCGTAGGCAACCACCATAGTGGATCACGTTTTACATTTGTGGATCACGTTTTACATTTGTGGATCGCACTTTACATTTGTGGATCGAGTTTTACATTTGTGGATCGTCATACGCATTCGCAATACTTTTGGCCCCGTTTTGACTCTAGCGTCAAATCGGGGCCAAAAGTCACATGATCTAAGTTCAGCTTTTTATGTGCAAAGCTTTATGGCACCAATTTTACACAATCCCCTTGAAAATGTCTTGCAAATATGTTGTTAGACAAAAACTCAAAGGCAAATCAAAATGTGATTGTTTGTGGACAGTTAATCACATTTGTGGATCTTGATTTACATTTGTGGAAAGCAATTTACATTTGCGGAACACGTTTTACATTTGCGAAACACGTTTTACATTTGCGGAACACGTTTTACATTTGTGGATTGTCCTATACGCATTTGCAATACTTTTGGCCCCGTTTTGAGCCCATATTTTTTGTAAATCAATGACAGAATTTGTTTTGACGCACCGCCACTGAATTTCACAAAACCAAAGTTTCTGCTAGCAATGCTGCTCTCGTAGATGCTTGTTCTGGTAACTAAGGCAATTTTAAAGGTCGCTGATCCAATCCAAGCACTGATCCAGTCCAATCGCGTTGAAGTAAGAACGATAGGAAACCATGTAATTGGTTAGGGCGCAAAGATTTGCGGCCCAGAATCGAACTTTCAATCCGCCAATGAAAAGCTGTCCCTGCTGAAATGACAGGGAAAAGTTAACTAGCTTCCATAGACTTTGCTGTTACCGGCGCCTTTCACCTGAAGGAGGGGCTTTTCTCAGTAATGACGAATGGCAATATATTATGTTTGGTCACATTTAAGTGGTTGTTGTCAGGGGCTTACGGTCTCCCACACACATTTAACGCGTAAACACGGTACAATTCTTTTTATTATTTGGTATATAATGTTTTTTGACATGCCTTTTGACATATTTTCATCTAAAAATTTTAAGGGGGGCGGCGCACTTGCGCTATTGACGCACTGCCACTGCTTACGACTCTTTTGGGAAACGCAGCCCAGGTAAATAGTTATTTAACACTAGCGTTGCTACCTGCATATACCTACAGCTGGCAGCTGTGCTGCGACTAGATTCAGACCTAGCCCCTAGCTAGCTACTACAGTAGTTAGCTAGCTGTGTGGGAATCACAGGAGCTAACCAGTCAAAGGGCATTCAAAAATACAGGAGCACACCCCACAGTTTCCCCAGAAATTGTACCTCTCTAGTTTTATATAAACTATTTATTCATTGAATTTAAATAAAATGTGCCATTTCGTGATATATCGTTATCGGGATATTAAAGGATCTATATCAAGATATGTGATTTTTATCATATTGAACAACCCTACTGTGAATTTAAATGAAACAGCGCATTGTAGTTTATTTATTACCAAAGCATTTATCAGTAATACAATTAAAATGGGGAAAATGTGAAAAATTGCTTTGCAGGTCGATTTAAGGTGTGCGACTAGGGCTGAACAATTTCGGAAAAAAAGATAATCGCGATTAATTTGCAATTGCGATTTAATATGCGATTATTATGATGTATTATTAATATAGATATATACTAGCCTACTGATCTCCAGTCAGCAACATAACACACAAAGTTCAGAAAAACTAAGGAGAACATACCGCCCGCCATACCTAACCCTCATCGAAAATATTTTGGTAAATCAAAGCTAAACTAGAAACGTAAGCTTTAGTTGCACTTTCTTAACTAAAGCTAGCTAGCTAGCTACCGTTTTGGAAAAATAACTTGCGCTGTGGAGACGGAAATATTTAGAACTCACGCATCTAAAGGTTAAATCTTAAAAGAAAAGAGACACTGTCTGAACATTTCTGATCCAGTCAGTAGCCTAACAGAAACAGTATGGCACCGTCAGCCATAGTGATCCTACTGTATGTGTTTCACCGAGGGGTATATATTTCGTGATGAACGCTTACTGCTTGAGTAATTTTGTAGTAGGCTACATTGAGTTAGGCTTTGATACATTTCGATCAGTGATCCTGTCATGTGTTATTTGGCTTATTTGACACACTGGTGTTCAGAATTTTAGCTATGCATAGTACATGACTTGTGGTGTTTTTTTAGGGCCGAATTCGGTTGGTGGTGTTGCCCCGTGAGGTAGCAACGTTAGCCAGGCAGGTTTTGCACAATACTTGACACTGCGTAGCATCTTTTTTTTAAAGGCAAAATTGGCAAAGTGACTGTAGTCTCAGGTTCTGTCGAGCCCGAGGTCATGATCGTACAGGTCAAGGTACAGTGTAGCGTGCAAAGTTGATCCTTCGTCTGCAAACTGCGTTACTCTACTCACGTGACCAAAGTAAAATCGCAGCCTTTGCGATTACAATATCGCGTTCTGTCCCATCGCGATATTAATCGCAAATGCAATTAATCGTTCAGCCCTATGTGCGACCCTACATTTTATGCCTATGCCCCTAAGATGTTCACTTAGGGGCTATAGTGCTCCTTGTAAAAAATAAATTAAAAAAAGTTAGTCTGAAGCCCTGCACTATACTGTAGCTACATATGTTTGTTTGTGTGTATACCTGTGTGTGGATATGTGCGTGAAAATGTCTTGCATGTCTACCCATTTCTATCTGTGCTTTAGTGTGTTTGTGTTAGTATGTGTGACTAGTGTCACATGTATGTGTCTCTGAGTGTGTATTTGTCTCTGTGTTTGTGTGAACTGTGTGATCTGTCTGTGTATGTGTGTCACTATACATTTTGCATCAACAGTTAATACAGCTGCACTCAGGAGCAAGAACTCCACAGCGCTATCCAGATCTAAACATGGTGCTGCTTCATTCAAGACTCACACAGTTTAAAGTGTGTTATAAACATTTACAAAGATGGGTTGTGGCCAACTAGAGCAGGGCAAAGGAGAGTACCCAGAATTTTAAGGGCTTTACATGACAAACAAATGTCTGAAACATTTCAGGGAGGATTAGCTAATCAGAATCAGAATGGGATTTATTCGCCATGAAAGTTTGCACAGACAAGGAATTTGCTTTGTCAGGAAGGTGCATACAATAAACATATAGGAACCTAAAAATTAAATATGTGGACTATCTATACTAAGGGTACGTAAACTAGCAGTACTAAGTGGAATTAGAATTAAATAAAAAATATACAATAAGATAAAATATAAGTTGCCGTAATTTACAATATAAAAATACAAAAATACAAATATTACAAAAAATACAAATGTACAAGATACAATGCACTTTCCCTTCTCTATGGATTACTAGAAGTACAGTCAGTGTGACTCAATTTACTGCCTTAAAGTACAGTACTTAAATGTGATAGCCATGCTGATTCTAAAACATATTCAATAATTATCACAGTAAACACAAAGTGAAACAATACAGTAAATAACCTATGTAAGCCAAAGTTTGACAGCTTAATGTTCAGCTTTCTAACTAATTGAAGCAATTTTAGCATAAAACCAAATGCTTAAAATGCTATATCACATGTTCTTTTATGTAACTACAAATGGGGCTTTGGGAATATAATCTGAAAATACAATCAACATACAGTAGCCTATTTTATATTCTAAATAGGAGAACAGTGCCTCCAAAAATGAATGTCTTCATTCACAGAACTTGCATGCTCTAGTAGTTTGACAAATCATTTGTTTATGTGGATGTGAGTCATTGGGCTTTCATTAGAAGACAAACTGAGTTGGAAAGGCCCATTCCTTTTATTTTGGAGCAGGAAAAAAATTAAAGGGTACAAACCTGCAGCATATCTACTGCAGTCTACTTTAGTGGCAGACACTGACATTTTCTCCTGAATAAACTCTGAGTCATCATGCAGTTTTTACTTACCACTGCATTACAAAAATGATGCTTTTTATAACCATGAATCAGAACTTTCAGAAAAAAGGACCATAAGGACTCAGAACTGTTTTCAAGTCAAGAAATAACAATTATTCTGTTTTTATTTCCCATCACACTAATGGCGGTAAATTATCCCTTAACTTATGTTTACATTTCCATTTATGCATTTAGCAGACGCTTTTATCCAAAGCGACTTCCAAGAGAGAGCTTTACAAAAGAGCATTAGGTCACTGAAAAGTGACAACATGACTCAGCTCCACCCTTTACATTACGTCATTTACCAGACGCTCTTATCCAGTGCGACTTACAGTAAGTACAGGGACATTCCCCCAAGACAAGTAGGGTGAAGTGCCTTGCCCAAGGACACAACGTCATTTGGCATCGGCCGGGAATCGATCCAGCGCCCTTCTGATTACTAGCCCGATTCCTTAACCGCTCTGCCACCTGACTCCTTACGTAAGCTTCACTTGAACCTGTTCAACTAATTTGATCAAAGGCTGGATCAAAGGGTGAACAGTTCATTTTACTGGAACTACTTAGTGGGTGTACATTATCACATAATAATGGACCCCTGGATCAGAATCGAGTATCCATGTCGATCTATTCCATGTTAATTTCATTTAAGATCCTGTAAAGCAAATTCCATGATTTGCTTCTCAGTACATTATATATGTGTGAAATGAGTTCCTGAAAGCATGTGCAAAGCGCAAAAACGTTGTTGCACTGAAATGTGGAGTTGTTTGTTTGTTTATTCGCATTTATACAATGATTAAAACAATATAAAGATACAAAAGAAGTGAAAAGAAATTAAAAAAACATGCAGGTGGGGCCAGAAACCTATGTGGTTTTTCGTGGGCCCCACCCCAACAACTTAATAGTCAATATTATACATTAATCAAACTAAACAAAATTTTCCAAGATGAACAAATGAAATAAGTCTTTGAAATAAGAATTAAAGTTTTACCTTAAATTATCTATATGAATTATAAATTAATTTCACGTGTGAAAAAAAGTAAAAACAAAGAGAATCGTTGAATTTTTACCAGAAGATACATAAGACTCATTTTATATCATTGAACATAATAAATACGTGATCAATACTAAATATATTTAACAAATTGCAAAAAGAAATGAGTCGAAATGATGCATAGAAGTGTTTACATGTATATCAGGTTGTCAAATATCAAAGAAAAGAAAAAGAAAGAAAAACAGAAAAACAGAAGAAAAAAAACAAACAAGGAAAACAAACCAGAAAACAACAAATCAGGAGAAAGTAGTGCTTGGATGTTCTATGAAATCTTTTTTTAGAAGTTTTTTGAAAACGGGGAATGACAAGCAAGATTGTTGCAGTTGGGTTAGATTATTCCATATGGTGGGGCCTCTAAACATTATTGTATGTTGTTTTAGACTAGATTTTGGCATGATTGGTCTTAAAAGATTCTGGGGTCTCATTTATAAAACTGTGCGTAGGATTCTTACTAAAAGTGTACGTGCGCCCAAAAGCCTAAAATGGCGTACGCCCAAAAAAAATCTGATTTATAAAACCGTGCCTACGCACACCTGTAAGCAATGTTCCCTTTATAAATCACAGACTACCCACAAGTGTGCGTACGTGAATCTGCATTTTACCCCGCCCTAAACACGCCCATTTTTGACCATAAATGGTCAATGCAAAGCACCTCATGAATGACCCTGGCATGCGATTCTTCTTTACGGTGAACCATGGCGCATGACAACTTCTCAGACACTGTTAGCCTATTGGCGGAGGCCCGAAAACCACATTATTTGGTGGCCGGTGGATCACCAATAAAAAAAACAGTGCGAGTGGAGTCAACTGTGCCAGTGATACCGCGAGTCGAGATACAATTCAAGTTCAATAACAAAAGCGTTTTGTTATTGAACAGTAGTCTATTGAAGTCTGGACTGATAACGAGGAGTGTAGCGATTGCGCGGGAGCTTAGCGACTGTATTTCCAGTTTTTGACATATGATGATATATGCACAGTATTAAAGAAATATATTTAGTTATACAATGTGTTCTGCAGTTATCTAAAGGTAGGATATGTGATGTTATCCTGTATTCCATGCAGTCAGGCTCGCTCCCCCTCCTACATCCCGTAGTGGACAATCTGATGGTGAGACATACAGCGCTGAATTTTTATTTAAAATTTGAGTTGGATTGTACAAGGTGTTTATGGAACAATTATCACTCAGTACAAGCGCAAATAACACTGCTGGATTTAATCTTCATGATAATGATGAAATCGAGTGAAAATCGTGTGTGAGGAAAACAAAATATATTAATATTACGAGTAATGTTCTTCCCACATTCACTTTCTGCAGTCCGACTACAGTACGGTCATCTGCGTCGCCAATTCCAACTGTTTCCAAAATGTGCGTAGGCCTACGGGAGGGTCAGAGTTTGCGTGGAGGACCGCACATTCTCCCGTCAAGTTTGTTTTTTATAAATCACAACCTTTGCGTGGAAAGTGGCGTACGCACATTTTCAGCCACGTTTTGTGCGTACGCAAGCTTTATAAATGAGACCCCTGGTGTCTTGTATAGTGGTGGTGAATATCTGAGTTGAAGTTAAAAATACTTTTGTAATGTTGAGGTAGGTAAGCGCTATTATGAACAATCTTATGGACAAATAAGGCAATTTGAAATGTATTGATATCAAATACATTCATAACATTTAAATCATGGAACAGAACTGCTGTGTGTGCTGTGAATGAGGCCTTTGCTGCAATTCGTACAAAGCGCTTTTGTAGAAGGTAAAGAGGTTTGATGGATGTTGTGTACGTGCTAGCCCATATTATATTGCAGTAAGTTAGATAAGGATAAATCAAACTGTAATAAAGAATCATGAACATATTTCGTGATAGCAAGGTTTTGACTTTCCTTATGATGCCAATGTTTTTGGATATATTCAAGAAAGTTTCTCGTCTTTTATTATGCCTAAGAAGCGGGTGTGACTTACCTGATTGATAGCTTTGTCATTAATATAGATCTTAGGGCAAATCATTTTTTTGATACGGACGCCAAAACATTAACATAAATTAAGAATAAGAGGGGGCCAAGAATGGATCCTTGTGGTACACCACATGTTAATACATTTTCGGAGGAAATATTATTTTGATTGGAGACAAACTGCTTTCTGTTAGTCAAATAGTCTTTTAGCCAACGTAGGGTGGAGTTTTTGAGAAGGCCGGTAACATTGATATTGGACGATAATTAGTAAAGACACAGGGATCTCCAGTTTTGTACAGTGGTATAACTTTAGCTATCTTTAGGTCTGCTGGCACTATTCCGTTTTAAAAACATGTGTTATTGGCTCTAGAATTTCGGGAACAATCTGTCTTAAGAGAAAGGTGCTTATTTCGTCTTGACCAGATGCTGCGTTTTTTAAATTCATAATGATATCTTGAATTTCTATTGAGGTGGGTTCTTCAAAAGAGCTTATAGGTGGGAAAGAGTTTTGAAGGTATGAAGGTAGACCGTTGAACAGTTTCTCTTCCGTTTTCAGCTCAGGTTTTGTATAGGCGGAGCCAAAACCCTACCGATCTACGTCACAGCAACCGATCTACGTCAGATCACAGACGTTTGCATTATGTTACTCAGCTGGTACGATGCAAAGACAAAGTAATTAACACATAAAACACTCAGTGACTGCAGGTAGGTCTGTTCTGATATCTGCAATTGATTTAGCTAGGGTTGCTGTTGTTGCTAAATTCAAGAAATTCGAGGGGGAGGAGCTTCAGCTCCTTCAGGCGACACGCCCCCCCAGTCTCAAGCAGAGAAGACTTCTGATTTTCTCACGATTTCAAAGCCTAATTTAACATACTTGTCAGTGGGTTTTTTTTTATTAGAATTTGGATGGGTAGTAAATGACACATTCTTCTGTGGTTTGATGAACTTAAAACTCATTTTCAATTCCGCTTTACAGGATCTTTAAAGGTCATGTAGGAAAGTTGTGCAAAGCTAGCTATTTTTTCTTCAATTCCAAACGATTCAAACTAAAATATGCCACCCTCTCCCTTTAAAGCCACTCCCACAAAACACATGAACGCGCTGCCTGACTACAGAACCGCCGGGAGACTAGTCTAGTTAGTACAGGAAAGAGAGAGCTTTTGAGAGAGCAGCATGTTTTTTTCACGAATGACCCCAAACACACAACAATGAGCGAAGTCTAGTTCAGGCATGGCACTCGGGCAGTGCGCGTCATATCACCTATCACTGTGTATTCAGCATAGGTTTAGCTCCAATAGGCAGCACTACAAAATTGCACACATGCACGCACCCTCGATTACCTTTTAGTGTTCTGCGCTGCTGCCGTCCTAAACAATCCCCTACTCCCAGTGCAGGTAGGTAGGTAGACAGACAGGTAGCCGGGCTAATCATGAGTCCGGGCTCGGCTTAATGAATGGTTGTGTTTATTACAGTCTTGAAACACCCACAGATGTTGGACTGATTTCATATTACCATCAAACCTTTATATGTATTGGTTGCTATCAAGATGTGAAGTTTATTTATGCAAATATGACCAAAAGTGCTTCTCAACAACATTGCCTACCCTGCCTTTAAATGGAGAGATTAAACCAATGACTTGTGGTTGTCTTCCCTATGCTCTTTTATAAGGAAAATCTATTAAAATGATTCAAAAAGTCAGCAATCTGTGGACTCCATCAAAGTATTCAGACGCTTGAAGGGAAAATGACCACTTTGTCCTAACAATTAAATGTGATGGGCGTATGACTTGTGTGGGTGCAACTGGGCCAGAATAGAGAATGAAGACCTACAAATATTTTTTTTATAGAACACAGTCAAGTCAACAGACCAAAACACATACTATAGGTGGAAGCAATATGGGAAGGACAAAGTTCTACATTTGGTCTGGAATGTCCAAATCTGTGAAGACTAGAGGAGAGAATGGGGCACCCTTGTCCGATGAAACACAACCAGCATCTAAATGGCCTGGAGCAAGCTCAGTCAACTTACATAGTGAAGAGGAAATGAGACTAGAGTGGGCTTACTGGTATGTGTGGTTTGCACACACACATACCGTATTTTACGGAAAATAAGCCGCGGCTTGTACTCCGATTTTACAGTTTTCTTGTGCTTGTGCGGTTTATATTTTGAAGCGGCTTATAGTCCGGTTTTAGATCAAAAAAGTGGCTTCTCTCAAGATCTCTACTGACCGTACAGCTAATTTTATGCTCAACACTTGAACGGGGGCTTATTACTTGAAAGAGGAATTATTTACTGTTTTTTCAGTTACACTATCAGGGCTTGGAAATACAGGACATAACATTTCATAATAATTTCAGTTAATCAAACAGCTGCAAACCCAGTAAAATGTTATAGACTAGCTAGCAAAATAACGCTAGCATCGCTAACAACATTACTAATTCAACTTTGGTAGTCTAACCAAGCTCTTTGTAAGTTCGTTTTAGATATAATTGTATATGATAGTGTGGACAATAACACATCGCCATTCGAACAGCCCTTTCATGTAATGCTTTCAGCATCAAGCCTACGGCAACTCCCGAGGGACAAAACACCCTTGTCCGTTGTCACATAGAAAGGTCTGCTACAGTAGGCTATCCAGTGCCGCTGCTAGCCATTTTGGTTCCCTAAGCATAATTCCTTTATCCCCTTTATTCCTTTTATCCCCCCCCCCACCCCCCCGAAAAAAACCTGGGTTAACTTTTTATTACCAAACATATAACTCAATACCAATAGCCTAACACAACAGCAGCATCACAATGTAACACCTATTCAGAGGTGGTGGTTCTCTGCTGTGTATCTGTCCCTAAACAGCTAGTTGAGGGTGGTTGATCAGGGCTTGGCAGGGACGGACTGGGAGTAAAAATAGGCCCTGGACTTTGATCCAGACCGGCCCACCAGAACCGGCCCCCGTATACGCCACCACAGCTGCCCTGCCAATGCATCCACATTCTGTGTTTGATGTGATGCTTGTTACGGAGTTCCCGACCTAATGCGAGTGCGCAACACCCGCAAGCTAAATTTATTGGCCTTTATTTGAGCGCAAAATAGTTTTTTGAGCTTCATGTAAAATAAACAGATGTTTTTCAATTGGTAAAACCTAGTCTATTGAAGGTGATGTCTTTTTGTCTCTTAACTTTTCAGCCCCACCCTTACGTTTCTTTAGCCTGGCTCTGCCCTCCTACGTACTTCCGCTCAATTTTAACACTGTACATAGGTACATTTCTGTACATAGGTCTGGCCATGAGGTACGAAAGTCAGATTTTTCAGGTTGATTTTCTACCGGCGAATCAGCGAACAGAGGGAATGGCTGAGAACGATGACGTTGATGTCGTGCACTAGTTTGAGTTGTAGTTCAGTAATGGCGGCGGAGAAAGATGCGAGCGAAGCTATTCTGTGGTTGTGGCAACGCTGCCGAATATCCATAAGTTAAAGCCGGAGCAAGAACAATCCTTGGTGAGTTTTGTTGGTGGTCATGATGTTGTGGCCATCCTCCCCACGGGGTTCGGGAAAAGTTGGATTTTTCAGCTACGGCAGCTAGCTCCGTGGTGAAGGATTTGGCTAAGGCGAACACTAGCGATTGGTTATGGCAGATCCAGAGTGGCTCTGGGCAGATCCAATAGTTTTAAACTTCAACATAGTACCCGCCTACAAGGAAGTCAACGCTTGTCAATGGAGCGAGGCCAGACTCTCCGTACAAATGCAATGTACGAGAGTCTGGTTAGGACCAGGCTAACGTTTCTTAGCCTGGTTTTCCAAATTATAAACATTTAAAACTGAAAGCATGCAGCCAAGGAGCTCTCCACCTTTATTACTCATTTAAAAACGATTTGATAAATCGAATATAAAAGCATCATAGAATGTAAAGTAACAGCTAGCTGGCGTCAGTTACTTGTAAAATGCATAGATAATGTTTAACAGTAAAATCTCAATTTACGCGCGTAGTGCGCGTTATGGGAGCGGCGGCACTGAGGCTATCCTCAGGATTTGCAAGCTAGATACATTTATAATATATCTAAATAATTTTGTAGACATAACAATGGATTCTGCCACTAAATGAGTGACTTGGATTTATTTCTGGACATACTATCCACAAACGAAGTGTGTTACACAATGCTGTAAGATCACCTATACCATACTCGTGCACTGCTCTTGGTACCCAGAATGCCCTGCGACAAGCTGAAAAGCTACTAAGTTAAGGGCATTATCTACGGCCCCTTCCACACTAGCCCGGGTAAATTTAGAAACGCATACATATACTGTGTTTGCACCTCCCGTCCACACTAATACGGCGTATTCAAACACTGAAAACTGAGCTTTTCGAATACGCTCCCCTAGCCGGGGACATTTGAAAACGCCGGGTTCGTGTAGTAGTGTGGACGGGGTCCACGGAGCTTTTCAGATACGATGACGTTCAGTTGCCATGGCACTGGGGGTAGCTTGCGCTAGACTATAGCACTAGCTATAATGTCAAGATGAACATGGAAGGTGAAAGAAATATGTTGCTCCATCTCTATAATGTATTTACCAGTTTAGTTAGTGTACTTCAGGTACAAGTATTATCACTTAATAGATACGCGTTACTGCTACGCAGAAGGCGAGCGTTGTACTCGGTGTGCCTGAACGATAGGGGGACAAGGCAGAGAAGACGGTTTAAACCAAACAGAGCGGCAATTCTGGGTGAGACCTGGCTGAACAGCTAGCTGGTGGGACAATTTTAAATTAAACAACACCAAATAGTATTGCCCGAGGAGTAGGCTATGTAAACAGAGCAGCGTGGCTGGAGGGAGGGGCAGGAGTGGCGTAACCATGACAACGATTGTCATGTACCCGTGTTAGTGTGGACGGCAAACATTTGGAAAACGATATGAAAACGCTAGTGTGGACAGAGATCGTTTTCAATTCGAATACGCGTATATTTACCCGGGCTAGTGTGGACGGGGCCTTAGTTAAATAAGCATTGTTTGGAGTTCTATTGTTGTGTTCGTTCTGTTTTGATATGTGTAATGTTATGGTCTATAGTTTAGATCATTTGAGTGTTCACCCTGATTGGCAATGTTTTCTAGTTAGATCGCTATCCAAGCTGTCCGCAACCATAGCATGAACGTGCAAGTGATCATTTGTCAGCATTGGTCCACGCAACGGTAACATTGTTTGCTTATAAAGTGCGGCTTGTATTCCAGTGCGGTTTATACTCTGATTTACAAACACAAAGTGCTCATTCTGGGAGGGGTGCGGCTTGTACACAATGCGGCTTATTTACTGTAAAATATGGTACACACCCTTATCTCTGTCCATTACCATGGTCTAGTGCCTCTTCATTCTAAATCCAGCTTAAAACGTGTTCTGCTTAGACTCTAGACTCTGCTATCCTAATCAAGCAGGGCTGTAATCAGAGTCTTCATTTTTTGATAACAAATGCACGTCTTGATTCTAAACTCTCAAAACACCAACATGTATGTAGTATTAACTTGTGAAAGTAACTTGTGACCACATAATGATTCCAGAAACATATTTGGGAATTCACAGGAAATTACTTAGAATGTACTAGAAATTATATGAGAGTGAGCACAGGACTGGGATGTTATGAACAAAATGGCATTATTATATTGATACATTGTTATCAAAATCCAAGCACACTAGCCTGTGAGTTTAAGTGTGCTCCGTACAGTAGGCTACAGTACATCACTTGAATAGAAATGTAAACCCTGAGACAAAGTAGAGCTATGAATACAACTACACCCAGCTAGTAGGGATGTTAATGATTCATCATTAATTGCCGTTAAGAATTTAACTGGTTAAAAATATATGAACCAACAACGTTTACCGTCTGCCTAGTTAGTCTAGAAATGGCAGTGCTTGCCTGATCTGTGTATTTGTGTATCTGGATTTTGAATGGGATTTTAGGGCAGCCAGTTTCCCACGATTATCTCAAGAACTGGGCACTCTGCAAAGTCCATATTTTGCAGGTGTCCTTTTTAAAATCCAACGGAGTGCAGTGCCACGATTGACGTTGTTTGGAGCGCATTGATTATTTCACAATAATTTAGAACTTTTCACTCACAAGATATAAGTACTTGCGCACAAATTCAACAACTTGACTTGTACAGGTATCTGCAAGCGAGCGCCTGGCACGCTCTAATTGGTTCAATCTTCTTGCGCAGTGAAATTCTGTTCGCGCACTGAATTTTTGCTCGCTCAGGTGATTTATGCTTGTGCGAGTCAGGGTTGCCAAGTCTGTGTGACAAAACCAGTCCAATGGCCAATCAAAACCATGCCAAAACCAGCCCAATATCAGAACTCAAAATATGCCCCTGCCAAACCATATAACTGCTTTATAGTCAACAGCATTGCTATCATTGCCAAATGTATTGTAATATCTACAAAGTAACACCAAATGTTTAGTATGCCAGCATTAAAAGCAGTTTTCAGGATGTTTTCTCAGGAGACTGAGAGCATTAGGCACGTGTGCACACGCACAGTACATGTGTGTATGTGGGCATGTCCATGTGTGTACATGCTGATCTGGAGTCAGTTTGGTAGGATTTGGGTATAAATAAATTATTTCATTTAAAATATGGATTTTTATTTAAAGATATTTATGTAATTTGCATGCAAAATAGGTCTACCCGAACCAGCGGCCAAATAATTCAACCCACGGCAACACTTCAAAAGTAGCCCAATTCCGCGGGAAAACCGTGGACCTGGCAACACTGGTGCGAGTCTACATAACTTTTGACAATTTGGGGGCGGAAACCTTTGGAAGCACTGATCCTCTTATGATTGGTCGCTTTCAACGCGATCACACCCACAGGGACATTATCCTTGTACCTTGATTGACAGCTTCCATTACAGGAAGCACGGAGTGATAATATAGGCTACTACCAGACCCCCATCCCTCGCCCCTTGGCTTGAGGCAACGGCCCCGGTGGATGTAGGTGGTATTGCATTTCCAATTTGCTACCCGACTCGTCTGGATCGTTTTTATTCTATTAGCTCCAGTCAACATATCTAAAACTATCTCCCCCAATATATATTTTTTCGATTCTCGAACCTGGCTTATACTACTAGCTTTTTCATAGAATAATTTTTCCAGATTTTTGCTAAATCTGAAATGGGTAAACTAGCACCCCATTTATTTGCTTACGTCAAGAAAAGTTGCCTGGGAATGTGCTCGCGGATACGAAAAGGGCACGAGCACAAAAGGGAACATTAGCCGACCGTTGATTTACCTGAGCTGAATGAGCACAAGGAGAAAGGGCTTAATAATCTACAGTTAGCCTGCCTTGCTGTAGCCAGTTTTACAAATGGTTGCACACATACATGACGGTTGTTTATAGAATTTCCGTTATTTTAAAGCTGATTTAACCATTTTGTAATGAACGTTATTATGTTCATGGCATGACAAACGTAATAGCCTAATATAATTTGTGATATTGTGGCATGTTAAGGCGTCATTATAGATTGTTGATATGTTCTCCTAGAGCAAAGACGAAGATGAATAAATCATGTCTGATAACCACAACATTTTTATGGTTATGCAACGTTATGTCAGTTAACACCACAATGATGGCATTAACAATAACAGTAAGATAGCAATAGTAAAGCAACACTCATCATCATCATAATAGTAACATATATATATAGGCCTATTTAACTTAGCTTTCTTTGCCAAGCTAGAACGACGAAGGAGCCAGATATTCTACAGTTTCTTTAATCCGACACAATACTTAAGCAGTCATACTAAAAACATGAGGACTCAACAGACCAGGGCTGCGTTTCCCGAAAGCGTCGTAAGCCTAAGTTGATCGTAGAATCCATCGTACGACGAATCCTAGTTTTACGGGCCGTTCCCAAAGACATCGTAGCTAAAGTGTGTCTTGAAAATTCGTAGCTCTTGAAAGCGCATAGATTAGCCTACTCCTTACGAGCATGTTTGGGAAACGCATGTAAGAAATATCGATAGGGCAATGTTCCGGGTGATGTCAAACTGGGCAGGCGGAGCACGAGGCTGCCCAGGATCAGAAAGAGGCGACCGCACCTGAGCCAGAGCTATCTTCTCCTCCAACTCTAGTTGCCGCATCCTGAACTCACCCTCAAGCTCAAGCCTCTTCACCTCTAGTTTGTACTCATACTCTGCCCTCCGAGCGTGCTCTTTATCAATCTTCTCCATCTGGAGACGGGCGATGCGAACCTTAACGCGGGAGCCCTCTCCTGAGCCCGCCGGCGACAGGGGCTGGGGTTCAAATCGAGGCAAAGTAAATGGGGTTTTTACTTCCTCAACGCCCTCAACCCTAGGACTTGCTTCAGAAGGAGGCAGCACCCCGTTTTCTGTCAGTGCATCACAAACGCGCTGTTTGAGCACCGCCTTGACTTTGCCGTTGGCTACGGGCAGATCATAATGATCAATCAACGCACACAGGTCAGCTGAGCGGCACTGGTCCAGCAGTTCGCTGGACGGTGCGACCAAAAACCGCTGTACGATGTTCGGATCCATGACCAAACACAGAAACACGCAAAAACACACAACCCTAGCTAGCTGCAGCAGACCGGTACTACGGTGGGCAGTCCAATGTATCCCGGACGACCCCCCAAATGTGTTACGACCCTCCCTGGGCTGAGCGAACTGCAGAAGGCTTCCGAATGTCTAGGGGCAAAGGAGGGTCTAACCACTAGCAGCCAACACGAAACACAAACGAGGGTGTCGATATAACCGTGGGTTTATTTTACAAACAGATAAGGCGTCACAGGAGAACAAGGGGACCATGAACGGTGCCAAAGGAATGAAAACAATAAAAGTGCTAAATAACCTGCCTAACCCAAATAATGCCTCTCTATCAAAAAGTACATGGGCCGTGCCTTGCCTAGTGTGATAACAAGGGAGTAAGCTGCGTGATGGAAGTGTACACCCATGGGCGGCTTACCTGTCCCCTTTCTCCTGTGAGCGACCAACGAACAAAACAAAACACAAATGGTTCATGACATGCTACAGCACACACAGAACAAGGATGGATGACTGGTGATCGGAAGACAGTTCCGGTGTCTTAAAGGCAGCGGGGAAGACGGACGGGATCGGGATTGGGCAGAATCCGGATCGAGCACGGCGATCCTAGCCAATCGCGGACAGCCACCTGCGACAACGATAGGGAGGAGAACGAAAGGGAGGGGCAAACACAACAGGGCAGACCAACACTAACTGCAAGGCCCTACAGGCCGAAGTAAAAAGAACAACGTATATGTGGTGAGTCTGAGTTGTATGTGGAACATATGTTCCATCTAGAATAGGCTTATATTAGCCTACTAAAAACCATGTGAAAGGAATACTATACAGTACTAATAGCATTGATTTTCGTAAAGTTCATATGATGTATCTGCTTCTTGATCGGACTTGCAACATTCTGCCAGTTTTGTAACTCCACTGCAATGCCTTAGCTCACACGCTCGCGACCAGATGTCGCAAAGTAGGACGTGTACAGCTAGTTGCAAGCGTGCACGAGTTTCGGAGCTAGGATCAAGGCGAGCCACTGTTCTGCGCAAGACCGGAAGAGTCGGTCTGGAAAGATGGTGCGGTCCGTTTCGCACTCTCGCTTGCCTTACTGTGCCACTGAGAACTTTTCATAGAAATGAATGGGGACGCCATCTTGAAAGAGCAGGCCTTGCTGTGTCTACTGTATATAAGTCTATGGCTACTACACCAGACAGTGGATGGAACAATGGCGGCGACACCTGAAGATTTCCATGTAGGCCTCATCCAACAATCCAATTATGTGTAGTATCACTCTTGTGCTTTATATCTGAAAATATTGTTTGTTTTTTTGCACTACCTTTTTTATATATATTTATATATATTTTTGTCATATATATATATACCTTAGTTATGTTACTGATGAATAAACCTGATGTTTATTTACACTACGTTAGACAACTTAAAAATAGTGTAAAAAAAAGTAGTAAATGGTATTGAGTATCGAGTATTTTCCTGGGTATCGGTATTGAGTTTGAAAATCAAGTATCATGACAAGCCTAACCAGCTATGCAACATTTATTTTCCATTAAACTACCTCTATACACTATGTCAAACCATAAAGACTGTAGTTTCAAATAACACTTTTCACACTGTTTCATAGAAAACCCCACCATCCACTACCATCCCAGTCAACAATTCCTGACAAATGCCTACTTGCCCGCTACAACTGTACGTCTAATGAGTAGCATCCATTGAGAGCTCAATAATGCCTTTTCATCAAACACATAATACTTAAGTAAACAATTCTCACCTGGCACAGCTGTTGTTGGAGAAGCCACAGCTGTACACAGGTCACCGACTAGAGCAGACACTGTCACACTTCCTCTTTAAGACTCTTTCCCACAGTCTGTCCGTTAAAATCATACATCTATCTCATCCAAGTCCAAGAATACAACCACACCTAGTTTCAAGTAGTTGATGTCATGGAAAATGCTGAATGCAGACAAATTATGTTATGGTTCTCTTTTGTTAATTCTGGCCCATTTAATTTCCCTCCAGGTACAGAATAAAACAGGGGTAGTAGAGTCAAGACCACAGAAGGATTTCCATAAGTAGGTTGACTAAATATGGAAGGAAGTTCATCCAATTCCATTCAAGTCACGTGAGAGTAAACCTACGATTACAGTAGGTATAACTCTTGACAAGTTCAACCCTTCGTTCTGATTAATTCCTCATCTGGTCCTGTCATTAAACGTGCATATCCAGAAGCTACAAAGACCATCACCTTAGCCTGTCAAAAGACACACCTATCCATCTTCAACAATTATACTGTGTTCAGGCTGGCCACAGTGCAAGTGAAGACAACCCTGTCCCAGACTCCCAGTCCAAGTTTGGGGATTTCTAATCAGCTAAGAGTGGAGGGAGGGAGGAAGGACATGAAAAGCATTCCTTCTCCACTGATTAAAGGGAGATCTGGTGGCAAGACAAAGGAGAGTTTCAGTTGTTCAACGCCTGTCCATCTATCCAGGACATTCTAAATAAACCGTGTCAATAGGGGTCTCTAGTATGAGGTATGGCTTATTAGGGTGACAGGAAAAAACAAGATGTGGGCAACTGCACATCTGACTGTCCATTGATCTATTTACAGTATATAGAGGGTATGTTGAATAATTGAGAGAAAGTATGGACAATGTGTAGAAATGGAGAGAGTGGAGAGTAGAAGAGAAATTGAGACTGAACATTTTGTTCTAGCAGGTTCAAGACCACTCAAAGAACATATCCCAATTATATAATCTCCTGAATCTCCTAAGTTTTAGCTGGCTGCAGTTCCTCAGTGCACTCAAGCAATGTTTGACTACATACACATACACACACACACACGTGTGCGTGCACACACACACACACACAAAGAGCTATAATGGCTTTCCCAGAGCTATACCACTGGAGGGGTAGTAAATAAACCAGGGCAGTGAGGAGCTGACCCACTGCAGAGTCAGTGATAGAGCCGGTGAATCATGAAGCATTGCCTGCCAAAACCAGGTAGGAACAACAGAAGCAATAGAGGAAGAAAAAGCATGAGTGAGAGAGATAGAGAAGCAACAGAGTAGTCATTATGGTAATGACTAGTGTGAATGTCACCTTTTAAACAGTGAACACATGAAGTTGTTTTTCATATATTTTGGCAATTCATGATGTCTTTTGTGATTTGACTGATGTTTAAGATAAGCAAAAACTTGCTTGAATCCTGTAAAGCAACTGAGGATAGCAAATATATTGACACAGATGGTATACAAATGATTGGCATTCCTTATGATTACAGTGAAATTACAATTTGACCAAAACAGGGCTGAAAAAAAAACCTTTTAAACTCTTCTAAAAGGCTACACGTCAGAGCTCATGCACATAAAGACTTGCATGTTCACACCTTGAAAACAGATGTTTAAAAAGGGAGAGGGTTATAAAATAGCTAAAGGGGGTAAAAAGAAAGCCAAAGACAGGCTTGGATAAATGAGAAGACAAAAACAGGGCAAAAATGACAAAGAAAAGCGAAGAAGAATAAAATACAGAGATGGAGGGCAAAAAAAAAGACAAATAGGAGAAAGAAAAAGGGTCAGCCTCTTTAGCGGCTTAGTAGTCACATCCTTTATGAGATTGTGAGATTGTCAAAATAAAGAGGGACAGAGAGTAAATAACCAAGAGTTTTCACACAGACTCTAGGCTCTTACCTCTCTCACACTGTGGCCCGGTGAATCCGTATACACACGCACACCGGTTGGGTCCAATGCAGCGCCCACCATTCTGGCACTTGTTCTCGCAGATGGCTGAAATGCAAACCAAGAAAGAGCACAGAGTGTGTTAGCGACACACATCAACTTGCACAGTCATACAGTAAACAGACTGACTCATTTACACACACTTGAAAAAGACATGAGCTGAAGAAAAGACTCACAGTGTACGAACTCACATACCCTCACAGACCCTTCATTTTCCATGATCTTTGTCAAACTGATTGGAGAATTCGGTCAGATTCATTTAGTCATTTAGCAGACATTTAGTCATTTAGCAGACGCTCTTATCCAGAGCGACTTACAGTAAGTACAGGGACATTCCCCCTGAGGCAAGTAGGGTGAAGTGCCTTGCCCAAGGACACAACGTCAGTTGTCATGACCGGGAATCGAACTGGCAACCTTCGGATTACCAGCCCGACTCCCTCACCGCTCAGCCACCTGACTCCCTATTCCACTGCTTTACAATTGTTTCTGTGTTTTTCCTTTTTAAAAAGCCACACCAGGCTGTTCATGTTGGCACTTTGATAAACAGAATTTGTGAGCAATGGGTCTTTTTGCTCCACAGTCAAACTGTGAAATTACAATCAGTGAGGAGCCTAGAACACTTGAACCCCCATCAAATTCAATGGGCGTCTGAATGACACTAGTCAGCTATGAGAGCCGATGGAAAGGTGTAGCAGTAGACATCCAGGCATCGTCAAGCTGTCTAAACAGTGTTTTCTCCACTTCCTTCTCTTTGACAACACAACTGTTGGAAGTTGTTTGAAGGAAACCTAATGGCTCATTCCCCACCCCCAACCCTGACTCTGGACTAACCATGTGTAGTGCAGAGAGGGCCTTCCCTTTGTAGCATAAATCAAACATTACTGTGCATATTCTAGTGCTTTTTTTTCTGTCTGTGTTCCTCTCCCTACCACTCCTCCAACACCACTCAACAAGCACTGGGGAAAAATCTGACCTGGGCTGAAATGTTCCAGGCTCTCCATCTTACCACTCTAAAGCCAACTAACCCTAAAGCCAGGGGTGGGGACCCCTTGTCTCCCCCCCCCCACTTCGTCTTCCTAATTCATAATTAGTCAGTTATAAACACAGGCATTAACTCTCTGTCACAAACACAAATACATTCAAACTCTGTCTAGCACTGTCACAACTACTCTCTCTCTACACACACACATGCTTTCACTCACAGTCTTTATATCTCACACAGCCCCAGAATTTCCTGAAATTAGGGCTTCCAGATGACACCAGCTGGCCGGTGTCAGGGGTTGGCAGTGTTGGCCCCTCCTACCCTCTGATCACACTGGGAGGGGGAGGATCTGTAACCGCGATCTAAACACCCCAGCTGAGGTGGCTTAGTTTATGATGGGGCAGGACCTTGTCAGTTATCAATCTGTTTATATGCATGCACCTTTAGCCTCTATGAAGACTGAACACTAATAGTAGCCAGGGCTGCATCTTGGGATGTTGCTGATGTAGGCTGTGAGGAACTTAAATGTGATGTCCTGTGCAGTATAAAAAAACATTAAATCAAAAAAGAATCATGAACTATGATGGTGGTCATAGGTTGTATTTACAAAAATATGCCAACCATATCTTTGAGATTATGGATGCTACATTCAAACTAGAACTGTAGGAGGTAGTAGGCCTGTGGGGTTAGTATAGTTGTGACAGAGGAAACTTGCAACTAGGGGCACTGGACATAGGTAGAAGAGTATGAGAGAATCATAACAACGTTCTCTACTGGGGTCTTATGGTTGTACAACAGATGAGATGCCTTAGAGCTTCAGAGAACTCTGTTGGCTGGATGCTGTAGGTTTACATCTGTGTGCCCAGTGTTTTTGCTTTTTAAATCATACAGTAACTGTTTCCTCGCAAGGACTAGAATCCAGAGAATACCCAACTAAACTCAGAAAGGATACTCACGTTGTCCACAATATGTCCCGGTATAACCCTTGGAGCACTGACATTGGTCCTCAGTACAGATTCCACCGTTCATACAACGGATATTACACTGCGGGGCTGAAACACAGGAGCCATCACAGTCAGTCACCAATGCAACATTGTTTTGTATAAGCACAAAGCATTAGTGTTTTATTTTGGCAGACAATGTTGCAGAGTGGTTACCAATTAGATTATGGTGGTGCTGCTCGTTAGTGGCTATCAGGTATGGTGTCATTCAAATACTGTGCACGTTCTAATACAGAATGTCAATTTTTTTTGTCAGTTCGGTGTTTGAGAGGGAGGACTGACTTAAAGCTAGGATAGGTAATGTTTTGTCATATTTTCTGAACTAAACTTCACATTTTGATAGCAATCAATAAATCAAATGCTTTGGCTGGTGTGGCTGTCGCAGGACTGTAATAAACACGACCAATCAGTGTGTTCTGACCGAATGCATTGATTGGACAGCATTCGGACCAAATGCAATGATTGGACGGGCTACTTTGTCTACCTACCTACCTCAGGCAGCGTGTTCATGTGTTTTGGGGGAGTGGCTTTGAAGGGAGAGGGTGGGATATTTGGGGTTGGATAACAATATTGCTAGTTTTGCAAAACGTACCTACCCTGCCTTTGACCAACCTTTAAAATTCCTGTGTACATTTCTAAACAAAACCAATGCAACAACCTTTAAATACTCAGGATGATTTTATGGCTTGGCCATTGATATTTTCCCATGAATAGGAACCATCAAACAGGAACTGTTAGTAGGTTAACCATGTAGTCTATGGATGTGGGTGAGCACTTACTGGATTTGTTCCCGCAGGATGGGGAGATTTGGCCGCTGGGACACGTACACATGTTGGGACGAGAGCAGAATCCGTTGCCACAGCTGTTTCTGCAAATGGCTTTGAGAGAAGGAGGATATACACAGGAGGATGTCAGCATGTAAACAAACATTGTTAGATAGACCCAGTTTAGGGAAAGTGTCTTGATAAATGGACTAGTCTGAGGGGCGGTACTGTCAAACAGAGTATAAAACACATTGGATGTGATGGAATTCCCACAAGGACGTTGGATAATAATGGGTACTCAAGAAAGTTATTCAAAGTATAATTTAAATAACGACACGGAAAAGCTATAAAACCCACTGACCTGATGTACAGTACATACAGTAAACTGTACACGCCACTGTTGTATTTTGAGTGAATGGAATGCAGCATTTACAAAACTATGAATGTATTAGGCACTTCCAGACAAAATTAATGGAATACTACAGCTGTGCAAGCAAATTAACTGCAGAGCATAGTTTTTAGTTTAGGACTAGGCTTAGTCCTTGTCTGGGATACTGGCCCTTTAAGCGTGATTTCATCAGACACCTAATATTGATATTTCAATATATGGAGACTAGGGCTGGGCGATATTTTAATCGATCGATTTATCGAAGTAATGACTTCCCTCATGGACTTATCGTAACATTAATTCATTTTCAATAATATCAATAATGTAGATAGAGAATAATTAGGAACAGCAGTCCATTTAATTTATGTGATGCAGCAGGAAGTTGCGAAGAAATGGTAGCCTACGCGCACTAAAGTATACTGAGAACCTCAAGTGGAGTAGCTAATGTTAACCGCGGAAAATGAGTCTTATTGCCGAAAACAGTGCCAGCGATAGCCATGGCGAGGGAGCAACTTCCAATTAAGAAATGATTGATAAAAAGGGTTAATCTTCTACAGTTATTTGGAAGTGGTTTGGCTTTTTGAAATCCTACAAAGAGCAGAGCAATGTTCGGTGGAAATTGTGTAGTAAACAGTGGCTACCAAGTCTGGTAATACGACAAACCTTTTTCACCACCTGAAGCAAAATCACTCGTTGGAATATGCAGAAAGTGTGAGTTTGCGCCAAGGTATTGATAAAAAGCAAGGTTTTAAAAAGCTTAAGTTACTTGACCCCAGGTACGTGCTCCCTGGCCACAAACATTTCTCTCACACCGCGCTTCCTAAACTTTTTGCAGAGTGTAGGGAAAAAGTTGAGGAAGAGACTTATTTTGCTACTACTACGGATCTGTGGTCTATCTTCTTAATTATCGTTATCGAGTGGAAATATAAATATCGATATTGATAATGTTGTAGCCATATCGGCCAGCCCTGATGGAGACCCTGGACATACCCCCCACACCCACTCTCCCTTGGCCTTTATCCAGACTCAACAGACTTAGCAAGATGACAGTCCAATGCCTCCAGCGTGAACCATATAATGAAGCACAATTGAGCTTTGGGCTGCTTAACACTTTAAGTATTGTGTTGTTTCAGAGTTATCATGTCATGCTGAGCCCCAAGGCATGCTGCCTGGAATGACATGTTAATATATTATGAGGAAATGCCCTGTCTTCTATCACAATATCAACATATCAGAGTAGCTTGTCAATCCCGTTTGTTGGTGGGATTCAGTTGTACAAGCAATCAGTGGGTTCACAGCATAAGGACAATATAAAGATTAAAAAGTGATTTCTTTTTGTGATTGTTTGTCAGGTTCATCTAACAGCATTAAGAAAAGACTGCCCTTACAAATGTTCATATTTACTGTTTTACTTCTGTTACACTGGATCTGTTACTATAAAGTTAACAAAATATACAGTAGGCCTATAACCTAAAAAGTGCAATGTAAATGTTTGTGCCCCCTCTTGGTGAAAAGATGTCGAGACTCAGTGCTTCACACGTGTCCCACTGACAAAATTCTGAGAAGAGAGAAAGACAGAGAGAGAAAGAGAGATAGATAGATACTGTTATCAGCAACATTTGTTGCACTACTTACGCACAATACACTGGTTGCCCCCTGGTAGAGTTTTCCAACCTGGGCAGCAATACGAGTGAAAACGAGATCCACACACATTTGGCCTATTATGAAGGAGTGGGGAACAAATGGTTGATCAACTACAAATGATTGAGAAATGCTATCCGACATACAACCTAAAAGGTTATTTCTAATGACCTCCAATTCAATGATTACATTTCGGGGCATTAAGGGAAATTGGACATGCACATTTCTAACAATAGATGATATGCAAAGTAGAGCAACAGTTCATGAGACAGATCCATTTGAATTGATGGATGACTATTGAGGTTACTTTTCCATTACTATAGAAAACTAGAGTATGTTGTTTACTATGCTTGCCATAGCCTTGCTGACGGTAGTTGGGTTAATGGAGATGCGACATGATATGGGACAAATTATTTTTATAAACGTAAGTGGTTTATCTTTCTCACCCTCGTAAAGACTCTTGTTTTCCTCTTCTCCTCACTCGACTCGATGAGGAAGGCAACTCATCCACCTTGAAGTTTCTACCCTGAGTTATAGGGTTCTGTCCAGAAACGTTTTCTATCAGTAAACCCGTTAAAGTCACCAGTCCAACCAAGCAAGGAAAAATCCTCTTACTCCACATTCTCAACAAAACTTGAATTAAATTTTCGGATATAAAAAGGTTTTGTTATTGTAGCCAATACTGGGAAATGTTGTCTTGCAAATGGCTACAATAAGCGCATTGTCCACTGTCGCCAAGATACCTGTTACTCATTCAGAAAAGGACTTAACTGAAAATTGAAGATAATGACTACACAGGCGCTCCAGCAGCTCTTTTTCCAATGACAGCGCGGGAAATAGTACACCTCTCTTGACGATGTAGCCTACTTCTGCAACGGGTCGGACTACAGCAACTTTCCAAGGTTTAGGACGTGCTACAATGAAATGCCACCCTGCACTATGAACGTGCATAGCCCAAGAGACAGGGCAGACGTTCCACTGACTTAAGAGATCCCTTGAGAAAAGTTGCACGTGCAAAGTATGTTTACATTTTCGCTCAAGGCTAAGGCTAGCCGAGTGGGACACGCTGTCGGGTTCATTCTTATGTGTATTAACTTTATGAATCTTTTTTAGATATACCGCAGGGGCGTAGCCACGGGGGAGGGGGGGCTAGGCCCCCTTATTTATTGTATTATTTGTAGTTTGAAGTGCAGTAGCCTAATCTCAATGTGGATATATTATTGATCAGTGAAAATCAGTTGCATTTCCTCAAGTATATATATTTTTTTTAACTAAATACATTATGCATTAAATAAATTACTGAAGGATTGGTTGCTCATGGCCTCAAGTCTAAGGAAGCTTCACATTTTTCTCTTCATAAAAAGCTTGCACATGCTCTTGTGTGGGTAATCTGTAATTTCCCCATCATTCATGCAGGTTGTTTGGTCTCCCCTCTGGCATTTGAAATTAAAGTATGCTGGGCACAGTATTTCCTGAGTAGCAATCCGGAACACATGCACAAACTGCTCAGGGGCCATAGTTTTATCTAAATGATTGACTTGACTATTTCATTGAATTATCATGCTTACCATCATTTAAAACAATTTACTTTGGTTTGAGAGGATTGCATGGGTATTTTAAATGCCATGTGTAGCTAGTCATCTATGCGGAGCAGTGTAGGATTAGAATGAATCTTTTGATTATGCAACTACAAGTGAACTGCTCATACATACATAGGCTACTCGACATACTCTGTATGCACACTCATATGAAATGTGTAGGCATGTACAATGTTTCCCATATGTCAGTATACATGTTTCAAGTTTCAACATACAAGTTTGTATGTGTACGTATTTCAGTTATATGCATGCAGCTACTGTGTGTTGGAGATGTACTGATTTTTACTGACCTCCAGTGGTAAGGACACAGAACTACACAAATGAATGTTCTGTATGTTTTTATAATACTGTGTTTGTATGTTAATGAAAGTAGCGTATCAGGAACAAACATGATATTGGGCACAAATCTGTTGACATGACTACTATAATTCAAAGGAGAATTGTGTTTGAAGTAGCCTACTCATTCTATTGTCTTTAATACATTAGAAATGTATATCTCTCTAATAATACCAGGAATCTGTGTGTGTGGTGCATGTACAAATTAAAATGGGTTTAGTTTCCCACGATCAGCTCAAGAACCAGGCACTCTGAAAAGTTCATATTCCACATGTGTCCTCTTTATAATCCAAGTGCAGTGTGCAGGAGTGCAGTGATATTGTTTGGATAAGCATTTCGACATCAAATAATGAAAATTAATGGGGGAGAAAAAATATTCGCTGTTTGACTCGAATCTCAAGAACGGGGAGCTAAAATTGAACCAAACGTAATATTTTGCAGGTGTCCTTTTTATAATCCAACGGAGTGCAGTACCGCGATTGAACTAATCTAATTAACAATTAAATTAAATTAAGCGTAGTAAGAAAAATAAGTCAATTCTGTTTAGTTATTTAGAAGCAAATTCGCTTTTACAACCGATATTCAGCTGCTTTCAAAGGGGCTGGCGAATTTACAGAATGACAATATAAAGTGGACATACTTTTAGTATAGATCAATACATTTTGTTAAATGTGTTTACTGATGTAAAAACTGCCTGCACATTGCAAATGTACAAGCACTGTTGTGAATTAGACCTACAAGATAGGGAGTCAGGTGGCTGAGTGGTTAGGGAGTCGGGCTAGTAATCTGAAGGTTACAGGTTCGATTCCCGGCTGTGCAGAATGACGTTGTGTCCTTGGGCAAGGCACTTCACCCTACTTGCCTCGGGGAGAATGTCCCTGTACTTACTGTAAGTCGCTCTGGATAAGAGCGTCTGCTAAATAACTAAATGTAAACTGGCTTAACTATTGTGCATGTAATGACTTCTGTTATGAACTAAATGTTTAGATGTTTATGGTGGTAAGACAACAGAGAACCAATATAGTAAATCTTGATCAACATAACATAAGCAATTTATAACCTAGGAAACAGCAGATAAATGAAGGCTACATAATTTTCATGAATTTAGGCTACCACAGCATTGGCAATTTGACTAGAATAGATGTGAGATGACAGAGAATTTCAATTGTGATCTGAGAAATATAGGTACCAAAACCACTGAGAAGAACTGTCATCACCAGCTGCATCACGGGCACTGAACTATCTATAATTTGAGAAATCTGTGTGTGTCACAGACATAATCGCAGGCACTGTGCCCTATAATTCCAGGAATCTGTGTGTGTGTGACACCAATTTTATCACAGGCACTATGCCCCATCTATAGTTCAAGGAATCTGTATTTGTGTTTTACTGACATCTTAATCACTGACTGCATCACGGGCACTGAGCACTTGTTTGTTTTAATGTACACAAGCAAAAAGTAGGTTTCTGTAGGCTAAAGGGTCGCAAAGGACAAATGAGCACACATAGGCCTACATCCACAAAAAAAGGTTTCACACACACACACACAACACATCTCGTCTAGCATACCGTATTTTTGGGAAATAAAGCCGCGGTTTATTAGCCTGGCTCTGCCCTCCTACTTCTGCTAAATTTTCATTTTGCTTCTGTACTGCGTCTGGGCTTGACTTATATTGGTCACATGTCTCCGGTAAACTTCCCTGGCCTAAATACGTCCCCTGCAAACATTTATCATATTCTCATGTAGGCCTATATGTTAGTGCATGTAAACCAGCAGATACTGTTTTAAAATAAATTCCTGCATTAAAATAATGCATCATGACAGCTTGTTTGATTTGAAATGGTCATTTCACACTAGCATTTAATTATCGCGGCAAACAATTACACTGCACTGAACTGTAAGTAAAGTACAAAGGTCAGGTGAAAAATGATCCTCAGACCCGTACCCGAAGACACAGTCAAAATGAACGAATCATTTGTTTCCTCTAGCTACCAGTACTGAGCCTATGCAGGTCAAGTGAAAAATTATCCAGACTCGTACCCGGCAGATGAACGAATCGTTCACCACCCGACCGTGTCTTCGGATCAATGTTTCGTTCCTCTGTCGGGTACGAGTTTTGGATCCTTGTTCACGTGACCTGCATAGGCTCAGTACTGGTAGCTAGAGGAAACAGAAATTATTCGTTTATTTCCCGACTGGGTCTTTGTACGAGTCTTTGGATCCTTTTTCACGTGACCTGCATTGGTTTAGTAGAGGAAACAGTTACCTCTCCCGATGCGCGTCCACGAGAAAATGAACGAATCTCTCTTTGAGAGGACTCGTTACTCCCGAGTCCTTGTAAGGATTCGTTCAAAATGAACGAATCGTTCACGAACGACACATCACTACTCTGTACAAATGTAGAGTCTGGTTAGGACCAGGCTAGCGGTTTATAGCCCGATTTAACATTTTTCTTGTGGTGGTGAGGCTTATATTTCGAAGCGGCTTATAGAACGTTTTTATATCAAAACAGGCTTCAAAATGTACTAATGAATAGGCTAACAAGTAACGGTGCGTGTCCACTGCAGCGACTCGATGCGATTCGAGTTGAGATTTTCTCAACTTTAAGCAAATGAGGAGCGATTTTCGCTAGCGATGGCCAATCGGAGTGTTTTCTTGTTTCTCGTAACGTAGCAACCATGGTCAACATTTCTAGCTTTCTAGGTTTCAAGGTGGGGGAGAAACTAATCGTTTGTGTGGCTGCTTACCCAGTCTTGTACGATACATAGCTGTATTCCTACAGAGATGTTAATAAAAAACGATGCATGGCGCAAGGTTGCCGAAGTTGTTGGTGCTTGTACTTTCAAATTCAGTCTAGTCACATTACGTAACTTTGTTCTGTGGTAACTAGCACTAGCTAGCTAGCCTGGCTGGAACTCCCTATCGTATCGACAGATTAGCAGAGACTTTGAGTAATATAATAAAACGTTTTTACACATGTCAACGTGTATGTCTATTAAACAGTTTTGTATTTTGTATACAAGTTGTATTTTGATCGATGTTGCGAGTACGTAAACCCAAGTCTGCACACTTGGCCATGACAACCATAGATATGTTTATATATATCTATGATGACAACTACAACAGTGACTTTAGAGAACTACATTCTACATTAATCTGTTTGAAACGCCCCCGAGCGTGGTGAACTGTGGGAAGGCAAGCGATGGCAAGCGATTCGCGTCGCTGCAGTGGACACGCACCGTAACACTAGCATGGTAGTAGCATATTGCTACGAGTTTATGCTAGATAACTTAGCCTGGAAGCTAACTAAAGCTAGCTAGCTACCGTTTCGGAAAAACAACTTTCAGTCGGAAATATTCAGAATGCAAGTGTCTAAAGGTAAATATTAGTTCATTCCCGGGCAATAGAAAACATACATTACGCACTTACTTTCGTTTTCGAACTGTGTTGCAACGGCATGCTGAAAGGTTGTATTCGAGTGCGGTTTATACTCAGATTTTCAAACAAAGCTCCCATTTTGGTGGGGTGCGGTTGATAGAAAATCTGTCTTATTCGAAAAAATACGATATGCATATTTTACCTGTAGCCATTCTCTATTTGCAATGACTGCCAATCTTTTAAATTAAAGCGTTAATTTCAAGAAAGATGTTTCGTGGCAAAGAATATCATTGGTTAAATTAAAAGGTGTCTTTTTCATAGTTTAAATGGACACCACTTATACCGCACGTTTTCTACCTCAATAAGGACTTTTTGGTGTGTAATTTTCACACACACACACACACACACACATCAATGGCAGCAAGGACATAGTCCATATCTAGAATTGGAATGTTTATGCTTGTTGACATGGGTGCAGTCTATAGGGTTAGAACATGTAGCTTAGATTGAAGTTGAATAGATATGTCAGATGAAAACAGGAAAAGCAACTACGTCTTCAAACAAATAATGTAAACAGTTGCATATTATGCAATATCCAGAGATTTCTAATAGTAATTAATATACAATTATATATGTAAACACAAGCCCTGATATTGGGGATGATAACCAGGGGGGTGTTCCATCAACGTCGATTAAGGAAAAGCGAGACTTATTTCGCCAAGTCTCACTTACTTTAGCGAGAGTTCCGTTGCATTAAGGTGGCTTATTTTAGTTCGAGCTACGTAACCAAGGTAACTTTATACTTCGGAACTAGCCTGATCCGTGTCAGGCTAAAAGTCAAGATAAACTCAAATGTGTTGCAAATAATTTAAAACAGGCGGAAACAGAATCTCAAAAGACAGTTCCGTCGAGTAAATTCCTGCGCGCAAACCACTTTAGTCCGTGTTCGGAAACGTAAATTCAGACTTTTTGAAGTGCAGACATTAATGATTTAGCTACATGTTTACTTCATCTCCAAAAAATATATTAATTTAAATAAACAAGTTAAGAAATAATGTCACTTTAACTGTTTTCAAAGCCATTGGTTAATTGACATAAAATAAGGACTTGGAAACTAAGCAGAGCGTCTAGACAAGTTACAATCAATTATGGCGTATCCGTTCTTTGACAACCCTGTGGTGGATGAAGGTACTCAGATTATACAAAGAGCGTTTATCCCACCAGCCCTAAGGGTCTTCAGAGACAGAAGTAATGCTTCCCTGACCAGTATCTGTGGAAGAAGTATAGGTTCAGCAGGCCCAGCATAGTTTATCTAGATAAATGTAATTGTCATTCTTAAAAAAAAAAAACATAAATATATATATATGAAATAACACTTTAGCAACTCTTGAGGATGGCAATGAACACATAAGAGCAGCCTACCATCCTTTGTAGAAAGTAATATAAAGGAGAGTAGACTATAATAGTAGAAAGGAGGGTAGTAGACTGCAGTCTATGTAGGTAGGCCATTGTTTAAAGTAGCCTATATGTTGACAAGCCTCTATATTACCTCTCCTCTGGCTTCCCCAATATTATAGGTGCAATATACTGTCCCCATGGATGTATCCAGGCCCATTGGAAGACTCAGGGGGTGACTGCCTGGTGCCCCCATGGTTGAAAGTGTTTCTAAAATGCCCTCTAGAGTGGCAACAATTAGACCAAGTGCCCTACTGTCTGCCATTCACATTGTGAAATATGCTTGAGTGCACAGGATGCCCCATGCAATAAATGACAGTGTGCCCTCTATAAATGTAAAAACATGTCTTTATGAGTTCCTTTATAGTATAGAAAATGTGATGCAGTACCCTATAAGGTGCCCTTACAATGGCCTAAATTGGACTGTTCCCATTCCCTTACTTCCAATGGAAAAATGTGCTGTTATGAAGTGCCCTTTATGCTGCCCCTACATGACAGTGTCCCAAATGTTGCCCTTTCCAATCAATTAGATTCTGTGCCCAACAGTCTCCCCTAATGTTCCCAGTAGGGCATGCTTTCCCAAAGTGAGGCTGTGACAACACTTGGCACAGCCACAGTCTGTCACTGTCCAAGCCCCCTCTGGATCTGTGGAGGCAGACTATGTTAATTGGAAATACTCGTAATATAATAATGATCATGCTGAGCAATTTTAAATGACTGTTCTGCCAAACAAAGTGTGCAGTTTGGGTCACCTTCTGATCTAAAAAGTCAGTGCTGGATCTATGCAATACTAGTCATTTTAGTGAATCCCCATTTAAGTCATGGTTATCTTTCCCTTTTATCTTAAAGCTTAGCATTTAGCCTATCAGTTAATAAATGTGTGTGGCAAAGTTATTTTGAAGTAATTTTTGATTGTGTTCAAGATGTGAAGACAAAAACATTATTAGCCCACATCAAGTGCAATTTACCATGGCCTTCTTCAGTGTTTTGAATTTTATCCTACAATTTTCAATTGCTGCCACGTTCTTTTTTGGGCTATTATTCTCAATCTCCTGTTGAGAATATCGGCCATAGGCTAGCCTACTGTCAGAACGGTTTCAGACAGCTCATCAAATTATGCTAATTATCAGTAGGCCTAAATGCATATATATATGTTAAGTAGATTTGGTAGGTCTACAATTTACGGATTTTAACGGTCGTAATGTTTTGACAAGTTGTCTCCCTTGGCATGTTAATTGCGGCAACATTGCCCTTTTTTGGGACAACTCCCAAAAAACTCAAAAATCAATTTACGCTGCTGAAAAAACACCCCTCTGCTGCTTTACGCTATACTTTTTGCGACATAACTCCTCTTTTCGACGATCGCCTGATCTGGGCTGCACAGTCTAAGCTTATTGAGGTCTAGCTTGAATTAGCGTTGCCTGTTAGTGGAACGGAACGTTAGTGGAACGGCTTGAGGCTTAAGTCTAAGTTGACGTTTACCCAAGTGAGACTTATTCGTGTTAGCGCGACTTGCGTTAGCGACAGTTGATGGAACACCCCCCTGGTTACAACCGTGACATTGTAATCATTGGTGGCCAAGCCGCAAAGCCACCTTAAGTGTTTCTACGTATTATTATTATTATCATTATACATCTTCTTCTGCCATGGGAGTCTATGGCAGCCCCTAGAACCGTATTGTCAGAAGTTGTGAAATTTGGCACACTCTTTGGGGCCAGTCCCCTCATCAATTTCACCAAGTTTCATGTCACCATTTCAAACCCTCTAGCGCCACCAATGGGATAAAGTTGAAGGTGTGTTTACACACTTGAGGTATCGTTGTATTCCCTAGATCAAGACGAGTCCAACCCAGTTATATAGATTCTCCGCCATTTTGAATGTTAAAGGTCACATGACATGCTGTTTTTGGATGCTTTTATATAGGCCTTAGTGGTCCCCTAATACTGTATCAGAAGTCTCTTTCCCGAAATTCAGCCTTGGTGCAGAATTACAGCCACTACTAGCAGTCCCACAAGGAGCTTTCCTCAGAACGCGCTGTTTTGGTGTCTGTAGCTTTAAATGCTAATGAGGAGCGGAGGGGCGGCACCATGCGCTAATGTTTACAACGGATGTATCGCAATGGCTGTAACCCCGTTGCTGTAAAATACCTCGAATTTGCCCATTCTCATCTGATAACCCTGGTTTGCAGAGGTACACACTCAGTCATTTCAATGAGGGGAAAGGTGGATATCGCGCGCGCCATAACACCAACAGCAGAACGTTTATCCAAATAACAAAGAAGTGTACAACACTCACGTACAGCATATGTATTCACACTTATACTTGATGCTATCTACCTTTCCATAGCGACAGTAACTCAGCTGTTAGCTGCAGAGCTAATGTTACAGCCACATTCTAAGGGTAGCAAGCTAGGTAACCATATACAGTAAAGCTACAAAATGATATAGCGTTAGTTAACTTACTTGTCCGAGGTTAGTAGCTGGACGAAGGAGAGTTAGTACTGATCCAGAATTTAATTTCAGCAAGGCCAGTTTTGTATTAGCTCAAGTTAAGGAAACAGTCGTGGCTGAAGTGTTTGGCGCAGACATACAAAACAAATGCGCCTACAACAGAAGTTGTGTAGGCGCATTTTCAGCGAAAATAAAATGTAGATACTGATTGTTTAGAGGCTCGGATGACGGAACTACAAAAAGACTTGCGTGTTGATTTGTACATCCAAGCACTGAGCAACTGTTATGCTTCGTTCGTTTGCTAGCCATGGCATGATGTCTCTGCAGGAAAACACGATATTGCACTCGCCCTTGCACAATCGTAGCTCAATTCCTCATTGGCGGGCCAGATTATCTGGGCGGGCACAGCAGAGAGAAGGGCGGTAGCCTGGCTCCTTGTTACGTCAATAAGAGGAGATTTTCAAACCGAGCGTTTGAGCCTTCATTTTCTCAAAGGCGGAGAAGAACACCCAGGGCTTGGTTTACACCTATCGAAAATTCTAGCCACTGGGGGACCAAAGGCAGGCTAGGGGAACTCATATTAATGTTAAATAACCTCCTAAAGTGAAGTTTTCATGTCATGTGACCTTTAAGGAAAAGTGTTTTTTCGTGTCTCCTAAAATTTTTGTCGAATCTTCTTCAAAATTGCCACAGATGATCTTCAGAACAAGCCTCACAAAAGTTATCGTATGGATTTTTGATTTTCGAAATCGTTTGTTAGTTACAGCCAATCAAATTGATGTGGCCGAATTGATGTGGCCGCCATTTTGAATATAACGTTTTTTCGCTAACTCTCCTATAAAGCAGGGCTCTCAAGTGTCACGCATTGAGCGTGACAGTCACTCATTTCGGTATTTTGTCACACACTCCCGCCACACATTGTATTTCTCACGCTGAAAAACTATTTATAATATATTTAATATGCCGCAGCGCCCAACCAAAATGTCTCTGGCCGCGCCGCTCTTACTATGGAACCTGCAGGAATCAAGCGCGTCTCCCCTGGAGTTCTTAGTCGAGCCTGCCACTTATCAGCCAATCAAAAATAAGAAAGGGACTACACAATAGCCAATCAGAAAATAGTACTATTGTATCTGGGTAAGATTTAACGCAACAGCCAATGAAAAAAGCATATCCTGGAATTGTTCACGTAATTCTGCTACAACGTCTTCCGAAAGTTTTGTTCACCCCAGAGGAAACCACTGGAGCTGGAGCATCACTTTGAGCACAGAGTAGCCTAAGTCATGATCTCTTGTTTTAATGTTACAACAAATTCACAACTTGTTTGATACAATGACAACTTGACTACTGTTAGAAACATTATCCCAGATAAATAGCATCAGTTTTTCAATAGTGTTTAACAGTTTTACAGCCTGTTCACTGACAACACCTGCTCAGAACAAGTAGTCTAGGCTTAGTCATATTTTCGTTATCACACGATGACTGACATATTGTCACATTATAAACATCTCTTTCCAAATAGGCTTAATAATTGTATTAGCACTAAATACATTTAAGTGTATTGCATAGTCGATGTTATAGGTCACTACATGTCATTTTGTCATATTTTATCATTATATCCTGGCCATGGATGCATTAATCATTGCTGTCTTTAAAATATGTCAGGTAAAAGCATTTAATTACTTAATTAATTTGGACACCCCCCCCCCCCCCCCCTCTCTCCTTACGGGGGTGGGGGGAGGAATGTCACTCTTGCCTGTCTTCAAAACTTGAGAGCCCTGATAAAGTTTGTCCAATCTTCACCAAATTTGGCACAGATCATCTTCAGACCAAGCCCCACAAAAGTTATCGTATGGATTTTTGATTTTCGAAATCGTTTGTTAGTTACAGCCAATCAAATTGAGCAACTGATCTGGACAAAGGGAAGTGAGGTCATATCTTAGTCAATCTTTGATGCATTGACTCCAAACTTGGTGTATGGACTCAGGAACCTCTTATTAAGAGGTCTGAGAAAAGGTAGTGACATTTGACCTCTAGGGGGCACTACAATAGGCAGGATTGTGTGTTGACCAATTTAAGTGATTCCTTTGTCTCGTGATATCTTAGTAGATCCCGTGTCTGACACGTTAACTTGTGATACCAGCCAAATTGATGTGGCCGCCATTTCACGTTTTTTTTGATTTTCTAAACCTTTTGACTGGAACAGCCAATCAAAGTCGTCAACCAAGCCACCATAAAAGAAGTGAGGTCATATCTCAGCACCTCTTTACTGCATTGACACCAAATTTGGTATAAGGACTAGGGACCCTGTTCTAAAGAGGTCCAATAGGTCATGCCTTTTCACCTCTAGGTGGCGTTGCAATAAGCAAAAATCTGACACCAATTATCTTCAGATCAAGCCTCACAAACGTTTTCACATGGTTTTTGATTTTCAAAACTGTTTTTCCGGTAAAGCTGATCAAAGTCGGCGATGAAGCTGCCAAAACAGGAAGTGAGATCATATCTCAGGAAATATTTGCTGAATTGACATCAAACTTGGTACATGTGCTCAGGACCCTGTTCCAAAGAGGACCACAAAAGGTTGTGTCATATAACCGCTAGGGGGCGATCCCTTGTCTGACACCTGTTAACTTGTGATACCAGATGAATTGATGCGGCCGCCATTTTACGTTTTATAAAAAGTTTTTTCCCTATTCCTCCAACAAAATGTTCCAATATTCACCAAATTTGGCACAGATTATCTTCAGACCACAATCACATTGACATGTCAAAATAGGACTGAATTACAGCTGTTTAAACTTGGGCCAAATCTGACAACCGCTTGCCAGTTGAAAAACTGCTTATATTTTTACACAGTAACTGAACACAGTAATTTCCAGCACTGAGTATAGCTCACTAGGATAAATTGGTGTCCTGGCAAGGGCAACGTAAGAAGTTCAAATCCAGCCAAAGCCAACGAGCCTGCCATGTCACTGGTTTTTTGTTTAGCGAGACTGTAAGCCACTGCAAAGGAAGCCAGGTACAACTAGGGATGGGTATCGAGAACCGGTTCTTGTTTAGAACCGGTTACCAGTGAACCGATTCCTTGAAATCATCAGCCAAATTCTAACGATTCTGCTAACGGTTCTCAGTGCCGTTGCGCATGCGCAAACTTTTATAGTTTATTCAGACTGCAGCAAACATGGCAACTAGGCATAAGCGTTCTGAAGTTTGGTTGTATTTCACACAACAACGGCACTTGTAACGTGTGTAAAAAGTCTATTTCGTCGAAAGGGAGGAAATGCCACAAATATGAAGAAGCATTTGAACACACAGCATGGAATGAAGTTACTGCAATGTCATGTGTTCGATGCACGCAGCAGTGCAGCTAACGTTCGCGCTTCATAAAGGTGAGCTAAACTCCTCAAAAGTGATCACAACCACTTGTCACTGTGAAGCAATTTGCCTTTATTGTGTTTAGTCGATCAAGTTATCTTCTGTCCCGTCGTTTGAAGCATACATTTTTGCTCCGACATTCGTCTCCCATTATTGATCACTTCACGTTAATTATCGGAGGGTGTGTGTTATCAGCAAACGTTCGCGTTGTCGTGTTAACCCAATATTAGCTAAACTGAGCGACAGTGTCATATTATATGATTTGACCGTGGCTGAAAATGGAAGATTCTATAGCTAAGCTAGCGTAGCTATAACTGACATAGCTTAGCTATAGAATCTTCCAAATACTTCAAATAGAAGTGTAGAAGAGCAACGACAAAATGTAAATGTGTATGTATACATACTGTATATGGTGTGTAGCATTATAGAAAATTATATAAAAGAAAATGTATGTAAATTAACCCGTTTGTGCTCTTTTTTTCCCCCTTGCCCAATAAGAATCAATAAGAGAATCGATAAGGAATCGAATCGATAAGCAGGAATTGATGGAATCAGAATTGTTAAAATGTTATCACTCATCCCTAGGTACAACGCAGTCGCTAGCTACCTGTAGTCTAGCTGTATATAGTCATGGCAATCCTCACACAAACTATCAAAATTATTTTAGATTTTCGAAACGGTTTGATCGGTACAGCCAATCAAAATCTGCGGCAAAGCCGGCAAAGAGGAAGTTGGGTCGTATCTCAGCAAATCTTTGATGGATTAAAAGCTGCATTTACTAAGAACCCTGTTCTGAGAATGTCTAAAATGTTTTTTGTTCATTTTACCTGCTTTACCGGTTTGGCCACCTCATTGCTGCTTGCAGCTATATTTACCATTGTAATCTTATCATTTACTGGTTTTAACTGACAGATCCTGAAAATAAGATAGGAGTGCTCAAAAGGACACCCTCAGACAGTGCTCCATCTGAAATTACAAGATTACTACTGAGTGGTAGTGGTACTACAGAGTGCTTTAAAAGGTGACAGTTGAAAAGTATGACAGCATTAATAAATGGTCAAATACAGCACAACTTCCATCCGTTTAGATCTGTCTTGAACGAATATCTATTGAATTTGCATTTAAAAATGCAATGTTTCTGCTGCAGTCACTGTCAGATAGTTCAAAAATACTACAATCTTAGATGCGGATCTTTCCAGAGATAATGTCGTTATACAGGGCTGGAGTAAGGCATATGTAGTCTTTCTGCAAGAGGTCCAGGAAGTATAGGGGCTCGTGGACTGCCTCAGGACTGAAGCCTTCCTGAACCAGCTTCCCCTTCTGCTGTTTGAATGTCTCTGTCACATCTATGGCCATCTTTGGGTTGGCATCAGAAAAAAAAGAGAGACGGAGAGAGTTAGAGAATACAACAGTCATCGAAGTGCCTTTCAGATTGAATGTATTTTCAGTAAATGCACTCATCTCAGATTTGCTTGGATTTATATTTGTATTACTGTAGCCCGCAGTTTTGATCATTATAGTACCATACAGCATATTTCAGCATCATTTTCACAATGTACTTTGTCAAATAAATCGAACAACATTTAAGGCTAGAGCTCATTGTCTCACCTGTATCCGTAGAAACCAGGGCCAGGAATACGGAGGGAGACTTTGAACCAAAAGGCTGTAGATTTGTTTACCATCCAGATCCTGGTCTGGCTTTAAAACCAAGGCTGCCATTCCAGCTCTCCCCTCATATCCTGTCAGGGAAAACAGTTAAAAAAAATAAGTATGTTGTGTTATCATACATTCACATGGGGAGACCGGGGATGTAAGTAACACCTTTTGTCTGAGCGACAGTAACTGATTGGTTGTTCAGGGTTAACAAACATTGATGTGCGTCTACTATACAATCACAGATTATGTGAGTTAATGTCAAATACAAAGACTTCGGTTGTTACAACCTACCCTACTACTTGGGTGACTTGTAACACTAGCTAGGGACTAGCTAGGGATAAATGTACCAATGAGAGAAGAAATGCTGAAATAACATACAAATAATTCAATGTATGCAAGAACTGTATTGAAGAATAATTATTAAACAGTTTTGAATAAAGTGAATAATTTTAAGTGGCCAAAAACACATGCAGATGGCTGACTGTGGACCCAGAACTAACAATGTACACACTTCACCCACACTTCTTAGTTTGTGTTTCATGGACACAATACAGAAATTTGATTTATAAGATGTGTCAGAATCCTCTTGGTCACTGGGCTTAGTCTTTTGCTTCTTTGCTTTGTTTTCTCTTTTTTGGCCCATTCCATACAGCAGGTGTATTTATATATCGAAAGAACCGTTGCAACTATCTCCACCCCAAGCACCCATTACATAACTAATTGTAAAAAAAAATGGGTTTAAAGTTAGCATGTATGCAAAGCATCATATTAAAATAGAAAAACTATTACCTTTGGGAATGCAAGTCAAAACATATCTAGAATACAATGAACGCTAAGCAAAAATAATAATGATCTTTTTTTTTTTTTTTTTACCTTACCTGAAAATGATTTTTTTTATTATTGTAACATTCACAATGCTATTCACAGAGACATGCCACTTCTCATGTGAGCTTTAACCCATCGTCATTGTGACCCACCGTCGTATTGCGACAACTTTACCACATACAAAAACAAAGTGAAGCATTTTCTTTTAACCTTCGGGCTGTCTCAGACCCCCCACATTGCGAAGGTTAAAAGAAAATGCTTTTATTTGTTTTTGTATTGGGTAAAATTGGGTAAAGACAACAATGGTTTGTTTTGGGTCATGTGACCCGAAGGCAGCACAAGGGTTAAAAGGAAAATAGTATAGGAGTGTACAATGTTGATTTAATCACTCCAGCTCTTTTCTTATTGGTCAAACAGATAGTGTTACAACTAACCCGGTGTTACTCCCTGTTCATTCCTGTTCCCTGTTATATTGATTATGAATTTGGGGTTACAAACATTGATAGCAGTATTTGTAACTCATGGAAACATGCTGCATAAATGAATACAACATCTTATTAATGCACTGCTTTCCATAGTAATCAGTCACTTAATCAGATTATAAATTACATCACAGGAACAAGGACCTGACCTGGCACATTGACACCATAGACATTGACTTCCTGTAGGAATTCCAGACTTCCTAGAATTTCTGAAACCTCTGTTGTGGCGACATTTTCTCCTTTCCACCTAAAGTAAAGGTAAAATGGAGATTAACAATTTACTTCAAAATAACATGTAAGAGTTGAACTGGCTACAGCAGTGCATGCAACTGTAGATCATCAAGCCTTTTCTCCCTATGCTCAGTCAGCTCCAGGTAAATTGACGATCGGCTAATATTCCCTTTTGTGCTGGTGCCCAGTTCGTACCCGCCAGCAGTTCCAGGCAACTTTTCTTGACCAAAACAAAAAAATTGAGTGCTAGTCCAGACTTCCTTAACGAATCGTTCACCACCAACCGTGTCTTCAGATCAATGTTTCATTCTTCTGCCAACCGAGTCTTCGGATCAATGATTCGTTCATCTGCCAGGTATGAGTCTTTGGATAATTTTTCATGTGACCTGCATAGGCTCAGTACTGGTAGCTAGAGGAAACCAAAATGATTTGTTCATTTTGACAGGGTCTTCGGGTACGAGTCTTTGGATAATTTCACGTGACCTGCATAGCCTCAGAAGAGGAAACAGAAAGTAGGCCATTTGTTTACCTCATTAATGTTCGCGTGACTAGGTTTAGTAAGACGTGAATGATATTCGTTCACAAGTGATAACTATAGGTTTTGTTATTTAAATTTTTTCTTTTCTTTTCTCGGCCACGAGAAAATGAACTAATTGCTCTCTGAGACTACTCGTTACTACCGAGTCATACTAATGATTCGTTCAAAATGAACGAATCGTTCACGAACGACACATCACTAGCACGTAGCCTGTGTGGCCTTCCTGTGCGGCCCTGTGCAGTTCTCTGTGGTGTCCCCGTACCCTCGGCAGACGCATTTGAAATTGAAGTATCACAAAATCTCGGTTGTAATAGCCTATAGGCTGATAGCAATAGGAATCAATTGTATAAATTGTATCTATAACAATTGTAGCTAATAACCTTCCAGCTACTAAATTAAAGTATCCACTTCATATTGTCTTTAGTTAGCTAGCCAGCATTAGACTGACGTTGTCATACTCATCATTCTAGTCAGAATATGAGTCTGATACCGCTCCGTTGGGCTGTGAGTATGGGCCGTGTTTCAAACGAACCCGGAAAAAAATGCCTATTCACTCAATTGGATAGACCTACAACCAATCAAAGCAACGTAGTATGTTGTTTGTTGAAAAACAAATTCAACCCAAGCGCTCTTTGGTGATGTGGTTGATTATGTTACTGTTGATCATCTGTCCATCATCGTATAAAGCCCGCCCTGACAACTTGATTGGTACGAACAGCTCTTGTTCGGACATAGTTTTCCCCCCCAAAAAAACTACATAGCGGACATAGCGACCCCAGACCCAACTTCCTGACCAAATTTTTTTGTGGGCGGGCTAAGTTTGGCTGGCACCAAAAAAAAGTCAACTGGCCGCATCGGTGTTGTCGTGGAGTCTGCTTGACTTTAATCATAGAAAGCGGTGCACTTTATAGGAATATTTTATTTAACATACCACTCATAAGAGAATCAATTTCAACATTCAACTGCACACAGTGTTGTGTGAGACGCGGTACTGCACTCCCATGGTTTCTGAAATGGACACCTGCCAAATCAGAACTTTGCACCATGCCCGGTTCTCGAGATATTCGTGGGAAACTTGTTGCCCTAAAATCCTATTTTAAAATCAGACAGACACACACACACAGACAGACAGATTCCTGGCATTATTAGATGGATTCAGTGACGGCTGGTGGTGATATTTAGCCTGGTCCTAACCAGACCCTCGTACATTTCATTTGTACGGAGGGTCTGGGATCGCTCCATTGACAAGCGTTAACTTCCTTGAAGGAGGGTACTCTGTTGAAGTTTAAAACTATTGGATCTGCCCAGAGCCACTCTGATCTGCCATATCCAATCGCTAGCGTTCGCCTTAGCCAACTCCTTCACCACTACTGTAACGGAGCTAGCTGCCATAGCTGGAAAATCAAACTTTTCCCGAACCCCGTGGGGAGGAGGGCCACAACATCATGGCCACCAACAAAACTCAGCAAGGATTGTTCTTGCTCCGGCTTTAACTTATGGATATTCGGCAGCGTTGCCACAACCGACCGAATAGCTTCACTCGCATCTATTCCGCCGCCATTACTGAACTACAACTCAAACTAGTTCACGACATCAACGTCATCGATCTCAGACACTCCCTCTGTTCGCTGATTGGACCTACACATTTTTTTTCTTCTGAAAACCGACTAATACACCAAATCCCAGACCTAGTACAGAAGCAAAATCTAAATTGAGCGGAAGTACGTAGGAGCAGTGCTCGAAGTGGGCCGGTACTCACCGGTACGCAGTACCGGCACCTCTACATTTTACTCTTAAGCATACCGGCACCTTTTCTTGCGTGCCGGTACGCTAGATTCGAAAAAGTTATCTAGACAGCATGAACTGATGCCTGAGTAAAACAGATTTTTTACTGCTGCTTTCA
Source organism: Thaleichthys pacificus (assembly GCA_023658055.1). Taxonomy (NCBI): domain Eukaryota; kingdom Metazoa; phylum Chordata; class Actinopteri; order Osmeriformes; family Osmeridae; genus Thaleichthys; species Thaleichthys pacificus. The sequence continues at coordinate 4,800,418 of CM042865.1, forward strand.
AACCTAGAAACTAAACGACTTTCGTTTGTAAGTAATCATGTTAGCCTGGCTTCAGAAAGGCACTAAAAGAACGAGTGTGCCAGAGCCAGACACGTCAACAGAGGTCCAATTCCAACCAGAAACATCGGGTATAGGCTACGAATCATGAGCTTCAAACTTGTTTAAATAAATACATACATTTATGTATGGCTGCGGGAACTAGGGGTGCTGAGGGTGCTGCAGCACCCCCTGACAGCACGAGAATTTAAAATGATATGACTTTAAAATCCACCACCGCGGAATAGCCCCGCAGTAGCGGACTGGCCATCGGCAACACCGGGAGAAGAATAACGATGGAAAACCAGGATAAGAAATGTAAGGGTGGGGCTGAAAAATAAAGAGAAAAAAAGACATAACTTTCACTAGACAAGGTTTACCAATTAAAAAAGCCATTTTTATTTTACACGAGGCTCAAAAAACTATTTTGCGCTCAAATAAAAGCCAAAAAAGTTGGCCTTTAAGTATCGAACTCCAGAACTAGCATCACATCAAACACAGACTATGCATGCATTAGCAGGCAGCTGTGGTGGCGTAGCTATACGGGGGCCGGTTCTAGTGGGCTGGTCTGGATAAAAGTCCAGGGCCTATTTTTACTCCCAGTCCGTTCCTGCCGCCCCGCAACATTAAGCCACCCCGCTGATAAAATATGTTCCCGAGGCTATGCATTTATGTTGTTAATAAATAGGCTAACAATAAATTGTTGTTGTACCAGCAATGCAAGTTTTGTTTTTCACTGTAGAAATCTCAAATTTCATAATGATTTGCCAATGCAAGAGAGTACCGGCACCTTTTTTTCTCCACTTCAAGCACTGCATAGGAGGGCAGAGCCAGGCTAGGTGATATTGGGTGGGTGGGCTAAAAAAAGTGTAAGCTATTATAGCCTATATTAATCAATAGTTCATGCTGCAGCAAATGCAAAATAACATCTGAGATACCAAGTTACAATAGAAAAGGGAATTATTAGCTACTCTTGCCATCAGCCAGTCCTTTCTTTCTAACCAACTTACACAAAATGTATGATTTTGTCATTTGTCTTTTTGTGTAATTTTAATGTTTGGACAGTGTGTCCCAAGTCGCTTTACTTCAAAATCTGATTCCACAGAAAACAGATGAGTAAGTAAATAATCCATCTCATGCCAGCCATGTCATCGATCACGTTCCCTCTCTTTCCTCTTTCCTTCCTTCACTCTATCACACACAGTATCCACTAGCACCTGACTGCACTGTCTATACATACGCTGTCATTGGTGAAGACGTCAACGGCCTGTGAATGAATATAGCCTAAATGGACGACAAGTCAAGAGGGCGTGCCAGAAACCTGTCACTCACAAGTCCCCACTCTTGTACAGTAGCACCCCCGGTTGTCATTGGTCAAAAGTCAGTGGCCTGTGGGCCTGAATTAATTTAGCCCAAACTAGCAGCAAATCAAGGGGGTGTGCCTCAAAACCTGTCACACACACTATGAAGATGAATGGTGGTTGATGCGTTTGGGCTGGAAAAAATAAGACCGTTTAGATTTGAAACAATCTGTTGTAAGGTTTTTTAACAATTAACTTTCTCATCTTTATTGTAAAAGATAGGGAGGGTTTAGCCCTGTTACCCCATTTATACCAGCCGCCCCTGGATAGATTGTACTGTAAGTTGCCACTGTCTTTTACAACACTAGATGGCCCCAATGGTACACCAAAACGCAATTCACTTCATGGGATTTCATAGGTCAACTGCAGGTTTAAGGATCTATTCTCCTCCTACTTATCATACATTAAAATAAATCTGAAAAATATAGACTACCAAGCAGCTTACCAAATAGGTTCTCAATCAACTATCTACAACTACAGTCATGACATCATATTATCCTTATAACATGGCAAACCAGCTAAATTAAGTTTACCTGCCAAACCAACTCACACGCACAGTAGTAGTTATTGCATTGCAACAGCAGACAAATTCCCTCAAATAAAATGAGGTAGGCACACATATTGCATGAATTAATCAAGAGAGTAAAATAACTATCAGAAGTTTTCTAGGAGAGGACACAAATGATGGCATTGTGACCCTGAAAGCCCCAAATGTTTCAGCCAACACAACCATATGACCCACCTTGTACAAGCCCACTAACAAGGCCCTTTAGTGACTAATCTCCTTGTCATTAGTGATGGTCCGCTCGGTACTGCGGTGTCGATACTGTCCCGACACATTCAACACTCACTGCATCGCAACAACGTTTCGAGACAGGTTTTAAACACACTTCCGGTCACGTGTCAAAGTGTTTTGAAACGTTTTGTGACGTGATCTTGAACGAAACCTGTGTGCTGTTGTGTGCTGTACACACAACAGCACACAAACAGACAAATAAACAAACAGAATTTCGCTAATATATATATATGAATATGAAACAACTTTATACTGTGTTTATTGTCTCATACAGTTCGAAAATCATATTTGGGCTTAAATGTATTGTTAGATGAAAGCCATCGCTGCCATATTCGATACTATGCCATCTGCATTGCAGGGCGGCAATAATTATGTTCAACCACAAGGATCCTTAGGATCACAATGTGGAATTAGCTGTAAAACTATTAGTTATGGTATACTCGTAGCTGTCAGCAGATGTCGCTGTTGAGTAAAGGTTTCGAGCGTTTCAAAGGCCCCGACTCCAATGTTTCAATTGTATCGGTGTTTCGAAAAGCCTCGATTTGCCCATCACTACTTGTCATGGTACTGTAACTACATCCCATAAAGCCCCCCAGTTTAACCCCCTTCAACAATCATGGAATCACAGAAGAAGCGCGGTGGGAGCGAAAGGCAGGTCCACTTGTCAGAGGAGGACTGAGTTGTTTGTCTAATTAGAAGTGCAGCACGTATAGTTGACAGACAGGCATTCCTCTACAATTTTTTGCGGTCCTTATGTCATTCGGAATTGTTTTATGAATGGACAGAAAACACGGGGGAGGGTGGGTTATTCTCTTGGCTACAGTTTTGTGCCACCTAGCCAACTTGGATTACGCTCAAACCGAACAACAGCCAAAGGGCCTGGAGGGCCTGGAAGGCAAATACGAGGGGAGTTGAGGAGGGAGAGAGCGGATAGGGGGGGAGGATTTTCAATGAAGATTTTCTTTAACTGGAAGAGTGGGGAACTACTGCTAGCTACTGGCTATACTCGGATAGTAGCATATGCATGACTACAATTGAGAAGGCAATCAGTCACACGATTGAACGGTTGAATGGAGCGCAGCAAATGATTTAGGACAATCTCAGAAGGGACATGCAATAAAAGAGCTTGGGCTGAAAAAGATATGAAAAGAAAACTGAACCACTTAATAACAGTCCTCATAAACTGGTTAGAGGATATAGAGGATTAGATATGGATGGATATGTGCTCATGGTTTATTTAACTTTTTGTGCCAAACTCTTGAAGCGTTGATAAAAGCTAGAAGAGATACAGTACACTATCTGAAATGTATGTAGCCTATATTTACATACATTGAGGATATTTGGAAGGAGTCTTTTGTGTGGAGGATTTCAAAATGATGACCATGTGACATCATACACATTATACAGTATCACTGAACATGTTGAATTCAAATGAACTGTGAACTACAGTAACTAAAATCAGCTGTTATGGGTGTCATTTCTTGTCGGTATTGCTTATTCCCCCACTTGTCCATTCCCTGGTTCGATCTTGAGTCCCCTTACTTACAATCACAACTAAAGTCTCCTAAACATCACTACGCCAATGAAAATCTAGCATTCAATAGTGAGGATGGGCAGTATTTAGACTGAGAATTGAGTTGACTTAATTCAACTTATCCATACAGCTTTACCTAAATGTGTCTCCAATACGATCGCGGAAGTAGACAAAATCTCGGTGGTCCTGGAGCATGAGGTCCCCAGTGTTGAAGTATATGTCTCCCTCCCTGAACACATCTCTCAGGAGCTTCTTCTCTGACTGCAACTCATTCCCAGCGTAGCCCAGAAAGGGGTTCAAGGCCGACACGGGGGCAACCAGGATGCCTGTCTCCCCTATGGATGCGCGTACATAGGTAATCCCGTTAAAAGACAAGGATATAGATGTAGATCCAAAGAATTATGTGCACACAAACACAAGGCATTTATCAATTAAATATAGATGCACAGGGTCATGCAAACACAGGCCTGACAAGGCACACATTATATACATACAATTTATGTGCATGCAGAAACACACTGTTCAACAATAATAATGAATTCCTGTCACCTTTGTTTGCTTTTGTACATCTTCCAGTGTTCGTTCGTGTCGGCTCAAACAGTTGTGGGTTAAATTTCAAGAGTTCAAAGGGCATATTCAGCTGCAAGACAATGGGGCAAGTTAGTCAGATATTGTTGGTGATAGCGTGGCAACAGATAAGGGTTGCTTTTTAGGTATAAAACAGTCCTAGAAGTGCAGTTCAGTCTCTGGCAGTTTCAGTCTGTAGGTCAAGGTCACTAGCTCAAAACAAGTGCCCTTCATTCTTTCACCTAAAAATATATATTATTTTCAACATTGCTGGTATGTGTCACAAAACACCATTTTTCGGAAATAAAGCTGCGACAATTTTTTTCTTGTGGTGGTGCGGCTTATATTTCAATGCGGCTTATAGCGCGTTTTTATAACAAAACAATTGTGTACAGCTTGTATGAATGGGACTTTTGACGAGCTAGCCGACAGCTAACACTACCTATACAGGCTAGCATGTAGCCTGGCTTTACAGCAAACTGAGATAGCGGTAAGTGACAGGCTTGTCAAACGTACCAAACCCAGCTTTGACAGCTAGCGTTTATAGCCACTATATGTTTATAGAAAAATATCTAAAATTGGGTTGAAGTTACCTCACTAGGGAGAGATCACTGGCCGCTTGTAGTCAATTCAGGCTAGTAGTCTGTGCCGATGCTAGAATCATGTGTGAGTTTACTGGTGGCCCGTCGGTCACATGCTAGCTGGGTATTTCGCCCTTGAACAGTAGAAACACTTTTTTTGCGAATGCTATTTAAATATTAGTTAATTCCCGGGCAATAGAAAACATACATTACGCACTTTCTTAGCCTGCTTACCGAAATAAAGAAAAGTGTTCCACATTTTCGCTAGTCATTGAACGTTGATAAAATAAATTCATTGGATGTAATTGCTAACAAACATGAACTATAAATGAAATGTTTATAATATTTATACAATACACGAAACACTAGGCTTTATTTCTGGACATAGCCTACTATCCACAACCAAAGTTTGTTTCACAATGGCATGCTGTAAGATCGCCTACTCGTGCATTGCTTGGCATCATTAGGTGCGTTCGACATGGACTCCGGCTGCCATAAGGTCCGCCATGATGGATTTTCCTGTACAGTGATAATTTTGGAAAACCTTAAACATTCCTCTTCTCTTGAACCAAAGCTCTAATTGACTTGAAATTTTTTACAGATATGTATCATTGACGTATTTAAAAACGTTACTTAAGACAATCGAATCAAATACAAAATGGCTGAAAGGGGTGTATTTATGTAAATGTCCACATTGCCTCAATATGTTTGTGTCACTAAATCAAATGTATTTTTGAAGGATGGTTCAAACCTAATATGCTTTAAGGTGACACGCCCCTGAAGTACCATGCACAGTTTCACCTTGATATGTCAAAATATGACTGAATTACAGCTGTTTGAACTTGGACCAAATCTGACAATGCTCGCAATTGGAGAAACAGCTTTTTTTATGATCCAGTTACTGAACTTTGTGTAATCCATGTGTGGGAATGGCTCAATTGGCTGAGACGTTGTTCTGGTAGGCAAAGGGTTGTAGGTTCCAAACCAGTCAGAGGCATAGTTTTTATATTTCTTATTCTGACAAAACGGTTTCTAGTCTTCCGATCAATCCTCCGGTTGTAAAACATAGCAATGCGTGTTTATTTGAGCCCATCACAACACTTCGATCATCTGTTTTGCGAGACTGTGTGAACCACTGCAAAACAAGCCAGATTCACCACAGTAGCTAGCTACTCGTAGTCTACGCATGGTAGAGATAACTCTAATGGTTATCTCTAATGAAGTAAATTGATTGTTCAGGTGGATCCCTTGCCTGTTGCACAAATTCATTTCAGTAATCTAAGCCAGGACACATCCCCACTGATGCTAGGCATGATTTGAAATTCCCTTCCATGACAAGTTATGGCACTCCAAACAACCTTTTTTTTAAACTATGAGTAAGTTATTCTTTACAGCAGTAACCCAGTCATCCCGTTGTCCCGTTTTTATAGGAAATGTACAAGCAGTTTCAACTTTGGCTGAATCTAACAACGCTTACCACAGGAGAAACAGCTTACTTTTTTATACAGTAACTGAACATGACAATATTCAACACTGAGAATAGCTCAATGGGCTGGGATGGTGACCTGTAAAGTATAAGGTCGTAGGTTGGAATCCAGCCATTGATCTTTTGGCCTGTCATAATTTAGATTATCTGTTTAGCTAAACAGGATGACATCATTCTGAAATACCATGCACAATTTCATGCAATTTCACCTTGAAATGTCAACCGTTTCTTAACCTTTGTCCCAAAGCTGACCAAAGCTAATACTCTGCCCTTTCTATTCATACAATCTCAACAGTTGGTGTGTAGCAGAGAGGATAGAGAGACTGACTTGTAACCGTATGCTCATGAGTTCAAATCTCCATTCAGCCTGTTGTTGGCCAAACATGAAGTAGTTTTGCTCTCTTGTTGTCCAACTCTCGATCTTCGACAGTGTACATGTTTATAATATTTTGCCATTTTGCGGAGGAACCCGCATCGCTGCTTGCAGCTATATTTTATAATTAAATGTAGTCTTTCCGTTAGGGAAGAGGCGGATTAAAACCCTTTCTTCAACAATTATTTTATTAAATTAAACTGTATGGTCCGGATTTGAGCATTGGCGAAACTGAAGGTGTCAAAATAATTACAAAACACGCGTCAAAGTTGTCGTGTGTGAGTCTGGCCAATCATGAAATAGCTGTGTCGTCATTGGAACCCGTGCAGTTGCTCTTGAGAAAAAAACGGTTCTTGTTTAGAACCGGTTCCCAGTGAATCGATTCCTTGGAATCGTTAGCAAAACGATTCTGTTAACGATTCTCTGTGCCGTTGCGCATGCGCAAACTTTTATAGTTTATTCAGACAGACTGCAGCACACATGGCAACTAGGAAGAAGCGTTCTAAAGTTTGGTTGTATTTCACACGACAAAATGACAACAACGCCACTTGTAACGCGTGTAAAAAGTCTATTTCGTCGAAAGGAGGAAATACTACAAATATGAAGAAGCATTTGAACACACAGCATGGAATGAAGTTACTGGAACGTCATGTGTTCGATGCATGCAGCAGCGCAGCTAACGTTCGCGCTTCATCTCTAACTATCTAAGGTAGAGCTAAACTGCTCAAAAGTGATCACAACCACTTGTTACTGTGTGAAGCAATTTGCCTTTATTGTGTGTAGTCAATCTAGTTATCTTCTGTCCCGTCGTTTGAAGCATACATTTTAGCTCCGGCATTCGTCTCCCATTAGTATTGATCTTATTGATCATTTCACGTTATCGGGGCGGCGTGTGTTATCAGCAAACGTTCGCGTGTCCCATTATTAAACTGAGCATATCGATTTAAAGCTAGCTATTCAATGACGCGGGTGGCCTGTTACATACTTGAGGAGTGAGTTTCACCGATTCACACCGGCTACAGTAGGTATTAGCTCATTTCAGAGCCAGTCAAAGCCAGTTTGAGAAATGTGTTTAGAACGAGTGTGTGTGTGGGGGGGTGCAGGACGCACAGACCTAGTTGGCTGTAGAGGGGAGAATCGATAAGGAATCGATAAAGAATCGAATCGATAAGCAGGATAGATAAGGAGTCGGAATCGTTAAAATCTTATCAATACACATCCCTACACCTATTGTTCCCATATCAAGTGCGGCCTCTATTCCCGTGCGGTTTATACTCAGATTTACAAACACGAAGCTCCCATTCTGATGGGGTACGGCTTATAGAAAATGCAGCTTATTTTCCGAAAAATACGGTAGTAATAAAGTGGAACAATAAACCACAGATTGAATCATGATGAGTTATTTAGTGTAAATATTAATCTGCATTTAAAACGTTTTGTCCTACTATAGCCTACTGTAGCTTTGTTGTCACATTTTAAAACTAGTCCAAAACATAAAAATAATACATGATGTGGTGAAACTCCATATCATCCTAGTCCAAGTGTATACTTGGATGGTTTTGTGTGTCTTGAATATTTGCGTCCAGGGAAAACAGTTTTCAAGCCTCCAAGCTAATTAAATTAAAAAAACAAATGACTCCCCATCTGACCTTGTTGAAATAGCTGGCCCGTCCGATGGGCCCAATTTCACTTGTATAGTTGACAAAGCCGATGCTGGCTTCTGTGAGACCATAGGCCTCCCGAATGTTGATTTTACCAAAGCGTCTGGCAAACTCTTTCCACACATCTGGCCTGAGGCCACTCCCTGCTGCTACACGCACGTCATGGGTTCTCTCCTCAGGAACCTGTAGAAATATGTAAATGGTAAAATAAGAATCTACTGTAAGTATAACTGTTAAATATAACACAAGTGTAAGTATCTGTGTGATACACTCAAATGCTTGTGTGATGTATTTTATATGTAAAATAAACCCAATACGTTTTTACAACATCTACAACTTACATTTCTGACAGACATCTACTGCATAAGCGCACTAGTTACAACACGTTTCTGCCCATGTGAAATAGCTTAGATGAGGACATTAGGAATTTAAATAACAAACGTCTGATAGGAAATGTAAAGAGCTGAATTAGAATGATCAGGATCATTTCTTACCACAGGCTGATTAACTAGGTAGCGACAAAGCTCCCCAATGTATTGAAAGACTGTGATGTTGTGTTTTACACAGTCCTTCCAAAAGTGACTGGCTGAAAACTTCTTTTTCAGTACACATGTGGCACCTGTGATCCAAAAACACAAAATAAGAGAGCTTCAAGCAGGAAGACAGTAGTAGTTTAAGACTTTATTGAGAATACACATATCGATCTTGGCGATATGGTTCTGCTTGCACCGGCTCTCCGCCGAGACACCATCTCGACATTGTGGCAGAGAGCTTGATACACATTCCCCCCAAAGTAGGGGCACACAGAACCAAGGGTGGAGGCCGGGGAGGTGGAGGTAGGAAGAGAACAGCGCTAAACATGCTGTCGCGCTGAGCAATGACGGAGTGTGGGTGAGTACCTGATCTTAAGTATACAACCCTGGCTGTCAGGCTGCATAATGTGACATTGATGCTGAGTGACATTTGCGAGTCTCTGAGTCCCCTGCATGAACCAACTCCGCCCGATATAACATGCATCAGTCATAATACATTGCTAAAAGTCTTTAAACCCCCAATGTTATATTAGATTAGATTCAACTTTATTGTCATTGCACAGAGTACAAGTACTGAGACAACGAAATGTTGTTAGCATCTAACAAGAAATGCAAAACAAAAAACAGAAAAGTGCAGAGTATGTGCAAGTGGTAATACATAGATACATAAGATTTATATGATACAAGATATCTATATAAATATGAATATACTATAAGTAAATAAGAACTGTACAGTAGTTATAAGGTGTGTGGTCCAGGCCAGTGCATACTTAATATAAAACATTGTCATAATGCTCCTCTACATTACTATATAAATGACCAGTCATAACTTCTAAACCAATTGTATGGTTTCTTGGAACAATTTGGGAGGGCCATGGAAATGAGATGTTATGACAAAAAGGACATCCAGGGTCATTTTGGTTTTACTACAGCCAAATCTTCGAAAAAACAGGTCCCCTTCCTGGAAATGTGTGATCTTTGTCAGGTTCCTTTGTGTTTGTCTTTATTATTGGTACTAAAACTATTCTGTGGGAAACACATTCAAGTGGGAAGTGGGTAGAATAACTTGAGTGTCAAAGAAAGTTTAAGTTAAACACTAGAGACATGTGAAACACTAAAACAGTAGCTCCTGAATTGTGCTTTTGGTGTTGACCTCCTTTGGGAATTTGGCTCTGAGTTTGGCCAAGCAAACAAATAGTAGATTTTTTCAGAAGTTAAGACCTGGGAAGGGCTGGCAGGCAACACAATAATCAATTAAAATTTGTCTTGGAAGTCTTTGGGACAAAGCGTACAGTAGTGTATTAAGTACATCTGTCTATGGGTGTGTGCAGCCACTTCCTTTGGGCCAGAACAAACCATCAACTTTTTTTACAACCTGTTCACACAGCTTGTTGTTTCAGAAAGTTGGGAGGACAAAGTCATTCAAAGTTTGAGAACATGAACATCCCATTTACTGGGTGCCTGAACAAGTCATCAGCTTTTTCTGTACATTGTAAGCTTCTAGTGGAAATGGAACCAATGTCCATAGGTGATGCATGCTATAGTTGCTGAGCCATATTCAACTAAAGCAGCATTCAGTTCTTCTGCTCTACATATCTGGAACAAGGTCCCTGAAAGCTGCAGGTCTGCTGAGACCCTCAGCTCCTTTAAATCCAGATTGAAGACTTTACTGTTCGCTGTTGCCTTTAATTGAACCAGATTCAAGGTTAACAATTTCTGCATCTCACTCCTGCATTTTATTTCTTAAACTGCACTGCTACTTTTATTTTATTTCTTGCTTTTTGACTGTTTTTAATGTCTTATTGAATGTTCTTAATTGTTTTTAAATCTTGTTTTGTTTTGCATTATGTTTTGATGCTTTTAATGGTTTTATGTGAAGCACTTTGAATTGCCTTGTTGTTGAAATGTGCTATACAAGTAAACTTGCCTTGCATAAAGGGCAACTAAGTAAAAATGTATCTTTTTGATATACACAGAGGATACTATTTCTCCCTCCCACAAAAGAGTCTTGTCCACCGCTGAATTAATTGTCAAACTAAAATGTATATAATCTATGTATGGAACAATCACTATTTTGACTTTACTAATCCAACATGTATGCAGGCACTGTAGGAGTGTATAGTTAATGCGTGAATTCATACACATTGCAATCAAGTAAACAGTCAATCTTACCGAGTTCGATGCATCCACCAATCCCCAGCAATGACGCGGTCATGTGGTAGAGAGGTAGAGGAATGTAGATGTTGTCATCCGACCTGGCTCCACACAGTCGAAGAAATGACATGCACATAGCGGCTTTGAGATGTCCCACTCGGGCTGCCTTAGGAAGTCCTGGAACAGATAACAGGACTGGCCACTGAAAATAATGGGTCTTTTTTTTTTTTTTTTTTTATCAATAGGATAACAGCTTTAGTTGTGTCCTGGAAAACAATTGCCATCCAAATGCTCACAAAAGTCTTTCACCTAATACTCCATAATAAGCTCAGAGTTCAGCACATTGTTGGAAGTGGCCTGACTTACAAGGTGTGGGTTAAAGTGGTTATCACTGTGCCTGTTTAAAATATATGGGTAAAATCAAGTCAGTGATTTATGTATTGATCTGTTGGCTACCTTTCCGATGAGATAGAAAAATGCATGTGTGGGCTAGCTGTATTTTTGGGCTATTTTGAGGTAGTTTGATCTGTTGGCTTCTATTTTACACTGTATCTGTGGCATTTGTTGTGAGGGCTTTTCCATTCAGCTGGCAGTTTTATCATGCTATCAATTAAGTGGTTTATGCTACAATGAGTATACATGACAAACATAAGGATCTATAAAATCTATTTTACTTTAGAATCTCTGCCTTTATATCTCAGCCAATGAATCATCCCAATCCATCATACATTCCTCCATTTTCAATTTGGGATTTTACAGCTATTTACTCAAATTATGCTTGTAAAAAAAGTAATGCAACAATATTAAAATGCTATACCTGTAGTTCCTGAGGTAAAGATAAACAAGAAATTAGACATGAGGTCAACTTTAGGACGGTTGGGTAAAGGGTCAGACGAGGCTTGCTCCACCTTGTCCAGTAATGTGTTGACCGACGGATGAGGTGAGCTGGTATCAGACACCCATACCTTGATATCATTCTCTTCAAGGGTGGGCAAAATGTTGTCAAGAGAACTGACCAAATCTGGGAGAAAGGAATACAGGTAATGAAAAAGTTGTTTGCTCAAAGTATATTTTTCTAGACTGGGGCTTGGCATCACACTGTGCTATTGGATACGTAAGCCTATAACATCCTTCAATGCATACATTTAGCTTCAATGTTTAAAAAGGAACTTTGGTCACTTATGATAATAAATCTGAAAATAGGATCTAATCTTGAAGATTACATAGTAGCCTAATCATGGTATGTGCTTTGCCAAACAAGATCTTGTTTTGTTATCAAAATGGGATTCTTCAGAACTACTCCTATCATGTGTTATCATGTCAATAGAATACATCATCCAATAACCTGCAGGTTAAGAACCTAAAATACTGTTAAAGTGTCAGGTCAGACACAAAAGCACTTTTGTTCAAGGTTGAATTAACCAGATCTAGGTGCTCTTCTACACAGCATAAGAAAAATTATGAATCTGTTATTAAGTTATGCTACATTGACTTGATTCAGTATGTCCTAAATTTCAGTGTCAAGGGACTTGGTTGGAAAAGGAAAATGTGAATGTTACAGATCTACATGAATAGGCTACCAAGCTTTTCTTATTGACAGCCCTGACAAATTTGCATGTGCAATACCTGCGCCAACGACGAGTGATTTCGCTCCACAGATTTGAATGCAGTGGAGAAGTGATTTTGACTTGATGTTGAAGTTGAGAAACGCAACTTCGCAGCCCAGTTTGGATAGTCCGAACCACACACAGATAAAATCAGGCTCGTTGCTCATCAAAAGTGCAACTATATCGCCTTGCTTCAAATTACCCCCAGTCTTGAATACTGTAGCAAATTGGTTACTTCTTTTATCAACATCCTGGTACGTGAGAGTCTGATTTTCGAATACTACGAAAGGCTTGTCAGAAGTCTTCTTTGCCTGATTGAGAAAGCAGTCGATGTAAGTAATTACCCCTCTTTGCATGCGAGACATCAACGCCTTTCCGACCTTCCGAAGTTTCAGGTAATAAATCAAATCCTCCCAAAAGAATCGGTAAAACATCCGTTGGTATATCAGAAGGGAGAAGAGTCCTGCACCAAATGTAGTTAATATCCATGTTATCATCTTTTGGCTACGCAAAAGGGCGTGACTTTGCTCTGCTCTGGTGTGCTCTGTAACGAATGTGAGCTTGTGAACTTTCAGAGATCTTTACCCTAAAGATTTAAATGCCTCCTGTGAACGTTGTAACGCGCATGTCCAAGGAGCAAAATATTATGCCGAGATATTGTGCAATTTTACGGCGAGCAGGATAACAGCTAGGCCATCAGTTGTCCATTAAATCACATTGGATTGTTAGGATGATGATAAAAAATATCAATACTTCTCATAAATATAGAATGATACAAATCTTGAAATACTTAGTCTACCTGCTTGACCAACTTTGTCGGAAATCTTTCATCTTTTCATGTTTATTCCTTTCTCCCTTATGGGAATATCACAACGTGGATCTAAATGTAAATACCGGTATTAGTCTACATGGGGCATTATATCAGTAGCCAATCATGGTAGGCCTATATAGGCTACAATGTTTGAAGGGTACAGCATGTCAAATGCTAAAGCGGCAATATATCTACAATGGCAATCAACATACTCAAAGTATGGCACGGGTCATATCACAGAGATTAACCATGTAAATCACATGGTAAATGTGTAAATTTTTAATCCCTTCTGTTTTCCAGCTCTTATTGAAACTTGATCAGTGTTGAACACAACATTAGCAAGCCAAAACTCTTTTTAGCATGTGTATTGACAGGGAGAGCCTAACCTGTCAGCTGTGTTGTCGATGCCTCGAGAGAACAAAGGAAGTGACCAGCGCTTGCCGTAAAGCAGTATCTTTGGTCGTACGATGTGTATCATGTCATTGACATTTTAAAAGGCTTTTTAAGACAAAAAAGCGACTTAAAAAAAATATAACACCCTGCAGTGTTTATTTTTTGCCTCACCTTTCGAATTCAACATTCAAATTACACAAAAAATTATATCCTGAGAAAAGTGGATTTTGAGGGGTATAGCTCCTTAGACCTCCATTAATTCTGCACTCACTGGTGAGCGCCCTCATATGGAACCAGCGTGCAACTGCAAACAGTTCAGAAGCCGGAAGTTTCCAGAGAGTGGCAGTTCTCCCCATATTAGACATTCTCTACCTTGTAAACTTCTCGTAGATAGCTAGCTACCTAAAATGGCAATACAGCTGCAGAAACGCCACAGACAAAGGCCAGGGTGATAATAACATTTATTACACGGCTGTTCTTAATGCTGTAGAATGCCCCCATTCACTTGAATGGGGCTCCCCAACGTTCTGCGGTCAATTGTTTCTTGATAACAGACCGTTGCTATGAATAACTGACCGCTGTCAAGGGAAGTGGCCTTTTTGCTTCGGATTCACGTCTTTCGTAGCACTCCGCAAGTAGTCCGGTAACTTTTCAACCTCAGCGTACTCCGTTGCTTAGCGACGTCAGCTGATTTGAAGCCTAAATAATGTTCAACGTCTATGAAGTTCAACGTCTTTGGCGAACTATTTCTCTGCTGATCAACACTACGAATGGTAACAAATAAATTGTAAAAAGACACACTGTGTTAAGTAATTTTTTCGGCTTTCCCTACTTACAGCACTGATAGCCAGTCACATCATATGACCCCCTAGTCTTCAGACAGGGACATTGTTACTGACACATAATGATCACTTCTAGTAAACTTGTTATATTCATAGCTATACATTTCAAGCTTATTTACGTTTTGGGGGGACTTTTTTCAGTTCCCAGAGTACTGTTTGAATCATGATTCCATCTAAGATACTGCCAGTGACAACATTGTTAGATATAGGTTAGGACAATAGACCGTAAAAATAATGGACGATACCGTCCATTATTTTTACGGTCTATTTACGGTCGATTTTTGCACCTCCTGGTCGCCATCTTGGGTTTTTGGAGCCAGAAGTGACAATATTTGGACGAAAGGCCGAAGTTGTGGAGGGGCGAAGGGCGGGTCCATGGGCGGGTCTGACTGAGAAGCCACCTTGCGAACAGCCTTTCTCCTCTACTTTCCTCTATGCCCCTGACTAATAACCACGCGAAGTCGCTGCAAACATTGTTTCCATCGAGAAGACCCCCCTTGTCCAAACGGGCTGTCAATCACTCCATGGACCTGTCAATCGAGCCAGCCACGCCCCCGAATATACCGATCTTTGAGGCATAATATCTATTTACCGTTTTTCTTCGATTAAACGCTGCAGCGTTTATACTCAATGTTCATTTTTGGTGCAGCGATTATTCAAGGGCGGCGTTTATTCGAGGGCGGCGTTTAATTAGTCAGAGATTTAGTGAATTGTAGATGCAGTGCGGCCATAGACAAACAAATACCGGTATTCTAGGCTAGCTGCGCTAGCATGCTACTGTGTCTTTAGACAAGCTTGCTAGTTCGCTACATTAAATGTGCTTAGCTAGTTTGAACAGTACGGTCTCCGATTAAGCAACGAGCATATGTCAATGTTAGCTAGACTAGCTAGCTCTATCTCA
Source organism: Thaleichthys pacificus (assembly GCA_023658055.1). Taxonomy (NCBI): domain Eukaryota; kingdom Metazoa; phylum Chordata; class Actinopteri; order Osmeriformes; family Osmeridae; genus Thaleichthys; species Thaleichthys pacificus. The sequence continues at coordinate 4,816,054 of CM042865.1, forward strand.
TCTGCTTTTTATTAACGCTGATTTGCAAGGAATGAAAGAACAGCTAGATAGCGAAAACTCTATCTGCAGGGCTGCCAACTTTTCCAAAAACTTTGGCGTGAGATTTGGTTTTTATCTAGCAGGGCCCACTGCTAGATAAAAACCAAATCTCACGCCAAGGTTTTTGGCGCAAGAGAATGTTCATTAAAATGACATGCTGCTACTGCCGTATTTCTTCCGCGTTTACTAATGTTAATTTTTGGTGCAGCGTTTATTTGAGGGCGGCGTTTAATCGAAGAAATACCGTGTGAAGGAATGATTACATTTAGTCATTTAGCAGACGCTCTTGTCCAGAGCGACTTACAGTAAGTACAGGGACATTCCCCCCGAGGCAAGTAGGGTGAAGTGCCTTGCCCAAGGACACAACGTCATTTGACACGGCCGGGAATCGAACCAGCGACCTTCTGATTACTAGCCCGATTCTCTACCACTCAGCCACCTGACTCCCCATGATAACATACTGCTGATCAATGCTGCTATACCAATCACTACCTCGTATGTATATGTATACACACATGTAATGTAATGCTTAATACTAATATATACATATATCCAATGATTATCAATTGATTCATTAAAGAACAAATGGGTTCAGGCACCAAGATGATTCTAAGTAAGTGGAATGCTGAGGTCAAGCAGGCCAGCATGGGAGTCGAGTCTGTGGCACTCAGGGTCTGGTGTGAGCACAGTGGGCTATTCAGCTCTGGGGAGCAGAGTGTCAAAATGAGAGATAAGGTGATGCTGGGACAGTAACTCTTCTCTGCTCAAGGACGAGGCAGACCGGCTGGTCTGACTTGCAGTTTGGATATACTCTGTTCTGAGGTTATGTTCCCTTGGAGACCCTGCCCCACCCTGCCCCATCTGCATTCCCTTGGAGACCCTGCCCCCCCCCCCCCCCCCTTTCACACTGGATGATCTACCCATTCCCTTGGAGACGCTGCCCCACCTTCCCCATACATCATCGACCCTGGCTTGGTCCGCCTCACCCCTTTTCCTGGAGACACGACCCCCCCCCCCCCCCCTTTCCTTGGAGGTGCAGCTCCCATCTCCCTGCATGCCATCAGGACCCCCGATCTACTCCCTTCCCTGGAGCCCCCCCCCTCCCTTGGATTACCTCAGACCCGTGGGTCTTGGCTGCCCCCCTCCCTGAGTAGACCTGTGGGTCTTCTCCGCCCCCTCCCTCTCCGAACATCACCAGATCCGTGGACTGCCCACCTTGTGCCACCATGAACGCCCTGGACATTTAATTGGACAACCACATTCCCACCCCACGGTCTTCTGACCAATCGCCTGTCACAGACCTCCCTCTCTGGGGGGGTACAAGACCTGTCTCCCAAGGACAGGGAGACAGAACTTGGTGTGGGCAGAACTCTCTCTGATCTCTGTCACGACCACTTTCTCAACGAAGGCCTTCGTTTGTTCTATTCTGAGACTGTTTCTGTGAGACTGCTGTTGCATCATCGACTGATTCATTGTACTAGACTACGAACATCTTGGTGTGTTGTTTTCATTGTGTATCTTGTGATTGCATCATTACTTACATTAAACTACAAATAACTTGGTCCGATATTTAACCTTGTATTATTCTCCACTACCCAGTTACACATCCTTAACAACGGTAATTATAAAATTATTTTCAGATGGACCTCCAGGACACTGACAAGAAGAAGGGAATCTAGCTTGTGACACCATAATGAATAATCAGGGTTCGTACGGTCATGAAAAACCTGGAAAAGTCATGGAATTTTAAAATGGTTATTTCCAGGCCTGGAAAAGTGCTTGAAAAAAATAAAATTCCAAAAGATTTGGAGAAGTCATGGAAAGTTTTTATAATCACATTTTCATGTTGTTCATTTACGCTGAGTTTTAAATAATTCACATGCTTTTAAAAGAAATACGTTCAAAATATAAGCAGGCATATGCTCTCATACTAACCGAAAAGTTCGATGGCCATAGCAACAGTCACTCAGGGAAGCGAGCGGGATAATTCAAAATGCCAGTAAAGTGTAGATTTAACCATGCTTGGCTACGAATGGAAAGGTACATGTCATGGGTTACAACAGACAAAGACCCGGGAGGGGCAAAATGTCGTTTGTGTGGTGGAAAAACATTCGACATTTCAAACATGGGAGAGGCAGCATTAACTAGCCATTCCAAAGGTAGCAAACATCAGAGCACTGCTGCTAGCGAAGCTACAGCAGCACCCATCACCGGCTTTCTCACCACAGCGAGGTCAACTGCTACGCCTAGCAGCACGTCTCTCTCTTCGGCTGCTACCAAGCAGGGGTCGATAACCAATGCTGTAACAAAAAATTAAGTCCTAACTGCGGAGGTAATGTGGACACTGAAGGTGGCTAATTCTCATTATTCTTTTAAATCATCCGAAGATGCCAGCCTGCTCTTTCAACGAATGTTCCCCGATAGCCAGATTGCAACACAATTTGTTTGTGGCGAAAGCAAATGCGCATATCTCTGCTCGTTCGGACTCGCTCCACACTTCAAGAGTCTCGTGATGAAACAAAGGGCCTATGTAATGCTAATTGACGAAAGCCTGAACCACTATTTACAGTCCAAACAGATGGATTTGCATGTGACGCTATCAGATGGCGCCAATGTGAAGACCAAACACATCGGCTCTGAGTTCATGGGCCATTCATCTGCCTTTGATGTTGTTGGGAAAATGACCAACCTGCTGTCAGAGATTGGAGTCAACAACCTTATCCAAATCTCTATGGACAGCCCGAATGTGAACTGGAAAGTGTTCGAAATACTCCAAAAGAGTGTGCAAAAGGATGTGGGAAAGTCGCTCGTCAACATTGGTTTGTGTGGGTTGCATATACTTCACAACGCATTCAGAGATGGATGCAAATCTACAGGTTGGAAATTGAACACACACTCTCCAGCATTTACTAGCTGTTCCACAATTGCCCTGCTCGTCACGAAGATTTCGTGACGTCAACTGGTTTCAGCACCAACATGCTTCGATTTTGTAATCACCGATGGATCGAAAATGTCAACGTGTCGGAACAAGGAATGCTGCTCTGGCCGCACGTAAAAGCCTACGTTGAGATCAGAGGCATAGCCACGGGTAGGCCTGGGTAGGCACAGGCCTACCCAATTTGTTCTAAGGCCTACCCAAAAACGAAAATATCTCAGAAGAATTATGCACCGGGTGCACATCGCAAAGTAAATAAGTAAAAAAAATTAAAAGATGCCTGTCCATATTTTTCTAGGCCTACCCAAAAAGATTATTCTGGCTACGCCCCTGGTTGAGATGGTAGGAAAAGGTGAACTACCCAATCCAAAGGTTAAGTCATTTGAGGCTCTGAAGGACCGCTGTGCAGATCCTCTCTTCACCGTGAAAGTGGCAATCTTCAATAGCGTTGCAAGAGAAGTCACTCCATTCCTCACTGCCTACCAAACAGACAAAGCCATGCTTCCCTTCCTCAATGGGGAAATGTTCAAACTGATGAAAGGTAAGCATAAACATATTTTGAAGGCATACATGTTCATATTTGTTTTAAGCATTGCAATAGACCAAAATTCTATTTTGGCTTTTAAATGTCTTGTAACATTTTGACAATTTCAATTAGTCTTGGAGTAATATGTTGGATAAATGTAATAGGTTAATACAACACCGCCACATAACTTGATGATAAAAACTTATGATAAAAAATATATTTCTTTATAGAGCATTTGAACAACTTTAAAACTTTCTCTGTACTGTACCTATTAAAATGTAAAAGGTGGGTTGGGAGGGACCGTCCCTCTTCTAGTGTAATGAGGGTTAATTTGAGTTAATCTGCATCTAGAAAATGAATTTATGAATTGGGTATTATTCACTTGTTTGGCGTGTCTGATCAGATAGTGTAGCATACTCACACATGACCTATTATTTTATGAATTTGCCAATTAAGATTCAATTGTAAAAAATGTGAAATGAATCATTATTTTCATTTGAAGGGCTCCGGGGACGATTTCTGAAGGAAAACACCCTGAGGGAGGCCACCTCCACACTGAAGCTCCTCCATGTTGCTTTTCAGGACAGCAGTCTGCACAAAGACTCTTCCAAGATTGACATTGGATTTGCAGCAGAAACCACCCTAAACCAACTAAAGTCTTCCAAGAAGATTTCAGAGAGGCATGTGCTGGAGATCAAGTTGGAATGTAAGAAACTCTTGATCACCCTGACTGAGAAGCTGCTGAAAAATGGTCCAGTGCATCACCAACTGGTGAGAAGCATGCAGTGCCTTGACCCAAGACGCATGGCCGTGTCCAAGGATCTGTGCGTGCCCCAAATTAGAAGAATGTTGCACACACTTGTTGAGGCCAAACATGTAGACGAGTCAGTGTGCGATGACATCCTCCGAGAGTTCAGTGAGTTTTGTGACTCAGCTGCTCTTCAGGCCAACTTCAGGGAGTTTGACCCCAAGACAGACCGGGTGGACGCCCTCCTGTACGAGACAATGGGGTCGAAACCATCATTTTCCAGAGTGTGGGGTGTGGTGAAGGTACTGCTTGTCCTGTCTCATGGACAGGCCAGTGTTGAGCGTGGATTCTCAATCAACAAGGAAATGATCGTAGAGAATCAGAAAGAGATGTCCCTGGTGGCTCAGAGGCTCATTGTCGACCATGTCAGGGTGGGGGCGTAAACAAGGTAGAGATCACCAAAGAACTGTTGCTTTCAGCTGCAAGAGCCAGGCAGAAGTACCATGGGTACCTGGATGAAGAGAAGACAAAGAAGGAGATGCAAGGAATTGACCTGAAGAGAAAGGCCCTCACAGATGAGCTGGATGACTTGAAAAAGAAGAAGGCAAGAATGGAGACATATTAGCGCACTTTAGAAATCAGCAGATGAATATGCTGAGAAAGCAGAAGCTACAAGCCAACTGACCTTCATCACCAAATCCAACAGCTTCCGCCGAACTGCAAAAGAGAAGAAGGTATCTCTGCTGGAGATCGAAAAGCAGATAGATGCGAAGCTTGCAGAAATGAAACGCTAAGCTGGCAAGTGACTGTTCAATTAAGATACAAGAAAGCACTTTTTTTTTCTCTCATTACAACTTGGTCAGGTTGCCACCAGCTATTCTCTCTCACTAGCCTCTCAAGGGGACAGAAGTGTGTGTGTGTGTCAGTAAAACACAAAAAGAAAGCAATTGTTATGCGAATGTTGTTTTATAAACCTGTTTAAATGTGAAATTGTTTTTGTTGATTAATGGTCAAAGAGTTAGTTGCCAACTCAACGTTTTGTTAAATTTTGCACTAAAAAAGAGAAAGCAATGTGTGCACTAGCTGGATGCTACTACATACTAAAGCTCTTATTGATGTGTCAGTGTTATGAATGCCTGTCAACCAGAGTACATTTATAAATGTTTATTCTTTAATCAACTATTGTCTCTCATTCATTTGTGTCATTTAAGGTATACTGTATGCTTTGGAATTCTGATTGTTTGTTTAAATACTACATTTTATCCGTTTTTAACGTATACACCAAGATTTCACAAAAAGTTGGTTCATGGAAATTTGGTTTAAAGTCATTGAAAAGTCATGGAAATCCATTGGTCAAAATGTGTATGAACCCTGAATAATGACACCAATCATTTTACCTTTGTTTTGTGAAAAACAAGTGCCATTTAAATTACAGTACAAAGTCATTATTAGATACATTTGTTTTGCCCTGAGGCACTTAGTTTAAAAATAAAAAAATACATTCTACAGTTGTTTTTAAAGATCTTCAAACTGTATCCAAAATGTCAGTCCAAAACTTAAAGCACATTTAAAGTTTTAAACAGTTTTAATGCAACTGTTTCAACTATGTGAGGCTGCAACATAGCCTCTCACCATTCCTTCTTGTACTAAGGGAAATGACAAGAGAACCCTGTTTCATTTGACACTTCCCTCTTAGTATTTAGAATTGTAAATGAGCAGCAATAAATGTATGCTTTTTAATCTGTGCCATCTTCATAAATAATAAGTATGCATACTTATTTAAAATATACAGAAATATCAGTTGTAAAATTTCAGTAAAAAAACGGATCCATCTGCAACCAAGCACACCTCACAAGCACACCTACAAAAAGAAAATGTAAAATAATTTTTCATTCAGTGCTTACCGTGCACTCCACCCTACACAGTATGTGGTGTTTTGGCTCCACTGGACCCAGGGGTAATAAGTGTGTGTGTAAGTGACAAAGTACAAATTAAACGAAAAAGTTTGCTGTGTGCCTTTATTCGTCTCCCTCCTCCGTGGTGCTGCTGTTTGAACATACAATATTCTGTAGCACCAAGAGGCTAACTGTCTCCCTGTATATCTGAAAGTCTCCTGCAGGTGGTGGAAGAAAGGAAGATGGTAGCAAAGCTATCATCAATGATGGAAAATGAATCCCACCCTATGTAGGACACTCTCTGCACTGACCAGCTCCTTCGGCGACCGGCTCGTTCACCCTAAGTGCGTGAAGGAGCGGTACCGCAGGTCCTTCCTTCCTGCTGCTGTGAGACTATACAACCAGCACTGCTCTACACGCAAACACAAACAGGACTCAACCACTGTAAATAACTCATGGACACACTTAAAGTGCAAACTACTGTGCAATATTTGTATTTATATTTGGTCTCCATATGCAGTGTTATCTTTTTTATATCTTTTTTATAATATCTCGTACTTTGTACATTTTATGTATACTTCTGTCCACTTTGCTGCTGCAATGCCCGAATTTTCCCATTGTGGGACGAATAAAGGTTTATCTTATGTTGTACTTTTTACCCTTGTGAGATAACCTACAAAATAGTTGGAACCTGCACACAATGTTGCTACAATACTTTATTTCATACATCACTTCGATACGATGAAATACATTTTCGCCACACTATTCCCCAGCCAGGTGCAAATTGGTTTGTTTACAGAAATTGGCATGGCTGAATCGTTTTAAAACCCCAATAATATTGTGGATCCATCATACCCATGAACATGGATGAGAAACACAATATCAATACCACACAAATTAAAAGGTTTCCTTGTTGGCTAGTTTGTCCTTGAAAGGACAACTACTAGGAACACCTATTGGTCCATTAATTCCATTCTGGCTCTGATTGGCATGTGATGTAATATGACAGACATGGGACTCAATCAGCCTCGTTTGGTCAGGCAGACTTCAGAACTGGAAATTGGTGACCTGAAAAAGCAGAAGAATCTGTGGCCCTACCTCAATGGTTGAGGCAGGTTCCAGAGATAGAAACTGGCCTGATCTAAAAGACCTGAGCTGAGCATCAGAGCTTAAAAAAGACAGATCAAAGTTTAGCATTGGGTTTTTTACCTGAACTATTTTGTTAGGAGTGGGTGTATTGGGTGTGCGTAATGAATGAATGTGAGGGAAGGTGTTGTTTTTAGAGAAATCTACGGATTCAAGTTGCATTGCTTCAATATTGCAAAGACCATAGACAGTACTTACCATCAATCATTAACTGTCCCCATTAGAATGTCTTTAGTTACATTTGAAGATGATTCTACAGAACAATAAGCTGTTTGAATGATCTCACATTTGAAAACAGGTACGCATGGCAACCTTTTAATGAAGATATACTGTACCGTTCCAAAAGTAATCCAATGCTCCTGATTTTGGTTGGTAATCTGAAACAGGTTAGCTACAACTGATGGTATTGTGGTACTGTAGTTCTACAGGAACAACGTTGGGTAGAAAGATGTTCCCTCTTACACATAGCAACTGTTGAGGTCCTACAACAATAACGAATGGGTCGTGATGAAGCTCAGCAGAAGCCTGAAAACGAACACTCATTTGAATGAAGTGTTGAGAAACACTGCTCTACAGGGTCCCCAGGTGGGCTTGAACTGTGCCTTGCCCCCCCCCCCCCCACACACTACCCTGATGGGTGAGGCCAGAAGGTTGTAAGTAATGACCCATGGATAGATAGCTCTAAACAAAGCTCTAATTCATGCCACAAACAAAGGCCTAAATCATGCTTCTGTATTTCTTTTCACAAAGACATTTTACCAGGTGTCACTTGGCTTATTTGACTCACTTGTTTCTAATTACTGATTAATGTTACTACATTATTAGCCTTCTTTTTTTTACAGTTATTACTGTTATTATTACTCTTACTAAGTTACTTTTGCAGTGAAATAAAAATGTATTGTCTAATGGCAACTGTGATTAGAACATTTTGAATAGCACCTGCCACATTTATAATTTTGCCACTTTAGTAGCACCACCATGAAGCAGGGCTACACTTACACTAGTAAAGTAAAACGTTGCTCTATTTCACACAAAGGGAATGAATGGAGGCGAATGTGTGAGAACAGCTAGTGATGTTTCTCAATGTCCTGTTTGACTACTTTCTCAGACTGTCTTCTTTGAATGGCAAATTCAAAGGGCTTGGTACTCTTTAACAGATTTAGGGCTTGGTACTCTGGAGGTAGAACGAAGGTAACACCAAATCGTCAAAGAGTAAAGAAGAAATTGGTCTAGTACAGTACAGTGTGACCTTTGTAAATGTATAGACACATGGGTACATTTCAACTAGACACAAACGGCATTGTTTTTGAAAGGACTGAATGGCTATTGCAAGAGAATTAAGAGAATTATTCCTCCTTATCTCAATGAAAACACTTAAAATGCCAGTTTCTTTCATTATTGGAATATTAAACAACTGATAGAGGATATTATAAAAGACAGTCCTATTTACACATGCAAAAGTGTTAGGCACAAAAAAGTAAAGCAAAAATGCTTTATGACATAATGAAATTAAATAGACTAAACAAAAACATGTCCTACATTTTTTTTACATTTAGTCATTTAGCAGACGCTCTTATCCAGAGCGACTTACAGTAAGTACAGGGACATTCTCCCCGAGGCAAGTAGGGTGAAGTGCATTGCCCAAGGACACAACGTCATTTGCATTTTATTAAGAGAAATGACGTCTCAAAGTCACAGCGAGCTCATTCGTTGTCTTCTCTTAATAACGCCCAGGTCTAATGTATGTCTCAACGCAGGGAAGTAGGCTTCTCTTAAATATTTTGTTATCTACAGTCAGCCAGCAACAACCCGAAAGCATGCGAAGAAATGCACTTCTACATAGACACGCCCACAGGGGTAGATACTTGCACAAGAGTCACATGATTTCATGTACGTTTTATAAATAAGGATAGAAACGAGAGGACACAGCACACTAAATGAACGGTTAGAGTATTTCTGCAAGGACTTAATTTTACGACAATGTATTGGGGTAGACAGTCTTGAAAAATCAAATTTTCTTCCTTTTCCAGTTATTTAAAAAACTGCTCTGAGTAGGCATGATGTTTTCCTCACTAGGATGGGTAACAGCTTTTGTGGCGGGATTGTTTTCCATGCACGTTGTACAGAAACTATGCTTTCCCTACTTTTGGAAGGATGTATTTTATTTGGCGAGAGTCATAAGATTCGGGGCACAACTGGAATTATACAAATTAACCTCAAAGGTGTTCACTGTCATGGACAGATTTGTCGAACAGGCAGAAAGAATCCCTAACAAACCTTTTTTAATTTTTGAGGGGATAACTTACACCTATCAAGACATAAACTTAAGAAGCAACAAAGTGGCTAATGTATTCCTCGAACAAGGGACTCTGAAGAAAGGAGATTGTGTTGCGCTTCTGATGAACAACGAACCCGACTTTGTGTGCGTTTGGTTCGGGTTGAACAAACTCGGATGCTCTGTGGCTTTCCTCAACACTAACATAAAGTCAAGATCATTACTTCACTGTTTCAATTGCTGTGGGACAAAGACTCTTGTTGTTGGCGCAGGTAAACGCATTGTTGTGTAGCCTAGATACTTCTTGTGACAAACAAATGTGTCACTTACGCTCAAGCTGTTCATAGCCTATTCACCGTCGTTAGGTAAATGTTAGATAATGAAGCAGTTTTACAACACAGTGCCCTCTGTACAGTACGTCATATACTGGTAACATATAATCTACCAAAACAAGAATGCGAAAGGAAATTAATTGAAATTGAACAGAAAACTAATATGTTGCAACGCTTGAGATTGCTCCACCCACCTGTCACACCCCTTACCCCGTGACAAATTAGGTAAATGTGGTCTGACTCATACACATTGTGCTTAGTAACTTATCTGAAAATAACTTGGTATAGGAGTACATGCAGCTCTGGAAAAAATTAAAAGAAAAAGTTGAGAAGAACAATTTTGAGTGAGGACTCTTCTCTTCCTTACTCAAAATTGTACTTCTCAACCTTTTTAAAAATGAAAGAAAAAGGTTTAGTGGTCTCTCCATTTTTTCCAGAGGTGTATACTGCATGCCGATGCTAGAATAGTTTTATCAAGGAAAAACTTATAGGCCCAAAATAAAATGTGGAAGAAATATGCTTATGCATGGGAGCAACCACACTTAACAAGCATTGTCTAGTGGTACTCAGTGTTGTCCATTTCATATTTCATGTGAATTAGGGTCAGTGACTCATGGACAGCCAAAAGGATCATCCTTGCTTGTCCAAGCTCAAGATCAATACAACGTTAATTCAAAAGCCCCCGCAAAATGCTCTTGTTTTATGTTACTCCACTGGAGTACATTTAACAATTTGGAAGTGAAAACTACATACAGTACATTGAATATCACCGTATAGAGTCGTATTGTATTATGAAAGCAATAGTTCTTGCTTATGGCTTTCATCTGTTGTCAATTAGATAAGCAACAACAGTAATTGGTTAGGATATTTGCACATCACACACACAAGTTTGTTTAATTTGCTGTCTGTAAACACTATTTCAGTGACTATCCCTTATTGTTTTCAAATTAAGTTCCAATAAGTGTTATTTTCTAGGCTAAATCATAGCAACTCATTTCTAACATTTACATTGAGTCTCTTCTCTTGCGTCAACAGGTACTACGTGGTATTTGTAGTATTCATTTCTTGCAACTCAAGTCTGTGACCTGTCAAACTAGTTTCATTCTGATTCTCATTGGATTTTGCCAAACATGACATTCTGTAGTGAATGCGTTCAGTTTACTTTCTGAAATTAAATATAAATCTATTCTATAGAATATGGTCAAGCAAAGTTGACCATTTGTAATCAGAGATTGTCTTACTGAGCGCAGTGTTAGATTTACCCAACATGCTGCTGAGTGTTCAGGCCAGAAACTTCCACTTTAGTCTCATCAGACCACATCTTAAGAACAAGGGCTTGTTTGTCACTTCCACAAGGCACTTGTTCAGTGCCTTGGATGTTGTTGAACCTTGAAAATCACCTTCAGTCAGTCACAAATTACCATTAGTTTGAGTCACTTTCTCACCATTGTTCCTCAGACCTGTTGGACACTCTAGAGGACATTTTACCCAGCCTTCGGGAGGACAACATATCTGTGTGGGCCATGAAGAGGGAGAGTTTATGCATGGATGTCCAGACTCTGTTGGACAAGATGGAGCAGGCCTCTGACAAGCCAATCCTACCCAGCCTGAGGTCTGTGTCCTCCCTTAAGACCGCCATTCTCTACATTTTTACCTCTGGTACCACTGGTAAGTGTTCATATAACATATTAATTGCAGTTTTATTTCGTTTATTTGTACAGGTTAGTGTCTGTCACTGAGAATCTCTTTCGCAAGCGAGACAACTACTAGCCTACAACATAGATGTTCTAAAAAGCTTGTTAACACTGACAGTGAGTGGTGGTAAATCAACAACTCAGTCTCTCTCTATCACAACTCAAGTGGTCATATCGTCATAGCTGAATCGGAGCTATGACGATAATAAACATAGGCCAACAAAGTTTGACAGTGAGACCACAAAAAAATACTTTTAAAATCAGTGGACCAGAAGTAGTATGGAGCTAAATCAGGGCCAAATGTTTTGTTAATTGGAGAAAAAAAATCTATAGTTGGAAAAACTAAAGCTTGACATTGAAAATTTAAGTTTTGGTCTAAAACTTGAAAAATAAAACCATGTATTCAAACAAAAAATAAGTTCAGTCAAGACACTCACGTGATTGATTACACATGACAAATGGTTTAACATTGGCGGAATGGATGTACATGGGGAAGCGCTGCCTGCCTTCACTGCAGCATGCATGACATGAGGCAGGGAGCAAGTTAAACCCTCCACGGGGAGAACAGACATACCACCAACGCATTTTGGGTGCCGGTTCGGAGCCGGTGCTTAATCGCGAACCAGTTCTTTCTCTTTCGACAGACTTACCCCTTTTCCACCAACGCATTTTGGGTGCCGGTGTTACGTCCCAACTGGTTCCCAATTTAACTGGTTCCCCAGCTGTGCGTGCACCTATCAGTCTGCCTCCATCACCAGATTCGTCACAAATTCGCAAACATATTACTGGCGATTTTCAAGTCGGATCTCTTACGCTGTTACGCGTATTTTGATCGTATTGTCTGGGTTAGCAGCGACGTTCTTAGTATGAATTTTTAATATGTGGTGTCAGAAGGAGCTGTGATGTCAGTGGAAAATACGGCTATTGCCTCGAAACAACCCCAAATACGTGCATAGTAGCCTACATTCGGGTAGTGTCTATGGGAACCAGTTGATTCAGAAGAAGCCAAATCAAAATGTTACCTGAAGGCCAACGTAGTTAACAAATACGTAATGATTTTGCTGATTTTTGTGTGCTGGTGTAGCTCGCGGTGTAAATCAACGGACTATGGTGCACACGTATTTTTGCTCTAGTGCGATCGAATCCCACTTCATGCGAGCATGCAAATGTTTTATTTTGTCTCCATTTATTTGGTCGCGAATGGTAGCCTAATGTAGTGCGCACGTAGCCTATAGGCCTACTTTCATATTTTCCGCAGCAAATATGAGATCCGACTTGAAAATCGCCAGTAATATGTTTGCGAATTTGTGACGAATCTGGTGATGGAGGCAGACTGATAGGTGCACGCACAGCTGGGGAACCAGTTAAATTGGGAACCAGTTGGGACGTAACACCGGTTCGGAGCCGGTGCTTAATCGCGAACTAGTTCTTTCTTTTTCGACAGACTGAGAACCGGAAAAGTGGTTCGCAAATAGCACCACTTTGGAGCTGGACTAGATTGGGAACCAAGTAAAAACCGCTTGGGGCGGGGTTACCGTGACCAACAAGACGAACAGAATCCTTTGACCGCCATTGCTCTAAGTTTTTACAATTCATATTTCAGCTAAACGTTACTTGTAAATCAGCATCTGAATTAAAATGTAACGAGAAGTGGACAGTGTAGTTGCTGAAAATGTGCTTATTTTCTTGATGAAATTGCTAATTTGTAAATTTGCTCCGACTTTTCGATAACCTAGCATAGCAGTGCAGACACTAGTTGCTGCGTTTTATCATAATCCTATCAAATGAGTGAAATGACAAACACAAATGTTATGAGCTATTGAGTCTATATTTAACACAAATGTAATACACAAGCACTACAGCAAAAGTTTATAAAATGTTGCGCTGATAATGCCAGTGTTGTCATACTGCTGCGAGTCCAGGGTATTGCGCAATAGCCAAGAGAACACGCATCTCAACCTCGCGTTCTTCGGATTGATAAACAGCCTTTAGACGGGCTCTGCCATAGATATATGTAAGGGCCCGACGAGGTGTCCAATATCACCTGATAATGGCCTCCGCGGAAGCAACCGTCCTCCGCTGCGTGTCGGACGGTTCACGCCTCCGCATCGTCAATTATCAGGTGATATTGGACACCTCGTCGGGCATTATCCCGCTTATACCATGGTTACTTGCCAATGATTTTTTTCCAAACATAAATTAATGTTTTCATGCGTTTTGCAAAAGAAAATCGAACGTTTTTTAACGTTAGCCAACTCTGATATTTCTAGTCCGCTCAACTCATAGAACCAACACCGGCTTTCCTTTGGATGAGCTATTAGCCCGAAAGCTAACGTTATGCTAGCAAGATTAAAAGGCAATAACATTGTGTACGGTTGACAAACAGTAATTATAATTTTACAGTATGTTTGACAAGAAGATTTGCTAGCTAACCAGCCATGTCACTGTCCCAAAATCAATATCAAGATTTTCCACGAACAAGGTATCGGCCATATACTAGTAACTCAGAGCTGCCAACTCTCACGGTTTCGCCGTGTGACACACGCATTTAAACCACGATCCACGATCCACACCGATTTTTACGCCGAGTGGACGCCATGCTGACTGTGTCGTTCGTGAGCGATTCGTTCATTTTGAACGAATCATTAGTATGACTCGGGAGTAACGAGTAGTAGAATATTTTTTACTGTTGCTTGCTTTTCTACAGGTACACTTGCACTTATAGCGATTCATGTTATTTAATTGTAACTTGTTTAACTACATGCTCTTGTGGTTCTTCCCTTTGGCACTTATTTTGGTTGTTCACAATATGTGCTTCATGTTTTGGCTACCCGCAATGTTTTTGGGGCTATCTTGTTGTTATTATCAGTGACCTATGCACTTTGTAAAGCTCTCTCTTGGAAGTTAAAAAAAAGTTTTAAAAAAACAACATATAAGCGCAGCTAGTTCAGGCAGGGCAATCGGGCAGCGCGCGTCATTCATTTATCAGGGACGTAAGGCGTCTTACTCCACCTTCCTTCCTCCACCCACTACCACACCCATGTTAGCAGCGCATATCCATTGGACCACGTCCGATAAGTCGTCTTTAAAAGACGCGCGGATACGCACACACGCACACACTCCAGTCCATTTGTTGTATGATCAGTGCTGCTGCCACCCTCCACCATCCCCTTCTCCCCCATGCTGTCTGTTCTATCCACCAGGGGGATTATGTCTCTACGGCTCCCTGCCTCATATGTCATGTATGTATGTATTGCATCGAGGAGGCAGGGAGTGCTTCCCTTAGATCATACACTCCGCCAAAGTCAAATCTACATGTTCATGTCATGTAACAATAAATGCTCAAATCTAATACGTGATTGTCTTGACTGAACTATAATTATCACTGGTGAACGAATATCATTCACGTCTTACTAAATCTAGTCACGCGAAAGTGAATGAGGTAAACAAATACTTTCTGTTTCCTCTTCTGAGCCTATGCAGGTCACGTGAAAAATTATCCAAAGACTCGTACCCGGCAGATGAATGAATCATTGATCCGAAGACTCGGTTGTCAGAAGAACGAAACATTGATCCGAAGACTCGGTTGGCAGAAGAACGAAACATTGATCCGAAGACACCGGGTGCGAGTCTTTGGATCATTTTTCATGTGACCTGCATAGGTTCAGTACTGGTAGCTAGAGGAAACAGAAATTATTCGTTCATTTTGACTGGGTCTTCGGGTACGGGTTTTTGGATAATTTTTCACGTGACCTGCATAGGCTCAGAAGAGGAAACAGAAATTATTTTTTACCTTGTTCACTTTCGCGTGACTAGGTTTAGTAAGATGTGAATGATATTCGTTCACAAGTAATAATTACAGGTTTTGTTATTTGAACTTTTTTGTACTTTACTTACAGTTCAGTGCAGTGTAATTGTCCGTCCATCCGTCATCTGTCGCTTGTCCGGGGGTCGGGTCGCGGGGGCAGCAACCTAAGCATGGAGGCCCAGACTTCCCTCTCCCCGGCCACTTCCACCAGCTCTTCCTGGGGGACCCCGAGGCGTTCCCAGGCCAGCCGAGAGACATAGTCCCTCCAGCGTGTCCTGGGTCTTCCCCCGGGGCCTCTTCCCAGTGGGACGTGCCCAGAACACCTCACCAGGGAGGCGTCCAGGAGGCATCCTTATCAGATGCCCGAGCCACTTCAACTGGCTCCTCTCGACGCGGAGGAGCAGCGGTTCTACTCTGAGCCCCTCCCTGATGACCGAGCTTCTCACCCTATCTCTAAGGTAGAGCCCGGACACCATGCGGAGAAAACTCATTTCGGCCGCTTGTATTCGCAATCTCGTTCTTTCGGCCAAAGCCGCATTCCGCTTGGCCTGCCGGTACACATCAGCTGCTTCTGGAGTCCTACCAGCCAATAAAGTCCGATAGGCCTCCTTCTTCAGCTTGACGGCGTCCACCACCGGGTTCGAGGGTTACCGCCGCGACATGCACCGACCACCTTGCGGCCGCAGCTCCGGTCAGCTGCCTCAACAATGGAGGCCCGGAACATGGCCCATTCGGACTCAATGTCCCCGGCCCCCCCCGAGACATGATCAAAGCTCTCCCGGAGGTGGGAGTTGAAGCTCCTTCTGACAGGGGATTCTGCCAGCCGTTCCCAGCAGACCCTCACATTAAGTTTGGGCCTGCCAGGCCTGACCGGCGTCCTCCCCCACCATCGTAGCCAACTCACCACCAGGTGGTGATCAGTTGACAGCTCCGCCCCTCTCCTCACCCGAGTGTCCAAGACATTCGGCCTCAGGTCCGACGACACAACGACAAGCCGTGTCTAGCACAGAAGTCCAACAACAAAACACCGCTCGGGTTCAGATCGGGGGGGGCCGTTCCTCCCAATCACGCCCCTCCAGGTCTCACTGTCATTGCCCACATGAGCATTGAAGTCCCCCAGGAGGACGAGGGCATCTCCGGGAGGAGCGCTTTCCAACACCCCCCCCAGAGACTCCAAACAGGGTGGGTACTCTGAGCTGCCTTTTTGTGCGTAAGCACAAACAACAGTGAGGACCCGTCCCCCCACCCGGAGGCGGAGGGAGGCTACCCTCTCATCCACCGGGGTGAACCCCAACGTACAGGCGCCGAACCGAGGGGAAACAAGTATTCCCACCCCAGCTCGACGCCTCTCACCAAGGGCAACTCCAGAGTGGAAGAGAGTCCAGCCCCTCTCAAGGAGACTAGTTCCGGAGCCGATGCTATGCGTCGAGGCGAGGCCGACTATATCTAGCCGGAACCTCTCTACCTCGCGCACCAGCTCAGTCTCCTTTCCCGCCAGTGAGGTGACGTTCCACTTCCCTAGAGCTAGCTTCTGCAGCCGAGGATCGGACCGCCAAGGCCCCCGCCTTTCGCCGCCGCCCGTCTCACACTGCACCCGACCCCTATGACCCCTCCTGCAGATGGTGAGCCCACTGGAAGGGGGTCCCACGTTGCCTCTTCGGGCTGTGCCTGGCCGAGCCCCATGGGAAAAGGCCCGGCCACCAGGCGCTTGCCATCGAGCCCAACCCCCGGGCCTGGCTCTAGGGGGGGGGGGGGGCCCCAGTGACCCGCGTCCGGGCAAGGGCAACTGGGAACCATTGTTATTTTTCTAGGTTTTTTTGAGCCACGCTTTGTCAGGTCCTTCACCTGGAAGCCTGTTTGCCTTGGGTGACCTTACCAGGGGCATAAAGCCCCCGACAACTTAGCTTCCAGGATCATTAGGACACGCAAACCCCTCCACTGCGGTAAGGTGGTGACTTAGGGAGGAGCAGTGTAATTGTTTTTAATTATCGCGGCAGTGTAATTGTTTGCCGCGATAATTAAATGCTAGTGTGAAATGACCATTTCAAATCATACAAACTGTCATGATGCATTATTTAATGCAGGAATTTCTTTTAAAATAGTATGTGCTGGTTTACATGCACTAACATGCATGTAAACCTACATGAGAATATGGTAAATGTTTGCAGTGGACTGTCACTCATAATTCCCGCCTCTGAGTTGAAGCCACGCCCCCTACGCAAAATCGGGGCCAAAAGTCTGAAACTGAAAAACTGATCTGAAACTGTAAAAATAAAATCTAAAAAATAAAAAAAACTTAGTAGCAGTATTGGAGCATGTCAAGCCTACTTCCTTTTATAAGTGTACTTATTACGCGGGGGGTATCTGGAGCTGCCTCCGTCATTCTTTCAAATCGACTCTCCGCCAAGAGACCCACCCTCCTGTGACTGTGATTGGCCGTGAACCTTAAACAAACAGATCAAACCAACGATGGCAGCGAGTATTACCCAATCCGGGGCAGAATAGGATGAGTCTTCACAGAATGCGGGTGGGGATGATTTGCATGGGATGCTGCATTGAAGACAACTCAGAAAATACAGGACAAACCACGTCCTGTATTGATTCAAAACGGGATGCGCTATTTTATTCTCAAATACGGGACGATTCCGTATTTTAAGGGACGGGTGGCAACCCTAAATTCACAGACCTCCCTACACTGGTGGCAATGGGCTCTGTTTACAGGTAAAATGTTTTAGAAAGAATAGAGATGTAATGAGTCGACAAGTTTATTTAAATTTTGTCTCAGAGCAATGCATTCTATTTGAAATTCCGAGGGTTTTTGACGGAATTCTGCGCTCGCGAATTACGTTTGGGCCTGCATATTACCAACCATTTGTTTTGGAGAGCAGACACCATTGCTACTACAGCCAATTATTTGCAATAAGAAATTACTATTTGCACTTCTGGAAATATGACTGTATGTTTAAAGCTTGATTATCAGAATGTATGAGAAGATTATACAACTATCTAACTTACATTACGATAAGTCATGAAACCACAATCCGAAACAGTCAGTCCAGAAACAAAGATTGAAAGTTTTAACACAATTTCATGTTTTAACATTGTCCTAGGTCTTCCCAAGGCTGCAGTAATTACCCACATCCAGTCTTTGAAAGCAGCTGCAGGGTTTTGGGCTTACGGAGCAACCCAAAATGATGTGGTTTATACCCCACTCCCTCTCTACCATAGTGCTGCCTCCATGATTGGCATCGGAGGGACCATTTTGCTGGGTAGGATCCGCCACTGCCTTCTGTCCATTCATATTTGTTTTGATTGCATATACAAAAGTTCCTACATTTACATTTGATTTCATATACATCAAGTTCCCCTTCTCCATTTGACCATTCATTTGAAAACAACCATGAGATGAAAGCAAGTACGTGGGGTCCCACACAGCATTTATGTTCATTGGTTCAGTAGTTTCAGATCGAAGTAAAGGAGAATAGTGTTGTTTAGATTTGGATGTAATCAATAACCCTGAACAAACAAGTTACAACATGGTACATGTCTGTTCATTTCTGAAATTTGTAGTTAATGGAAGTTATGTTAATTTTCCAGTTCCACCCCGTTGTGTTTAAGGCTCTTCTAGTTCTTTTTGCCATGCAAATGGAAGAATTTGGAAAGGACATAGCAACCAAGGGATAGCAACTGACTTTGAATTCAAGTTGTTTAAAGACATGTGCCAAAAGATTCATTATTCGTTTATAATTCTAATTCTGATATTGTGACAATATTGAATTGTGAGCTGATCGTCCCACCACTATAAAAATGATAGAGTAAAAATGAACAAAAGACATTTTAACAATATCATTTGTAAGACACATACAGTACAAATGGATTCTGCAAAACCACATTCATGAAAGCAGGCTTTTGTCCTCAATTTTATTATGGATTTTTAATAAATAGATATTGCATATCAACATCCATGATGTTATCCATGGTTTTGCAATACTATATTGGCAATTTGTTGGCTAGTTGTATATTTGTGCCTGATACCTGCAAAGTTGACAGTGCAACATCCTGACAAACTCTCAAACAAAGTCTTGGAAACACAGGTCAAAGACCTTCAAAATGTTGGACCACTATGTTCCTGGCAATCAGATAGTCAAAATAAGTGCAACTTGTGTTTACTTAATAGTGAAAGAACTTTATACTTTATACTGTCACAGCTGCATCACTGAAGGACCTGTACCAAATGTTCTGAGTTTATTTGGCCAAGTACACAAGCCATCATTGGCTGGTCAAGAGAAACCCAAGACCCAGTTGAAAAGTTTGCTATTTGGCATATGCAACCCTCATACTTATGCTCTTCTCCCTCTCATAGGTGCTACATGTGTCCTGAAAAAGAAATTCTCAGCCTCACAGTTCTGGAGTGACTGTAGAAATTATGATGTAACTATCTTTCAGTATATCGGTGAGCTTTGCCGATACCTCTGCAACCAGCCCGAGGTATTTGTCTCATTTATCAGTTGACTTAATTGTTAATGTCAACATTGATTAAACAATTAGATTAGATTTTGATTTGAAAATTGGTTGTCAATGCTTTATTACTCTTTATCAGTGGTAAATAAATAGTTTAGCGTTGGGCGAGAATCCATTATTAATTACTCTAATTGTTTCTCAATCGTTTATTACCCCTCATCATAGGCTTTCTAGTAGTCGATCTATTGTGCCAATCATCTGATATTGATCGATTACCAATGCTGTAATTGGTAATCTGACAAGTCTGTCAAACTTTTAATAAATATGTGCAGGTGCATGCATGTCACAAGCCACAACTGGTCATAGTAGTTGAATGGCTACGCTAGACAGATTTTGGAACAATTTAATTCATGAGGACAATCAAATTATCAGTGTAAAGCAGTTTTCTGTATTGGTTTTGGTCAATTTATGGCGTTCCAAAAAAAAAAGATATATTATATATTGGATATTGGCAAAGGCTGTCCAGACATATCGGTATTGGTAATGACAAACCAATATTGGTCTAACTCTGCTATTGATGGTTTGCAAGAGTTTACCATTTAAACAGTTTACAGAATGAGGGTTGTTGTTAAACATTTGAATGAATTATGATTAATAAATTATTGAGTCCCAGGTCACCGCCTTGCAAAATAACAACCATGAGGTTGATGTGCAGTGGTATGAGCATCACAAGTTAGGGGGTTTTCTGTGGCCTGTAACATTTATTAAATCAAATTTGTTCCAGCAATTATATGCCTTTCCTGGAAAACTTCACTTTCTCTCTTCCTCGGTCGGAGGCAGCCAACACCAGAATGAACCGATTTTCTGAAAACATTGTACCCAATTGTGCATTTTCATGATGGAAGGACAGGATAAACTTTTGTTTGTGTCTGTCTTCCCATTGAGTATCTAGGGACACCAAACAGACACCCCCAGCCCACACAAACACACACACACACACACAAACGCTTGCTGGGACTGAACAAGTGCACAGTGCTCAAAGCCCCCTTTGTCTCCTCTTTTCCCCCGTTGCCCCAATGGACAAGGCACAAGGCTGCCTGTGTACACAGGCTGATGGGCAGAAGTTTACTTCATCAATAAAATCATTTTCATACACACACATTTACTCAAAGACCCAATATGTGACCACCAGCATGGACATATGGACAATCTTTACATTTGCTTTCAATGCATGTGCATGTGTTCACACTTGAGACAAGCAGATACACATGCTAACACCAACACAAGCCAAGCTGGAACACTCACTCAGCCATGGCAGCTACAAAACAAAGGACACTGGCTCTATTATCAGCGTAGTATTGTTACTTACTCAAATGGTTATGAATAATGAATATGATATTATGATTGAGCTCTGTTCTTGTTTTCCTCCACTCTGAGGACCACAATTAGGAACAGGGAGTAATAAGATAAGCAGATAGGGCAGTCATATCCCATGGAATAGTACTTTCCCACAGCCAGATTCAGAATGTGGTGGTGTGACTGACTCCTTTATTAAGACTACTCAGGCGCGCACACTTCTATACATATGCATCGCGCACACACTCCCTTCTTCACACACACACACACCTTTTCTCCCTCAATACTAGCACGTGCTCACAGGACCACATAATCATTTGAGTGAGAAACTGGCTTGTTTGCATGTCAGTTTAAAAAGGAATACCAGGTTTAGGTAGTCAACATTGGCCTTAACTCAGTTTATTTACTAATTGTTTATTACTGTCAGTGTGCTGTAACATACCATTACATTACATTAGTCAGCAGCACTAGATAAGCACAGATTTGCTTCCTGTTTTTGTAACATTCTTTTTGTACTACATTTCCCATCAGGTCGAGGGAGAAAAAGTTCACAAGGTGCATATGGGAGTGGGAAACGGGCTACGACAGGATGTGTGGCGGGAGTTTCATCGGCGCTTTGGTGAGATCCGCATGTGTGAGCTCTATGGTTCCACCGAGGGCAACCTGTGCTTCATGAACCATATTGGCAAGATCGGAGTGGTGGGACGTTCCAACTTCTTTTATAAAGTGAGTTTGTCTGATGTGGTTTGCGTGGTAGCCCAACTGTGACTCTTTACTTATTTTAAATCTAGTAAAGAATATGGGTCTTTCCGAATATGCCTCTCACACATGTCTCCAAAAAGTGTTTTGCTGCATTAGCATAGTTATTTTAGCAACTAAATACAGATACAACAGCTAGTTTGAGATACTAAAACTGTCTCCTCTAGTTTGAGATATGCTATTAGGGGAGTCAGTTTTAGAAAGTCTTTCCATAATATTTGACAAAAAAAATAGACTCATAGCCACAAATTTGGTCCCCCAGCATTATATTCCATTCCATTATATCTTTCTTCAGGTTCTGCAGTGATGTTGAGTTAACACGATTTTACTCATTTCCTACTAGTATTTATAATAATGTATATCCGTAGGAATGCATAGCTATGTCAAATTTCGTACCAGAGTGTTTGAATGTGCTGGTGGGTGAGTCGTGTGTGTGTGTGTGTGAATGAGTTTGTTCCTGGCCCATGTCAAACAGGTTACCAAAAGGTGAGCCCCATCAGTTAGAAGCATGTTTGACTAAGCTCCAATAAGGCTCGACCCCACCATAACAATTCTTAAAATACTATACAGAAATTATACATGGATAATGTTGATATTACAAACGGGTTGTCAAATTATGAATGCCATGAATGAATTTTGAATGAATTTTGAGGTTGTGCGAATTAGTCTCTGATCTAAAAAGGATTTAAACTACCTATAGATGAGCACGTGGCTACTTGACCCATGAACCACATGTTGGTGGAGGAGCACAAAGTTCTATATATAGGTAAGGAATTATCTAGGTTGCAGGTGGGGTTCTAGGTGACCAAGATGTCAAACATTGTCAGCAGGAAGCTTACCAGATCTGCTGAATCTAGTTTGTAAAGTCATACAGTTATGTAAAGTCATACAGTTATGAGATTGTGAAATATATTTGCTTGGGCAACCAATAAATGCATGTATGGTACTTTATATTTAGGAACCTTAACAATTATATTTCACCTTAAATTGAAACATCTAAGCTTATAATCACATAAGTCACATAAGTAAGGGGTCAGGTGGCTGAGCGGTTAGGGAATCGGGCTAGTAATCTGAAGGGTGCCGGTTTGATTCCCCACCGTGAAAAAATGACGTTGTGTCCATGGGCAAGGCACTTCACCCTACTTGCTTCGGGGGAATGTCACGGTACTTACTGTAAGTCGCTCTGGATAAAAGCGTCTGCTAAATGACTAAATGTAAATGTAAGTAGACTGCATTGTCAGACAGATACTCATCTTGATTTAATCTACTTTTACAGTAATCTGTCACATGATAACGGGATACAGTTGAAAGCATTGAAACTGCAGTCCTCTTCACTCTAGGTCATTACAAGAAACAAATAAATCATATGTATTCCTCTTTTGCTAATCCAAACAATTTGCATAACATTGTGTAGTTACTTAAATGGTATCTGTTGAAGGATTGAGGCTTACTAAAACTAGAGCTGTTGTATAAAAGGCAAGCAAGCAAGGCAGGGGTCACCAGACTCCACACACTGATAGTATTATCAGAGTAGGAGGGGAGTGAGGAGACTTAGTTTGGATTTATCTCTTACAGTACCTTAACTATTCTTGGATATGTCTCACTGCCCAAGCCTCTTGACCCAGAATGAAGTTACAAAACGTGTAAAAATAAGGATTAAGTGTCATATATTTGGATTTACCCTCCATTTGCATATGTATTTAACCAAATGCTTATCAAATTTAGGTGATATTTGGAAATAGTTGACAGTATTGTTGACAAACACCCCCCACAGATTTTATGTGTGATTGTCCCTATCAAAGATGTGTGCTCTTGTTGATAACAATTAATAACAGTTAATCGTGCTATATTATATATATATATATTATATATATATAGCATGATCTATATCTATATAGATATAGATATCCTATCTATATTGATATAGATATCCTATCTATATCTAAATATAAGATTCAGGAATATATATATTCCTGAATCCTCTCCATGCATCCCCAAGCCATCTACTCCATTTGAATATCAGCATGGTGCATCCTGACTCTAGCTCTATCTGTGTTTGTTGCTAAGGGACTGTCACCAAGGAGACACATTTAGCATGCAATCCCATTGGGTGCCTGAAAATAACTCCACCAGGAAATGTGTACTACTGGGGAATGTATTAATGGCAACCGGCAGTGGTTAGCGTTTACGCTAGGCTACCATGAACAGCATAGGAGCAGTATGTACAGGCCAACATTTATGGCAGCAGTTTGTCTCTACCTAACATAAACTGTGCTAGTTTACAATAAGTGAAGATGGAAATATACAGTTATTGAAAACAAGAAAATAATGTTTTATGTGCAAAGGTATGGGTTGTGAAAAGTCTGAAAAGAAAGGAAATTCAAATGACCACTCATTCTACCGACTCATTGTGTTTTCTTATGCATGATACAGCAGTACAGCAGACCAACATAGCTACAGTGCTGTAACAGGTGTAGTAGTTGGTTACTTAAATTAACCTTGTTTGTGCACTGGTAAAATACATTTTTATCTTAGTCCGTTAACATTTTATAAGCTCAATTAAAGGCAGGGTAGGTAAGTTTTGCGAAACCAGCAATTTTGGCTTGAGTTTGAAAGTATCCAACCCAAAATATCCCACCCCCTCCCTTTAAAGCTACTTCCCCAAAACACATAAATGCGCTGTCTGACTACTGCAAAGAGTGTACGGGCAGAGTGTGCGCAGGTAGGTAGGTAGACAGGCTAGTAGCGGTCTAATCATTGCATTTGGTCCAAACGTAATGATTGGTTGTGTTTATTAGAGTCCTGCAACAGCAACTGATATCAGATTAATTTTATTTTACTGTCAGAGCATTTGATTTATTGATTGCTATAAGGATGTGAAGTTTATTTCAGCAAATATGACAAAAAGTGCTTTAAAAAACATTACCTACCCTGCCTATAGGTTTAGTTAAACAGTTAACATTGCTCTTACATTTTCCTTTACTTGATATATATTTACTTCGAAGTTGTTAGACTCATAGGCGGACAAATGTATCAAGGTGTATCATCTAGTAATCCGAAGGTTGCTGGTTCGATTCCCGGCCGTGCAAATGACATTGTGTCCTTGGGCAAGGCACTTCACCCTACTTGCCTTGGGGGAATGTCCCTGTACTTACTGTTAGTCGCTCTGGATAAGAGCGTCTGCTAAATGACAACATTTAAAATGTAAATTTATGGCCCTTTTACTAATAGGCTATTAGGACGTTAAGTTAGAATGGTTTCAATGCTTGAGAAACACTCAAGTCATGCCTG
Source organism: Thaleichthys pacificus (assembly GCA_023658055.1). Classification (NCBI taxonomy): domain Eukaryota; kingdom Metazoa; phylum Chordata; class Actinopteri; order Osmeriformes; family Osmeridae; genus Thaleichthys; species Thaleichthys pacificus. The sequence goes on from CM042865.1 coordinate 4,841,319, forward strand.
AAATATTTCTGTGTGTGTGTTTACACAGTACAGTAACTGGTAGGCCAGATATTCATAGTGTGACTGCTTTTGTGAACATGTTTCCTGGAAAACAGCATTAGTGTACTGTGTCATAGTATGTGTACATTAAATGTATCTGATTTACTGGTGCTAGATTTAAGATTTCTGAAGATTGTTCTTTTAATTTCCCAAAATTAGAAGAAATTGGTTCTTAAATAAAACCTTTACTTAAAAAAAAAAAGAACATCCATGCAAATACTATAGATTTGTAATAACATACAGTATGCAGTATATATAATATTTAATTATTCCTGTACAATTGTACGTACAGGTATGTTAAATATACATTGGAAGTTCACACATTAAACATACTTGTGCACAGTGCCCATGATGCAATCGTGATGTTGGTGAGACACACACATACAGATTCCTGAAAGTATAGAGTGCCCATGATGTAGTTGGTGACACACACAGATTCTTGGAATTATAGATGGGGCACAGTCAGGGATACAGTCAGTGAGTGAGATGTCAGTTACACACACAGATTTCTGGAATTATAGATTTGTGCAGTGCCTGGGATGCAGCTGGTGATGACAGTTGTTCTCAGTGGCTTTGGTACCTACATTTCTCTAATCACAATTGAAATTCTCAAAAGTACTTGTTCAACCTCCACATCATGTAGTCACTTATGCACGTCATTCATGCAAATGATTATATTTTTATGATAATTTAACAACAGCAGGGTTTCCCGCAGCACTTTTCAGTTAAGGAGGCTGCCTAAGCAACACACGCCTGCTGCCTTAACTACGTTGTCGTCATAAAAAAAATAGCGATATCCGCTGTTGGCCTGTTTTCTCCCTTCCATTCCAAACCGTGACCAACGCAAGTCTCCCTTCTCTGCAGAACGCTTTAGTGTATCGCACAAAGTAGCCCCCCCCCTGGTCTGACAGTATATAATTGGTTTGGCGGCCCACCTGCATAACCCTTGAGGACCGATAGTGGGATGGGGCAGTGTCTCAGTGTCTCGTGAGATCAGAGGCTCAAGCACTCAGTTCAGTGTTGCTGTGATATTAAGAATATTGTAGCGCCGGCTAGCATTCAAGAATTGAGAAGGAATGTTGCTCACGACTCTTTATTATTACAGACACACTTTTGCGTCGGACAGCTTGTATAGCCATCTAACTAGCCAACAGTCACAATCAGGGTGAACACTTAAATTATCCAAACTACAGATCATCACATTACACATATCAAAACAGAACGAACACAACAATAGAACTCTAAACAATGCTTATCTAACTAAGATAAAACCTTATACTTCTTAGGTTTTCTGCCTGCCGCGGTGCATTCTGGGTGCCAAGAGCATTGTCGCTACAATATATTTGTATGGATGTCGGAGCGCTTACCCAAACAACGTCAAACACAGCACAGCATGTCTTTGGGTTCTGAAACAAATGACATATGCAAAACTACAACTTTGCACAGTGCTCGGTTCTCGAGTTAATTGTTGGACACTCGTTGCCTTAAAATGCCACTATAAAACCACACAGACAGACACACAAGCGCACATAGATTCCTGAAATTATGGTATGGTAGTGACTTGTGAACAGAATCAGAAAATAAACACAACAAATAATGTAATACCTATTTTCTCAGAGCCATTACCAAGCTCTAGTAGTTCAATGCCATTGGCTAAAAGACCTTATGCCATATTCTTGTTTGTATGTGTGTAAAGCACACACCATCCAAGTCTCAGAGGGAACATACAGTTCTGTGCTCTGACCTTTGGAATTAGGCTCCATCACAATGCTTGATTTCTGCAATACCGCCCAGTTCTGATCCCCAGTAATATCCACATATGAACTAAATATGATCTGTGTCTGTGTCCTTCTTTTAGCTTATTTTCAAGTATGATTTGGTGAAATACGACATAATCAAAGATGAGCCAGTTCATGACAAGCAGGGATTTTGTCAACACGTGAAAAAGGGTAAGAGCATATTCAAACATATTCAAACCTTGTGCACAAATTTGTGCAGAAATACCTTGTAATTCATCGAGTCTTCTCCACCCAGTAAATGTTTGTAAAGCTAATTGTAAATTTCTTTGGCTCGTTGTACAGTACAGGAAAAGATTATGGACGTTATTATTTTGTCCTGCGTATGTCTTATTGAGTTGTGTGTCTAATTTTCTGGCTTTTAATATAATATATTGTAATAATATTGTGATATCCTGTTCAAAAACTAATTTGATCTCAGTGGATGTATAAAATGTCTCCCCTTACATGGATGTCTCCTTTCAGGTGACACAGGCCTTCTCTTGTCCAAGGTGGGTCCCACCAGCCCATTCTTTGGCTATGCAGGGAGCAAGCAGCTGACTGAGAAGAAGCTGATGAGGAATGTGTTTGTGAAAGGAGATGCTTACTTCAACACAGGGGACCTGATGGCTGAAGATGATGAGGACTTCATCTGTTTCAAGGACCGAGTGGGGGACACGTTTAGGTACGAAGTGTGATTTTACTGTACCTATCACTTGCTTCACGATGGAAATATTTTAGATACATGAATGAAGATGTGTAAAAATGTAATTCTCAATTTAACATGACAGAAATGCTGTGGTGTACAAGGCACTACTGCAGCTGGTATAAACACAATTTCTTACCCTGCCTTTTTCCTTGATCTTGGTTTCATTCTATTGTACTGATTCTTTAAGAAAATCATACAACTCGTATTCTGCTTGATAACACTGACTACTTTTCTGTTGTAGTATTCTAAAACCTTTCACACCATACCATAATTTATTATGTGTTAACAGGCATTAATAAAATGCAAGTGGATATGATTTCAGGTGGAAGGGGGAAAATGTGGCAACCACAGAGGTGACAGAAGTACTTGGACTGGTGGACTTTATCCAGGAGGCCAATGTTTACGGGGTTGAAATTCCAGGTACTTTGTGTGGGCCTTTCCTCTCACTGAAACCAGCATGCTTATAGGAACTGTGTGTGAGCGTATTGTCTGTAACATGCACTCATGGAACTTCCTGATGTTGGCAAGCAAACAGTTGAAGCTGCCCTGAATGGTCATGGAGTGTATAATTGTCCCCAATGTGAAATTAATTATGAATGTAATATTAGCAATTAAACCATACCACTCTCTTGAGATGCACTTCTCCCTGCCTGAAATCAGAATTAAAGATCGTTTCTCAGATCTCCTTAATTGAGACACCATTGTTGAAAAATTGTAAAACTAATGGAAAGCCATTGTATCCACAGGAAATGAGGGAAGAGCTGGAATGGCAGCCATTATTGTGAGGCCCAACTGCACGTTTGATGGGAAGAAGTTATTCGACTATGCTCTGAAGCACTTACCTGCATATGCTCGTCCACTATTCATAAGGATTCAGGTCAGCTTGGATGCTTTTTTGAAAGATGTGATGTTTTTTTATGCGAGAATCTGTTTTACCAAACTTTTACAAAACCTGTCTTGGTAAAAATACGTCCACAATCAGAATATGAAAATGATTCGTACTGCATGTTGATTGTTAAATTAAACAGGGGCATCAAGAACATTTGTTAATGTCTTTGCTGTTCTATTGAGACAGTGCTGTCCCCTTCTGGCAGGATTGGCTTACTACAGCACTTAGGGGGTTGCAGCTGACAGAACATGAAAAAGCAGCATTGTGATATGTGATATATGTTTATTTTTTCATACGTGAAATGCAAGGTATTCCTTTGAGGCAGTTTTCTACACATACTTTGCCAAAGCATAATGGCTGAAAGCTATTAATTAAATAATCGTAAAATAAGATCACAACTGTCTATTTTTCAGGAATCAATGGAAATGACTGGTACCTTTAAGCAGCAGAAATTCCGACTAGTGGAGGCTGGCTTCAACCCTTCAACATTCTCTGATCTCCTCTATTTCTTGGATTACTCTGAGAAGTCCTACATTCCACTCACTGACTCCATCTATGAAAGTATTCTGGCAGGTGAATGGAAACTGTAGCTACTTCACATGGCTAAAAACAAAAAAGGATTGGTTCACAAAGAAGGCTACGTGATGGTGCTGTAAAGAAGAACGGCTGTAAATTGGATGTTCTCATTTATAGCGTTGTACATTTGATAAGAAACAAAAACTGGGAACCCATTATTAAAGGCTCATCGAATCATTTATGAAGGTGTTCTTATAGAAATAACTGGCATCAACACAGTATTGATAAATAATTAATTTGAAGTTAATGTTGACCTGAAAGGAACGATAAGAGATCGAATGTCCTCATGAGCATGAGCACGGTGGAACACATTTTGAATTAGCCTTATGTGATTTGTAAAACCTCAGTGAAAGCTGACCGGGGTGTCTGTTTTCCACATGTCTATTCTCAAACCCGTCCAGTTAAAAACATCAAACTGACCTGGAGTGGTGAACAATGATAATCAGCACTTTGACTGTCAGTCTCAGAATCTAATGTGACTCAAGAGTGGCCTCTCCTAATTCTCACTAAATATTTCAGCAACTGTAGAGCTTTTATGCTTGACATATTGAAGTAAAATATCTGTTGTTACTACAACTAGATACATTTATGAAAATAAACATAATGTTGATAATGAAATAACCACACCACTTGATAAATACACTTGACATAATTGAAAGTCAAATGGGTGTTCTTGAATCAAAGTTTGACTATTATGTATCCTCCAGTTTCTCAACGAGATTTAGTTACACTTTTAGTAAAAACAATAATGTATGTATGTATATTAAAATTATGTTTTCCGTATAAATAATTGGTAATGTAATTTCCATCTTTTCTCACTTTAAAATGAGAAGGAAACAAAACAATTTTATTGTGCCAACCGACAGTTACAGTATAAGGATGGCCAATAATACACTAAGAACAAGATTCTGTCTAATGTTTATTGAGTATATATCAACATAAATCTTCCCTGTGATGAGCACTATCAAATTAAGTTTGACATATACTGTAAACATTTGGCCAGCGCCAGTTATAGTTAATAGAAACACATCACAAGGAATCTGTGACCGAATCTTGCGCTTGGTGTGTTAAAAATAGGGACTGATTGAATAATACGTTTCTTAGTTGTTCATTGTTAATATAAACATTGTTGATTGTTTTTACTGCTATTGTATCTGTCTTGCCAATGTTGTAAAACAATATGTAGTTTACAATGTAAACACATGTTGATAGCACTGTGAAAGTCTAGTCCTAAATTTTTTGTCTAGGATTATAATTCCTCAGTACTGAAAATATTAATGAACTGGTTATGAAGTTGTTTTGCTCATCGTTGAAGACGTTAAGGAAAAAAGAATGACCATTTTGTTCTAGCAACCTCCTTCCATTGTTTCATCTTTCGATACCTTTTTTAACAGGTGTGGAAATATGTTCTATATCTAGCCAAATTTTGCTCAATGGCATTTCTGTTCATTAGTATTTCATTGTCATTTCTTTCACGTGCGTTTGTACAAATTTCAAAAATAATTCTTCCTACTGAACCAATACTATACTCCTGTGTTGTTGCCATATGCCATGTTTATATAACTATAGTTTCCATACTCAGCAACTGAAGTTGAGTAAAAAGCACATTTCAGTTATTGATTCTCAGGGTACTGTTATTATATGCACTGTCTGTACACTGGGAAGACCTCACAAGCTGCTATCATGAGTTATTATCCCACTGGGGTCCAAACAACATTGTGCACAGGAATCTCAAGCTTTATCAAAAGTTTGGCGTGAGAGACTTGAGAGATTGTGTACCTGTGTTGTTACTTAATTTATTGCAAAGCATTGTGTTGTAACTAGTCCAACCAATAACAGGAACTTGTGGATATACAACATGAACAAATAAATGTTGGTAACATTATACAGAATTTATATAAGGTTTTCTTTTTATATATATAAAAAAAATTATTGTAGTAAATATGCCAGCCATACTAGTCAGGCCTTTGCTATGAGGTTTTAGAAGTAGCCATTCCGATGATTTCATTTAAAACCTCGGACAGGCACGCCAAAAAATCTGCATAGGACTGAGCAGGACAGGATGATAGATAACATAATTGATGCTGTAGGCCTACTGTTGGTTGGAGATTGTCTTGTCAATCGTAATGTTTCTGGAGGATATTATTTTCAAGAGCAGCGGTCACATTACGTTGCTTAACATTGTACACTAGCCTATTGAGTTGAACACAAAATAATAAAAAAAGAAATAATCATTGTTAAAAAATAATAAACAAATTATAGCTAACACCAAGTGACATTTAACTGGGGAACAATTCAATGACATAAAATAAAAGCTGTTTATCATCATAACATTTAATACATTTCATAATCATATTTAACAGCCAAACTGTACGTCACACTGTAAACAGAGATTATGCTACGAAACTGAAATGGAAAATGTCCCTTTCCCTTATAGGCTACACAATGACAGGCGTGTCATTTCTGCTTCATTTCTGTAGTAGGCTGTTAAACAGAAGAATATAGCAAACCATCATGGCGGATGGTCACACCAACAACAATCATGTCCATGTTTTATTTTCATTTTCTCTGTTTTCGAGGCCGTCCTCTGTACCCGTCGGATATGGATATGAATTGCTTATTCAGAAGTTTTTGTCATTATATGGACCTCATATCGACATCCACAGTAAATTTATAATTCAACTGTATTCAGACGAATGGGCACAGTACATTGATTTGCCGAAAGGATTTGGGGTGACTGAGAAATGCAAACTTCGCCTAGTGCCGTTGCAAACAGAGGTGAGCCAAGAGCTGTGGGTGTTTTAATTGTTTGGAGTTATTTGATGACACTGAAGTGAACTATTAGGCTATATATAAACTATAGTTTATTATCAGTTCATTGAGTAATATTGTTGCATCTAGAGGACGCTCGTGGACGTGGTAAAATGCTTAGCCTTCAGCAAAAAGACTAACAATGTCTAAATGGCACTGGCACAATGCTAAACTTAAATCTTTCAAATAAACTTTCGTAAATTTCTTGCAGTGTTGTTTGATGACTTAAAATACATAAAAATAATATTCTATTAACGTTCAAACTATTAATGATCCCTTCTTGTGCACTTCTTCAGTTCTTTAGACTACAAATTCAGCACACACTTGCAATCACTACACGCTGATGTAGGCCTACCCACTGAAGACATTAGGTGCGTTCGACTTCTTGCAGCGCCGGCGTCGCCTGCAGCCGTCTGCAGCCCGGCTGACTTGAAGCAGCCAATGGCATTCTCAATTTCAAGGCAGACAGCTGCAGCCAGCTGTCGGCGCCGCCGTTGATGCATGAAGTCGAATACACCTATTATCTTAAAATGGTGTGCAGACGTCAAACTATAAAACCTGTAAAAAAGTGTGTGTATGGATCAAAAGGGGCTCTGAGTCTGATTCTCAGGCAAATGTGTCCTGTTTCAGTAGTTCCAGTAAAAACTCTTGTGTGCATACGGTATCACCAGCTGAGCCCTCTGCTGTAGAGTGATTGGTAGACACATTGGTCCTGATAGCCGATAACCCAGCAGGTCCATAGTGACCTTTGGATGAAACCAAAACCCCATATTGGTAGATATACCAATGTAGTTCTGTGTCTGAGAATATTCATTTTCAGTACGTATTTTGGGGCAATTGGTAAACATTATCATACTCTATAATGACCCACAAATGCTATACCATGATGTGGAATATTACAGATATGTTAGATAAATTGAAAACCATTGGAATTAAGATTTTGAATGGAGATTATCAGAAATATCTGACAGAGGATTGAGCTGGATAAGGATAGAGATTATGAAAATGCTGCTGACTCTTTTTATTCTTGGCGGTCAGCCATAATCCATAGACCCATAAATTTAGTTCCAGCCAAACAACTTTCTGGACTACTGTCTGGACTGAATAAAAAAATTAAAATGTATAGAAAAAATGTGTACTGAGTCTATTTATGTTTACATAATTAACTGTCTTTGGGTTTGTTCAGGTGACGATGTTGGGCAACCTATCCCCTGGCACCACAGCATTCTTTTGCTGCGACATGCAAGAAAGATTCCGGCCAGCTATCAAGTACTTTGGTGACATCATCAGTGTGGGACAGAGGCTGGTATGATTTTTCTATTTTCCTTTCATTTATAGGGCAGTGGATTGGGGCATTTAATATTTATTGTATTACTGCTATTATTATTATTATTGGAAAAGTTTTATATTTATATAAAGCTCAAATTGGAGGGGATCAAGTCATTGTAGAGTGGAGCTCATACACTCATAAGCCAAAACATTATGACCACCTGCCTAATATGTTGTTGGTTCTCTGTGTGGCCAAAACAATCGGATTGAGATATGGTGAAGTTGGTTGCCTTGATAACACCTTGAATAATTCCTCATGTACTCCATGTCATTCTTGAACACTGTGTGCAGTGTGGCAGGGCGCATTATCCTGCTGAAAGAGGCCACTGCCATCAGGGAATACCATTGCCATGAAGGGGTGTGCGTACATGGTCTCTAACTGTTTAGAGGTGGCATGTATCAAATTGATGTCCACATGAATGACCAGACCCAGGGTCTCCCAGCAAAACATTGCCCAGAGCATCACACTCCCTCCACTAGCTTGTTGTGCATCCAGGGCCCATCACCTCCCCAGGTAAATAGCGCACACGGCCACAACCATCCACGAGATGCAAAAGAAAACCGGACTCATTGGACCAGGTGACCTTCTTCCACTGCTTCAATGTTCCAATGCTTGTTTGTCCATTGTAAGTGCATTTGACAGAGGGCAGGGGCCATCATGGACACTACCATAACGATTTGTCCCTTGCCAAAGTTGCCAAGTTTACTCCTGCCCATTTCTCTTACATTTACATTTATTCATTTAGCAGACACTTTTATCCAAAGCGACTTCCAAGAGAGAGCTTTACAAAAGTGCATAGGTCAATGATCATAAACAACAAGATAGCCCCAAAAACATTGTGGGTAGCCAAAACATGAAGCATACATTGTGAAAGCAAATAAGTGCCAATGGGAATAAACATAAGAGCATGTAGTTAAATAAGTTACAATTAAACAACATGAACCTCAAAAGTCCAAGAGTGTAGGAAAGCAAGCAACAATAATACAATTCAAAGCGAGTACAAGAAGTTAAATCAGTTACAACTAACCAACAAGAGAAACAAGGCCCTCAATAAGAGTCATTATTTTCCTGGAGGAAACGAACATCAGGTCCAGCAAATCCTTCCTAAGTACCGTTGTACTCCCGGAACAAGTGCATCTTTAGCCTTTCTTGAATTCAATATTATGACTTCAATAATTGATTGTTCACTTACCATCTAATCTAGCTAGACTCAGTCAATTGCCCTTGTTTGGAGATGATCACTGTTATATGCTTCCTCTGTGAGTGGTCATAATGTTTTGGCTCCTCAGTGTACCTCATATGGCATTTATAGAGCTGAAAAATAGAAGCATTTGTTTCCACAGTGAACTGTTTGTTGAAGGGAAAAATGTAAATTGTAATGTGTGATAACACCAAGATCTTATAGGTGCTTTAAGGTTACTGTTTATTTAATCCTAATTGTGGCTTGAGAATCTGAATTTTGTACAAAACTTCAATTACTTCAATAAAACCAGCACTCGGTTCCAGAAATCTTGCACGTTATGAAGAAAATCCTCAATTCCTTCACTTTATACTACCTTTCCACCCTAATCACCACTTGATGTGGTGTGACAGTAAAACAATAATTTGTATTGCCTTTTACTTGAGACTGAAGAATTATGTCAGGAGAATACATTTCTCAAATCACAAAATAATTTCAGAAGGATGGAATTCCACATTTAGATTTGAAATGTAATTATCCAAAAAGCGCTTGTATTGTATGTTTTTGGTGTCTTCTGCTTAGTGTGATCAAATACAAAAGTGAACAAGAAGCTTCACATTAAACCTCTTACGTCTACTTACACGTGCTCTGAAAATAACCTGTCCTACTATAAGTTTGACACTATTCAGAAAAAAAGTAATTGGGACACTCTTACAGTGGTTTAAACGTCAGGGGATATCTGGTCATGGTCAATGGTGGTCATTGTCTGGTTTGTATATTGTGTCTGTGACAAAAATGTCACATTGATATATTGACTTTTTTGTTAGTCCCTTGACCTGTCAGACCCTCTGTACCTCATCTCCGTCTTTCCCTCTCTATTTTTGTCCTCAGCTCCAGGGAGCCCGGATCCTGGGCATCCCTATTATTGTGTCAGAGCAGTACCCTAAAGGTCTGGGTAGCACGGTACAGGAGCTGGACCTGACTGGTGCCAGGCTGGTCTTTCCCAAAACCAAGTTCTCCATGGTGCTTCCGGAGGTGGAGGCCACTCTTACTGAGCTGCCAGGGGTCCGCAGTGTGGTGCTGTTTGGAGTTGAGGTACATAATTTTAGTTTTTTTGCTTTTGCCATTGAACAAGAAATCACAACATAGAATATTTTGTTTTCTCTTGTCCTTTCTGCTTTGAGTCTTATTAGTGTTTAGGTGTTGTTGATGCCTAGTGGTATTGTCAGGGTTCGAATTACGGGGGCAGTGTTTCCCCTAGGTTTACAGCTTTGGGGGGGGGGGGGGGGTGTAGAGACAGAAATTAGGGGGGGTCGATACACGCCCTGGAGAAGAAGTTGACCCCCCCCTATTGTCATTGTATAATTTGCACTCTGGGTATTGTCTTGCCCTACAAGTAAAATGCATACAGAAAATGTTTTTACAATCATGATGAAGCACCCTAGGAGCTTCCAAATCTGATTAGTAGTTCTCTGTACCCCAGACCCATGTATGCATCCAGCAGACTGCTCTTGACCTGATAGGACGGGGCTATGAGGTTCACATTGTGGCCGACTCCACCTCTTCTCGCAGTATGATGGACAGAATGTTTGCCCTGGAGGTTAGTATGTCAATACTCTGTTAATATAGTGTGGTGTTGAATCCGTCTCTGTTAATTGACTGTCTGTGTTAACCTTTGATTGTACATAGGGTGTTACTCATTTACCTAAACCTAATTAATGAATGTCTTCTTTGACTTTGACTCCCTTAACCTCCCACTCTCCTGTCCTCGCCATCTCAGAGAATGGCGCGGACCAGCATCATCATCACTACCAGCGAATCGGTTCTGCTGCAGCTGGTTGCTGACAAGGAACACCCCAAATTCAAGGAGGTACAGAATATCATCAAAGCCACTGCCCCTGAATCAGGACTGCTCTCCAAAGTATAGAATTTTACATCCAAAGGCCACATTGGTTTCTGCAGACATTTATTTCGCACATCAGGGTCTGGAATCCATGGTTAGATTAATATGAAATAATATTGACCTAAATGTTAAGGTTAGGAATATGGGGAAATGTATACATTTTGTTGTTAGGGACAGCTCTACTTAGAGCAAGCACTGAAATTGGTATTGTAATGTTGGGAAAATCTGAAGCATTTTACTGCATACACACTGGAAGACCTCTACAAGAACTGAGTTTGCATGTGGTCCAATAGTATTACACTACCAAGGTAATGCTCTGAGGTTATGTCTTCTCAGAAAGTGAGTCTAGTGGCGTTTTTTGTCGTTTTTAGGGTGTTGGTGTAAAATATAAAATATATCATCCTTCATCCCTTCCTGACAACATTTGTTGAAAGCCATTTTGGGTATTGCACTTCATGTACCATTGTTATCTTTTTATTGCACCGTAGATTAAACTATTTTCATTAATCTAAGGCTGTTTAAGATTTAGGTTAACTTCAAAAAGGTCATAACCATGACCTGATATTTAGTACGTCTCAACATGCTCTTTTAAAGGATTGAATGGCATGGAATTGAGAAAGCGTAATGGGTCTTATTTGTCATTGGATTTGTCTGTATTCAAGTCTACTGTTTTTGTATATTGGCAATTATACCAACACATCACCTGCCCAACCAATTATTTGAGGTCAAAAAGGGAAAATATTATTTTGCATTTGTGCAAAATATGTATTTTTCTGTGACTCAAACTATGTGTGATAGTGTGTACTTGAGGATGGCTTTGATAGTATGCGTGTGTATACATGCATCAGTAAATGCCTCCCTGTCAACTGAGCTTGTCTCCTGTTATCAGATCATATACTGTTTGGAGCACTACAATAGTAGCATGTGCCTGTAAATGATTACTGCCCAAACTGATTGTATAGTAGCTCCTGAAGGTACCATTTCTGTTGTGACAATTTAGACTTTGTAAGATAGCTGTTGCTTAATAAAGACACTTGTTTTGTACCTGATTGTATTAAATTAAATGTGTGTTTAGCCGCTCAGGTGGCTGAGCGGTTAGGGAGTCGGGCTATTAATCAGAAGGTTGTTGGTTCGATTCCCGTATGTGCAAAATGACGTGTCCTTGGGCAAGGCACTTCACCCTACTTGCCTCGGGGGAATGTCCCTGTACTTACTGTAAGTCGCTCTGGATAAGAGCATCTGCTAAAAGACTAAATGTAAATGTAGTAGGGGCCAGGCTAGGTGACAGACCCAGTGTTGTTGCCATTGCTTGATTTTTTAACATGGAGGTCAATTGTACGCTTGGTGTGATTCAGGATCTTTTGAGCCTGGTATTGTTGTCACGGTACCAACATTTCAGTACAGGGCTGCCAACTTTTCCAAAATCCTTGGTGTGAGATTTGGTAGCAACCCCCCCCCCCCCCGGGGCGAGCTATCGCGAGCTTCACTGCCCCCCCAGGAGAGTTTACACTTGAAGAAGTGTAAACTTCGAGACAAGTTTGCGCGTCATTGACGCTTCACTCCGTTAACCTGCGCCTCGTCCGTTCCACTGCTTGTGGAAGTAAGTAGCTTGGCTACTTGTTTGGTGTTGCCTTTTCAGCGTGAGATATACAATGTGTGGCGTGAGAGCGTGAGAAATGGTTGGAATGCGTGTGTCACACGGCGAAACCGTGAGAGTTGGCAGCTCTGTCAGTAGTTGGTACCAAAACCAGTGAAATTTCACGGTACTCAATACCATTTTCAATATCAAGGCAAAAAAATAAAATGGGTTACTTAACAACTCATTTGTTCACAGTAACACTCACCTACAATACCTAAGGATGTAACCTACTTATGACAACAACAGAACATTAATTAGGGTGACCAGACGTCCTCTTTTTCCCGGACATGTCCTTTTTTCGAGACCTAAAAAATGCGTCCGGCATTTTGCCTTGTCGGATATTTGTGTTTCTCTGGGTCTTTCACAAACTAGTTATTACGCCCTTACAAGTTTGGAAAGGGTATCTCCCTTACAGTGCGTTCACACTGCAGCGGAGTTGGCGGCGCGGGGCGTCGGCTTCCAATTCATTTTCAATGAAACCAGGCGTTGACGCTCGCGTAGGGCATTGTGGGAAGGCGAGCGGAGCGTTGAAAGTTGGATTTTCTCAACTTTATGTAAATGAGGAGCGTGAAAACGCTAGCGTTGGCCAATCGGATTGGTTTCTTGTTTCTTGTAACGTAGCAACCGTTGGTCATGATAAACATTTGGAGGAGAAACTTTTCGTATGTGTCTGCACACCCAGTTCTGTTCAGAACAAAGTTACTAATGTGATGAGTCCTGAATTTAAAGATTACATTAAACTAATAGTGCATGGTTGCCGATGTCGTCAGTGTTCCTAGTGTGTTTTTATAGCCTACTTTTAAATTCAGTCTCGTCACTATTACGTGACTGTTCTGTGCCACTGCTAGCTCGCTAGCCCAGCCTACAAACGACCGGTGGCGTAACATGTAATGTTATTCTACTGTAATCTTGCACTAGTAAAAATTCGGTATTTTGATCGATATTGTGGGTACATGAACCCAAATCTGCATGCTTGGCCATGACTACAACAGTGACCTTAAAGAACTACAACTCTGTATTAACTTGTCTAACACGCCCCCGAGCGTGGGGCACTGTGGGAAGGCGAGCGGTGCAGAGCGTAAAAAAACGCTGCAGTGTGAACGCACTGTTACGTTCCACCTTCTTGCGCGAGCTCTGACTCAGTAGCGGAGCCAGAGGGGTGTCCGGGATGGCACTGGACACCCCCTCTGGCTCCGCTACATCTGATTGGCCACCCCGGGTGCCACCCCAAAATGTAATACGCTAGTGGAAATTTGATGCTGATTGACATCTCATTTGACCTCTTGTTGAAATAAGCATTTATTTTGCTGCGTTGCGGTGCATTATTCAAATCGAAGAGAGACGTTTGTTGCGAGATACAGAAGAATAAGAACAGACAGCAGAATAGAGAATAGGCTATTTCCACAAGCTCTTTTCGCAATTGAAAAAGGCATAATATTTGAAAGTAAGTTTTAAGGTTTGCATTGGTTTCCTGAACATTTTTTACGAATGTTGATTAGCCTACAGTAGCTGTGTAAGTTAATGTTAGAACGACTCCAATAACAGACAAACTAAGACAGTCAGTAGGCTTGTACTCCGATTTTACAGTTTTCTTGTGCGGCTTATATTTCGAAGCAGTTTATAAAAAGTTTTAGAACAAAAAAGTGGCTTTGTCTCAAGATCTCTACAGACCGTGCAGCTAATTTAATGCTCAACACTTGAACGGGGGCTTATTACTTGAAAGAGGAATTATTTAGGCTATCTCAGTTACACTATCAGGGCTTGGAAATACAGTGACTTCCTAGGCAAATGGCTAGTAGAACATAACATTTCATAATCATTTCAGTTAATCAAACAGCTGCAAGACCCAGTGAAATGTTATAGGCTAGCTATCTCTAGCAAAATAACGCTAGCATCGCTAACAACATTACTAATTCAACTTTGGTAGTGTAACCGAGCTCTTTGTAAGTTCGTTTTAGATCTAATTGTATATGATCCTGTGGACAAAAAGACACGGACGCGGTCTCTTTTCATAACTTTTACCACTGCTCTTCTTGACATCGCTATTCGAACAGCCATCACTGATTTCACAAATGCGTTCAGCATCAAGACTACGGCAACTCCCGAGGGACAAAACACAATTGCCCGTTGTCACATAGAAAGGTCTGCTACAGTAGGCTATCCTCATGGTTTGCAATTTAGCTAAACTCATACTATATCTAAAATAATTGTGTAGACATAACAATGGATTCTGCCACTAAATGAGTGACTTGGCTTTATTTCTATGGAATTAAATTAGTTTCATAATTCAAACAAACAAACGTAACACGATTCACAAATGTATTTCACGATTCACAAATAAATGTAACGCGATTCACAAATGTATTTCGTGATTCACAAATGTAACGCGATTCACAAATAAATGACCCCATTACATTTGTTTGCAACCTGACAAACACAAGTTACAAATCGGAGAACACGAGTTACAAATCGGAGAACACGAGTTACAAACCGGAGAACATGAGTTACAAATCGGAGAACACGAGTTACAAATCCCTGCATTTGTGTGTGTGTTTTTGTGGAACTTTCCTGATGCGTTTAGATTCACAAATGCATTTTTTCTAAAAGATATCCTCTGCAGCCTATCAGATGTCTCCAATTTTAGCCAATCATATGTGGACTACAACAACCTTACCCGCCATAGTAACGGACTTGAGATCACGAACAATGGCGTCTGGTGGTAGCCGCCCACCAAATGTGAGTGAAATATAGCTTGTTAATCTTATTAAACCGATTATCATACGTGATTGAATATTCTTGAGAATGGCAGGATCCATGTTTAGTCTCTTTAAGTGTTTCTTAGGCTAACGTTTAGCAAGCTAGCTAGTCAATGTCTAACTTAACCTGGCCTTGGCTAGCTAACATCATGGATACAGTACGCTTGCTGCATTAGTTTGCGGTCTAGCCAGGTAACATGGTTAAATTGTGTGGCAGGTCAAAATAATAAAATTGTGTGGCAGTAGCTTGCTAGTAGGGCTGCACGATTAATCACATTTTAATCACGATCACGATTTCGGCTTCACACGATCAAATTCGTGTGATCGAGCGATATTTAAAATGCGTCATTCCGTTCATAGAACGCTCCGTATCAAAGTTCTTTTTTGCAAAGCCAATCTAGCGCTCCGTAAACCAATAGGTGCGTTCGACATCGGCTGCATGAAACGACCAGCGAGAGTTGCCGCTTGCAGTCGGGGAGGAGTTATAAACGGCTCCGTAAAGTCGGAAAAGTGGTCATTTTATGCATTGGGCTATGGTAAACTCTTTCTCCAAACTGCAGGCTGCAGCCGGCTGCGAATACACCTAATGTCTGATCACGTGCCGCCATGAGCCAATCAGAGTTGTTCCCTGCACCACGCAGCTTAGTTTCTAGATGTAGACGGTTACAGAGGACAGAGTAACGTGAGGACAATTCCACAACAGATAGCAGTTGGTCATAAGGCTACTATCTTAACAAATAAAACAAAAACTATTCTAACGTAGCGGGGGCCGAGGGCCTTGTCCCGAGAATCGGATCGTCATCCATTGTGTGGGAGCATTTTGGGTTCAAGGCAAGTGACACAAAACAAGAACAGGTCTGGTCATTTACATTTATGCATTTAGCAGAAGCTTTTATCCAAAGCGACTTCCAGGAGAGAGCATTACAAAAGAGCATAGGTCACTGATCATAACAACGAGATAGCCCCAAACATTGCAAGCAGCCAAAACATGAAGTATACATTGTGAAAAACCAAATAAGTGCCAAGGGGAAGAACCATAAGAGCATGCAGTTAAACAAGTTACAATTAAACAACATGAAACTCAAAAAAGTGCAAGAGTGTACCTGTAAAGAAGAAGACAAAAACAACAGTCAACAGTAAAATATTTCACAGCGAGTACAAGAATTTAAAACCGTCACAACTAACCAACAGGAGCAACAAGTCTCTCAATACGAGTCATTGTGATCCTGGAGGAAATTAACATCAGGTCCAGCCAAGCATTCCTAAGTGCCGTTGTACTCCCGGAACAAGTGTGTCTTGAGCCTTTTCTTGAAGGCTTCTTGTCAGTGTCCGTGATGGAGGTGGGGAGTTGATTCCACTATTGGGGGGCCATACAGGAGAAGAGCTTGTGTTGGGACCGGGCGCTCTTGAGCGGTGGGACCACCAGACGGTTGTCAGAAGAAGACCGTAGGTGGCGGGTGGGGGTGTAAGGCTGCAGGAGAGACTTGATGTAGTCGGGTGCAGTCCCGTTCACCGCTCGGAAGGTCAGTACCAGAGTCTTGAATCTGATACGGGCCGTGACGGGAAGCCAGTGGAGGGAGATGAGGAGCGGGGTAACATGGGAGCGTCTGGGTAGATTGAAGACCAGACGGGCTGCCGCATTCTGAAACCTCTGGAGAGGGCGGGTTGCGCATGCTGGGAGACCGGCGAGCAGCGAGTTGCAGTAGTCCAGCTTTGAGAGGACAAGTGCTTGGACTAGCAGCTGGGTGGAATGCTCAGACAGGTATCTCCTGATCTTCCGGATGTTGTAGAGGGTGAATCTACACGACCGGGAGACCGCAGCAATGTGGGCTGTGAGGGAGAGCTCGTCATCCATGGTCACCCCGAGGTTCCTGGCAGAGGATGAAGGGGTCACCGTTGCCGATCCCAGGGTGATTGAGAGATCGTGGGAGATGGAGGGTTTGGCCGGGATGATGAGGAGTTCTGTTTTGGCGAGGTTCAGCTGGAGGTGGTGCTCGGTCATCCAGGTGGAGATGTCTGTGAGGCAGGCCTCGATCCTAGCTGAGATCCCCGGATCAGTCGGGGGGAACGACAGGTACAGCTGCGTGTCGTCAGCATAGCAGTGGTAGGAGAAGCCATGGGAGGTGATGATTGGTCCAAGCGAGGTGGTGTAGAGGGAGAAGAGGAGCGGTCCAAGGACAGAGCCCTGTGGGACACCAGTGGAGAGCTGGCGGGGGCCTGACACTTTGCCTCCCCAGGAGACCTGGTAGGATCTTCCCGACAGGTAGGATGAGATCCACTGAAGTGCAGTGCCAGTGATGCCCATCTCAGAAAGTCTGGTCAGCAGGATCTGATGGTTAACCGTATCAAATGCTGCAGAAAGGTCCAGCAGAATGATGACGGATGACCTCGACGCCGCTCTGGCAGACTGAAGGGCAGTTTCAGTGGAGTGACCAGTCTTGAAGCCCGATTGGTTGGGGTCAAGCAGGTTGTTCTGAGAGAGGAAGTTTGACAGTTGGTTAGATACAGTGCGTTCAATTGTTTTAGAAAAGAAGGGTAGTAGTGATACCGGTCTGTAGTTCTGGAGGACGGCAGGGTTAAGGGAGGGTTTTTTGAGTAGAGGGCTAACTCTGGCCTGTTTGAAGGCAGAGGGGAAAGTGCCGGAAGTAAGAGAAGAGTTAAGGACATGGAGAAGAAAAGTTATGATGGAGGGAGAGATGGTTTGAAAGAGAGGGGATGGGACTGGATCAAGGGGACAGGAGGTGGGGCGATGAGAGAGAATGAGGTCAGAGATCTCTGCCTCGGACAGGGGAGAGAAAGAGTTTAGACATTTAGTTGGGTCAGTCATAGAGGGCGAGTGGGTAGGAAAGGTGGGTTCAGGGAACCGACTGCTAATGTCAGCAACTTTTTTCTCAAAGAAGGAGGAGAAGTCGTCTGCTGTCAGGGTGGAGGGGGAGGGTGGGGGAGGTGGGTTAAGAAGGGTGGAGAAGGTAGAGAAAAGTTTGTGAGGGTTTGAGGCAGACTCTGGTTACTTACTTACAGTCAAGATGGCAGTCACGAAGTACACTCAGTAAGACACTATTCGCTCTGAATCTGATTACAGAAGTCAGGGCTGATTTAACCAAATTCTACAATGGCCCTAATTATGTAAACAAAGCCAGGGTCTCACTCGGCGGCAAGTACCCTGAAACTCGACCTCTAGCTAGCTACCTATTGACCAATTTAGTTGCTATACCCTTACCCTCTATCCTAGAAACAGCGTTTTAGCTCAACACAAATGAATAAAACAAACTCTGGTTACTTACTTACAGTCAAGATGGCAGTCACGAAGTACACTCAGTAAGACACTATTCGCTCGCTATGGTCATATGCAAAGAGTGCCGTAAAGTTGTGTTGGCGCCACAAAGCAACACAACAAACCTTTTTAACCACTTAAAAAACACCATAAAGTCCAATACCATGAATGTATGAGGGCCAAGAAAATGCATTGCAAAAACAAAACACAAACAAACATTAACTCAGCCAGAAAATGTTGACAGGCTAGTGTTTCTTTCCAAAAACCTGTAAACTAGTCTTTCTGCATAGTTCTGAAATGTTATCATTTGGTTACATTCTGTTATGGAATATTAGTTTTTTATTGATTGTATATTTTGAGTTGTATTCACATCCATTATGCAGGTACAATAACATTTGATTTGGTTAAAATCAACAAATAATTGGATAATTAATCGTGATCTCAATATTGATCAAAATAATCGTGATTATCATTTTGGCCATAATCTTGCAGCCCTACTTGCTAGTTAATCATTGGTAGCTAGAAATTGGTAATTTCATGACCAATGTACAGTATAGCAGACATCTGAATGTTGGGATGGTCCATTCAGTTGAATTTAGGCTAATATTCCGCAGAATTCTGAAGCACCTTATGTGTGTCTGTGCACTCATGTTTATTTATTTGTTTGTCTGTCTGTCTATCTGTCCCTAGGATTCACTGAAGTATTTTATTTTGAGAAGATTGCATGATCGAGTTGTGCGGATCTTGGAAAGGCAACCTCTAGACCTAGATGGTCTACAGTTTGCTTGCCATCAGGAACATGTTTTGTTGAGTGCTCTAGCTGAAATAGTAGTTGTACACGAGGACATACTCTCAGATCTTAATATTCCTATCCAGCAACAAATAGAAAGTTGGCAAACATTTCTGGACGTGGCCGTCCAAGATTCACAATTTCAGTAGACGCACTCACACATCTAGTTGAAATGGGTCTGCCTTTAAATATCATTGCCAGACTTCTGGGTGTGTCTAGAACAACAGTATACAGGCGGATGAAAGAACTAAATCTATCTTTATGGGCCTTATACAGTAGTTGCAGTGACAATGAATTGGATTCTTTGATCACAGAAATTAAAAACACAATGCCAGATGCTGTATATCGTGTTGTCCGAGGTGCTCTCCTTGCACAGGGACACAAAATACAATGGGATAGGTTGCATGTGTCCATGCATCGCGTAGATAGTGTTGGTGTTCTCCAGGCTCTATATCATCGACAGACCATAGTAACCAGAACAGTATGAATTTAACATTGTTTTAGAATACCATGAACCGATTTTGCTCTGCTAAGATGCAGATATTGTATCATGAGACCTATGCTGTTGAAAATGTTGTGTATTGTGTTTAAAAGACACTTATCAGTTGTTCATATACTGTTAAAGCTAATAAGATTTATTTTAATAAAGGTACAACTTTATTATCTTCGGGGGAATAGATGGCTACTCAAGGAAGGTAAGAATGCTTACTGTTGAATACCAGCTTATACTATATCTTATTCAAAATACATGGAATGATCAACACTTTTCAGACTGATGCAACTTCCATTTGGGCATTTGTTGTTTTGCTCGGGGCAGTGTAGTACAGAACTTTCTGTCCCTCATGTTGGATAGAAAACTGACCAATCAAAGTACTAACCTACTGTACTATTTGTGAATGTATGTGAGGTTATGTATCTGAAGGTAGCAGACAATAACCACTCTGACACACACTTGGCCTTTTTCACTGAAGCTATCAATGAGCACCCTCTGAGGTATTCAAATTTCAATTGTCATCTTTAGTATTATTGCAGAGGTCATCATAGAATTTAGACGTTCAGATATTAGTTTAAACGTAAGATATCTTCTTAACATCATCGCAAATATGGAGCTATTCTTGTGTTTGTAATATTTGCACTACATAACTTTCAAAACTGTATGAGGCAATTTACATATATATTTTCAGAGTGAGAGGAGATCATGGAAGAGAAAATGTGGGAGTCGCTGAACTGATGTATACAGTTCGTGGAACCGAAACCAACAGCTTCATTGCTGGAAAAGGCGTGCATAACCAACGGTGAGTTAAACCTAATTTTATTATTGTCACAGCATTGACATGAAGAATTATATTGATTAAAAAGATTTCTGTTAACTGACCTCAATGATCAATTGCAAGACACATGGATATGAAGTAATTGTTATGTAAATGCTTTTTTCCAATACAGAATTGAGTGCCTCTGGCGTGATGTGTTCATGAGTGTTACAGGTGTATATTACAACACCCTGCACACTCTAGAGGATTGATACTTGCTCGACATCAGCAACGTCTTGCACATGTTCTGCTGCCACTACGTTTTCCTGCCACGTATCCAGGCCAGCCTGAATGTCTTTCATGAGGCCTGGGATAACCATCCCATTAGAACAGAGCAAAACCTGACACCAAATCAGTTGTGGCAGGTGGGCCAGGCCTTGAATCCCGTTGCAGATCCTCTTCCTGAGGTAAATGGTGTATTTGTTAAAACATCTAATTACCATAATGTCTTGTTAGTCATTTATTAATTAAAAACAGACACCCTAAAAATTATCATTAGTACAGTCATGCAATTTCTTTCTTTGATTTGTAAAACCTTAGCTTGATGTAAGCAGGGATAAGATTGTTTCAAACACAATGCACAATACTTATATAAAATGTGAAGTCTCTTACCACAGATAGTGTAGTTTTGTCTTTAGCTGTCATAACTTTAAACCATAACCATTCATTTATCAGTTTTGTACATGGTAGTGGTTTCAGTTGGTTTACTTAACATTTGTTGTGCTTATATCTAATATCTATCTTTGTCAGGCTATACTTGTACCAGAAATCGAATGGGAGGAGAGCGTCTACATCAGTGAGCCACACCCTGGTGTCAATGTCCCTGTGCTGGACAGCCCACTCTCAGATGAAGAAATGGTGCAACTTCAAGACACCATTGAACCATTGCAAGACTCTGAAAGTTTTGGAGTGGATATTTATCTCAACACAGTCCAGTTTGTTGAGAATTTACTTGAGGCAAGATGAATATAAAATGAAATAATAATTATAAGAGTGTCTGTTAAATGACTAAAATGACTAAATGTAAATAATAATCATAAAAATATCTTAATGAAACTGCATAGGTGGCTGTACATAGATAACTATTTAACACCTGCTCGACAATCAGAAAACAGGATGTTTTGTCACCGGGAACTCTTTTTATTAGCATAAGACAATTCTTTGACAACACAATGTGAAAGACTGAAGTTATGCTTGTCAGTGAACGATAAGGATATAACTTCTGCATTAAATGATGGTAACTAAGCTTAAGCTAAGTTTGTCTAACACCAGAGAAACGGGCTGGTAGGGAAGATTGCCCTGCCAAATTAGTTTTGTGTAAACATGTTAACATACTTATTTCACTCATGCTGACCTTATTTTGGCATCCATAAAAGATGTCCATAAAAGATGTGAAAACCTACACTAGCCCAAAACCACTATTGGTGCATCTGATACACAACGATAAGTCATCGTGAAACTTGATGTAGGTCCGGTAGTGGCTGGGAAGCTTCAATTTGAAGAAACAGGTGTGTGCTACCGGGTAAGTAGAGGTCACGACCTCAACGATGAGGTTGGTAGTCAGCTGCTCCCACCCAACCAAGAACTTCACGAGGTCACATAACACCTCTGGTGATGCTATGAAGGAGAATATGCAATGTATGTGACATTTAATCAACTCCAATACATTTAATGAAAACTAACATTTTGAGCATAGCAAATTAACCACAATGTCACATATTTTGCATTGATTTAAAATGTTGCTCTAAATTCTGTATAATATTATTATCTGTATAATGTTATCTCTGGCTGCACTATATCTGCTCCTTTATCCCTTTATTAGCAGGGAGCAACTGCTTCAAAATCCAATATAGGAAATTAATATTACCTTCCACAATGAATTTTCGTAAAAACTCAGTTATGAGAGTAACTGTCTCAAATGGGACACCTCATCCTGGTCGCTGTCAGATTTCGGTTTTGGCCAGCAAATGTTCTTGATCAGTCTACAGGGTTAAAACATGTTTTATGTTATTAGTAAAATTCTTCATGGAAGTTGCAGTTAATCAGCATGACTTTCTAACAACCAACATTTACAAGTTCTAGCTCTTCAGAGCCCTTTGGTGTATACAGGCTTGGTTCCGAAAAGACAAATACATGAAAGTCTGTACTTTTCACAGTGCAAGTGGAAGGGGTTGAGAACCGTCTTTTTCCTCTTGGCTGATCAGTATTAAACATACTTGGGAACTGCCTGATGAGGGAGTGACAAAAAGATGAAGAGAACGGCATTGATTTGCAATAATTGCTGAACTACCGGTATTTCAATATGTTAATTAATTGCTTTAGGATCATAATGCCCTGATAGATAAACAGACAGGCACAGTCAGATTGTAAAATACATTAGCTATGACTTGGCAAATGCAGTTGGCAAATGCAATTACCACAGCACTTTCCCCTTTAACAACAAGTATGACTCTTCAGACACTGTTTTTCAAAACATAATGGCGCTCAATTCGTGTGTAATGAATTTCTGAAAGCCATGTGGGGGTTCGACCCACTAACTAAGTGCTATCCAAATCGAACACGTCTAACCTTGCATACTGATGCAGTGTTGGGTACTGGCTCCCATAGAATGTATAATCCTTACCCACATACAGTGTATTTATTACCTTCTCATAGCCTGTCTCACCCTACTGTCGGTATTGGTGACATTAGGTATGGTAGGGGCCATAGTTACAGCCCCAACTATGCTCTATTCTGCTCGGCTCTCTGCCATTGGGGAAATATTCCTAGCTAGGGCTTGCACAAGAACACATGCTGCTGCCTCCACTTGATTTGACAGCCCCCTGCTTTGGAAAACATTGTTTTAATTATCTGTTCACTAAAGTCCCATGTAAGATGTTACCTGGCTAGACCGCAAACTAATGCAGCAAGCGTACTGTATCCATGATGTTAGCTACCAAGGCCAGGTTAAGTTAGACATTGACTAGCTAGCTTGCTAAACGTTAGCCTAAGAAACACTTAAAATGACTAAACATGGATCCTGCCATTCTCAAGAATATTCAATCACGTATGATAATCGGTGTAATAAGATTAACAAGCTATATTTCACTTACATTTGGTGGGCGGCTACCACCAGACGCCATTGTTCGTGACCTCAAGTCCGTTACTATGGCGGGTAAGGTTGTTGTAGTCCACATGTGATTGGCTAAAATTGGAGACATCTGATAGGCTGCAGAGGATATCTTTTAGAAAAAATGCATTTGTGAATCTAAACCAAGCCCCCACCCCTCGCCCCTCGGCTTGAAGCAACGGCCCCGGTGGATGTAGGTGGTATTGCATTTACGGTCTTTGCATCTTCCGGTCGTTTTTATTCTATTAACTCCAGTCAACATTTACAAAACTATCTCCCCCAATAATTTTTGTTCGATTCTCGAACCTGGCTCATACTACTAGCTTTTTCATAGAATAATTTTTCCAGATTTTTGCTAAGTTTGAAACCAATCCGAAATGGGTAAACTAGCACCCCATTTATTTGCCTACGTCAATAAAAGTTGCCTGCAAATGTGCTCGCGGATACTAACAGGGCACGAGCACAAAAGTTCACATTGGCCGATAGCCGATTTACATTGAGCTGAATGAGCCATAGACTTATATTGAATGAGCACAGGGAGAAATGGCTTGCAAGTTTAGCAAATCGTTGTCACACATACATGAAATGTTGTTAATATAGTTTATTCCCGTTATTTTAAAACAGATTTGATTTTTCGTAAAAACGTTCATGACATGATAAATATATTATGTTAAGCGCGAGCATAGATTGTTGACATGTCTATCTGGAGCAAAGATGAAGATTAATACTTTAACTGTTAACAACAATAGGAAATGATATATATTTAAATAATATTAGTCTTGACTTCATAAGCTTTTGTTAAACACACCCATTATTCTTTTTTTGATCGTGTCATCAAGCCAGACTGCTTTTGTGGGACAATGAAGGTCCTCAGTGACTATGTTTCACCCCCACTTACATCTGATGGAAACGTCTTGTAGCCTATATGGTTCTATGAATATGCCCCTTTCAAAGGCAAATGTTCAATAAAGTATATTTTAGACACACTTCTCGAGCTTTTATTTATTACATTATTAACACGTCTTGTTAGATCACGTTATATCCATTAATAGACGTTTGGTTTTCTAGGTTGAACATATAAAACACAGGTCACATTTCGACACTGATGTGAAATTGAATGCAGTGTGAATTTCGTGGCATTTCGTTTTAATATAAAGTTGACAGTAAGCTATGGTAAGTCTGCATTATGGAAGATTTCGGTTACCAAAATAACTATTAAGCTTTCGTTGCCTGGCGAGAACAACGACGGAGCTGTTCATGTTAACAGTT
Organism: Thaleichthys pacificus; assembly: GCA_023658055.1. Taxonomy (NCBI): domain Eukaryota; kingdom Metazoa; phylum Chordata; class Actinopteri; order Osmeriformes; family Osmeridae; genus Thaleichthys; species Thaleichthys pacificus. The sequence goes on from CM042865.1 coordinate 4,866,678, forward strand.
TATTTCATCCGATACAATGCGTTGGAAATCATACTCATATCACGAAGAAAAAAAGCAACATATGTGATGAGTTCCATCTAGAATAGCCCTATATTTAGCCCTAAAGCCTATTTCTAAAAAACAAGTGAAAGGAATACTATACAGTGACAGAATACATTTCCGTTAAATTTGCATCATGTGTCTGATTCTTATCGGACTTGTACATTCTGCCCATAGATTCTGCAACTGCAATGCCTTAGCTCACACGCTCGTAACTATATAAATCTATGCTCGCGACTGGTTGTCGCAAAGTATGACGTGTGCAGCTAGTTGCAAGCGTGCACGAGGTCTCGGAGCTAGGGAAAAAAAGAGCCACTGTTTAAAACTAGACCGGAAGACACGGAAGTGGAAAGATGGCCGCGTCCAGTCTCGCGCTCTCGCTTGCCTCACTGCGCCACTGAGCACTTCTCATAGAAATGAATGGGGACGCCATCTTGGAAGACAAAAGTAGCTTACTTTAGTTATATTAACTCTATGATCTAAACGCGTCAGGAAAGTTCCAAAAATCCACACACACAAATGCAGGGATTTGTAACTCGTGTTCTCCGATTTGTAACTTGTGTTTGTCAGGTTGCAAACAAATGTAATGGGGTCATTTATTTGTGAATCGCGTTACATTTGTGAATCACGAAATACATTTGTGAATCGCGTTACATTTATTTGTGAATCATGAAATACATTTGTGAATCGTGTTACGTTTGTTTGTTTGAATTATGAAACTAATCTAACTCCATATATTTCTGGACATACTATACATACAACACAACCGAAGTGTGTTACACAATGCTGTAGATCGCCTATACTCGTGCATTGCTCTTGGTACCCAGAATGCCCTGCGGCAAGCTGAAAAGCTACTAAGTTAAGGGCATTAGCTTATTTAAATAAGCATTGTTTGGAGTTATATAGTTGTGTTCGTTCTATTTTGAAATGTGTAATGCTATGGTCTTTAGATCATTTGAGTGTTCACCCTGATTGGGAATGTTGTCTAGTTAGATGGCAAGTAATCAATCGTGAGCAGTGGTCCGCTCAACGTTAACCGGCGCAACGGTAACATTGTATGCTTTCGAAGTGCGTTTTATATTCCAGTGCGGTTTATACTTCGATTTACAAACACAAAGTGCTCATTCTGCGGGGGTGCGCCTTATACACGATGCGGCTTATTTTCCGAAAAATACGGTAATCAGATAGACGAGAGATCGGTTCCCAATTTAGCCTTAAGGCCCCGTCACACCATAACGTTCTGGTCAAAGTTCTCTGAACGTTCTAATCGTTCAATTTCGAGCGTTCTAGGGCGAGGTGGACACATCTGGCGTGTGACTAAAGCAAGACTAGGGTGGGACTGACGCATAACTAGCGAGGGACTTACGCATGAGGAGCGTGTAAGACCAAGTAAGACACAAGTAGCGTTTCTGTGTTACAGAAATAACACAGTGCATAGTCCCTCACTAGACACAATTAGCGTTTTGCTACGCGCGACAAACTTATTAGTCAACGTTAGACGAGCGTGTTGAGCGTGTGACTTACATGTGAATAACGACAGTAGCGTTTTGCTGGCGTGTGGGTTTTATGACCAAAAACACGGTATAAAACACTGGAAAATCCGTGGATTCAGTTGTCCTGAACAGTAAACATCATGCCGCCTAGACGACATAAGGGTGCGAGGGGGGCTTCTGCTACTAGCGAGTGAGTTGTTCGCTTCAAAGCAAATTATGAATAACAACCAAGTAACGCTTTTAATTACCAACGTTTCCTCTAACGTCATAGAACGTCGACCAGAACGTTATGGTGTGACGGGGCCTTAACATTGTGTTTACATCTGTGTTAGTAGGTATAATAAATAATACCTGCACTGTGTACTAGCTTGTACACTGACATTCTAAAATTATACATCCAAAGGGTTTCTTATCACACAGATTTAATTTGGTCTTGTTTAGGCCAATTCCAAAACCTTTCTTTGCTATTAGTTATCATAATATTATACTGTAAATTTGTAATGTGGTTGGGCACCAAGTTATTTATATTTTTCAAGTCCATTTCTGCTTGATTTCTGCTACCTGTCAAGTCAAATTGCAGTGTTTTTTTGGGTGTAAATTCACTTTGTTTTGTAAATAAACTATGCACTGTGTTATTTCTGTAACACAGAAATGCTATTATAAGTCCTTGGTGCTTGAGCTTTTTTTCCCCAAAAATATTTAGGATGTTCCAGCACTTATAGACCCAGATTATACTGTATATATTAATGAAAACAGTGACCCAAGACTCTGGACTATGGACCCCCTGAAGTAGCCTTGGCCACCCCTTGGCCACCCCATGTATAAAACTCTAGTTCCGCCACTGCTCTGACTGTAGAGAGAACTGTCATTGGTCAACTGCCTTCTCAGTGTTGCCAGATGCACGATAATTGTCCTCCAAATACGATGTCTTAATTTTCTTATTTTAATATGTGGCTATATACAAAATTTATTATTTATAATTTTTTATTTGTTATCATTATTGCTTTAATATATGAAGAGGTCTGAAAAGTGTCTTAATTTTGTTATTTTAATATGTGGCCATATATAGAATTTATTATTTAGAATTGATCATTATTGCTTTAATATATGGACAAGACACATTAAATACATTAAACAACCACTGAAAGCCACAGAAGCACTGGACTAAATGCCACAAAAAGATTTGTTTTACATTTGCACTTAGCAATTTTGTTAAAGGTCCCATGACATGAAAATGTCACATTAGGAGGTTATTTAACATTAATATGACTTCCCCTAGCCTGCCTTTGGTCCCCCGGTGGCTAGAAATTTTGATAGGTGTAAACCAAACCCTGGGTATTCTTCTCCGCCTTTGAGAAAAGGAAAGCTCAAATGCTCCGATTTGAAAATGTTCCTCTTTTGTCGTCATAAGAGGAAAGGTTACCTCCCCTTTCTCTGCTTCGCCCGCCCAAAGAATCTGGCCCGCTAATGATAAAATGAACTATGACCGTGCAAGTGCGATATCGTTTTTTCCTCGAGAGACATCATGGCTTGCAAACGACCGAAGCATGGCAGCTAGCCCCGCCTCTCCTCCTCATGGCATCTAAAGCTACAGACACAGAAATGGCACGTCCTAAGGAAAGCTCATTGTGTGACTGCTCGTAGAGTCTGTAATTCTGCACCAAGGCTGAAAGCCTTCAGATACAGTATTAGGGGGCCACTAAGGCCTATATAAAAGCATCCAAAAACAGCATGTCATGGGACTTTAAAGGTTCAATAAATAAATGATCATATAGCCTATGTCATTTGTGTCATTTCATTTGTGACGTGTATGCATTCACATGGTCATGGTGCGGCATGCAATACACTTATAGGTTTTAAAACTGGGGGTGCAAAGAGTGTTTGTTTTTTTTCTTACAAATAAATGCTCCAAATAATACTAGATCTTAAAATGTAAAATTAATCATTAGAGTACAACAAACCATGATAAAACATACAACTCTGACATCACTTAAAAATGTTCTAAAAACATGTTATCGTTTTTTTACATTAATTAGAAAATGTAAATGTTTTCATCCCAACAGTAGGGGTCCAAATGGACCCTCTGCACCCGCGGTAAAATCGCCTTTGGCTACAATTGTTGCTGTGTAGATTACACAAAGTCACAATGAATAGCCTAGGGATTAGATGTTCATTGCTTTAGGCATCATCACTTGCTGGACAACCTTTCAATTGGCAATTCACAAATACGTTTTTGGGTACCTTATGGCCTACTGTTTATTAGATGCAAATTATATTTTTACAACCGATATGGCCAGGTTAGCAGTGCTGACTGCTGGCATAACTTTGAATCAGCTGCTTTCAAAGGGTCTCCTCTGTCAGTTTTCATGTTTAATTTCTGCGAATGCGATACAGAAAATACATACTATTTTACAGCATTGCATAACACAAAGGAAGAAATACAAACATTAATGTAAACATAACAATCACCCCTTAGCAGAACTGCTGTATGGTGAATTAGGCCTACAATTATGACAATTGGCTGAACCATTTAGCATGTAATGACTTCTGTTATTAAGTAAATGTTTAGATGTTTGGGGTGCTAAGACAATATAACATAGAACCAATATAATACATTTTGATCAACATAAGCAATTGATAACGTAGGAAACGGCAGACAAATGAAGGCTTGCATAAATCTACCACAGCAGTGGCAATTTGTTAAAAAATATAGCTGCAAGCAGCAATGAGGTGGCCAAGCAGTCAAATGACCCAGAAAACATTTTAGACATCCTCAGAACAGGGTTCCGAGTGCATGCAGCAAGTTTGGTGTGAATCCATCAAAGATTTGCTGAGATGCAACCCAACTTCATGTTACCTGGGTTAACAGCAGATTTTGATTGGCTGTAACGGGCAAACGGTTTCGAAAAATAAACTAAAACATGTGATGGCCTTTGTGAGGCTTGGTCTGACGATAATCTCTGCCAAATTTGGTGAAGATTGGACAACATTTGTAGGAGGAGTAGAGAAATAATGTTTTTTTCAGTCATTCAAAATGGCGGCCGCATCAATTCGGCTGTTATCACAAGTTATCATGTGTCACACACGGGATGTCCCAAGAGTCCCGAGTCAACATACCAAGTTTGGTGTTGATTTCACAAAGAGTTGCTGAGATATGACCCAACTTCCTGTTTGGTTGCTTTGTTGCCGATTTTGATTGGCTGTACCGGACAAACGGTTTTGAAAATCAAAAATCCTTATAATACCTGAGTGAGGGTTGCTGTGACGATGATGTGTGCCAATTCTCAGAAAGATTGGACAAAAACTGTAGGAAGAGAAGCAAAAAAACTGCTGCTCTGTACTTCCACAGGAATTACAAATAAGAAAGTGAATACGTTTTCAAGATATTGAAAATGGAGCGTCGTAAATGCAGTGTTCCAGGCTGTACCTGGAAACCTGACACTTTTCACCATCTTCCCAAAGAACAAGACACTAGACAGGCATGGCTGATGTTTATCTATGGGAATATCCCTATTTATTAACGTTGATTTGCAAGGAATGCAAGAACAGCTAGATAGCGAAAAACACCTAGACTGTAGGCATGTGAACTAGTTTAGCTTACATTTACATTTAGTCATTTAGCAGACGCTCTAATCCAGAGCGACATACAGTAAGTACAGGGACATTCTCCCCGAAGCAAGTAGGGTGAAGTGCCTTGCCCAAGGACACAACGTCATTTTTGCACATCCGGGAAAATTTCACTGGATGTATCAGGGGGCATAGAACAGCACCCGGGCCATTTTCAGCCCAACCAATGTTACATACCCTATTCGGAGACCTTAAGGAACAGTGTGAAATACCCCCCAAAAAACAGTCAATCACCCCTTTAATGAGTGTGCCAAATTTCACAACTTTTTACCATACGGTTTTAGAGGCTGCCATAGACTCCAATGGGAGAAAAAGATTAATAAGAAGAAAAAGGTAGAAACACTTAAGTGGCTTTGCAGCTTCGCTGCTTGGCCACCAATAATGAGAAATGCATTATTTTATGATGTACATAAGTGGCTATGATAGATGATGTAGAGCAGGGGTCCCAAAACTTTCTGCTGCAAGGGAGATCATTTTTCCTTTCTTTAAAGTGGAACTGAACTGATTTATGAAGTACGGCTCATATTATTATTAAAATAAGATCACAAAACTTTATCTGACAACTAAAAGAGCAAAATGTTCCATTTGTTAATAAAAACGTTTTAAACTTTACTACTTAACTACAGAGCGCGGCCATGTTTTAATCGTCATGTCTGTGACGTCACGAGAATGGTTAGGTACTATGACTGACAGCTGCTAGCAGTCATCAAAATTGACATTGACAGATTGTCAGGGAGAACACAGAGGTAGAAATGGCTTAAAACGAACCAGCTAAAACAAGGTGCAAAGTAGGATCTTATTGTATAGCCCCAGGTTGTACTAACGAATTTTACAGGACAGAAGTCATTCACTATCATGTCCTACCCAAGCGGCAACCGGTTTTACGAAAATGGCTTGTAGCTATAAAGCGCCAAAGCCCACCAGTTGCCCCCGGATTCAGAGTTAGCATTGATCACTTCACAGAAGTGGATTATATTTTAAACCTGTTAAATACGCTAACGTTACATACACACACTGGCGTTTTTGACATAGCTAGCTCTAGCTCCTTAATTCACAGATATGATTGTAGCCTAATAAGGCACAAGCTAGCTCCGTAACGTTTCCTACACTGTAGTTTGTTATGTTTAACCTAGCAAACAAGTTATCAACTCAACCAGTGAGCATGTTTCACACAACTTGAAGGTAGTAACTGAAACTTACCAGCTATTTATAGGGCGCTCCAAACTTTCTTTTGGCTCTCGACGAAGGCGGTCGCATTTTTCTATCCTCCCCTCCCTGACCTTCCCTGCTTGGCTCTGTCTTGTCTTGTCTGTCTCAAGATACTCTCTCACCATCACTCTCCGAAACTAGAAGCATGGAATTAATTAGCTGGTCTCTCAATGCAATTGACACCATCTTCTCGAAGAGAAGCTTGGGTTCGGGGGAACCCACCTGTCCGGACGGGACGTTCGCAGCTGGCTACACGATGGACGCGTGGGAGAGGTGGCGTGTGTCTAGCGGCGCTTTCCGTGGAGGACGTTGAAGACATCTTCATATTCGGAACCGTGATTACAGGCTTTCTGCTGATTGGAATAGGCGCTGGCTTTGTATATCGGAAAATCAAGGAAACGGCTGCAGCCATCAAAAGCCCCATTAGGCTGCCCGACATGATTGAGGCGATGGGCAGAGCTGTTGGAGCTCAGACTGTGAACTTACAACGCAATATGGATTACAACAGGGATAAGTTTGCGGCTCTGCAAGGGAAGATGGAGGAGATGGAGACCCTCCTGGAGACCCTCCTGAGGGGTCGTCGTGAAAATTGAGTCGCGGCTACTCGTCAAAACATCTACCCCAATCTTATCCACTTTCGGCCCCGTAACCAGCACAGGCCTTGGCCAAGGCCGTTGCTGGAAAACAACTCCCCTGGAGAGCGCTGAAGCGAGACTATCTTGCTCTTCCCTCCCCCCCCCCCCCCCCCAACATCTGTGGTTTGGTCTCTGCCCGGGTCATGACCAAGGATGTCTCCTTGCCAACACAATCTGCATAGGGAGAATCGGACTGATTGTGGCCTAGGTCGAGGGCGCCAACCCAGACCTACTCACACATTAACTTTCACCTACTACATATATCACCCCCCCCCCACCCCCATCCAACGCCTTCGCCTGCTTGTTTCCCCAGGGTGGCTGGCGGGTCTGTGTCCAGCGCCTACCATGGCTGCACCCCCCCCCCCCCCCCCCCCCCAATGTGCAAGTCACGTGTTTTTGTAAATGTTGTTGTGCTTATGAGGTTTTTGCCTGTTCCCACACTGTACTCCTCTAGGAGCATTGTCTTGGGGTTGCCCTTTTCTCTCCTCCTCTCTCCTCATGTGTTATGCTGCAACTTTCCAGTTGGCGCCGATAATGGCTGCCTAGGTAGGCTCTCCTGCCAAAGTAAATTCCTTGTCTGTGCAAACTTTCATGGCGAATAAACACCAATTCTGATTCTGATTCAAGTTCAAGTCTTTTATTGTCAGATGCACAGTCTTAGGACAAGACAATGCAAAGCAACCTGGCATAGCATGACTAAGTACTCAGATTATAGGTTCGCTGTGTGAAGAGAAATACATTTTTATTATATGGCTTGCCATATAATAAAAATGTATTTCTCTTCACACAGCATGGGGAAGAGCCTGTGCTCAATGATGAACGATAATTTTGGTGGACCACCAACACCCAGGTCATGTAGGTCTGCCTCTTTGATCAGATCGATTCTGTCTTTGTTGGCATTGTCGTGCAGACAAGTAAAAGTACACCACTCGGTGTTGTTCAACCTGTCAGTGTTCACTATATTTATGTCTTCCGACAAAACCACATCTTCTGCATGTGGAACAACTGCTGAAATTGAGCGCAACCATTCTCGTGACGTCAGCTGTATACGTCATTTAAACATGGCGGCGCCCGGTTCTTTTTAAGTACATAATTTACACACTAGAGATTTAGATTATTTATAGAATATTGCATACAAGGTCGGTGCATGTCGCGGCGCGGCGGACGTCGAGGTCAGGAATACTTTCCTTAATTCCATCAACACGCTTTCTGACGTGGAGGCAGAGTCTGGGGACATTGGGGGAGGGGGGGAGTCTATTCAGGGGTTCTGGAGAGGAGGGTCCGTCGGATTGTCGAACCTCGGATTCAGGAGGAGCAATGTGGTTTTCGTCCTGGCCGTGGAACTGTGGACCAGCTCTACACCCTCGACAGGGTCCTGGAGGGTGCATGGGAGTTCGCGCAACCAGTCTACACATGTTTTGTGGATTTGGAAAAGGCGTTCGACCGTGTCCCTCGGGGGCTCATGTGGAGGGTGCTCCGGGAGTACGGGGTACCGGATTCCCTCATCAGGGCTGTCCGGTCCTGTACGACCGGTGCCAGAGTTTGGTCCGCATTGCCGGCAGTAAGTCAAACTTGTTCTCGGTGAGGGTTGGACTCCGCCAGGGCTGCCCTTTGTCATCGATTCTGTTCATAACTTATATGGACAGAATTTCTAGGCGCAGCCAGGGCGTTGAGGGGGTCCAGTTTGGTGACCTCAGGATCGGGTCGCTGCTTTTTGCTCCGCAAAGTTTTCTCCGCAGGGTGTCTGGGCTCTCCCTTAGAGATAGGGTGAGAAGCTCGGTCATCGGGGAGGGGCTCAGAGTAGAACCGCTGCTCCTCCGCGTCGAGAGGAGCCAGTTGAGGTGGCTCGGGCATCTGATTAGCATGCCTCCTGGACGCCTCCCTGGTGAGGTGTTCTGGGCATTATAAAGGGCACTGTGCCCTTTATAATTCCAGTAATCTGTGTGTCTGTGCCACCAATTTTATCATGGGCACTGTGCATTTATTAATTCCAGGAATCTGAGTGTGTGCCACCAATTTTATCATGGGCACTGTGCAATATCTATAGTCCAAGTAATCTGTATTTGTGTTTCACTAACATCTTAATCACTGACTGCATCACGGGCAGTCAGTGACTGCATACGGTTCTCAAGCTAATCAGACGATAAAAATCCCACTATATACCTTGTGCACACACACACAAAGACAGACAGAGATTCCTGGAATTATAGTATCGATAACCATTGTTATCAGTTAGTATTTTTTGTCCATACTTGACATTGACCAGGTGGAGGTGCTAGTGCATCACTGGCACAAATAAAAACATACAGATAGGCGTATGTTGCAGAACTGTATATACATACAGATAGGTGGCCTTATTGCTGTGCCAATGTATCAATTAAAATGGTTAAATTAGCTACATTTTTACATTTAGTCATTTAGCAGATGCTCTTATCCAGAGCGACTTACAGTTTGGCACGGCCGGGAATCTAACCAACAACCATCTGATTAATAGCCCGACTCGCTAACCGCTCAGCCATCTGACCCCCCTACAATTCCCCACATTTTCCCAGTTAATAGCATACACTTTTTCTTTCTTGAGGAGTATTTTTCAAAACACAAACTTACCTTCCCAATGAAAGTTGTTTTTTGTTGGGCTTTGATAGTTCGATTTCCCCCCCACAGAAGTCCCAAGAGGCATTTTACCTTCTTGAGTGGCTGCCTGTGATTTAAATTGCAGTCATTCAGGACATGGATGTTGAGGGCCCGACTGAAATATATCTGGGAGTTAGCGGCAACAGGAAAACAGCTGGCAGAAGCATCATATTCAGGGATTGGAGAGAAAATATTGGGGGCCATACATTTTTTTAATTGTGTGGAAATGTTCTGTTGCAATTGAGTCCAACCGACTTAAGCAGACTCCTGAACAGATAGCCTACACTGGAACAGGAGTTGATGATAGGCATGTCTATTTTTATGGAACTGTTGGTGTAAAGTTATTGTAGGGATTGGTTTTTGGTCTGTCAATCAACTCAAAGAACCAAAGGAAAGTTCTTAAATTAGGGGGTGAATGTAAAAATATTAGTTTCCAGGTTGGTTTAGTTTAGCACCTGAATTCCGTGCAGTGTAGGCTCATCCTGCTCAGTAAAATGTCATAAAAATTGTGAAACTTAGATATTATATAAGTACATACATAAAACTATACTACATTTTATTAAAATACATAGTATTGAACTGAAGGTCTACAGCCGGTGGTGTGCTTCGACTCCGTCAAAAAGTCAAACCTTTATTTTTATAAGTTACCGAACTTCCAATGTTGTGCTTTTACATTTATTCATTTAGCAGACACTTTTATCCAAAGCGACTTCCAAGAGAGCGCTTTACAAAAAGTGCATAGGTCAATAATCATAATCAACGAGATCCCCAAAAACATTGCAGGTAGCCATGAGCATACATTATATTAAGCAAATAAGTCCCAATGGCAAGAAACATAAGAGCATGTAGTTAAACAAATTACAAATTAAACAACATGAACCTCAAAGGTGCAAGAGTGTACCTGTAGGAAAGCAAGCAACAATAATATAATGTACAGCGAGTACAAGTAGTTAAACCAGATGATTGTCAGAAGAAGACCGAAGGTGGCGGGTGGGGGTGTAAGGCTGGAGGAGAGACTGGATGTAGGCAGGTGCAGTCCCGTTCACCGCTTGGAAGGTCAGTACCAGGGTCTTGAATCTGATACGGGCCGTGATGGTTAGCCAGTGAAGGGAGATGAGGAGCGGGGTAACATGGGAGCGTCTGGGTAGGTTGAAGACCAGGCGGGCTGCTGCGTTCTGAATCCTCTGGAGAGGGCGGGTTGCGCATGCTGGGAGACCGGCAAGAAGTGACTTGCAGTAATCCAACTTGGAGAGTACAAGTGCTTGGACTAGCAGCTGGGTGGAATGCTCAGACAGGTATCTCCTGATCTTCCGGATGTTGTAAAGGGTGAATTTACACGACCGGGAGACTGCAGCAATGTGGGCCGTGAGGGAGAGCTTGTCATCCATGGTAACCCCAAGGCTCCTGGCAGAGGATGAAGGGGTCACCGTCGCAGATCCCAGGGTGATTGAGAGATTGTGGGAGATGGAGGGTTTGACTGGGATGATGAGAAGTTCTGTTTTGGCAAGGTTCAGCTGGAGGTGGTGCTTGGTCATCCAGGCGGAGATGTCTGTGAGGCAGCCCGCGATTCTGGCTGAGATCCCCAGATCAGTCGGGGGGAACGAGAGGTACAGCTGCATGTCGTCAGCGTAGCAGTGGTAGGAGAAGCCATGGGAGGTGATCATAGGTCCAAGTGAGGTGGTGTACAGGGAAAAGAGGAGGGGTCCAAGGATAGAGCCCTGTGGGACACCAGTGGAGAGCTGGCGGGGGGCTGACACTTTGCCTCCCCAGGAGACCTGGTAGGATCTTCCTAACAGGTAGGATGTGATCCACTGAAGTGCAGTGCCAGAGATGCCCATCTCAGAAAGTCTAGCAAGCAGGATCTAATGGTTGACCGTATCAAATGCTGCAGATCCAGCAGGATGACAAATGACCTTGAAGCAGCTCTGGCAGACTGGAGGTCAGTGGTGACTGACAGGAGGGAAGTTTCTGTGGAGTGGCCAGTCTAGAAGCCTGATTGGTTGGGGTCTAGTAGGTTGTTCTGAGAGAAAAAGTTTGACAGTTGGTTAGATACAGCACGTTCAATTGTTTTTGGTCTGTAGTTCCGCAGGACCGCAGGGTTAAGGGAGGGTTTTTTGAGGGGTAACCCGGGTCTGTTTGAAGGCAGAGGGGAAGGTACGAGAAGTAAGAGAAGAGTTAAGGACATGGAGAATAAAAGTTATAATAGAGGGAGAGATGGATTGGAAGAGAGGAGAGGGGACTGGATCAAGGGGACAGGAGGTAGAGCGATGAGAGAGGATGAGGTCAGAGATCTCTGCTTCAGACAGGGGAAGGAAAGAGTTTAGACATTTAGTTGGATCAGTCACAGAGGGTGAGAGAGTAGGAAAGATAGGTTCAGGGAACTGGCTACTAATATCAACAACTTTCTTCTCAAAGAAGGAGAAGTCATCTGCTGACAGGGAGGGGGGGTGGGCGGGGAAGGTTGGTTTAACCCGTTAAGGAGTAGCGTCGCACATATGTGATCGTTCGTAAGCGGGCCCCACAGCGTAGCGTCGCACATGTGTGATTCTGAACATTCCAACCGACTATTTTCCGATTGACAAAAACGATATGACAAACGCTATAGTATGGTTTCAAAATTTACAATTAGGAGGCTAACAAGTAACACTAGCAGGTAGTAGCATTGCTACGAGTATTATGCTAGGTTGCTAGGTAACGGAAGCTAACTAAAGCTAGCTAGCTTCCATTTGGGAAAATAACTCACTCTGGTGGAAGCGTCGGAAATATTTAGAACTCACGCATCTCAACGTTAAGGAGGTTAGAGAAGGTAGAGAAATGTTTGTGAGGGTTTGAGACAGAGTTAATTTTGTTCAAGAAGTAGTGAGTTTTAGCACCAGTTATGTGAGCAGAAAAGGATTTAAGGAAGGAGCGATACTTATCGAGGACCAGTCTGTCTTTGGACTTGCGCCATGTCCTCTCAGCTGCGCGAAGGGTGGATCGTTCTTCATGAAGAACATCCGTGAGCCACGGGCAGGAGGGAGAAGATCGTGCAGGCCTGGTTGACAGGGGACAGTGTCAAGTGACGTAGTTAATGTGGATATCAGGGTGTTGGTGGCAGTGTCGGTGGGGTGAGACGTTAACCTGTCAATGGGAGGGAGGATGTTACAAAGGAGGAGAAATGGGAGAGGGATAGTGAGCGGAGATTGCGGCGGAAAGTTACGAGGGGTGGAGAGGTAGGAGGAGTTGGAGGGAGACAGACAGAGAATTGGATAAAGAAGTGATCAGAAATGTGTAGTGGGGTTACAGAGGTTACATCAGTGATACAGTTACGTGTCAGGCTGAGGTCGAGCTATTTTCCTGCCTTGTGGGTCGCCGGTGTGTTCATCAGTGTCAGGTCGAAGGAAGTCAGGAGAAACATGAAGTCGACGGCCTGCGTTCCTTCGAGGTGGATGTTGTAGTCAGCGGGGTTGCATCATCCAGGAGGACGCTGAGGCTAGTAAATATAATTTTACAGTATGTTTGACAATAAGATTTACTAGCTAACCAGCCATGTCACTGTTCCAAAATCAATATCAAGATTTTCACGAACAAAGTATCGGCCATATACTAGTACTAGGCTACAGTACGGCCGCAGCCTGTGGAACGAGTTGAATAGCAAATGGATGTGAGATGACCGCATCAAAGTTGACATTTTCTCCAAACAGTAATTATAATTTGACAGTATGTTTAACAACAAGACTAGCCAGCTATCGAGCCATGTCATTGTCCCCAAATAAAATCAAGATTTTTAAGAAGAAAATAATCGGCCATGTGTAGAGTTGCTGCTACTGTCGTGTTGGCCGCAGCCTGTCTGAAGTAGATTGACTAGCGAGGTGAATAGCGAATGGGATGTGAGATGAGCGGTTACGTGACACTGACACAGCACATTCAAAAAAGTAAAATTTTTCAAATCGGTTAAAATAAATATTGATGTCACTCGTTGTAAATATAAGTTAGCTTGTTAAAGTCTTTCAAAATTGTAAATGGAGGCTTTGACTCCGTCCCCGTTGTTATGGTTACTTATTTCAGACACTTTGTACAGGCTCATATACTATGTAACCAGCGCAAGAATTTAGAATGTTGCAATTACGTAGTATGTGTCCGTATATATATGTATCCGATATATCGGATAATGCCCTGCAGGCAATCAGAATCCTCGATTCTGATTGGCTGCAGGGGTGTAAATTTGCAAATGTAAATTTGCTCCGACTTTTCGATAACCTAGCTAGCATCGGAGTGCGGCGGTGAATTGTTTTCAGCACCCACAGCCTTCGGAGTACTATAAATTCAACGAGTCAGGTGGATGAGCGGTTAGGGAATCGGGCTAGTAATACGAAGGTTTCCAGTTCGATTCCCGGCCGTGCCAAATGACGTTGTGTCCTTGGGCAAGGCACTTCACCCTACTTGCCTCAAGGGGAATGTCCCTGTACTTACTGTAAGTCGCTCTGGATAAGAGCGTCTGCTAAATGACTAAATGTAAATGTAAACGAATCCGTCCGACTCCGTCCGTCTGTCTGTGTCGGAGTAGTATAGACCAATTATCACCCTACGTCACACGACTGTCAAGCATGCTCAACTGCGCATGTCGGGGGCAAAAGACGAACTTCTCCCGGGTATCCGCCTGTTTCTCCAGCAACCAATGGGTGCTGACCTACTTCCGCTTTCCGGTATTGTGTTTCCTGTTCAGCGGCTAACCTCTACTAGCGTACCATGATATCGACAGAGAAGGCAACATTACATTGATTAGAATAAGTTGTGTTTAATTAAATGTTGTTAACATGAGCTCAGGTTCAACTTGTGCCGTTATTGGTTGCCATAACAATTCAAGAAAATGTAATATTTTGACGGAAATGTCTTGCTTCGAACATCAACAACTTCGAAGAAATTGTCCGTGTCTATCGCCGTATGCTTTGCACTCCATGCCAAGGACCGAGGAACGCAAAACAGCGTGGCTTGCAGCTTTGAAACTAAAACACCCTCCAAAGAAAGTGTGTTTGCTCTTTCCATTTCTTAAAAAAAAGCCAACCTGATCCGGAGCTAAATCTGGGCTACGACCGACCACCTCCGAAGACGAGGAGAAAGCTAGTCTGGCTAACTGTGTCGGAAACGGCTAGAATGTCACTGAATTGCAGATTGCATTGTCATTTGCACATTGAATTTGACAAATGCATTGCCATTTGAATAAAGAGTCTAATAAACTTCCATATGTATCCACCTCCGTTTTTTGTCCATTTGTGCTAATTCGCTAACCAAGAAAAAAGTGGATAGAGCTCAGGGAGTTGACGTCACACAATCCCAATGTAACCGGTGTGAATCGGTGAAACTCACTCCTCAGGTATGTAATGGGCCACCCGCGTCAACGAATAGCTAGCTTTTCTTTGGCGTAGCTGGTAGTGGTGGCGCTTGGGAAGTCGAGAGGTGGCAGGTTCGACTCCCCGTGGGAGTGAACATTGGCCAGATACCTCTGACGGAACTTGCAAGACCACGGCCGTTACATACCCGTCACATTGGTGCCGTGACCCGGATCTCACGAGGTTAGCGCCAGCTAACCGCCGGAGTGAGTTTCAGAGGGGTGAATGTAACTGGTGTGAATCGGTGAAACTCACTCCTCAGGTATGTAATGGGCCACCCGCGTCAACGAATAGCTAGCTTTTCTTTGGCGTAGCTGATAGTGGTGGCGCTTGGGAAGTCGAGAGGTGGCAGGTTCGACTCCCCGTGGGAGTGAACATTGGCCAGATACCTCTGACGGAACTTGCAAGACCACGGCCGTTACATACCCGTCACACCAGCATGCACCGGTCATCGCCATTTCGGCAGGAAAGTGGAGAAGCCAAGTGGAGCCCAGAGTGTACATACATATATACTTATAGTTTAATTTGCTGCCTATTTCAATAAACGTTGAGTCAATATGGTGGATAGCTGCTGTGCGCCGGGATGCCTGAACCATCGGGGAAAAGATAAAGGGAGAGCATTTTATAGGATTCCTAAGATCCAGAGAGAAGAACCCCATAATTCCTGACAACCACCCATGGCTTCAACTGAGGATCATTCAGTCTCTTGGAATGACTTATCTGTAATAAATATGTAATGGCATTTTTGTGATGAACACAAGTGCACTGATATAATGTACGTTAGCCAACGTTAGTAGCTAACCGTTGACGAACGTTGCTAACGCTAGCTAGCTATACAACTTATAAAACTGACTGCATAACGTTAGCTACACATAGCAATTTGTAGCCGGTAGACTTCAAAGCTGAATATTCATCACTAATCCATCTGATTGCGTCCATTTATATCCCTCCAGGCTTTTGTAGGATTTCAAAGACTCTCCAGAGTAGGACGAATGAAAGTTGATAGAGAGTTGTATCCAGATACAGAAGGTCAGGGAAGCCTTCCGTTTCACTTGTAAAGGTTGTAAAAATATCTCCGCAAATGACGAATGAAACAGGCTCGGTTAAAGAAATCCGAGATCCTGGCCATCTTCAGCAGGCTTGTATCTACAAAAGACAGTCCTCCCTGACGTTTATAGTGTAGAATGGAGTGAAATACAACATTGTGCACACTGCCAGTGAGCGACCCGAGTCTGACTGAGGCTAACAACGTCAAAACAGTGTAACGGGGATGCAGTCTCACTCAGATTGCCAGTTTTACACAAAAATAATCGGACGAGCTGGCTAAAAGCAGAATTCCCATATCTCTTGAAAGCTGCCATGCTCGACTTTTTAGGTGTAGAATTGACTGTAAAACTTTAAAATTATGAAATTTGTGACATGACGTGAAGACATGGCTGCCGCCTAAGACTATGCGGTCTACCGGGCGACATTCTCACTCAAATTTCAAGACTTTCGTGACCCAAATAAAAATTATGATGTGACAGATCAATGGGGAATCGCTTTCTCTCTTAAAGGCTGTCCTCCTCGACCTTTTTGGTCTTTTTAAATCGAACTATTTGTATAATCCGTGTACTTCTCTAGCCATTATAAAGGCTATCCTTTCCCGGTTTTCTGCAACCACATTGCGCACGCATCCCGAATGTTTACGAACAAATAAGTGGTGTATAATTTGGCATTAAGGGCTGTATTCACCATTGAGGACACCGAGGTCCGAACCTATGTATTTTTTGTTGTTGAGGAGTATTTTAAAAGTCATAAAATAATTGCCTGGTAATAGCTCTTTGGTACCGCAAAGATAACTGACCATCTCAAGTGACTGCTTGCTTGAGTTGACCAATGAAATTGGTTGGGGGCTGGCTTTGCGCTCCACTGTGCTGGACTCATGGCCATAGATAAAAAAAAAGTATTTTGCGCTCAAATTAATGCAAAGAAAATTGTATTCAAACCTAGCCTAGGTTTGGGCAGAGCAGGCACCTTAATCCGCCGAAGCGTTATGAGCAGTGATGCCAAACTCTAATCTGACCACTTTTTTCAGTAACGAGTAATCTAACGCGTTACTATTTCCAAACCAGTAATCAGATTAAAGTTACTTGTCCAAGTCACTGTGCGTTACTATTTTGTCATTAATAGTGTGGCAACCAAAGGGGCGCAGCTAGGACCACACAGCACAGCACAGCATGGGTTGTGATCTGCCCAAAACAGGCGTTTATTTTCGGAACCGACCAACACAAATACAAAAGAAATTAGGTTCTTCCTCGGTCAAGGGCACGGTCGGGACTGGTCTCCTAGGACTGTCTGGATCCCCCCACTCCTCACTGTAACGACACACAGAAGCGTTAGGGTCACGATTAACTAACGTGTGTTGGGGTCCAGCTACTACTCACTCTAGCCATTTCCCCCTTTCGGCAGGGGTGGGCCCGCCTTTTATAGTGGGGCCATCCTCGTTCCTGCTCATGAGCTGCAGCTGTGGAGCTTGTTGTCTCTGGTGGGGGCGGATCCTGGACATATCGTCCCCCGATCACCTGACCCCGGGCTTGCTGCGCCCCTGGGTTGCCACAATAGTAAAATATATATTTGATTTCTTCCTGCGTCTCTGGGAGTGAAGTCATGTAGCCTATGCGACAATTAAGTCACGTTTTCAGCATGAGGGTCACGTCATGTGAATATACATAGACCTACCACTCCCTCCCAGTGACTCTGAGTCGCCACTTTCCTCAAGCCCCTTTGTATGGGCTCAAAACGGGGCCAATAGTATTGCAAATGCGTATAGGACAATCCAAATGTAAAATGTGTTCCGCAAATGTAAATCAAGATCCACAAATGTGATTAACTGTCCACAAACAATCACATTTTGATTTGCCTTTGAGTTTTTTTCTAACTACATATTTGCAATACATTTTCAAGGGGATTGCGTAAAATTGGTGCCATAAAGCTTCGCAAATAGGGCATAAAAAAGCTGAACTTAGATCATGTGACTTTTGTCACCGATTTGACGCACGTGACTTTTGGCCCTGATTTGACACGTCAAAACGGGGCCAAAAGTATTGCGAATGCGTATGACGATCCACAAATGTAAAACGCGATCCACAAATGTAAAACTGGTTCCGCAAATGTAAAACACGTTCCACAAATGTAAAACACGTTCCACAAATGTAAAATGCGATCCACAAATGTAAAATGCGATCCACAAATGTAAAACGTGATCCACAAATGTAAAACTGGTTCCGCAAATGTAAAACACGTTCCACAAATGTAAAATGCGATCCACAAATGTTAAACTGTTTCCGCAAATGTGAAACACATTCCGCAAATGTAAAACACGTTCCACAAATGTAAAATAGTTTTCACACATGTAGTAAATCGTACTGGACACCCGTGATGTAGCAATGTAGGTTCTATGTAGCCTGGTCCTAACCAGACTCTCGTACATTGCATTTGTACAGAGAGTCTGGCCTCGCTCCATTGACAAACGTTGACTTCCTTGTAGGCGGGTACTATGTTGAAGTTTAAAACTATTGGATCTGCCCAGAGCCACTCTGGATCTGCCATAACCAATCGCTAGCGTTCGCCTTAGCCAACTCCTTCACCACGGAGCTAGCTGCCGTAGCTGTAAAATCAAACTTTTCCCAAACCCCGTGGGGAGGAGGGCCACAACATCATGACCACCAACAAAACTCAGCAAGGATTGTTCTTGCTCCGACTTTAACTTATGGATATTCGGCAGCGTTGCCACAACCGCAGAATAGCTTCGCTCGCATCTTTCTCCGCCGCCATTACTGAACTACAACTCAAACTAGTGCACAACATCAACGTCATCGTTCTCAACCACTCCCTCTGTTCGCTGATTCGCTGGTAGAAAATCAACCTGAAAAATCTGACTTACGTACCTCATGGCCAGACCTATGTACAGAAGCAAAAATAAAATTGAGCGGAAGTACGTAGGAGGGCAGAGCCAGGCTAGGTTCTATGTGCTGTACCCAGACTGTTAAAGGGGTGACACCGGGAGTTGTAGGAGCGTCTTTAGGCTGAAGCGCACCACTGACTCGGAGTCTCATTATTCACTTATTGCTTCATTAATGTAAAGCATATTTAACACAATTTAAGACAAATGCTAAGCACATTTAAGATGTGGTAGCACCACTATGTGAAGTGTCCGTGTAACTGGTCCAGATGAATGATCTGATGATGTCTCTTTTTTCATAGTACAATTAGGCCTACGCTGTTTCGTTAGGCCTATTCCAAAAACGTCAAACAACGAAACCCGAGCGCATACATGCAAGTGATTGTAGTCCATGCGCTGCAATGTTACACGGACGTTAAGTCTTTCTGGGGTCTCTAGGTAGACGGGGAGGTGTGGGTTATGGAATCAGACCAACACAGCTACCAACACTCGTCTGTCTCAGCTCTGGCCGTTGCAGAGGCCCCACAAGGTAATTCACTATATGATGGCCTACACAGCAAAATCTGTAGTGTTAATTTGAGTTAAATTCCCAGTGTAAATTATTCAGAGTGAATGGGTGTTGATTTGTGTGTTATTTTAACACTTGCAGTGCTGAAAAAGCTCTGTGGGGGGCGTCATTTCATGAGTCAGGAGCATACACTCATTTTGAGTTACTTTCCACATCCGGTTTTTTCGTGCTCATTGACGAGAAGGACATTGTCGTCACTGATTTACCGTGCCAGTGAATTTAGCGCGCCCAAAAGAAACCTGTGTGGGATTGAGATATTCGGTTTAAAAGGTAAGAACCACATTTATCAATTTATAAAGCTTGTTAGTCGTTATTTAAACCATGTTTTAACATTAAGTGGGATGTGATGCAGTCGATATGTGCCAACATGTGGATTAATGGAATGTACTTGCTAGCTAGCTAGTTGGTAACGTAACGTTAGCTAAGTAACGTTTGTTAGCCTACATTTTTCCTTAAGTTTATCAACTGTACGTTAACGTTAGAGGTAAAATATACGTGTTTAAATGTCAGAAAAGTTCTTAGTGTATTTACTAAGGTTCTATTAAGATACCAGTCAGGGTTTACACTAACTGAAAATGTGTGGGGGTGGGGCGTCATCGTCGCTTTTTTTAAATATGGGGACGGTTGGTGTGTGAGAGAGAACATTTCTGTCAGGAATATTCGGTTTAAAGGGTGAGAACCACATTTATCAATTTATAAAGAATGTCTTTAACTAACAGTCTAAGCTAAGTTAGTACAGCAACTGTAAAACGGTCAAATGAGGTTAGCATGTTTTAATATAACATTAAAACATGTGCTTAGAGATAACGGTGTTTAAGAAAATCAAGGTCTAGTCAGTGTTTTACACTACAGTAACGTTTAATGAAAGTCATTTAATGTGGCGTTGTCTTATCAGCAGGGACAATTATTTTTGTTTTGTTGGTGATGATGGCCTGCACAAAGCTTTTGGCGTCGTCACTCTGGCCATATTCGCTTCGCGCCGTTTGCGTCATTCATGTTTAATTGCGCTGGTGTAGATTTGTACTCAATTTTGTTGCTGCACATGATAAGCAATCTTCACTGTTGTTGGTTTCCACTTAAATAGAAGCTAACATCTCACCGCTTATTGCTTTTTCTCCACTAGGTGCAGTTTCAGGATGTACCATGTTGCTGAAGGTGAAATACCATAGTATCAAGAAGTACATCAAATTGCACTCAGGCTTCACCTATTTAGATTTCATCAGAGAAGGTAAATAGCCATCCTTTAAAGGCTCAACAAAATATGTAGCCACTTTAGCAACAAATCACAGCACAAGATTCTCTGTGGCTGACTGAATGATTTAAATTTAAATTTAAATACTTTTGGCTGTATTTAACAGTTTATTAGAATGTTATGTCATCTTTTATTTTTATTGCAGGGCTTTACTTTTAATGACAGTACATAGTGGAATCATCAACATTAGTTAGTACATGGCAGTATACGTTTTGCTGCAGATTCTTTTAGTTTAACATTTACAAGATAAGGAAATACAAAGTTAAGCAGGATGATATAAAATTTGCTCCAGGGGACTTTATCTGGTTACATTCCCTCTTTTATAGGTAAAACAAGTTTGGGCTTCCTGATGATGCAGCTCAACTTTACATTTTTGATGAAACTGACACAGCAGTAGAGGAAGACATTCTTCTAGAGCTGTTGGAGGGCAATCCAGACTTGTGCCTGACAGTACGTGACAGCATTTCAGATGAAGGTAGGTGTCAGTCAGAAAACCTATGTTAATGGTTAGGGCTCTTTGGTGCAGCTGACATTGACCTTTCTTTATGGAACAAACATGGCAGTGGGCAAGGTTGGGTCAAGTTTGTTACAGATTACAAAAAAATATAATCGGAATACTTTAGGGTTACTTGCATGTGTTATACAAAAATGTATAAAGCCACAAAAAGTTAAGTTAATCAAATTCTCTCTTATCAAAGAATTTTCTCCTTTAGGTCATTCAACACCATCTTCCCTCACGGATACCCTATCACTTTCTTCAAGTGAAAGTGACTTTAGAGAACTGGGTATTCCCACAGGCAGAAAAAGATCCAACAATGAAGACATAAGAAGTTCTGCAACAAAGGCTTCTGTGTCAGAGGCGGCAAAGGAGGTAATTGAAAGCTGATAACGTCTTATTATTTTGATTTACCATCAATTATAAGGTGTCAATTGAGATTATCACCAATCAACGCATTTGGTTCCAAACTCACTTTTTATCAAAGAAAATTTTATAAATTTGCCCCCTTCGTAGATTTTTACCTTTCACAACATTGCTGTTTTTTTACATTCCTCTGAACTTTCACCCTTAGTCTATACAGACATGTTGTGGTTGTGATGTTATCTAATAGACAGAATTGAACACTAAAACGTATTTTTCCTGTTATGTGAGTAGATGGTAGAAAAGGCCTTGCTTAAGAAGCCTGGAGGAGAGGATATTCTTGAAGAGTACAAGTCAGAAAATTCACTTATGCACCGCACTCGGAGACAGCTTGTCAACATATTGGCGAGTGATATGACTGAGAGCCATGGGTAAGATTTAAAAAGGTTTTTATTACAACGGAATGTAATAATTAAAGGCTGTAATTAAAGGCTGTAATTAAAGGCTGATATAACTAATGTTTCTTGTACTACATGAAGAAAAATGATCAAATATCAACTTTCTTCTCTCTATAGCAGGATTCCTTCCCATCAGCAGAAGGAGAAGTATGCCCTGGGAATTATTACTCTCTTTCCCGCACTGAAGGATCCTTTTTCTCCAAAGGGCTATGTAAGTTTTACCACCTTATTAAGAAAACACAACACCAGATTTACAGAAAAGGGCTTTGTCGTTTTTTTTTTTCATTATAAAATACTACAGTTGCTTATAAAAGTTAAAAGATTTCAAAATTAAACAATAATATCGATGATAGTGCCCTGATTTGAAATTACTTGGGTTAACTGCACTTTCTGTAAGATCATTTTGTGATTATTTGTGTTTATTCATTTAAATGTAACAGGAGCATTTCTATGATGGGGAAAAAGGCACTGGATATTTAGCGTGGCGCCTCAAAACCATTTCCAGGACTACAGGAAAACGTCCAGTCAAGGAAGCCTCAGTGCATCAAGCACAAGGACCAAAGCGTCTAAGATCAGCAACCACACTGCCTCAGCAGCTGGATGGAGATGCCTGCAGGGAGGCCATTTCATTTCTTGTTCACTGTCCTGATGAAGCAAGTGTATTACAGAAGATGAAGATGACGTTTCAACATCGTCAGGACCTAGTGCATGACCCACAAAGAAGCACAGATGTTTTCAAAACATTTCCATGCTTTTTGGATGTCAAAGGACTGGTGAGTTGTATATTTCTTTTATTTAAACTTAAGTCTTTAATATCCATTGTTTTGCTGAATGTTAGCCATGAAAACAACCAATCATTGATTTTCCTGGTTTTTTGACTGTATTCTTTTTTTCAAGATCTTGATTCTGATTTACACTGGTTTAATACCACACACTGAAATCAAAAATCACTAAGCGCACCATTAACAATGCACTGATCCCTGGCTTCATACATATGCTTGTGTGTATAATCAACAGGTGAATCAAGACTTCCTGCTGCTGTTTGGTGCTGAAACAGCCTCCAAGATGCTTGAGAAGTGGGACACCTCATTCAAGCCCAAGGTCATCAAAGAAGCCAAACAACTGACTCAGACAACTGAGCTGTGCCGACTTCTAAAAGCTGCTGAGAAACTCACAGAGAACGATGAAACGGGTAAGCTACACAGCATGCATGGTTCATATTACAAATTAGTTAGCTAGTTTTATCTTTTCCTATTAGACATTAATGTCTTGTTTTTCCTCCTGATAGACTGGGACAGTGACATCGCTTCCATGCTGCTGCTTCTCAATCTCTTGCCACCCACAGCTGGACGGAAGAGGACCAAAATAAGTCCAAGTGATGCAGTGGACAAAGTGGTGCACTTTCATAAGGTACATTATATGCCAAAATTCCACAAGACAATTTTTTTGTTTTATGCACTTGCTAGCTTTTCCTGTCCATATGTTGCTTTTAAATGCGTTCCTTCCAAATAAATGGGTATTACAGGCCAGTATGGCCTGTAATACCCATTTAGGGAGGAATGTTTTTCCATCACAGGGGCAGTATACACAGTCTATTACATTAACATGGACCAGCAAGTACCAGATTCACTTGAAGGTGTACACATTTACAATATTATTTTTTTCTTGTAGTCATGCTGCAGCATCAATGAATATCTTCAGGAAAGAGAGGGTAAACAACCATATATCCTTGCCATTGGCCAAACCCAGAAGACAATAGATACCTTCTACG
Source organism: Thaleichthys pacificus (assembly GCA_023658055.1). Lineage (NCBI taxonomy): Eukaryota > Metazoa > Chordata > Actinopteri > Osmeriformes > Osmeridae > Thaleichthys > Thaleichthys pacificus. Next base: position 4,890,535 of record CM042865.1, read on the forward strand.
TCGTCGTTGACAAACAGCTCATCCTCTGCCAAGCCACCAGCTCATTGGGTGCTTTTGATGAACTGTTTAAATCCCACTACATCTTCAACTTGTCTTATGATGAGTCCCTGGTCCATTTCTACACTTTTCTTCAGACAACTGTCTACAACATTGACGTTACCACAACAGATGAGTCTCCAAGAGTTCGTGAGTTGCGGGCAAAACTTTTGAATGACATATGAGGGAGTCAGATGGCTGAGCGGTGAGGGAGTCGGGCTAGTAATCTGAAGGTTGCCAGTTCGATTCCCGGCCATGTCAAATGACGTTGTGTCCTTGGGCAAGGCACTTCACCCTACTTGCTTCGGGGGGAATGTCCCTGTACTTACTGTAAGTCGCTCTGGATAAGAGCGTCTGCTAAAAATGACTAAAAAAATATGAATATGTTTAAATGTTTTGTTTGTCAAGCAGTGCATGCTACCAGCCAGTGCCTAATAACTCATTTGCAAATCCAACACAGTTTCTATCCAAGCACCAGGTTTAAGTTAGTTTGTGCACAAGATCATTGTAGGCGTCAGTTTTCGACATTTTCAGGTTTAAAAAAACATTTAATTAGTGTGCATGTTAAGGATTATTGTCAAAGTGGTGATGCAGAAACCTCAGAGTCATTTCAGGCTGATTTTCACGGTTTACAAAATGGTACAGAAGTTGCAAGAACAAGTGTCGTGCAGAGCCCTGACGCTGGATACAATGGATCAGGTATCACAGAAAACACAAAAGATATCTGTGCTACAATTATTGCCAAACTCCATGGTAGTGGTATGGCAAATAGTTTAGTTTCATCAATTGTTAGTGATTTGGAAGAACTTGCTGGTGGACTGCACTCCCAAGTTAAGCATGAAATACTGTCCGCTGTGCCAAAAGATAACTCTGTAAGATCTACATTGGAAAAGGGACTTGAGAATTTTGAAAACCCATTTGTAAGTTTTAATACTGAGACTAAAAGAATGAAGTATTTCAAAAAGAAATGGGGGATTGTGGAGCCAGTGGAAAAATATTTAGGAGTTCGATTTGATACAAGGCGAAATAAAAATACAGGTACTTATGATCAGGTCCCAGTGAAAGACACGTTTGTTTACATTCCAATTTTGGAAACTATTACATTAATCTGTCGCAATTCTTATATTTGTGAACTACTTGCAAAACCATCTGTATCAAAAGACAGATATGAAGACTTTTGTGATGGAAGTTATTTTAAGTCACATCCATTGTTCTCAAAAACACAGACTTCTTTACAAATTCAGCTTTACTATGATGATTTTGAGACTGCTAACCCACTGGGTTCAAAACGTGGTGTTCACAAAGTTGGTGCTCTCTATTTTGTCCTCCGAAATCTGCCTCCACAGTTAAACTCTGTATTGATGAACATCCATTTGGTTGCATTGTTTCACGCTGGAGATGTGAAAAAATATGGCTTTGATCCTATTTTACAGCCTCTGATTGATGACATCAAAATATTGGAGAGTCGGGGCATTGATTTGCCTTTCTCATCTGAAAAGGTCTATGGCACTATATGTCAGATAACTGGGGACAACTTGGGGATGCATGGAATAATGGGGTTTGTTGAGTCTTTCAGTGGACATCACTTCTGTCGTTTGTGTTTGATTGAAAAAGTTGATGCTCAGAATGTTTACAAAGAGGATGACCCAAAGATAATCTTGCGTGGAAAAGAGCTTTTTGAAATGCACTGCAGTGAGTTGCAATCAGATCCACAAAAGCTGTGTGTGTTTGGTCTCAAGAAGAATTCAACTCTTAACAGCCTACAGTACGTTCACGTTTGCAACAACTTTTCTTTGGACATAATGCATGACATACTTGAAGGGGTGGCTCAGTATGAGATAAAGTTACTGTTTGAATATCTCTCGGAAAATGTTTTGTCAAAACCTGGGGCCTCATGTATAAAGGATTGCGCAGCTTTCATACCAGAAGATGGCCTACGGCCAAAACTCGAAAAGTACCTACGCACAGAAATATTCACATGTATAAAACCGGTCGTACGCCAGGTCCTGCGCACCTTTCCTTTATAAATCACAATCAACGTGAGATTGACCGCACGTGAACGAGCCACTGAACCCGCCTTGCCTCCTCCCATAAATGAATATGCAGATGTACTATAAATGCGCTCCTGCGGTCATTTCTTTGTCTGAATTACCATATTTCTTTGAATAAACACCGCCCTCGAATAAACGCCGCACCAAAAATGAACGTTATTTATTCGAAGAAATACGGTGACTGTGAGATCAAGGTTCTGACAACAGAGGTGGAGGCGAGAAAATGTGTCCCTGTTTGGCGGCCTGTCATCAGGTATTAGCGACAAAAGAAAGTCGCCGGAGTGGAAAACTGTCACTATTTGCGCCCTTTCTTGTTTTTAACCTGTAGCACTTTGAGATTTAGCTAAATGTAAAGTGCATTACAAATAAAATCATTATTATTATTATAGGGCCATAAATGATGTGGGTTCAGAGAACCGGACCATGGCAGAAATTAAGAAGAAATGGTCCGATGTAAAACTTTAAATGAAGAAACGAGTGGTGGCGCATCGTAACAGCATGGCAGCTATAGGGTTAGCGTGACATACATTTCCTGAGTGATTTTGTCGTTCGTTTGACACCCTCAAGTTTAACAGAAGTTATTAAGTGGTGGCGGATTAAACAGAAGGCTATATAGCATTTCCCGTTTTGGGTTTTGGCATTTTGATGTGATCATCCACATTAATGATCAAACTTTTATTTTCATGTTTTTTCAATAGTCAACGTCATAAACGTAGTAGTGGAAACTTCATTTTGTAATGTTAGGTGAGTTTCGGCACTTTTCAGTTAGAATTCGCCACGTTACAGAGCCAGACAAGACTTTGCGTACGGTCCGCACATTCTCACGTCTGCTCAAAAGTTTCCGTGACGGCCCGCACATTCTCACGTCAAGTAAATCTTTATACATCACAAAGTGTGCGTGAAAACCAGCGTACGCAACGTTTATACATGAGGCCCCAGGTCTTTTGTCACGAATCTATGCTTTTGACTATGGCTACTTGGAGCGCAAAAATCGTCCGACAAGGGTTAACTTGGACAGTATAGGCAATAATATAGGACTCAACTCTATTCAGACTCTTTGTCTGGTAAGAAACATTCCTTTGATTTTTGGTGACATTGTGCCAGAAGGAAACCAGAACTGGACTTTGCTGTTGCTCTTACTGCAGATAATTAACATCATCTTCTCTCCATCTGTTACACTAGGCATGACTGTGCATTTGAAGCATTTAATAATGGAACATCATGACTTGTTCAAACACTTGTATCCAGGTAGAAACCTGATACCTAAACATCATTTTATGTTACATTACCCTCTCTTACATACAGAGCGAATAGTGTCTTACTGAGTGTACTAAGTGACTGCCATCTTGACTGTAAGTAAGTAACCAGAGTTTGTTTTATTCATTTGTGTTGAGCTAAAACGCTGTTTCTAGGATAGAGGGTAAGGGTATAGCAACTAAATTGGTCAATAGGTAGCTAGCTAGAGGTCGAGTTTCAGGGTACTTGCCGCCGAGTGAGACCCTGGCTTTGTTTACATAATTAGGGCCATTGTCAGCTGCGCCTTTAGCATATTTAAGGCGGCTAGCAGTGCAGAGTCGAACAAAGACAGGGAGTCTACCTGCGGGAGTCCACCGAGGATGGCCGACGAGGCGGATCACCTCTTCTGATAGGTATCACCCTATTTGTATTCCATTCTACCTAGAACATATTCCTAGCTAGCATGTGTTTCTTCAGCATTCCCGCTCATTACACCACACAGTAGACGTAGATATGTCACAAAGTATATACGGTCCACTTCTAATCTTAGCTACCTATCCAGATCTTCCTCACCTGCCCTCTCTCTTTCTATTGGGCTCTGGAACTGCCAGTCTGCTGTGAACAAAGCAGACTTCATCCCGGCGTTTGCATCCCATGCTTCTCTTCACGCCCTTGCGCTGACAGAGACATGGATTCGCCCAGAGAACACTGCAACTCCAGCTGCTCTCTCCGTCAACCACTCGTTCTCTCACTGACCCCGCTCAACTGGGCAAGGTGGTGGGACAGGTTTGCTTCTTTCCCCACATATTAAATACACATCCACCCCACTCTCTGTTACTGCCAAATCATTTGAACACCATTATGTGATGCTAACTGATCCTATCAAAGCATTGTTAGTTGTCCTCTACCGCCCACCAGGGCCGCTAGCCGACTTTGTGGAAGAGCTGGACATGCTCCTCAGCGTCCTCCCGGATGATGGAACACCGCTGATACTCCTTGGGGACTTCAACATCCACCTCGAAGGAACGCAGGCCGTCGACTTCAAGTCTCTTCTGACATCCTTCGACCTGAAGCTGCTGAACACACAAGGCAGGAAAACAGCTCGACCTCATCCTGACACGTAACTGTATCACTGACTTAACCTCTGTAACCCCACTACACATTTCTGATCACTCCTTCATCCAATTCTCTGTCTCTCTCCCTCCAACTCCTCCTCCCTCCCCTCCCCTCGTAACTTTCCGCCGCAACCTCCGCTCCCTATCCCCCTCCCATTTCTCCTCCATTGTAACATCCTCCCTCCCTCCCATTGACGAGTTTATGTGCCACCCCACTGACACTGCCTCCAACACCCTGTTATCCACACTAACTGCATCACTTGACACTCTCTGTCCCCTGTCAACCAGGCCTGCGCGATCCTCTCCCTCCTGCCCGTGGCTCACGGATGTGATTCGTGCAGAACGGTCCATCCTTCAGGCAGCTGAGAGGAGATGGCGCAAGTCCAAAGACGGTCTGGACCTCGATAAGTATCACTCCCTCCTCAAATCCTTCTCTGCCTGCATAACTGATGCTAAAACCCACTACTTCCTTAACAAAATTAACTCTGCCTCAAACCCTCACAAACTTTTCTCTACCTTCTCCACCCTTCTTAGACGCACTTGTTCCGGGAGTACAACAGCACTTAGGAATGCTTGGCTGGACCTGATGTTAGTTTCCTCCAGGATCACAATGACTCGTATTGAGAGACTTGTTGCTCGTTGGTTTGTTGTAACGGTTTTAAATTCTTGTACTCGCTGTAAAATATTTTACTGTTGATTGTTGTTTTGTCTTCTTTTCTACAGGTACACTCTTGCACTTTTTGAGCTTCATGTTGTTTAATTGTAACTTGTTTAACTGCATGCTCTTATGGTTCTTCCCTTTGGCACTTATTTGGTTTTTCACAATGTATGCTTCTTGTTTTGGCTACTCGCAATGTTTGGGGCTATCTTGTTGTTATGATCAGTGACCTCTTTTGTAAAGCTCTCTCTTGGAAGTCGCTTTGGATAAAAGCGTCTGCTAAATGCATAAATGTAAATGTCTAACAACGCCCCTGGGTAAATGGACTCCAGTTTTCAATAACATTTTACCATTTGGCATTTTCCTTTTTCCTGATTTACAAGGGAATGATAGAGCATTGTGTATGCTCAGCTTGAGTTAAAAGTACAACTCCTTAAATGCATAAGCCTTTTGTTTATGTGTCAGTGAGTTCCATGGCCAAGTCCCGTCCGTAACGTTTTGTAGAATAAGTTTATGCCAAACTTTTCAAACAGTGCCGATGCTACAACATACAAAGTTTCTGTGCAAAGCTTATTTATACCAATGTTTAGTTTAATTAACAAATCTTGCCCCTTTGTTACTTTTAAAAACTTAAATGATGTGTTATGGACGTGACGTTACAGACGCTGCAGCCGGCTGTCGGTGCCGCCGGTGCTGCATGAAGTCGAACACACCTAATGTTAATTTTCACAATACACTGTTCACAACACAATGTAAATGTTCTCAAATGAAACGGCAAAGCTGACAAATCGTGTTTTTCGGCATAATAACCCCTTTCATCGTCATTATGTCATGTTTGGTAAACCAAACATGACATAAACATATCTTCAACGATCGACATCTTCTCGAGTGATACTGAAATTTTGAGTGGACTAATTATCTTGCCGTAACTGTGTTTGCCATAACCTCGATCCCCGCTCTATGTTTATAATATTTACTTCCTACTAGAGAGGCAACTCGAAAGTGCGCGAGGGACTCGGTTTAGGCGTTTAACGCCTGGGACGCATGGACGCGCAGCGCATGGACGCGCAGCGCCACGATCGAGCAAAAGCTGTTCACACCAGACGCGCATTTCTCCGTGCCGGTCACCAAGCCTTTCAGCTACTCTGAGCTTTCCTTTACGCTGGTACATAAACATGGCATTGGCTATATCCCAGCATTGATCCTTATCTACATTGTCCTTGTAAAATTGTTGCTGGGGGTCATACAACAACTCCCTGTGCTTTTCAACTTCGAAAATTCATTTGAAGCTGATTTTAGAAATCGACTTGGGGGTTCTCTCTCGGTAGGCTATGTCTGCACGTGTGTGTGTTGTGTGCAACGCGTGACAACTCGTTTCTCTCAAACAAACAAAACAACTACGGGCATGCTAGCTCAACTAGTCCCTCCAAGATTTCGCGGGCCTTTTTTGTGATAGTTGCGGGCTAAAATTCCTGATTTCGCGGGAGCTTTTCCAACAAGTTGCGATGAAAGCTGCAGTGTTTTTTAGGTGTTTGTTGCGATGAAATTGCGGGAGCAAGTGAAAGTTGCGATAAAAAGTTGCGAATTTCCCTCTTTGTAATTTTAATTGAGTTATTGGTTGAAAATTATGTAATCAACAAACATTCATCAAAGAATAAAAGCATTGAGAAATGGTCCCCTAAATAACCTTACCAACATGCCAATTTTCATCATATCCCGTGTTGAATCCTTATCCAACCAGGATTTACATTCGCATGCATTGAAGGGAGTAATCTCCCTTTTTTTTTACAAAAAAGTTTAAATCTCTATCTGTCTGCAATACCGCTTTCGGCCTCTACGCAACTCGGCGCTCTCACGCTTGCCAGGCATAGACAGTAGAAGAAAGCACACGCAGCAATTGACTGGTTGGGCAACCCTGGATACAGGACTGTTAACTGTGTGTTTTTCGCCTGGAAGTCTCTAGAAATCTGGCACCTTATTGAACGAAATTAAAAAGAGTGAAAGAGTTCACAGACACCAGAATGAACGCGTTCACAGTATCGTTCATCCAGGCAGTAATACAGTACGTTCAGTTCACGTTCACCAAAATTAGCAACGAGTTCATGAACTTTCGTTCAATGAACGCGTTTAGGCGCAACACTGGATTTAACCCCTACTGGAGAGAGTTGTGGGAGAGGACGATGATTGGTCAAAGTTGCGGGAAAATTGCGGTGATTGGTTAAAATTGCAACATCGCGCTGAATTCGCGGGGAATCGTTGAATTCGCGTGAATTGGTGCGATCGCAACATCGCAAATTCCTGGAGGGTCTGCACAACGGATCAATCCGTTTATTTTCATTCATTTTCATCAGGGTAACCACATGTAAAGGACGTTTGTTACCAACATTGTGTAATTATAAAGTCTACAACTTTACAAATGTTCACCGTAGTCTACAATTAATGGAGTAAAATCTTATTAACATGTTTTTTTATTCAAATATATCAACTAATATGGTGTATTTCATCATCCTGCAGCCAATTTCGCTAGGATTTACTAGGATTTGCCCTATGAATTATGGCTATTCAATAGGATTCATTTTCATATATTGTTGGAAAGCTACGATTCATGTGATTCTATTGATGTAAATGATTTAAGTATATCTATTAGATTTCTCAAATGTTTATTTGTTTTAAGTGAACACAGAAGAATTAAATTCTTCTGTGTTCTTCTTTAAGGTCCTATGGTTGATGTATGGTAAACTTAAGTAGGCCTGCTAACCTACCTAGCTACCGAGCTTTTTCTTTTTGACTAGAATGATATTGGCCAATAGTATTTCCTCTTACTTCATACTATTAAAGGCTGGGATTTAACCTGACCCAAATTATTATTTTTTGCATGATTTTTTTTTAAATAATAGTCCCTCACTTCATGTTATTCCAGTGAGAAATTTAGCAGATGGAATCTACATTCTGTAATGCTTTGGCCTAGCCAGTTTGTGATTTGTGTGTGTGTGTGTGCGCGTGGGTGTGTCTGCGTGTATGTTGCTCTCTCTCCCTCACTATACCCCTCATCCCCCGTCCACCTTTTCTCCTATGTCCCTGAATAGTAAACATGGGTAAAGGCTTATTTGTCATTCACCTGAACATAAGAAGCTTGCCACATAAAATTGATCTTTTAAGAGCCTGGCTTGTTTATAATAAACCCAGTGTTATCACACTATCTGAGACTTGGCTGAATACAAAAATATCAAATGATGAAATCAAACTGGATGGCTATGTTGTGTATGGAGCTGACAGGGGTGCTCGTGGTGGAGGAGTAGCCACTTATGTCTCCTCAAATTTATTTTCTTAACTTGTAATCCCGAAGGAAAACCCTGTACATTTTGAATGCCTTTTTGTTAAAATTTGTTTTCACGCAAATAAACAGCTGATCATAGGGAATATTTACCGACCTCCAAACTCCCCCTCAGAGTCAATAAACGGCATAGGCACTACCATGAAATCCGTGGATAACTCAAATGAGATGATTATACTGGGGGACTTTAACATCAACTGGTTAGACCGTTCATCTCTAAACGACAGACATTTTTTTGAGAGCCTAAACCTGACTCAACTTATCCGAGAACCTACTCGGGTTGACCATAGATCTAAATCTTTATTAGATTGGATTTTGGTCACCCACTCTGAAAGAATCACTGAATCTGGTGTACTACCCGATTGCTTTAGCGATCATTCTATGGTTTTCTGTGTATGGAAAATTAGATTGCCTCGCTTACCACCCAAGGTAATCAGGGTAAGGCAGAGTAAGCATCTTAACACTGAGTTTTTTATTCAAGATGTAGTAAATATAAATTGGAATAGGCTTCACCTTATTCCTTTTGTTGAAGATGCTTGGCATTTTTTTTACACTGAAGTTCTTAAAGTTATTGACAAACATGCCCCTTGGATATCAGTAAGGGTTAAGGGCAGACACTTACCTTGGATTGATGCTGATCTAATACATCTTTTTAAACAAAGAGATAAGGCATGGGAAAAGTACCGCCTGTCTAAGGACTCAACAGACTGGGCTGTATACAAACAATTAAGAAATATGTGTACAACTAAAACAAGAAACGCTAAATCGAACTATTATAAAAATTCTCTGTCTACTAACTTTAGAAGTCCTAAGAAGTTCTGGAAAAGTCTCAATTCTTTACTCAACAAATCAACTAAAAGCATTGCCACAAAAGTCAAAGTTCACAATGACATTATTAGTGATCCTTCTGCGGTTGCCAATGCTTTTAACCAACACTTCTCCACTATTTGTAGTTCACAATCGTTCAACCTCTCTTACTCTAATCCGATAGATGAATTAAGCAGCTCCTTCTCATTCGCTACAATGAATCCTACTGACGTCCAACAGGCAATCTCTGATCTAAAGGCAGGTAATGGTACTGATCCTGATGGTCTGGAGATCAAGTTTATTAAGCTCGCCTCTCATGTACTGGCATTTCCTTTATCGGATTTATTTAACTTATCGTTATCCACCTGTGTGGTTCCATCAATGTGGAAGTCTGCCAGAGTAACACCAATACACAAGGGTGGCGATGCACTTGACCTTAACAACTACAGACCCATTTCCATCATAAGTAGTATAGCAAAAGTGTTTGAAAAACTAATATTTAATCAACTATTTAAATATATTAATGATTTCTCCATTCTGTCACCTAATCAATCTGGTTTCAGACCTAAGTTTTCTACAACTACTGCTCTTCTAAAATTTACCAATGATGTTTCATCCTCCTTAGGCAATAACATGTCGACTGGTGCAATATTTATAGATCTCACTAAGGCTTTCGATATGGTTGATCATTATATGCTTCTTGACAAACTACATGCGATAGGCCTTTCTAAACAATCTCTTCTCTGGTTTAACTCTTATCTTCATTCAGCGTGTCTCTTTTCAGGGTTATCTATCAGAATCCTTAATAATGGAAAAAGGTGTCCCTCAAGGTTCTTCCTTAGGGCCTCTTTTATTTTCTATATTTATCAATGATCTTCCTCAAATATGCTCAGACTGTCTTATTCATCTATATGCAGATGACACGGTGATCTATGCATCTAACGAGTCGATTTCTAGGATTCAATCCACACTGCAATCTAACTTTAATGCCATCCAACTTTGGTTCCATTCCAATCACCTACTACTCAATAAGAAAAAATCATATAGTATGCTGTTTCCCACCAGATCAGCTACATTGAATCAAGACAAAAATCTCTTACTTAAATTCTTAGATGATACTCCGCTAGTTAAAGTTGATGAACTCAAATATTTGGGCCTTGTACTTGACTCACAACTCTCCTTTAAGCGTCACATTTATTCAGTAGTCAATAAAATAAATTGTAATTTACGAATATTGTATCGTTCTATAAACTGTTTCACTCAACTGATTAGGTTAAGACACAGCTAATATTTCCTATATTAGACTATGTAGATGTTGTCTATCAAAACACATCAGAATCCAATCTAAAAGCACTAAATGTTGTTTTCAATAGTATGTGTAGATTTGTGTTGAGATGTCCGTTCACTACTCACCATTGTATTATGTATAACACACTGAATTTATTATCACCAAAAGCAAGAAGACAGTTTCTCTGGTACCAGATTATATTCAAATGTATCTACTCTGACTATCCTCCTTACCTGAAGGAATATTTAATTCCATATAGACCTATCTACAGACTGAGACACACCGAATACCCCTTCTTTACTGTACCAAACATCTCAAAAGAGAGTGGCAGGCGTACCTTTAAATTTAAAGCCCCTTCAGACTGGAATAGCCTACCAGGGTCTCTAAGATCTATCACTTCTTTGCACTCCTTTAAAATATCCCTTTATAATCACTTACAAGCAAATTGTTGCTGTAAATGTTTTGCTCATGTTTGACTGGACTTTTCTTTATTTTTTCTTTATGAATAAATACTGTACGTGTGTATGGGTGAAGGTTTGTGTATATGTGTGCATATATATGTATGTATATATGTATGTATATGTGTATGTATGTATATGTGTATATATGCCTCTCAATAATACGATATGTATTCAATAGGGAGTCGGTGGGGTGGGAGAGGTTTGGGAGTGGGGGAACTTGAGCGAGTTTGAATGTGCATGTATTTGTCTTTGTCTTGTGTCTTGAGGACCCCCTCGAAAACGAGATGCTGCATCTCAAGGGGTTATCCTCCAAACAATACATTTCAAAGTTACATTTTCATTTTTCATAATTTTAGATGCCGCTATCAAGTAAACAAAAATCAGCACGACACAGGGAGCACATAAAAAATTATCCGGCCGCAAGACAAGCCTATCTTGCAAAAAGAAAAGAGAGGTAATGCACATTGATAAACTAAAATGTAAGTGTAGATACGCTTATTTTTCAGTTGTTACTTTTATACAGTAGTCAGACCTTTCAGATTTTTAATGGGAACATGCCAACTTATTTGTTCTCATGTTGTATAGTTATAGAGTAAGAAGAGAGAGGGGGAAATTGTGAAACTCCCCATCAGCCAGCTGTCCAGAAAAGAACAGGAAAAAATAGGCAACAGTGGAAGCAAGACCAGAGAAAGCACAGGGAAAGGAAAAGGGCTACGGAGTCAATGGATACAACTCCCATAGAACATGAGGCAGAGCTTCAACCCAACCCTCCCAACATAGACAATATTGTCAGTGTAGATGTACAGCAACCCAGAGCAGCCTCAACACCAAAGAGAGTAGCAAGCAGTAACATGAAATGGCAAAGAGAGAAAGCAAAGTTGCGTAGTAAAATGCACAAAATGAAAAGAGAAATGGAAGCTGGCAAAAGAGAATCAGAAAAACTGCGAAAGCACATAGATAGATTGAGGAAAAAAAAGTTAGAGAAGCATAAGAAAAAGTCTACAACTGAAGGGAACAGATCTGCAAAGAAATTGGCCATCCAGAGAAAAGAGAGAGTTGTTGACTTCCTGTCGAGATGAGAACAGTCGCTTACTGCCAGGGAGAAAGGATACAGTCACAAAAAACAAAAGCAAACAACAGAGGTGTGTCTTACTTAAACCCTTGATTGAACTCCATCTTCAATATAATTCTGAAATGCAAAAGCCCCACAGGCTGTCTTACAGACAATATGTCCGATATTGTCCTTTCTTTGTAACACAGCCAAAAGTGTCAGACAGGAACACTTGTGCCTGCTTGCACCATGAGAATGTCAAACTCTTGAGTGAAAAACTGCAACAGAAAGGTCTTCTGAAAACAGCAAGCACTTCTCAGTTGTTGTCCTCAATTGTGTGCAGTCCAGTCAACAAGTCATGCATGTATCGAGGATGTGCAAAATGCTGCTACAATGAGGTGGAGGTTGAAGTTGCAACATCCCAGGGGAAAGAGACTGTGACATGGCATCAATGGATAAGAAAGCCTGTCACAGAGGGGCATAAGACCTACATAAAGTTTGTCAAAGAAGCACAAAATGGAACATGTGCTGAACTGTTGAACCTTTTTAATCAGAAGCTCGACGGCCTCGCCAAACACCACTACAATTGGTTGCACCAAGCCAAAGAGTGCAGGGTTTTGAAAGAAAGTCTGAGAGAAGATGAAGTTGTCCTCCATGTGGATTTTTCAGAGAACTTCTCCTACAAACTTTATAACGAAGTGCAATCTTTTCATTTTGGAGGGAGTCGGAAGCAGGCCACAGTCCTGTGGCCTGTGTGGCTTATACAGCAGCTGGCTCACAGTCCTATGCCACCATCTCTGCATCCCTTCGGCACGATGAGAGAGCTGTGTGGGCCCATGTGGAACCAGTGCTAAGGGATGTGATGGAGAATTGCAATCTGTCTCCCACAACTTTACGTGTGATGAGTGACGGTCCAGTCACTCAGTACTGTAATAAAAATAATTTCTATTTGCTCAGCACCATCCTCTTCCTCTCAGGCTTTCAGCAAGTCACCTGGAACTTCTCTGAGAAGTCCCACGGAAAAGGCGCCCCCGATGGAGTTGGTGGGGCAGTTAAGCGCACAGCTGACTCTGCTGTCCAAAGGGGTGCAGATGTACAGACCCCAGAAGAATTGTACAGCCTCCTAACAGAGAGAAAATCTGACGTCAAGTTCTTCTGGGTGAGTGAGGAGGACATCCGAAGATTTGATAAAGTGGTTCCTGAGGTTGTGCCTCCTGTAAAGGGAACTTTGGCAATGCACCAGGTAGGGCTGGGCGATATGGCCTAAAATGTTTATCACGGTATAATTCGTAAGCACTGACGGTATCGGTATATATCACGATATATTAGTTATTCTTAAAATGTCATGACAATGCAATCCGCACTGCAGCGGCTAATCTACCGCACTCGGACGGATTTGCATTGGGTAACTCCGGTGTGTCAAATGAGTTTTCCAAATTTTGCAGTGTTTAATTGCCACGGAAGAGCGACTTCTCAGTAGCCTACGCGTTCAACAGTAGCCTACGTTTATGGGATCGCAAGAAAACTGTTAAATATTTGTAGTGAGTTAGCTCTACCTATAAACAATTATTACATGGCTGAATACTCAATTCTGTTGGCTTACAATAAACATTTCACAATTCTAACCAATTTGGCATTGGATTTGTCAAACGCATTCTGCTAGATTCATTTTTGCGCACATGCACGGCTTTCAGGTGGTGAAAAAGATTGCTAGTGTTTCCACCTTTGGCTAGCACAATTCGACGACACAACTTACAGAGTAGTGTTTGTTGGTCGATGTCGGATAACTTGAAACCAAACCATTTCCAAATGACAGAAGAGGCCCCCTTTTTTACCAATTCGTCCGGCAAATCAACCCCACTGGCTTTATTTTCAGACATCATTAACGCTTGCTTACACTTGCCACCAAAAGCAGTTTACTCATATGAACGTTTGCTTCCTCGGAGTTGCGCTAGCTTGTTTGTTGACTTTCATTGGCTGGGACAATGCGTGCAGCGCATGCTGCATGTTTTTTTTGTAAAAGATACAAATTTGAACTAGCCCGCTAGGCAGTATCACTTACTATTATTTAATATTTTATACCAAACAGAAACACTTAATATTTAATACATTTATTAATATATCGTGATATCCATGATATGGCAAAATCCATATCATGGCACAACGCAATACCGGTATTTGCGTTCATACCGGTATACCGCCCACCCCTAGCACCAGGTCATCTCCACTGAACCAGGGAAAATCATGCACGGGAGATCTCCTGCTTCCGCCATTGCCACAATACCACTATGGTCAACTTGCAAACAGCCAGTACCCAGGCCAGTGCCCAAGATGATGATCTGAATGGGAAGTTCATCTTTGTGAAGTATGAAGGTCAGCCGTTCGTGGGACAGGTTCTTCAGGTCATTGGTGATGAAATTGAGGTTAGCTGCATGCAACAGTTGCGAGGAAAAAACAAGTTCACTTGGCCCCATCCGGTTGACATACTTTTTTACTACACAACTGATGTGCTCAAAGTGATCTCTGAGCCAGAGCCTCTTAGTTCACGGCACACCCAGCTAACTCATGCAGACTGGGACTGCTTTTGTAAGCACACATGAAATGGGGATATTAGCTCTCTACCAGTGTTTAACAAACAGTTAAAAATGTTTAGAAATGAGTAGTCAAAAATGATTACATTGTTGTTAAATCACACTTAAAAAAAATAGTATGTACCGTATTTCTTCGAAAAAACGTTTATTCGAGGGCGGCGTTTAATTAGTAAGAGAGATTTCGTGAATTGTAGCTGCAGTGCAGCCATAGACAACTTTGTTGCTGGCATTGTGACAAATGAATCATGCAGCTAAAAACGCAGGTTTCATTTAGGCTACTACCGCTGACCTAGCCTGGTCCTAACCAGACTCTCGTACATTTCATTTGTACAGAGAGTCTGGCCTCGCTCCATTGACAAGCGTTGACTTCCTTGTAGGCGGGTACTCTGTTGAAGTTTAAAACTATTGGATCTGCCCAGAGCCACTCTGATCTGCCATAACCAATCACTAGCGTTCGCCTTAGCCAATTCCTTCACCACTACTGTAACAGAGCTAGCTGCCGAAGCTGGAAAATCAAACTTTTCCCGAACCCTGTGGGGAGGAGGGCCACAACATCATGGCCACCAACAAAACTCAGCAAAACTTGTTCTTGCTCCGGCTTTAGCTGTTGGATATTCGGCAGCGTTGCCACAACGGACCGAATGGCTTTCCTCGCATCTTTCTCCGCCGCCATTACGGAACTACAACACAAACTAGCACACGACACCAACGTCATCGTTCTCAGCCACTCCCTATTGGACAGGTAGAAAATTAACCTGCAGAATCTGACTTACGGACCTCATGGCCAGACCTATGTACAGAAGCAAATAAATTTGAGCGGAAGTACGTAGGACGGCAGAGCCAGGCTACCGCTGACCTCCTTGTCTATTCTTTGTTTGTCAATGAGTGCGGCAACTCCCTTTCTCATTGGCTATCAATTAGGTGTGCGTTGGTAATACAACAAATACAAGAAATCTGAAGCAGCATGCCTAAACGTTCATACACGTTAGTTTTCAAACAGAAAGCTGTGCAGAAAGTTATGTACATGTGTAATAAATACTGGGGTTGAATTTAACCACTTACATAACCGTTTTCAGATTTTTTTGGTGCGGCGTTTATTCGAGGGCGGCGTTTATTACACAACATTCATTTTTGGTGCAGTGTTTATTCGAGGGCGGCGTTTATTCAAAGAAATACGGTAGTTATTACATAGTATTGCATTCCATTCGCCATGAATTTAATATTTAAAAAATCTAGGAATACTTTTTATGATTCTTATTTCGAATGAATTTTATGATTAAACTGAAGCTGATGTTTATTTTCCAGTGAATCAAACTAAAACATGACTTTGTTGTTCAAGCCATTACAATGTATCAATTTAATCTATTGCATCTATTGTATAGTGATGTATCCTGTTTTTGATCAATTTACTACTTTTACTTCAATAGAAACTGTTGACTAAAACACTTTTTTGTATTTGAAATAAAAATATTATTATTCATAATTTTCCTGTCATTACTAATGTTGTCAGGTGGCACAACTGATAATCGTCAGGTGGTGCGACCAGGTAAAATAATAGTTTAAAGTGAACAAATGGTTGATATATATGATGTGAATAGCTATTGTACTGAATGCATTCATTTGTAGATTTGTAGAATTTTATTTCTGTCTTTAAATGTAAAATCGAATGCTAAAGATACTAAATACCTGGCCACTAGAATGCAATGATTGTTATAAATACAAAACACCAACTCAAAATTATAATGTGTTAGGGACTATAGACATTCTAATGGATACTTGTGAAAAGAATTCACTTAAAATAAATAGTCGGAAAATAAATATATATTAACAAATATTTGGTTGCGCCACCTGACATTTTGGGTGGTGAAGTTAAAAAATACAGTAAAAAAAGGAATTTTACTTTGAAATGTTATTTAAATAACAAAAGTTGCTTAAACACACCGCTCCAGATGTAAAAATATGCATGAAATCCATTTAGAAAACACTTTATAAAAATGCTTTTTGTCATTGACCCATTTGTGGAACCTGTTTTACATTTGCGAAACCAGTTTTACATTTGTGGATCGCATTTTACATTTGTGGATCCCATTTTACATTTGTGGAACGTGTTTTACATTTGCGAAAACAGTTTGACATTTGCGGAACATGTTTTACATTTGCGAAACACGTTTTACATTTGCGGAACACGTTTGACATTTGCGAAACACGTTTGACATTTGTGGATCACGTTTTACATTTGAGGATCCCGTTTTACATTTGTGGATTGTCCTATACGCATTTGCAATACTTTTGGCCCCGTTTTGAGCCCATACCTTTGCTCCGGTACCATCTCGATTTGATTATGTGACAAATAAGAAAGACAAATAAGATTAATAAACTATTACATGAACACATGCAACAAACCGCAACTAAATCAATGTTTTTTCGAAAAGTAATGGTTCGCAAATGATCTCAGATTTACTGTACTCAGGGCGTTTTTTATGGTTAGTTTTTTCCCCCCCAAGTAGGCTAGGTCTACGATATGAGTCGTTTTTCAAGTGCGTTCTTAGGTCAACATTTCAAAAGAAACTCTTGTCAATAAATCAACATTACACTTGTGTCTTGCCTCTCATCGGCTAAGTTACAGTGGAGATGTCATAGGCTGCTAGCTCTAGCTAATTTTCTAAATAATGCTAACGTCAGCTAGCAATTTGTCGTTCAGTTCGGTAAAAGTCCATTCTGTTATGACAAAAAAAGGTTGTAAAGAACATATAACGCACTATATCAACTTAACATCAACGTTACCTCTGAATCATTGTGTTTCTTCTTCAGTCAGAATAAAACCGGCATCCTTCAACTTCTGGAGCAGCTCCTCCGTTAAAAACTCTATTGTTGTCTAGTTTTCGCGCCAGGTGCGGCAGTGACAGTTGGGACCATAGAGGCCTTTATATATATCTATGGTTGGGACTGTCTGCAAAGTGCTACAACCACTGCGCATGTGTGAACTCCCTCATTCAAAAATCAACATTCAATGTTGCCTCCGAGATAAATATATTTTTTACTGTCCAATTCTTATATTGCTATTCATTGTTGATTTCACATAGTGCTCTATAGTTTACTAGTAGGCCCCTATTAATAACAATAGACTTATTGTTCTCTAATCTCCTAGGTAATGAATTTGAGAACTTCATAATTTCCTTGACAGCCCTGAGGTACTAGCCATCCCATCCCCCAACATAATTTTGGTCACAACATGGGTCACACACTGACGTCTTTCTTATTGAACCCCTATATGTTAGAAAAATGGTACAGACATGAACCCTTTCTCACGTTTGTACCCTTTCAACCTAGAAAAAGTACAAATGTGTACCCTATGGATCAACTATGACCCTTTAGGGGTACATCACCAGCAGTTGTACCACAGAGAACATAAATGGACCTCAACCGTACCTTTATTTCTGACAGTGTAGAAGTAACATCTGCGCATAAAACATGTTGGCCCTTGGCTTGGCATGCCTGACCAAATTTGGCCCTTTTGGAAATCTAATTGGGGTACCCTGGACTAGACTGTCACTGTTTTTTGAGAGGGGAATGGAGAGAGAGGGCGGTGGAGAGAACAATAGAAAAGGAAAAGTGAGAATTACAGGACTGGAAGAGGTACAACAATGAAAGAATGGAGTCAGATGGCCGAGCGGTTAGGGAGTCGGGCTATTAATCAGAAGGTTGCCGGTTCAATTCCGGCTGAGAAAAATGACGTGTCCTTGGGCAAGGCACTTCACCCTACTTGCCTCGGGGGGAATGCCCCTGTACTTACTATAAGTCACTCTGGATAAGAGTGTCTGCTAAATGCAGAGCTGCCAACTCTCACGGTTTCGCCGTGTGACACACGCATTTCAACCATCATTTTAAACCAGGGAGCCATCTGGTTCACCTGGTTCTGTCACGTGACCACGTTAATTTAAATTAAATACAGGTAGATGGCACGCCACAGTTAGTCTTTTGTTTTTAATCAGAGCTGGCCGGCGGTGATTAATGTGAAGCGGGTACCCAGCTAACACAGTTACGTTGCCGCAACATCACTCGATGACCAAACATACGTTGCCGGGACGTCGTGGCAACGTTATTTTCCGACGTTGCCAGTCTGTAACCGCGACCTCCTAGCAACGTCATTTCCCGACGTTGCCAGTCCGTAACCGCGACCTCCTAGCAACGTCATTTAGTGACGTTGCCAGTCCGTAACTGCAACGTTAACTAAGTAACCTATATTTCTCAATTCTACTGCTTATATTGGGGCGGTTCATATGCAGACCTCATTTGCCCAAAATGCTACTTGTTCTTGTATAATAGGCTATTTGTTGTAATATGCTTGCTACTATGTTTACATGGTAGCCAACTTTAGGAGGACTATGTTTGTGTGATGTGTAGCCTAACTCAAGCTAATCATAAACAAGGCAGCATTTCCATGTAACATTTTATTTCAAACAAAGTGCCAAACAGTGAATTAAAATCTTCTGCCAGTCCCGCTACAGGTCCTGTCTGTTGGCCCTGACAATGAAGCACAAAATAAGTTAGTGTTCTATCAACATAATTGCACGTGTAAAAAGGGGCTATACAAGTCATAAAAAAATCACATCTAAAATAATATACATCATCAAAAAAATATGTGATTCTAGATTTTTGTCACATAGCCATGTGAAAGGTTGGATATGGAAGCTGCAATCATTACATTTAGTCATTTAGCAGACGCTCTTCTCCAGAGCGACTTACAGTAAGTACAGGGACATTCTCCCCGAAGCAAGTAGGGTGAAGTGTCTTGCCTAAGGACACAACGTCATTTGGCATGGCCGGGAATCATGGCAATCATGATTCATTCACCTGGCTTGTTTTAAATGGGCTGCCGGGGTGTGTTTGAGTGTCTCCTCTATCAGGAGCTCCACAGCTTTCTCTCCCAGTCCCGTCTTCCACTTCATCACAGCGTCTGCAATTAGAAGTCATGAACTTATTGTCAGCACCAATGTGAACGTTGAACGCTGCGTGTAAGCCATAGTTCATGGCATCTCCAAACACTTATCACTCTCTTTCGCAACTCCAGCACCTTAAGGCACTCCTCAAGGTCTTGGAGTTCAGCCTGTGTTTGGGCCACCTGTAGGTCCATCACTGGCACCTCTTCAGTGTGTCTGCCCTGTAGTCGCCTGAATAGGACAGCCTCTAGCTGGTTCTCCTCCAATGTCTCCATCTTCCGGAGCATAACCTGTAATGTGTCTGTCATTAAAGACAAGTAAAACAAGTTTACAAGAGTTAGCATGATTGGCATACACTGTGGTTCTTCTAGATTAGCTGTAACATTGATGCAAATAACAAATGTTACCTTGAATGGTTGTATACAAAGCATATATATTTTTGAGTGTCTTATATTTGCACTTGCCTGGCTGCCAGCTGTTTTCATGGGCCCCCAATGGGTTCACCTCCACCAGACCAGAGTTGACATCTAGGGGTATGGCATCTGGTGATCCAAAAGTTTTAAGTCATGCTTTTGCTTCAAAACATAGCCTTTAGGGTTGCCATGGCTCCTACAATTATTGTCACTGTTATAAACGGTCAGTCATTACTTTACCATCATTTCCCAGGGACACAGTGCTAGGCTGTGTGACGGTGGTAGGATAATCTGTACAGAAATGAAAGTGGAATGTAGTTTATGTACATAGCTTTAGCATATTGATATTTAAGGAGTAGCATTGCACATATATGATCGTTCGAAAGCAGGGCCGCACAGCGTAGCGTCGCACATGTGTGATTCTGAACATTCCAACCGACTATTTTCCGATAGACAAAAACTATATGACAAACGCTATAGTATGGCTTCAAAATTTACAATTAGTAGGCTAACAAGTAACACTAGCAGGTAGTAGCATTGCTACGAGTATTATGCTAGGTTGCTAGGTAACGGAAGCTAATTAAAGCTACCTAGCTGCTGTTTTGGAAAAATAACTGGTGGAAGCGTTGGAAATATTTAGAACTCACGCATCTAAAGGTTAGAACGAATACACTTATCCAAAAACAGATGTCATGTACAAATTGGAAAAATTAGCGACATGATACTTTTATAGACGCCATTGCTGTGCATGCCATGACCGACTGTGATTAAAACGTGATCAGCCACGCTAGCTCCACAGTCTTTGAAAATTCTTGGCTAAATAAACTATTTTGGGACAAGGTTTTCTAACCGTTCTGAACGTTTATTTTCACTGATTCTTTTGTGGGTGATTTGTGAGACGCTAAACTTTGATAACATGTAGGCCTATGCATTTTCAGTATTTCAACATAGGCTAACTTTCTGGAGGGTTTAACCTCAACTGTACTGTACCTAGCGAAATCCTAACGTAAACAACGTGAATCTGATAGCACATAAACAGGCTAAATAGCCTAAATTTCAAACATATACGTAATAGCATGCCCCATCCAATTTCTGAAAATATGTTTATATATTTAAAACAATTTCTGTAAAGAAACTCACCTTTGAAGTAGCTAATTTCCAGTTGAAATCCAATGCGTACGTACAAGACGGTGTTGAACCCCTGCAAAATCTCTTCTGAAACCCCAGTTTCAGCGATGCGTTGAAATGGGCATGCGCAAAGTTGTTGCTCAGGGACAGACTGAGGGGCAGGTTTGCTAAGGAAGAATTGTAATATTCTGTGATGACTTGTCTTTGGAAATGAAACTCTTAAGAGTCGCTTACCTTTTGGTCACATTTAACAATTTTGTATTACAAAATTATTGGAGCACAAATTTGCATTGTGTGTCATACAGCTTTGGTGTGCTATACAAAGAATGTTTGCTTAATCATGTTACACATTACACATTGATTGCTTTTGTACATGTTTATAGTAAAGAATGAAAGACTAAATTATATTCCAAATTCAGTCTCTTATTTATTAAAGCTATGTTTCTGCATATGAGAAAATTCATGACCAATGACATTCTGGGGCTGAGCTGCACATGAATTACATGCATTGTCTACATTTATACGTGCTGGGTGCAACATTTAATATTGTGTGTGATTGAAATTCATGTAGACTATGGCTACATTGCAAAAGTGTCAGAACTGAGAGCAGTCCAGTGTGATCTCTCCATCTCTGGATAAACCACTATATTGCACTCGAGATCCGTTGTCCTGCGACCAGAGCGACTTAACCGCAACTTAACCCATGGTAACTTAATGTATCCAGCCGACCAAGGTACAACGTCACGGCAACGTTGTCCACGGGACCAAAAAATAACGTAACCAGCCGACCAAGGTACGACGTCGCGGCAACGTTGTCCACGGGTCTAAAAATAAGGTAACCAGCCGACCAAGGTACAACGTCGCGGCAACGTTGTCCATGGGACCAACTGGCAACATTCCCTTTATAACGTTGCTACGACGTTGCCACGACGTTGCCAGAAGGTAACGTCGCGGGTTACCAACTGAGCACTTACTGGCAACGTTGCCGCAACGTCATGTGTTAGCTGGGTAAGGACAAGCGTCACCACGTAGTCTATGCTTACCAATGTTTGTACTGCTTTGTATTGATTATGCACTTATTGTCGTTGTAGTGTCCTGTACTAGAAATACATGGTTCCCGTCTGCAGTCTGACCTCAGCACAGACTACAGGTATTAATTGCACCAAAGTTGTAAAGTTGTTGTTGTTGTAATTGCATGTAAAAACCAGTACGTTTTGATGCAGTTTGCTACTTTCAGGGATCATTAGTAGCCACTGTTTTTCCCCACCGTAGATTTTTACGAACTCAACTATTTAAAACCATTCGTTGTTCCTGGGCAACTAGGCCTACTATAGGACAGCAGTTCAGGGCTTGCGGTTTGCCGTTGTGTGCCTTTTTAAAGATCCTGTAAAGTCAATTCCATGATTTGCTTTACATTATGCAGTACATTATATACGTGTGAAATGAGTTCCTGAAAGCATGTGCAAAGCGCTAAAACTTTGTCGCACCGAAATGTGTAGTTAGGCCGTAGAACAGTTTCTCTTCCGTTTTCAGATCAGGTTTTAATGGGCGGGGCCAAAACGTTACCCAGCAACGTAATTTCGACCCATCTACGTCAGATCACTGACTGCTGTACTGTTATTGTAGCCTACATAAGCTAGCTAGCTAGCTAGCTTCAGGATGTCTCCCTCCACCCGCAACTGCATCTTCCCTGGATGCAAAAACTTCAGCTGCGCTGCAACACTATTTAATTTCCCTATTGATGAGGAAAGGAAAAATAGGTGGATTGATGTGTGAAGAGCCACGCTGATGGAATACTTCGGATAAACTCCAACAGCCGCCTCTGCAGTGGATAAGAGAGTCTGCTAAATGACTAAATGCAGTGACCATTTCACGGCGGATAGTTTTAACATGGACCAGAGACAGACGGGGTTCGCGGACACACGGCTTCTCTTGCAGCACGGAGCCGTACCGAGCATCGCCCTCCCGGCCGTTCCTCCTCCTGTCGCACCTGGACAATCCACTGCCTCAAGCAGTTCATCACTCTGTTCTGTGTGCTTGTTATAATTATACTAGATAACTTTTCCAGAGGTATCTCTGCTATGAGTTAGTGCAAACCGCTAAATTGATATTAGGCTACTCGATGTAGAATGAAGGTATTTTGGTGAAATGGTAGCTAATGTGTTATTTTTTCATTCGAATTTGGATGGGTAGTTAATAACACATTATTCTGTGGTGTGGCGAACTTAAAAATCGTTTTCATGTCCACTTTACAGGATCTTTAATTAGGCTACATGTGAAACCACATGTTTTGTGTGTCACTTATTTTGTTGGACGGGCCTTATTCTGTCTTTTCATTTCTTTGCAGTGAGAGTGCCCTCTTTTGGTTTGATTTATTTATGATAGTTTGATTTGACATTTTGTAACAGGCATTGTAACGAAATCGCAGCCTTGGTGCAGCTTGTTGTACTAGTAGCTTGTGTGAGCACCTTACTGTACTGTGAATAAAGTGCATTATTTTGTACGCCGCCTCCTCCCCCATTCATTTAATTAAGATGTAAGACCACGAAAACGAAAAAGCAATGTCCGCTCTGTTTTCTTTTTGATTATGGCATAAAATGTGCAGTCTTGAAGAAGAAAATGCAAATGCAAATAGAATGATTGATTACTAATTTTATTTATGAGTCCAATAATGCAGCCACTTTCTTAAAATGAAAAAGCATTTCTGCAAATGCATTTTAATTTTCAAATTTTACATTTCAAATAGAATTTTGGTATCTATTTGCTGGGGGATATTTTGAAAATTAAATCTCAAATGTCTATTTATTTTTCATTTTAATTAAGTGAAAGATTGAGCACTCTTGAAGAAGAAAATTAAAATGCAAATAGGATGATTGATTGCATTATTTGACTCAAATTAAATTAGTAGTCACATTCTTAAAATGAAAATGCATTTCTGCAAATGCATTTTAATTTTGGTCACGATTTGCTTCCATAAATCCGCTATTATAATAGCAATCCGCCATGGAACAAGCGCGCCTGCTTTTAAAGGGAATGTGAGATGACGTTCTGATTGGTTAATTGGATTGTAAGAGTAGCCTACTTTGTTTTCTGGATTTAAAGTCATACTTGTTGTTGTTTATTGTATTCTTCATAGCACTTTCACAACAAAGACGCAAAGTATGTTGAATCAACAATTCTTATAATTTCATCACTTTCACAAAAGGTTCTTTACTACATAAAATGCTTTAACAGACAATGTATCACTTCAATTTAGAAGCTCATAACTGTGCACTGTATTGAGGGCTGGGGGGCATTGCTCCTTTTCAGTTACTACTTTTATTTCTATCCAACTGAATAATTCTCAGAATCCTTTGCCACTTGATGACCCAAGGATAAATAGAGGGTGACAGACAAGGAAAGAATGGAGAGGAGGGAGAAAGATAAAAAGAGAGCAAGACATTCTAAAGCAATCAAAAATAGATAGTGATCAACGAAATTGAACATCCAGATGAGTGCTTGCGTGGGTGATGTGTCTGAGTGACAGAGAGGGAGGATAAGGGACAAAGACAGAGAGAGAAGGAGAGTGCACCTTGAGGTATTGGATGCACTGGGAAGTTTTTTCAAGAAATGACTCATCACTGCCCCGCATTTCATCAGTTGGACTTGGAAGGATGTCCACATGGTCCCACTTTTCATCAAGAATTGTCCATGGGAAACAGGTGATATTGGAAACTGAGAGCTACTAAACCACTATGGTGCAAGAGAACCAGAGAAATGCATGTGGAAAAAATCTATTTGCTTGACACGGGAAGAAACCCACAGATAGTTTGAGAGAAACCAGAGAAGCAGTTGATAAATGGTGCAATCCAAACAATAGCATTTTTTTGTGTGTGTCTGTATGAAGGGGAGGAGATGACACATGACAAGAAAACAATACAGGTCCATAGGCATATTACAACAGCCAATAAAATTAAATGTGGGAAAGCCATTTGGAAAAAATACATTTTTGTTTAATTGTTTTCTGTATTGAAGAATGAATGGGAACACTTGGTATTAAGTGCTTACAGCTACTTCTCAATTTGATGTTGGGAGAAATATATTCTCTTAAGCCTAGACTGTTTATATAATAAAAGCACCTATGGCCAAATTACAGCAACAAATATTTGTATTACTTTAAATTGAAAGTAAAATGACAAAGTTAGGGGAGGTGTGTCATGTTTCCAATGGGTCTTAAGATTTTAGGTGAAGATTATTTTAGTCCTTGTCTGAGGAATGCCAGGATAACTATGTGACTCATTATTCAGAGCTGCTGCCAGAATCACTTTGGGCTCTTTTTCACTGTAGAGCCTACTAACCCAGATTGTCGGTGGCCTGCAAAAGTTTTCTGAGCAGGCTTTGTCACAACAGTGTGGTCTGTCTGAGTAGTTAGTGTATCTCACATGACTTGTCGGATGGACAAGTAGACAACAATGAAGTCAACAATGAACACTGAAAATTAGCTGGGAGGGTGCTTGGATGCTGGAATGGGGCTCACATATTGGTTCATGCATCCTGTGGTGCTCCAGTGCAGTACATGGTACTGGCTGAGTTAGCTGATCATGATACCCACACCACCCATTGATTTACCGCGTGGTAGCTACGCCACGAGTCAAGAAGCGTCCTGGCCCTCGTCAAACTCCCCGACCAGCATGGCTGGGTCCGCTTCTCCAGAGGGCAAGCGCTCATTTGCAGGTCTCTGCAGCCGAGGCATCTGCTCATGTCACCCATGACGTGGTTGCCTTTGTTCCCGTGGATTCCCAGCCTGACCTTAGAGTAGACGGTCCTGTGGTGATGTTTATCAGGTTAGGTCAACTCTGCATAGGATAAAAGTCTGTTCTGGGAGTGTTACTGTATAACATTTTCAGATTACAATATTTCTGTACTCTTGGTAGAGCCAGATGGAACATATGTGTGGTTGTGGTGGGACCAAAGACTGCTTCTCATAACCTCCCTTGCCTGTAGATTGCTTCATACATACTTGATAAATTATTGTCTTTCTTACTGTAGTTTACACACTTAGGTAGACACACAACATTCGTGGACTAAGAGCTTGGGTAATGAAACAGAAAACACATTTTACGACAAGCTGTACCAAGAATCAAGATTCTTTATCACAGTCTTGAGCTTACACGTCCCTTGTCTCTTTGTAAATTGTCCAACCTGATGAACAGCCAAACACTGTGACATGAATCCCACAATAAGCATGCACATACACAATACATGTGTGATACACACAAGATGTGTACACAACTGTTATAAAAGTAATTATTTTATTTTATTATGGACAAAACAAGCAAAGACTTTTATTGTGATTGGTTGCTGACACAGATAGAATGCCGGGAGATGGGGTATGGGGAAGTGTCTGCACGATTGCGTGCTCACATGTATGCAGGAGCTGTGAAGAGTACAGACACGACTCCCCGTTCTCTTCATTTATTCTCTCCGTACATTCTCTCCTGTATTCACAGGTAACAGTAATCTGCCAGTCAGGCCTCCTGAGCCGAGGTCTGCAACACATGCAGTACATACACACACAATAGTGTTATGTACAGTACATATATACTGTATAGACACATATATTGACAATAGTATTTGTCGAGGCCAGAGAAAGGAAATCATATCACCACTTTGTGCTTGGAGAGGTGACGGAATGTCGTAGCAGGAGCGAAGGGGGAAAGTGATGTCACCGTAAAAAAAGAAGAAGCAAACTCATGAGAGCAGGAGAGAGGAGAAAAACTGATATTGGGTGGTTACTCGGGATATGCAGGAGATCTTGGCTGGTGATTGGTAACAACATGTTGCTGGGGTGCATGACAACTGTAACTGTCTGAAAGACAGTTTGCCACTGGTGGTCTCACTGTACCTGCGTCTGATTCCAACTGTGATTGGGTTTGTTTGAATTCCAGTGTCAAATTAAAAGACAGAAACTATATACAGTGGAAAAGGAATAGATGAGTATCCTCCAAGATAGCGATATTGAAACTCATTTAAACAAATGTCTCTTTTTCCTTTCTTTAACAAATAATTTTCTGACTGTTGCATTGCACTTACCTACGAGTCCAAGTTAGAAATATAGCTGCAAGCAGCAATGAAGGGGCCAAGCAGCATTCGATATGGAAATTCAGTAGCTAAAGCAGCACAGCAAAACTTTTAAGAAAAATTATTCGCTTTTTTAAAATCCCAATATACTTTTCGGCATCGCGGTGGCGCTACCCCTAAACTTTTGATTACCTTCACGGCGTTGCGCAAAAGACGTATACCGAGTTTTGTAACGATAAGCCGACGCGTTTTGTAAATGTCATTTTGAGACTAAATGCGCTGGCTAGATGTAGCAGCGTTATATCTACAAAGCACAATAAATCTGCTTCTTCTTGACTATAAATCCCCTGACAATGAAACGTTATCGTTATCATTATGATTATACTGCCAGACAGCTACTGTGGCGTACCTGGCTTCGCTAAACAGATAATCCGGTATCACGACATGATGACTGTGGCTGGATTCGATCCTACGACCTTAAGTTTCAAAGGAGCCCATCTTATCCCAGTGAGCTATTCTCGCTGCTGGGAAATGCTGTGTTCGGTTACTTTATTAAAAAAATGAAGCCGTTTCTCCCGTGGTGAGCTTTGTCAGATTTGACCCAAGTATAAACAGCTGTAATTCAGTCATATCAAGGTGATTGTGGTAGGAAGATGATTAGATGACATGCTCGCGATGACATTTCCAAAGTTTCGTCTCCATACGGTAAACAGTCGCAGAGACAAGGCCTCACGTCCGCTATGGCGTGCTCTTTGTCAAAATTGTTTGCGTGTAACTCGTGAACGGTTTGACTTATCGATAAAATTGTAAAGATTTTTCATCAGCATGGCCTGAAGATGATCTGTTACGATTTTCATGAAAATCGGAGCAACGGCCTAGGAGGAGTTCGAAAAAGTTGCCATTTCTTAAAATACAAATGACGGAAAAATCTTCAAGACGACAATGACGTCACAGGGTTCAGTCGAATCGTCTGCATCTAAGGAATCCGATGAAACCTCACTTAAGAAAAACGGTCTTACGGTTAAAAAGTTATGGGCGTAAACACACCTCCAACTTTGACCCCTTGGTGGCGCTATAGTGCTTCAGTGGTCAACATGAAACTTAGCGACAATAATCAGGAGACAGTTCCCAATCAGCGTGCCAAAATTCAAAACTTTTCACCAATCGGTTCTATGGGCTGCCATAGACTCCTAGTCCTAAGTATAAATATAAATCTCCTGAGAATGAAACGTTATCGTTACCATTATGACTATACTGCCAGACAGCTACTGTGGCATACTTGGCTTCGCTAAACAGATAATCTGGTATCACGACATGCTTGATGACTGTGGCTGGATTCGATCCCAGGACCTTACGTTTCAAAGGAGTGTGTCTTATATCTCAGAGAGCTATTCTCGCTGCTGGGAAACAGTGTTGGGTTACTTTATAAAAAAGTATAAACAGCTGTAATTCAGTCATATTTTGACATATCAAGGTGATTGTGGTAGAAAGATGATTAGATGACATGCTCGCGATGACATTTCCAAAGTTTCATCTCCATACGGTAAACCGTCGCAGAGACAAGGCCTCACGTCCGTTATGGCGTGCTCTTTGTCAAAATCGTTTGCGTGTAACTCGTGAACGGTTTGACTTATCGCTACCATTTTGATAACTTTTTGTCAGCATGGTCTGAAGATGATCTCTTACAATTTTCATGAAAATCGGAGCAACGGCCTAGGAGGAGTTTGAAAAAGTTGGCATTTCTTAAAATACAAATACAAACCTTCAGTCGAATCGTCTGCGTCTAAGGAATCCGATGAAACCTCACTTAAGAAAAACGGTCTCATGGTTCAAAAGTTATGGGCTTAAACACACCTCCAACTTTGACGCCTTGGTGGCGCTATAGTGCTTCAGGGATCGACATGAAACTTGGTGACAATAATCAGGAGACCGTTCCAAATCAGTGTGCCAAATTTCAAAACTTCGCACCAATCGCTATGCATAATAATAATAATAATAAAACTAACAAAAACAATAGGTGCCACAGCAGCTTCGCTGCTGCTTGGCCCCTAATTAGAGACAGCAATGCAGATTTTCAATGAGCTCTTCTTCCTGTTGTTCGAATAGTGCAATATCATCATAAGGGTCAGAATTCTGACTATAAACTATACTACACAATAGTCTTGACTCCTTCCTCCGCTTCTTCCCGTCTGCAGTCCCCTCATTCATCTCACCCATCCCTTATTCACCCCTACATTAGTATTCCAGGTGTCCTTTACCAGTGCCTGGCTGCGGATGATATTATGTATGTTTTTTTACACAGCTTGCTTGGCTGCTTTTCCAGCATTGTAGCTCCCTAGGGTCCTGTACAGAAAGGAAATCAAACACTGTTGTTGGTTGAGGGTAACAGAAATTGCCTGAATAGAGCAAAAACATGCATTTAACTAAACTCCTTTAAGCCAATGGGTTTGTTTGCTATGTTTTGTCTGAATTCATAGGGTTGCTATTGATTTATGGAGGCTATTGTAATTAGTTTTTCTCTAGTCCACTCACTGTTTTGTATAGTATATTGTCCAGCTGTGCAGTAGTATGAATGCAGTTCTTTCTACAGAGTACATTTTGAGTTAAATCCATAGAAACATGGAATGTAGATGTTTAAAATATGTATTGAATTTGAGTTATTCTCTGTTTTTTCCACATATTATGTTTGTATCACGGAGCCCCAGACGGCAGCCACATCAGTGGGTTTTCCCAAAGCTTTAGTAAAGATGTTAACAATAGACTAAACAGAGTCAGTCATCCATTGTAGTGCTGACTGTGAGATTGCAGCAACAGCAGGTCATTATACTGAGATAATGGTCCTCATAGACAGGCTGCCTAAACATTTTACACAGGCCTGCTTTCAATCCTGAGTAATATCTTAGGTGTAGAGAAAGGTGTAGAGAAAATTATTTCGGTGAGGTCTTCATCGATTTATAGTAAAAGGAGCCATGACAGAAATTATACTTGATTGAGGCCTGCAGTTTCTATGAGGATTAAAGGGGTATTTAACAAGTTATTTAGCTAGATTTTGAAACTGTACTTATATGTATTAATAAATTATTCTGACAGTACAGAAGAAACTGTCTGATTATTTGGACATCCCGGGACAAGAAAGAGGATATGTTTCTTTAAAGTCTATTTGCCGGTCTTTAGACACAAAATTATTCACTTGTTCAAATAAACAGAACAGGTCTGAGTCCCTCTACATGGATAGGAAGTGATGTCACGGTGCTCCCTGGTGATTAATTACTGTGGAAATATCCCTGCTTTTAGTTTAACTTCTTTAATGTGTATAAACTGAAATAATGGCAGTGTGTTAACTTTTTAAATATTACATAGTTTTTATATTAGACAACCCCTCTTTTGATACAACCTTTAGAGCCTGGGAGTTAGAGTAATGCTCTTAATACTGTCAAATTGTAAAGTCATCAAGCTAAAGTAGTTCCCCATCCCCTGTTTTTTCAACATTCTTTTCATAGCTGATGTCTGTTATGTATTATAATAATTGTGCAACATATCCACCCAAAGCAGGTAATCTATAATGGTTACTAAACATCTAGGGAATGAACTGCCTCCTAAAACTGCCTCTCTTGTTAAGGTTCTGTGGGCCTGTGCACTGTGAATTTTAATCTAAATTTGAGCTAGTGCCTCCAGATCTCTAATAAAGCCCTCTTGTTAGCAGAAAAAGTTGCATGTGCAGTCTTGTGCAGTTAAAGCAGCCATGTAGAGTAGTTCTCAGTCTCAATAAATCGGCAAAATTAAGGTCACTTGAGCAGTTAATGACAGCTCAATTTCAATTCAATCATGCAATTCAGTTCCCCTTTAAAAACCACAAAATCTTCAGTATGCACTTAGGTAATTTTTAGTCACTTATTGCAAAGAGACTGTAACACTTTTGAGACTATTGCTGTTCAAACGTGTACTTTACGTTAAGAAATACTGAATTGTTTGAGAGTTCAGAGACAATTGTTGGACAAATGGCCAAGGAGCACGATAATTTTTAGGAGGGTCTGGCATTGGTGGAGTTTTACCAAATCCTTAACAAATCATTTTACAAGTTTGCAGGTCGGAGCTAGCTAGCTAGCATAGCTTCGACCGCAACTACGGCATAGTTTCCATTCAAGACAAATGAATGTCCGATAGCTAGCAAGCAGACAATTCCGTAGTTGTGTTCCAGAGCTAGCAAAGGCTTGTTAACTATAGAAACACTATAGAGCTATATTTTCAACAATAATATACAGTAGTGTAATATAATTCGATTTTATTGTTTATTATTCACTCAATGTTAACGTATACCAGGGGCGTCGTTAGACTCTTTTTACTGGGGCACATGCCTCAGTATAAATCTGATGTGCCCCAGTATAAATCTGATGTTCCCCAGTAAAATCTAAAGTTTGAGTTTTAACAATTTACTTTATTAGTCAGTGCATTTATTTAGATTGATAATCCCAGAAAAAATAAATGCAGTATCCGAATCAACGCTTGTAAAATCAAAGCAGTTTAACCAAAAACACAAACCGATACCCGCAGAATTCCATGTCAGCGCGCTCTTCTGTGTGCCAAATAGCCAGTGCAGCACGCACACAGAAGTTCAGGTGTCGGACTCTGCACACAAGTCAGAATTGAGGTAGGCTACGAAAACATTACAAAACTAAAGAAAGTTTCTAAATGATAGGCCTACCGATCATCGTATTTTGACTAAAACATAAAAACAATATTACATGAAGCTCAAAGAACAGTATTTGCGCTCAAATGATAGCAAAGAAAATGTGCGCGCACGCATTAACTATTGATGTACCTGCCAAAGCTGATATCAAACTTGCGTCCCTGAACTGTTGATAGTGGGTTAAGCAAGGGTTTCTATAGCCTAGTAGTGCATTGTGCGCAGCAAGCTTGAAAGAAAAAAAAGGGATATGAATAGGGGCCTGTGCCCCAGTAGAGCTTTATGTCTAACAACGCCTCTGACGTATACCTTACAGGGGTAGCCTGCCAAAAAGCCAATCATTAAATCTCTTCTCAGTTTCGCTTCGACGCTCACCTGACCACTGTTAGTTGACAGGCTGGTACACATTGTGATCAGCGCGCTCCTGCCAATCAGGAGTAGGGTTGGGTATTGTTTGGATTTATACGATTCCGATGCCGAACCGGTACTTTCGATTCCGATACCTAAACGATTCCTAAACTGATTCTTGAAAAAATGAAGAATGAAAGTAGGCTAATCAAAGCTCTTTTATATATATTTTTTTAAGATCCTGTAAAGTGGAATTAAAAACGAGTTTTAATTCACCACACCACAGACGAATGTGTTATTAACTACCCATCCAAATTCGAATGAAAAAAACCACAGACAAGTATGTTAAATTAGGCTTTGAAATCAGTGAGAAAATCAGCAGCCTTCTCTGCTTGAGACTGTGGGGGCGTGTCGCCTGAAGGAGGGGGAGCAGGGGGGAGGAAGGAGGAGACATCTCAGAGTTGTCTTTGGTACTGGAAGTTAGAACCAACCTCTCTCTCTCTCTGGGCCCTGAACCGCCGCCTCTATCAAGTACCTACGACCCAGATAATGGATGCTACGTCAAGCCGAACAAAACAGTATAGAATTAGAATGTATTTGTTCAATGAGTGAAGATACAGATGCATATAAATGAAGCTTGTTCCCCTGAGCTGTAAAAATGGAAACCAGAGACAGCAGACAGTGAGCTCTCCAACTACTTCTAGCACATTAGCTACCATTTCACCAAAACACCATCATTCTACACCGAGTAGCCTAATATCAAGTTAGAGGTTTGCACT
This sequence comes from Thaleichthys pacificus, assembly GCA_023658055.1. Lineage (NCBI taxonomy): Eukaryota > Metazoa > Chordata > Actinopteri > Osmeriformes > Osmeridae > Thaleichthys > Thaleichthys pacificus. The sequence goes on from CM042865.1 coordinate 4,923,515, forward strand.
AACTCATAGCAGAGATACCTCTGGAAAAGTTATCTAGTATAATTATAACAAGCACACAGAACTGAGTGATGAACTGCTGGCGGCGGTGGACAGCAGGAGGAGCCATTAAGTTATCTGATGTAGATGGGTCAAAATGACGTAGAAAGGTCATTTTTTGGCTCCGCCCATTAAAACCTGATCTGAAAACGGAAGAGAAACTGTTCTACGGTCTAACTCCACATTTCAGTGCGACAAAGTTTTCACGCTTTGCACATGCTTTCAGAAACTCATTTCACACATATATAATGTTCTTAGAAGCAAAACATGGAATTTGCTTTACAGGATCTTTAATGGAAAGTCATTTAAATGTAATAATATATTAACGTTTTGAAGTAGCCGACTTAAATATATAATAAGTAAACCTAAGTCACCTAACACACAACTACAATAATTTAACAATAAATAACAGTTACACTATTAACAAGTAACAACAAAATAAATGTTGAGTTGGTATGCTAACTAAACCAGATTCAAACTTCAGCAGTTCTTTTGGAGAAAAATGACCATATTTGCCTTCTCTGGCAAGATACGATACCTCTCCTGACTTATGGCATGTCCTGCACAGGAGAAAACTCGCTCAGATAGTCAGGGCCGGCCCTAGCACATTTGGCGCTCTAGGCGAGCTTCACTCGTGGCGAGCTTCACTCGTGGCGAGCTTCACTCGTGGCGAGCTTCACTCGTGGCGAGCTTCACTCGTGGCGAGCTTCACTCGTGGCGAGCTTCACTCGTGGCGAGCTTCACTCGTGGCGAGCTTCACTCGTGGCGCCGACGTTGTAAACATTAGGAGCTTTGCCCCAACCTAGGACGTATGGTTTTGATGTAATGCAAGATAGGGACTTCTACAGTTAATGCGAGCGCGTATAGCCATTATTTGACCGCAAAATAGTTTTTTGAGCTTTATGTAACATAAACAGACGTTTTTCAATTGGTAAAACCTTGTCTAGCGATGCCATCATTCCGGAACCTGCTCCCATCCATCCTCCCTGACGCGTATCGTTACGGTAGGGCCGCCCGTCCCAGCTATCGGTAGCCGATCTGGGAAAACCTTTTGGAAAAGACGGGCTATGGACCCAACCAACTCTATTTGGGAGGGGAGAACTACCTCACATGGTACAACCCATGCAGAGGCTGAGGTGTCAGAATGCGGAATGTGTGTAGTCTACTTTAAAGGTGACATGACATGAAAACTTCACTTTAGGAGGTTATTTAACATTAATATGAGTTCCCCTAGCCTGCCTTTGGTCCCCCAGTGGCTAGAATTTTCGATAGGTGTAAACCAAGCCCTGGGTGTTCTTCTCCGCCTTTGAGAAAATGAAGGCTCAATTTCTCTGTTTGAAAATCTCCTCCTTGTGACGTCACAAGGATGAAGGTTACCTCCCCTCTCTCTGCTTTGCCCGACCAGAGAATCTGGCCCGCCCATAAGAAACTGAGCTACGACCATGCAAGCGTTTTTATCCTCGAGAGACATCATGGCTTGCAAACGTAGAAGCATTACATTTGCTCAGTTTGGATTGTACAAAGGAAAGCAAAAGTCTTTTTACAGTTATTCCTTCATCCGAGCCTCTGAAGATCCAGTGTCTTCATTTTATTTTCTCTGGAAATGCGCCGACACAACTTCCCAAAGTTTTGTATGTTTGCGACAAACATTTCAGCCACTACTGGTCTTGCTGAAATTAAATTCTGGATCAGTACTAACTCTCTTAAGTCCAGCTACAAACATCGGACAAGTAAGTTAACTAACACTATATCATTTTGTTGGTTTACTGTATATGGTTCCTAGCTTGCTACCCTTAGAATGTGGCTGTAGTTAGCTCTGCAGCTAAAAGCTGAGTTACTGTCGCTAATGTAAAGGTAGATAGCTAGTATGTGTGTGAATACACACGCTGTAATGCGAGTGTTGTACCCTTCTTTGTTATTTGGATATTGGATATTTGGACTGTTCTGCTATTGGTGTTATGGCGCGCGTGATATCCGCCTTTCCCCTCATTAAAATGACTGTGTGCACCTCTGCAAACCAGGGTGATCAGATGAGAATGGGCAAATTCAAGGGATCTTACAGCAACTGGCGCTACGAGCCATTGCGATACATCCATTGTAAACATTAGAGCATGGTGCCGCCTCTCTCCTCCTCATTAGCATTTAAAGCTACAGACACAAAAACAGCGCGTCTTGAGGAAAGCTCATTGTGGGACTGCTCGTAGTGGCTGTAATTATGCACCAAGGCTGAATTTCGGGAAAGAGACTTCAGATACAGTATTAGGGGACCACTAAGGCCTATATAAAAGCATCCAAAAACAGCATGTCATGTGACCTTTAAGAGAAGATAGACTAACGTGACAAATGTCAAGAGCAAAAAAATCCTCGACCGGCCCGAAAGTGAAGCAGCCCACCGGGAACTCTCCCGATTCTCCCGATTACCCACCACATTTTTTTGCGCCCCCCTCTGAGTGGCGCCCTAGGCGACCGCCTATACCACCTGTAGGAAAGACAGCCCCTGCAGATAGTGTCGAAGAGGCCTCTACACACAGGTATGAGTTTGAAAGGGCAGACAAATTGGGGAGGCTGTCCCGGGACCAGGGACTGATGTCTGCAAGCTGTCGAACACTGTGCATCCCTCTGCTTTAAGAAGTATTCCGTGTGCCGCCGCATGTTTCAATAAATTTGACGCGTTTCCCCCTTTGCACATAATCGTTTTGAAACATTTGTTGCATTTTGCGATGTCGGAATCCTTGGCTGTGAAATACAGCCACATTTTCAACATAACGTGAGGTTGTATTTATTTTTTAACGGGCGAACATTTCGGACACGAATTTCACACTCAGTGTGCAAGGGCCTGACCTTGAGAGAGCGGCGGGGCGGGATGGACTGGGAGTAAAAATAGGCAACATTTTGGGCCTTTATTTGAGCGCAAAATAGATTTTGGAGCTTTATGTAAAATTAAACATAACCGTTTTTTAATTGGTAAAACCTTGTCTAGTGAAGGTGATGTCTTTTGGTCTCTTAATTTTTCAGCCCCACCCTTACGTTTCTTAGCCTGGTTTTCCATCGTTATTCTTCTCCCGGTGCTCCCGATGGCCGCTAATGCGGACTGGCGGATAGTTCACGTGGCCATGGTCCCTACCAGTCCCACCCTAAATGTACGCCTATGTACAGCTGATGCTTGATATGACCCCAAGAGGTAGGCTCAACATGGTGTACATTCCGGGTACTTAAGTCAGAGGGTAAAGAGGTTAAGAATTGCATTTAGTGAAGACTCACATCATCTCTTTACTAACTCCATCAACATGCTCTGAAATTCTTACCTACAAGAGATGCCACATTTACCCACAGACTCTCCAGCTGGTGTTGCTGAGTGAACACATGGATGTCCCTTTCCACCACCAGTTTTACATTGATGTTAGGGCAACATTCAGCAGCTGTCTTGGCGAAAGACTGCATTGTTGACTATAACCTTCCGAATTAACACTGCTGAACTGACACACCTATTAACTGTTCCACCCACTCCATCAACAGCTTCCCTTTTAAAAATTAAACAACATTAAATGAAGATCAGTTAAAAACTGAATCTGAACACCCCTGAATGTTAGAACACCATGTTTAATCTTTTAATACCAAACAGTCCATTATGACGCAAAAATATTTTAATACAACTTCATACCTTCAGGCTTGGAAACATGTCCCTAAAGGTTGTGGACATGAAGAACCAAATTCAGAACCAAATTCAGTGATGCTGCTCCATCACTGAAGATGTGCAGATCCTTCATGTTTGGATTTGTTTCCATCAGGTCCTCCACCACCTTTGACAGGAATGTAGCCACAGCCTTCTTTCCATGCTCCAGTGTATCACTGACAATAGCATAGGATTGCACCTCTGCTCTGCTCCATCCAACAGCAGTGAAAAGTGTAACTTGGCTGCTGGTCCAATGGGCTGCCTGGATTTCATCTTGATATGCAGTGGTGTAATTTTCTGCTAAATCAATCTGCAACACTGCAACAGCTTCACTTGTGCCTTTCCTCTTCTCTTGGAAAATTATTTTTATAAAGCAGTGCTTCAGGAATGTAGTGGCTGATACCAGCAGTGATGAAAGCACATCCCCCAACACTGCACTCTTCATTATCTTCACCTGAAACCCTGAGATTCAGATTTCCATGAATGCCACTCTGTTTGGATGTTCTTGTCTTCATCTGGGATGTTGCTAATGATGTTCTGAAGGACAACTGCATCACAACATGTCTTGCATCTATTTAACACGGTATCCCAACACACCCTCAACCTGTGGAAGTGCTGGCTTGTCTTAGATAACATCTAAGAGGCCTCCATTCATTTTCGGAGGTTCGGAGGCACCGGTTTTTACACCTATCATGTGCGTTTTGCCATGTGTGAACTGGCATTGTATTTTTTTTTGCTTCCCTCTGGAAGATTTGTGTCAAACATAAGTGTGGGGATCCCCTCCCCCCTTCTTCCCCTCTGTGAAGCACATTGTGTTGCCTCCTGGTATGAAATGTTCTATATATAAATAAAGTTTGATTGATTAAAAAAACATGTTCTGGGGCACCCTGGATAACAAGATCTACAGCTGGATTTTTGCCGCTTGCGTCACCCTGCTCCCTGTGGCGTTCCCTCTCACCCCTCTATGGAATGTCAGAACGCACCCCCTCTTCCATCACCCGATCACCCACAATTAAGTAGTGGAAAGGCACAGCATTAACACAAAACCATGTTCAGACAATCCATTTGATTAATATCTCATTAACCATTCTAGACCCTGTATTGTATTTTATTTGACCAAACAAGACAAAACATGGAAACATTTCCTCATGGTGAAATACATCTTTAAAGTCATGAACTCAAGGTCTACTACAGTCTCATATTCACTGACACACTCAATCTGGTCTCCACTGAAAAATGAAACACCATCACAACTCACAACCCGTTTCCACAAATACCACTCCTAGATGACTAGTCCTTACAGATTACACTTAGACCCCTCTTAACCCCTCCCCAACCCACGCCCCTCTTTCACACCCCTTAAAAATGATCTTGGCCTCTTTGATTTATGACATTAGTTACCTCATAGGCCCCTGTCAGCTCTCTCAGTTGCCAGTTGCAGTGTCTAATGGAAAATCTGTGCTCCTTGCCAGGGCCAAATGTGTTTTGGCCAGGTCTGTGATCAGTGGAGATAAAGTTTGGGGGGGGGGGGGGGGGGGGTGGAGGGGGGCATTAGGTTGAACCTTACAGTACAGTTGGGATATTAGTGAGAAAGGAGGTGCAATTTGTGTTTTTTTCTTTCTTTTATTCAAAATGTATACAGCAATAATTAATGTCAGGAATCCCTTGATGCTCAGCTGTTCTTACGTCGTGAATTTGTTGTGTGGTGGAGACCAGAACACATTATATAATTAAGCATTCAGTGGCCTGGGTATGTTTTTTACTGTAGGTACAGTGAGGGAAAAATTATTTGATCCCCTGCTGATTTTGTACGTTTGCCCACTGACAAAGAAATGATCAGTCTATAATTTTAATGGTAGGTTTATTTGAACAGTGAGAGACGGAATAACAACAACAAATTTCCAGAAAAACGCATGTCAAAATGTTTATAAATTGATTAGCATTTTAATGAGTGAAATACTTACTTTACCCCCTCTCAATCAGAAAGATTTCTGGCTCCCAGGTGTCTTTTATACAGGTCACGAGACCTGTATAAAATACACCTGTCCACAGAAGCAATCAATCAATCAGATTCCAAACTCTCCACCATGGCCAAGACCAAAGAGCTGTCTAAGGATTTAGATTTAGATTTAGTCATTTAGCAGACGCTCTTATCCAGAGCGACTTACAGTAAGTACAGGGACATTCCCCCCCGAGGCAAGTAGGGTGAAGTGCCTTGCCCAAGGACACAACGTCATTTGGCACAGCCGGGAATCGAACTGGCAACCTTCAGATTACTAGCCCGACTCCCTCACCGCTCAGCCACCTGACATTAAGGATCCAAGCCATCCTGATACTAAGGATGTCAGGGACAAGATTGTAGACCTACACAAGGCTGGAATGGGCTACAAGACCATCGCCAAGCAGCTTGGTGAGAAGGTGACAACAGTTGGTGCGATTATTCGCAAATGGAAGAAACACAAAAGAACTGTCAATCTCCCTTGGTCTGGGGCTCCATGCAAGATCTCACCTCGTGGAGTTGCAATGGTCATGAGAACGGTAAGGAATCAGCGCAGAACTACACGGGAGGATTTTGTCAATGATCTCAAGGCAGCTGGGACCATGTTCTAAAAAAAGTCATGTTTTCAAAAGGGGTCAAATACTTATTTCACTCATTAAAATGCAAATCAATTTATAACAATTTTGACATGCTTTTTTCTGGATTTTATTGTTGTTATTCTGTCTCTCTGTTCAAATAAACCTATCATTAAAATGATAGACTGATAATTTCTTGTCAGTGGGCTAACTTACAAAATCAGCAGGGGATCAAATAATTGTTTACCCTCACTGTACATGACCACTGTAGATAGTTGAAGTTTACCTGTTGCTTCTACAGTCATAGCATTAGAAAAACGGTCCTACCATCATCAAATCTGAAAAACACAAACCACAAACCCCATTAAATGTACTATTATTGTATATTATTACTACTATACATTTCCTCTTATGAAATGTTTCTCTTGTGGAATAATCTCAATTCATGGTTATGATAACGTTGGTCCGTTCTTTATCATAAATTAAATTTTGATGTAGGCTACTGTGACGGGTCTGTAAGAGCCGTAGCCACGCTCCGTCTGACAAGGTAGTTCGCCACTCACGGGATTCGAACACTCGGCCTCCGACTTGCCAAGCGCGACCACTGCCAACTACGCCAAAGAAAAGCTAGCTCTTCTTTGACGCGGGTGGCCTCTTACATACCTGAGGAGTGAGTTTCACGGTTCTCACTCCATTACACTCACCGCTCTGAAACTCACTCTGGCGGTTAGCTGACGCTAGCCTAGTGAATCCGGGTCACGGCACCAATGTGACGGGTCTGTAAGAGCCGTAGCCACGCTCCGTCTGACAAGGTAGTTCGCCACTCACGGTATTCGAATGCTCGGCCTCCGACTTGCCAAGCGCGACCACTACCAACTACACCAAAGAAAAGCTAGCTCTTCTTTGATGCGGGTGGCCTCTTGCATACCTGAGGAGTGAGTGTAGCCGAGCGCATTTTCTCAAGAGCAACTGCACGGGTTCTAATGACGACGCAGCTATTTCATGATTGGCCAGACTCACACACGACAATTTCGACGTGTTTTGTATTTATTCTGACACCTTCAGTTTCGCCAATGCTCAAATCCGGACCAAACAGTACAATTGAATTAAAGATCCTGTAAAGCAAATTCCATGATTTGCTTAGAAATGAGCGCAATCCTTTTTGGTGCCACGATATATTGCAACTGATTATTTTTATAATAAAAAATTATGATTATAATACATTTTTACATAAAAACTAATGTCACCAACATTTTAGTCGATCCCGCTGCCTCTGTCATCTTGTCTGCTTTCTGTGTCAAAAGCATAGGCGGGACTAGTGTCTCCACACACACACAAAGAGTGGACACCGACAGGTGAAGAGAAGGCGTGAACACACTGTGTTATAAAAGTGTTCTGTTTCGTGACATCTACAGCTAGTTAGGAAGAACAAGTAAAAATTGACTTGGTTTCAAAGCCACAATCTTCAGCTCTGGTGTGGGAACATTTAGTCTTTAAGCCGAATGAGATGAGAGCCAATTAACGTGAACTAGCCGGTATGTCGACTTTGTTTGAAAACAGTGGAAACGAAAAGAGGCAACTAACCTAACATCTCACCTAAAACATAACTATCCCACCCAGTTGTTCAACCTGTGACAACAACTGCAGCTAGAGCTGGAAAGGGGTCTTCCATACAGTTATCTGTTACAGATGCCTTTTCCCGACAGTGCAAATATAAACGTGACAGCGCGAAATGGCGCACACTCACGGATAGCGTAACTCGCTATATAGCCAAAGAGATGCAGCCATTAAACACGGTCGAAAAACCAGCATTTACAAATATGCTGCAAACTTTTGACAAAACTCTCACACCACACCTGGTATATCTCACCATGAAAAGGCAACACCAACCAAGTAGCCCTGTTAACGTTGTAAACAATAACGGAGGTTCACGGAGTGAAGCGACATAGACTCGCGAACAGGCGTGAAAACTCGCCTGGGGGGGGGGGGGTCATTATATAATCAGTGGCATAAAATGGTCTGAAAATTACAATAATATCATTTATCGCAATTAATTTTGGTGCAATATATCGCACAACAAAAAGTTGTTATCGTGACAGCCCTAGATTTGCTTCTCAGTACATATACGTGTGAAATGAGTTCCTGAAAGCATGTTCAAAGTGCGAAAACTTGTCACACTGAAATGTGGAGTTAGACCGTTGAACAGTTTCTCTTCCGTTTTCAGCTCAGGTTTTGTATAGGCGGAGCCAAAACCAGACCAATCTACGTCACAGCGACCTATCTACGTCAGATCACAGACGGTCTGTTACTCAGCTGGTATGATGCAAAAACAAAGTAGGCTAATTAATACATAAAACACTGAGACTTCAGGTAGGTCTGTTCTGATATCTGCAATTGATTTAGCTAGTGTTGCTGTTGTTGCTAAATTCTATAAATTCGAGGGGGCGGAGATTCAGCTCCTTCAGGCGACACGCCCCTCCAGTCTCAAGCAGAGAAAAGACTGCTGATTTTCTCACAATTTCAAAACTTAACATAGACTTGTCGTGTTTTTTTTTTCGAATTTGGATGGATAGTTAACAACAAATTATTCTGTGGTGTGATGAACTTAAAACTCATTTTCAATTCCAGTTTACAGGATCTTTAAATATTTGCCTTTATTGACAGACTGCGATAGCTTGAAGAAAGTGTTTTAGTCCGTGTTAAGATAATTTCTCAAGTAATGCACAGAGTCGTTGGATTCAAAGAAAGTACAATAGTTTAATGCTTGCCAGCAAGGAGACAAAGTCTGATCGCAATACAAAGTTTGTCTAGCTCCCCAGTCTTCAGGTAAGACCATTTATTGGTGAGAAGTCCCCTCCTCAACATATCAGCTGTCAATCTGATTGATCCCAGAGACTTACAGAGTTCTCTGACCCTAGGCTTGACCATATGATTCACTCAACACAGATAAGGTTTAAACACATTTATTGCACCTCTAGTATGATAATGGTCAGCCTAGGTCAGTTTGTTTACGTAAGCCTAGTGTCATCTATAGGTCATGTGGGGAGAGGGTTCTCTGCTGACAAAGGAATGCTAGCACCAGTATTTTCAGAATATAACCTTACATTGTAAATTTCTCCGACAGTCCGCCTCTTCACTAACGGAAAAACCAAGTTTAGTTGAGTTCTGGTTGTATTATCAATCTGCAGATTGGAGAAAGAGTTTATCATAGCCCAATATATTGGGCTATGCTAAACTCCAGTGCACTAAAATTACTCATTTCAGTGCACTGGTTCGTGCAAGTTCTAATGCGAAAACAATTACATTTAAATGTAAACAATAAAGTAAGCAAACAGCCCTTGATCGGATATGACGTCAACGTAGCAAACCATGAGAAGCAAGAAGTGCGTTCGACATTGACTGCAACTGCATGAAACGACCGGCGAGAGTAGCCGCTTGCAGTCGGGGAGGAGTTAGAAACGGCTCTGTGAAGTCGGACATTCCAGCTTCTCGTGGTTCGCTGCGTTGACATCAGTCATGGTAGCCTGGTCCTAACCAGACTCTCGTACATTTCATTTGTACAGAGTCTGGCCTCGCTCCATTGACAAGTGTTGACTTCCTTGTAGGCGGGTACTCTGTTGAAGTTTAAAACTATTGGATCTGCCCAGACCAGAGCCACTCTGATCTGCCATAACCAATCGCTAGAGTTCGCCTTAGCCAATGCCTTCACCACTACTGTAACAGAGCTAGCTGCCGTAGCTGGAAAATCAAACTTTTCCCGAACCCTGTGGGGAGGAGGGCCACAACATCATGGCCACCAACAAAACTCAGCAAGGATTGTTCTTGCTCCAGCTTTAACTGTATGGATATTCGGCAGCCGACCGAATAGCTTCGCTTGCATCTTTCTCTGCCGCCATTACTGAACTACAACACAAACTAGCACACGACACCAACGTCATCGTTCTCAGCCACTCCCTCTGTTCGCTTATTGGACAGGTAGAAAATCAACCTGCAGAATCTGACTTACGGACCTCATGGCCAGACCTATGTACAGAAGCAAATAAATTTGAGCGGAAGTACGTAGGACGGCAGAGCCAGGCTACAGTCATGGCCGATCAAGTGCTGTTTGCTTACTTTACTTTATTTATAATTAAATACATTTCCGTTAGTGAAGAGGTGGACTAAAACCCTTTCTTCAACACATTTTTTATTCAATTAAACTGTTTTTGTCCGGATTTGAGCATTGGCGAAACTGATGGTGTCAGAATAATTACAAAACACGCGTCAAAGTTGTGTGAGTCTGGACAATCTGGCCAATCATGAAATAGCTGTGTCGTCATTAGAACCCGTGCAGTTTCTCTTGAGAAAATGCGCTCGGCTACCATAGACTTATATTAATAGACACAGCTAGATTTTTCTTCCAAGTTGGCGTCCCCATAGCCTGGCTCTGCCCTCCTACGTACTTCCGCTCAAATTTGATTTTGCTTCTGTACTAGGTCTGGCCATGAGGTAAGTACAGGGTTTCTGCAGGTTTCATTAAGTCAAATTTCAGACCTTTTTAAGACTTTTTAAGACCATAAAGATCGAAATTTAAGACCTACACAAAGCATTACCAAAATTCAAATCAAAGAAATTCTGAAAAAAACATTTTATTTAAATGAATTCAATCATTGAAAAAGCATTAATTTTACACAGGTTAATCACATTAGTAACCTTCCACACCCAACAACGTGCCAAATCCCCAAAACCTTACCCCCAAAATGAAAATAGGGTAAAACAAACTTGCCCTCAAATAGAGAGAGAAAGTGTGTGAGTGAGCGTGTGACTCCAGCGCCTTCACACCCAATTGAATATTTGGCAAAGTTTGCAGCGAGCCTCGTACCTGGAGCTGGGTACCGCTTGTAACCAACGGCAGAAATCGCTGTGATCTAGCCATGTCTCGTTGAAAGTACACTTTCCCATTTTCCACACGTAGCCGAACTTTAACAAACTGTGAGGAGACGCAGACGTATTTCGCGGGCAGGTATTGCATTCATCACAGGATTTGTAGTTTTATCATCGCATAGGTAACAACACCAAGAACCCACAGAAAGAACTACAACACACCGAACCAACGTTCTGAGGGCAGCGTTCTGCTGGTTTTGTAGCAACGACTCTAGAGCTCCGCTCTGTAGGCTACTTTTTTGCTACTTTATTATAACTTTCTGCGGCCAGCGTTTCTGGAAATTAACGAGGGTAAAAACTTTTTTTAGACCTGACTAGATTAAATTTAAGACCTCGGATGAAAATCAAGCCGTTTTTTATGACTTTTTAAGACCCCGCGGAAACCCTGTAAGTAAGTCAGATGTCTCCGGTTAATATTCTACCGGCCAATCAGCGAACAGAGGGAGTGGCTGTCGTGCGCTAATTTGTGTTGTAGTTCCGTAATGGCGGCGGAGAAAGATGCGAGCGAAGCCATTCGGTCCGTTGTGGCAACGCTGCCGAATATCCATAAGCTAAAGCCAGAGAAAGAACAAGTTTTGCTGAGTTTTGTTGGTGGCCATGATGTTGTGGCCCTCCTCCCCATGGGGTTCGGGAATAGTTTGATTTTCCAGCTACGGCAGCTAGCTCTGTTACAGTAGTGGTGAAGGAATTGGCTAAGGCGAACGCTAGCGATTGGTTATGGCAGATCAGAGTGGCTCTGGGCAGATCCAATAGTTTTAAACTTCAACAGAGTACCTGCCTACAAGGAAGTCGAGGCCAGACTCTCTGTACAAATGAAATGTACGAGAGTCTGGTTAGGACCAGGCTAACGCTAACTGAAGTGGTTCAGGGGGTACGCGGGGAGAACTTTTGATTTGCGTTTTCAAAGTAAAAAAAAATAATAATAATTCAAACTGAGCAATAAATAGACATGAAATCTTAAATAGTCTGAATAGCCAAGTCGCATTGCCAAAAATGTATACCCATATTCAGCAAAATAATTACACTGCAAAAAACAGCTACAGGTAGTGACGTATAGTCAAAACAGGCACAATGGTTAGCTCCCTCATCAGAATTTCACTAGCTGATGACCTGTGTAGGAAAGCAGGAGCTCGTTCCGATTGCTGCACGAACATGGACAAGTGGTTAAAAAGAGTTAATCCCCCGTCCAGAGAGACACCATCAGCTTCTACCAGTAGGCCTACAATCGAGGATTAACCTGCCGGTGATAGCAATTTAGAACTTGCTCTTATGAGTTCTTGGATCAGGGTGCAAGCAGCAGTACATTTGTTGCTAGCCAAGCTACTAGCATGGCCACTGACAGTGGCTGCGTTGCCCGAAAGCGTCGTAAGTATGGAGTCAAATTAGGGTCAATAATAATTTGCAGTCGCAGAAAAAGATTTGCAGTCGCAGAAAACAATTAGCAAAACGATTTGCAGGAGTGTTTTCTGCTCCTGCAAATCTTGTTCTGCGACTGCAAATTATTATTGAGTAAGTACAGGGACATTCCCCCCGAGGCAAGTAGGGTGAAGTGCCTTGCCCAAGGACACAACGTCAGTTGGCACGGCCGGGAATCGAACTGGCAACCTTCAGATTACTAGCCCGCTTCCCTAACCGCTCAGCCACCTGACTCCCTTGTTGTCTTCAATATGTCGACTCTTACAAAAAAGAAGTATACTACAAGTTTATTTTGTAAGTATACTTAGTATAAAAGTATACTATTATCATGGTACTTAAGAGTATACTAGCAGTGTACTAGCAGTGTACTTATTTAAATACTATTTTTGTACTAAGTAAACTGAATTGGCCCACTTTTTAGGTCATTTAGTACACTTTAAAGTACACTTAGTGTATTTGACGTTTACTTTTGAATACTGTAAAGTAGCCTGTGTAGTGCACTTTCAGTTCATAAAGTATATTTCGTAAAGTAGGCCTACTTCAAAGTATACTTTGGAATACTCTAAAGTAACCTGTGTAGTGCACTTTTAGTTCATGAAGTATACTTCCTATAGTACTTAAAAGTATACCTTGGAATACTCTAAAGTAACCTGTGTAGTGCACTTTCAGTTCATGAAGTATACTTCCTAAAGTACCTCAAAGTATACTTTGCAATACTTTCAAGTGCACTTTCAATTAATGTAATTACGTCAAGAAGTAAACTTAATGAATGTCAATTTACTAATATATTTTAATGTTTAGGGGCCCTTCACACGCCGCTGATCTTCCGTCAATTGGCGAGAACGGGGGCCTTTGCCAAGTGACACCGCAGATCCTTAGCTGAAAGAAGCTCATTATTGTGTACAGACAGGGGCGGATTAAGGTGGTCAGGGGCCCCTAGGCTGCTTTTTGTGCCTAGGGCCCCCCCCCCCACACACACACACACACACATTGAGACAGCCAACTCTGCAGTGTTTTCTTTACATTCCTACAGTGCTAGAATCAGCCCTAACGCGTGAGTTCTAAATATTTCCGACGCTTCCACCAGAGTGAGTTATTTTTGCAAAACGGAAGCTGGCTAGCTTTAGCAAAGAACGTATATATTCAATATACGTATATAAAAGATGTAAATGGAAAGAATACCAGATATAACCCTTCACCTCCACAGCCTCAAAACAATTACTATGAACGGAATAATGAACAGCAAAGCAACAGAATACCCTGCATTCACAGTTCAACTGCAAACTGGTAATCGCTTTTAGCTTTATTAACCAAAAGTTAGGCTACAGCATCTGCATCAGTGCAGAACACCATGTTTTACTGAAGCAAAATCACAACATCAGTGGTGGAAGAAGTATTCAGATATTTAAAAGTACTGTAACCGAGCGTTTTGGCCGTCCCTATACTTCAGTATTATATGAATAAGGACTCGGAAAACTCCATTCACGGAACGGAACGAGCCACTTTACTCAAGCGCCCCCAACATTAGACAAATCAACCACATTACAACCACACTTCCGTGTTCCACCTTTTCACAATAAGAGCCTATACAAGAAATAGGTTACAGTACTAATAACACACACTAGTACCAATACCACTAACTCTCCCAAATTCGCTGAAATATTACCGATGGCCGATGCTAGCTGGCAGTCCTCCTGCTGTGGATCTTGTCTTCGACTGGATGAAGATTCAGCAGCCTTGAAGTATCCATTCAATTTCGGGATTTGTTTCAGGATATCTTGGTCACGTTGTTCTTTTAACCTTTAGGCCTATATTTTGCGTTTTTGTGCTCCACTTTAATACTTTCTTTCGGTCATTCTGCCACTATGCCATCTAGCAATAGCAGTGAGTAATGAATATGATTGACATGATTTGACCAGCAGCAGCTGATTGGACAGATGTGACCCAAGTCACATCTACCCAATCACTTGCTTATTAAAAAAGAAAGTTTCTTATGGGCCAATTAGGGTCTTTACTTTGTTCCCGCTGAAGTACATTTAAAATATCAAAAAACAATCCGGGGCCACCTGCACACGTGGGGCCCCTAGGCAAGTTTGTGCATTATTCCGCGCCTGTCTACAGTCCAATCTTGAAGTAATCCAGCTCTTTTTATAAAACGTAACACTCATTTAACTCATGGTTACAATGGTAAACTGGCACAACAATGACAATTACCACTCAACAAAACACTACATCTAAGCAGACACATAAAAAAAACGAAATTCATTAAGTTACATTTGTATTTCGAACAAACGGCAAATTTATCGGCACATTTTTACATTATTTACCGCCTTGCATCATGGGAATTGACCAGCCAATGAGCCACGCTATCTTCATTTTTTCACGTCCTTATTTCGTTCTTCAGTCAGGTTGACAGTATAACCTTCAAATGCACAATGCAACCCTACTGTCTGCTTCTTTCTCAAGTAGCTTTTTAGTTTTTTCCATTAATACTCCAATTGATAATTATTAGTATACGAGTAGGCCTATAGGGCTTCAAAATGTTTTGCCAGTATTTAAGGTTACAGCTTCGGTAACAAAAAAGATTCAATGTGCAATGCATAATATATTTTCCTAGACATTAATAATTAGAATGAGATGGATCTAAAGAATTTAACCTGTAATGTACCTAAAAATTATTTTGACTGTTTTTGCTGTATAATAATAGAAAACGTACATCCTACTCCAGAAGAAATGTATACAATTTTCTGTTTCGAAGCATACTTCTTAAAAGTATATCAAAAGTGAACTATTTTCAAAGCATACTTAAAAGTACATCAAAAGTGAACTATTATCTAAGTATACTTCTTAAAAGTATATCAAAAGTGAACTATTTTATAAGTATACTCCTTAAAAGTATATCAAAAGTGAACTATTTTCAAAGCATACTTCTTTAAAGTATATCAAAAGTGAACTAAAAGTGTACTATCCATATTTTAGTATACTTATAGTATACTTGTAAGGGGACTCATTTTAACATGTGTAGCCTACTTCTTCCCCTGTTGGTGCTCTGGTTAATGTGCCTTTCTTGCTCTCGTGTGCTCTCTACCGATCAGAGTGCGCTGTCATTCATCAAAATACACTTCTATACACCTCTCTCTCTTTCTCTCACCCTTTCTCTCGTTCCTCCATGCTTTTAAGATGTAGTAGGCTACAAGCCTATTGCTATGTTGACTTTTTGATTTAGGCTACACTGCAGGATTACGAGTCATTCATTTGGAAACACATGTGAGAGGACAGGAGCGCATTTACCGGGAGATGGATAACAATGACAGACAGTGCATAGACAATACAGAATTTAACTTCTGTGCATCGACAGCAACTTTGTAACGACACTACTGTAGCTACGAGTCGGTTGAACATTATTGTGAATATGCATCTGAAGTGCATATGCACTCTCTTCCATCAATTATGCTTTGTCGGAGCGTTTGCAGTTGCAGGTACAGGACTTACACCTATGTAAAGATGCCAAGCATTGTAATGCTCATGCAGCAGCACTAAAGTTGCAATTTTAATCGCATTGTAAAACTTGTTGTGACTTGCTGAGGCGTAAGCACAGGAGACATGCGAAATTCATTGATTTTATTGCCCAATGCGATAACATCCATGCATTTATTCTCTCCCATTTAAATTGAGAAAGCCGACTATAACAACTAATATAGAGCGTTTACTACATTCTTCTTTCTTCTCATTCATAGATCCGCATCCATTCCAGGAGTCTGAAATCGTATTCCCGGAGGTTTTTCCAGACACAACCCCACCGGCTCCCGATAAACCAAATAGCCGGGAGACTGACGCCAGCGCCGGGAGCAGTTCTCGGGAGGTCCGTTCCATTTCAAACTGGGACGAATACGAGTCTCCAGAGCTGTACCATTTGGAACCTCCAAGACCGCAAACGCGACTGAAACTAAATATTCCAGCTTTTGGCAGAGACTTGCATATCATAGTGAAGAGAGACACCCGGTTTCTGTCCCAGAAATTCATGGTGGAGAGGAGACAGAAAGCACGAAAGGCATCTCCAAACAACGGGCCAGGTTCGACCGCTGCCAACTCAGAGAAAGCGTGCTATTACAGCGGGACTGTTCTCAATTACGAAGGATCTGTCGCCTCATTCAGCACCTGCGCAGGACTGGTAAATACATTATATTTAAAACGAATGTTATATCAATAAGCTTGAAATGTGGGTAGCCTTCTTGGTACGTTGGGTGTGACTTTTGTCTTTGGAATGGTTTGACACATTGTTAATTCAAACTAAGCACCGTGATTGCATCTGGAAGCAATTTACATTTCCTTTCAATGCTGTACACAATGTTGTCTGTGCATGTTATCCTGCTTATGACAGTTAGTGACAGACTGTGTGTGTGTGTGATGGGGGAGGGGGGGGGGGGTTAACAAAAGCACACATCTTCATGTCTGTATTTCACTCTCACCTAGCCCTCAGGTGTGTCTTTTAAGAGTATGGGAGGTACGTTCTGAAAGGTCTAATGTTTTCTTGGCCCACCCTGCTTTCAGCAGTCTCAGGGCAGACAGCATGAACTTTTCCCAAAAGCCAAAGAACAGAATCATTAGCTTTCCCCTGAGGCTTTAAGGGTGATCTCCTGTTGTGAGGAGGGATTGGGCTTGATGTCAACTTTTTGGACCACAATCCCAGGCTCTGCCTTGTTAAGAGTTTCGCCTCACACAAAATGAAATGAACTTTTGGCAGGAGGACAGTGTTCTTTTCCTGTGCTGCTTTTTTGTCCGTGTTCATGTGAAAATAGGCTGAATTAATGAAATACTGCAGTTCATGACAATTCAGTTTTACAATGGAGAATCAGTAACTTTGGAATTGTTTGTGTTTTACAGTTAAGCCAAGAGATGTACCGAATTAGTAAATTTTCAGTTTCTTTTTGCTAACAGATCCTGTTCTGTGTGCTCCCAAACAACAAATGACACAAATGACAGTGTCCATACTATCTCTGTGCTTTGCAGTGAAGGGGAACTTGGTTATTTTCTGAATTTGTGTGTGAAGAGTAATTTTGCTGCAGAACCAGATGGGCTTTAAAACATAGAGAAAAACACTTCAGATGGATATTGATTGTGGAGAATACTGTTTCTATACTGTCCCTAGTTAAAATGGATTACATCTCTTTTAGAACTCGACAAGTCACCTTCAGTTGGATTTTCAGTGTCCTCTTTGATGTCTTTTGGAGATAAGCATTGTACATGAGAACTGAAGTTGCATTGCTTCTCAGAGTTTTTTAAAACTTATTCTAGATTCCACATATAAGGGTTGAATATTAGGCAGTTAGATAATTGTGGTTTTTGATTGTGAAGTAAATGTGTCAGGATAAAGTTACAGAAAAGAGTCTGGGTTAAGATTGACAGGCAATGAACGATGTGGCCCTAATCCTAAAACCATGTAATCAGACAGCCAGACAGACGGGCAAAGAACATACTGGAATACTGGAGCCACAAAGAGATAGCATGCTCAAGTCATAAGAAAAAGCAAAAGTGCTACTACCAGAAAAACATGCCAAGTCATCAGTGCAGTGTCTTTTATTATGAAAGTCAAACAAGTAGACAAGTTTTGTTAAAACCTTCATTTATGTAACATTTTTCTCCTGGTTTTTCATTTTGACTATAGAAAGTGCTGATATGTTACCAATAACTGCTAGTTTAATTGTACGTTTCTAACTTATAAGTAGAAAAGAAGGCTGAGGCATCCATAGCAGACACTGGTCACTCCAGGCATCAGCAAATGAAGATAGTAATTCTTAGAGATCCAATAGTGAACATGCATTCGTTATGGAACTTGTAATGGAAAATATTTGCAGGCCTTTTTTCCAGAGGGTACATCTTCATAATCAAATTTTGGTGGGGTCAACCTTTAAAGGATGCCATTGACTGTCTGCTTGTGTTGAACGCAATTTTCACCCTTGTCTGATGTATTTTAATCAAGCCTGCTATCCAATGGCCTACTTTAGTCTCCACCAGTCATCTGACCTAAATGAACCCAAACAAAATCATTCACCATGAGCCGATCTCCTACAACCCTTTTCCTCAGTACACTTTTGAACATTCCATCTAAACACCAGTCAAATGTATCAAACTCTGTGTATTCATCTGTAGCAGTTTTGTACTCCTCATGCGTTGTGTATTGATGGCACCAGTTTGTATGTAACAGATGTGGTCTTGCCCCATCAGAGTTACACTTGGCTAATGTTCGCCCTTCGCTGGGATTGAACCTGCCACCTCTGGCATCCCAAGCGCGACCACTACCAGCTATGCCAACCAAAACGAAAAACGCCTGTTACATGCTTGATGAGTGAGTTTAACCTGCTACATATGCCTACGGAGAAAACTGTAAAACTGTATGCAGTTTTTTTTCCCAATTTATGAACACTGAGTACTAGGGCTGTCCAGACTAAACCTTTCTTTGGTCGACCAAGACTCGACTAAACACTTCTGAAAATCGACTAATCTAAATTTTAAACGTTTTTCATCAACCCATTTTGTGTGATGTTTTACCTCGTTGTTTTAATAGATAATCTGAAAGAAATACATACAATAGAAGGGAGATTGACAACTAGACAAACATAGCCCAAATGTACAAACATTTTCCCGATCTGACTAAATGTAGCTGCTGGACATTCCAGATTCAGCCGCTATCAAATTTGATATTAAGCTATTAAGCTACTAATAATAAGCCTTGTGTCACCAGTCCTGTTGTTACCGTATGCCGATATAATAAAAATGGCAGATGGCAGATAATGGTTATTATTTATTATCTCTTACAATGTACTACAAATTAAAAATAGTGTTTGTTTAACATGCAAATCATCAGAGCGCGCTGATCACTGCCTGAAAAAGTGCAACATGCGAATTGTTAAAAAAATAAAATGCAGATGGTTAGACCTACAGTAGCACAGCATAAGAAGACATAGCCTAAAACTTTCGTTCCCGAAACATAAAAATCCTGGGCCTATGTCCCATACAAACACACTGTAAAATAATGATCCGATGGCCAATTGATTGTTTTTAAGTGGTAGGCTACATCATATTCAACGTCAAACTATGGAATATAAACCTTTGTTAGCAGTGTGCATTCAACATGTTTTGAGTCACCCGGTACTTTGATCAAATGCTTCCATACCACAGATTTATTTGCCATTTTGCCTAAAGGATTAATAACACCAATATGGTAGAGTTTAGGCTAACAACTACAATTGTGCTCATGTGCCGTGTGCATAAAAACAAACAAACAGAATGCTGATTTTGTTTGCATATCAACCAAACAATCGACTAGTCGACTGAGTGGGGACACCCCGTCAACTCCCATATTTTACCTTACATGGTTGTTGAAACACCCATATTTTGCCAGGTTTCTCAATAAACTTCTCAATTAACCTATTGTGAACAAGGAATTATTCTTAATGAGGCAAGAAAAATAAAAAAAGATCAACTTTCCTGAATGGAGTTGGAGGAGCATTGTTTGGTGGCCTCTGGATAGCAGTTATTTGTTGCCTGTATACGTTGGAGTATTTTTGGGGGGGATTTACAAAAAATGAATTAATCAACCCATTGTGCCCTTATTGTAACGTGTGCAGTCGATAGCACTGATTAAATTTGGGAAACCAGTTTTCGCTGCAAATTACGCTTTAATGTTGGCCTGGTCAACCACAGTGTAAGGGAATCTAATGTACCTTGGGGACAGGTGGATCATGTCATCCTACACCTCGGGCATCACAGGAGGGTGGATTGGCTTATCCCGAACCTGTCCCAGTTGCAGAGAACTTTTACAGTCGATTTGCTTGACTTTTGCTTGGCTTTTGTTGGGCATTCCACCACAGGGCCCAGCTCACTCAATACAGAGATCCAAAAGATTGGCTCTCGGATATCTATAAAAATGTATCATCATTATGGGCCACGGGTGAACTCCTGCTTGCCTTAATCTCCTATTGGCGATGTCCTCCAAAAGCACTAAAGCAGCCATTGCACAAAGATATATGAGAAATATATATCTCATTTGTGGTACAAATTCACACCTTTTCTTTCTGGATAAATAGGTTGAAGGGAGATAATTGGCATATATTATAGATGGCCTATACTATTTACTCCCATTGTAGATCAAGTAAAACTCATTTGTTAGGCATGCACTTTCTCTCCGCCTTTTGGTCAGTGTCGCCATATCACATCTAAAGTGTGCAGAAGTACACAGATTCTCATGCCAAGTGTATTTTTCATAAATCTGAAACTGTAGAAACGCTTGTACACTCATACATTTGACCCAAGGCATTCCCCAGGGTTTAGTTTAGGGGACATTCACAATATGTTGTTTTTTCTGCAACGTTTCTTTTCGCCGCTGCTTCAGGGAATGGATAAGCACAGACAATTTGTGTTATTAGACCTTGCAATTAGATCCAGGTTAGTTGTAGGTGGTGGACTGCAGTGAGTTTGTAAGCAGGGCCTTGTTTTTGTACTTGTAATGTAAATGTATCCTCCCTTTTTGTAGATGTCACAGCTCCAGGCCTCCAGGGCTATGTTGAGGGGTCTACTGATCTATGTCGCCCTAGAGTAAGTGATAATGTCACAACCACTTCAGCCATCTGCTGTAGTGTGAAAAATCTGACTCACACCACAGCCAAGTGACATGCTAATTGCAGACAGAGCTGAATTAAGGGGACTAAACTGTCAGCCAAAACGTCACTGTGTTGCATAATTTGAAATGGATTGACGTCAGGCAGCAGGGTGACCCGACTGTTAAGACAAGTTAAAGGGTGCCACATTACTGCTGATTATGACAAAATATGACCCAGATATTTAGGTTTTTGTGTAACTAAACTGCTTCCTTGGATACAGTAGTGGTCCTGTCAGGTTCTCTAAGAGGATGGAAATCTAAGAAATTCTCCACAGTGACAGAAAAAGAGGGAAGGTAGGAATGAGAGACGAAAGGAGGGTGGTTCAAAAACTGACTGTGCTCATGGCTCATGTGTATCATGGCTCTTTGTTTTTGCTACTGTAAGGCAGTGATAAGTGTGTAAATTTAGTATGTGTACATTTAGTAGGTGTCATCTCTCCATTGCAGATGGGTTTCATTCAGATCAATAATGATTTCCTCTACATCGAGCCTGTGAACCAGACATTGGCTGTCACAGGACAGGCTCATCGCGTGTACCGGAGGAAACGCTCAACAGAAGAGAGGACATACAAACAGACAGACAACACCACGGAGAAACAAACAACTGGCCACTACTGCGGAGTCATTCCTGGTGGGTCATACAAAGTAGAAACCTGTAACAAGAATGTTCTTCATTTCGACTGGAAAGATTCAGGTGTTGACTAGCAGTGCTCAGTCAAAAAACATTTTTTTCAAGCTTTCCCCACGCCTTAGTACTTATTCCTCATCTGTAATGGAATCCAACGCAGCACATTGAGAGATGTCTGAGTACTTCCAGCCAGTCTGAGCAGATAATTTAAGAACATGTGTCTATATGGCATGGATCAGTGTTGCTAGCCCCGTAATTCCCTTACCTGGAACAAATACTCTATACAACCGTTTTTGATACATGAAATGGACTCCAGCTGAAGACACAAAACACTCAGCAACTAAGGTACTTGATTACAAAACAACAAGGAACACATAGGGGGGTTGGAACACATAGGAACAATAACTTACACACACAGGAACACAACCAACAGGTCTAACAATCAGACTGACAAGGGGAGCAAATGTAAATTCACAGAGGAGGGTGATGGCAATGGATTACAGCTTGGTTATTACTGATGAGACACAGGTGTGTAGGGATTAGGGGTGAAACATTAGGTGCGTTCGACATGGACTGATGTCATGCAGCCGCCTGCAGGCAGCCGCCTGCAGTGACCATCAACAAACTACTGAAGAAGTAGGCTAAGTAGACAGGGTGTTAATTTGTGGTGGGTTCATCCACTTTTTTGCTCTTTTCAATGCACTTTTTTTGGCGTACAGAGTAGCCTACGTTACATTCTTTCAGCAGTCAGTTATAGGCTTAATATAGGCTATTCAAAGAAGGGGCTTAAAGATGGCCAAATAATTTCTGCTGGAATGCAAAACATTTAAATAAATATTTTGAAATTGTCTTGTGATAGATTTTTTTTTGAAAAGCAAGACAAAAGTAAAAAGCACATTTATGCAATGGCAAAAATACTGCACAAAAATAGGCTATTAAAAACTGTGAAAACTGCCCAAAATATTACTTATTCTTTTAGAGTGCATCCCTAAAAGAAAGTTATTGAAAATTGTTAATGTTTTGGAAATAAATATGTTCTTTAAATTTCTTTTTCTTTTTCTATATATATTTTAATATCGTGAACCCTAGTATCGTGATACGTATTGAATCGTGAGCTGAGTGTATCGTTACACCCCTAGTAAGAATCAAGGAACCAGGAAGAGAGTGAGAGAGACAAACACACCCACACCACAGAGACCAACAAGAAAAACTATTGGAAAACACAAGGCCATGGCCGTGTCCATGACATCTATCAACCTGCCTTAGGAAAAGTGGTGCACACTGATCAATTTAGCTGCAACAAAACTGACATCAGTTGACATCTCACATTCTATACTGATGTGTTGCTTTGGTAAGTTACAATATATACAATACCTATGTACGAATGTTGTGACGTGGCAACATTTTATGACACTATTACATAGTTTTACAATAATGTGGTTTGGTTCTTTCCCTTAGCTATGTTGCAAACGATACATCTCTTTTTTCTCTGCTTCTTTACAGAAAAACTGAGAAGTAAGACCAAGAGACCCACTGAAGGGGGGAGAGGGAAGAGGTACTCGTACAAGCTACTTCAAGAGTACAACATTGAGACACTGGTAGTGGTTGACCCAGCAATGGTCAGCTATCACGGCACTGAGGCAGCTAAACGTTTCATCCTCACTATCATGAACATGGTACGAGTCGACATACACTATTGTAGCTTGTGTCTCTGATCTGTATCAACTGTACTTTCAGGTACTGTTGAGTTACGATGTGTTTTGCCTTTGATATGACATGCAAGCATGACTTATGAGTCGTGTTTCTCTTCCATAGGTTTTCAACTTATTTCAGCACAAGAGCTTGGGCATTCAGATGAATATCAGACTGACTAAACTAGTGCTGCTTCATGATACCCCCGTAGGTGACACTTTAAACAACATACATGTCAAGCAACCAATTTCAATGTGCAAGTCATACCTGAAATAAATGATAGATAAGACAAAATATATTTCTCTTTGTTTCTCTCTCTGTCCCCCTCCCTTCATCCGTGTAGACAGACATGTATATTGGGCACCATGGGGAGAAGATGCTGGAGAGCTTCTGCCGCTGGCAGCAGGAGGAGTACGGGAGGAAGAGCGTCCTTTCTGACTTCAGTACCCGGTGGAGAGAGGACCTTCCCTCCGTGGACACTGCCATTCTCATCACACGGTGAGGTGCCACTGCAATGCACACAACCACCAGAGAAAGACAGACTTCTAAACAATTACAGCTCACTGTCATCAATTTATCCATTGCATATGTTTTTATGCACCCATTATTGAAGTTCAGGGTTGTCATTAGCATGTACTCATACAGCTCTGGAAATAATATAGAGACCACTGCACCTTTTTCTTTAATTTTTAAAGTTTTAAAAAAGTTTTAAAAAAAGAGTTTTTGAGTGAGGAACAGAAGGGTGAAATTTGAAGTGGCCTTTTAAATTGTACCCTTCTGTTCCTCACTCAAAATTGTCTTTCTCAACTTTTTTTTAAATGAAAGAAAAAGGTGCAGTGGTCTCTCAAATGTTCCCATAACTCTACATTCATTAGGAAAGCTTATTAAGGTGTTACTCTATCAATGCAACAGTTGCCACACAAATACAAAAAACTGTGGCCTACCGTCATAGACTTCCATTTAGCTTTTGTGCAAGCTGAGATGCAATCGGCGATATGTCACACAGCTAATTTAACCTGTTTCATTATTCTATCTAATTCCCTCATGTCATGAGGTATTGGGGAAAAAATAAGAAAAAAAACGTAATGGAAAAACATTTCAGTGCTCTGGTTTTAGTTTCAAGTAAGCTGTTTTTAGGCAGTGCTCACGTATGTCGATCTTTGAATCTCTCAGCCGACCAAAATTATCCCTCTACTTTACCTTTAAATACCCTTCCAAAAAGAGAGAGTTCTGGCCTGTCCAGAGCTGAAATCTGATTCTGACCTGTTGATGTGTCTCAGCACTCTGGCGGGTTGAGTCCAGCGAGCAGGTGTTTGATGTTAGAACTTTGCTAAGTGTTGTTAGATGAAACTCAGACTGCCAGTCCCAGATAGGGTTAGCATACAGCCCACATTCCCACCTGTGTTTGTGCATGTGTGTTTGTTGTACACTTAAATACACACACCCAAACACAAAGAACAAACTCTGATTTAGTGCTTGGCCCCTGAACACAAACACACACTGTGGTCAAAAATTACAAAGAGAACAGAGAGAACTGGAATCATCTGTAACATTTGCCAAATGCTAAAAACTATGAAATTATCTCTATTCTTGTGAGGAGGAACAATGGCTCTTCTTTTGAGAGTTCACCAGATAATTACATAACAAAAGCATAAGAAAAGCATAAGAGAACTTCAAGTGAATTAACCTGAATTAAGTCATAGCAATTACGGATTGTTAAACCCCTTCCACTCCCTTTTAAATGAAGAGTATAATTGTGCTTGTGCACATATAATACATTTGTTATTGCTTATTGCTTTTCCTGCATGACCAGCACGTTAGAACTCACAAAATGTCATAATGAATTATGAAATAGGCTACATCTTACATGTCTGCGCTTTATATCTGTTATAGTTGTTTAATAGTACTGATTTAATTGAACACATACTTACATACTGTACGCTCTTCCTCTGTCACCCTTGCATTTTGACACTATAGACTCTGGAGAGAGCTTGAATGGAGTGCCTGAGGCTTTGCATGTTGCCTGCTGAGGTCAGAACCTTTCACCAGCACTTTCCCAGCTAAACTTGCGACCTAACTCCTGATTAACCTCTATAAAGGCTTTGGGGATCGATGTCAGCTCTAATACTCGAATATCCCCTCTAATCTCCAACACTTAGTACGCTCCTTCACTATATGGGATAAGGAGGCCTTGTTGTTCTCCGGTGAGCCATACCAATTGAGTGGTAAAGGGGTCAGAATATCATGGTGGCTTTAGTTGGTGAATGTGATGACGTTTAAAAAATATATATGTTTCAGGAAAGATTTCTGCGTGCATAAGGATGAACCATGTGACACTGTAGGTGAGTGAAGTTTTCTATGTTTGTGAATGTATATTGTGCCTGTGTGAGAAAAACCACAGTTGTTCATTGATGTTGTTTGCAAAAATGATATTGTAATGAAAGGATTATACGTCTTTGCAATGAAGAGAGATAAATGTAAATGATAAATGTAATTCCTGAACTTATCTTTCCATTCAGTTTTTATGATGGCCCACTTTTTTTTAACTCCCCTCCTCAAACTCCCCAAAAGTCCCAAACTCTCTTTGTACATTCAATTCTGCATATCTCAGCTCAATCTGATCTAGTCTGTTCCATTGTACACTGTATTTCATTTATACAGCAGTACTGTGCAAATCTAGTGCGTTTGCAGCCATTCATGCACCAGACATGCATATGATTCCATCCCACCAACTTTGTCATTGAATATAAACAATTCAGCTTAATCTGAGTATTTACAATAAATATAAGGACAATGGTGAGGTTTACAATGTTCTTCTGAGACAGGAAATGTGTAGAGGCATTCGGAGAACACCCAGTGAGTTTGACTAGTAATCTATGAAGCAGCCAATTAGATCAGATTTTACTCCAGTATTGCCAGATAGCCTTTTAGCTATCAACAATTATTCTATGAGAGCAAACCTTAGAGTCTCTACTAGTAGTGTATGGACTCTAATCATTGAAAGAGTGTGTTTGTATAGTTATAGAAAGTATGACTAGGACATGTGATGATCACGGCCTGCTCCTCTTCCTTTGTAAATATTTAGAGACTCACAGTGTGCCGTTACAACTGTTAAAATGACTTCAAGCCAAACATTCCCAAAGCACATAAGTGTTTGTGTGCATGGGATTATTTGTGAGTGTGTGTGTGAAGGCCAAAGCAAATCTATGTGTTCTCCCCCATCATTTGACAAGGTCTTGTATTGTTCCAAAATACACGTATACACATACACTTGTACGCACATACTCCATTAGAGCTTAGGTAATGGCCACATTGTTGTTGTTTGCCCTGGTTTTTATGGATAAAATAACGACTCACACCGCAGGCACTTCCACTCCTGGCAAAACTCAGCACATGCTTTTACTCACGGATAGCCTAGTCCACAGAAGGAGGGGGGGTGACCAGAAGGAAACAACAGGCCTCAAAGCAACACACAATTGCTTTGTGTGAATACAGCAAAATTGTAGAAACCAGATCTAGGCTTTTTCGGAGAGGGTTCTTGTTGTGATGTGTTTAGCTTGACGGGGTTTTGCCTCTGTGTGTTCCAATACCCCCGTTGAGAATAGATTATGATTTGGAGCTTGTTAAGAGAATAAATTATTATTAACTACATACAGTATATCGGAAATAAATTGACAATGGCAGGAAGTTTTGAAAAGAGGACCACCTCTCAGCTCTGAATCTTGTTTGTTAAATGACAGCTGTGTGTGTGTGCTTAGTTTTGTCTGTGTGTGGTGTTTGTTTTGTTTTATGTACATGAGAGGACCGGATACTTTTTCCAGGTACCAGTTCAAAACCACCATATGCTGTCTGGGTGTTGCCTGTCCGTCCTGGAGTCTGTTAGACTTTAATGACCTTTGGGAGGTGTCAAAGTATTTGACCTCACCCCTTCGGCCCTTACAACCTCCCAAATTTAGGGCCAGCTTTAGGTCTCTCCCTACTCCATGTGTGGAATGTGTATCTCTCTTGCAAACACACACACGGCATGTCACAAAGCCATCACTGTGAACTGAGGGAAAGCACTGGTATAAAGTACAGGGGGAAGCCAGCCGTTGACCTACTTTTTAACAGCCAGTTTCTCTGGTTCATACAGGAGATTGTTAGCCTTCCCCTACTTACATTAGCCTTTCCTGTGTGCTTTATTGCAAACACTGCACCTGTGCTTACTAGGGGTTCAAATCAAATCAACATTTATTTGTATAGCCCTTTTTACACGCAAGCATGTCACAGAGGGCTTCACATACGCCCATAGAACTGCCCCTCAACCAACCTAAACCCTCAGGGAAGACAAGGAAAAACTCCCAGAAAAACTCACTACAGGAGAAAAAATTGAAGAAACCTTGGGAGGAGCAATTCAGTGAGGGATCCCCTCCTCCATAGACGGTTGGTGAAAGAGAAGACGGTTGGTGAAAGAGAAGACGGTTGGTGAAAGAGAGAGAAAGGGGTTCCTTATAATGCTTCTCTGTACTACAGTTGCAAAGCTGCATTATTCACAAATTCTACACATCCACATTGCCTAAACCAGGGGCGTTGCTAGACCCTTGTTACTGGGGCATGTCCCCCAGTATAAATCTGCTGTGCCCCAGTCAAGTCTAAAGTTAGAATTTTAACAACTTACTTTATTAGTCAGTGCATTCATTAAGATTGATAATCCCGGAAAAAAGAAACGCAGTATCCCAATCAACTCTTGTAAAATCAACGTAGTTGATGTAACCGAAAACACAAACTGATACGTGCCCACAGAATTCCATGTCTGCGCCCTCTCCTGGATTTAGCTATGAGAGGCCGTATAGGCCATAATTCATACTTGGTCTCACATACACGCCATGACTTCACCTATATACCATTATACTCTCACATATATACCATTATACTCTTTCACATAAACGACTTGGTCTCACATACCACACCATAACCTCACATATATACCATTATACTCTCTCACATATATACCATTATACTCTTGCACATAAACTGGAATACTCTCTTACATGTACAGTCAAACTTTCCTTTATTTACTATCATACTCTCTTACACAGATTGCTATTCTCTTTTACACATACAGAAATACCCTCTTATATGCACCATCATACTAAAGTATGACAATATATGTAAGAGAGACAAATAGTATGTGTGAAAGAGAATTATAGTATATGTAAGTAATATTAATAGTCTATCTATGTGAATAAGAATAGTTATATGTAAGAACCATAATTACTGTGTAAATGTAAGAGAATAACAGGATGTGCAAGAGAAAATACTTGTCTATGTGAGAGAGTTTGATTGAAACGGAAGGCAGTTTGATTGAAAAGGAAACATGTTTAAACACGTTATAACATGGCGTCTGCTCCAGATTCGACCTGTTTGATTTGTGATCTTCCCACGTATTGTTGTAGTATATAAGAAACCAAACATTTACTCCTCGACAGGTCAGCAAACACCATTACACTCACATACAACACCATAACCTCACATATATACCATTATACTCTCACATATACTGCAAATGTTTACTCCTCGACAGGTCTGCAAACGCCTTTGTAAACCAAGATTTGTTAAAACGTTTGTTAACCGAGACCGTATGTCGAGGTTTACAACAAATCGTTTTAACAAATCTTGGTTTACAAAGGCGTTTGCAGACCTGTCGAGGAGTAAACATTTGCAGTATATGTGAGAGTATAATGGTATATATGTGAGGTTATGGTGTTGTATGTGAGTGTAATGGTGTTGTATGTGAGAGTATAATAGTTTATATGCGAGAGTATAATGGTATATATGTGAGATTATGGTGTTGTATGCGAGACCAAGGGCTCTATTTTAACGATCTGAAACGCAAGTATCAAAACGCAAAGCGCAAGTAACTTTGTGGGCAGGACTCCGGCGCTTTTGCTATTATACCGGCGGGATAAATGACTGCGCCTGGCGCAAATCTAAAATGGGTTGGTCTGAAGTAGCTACATTACTAATGGGTGTGATTTGGGCGTAACGTGCAATAAACCAATCAGAACGTCATCTCACATTCCTTTTAAGAACAGGCGCGCTTGTTCCATGGCGGATTGCTATTATAACAGCAGATTTGCCAGGCGCATGCCAGGAGCGGTTCACAGCCGAGGAGACCGACGTTCTCGTCAGGGCTGTAAAAGATAGAGAAGTGACATTGTATGGGAAAGGCAGAGCAGTTTTCTCATTGCACTAAGTTGCCCACTCATGCTGCTTATTCAAATTATTATTCTTATTTTTATATATATTTAATTATTTTAATTGTTATATTTTTTAATTGTTTAGTTCTTAGCATTAGTTTAACTATTGTACTTTTTTTACTTAATTTAAGACCTGTATATGTTTATTGTTTGCACCTTCCTGCCACAGTAAATTCTGTGTTTGTGTAACATAGGCTACATGGCGAATAAACCAAATTCTGATTCTGATTCTGATGGGCATGGGAGAAGAAACCCACCCAAATTGGCTTCGTTTAAACAGGTGTGGGAGGAAATTGCCACAGTTGTTACAAATCAAGTTCACATATATAGAGATTTCTCATGAAAATCTTTTTAATCCTTGACATGAAAGAAATGTAACACATTTCAATAAATCAAAACAATGCAACGTAGCTTCGCCAGCAGTGCGCACGGGCCAAGCTTGCGCCCTTAAAATAGCATCTGAATAACGCGCCATTGACTTTAGACTACTTTTTTCCTGGTCTGTGGCAGAATTGTTTTTCTGAAACTGCAAAATAGCACCAGGGAACGTTTGCGCTGGAACACGCCTCCTTTTTTCGCCGAACCGCCCCCGGGAGCGCAAGGTCATTCCCTAATTTACCGACGTGTGTCTGTGGAGGGAAAAGTCCGCTTTGCGTCGAGTGCAAACTATGAATGATACTTGCGTCATTGACAAAGTCAATTGCGCTGGGTGCAAGATAGGGCCCCAAGTATGAATTATGGCCTATACGGACTCTCATATTTAGCCACTGCAGCGCGCACACAGAAGTCCAGGGGGGTGTTCCATCAACGTCGATTAAGGAAAAGCAAGACGTATTTCGCCAAGTCTCACTTACTTTAAGGCCCCGTCACACCAGAACGTTCTGGTCGACGTTCTATAACGTTAGAGGAAACGTTGGTAATCGTCCATGGTCGCTGGTATAGCGCTGGTATAGCGCCAGAACAGAAGAGTGTTGTGTGGACTCTGGTAATCGGCGGTAATCGGTGGAGAACACTGGTCCAAAAAAAAGTTTTGAATATGCACAAAAGTTCTCATGGCGACCAGCGTTCTTCAACGTTTAATTTTAAACGCTGGATAACGCTGAAGACCGTTTGTGGAACGTTTGACTAACGTTGCACACGTTTGGCTATCGTTTGACTAACTTTGCACACGTTAGTCAGTCGTTACCCTAGCGTTACTTGGTTGTTATTCATCATTTGCTTTGAAGCGAACAACTCACTCGCTAGTAGCAGAAGCCCCCCTCGCACCCTTATGTCGTCTAGGCGGCATGATGTTTACTGTTCAGGACAACTGAATCCACTGATTTTCCAATGTTTTATACCCGTTTGGTCATAAAACCCACACGCCAGCAAAACGCTACTCTGTCGTTATTCACATGTAAGTCACACGCTCAACACGCTCGTCTAACGTTGACTAATCGTTTGTCGCGCGCAGCAAAACGCTACTCTGTCGTTATTCACACGCCAGTGACACGTCATCACACGCTAATAGTTTTCAGAGGTGTCTTACTTGGTCGCTGTTACACGCTCCTCATGCGTAAGTCCCTCGCTAGTTATGCGTCAGTCCCACCCTAGTCATGCGTTAGTCACACGCCAGATGTGTCCACCTCGCCCTAGAACGCTCGAAATTGAACGATTCGAACGTTCAGAGAACTTTGACCAGAACGTTATGGTGTGACGGGGCCTTTAGCGAGAGTTCCGTTCCATTAAGGTGGCTTATTCTAGTTCTAGCTACGTAACCAAGGTAACTTATACTTCGGAACTAGCCTGATCCGTGTCAGGCTAAAAGTAAAGCTAAACTAAAATGTGTTGCAAATCATTTCAAACAAGCGGAAACAGAGTCTCAAAAGACAGTTCCGTCGAGTAAATTCCTGCGCGCAAAGCACTTTAGTCCGTGTTCGGAAACGTAAATTCAGACTTTTTGAAGCGCAGACATGAATTATTTACGTGTTTACTTCATATCCCAAAAATATATACATTTAAATAAACAAGTTAAGAAATAATGTCACTTTAACTGTTTTCAAAAGCCATTGGTTAATAAGGCCTTAGAAACTAAGCAGAGCGTCTAGAAAAGTTACAATCAATTATGGCGTATCCGTTCTTTGACAACCCTGTGGTGGATGAAGGTGCTCAGATTATACAAAGAGCGTTTATCCCACCAGCCCCAAGGGTCTTCAGAGACAGAAGTAATGCTTTCCTGACCAGTATCTGTGGAAGAAGTATAGGTTCAGCAGGCCCAGCATAGTTTATCTTGATAGATTTTATTGTCATTCTTAAAAAATATATACATAGAAAAACACTTTAGCAACTCTTAAGGATGGCAATGAACACATAAGAGCAGCCTACCATCCTTTGTAGAAAGTAAAAGAAAGGAGAGTAGTAGACTATAATAGTAGAAAGGAGGGTAGTAGACTGCAGTCTATGTAGGTAGGCCTAGACTATGTAGTCTGCTGGAATCACACACAAGGAAGCAAACTCACTGTAGCCAAGCCTTGACACTGTTCAGTCTGTCTGCATCTCTGTGTCTTTCCATGTGGGACATTCTTGAACGGGCAACTATGCCAGGAAATATGAAGGGTATACCTTGCTCCAAAGCAGTACCTGAATATTATCATCAGTTTTTCAGGTCATCTTGAAACACAAATAATCAAGGATACTTTTTATTCAATTGTATAAAGTATTTTAATTGTTTAAAGTAGCCTATATGTTGACAAGCCTCTATATTACCTCTCCTTCTGGCTTCCCCAATATTATAGGTGCAATATACTGTCCCCATGGGTGTATCCAGTCCCACTGGAAGACTCAGGGGGTGACTGCCTGGTGCCCCCATGGTTGAAAAAGAGTTTCTAAAATGCCCTCTAGAGTGGCAAAAATTAGACCAAGTGCCCTAATGTCTGCCATTCACATTGTGAAATATGCTTGAGTGCACAGGATGCCCCATGCAATAAATGACAGTGGGCCCTCTATAAATGTAAAAACATGTCTTCATGAGTTCCTTTATAGTAGAGAAAATGTGATGCAGTACCCTATAAGGTGCCCTTACAATGGTCTAAATTGGATTGTTCCCATGCCCTTACTTCCAATGGAAAAGGGTGCTGTTATGAAGTGCCCTTTATGCTGCCCCTACATGACAATCTCCCAAATGTTGCCCTTTCCAAAGAAGACGATTAGATGCTGTGCCCAACAGTCTCCCCTAATGTTCCCACTAGGGCATGCTTTCCCAAAGTGAGGCTGTGACAACCCTTGGCACAGCCACAGTCGGTTACTGTCCAAGCCCACTCTGGATCTGTGGAGGCAGACTATGTTAATTGCAAATCTGGGAATATGGGGCAGCTGTCCATACACTGTCAGCCAGACTAGTAATAATTGGATTTGGATTAAATATGCACGTGTAATATAATAATGATATATTCTTAGTCATGCTGAGCAATTTTAAATGACTGTTCTGCCAAGCAAAGTGTGCTACAGTTTTGGTCACCTTCTGATCTGAAGTCGGTGCTGGATCTGTGCAATACTATTTATTTCAGTGAATCCCCATTTTAGTCATGGTTATCTTTCCCTTTTATCTTAAAGCTGTCAGTTATTAAATGCGTGTGGCAAAGTAAAAAATGTATCAAAGTAATTTATTAATTTTGTTCAAGATGTGAAGAAAAAAACATTAGCTCACATCAAGTGCAATTAACCATGGCCTTCTTCAGTGTTTTGAATTTTATCCTACAATTTTCAATTGCTGCCACGTTCTTTTTTGGGCAATTATTCTCAATCTCATGTTGAGAATATCAGCCATAGGCGAGCCTACTGTCAGAACGGCTTCAGACAGCTCATCAAATTACGCTAATTATCAGTAGGCCTAATTGCATATATATATATATATATATATATTAGAGCTGTCAAACGATGAAAATATTTAATCGCATTAATGTCATAGTGAACTCGCGATTAATCGCACATTGTTATCTATTCTAAATGTCCCTTGATTTCTTTTTGTCCCATTATTTTTTCTCATTTTGATGCTCTTATGAACATGGAAAAGTGGATCGGATTGCTTAATGCAAATGTTTTTTTTTAATTGAAAACAACATTGCAATCGCCTGGCTTTGACGAGAGGGCGGAGAATTCGCATCAGCTATGTGCTTGCCATGTGGTATTTCAGACTGGACGTGCTGCGATGATAGCTCAGTTCACAACGACAAAACAGACAGATCACTTTGTTCTTGTCAATGGAACCATTTGGCAACTTTTTAAAAGTAAACTTTCCATTCAGAATCTTATGGCATCCATTTCAGCGTCTCGCGCTCGCAAGCCCAAACAAGTGTGTGTGGCGTGCCTGTTGTTTTGTTTCCGGTCTAGCTAGATCTGGTGTGGTGTAGTAGTTTTTCAAATTTCAGCAGTTGTTGCAACAGCATGTGAAAAAAACGACAAAGTTTGCTAGGCCAAAAAGAACGTTAATCACGCGATAAAAAAATTGACGCCGTTAATAACGCGTTAAACTGACAGCATTAATATATATATATGTTCAGTAGATTTGGTAGGTCTACAATTTACGCATTTTAACAGTCATAATTGTTTGACAAGTTGTCTCCCTTGCCATGTTAATTGCGGCAACATTGCCCTTTTTGGGGACAACTCAAAAAAAAACAATTTATGCTGCTGAAACAACACCACTCGGCTAGTTTACGCTTTGCTTTTTGCGACATAACTCCTCTTTTCGACGATCGCCTGATCTGGGCTGGACAGTCTAAGCTTATTGAGGTCTAGCTTGAATTAGCGTTGCCCGTTAGTGGAACGGAACGTTAGTGGGACGGCTTGAGGCTTAAATCTAAGTTGACGTTTACCCAAGTGAGACTTATTCGTGTTAACGCGACTTGCGTTAGCGGCGTTGATGGAACACCCCCCAGGTGTTGGCACGCAAGTCAGAATTGAGGTAGGCTAAGAAAACATTACGTAAATAAACATTCATAATTGGCCTACCGATCATCTTATTTTGACTCGAACATAATAACAACGTGAGTCCAACGTATTATATTACATGAACCGCAAATAACAGTATTTGCGGTCATATTATTGCAAAGAAAATTGGCTCACGCGCTCGCATTAACTATTGATGTCCCTGCCAAAGCTGATGTCTCTGAATTTTATTTATAGTGTGTCACGGCTGGCTGCAAGGAGGACCCAAAAGCGGAGTGCGGAACGGAACGTTTATTAAAGGACAACTGAAAACTCACGAGCAAAGCTCTGGAACCAAAACAGAAAACAAGCCATAGAAGGTACTGGAACCCCCGTCCGCGTTTCCTAGAGGACAGGAGCTTACGCACAACATAGGCAGGCACGCCATCCACGATAAGAGGAGGTGGCGAGACATGAGGAGAGTGGGGAGAGCGCAACAAGGGCCCAATAAACTTGGGAGCCAGCTTGCAGGAGGGGCAATCTAGGGCAATATGCGACCAGGGTCGGGAAGGGACAGGAAGGGGTTGTAACAGACCAGCGGGAGGCGAATTGGAGGTTTTGTTTTGAGCACAAACCGAGCAGGCCCCCACGAACCGACGGACATCCTTGGCCATGGTCGGCCACCAAAAGCGCTGGCGGATGGCTGCCAATGACCTCCTCGTCCCGGGATGGCACGTGAGCCTGGAAGAGTGACCCCACTGGAGGACATCCGCCCGCACCAACCCGGGAACAAAGAGCAGACACCCCTCGGGCACCTCGACTCCAGCCAGAGCCTGCCCGACACGTGCCTCCACATCCCAGACAACGGCCCCCACTACCCTGCTTGTAGGCAAGACGGTGTCTGGTGGAGAGCCGTCACCCGGGACGGCGAATTGGCGGGACAGCGCGTCGGGCTTGACGTTCTAAGACCCAGGTCTATATGAGAGCGGGAAGTCGAAGCGCCCGAAGAACAGCGCCCAGTGGGCCTGACTGGAGTTCAAGCGCTTCGCTGACTGTATGTACTCCAGGTTCTTGTGATCAGTCCATACCAAGAAAGGCACGGACAACTTTGTGAACACCCTTGCCCCCTGCAAGAGAGCGAAGGCCGATGACATAAGCGGCAGGGGGTACCAGTTCTTGATCGTTATGTCATTCAACCCCCGATAGTCTATACAGGGGCGCAACAAGCCCTCCTCTTTCTTCACAAAGAAGAACCCCGCCCCGGCCGGAGACGTGGAGGGACGAATGATACCCACTGCTAGAGAATCATACAAGTACTTCTCCATGGCCGCCCGCTCAGGGGCAGACAGGGAGAAAAGACGGCCCCGAGAAGGAGAAGTGCCGGGGAGCAGGTCAATGGCACAATCGTAGGGCTGGTGAGGGGGGAGAGATGCAGCCCGTGACCGACTGAAAACCACCCGCAGATCATGGTACACAGCTGGGACCCCGGAAACATCCATGTCATCCTGTAACACAGGAAGAGAAACAGGCACAGAAGGACAGGCAGACACAAGACAATGGGCATGACAGTAAGGACTCCAAGACAATATGGACGACGTTGACCACTTAATATGAGGGTTATGGAGGGAGAGCCAGGGGTGGCCCAAAACCATGGGCACAGAGGGAGAGTCAAGAACAAAAAAGGACATGTTCTCTCTGTGGTTACCCGAGGTCACGAGACCCACGGACTCGGTGACTTGGGTGATGGTGGTAAGTTCCTCACCGCTAATGGTGTGTACCGTGAGAGGTTCTTGGAGGTCCTGAAGGGGAACCCTGTTCTTAACGGCCCAGCCAAGGTCCATGAAATTCCCCTCTGCACCCGAGTCCACCAAAGCAGAGCAGGAGAGGGACAAACGATCCCATGACAGGGTAACAGAAATCAGTGTACGGGCACCGACTGATGGAGAGAACCGCTCGCCAGGACTCCCCTGTTCAAGGGTAAGCAGGGGCTTTTAACGGACACTTTGCCGCAACATGACCCTCTCCGGCGCAGTACAGACACAAGCCCAGGTTCATCCTGCGGCTTTTCTCTTCTGTCGACAGGCGCAGTTTGCCCATCTGCATGGGCTCCGGGAGAGGCAGGGAGGGAAAGGACGGCCCAGGAGAAGGGTTTGTAACGTCCTCCGCTCGCACCTGGGTGGTGCTACGGGCCCGGCACCTAAGGTCAAAGCGTTGATCAAGGCAGATGGCAAGACGGACGAGGTCATCGAGCAGATCTGGAGGGCCACGGGCGTAGATCTCGTCTTGGATTTCTGCCGTCAGCCCGTCTAAGAACCGTGCCACCAGGGCCTCTGCATTCCATTCGCTCGTGGCAGCCAAGGTCTTAAACTCTATGGCATAATCTGCCACTGTCCGACGGCCATGGCGAAGCGAGGCCAACTGCCGGGACGCCTCTTTACCGAACACTAATCTATCAAAGATCATGGTCATCTCAGTCTTGAAGAGATCAAAGTCATCACAACAATGATGGTGAGCCTCCCAGACGGCCGTCCCCCATTCACGAGCCCGACCCATCAGGAGAGAAATTACGTAGGCCACCCGTGTGTGCCCCGTCTCGTATGTGACCGGTTGGAGGGAGAAGACGACCTCAAACTGAGTGAGAAATGCACGACAGGCGGCAGGCTCCCCCGCGTACAGCAGTGGATTGTTGTTGCGGGGCTCCGGAGTACGCATAGAACGTTAGGTGGCGGTCCCTTGCATGTTGCCATGGTCTTGCCGAAGTCGCTGGAGCTCCGAGCCCCGATCAACGAGGACTTCCGTCATGCGGCGAGAAGCGTTTAGCTGTTCCTCGTGCCTGCCTAGGATTGCACCCTGGTGCTCCAGCGCAGAACGAACAGGAGAAGTCTCCGCTGGTTCTATGTCTGGCCGAAGAGTTACGTATGTCACGGCTGGCTGCAAGGAGTACCCAAAAGCAGAGTGCTGAACTGAAAGTTTATTAAAGGACAACTGAAAACTCACGAGCAAAGCTCTGGAACCAAAACAGAAAATAAGCCGTAGAAGGTAACTCAAAAGGGGATGATCCGAAAAAATGTAGTCAGGAAAGGCAGGGTCCGAGATCGGGAAGGCAATCCAGTGTGTCCAGGGAAGGGTAAGGCAGCGGCTCAACGTGGCTGGAACAAAAAGCGTATCACAGGATATGGAACTGGAACTCATAACAAAACTCTTCGGCAAAGAAGGAGGGAAAACAGAGGGTATTTATAAGGGGTGTAATCAGCACAAAACAGGGAACAGGTGGTGAGAAGGAAAAAGCTGCTGATAGAAAGAGCGCTGCCATGAAACACAGTGACCACTAGGTCACCCCTCAAACCCTGACAATAGTGGGTTAAGCAAGGGAAGTTTGTATAGTGCTTGGTGTTGCACACTTCTTGTGCAAGCTTGGAAGAAGAAAAAAAGGGATATAAGTGAGGGCCTGTGCCCCAGTAGAGCTTTATGTCTATCAATGCCCCTGGCCTAAACCAATTTATTCCATGTTATTTTTGCTCAGTGTTACCCTGGTGAGCTCCCTTTTGATTCTATCCTACACTGCTAACTCATTTTATAGATGTTAGTAATGTTCAGTGTTGGGGTAGTTACTCAAAAAAAGTAATAGATTACACATTACTAGTTACTTAAAAAAAGTTATGCTTTACTTTACTAGATTACTCACTGCTGAAAGTAACTAGTTACACTACTAGTTACATTACTTTTGGATTACTCCGTGACATCACCTGAGATGCACTTGCCAAATAACAATATATATGCCCAAATCAACTCATACTTATTATAATGAGGACAGATCTCTCTTTTATGCTTTTTAATACCACAAAGCTGATTTGTTGTTTTTTTCTCTGTAATGTTTAACTGTAATGTGATTACTGAAGTTATCAGTAATGCGTTACATTACTGCGTTACAGACAAATGTAATCTGATTACCCCCAACACTGGTAATGTTGCACATGAAGTAAAGTGGTACCATGATTTGACAGTTTTAAGTATTGTATTAAAATAGTTTGTGTATAGTTTACATTTGAGTAAGCAGATACAGATATACATTTGAGTTTTATTTTAATATTGTCAATGGATTAAACTATTGCTAAAACAACAAAGGAATTTGTTGGGAATTCTGGGAAAACGTTACAACTTCATCCAGTATCGTAAAATCTAATCTTTCATTTCATTTCCAAATCCATGGAAGTTAGTATGCCATATCTTAAAGTAGCACTCGTAGATCAACATGCCGCCACAAAGTACCATAGCTTTCCTTCACTCCTACTGTATGTTTGTCCCATATGCACAGTGCTGCAGTCCTGTTATGTCACATAAAATGGCTGCCCTAGTATGAAAGGACAGGATGAAGGGAGGAAACTTAAGATAAGGGTTCAAACCAAATCCAAATCGCGATCTTCACTATCTACTTCAGCTCAGACCTCATCTAGTCTTACACCAGCAGAGTCTATACAGGTGTAGCACACATGTGAGCTTAGAGGCCTGGGTTTGTCATTAGACCTATTGTGAGATTGATGTTAAACTATAAAAATATCAAGCGAAAATGGATTTTGGATTCTCCAGGAGGGATGAAAGTCCCCGGGATAAAGCGTTGCAGGTCGATGTTGACTTCATAAAAAGGCAAGAGGGAGAGTTCTTATATTACGTTACTTTACTGCTTGATGATTGAAGGAGGACACAGACATATCTGCAGCGGTTCTGTTGCTTCCATTATATTGACAAATGAAAGCCTTACAGACTGCATGTGTCTGACTCCCTTCATTGTTGTTTGTGAGTTGGTGGATATTTTAGACTGCCATGTGAATTTCATCACTGTACACTTCCAAAAAATGTGATTAATGAATCGTGTATTTGCAAGTCAATACATCAAAACATCTTACATAAAGATGTATTGTCTCTGTGAAAGGTAACAACACCTAACAAAACTGATTTTACTCCACACAAGTCACTTTGCCAGGTATTGACATGGTTTGACTACCGAGCAGGGCCCTCACATTAATGGGTGGGATGAAGAGCATTATCATACAGTAGGGGTCATGGTGGACTTATCTCACATTTCTACTGAGGTGGGAGGGACCGACCTTTTCAAGCAAACTGCAACACTCCTAAAGGGCCCAGATGCCGGCTAAATGCAGAAGGAACAGAAAGACTGGCTGTGACTTCACAGAGCACCCGGCAGCCAAGAGAGGCCTACCGTTCTTTACAGGACAGATTAGAGGCTAATCTGTCATCTAGCCCTAAAAGCGGGTCATATTGCCTGGTTTTAAGAGGTTTCACAAAGACAGAAACATGGAAAATGTTCAGTTTAGTGAGTGTCTATGTGCTTGTATGTGTGTGTGTGTATGTGTGAGAGAGAGAGAGAGAGAGAGAGAGAGAGAGAGAGAGAGAGAGAGAGAGAGAGAGAGAGAGAGAGAGAGAGAACCAAAGGCCCTAATGGACATACAGGCCCCAAAAAACTGCACCTATTTTCGCCCATCAAAGGTGGGATTGTTCGGCCTGAGTTTCGTAATGGAAAGCATTAGTTCTGGATCCGTTTCAATGGGGTGATTAAGCCATCAAAGGTCACGGTATACGATCCACTACACGAGAGGAGGAAGAAATCCCTCTTTTTATGTTTTCTCCTTTTAACCCGATCCCACAGGAGCAGCAGCTTTCCAGTCTAACATACAGAAGTACACACTAGATGTGACACTTGTATGTTAGCATGAGCATATGATAATGGATGAATTTTAAGTGTTTCTCCCATCAAACCCAACCCAGTGTTTTAAAAGGGTCTACATCCCTGTCAGTTTGATTATAAAGAAGGCAAATAAAGTTTGAGGATGAGGGAAAAAGCAGCCATGTTGAATTAGTATGAATTATAAACTAAAAGTTGACTGAAACTAGGTTGATTATTGATGAAATTTGAATTTTTAATTGCAGTTGTGTTGGATCATAAATTATGAGTGAAACTGCATTATTTGTACAGTGTAACTGCAACTGCTATGTCTGCATTTGTTTTAATCTTGTGTCTTACTGAGAATACAGACAAACTTACATATTGACAATTTCCCTTCTCAATCACAGGTATTGCCTACCTAAGTGGTATGTGCAGTGAGAAAAGGAAGTGCATTCTGGCTGAAGACAATGGGCTCAACCTTGCCTTTACTATTGCCCATGAGATGGGTCACAAGTGAGTCCAGTACACCACATGAGTGTAATTTCAACAAAATAGATGGACAACCAAACTTTCAGGCGAAATGACAAAATTAGGGCTGCAACTAACAATTATTTTAATAATTGATTAATCTGTCGATTCTTTTTTCGATTAATCGATGAATCGGATAAAAAAACAAAAAAGTATTCATTTCCAACCCTTTATTCAAAAACAGAACTGACAGTGCAAATTCACAGTGCAAAAAATCTTCAGAATGTGCACAAACAGGCACACAATTTTGAAAAGGTTATTAATATTAGCGTGGATTTAATGCTATTTTCCAAGATCAGCAATTTATTGGAGTTTTGTTTAAAACTTTATTGAAAATTGAAAGGTTGTGGAAGTAGGCCAGACTTTATTAGAATAATCTGGTGTATATTTAAGATTTTTTGACACAATTTTGAAAAAAATTCAAATTTGCGAGGATTAAGCTATTTTCAAAGATTAGTGATTTTCTATCATTTTATTTGAAACTTCATTGAAAAAGTAAAGGCTGTGGAAGTATACCAGACATTGTTAAGATACTCTGGTGTCTGTTTGAGGTTTTATATTCCTAAAGTTGGTAAATTATGGTATGGGTTGTTTTCACCCGGTCCCTAACGCGATGCTGCAAAGTAGCATCTTCCAAATGTCGAATATGAAACTAACTTCACCTCGGTCAATTAAAGATCCTGTAAAGTGGACCTGGAAACGAGTTTTAAGTTCGCCACACCACAGAATAATGTGTTATTAACTACCCATCCAAATTCGAATGAAAAAATAACACCGACAAGTATGTTAAATTAGGCTTTGGAATCGTGAAAAAATGAGCAGTCTTCTCTGCTTGAGACTGGGGGGGCGTGTCGCCTGAAGGAGCTGAAGCTCCGCCCCTCGCTGCCTAGTGCCTACCTCCGACCCAGATAATGGACGCTATGTCAAGCCGAACAAAACCGTATAGAATTAGAATTTATTTGTTCAATGAGTGAAACATACAGATGCATATACATGAAATGTTCCCCTGAGCTGTAACAGTAAAAATGGACACCAGAGACAGCAGACAGTGAGCTCTCCAACTAGGCTACTTCTAACATATTAGCTACCGGTGTTGTAGCCCAACTGGTTTCCACGATAACTGGTTCCCCAGCTGTGCATTCACATATCAGTCTTCCTCTATCACCTGATTCGTCACAAATTCACAAACATATTACTGGCGATTTTCAAGTCGGATCGCATATTTGCTGCGGCGAATATGAAAGTATGAAAGTATAGGCTACGTGCGCACTACATTACATCCATTCACGACAAAATAAATGGAGACAAAATAAAACATTTGCAGGCTCGCATGAAGAGGGATTCGATCGCACTAGAGCAAAAACACTTATTACACCAAAGCCCATTGCTGCACACTGCGAGCTATTCTAGCTCATAAAAGACCGGTTAAATCGTTACGTATTTATTAACTACGTTGGCCTTCAGGAAACCTCTTGTTTTGGCTTCTTCTAAAACAACTGGTTCCCATAGACACTACCCGAATGTGGGCTACTAATCACGTATTTGGGATCGTTTCGAGACAATAGTCGCATTTACCACGACATCAAAGCTCCTTCTGACACCACATATTAAAAATTCATACTAAGACGTCGGTGCTAACCCAGACAATACGATCAAAATACGCGTAACACAACATGGAAACATTCGTTTCCTATGCGATTTCGTGTAGCCTATGGCTGAGTGTTTGCTTGTGGGATCGAATCCCACATTTTTCTTAACTTCCATTTATTATGGCGTGAATGGCTGTAATGTAGTGCTCACTACATTTGTTCAGAATATAACATTATGAAATGAATTGATTTCAAAAGATAAAGCGAAGAAACACTCAGCCATAGGCTACACGAAATCGCATAGGAAACGAATGTTTCCATGTTGTGTTACGCGTATTTTGATCGTATTGTCTGGGTTAGCAGCGACGTTCTTAGTATGAATTTTTAATATGTGGTGTCAGAAGGAGCTTTGATGTCGTGGTAAATACGGCTATTGTCTCGAAACAATCCCAAATACGTGATTAGTAGCCTACATTCGGGTAGTGTCTATGGGAACCAGTTGTTTTAGAAGAAGCCAAAACAAGATGTTTCCTGAAGGCCAACGTAGTTAATGAATACGTAACGATTTAGCCGATCTTTTATGAGCTAGAATAGCTCGCAGTGTGCAGCAATGGGCTTTGGTGTAATAAGTGTTTTTGCTCTAGTGCGATCGAATCCCTCTTCATGCGAGCCTGCAAATGTTTTATTTTGTCTCCATTTATTTTGTCGTGAATGGATGTAATGTAGTGCGCATGTGACGGGTATGTAACGGACGTGGTCTTGCAAGTTCCGTCAGAGGTATCTGGCCAATGTTCACTCCCACGGGGAGTCGAACCTGCCACCTCTCGACTTCCCAAGCGCCACCACTACCAGCTACGCCAAAGAAAAGCTAGCTATTCAGTTGACGCGGGTGGCCCATTACATACCTGAGGAGTGAGTTTCACCAGTTCACACCGGTTACACGCACGTAGCCTATACTTTCATACTTTCATATTCGCCGCAGCAAATATGCGATCCGACTTGAAAATCGCCAGTAATATGTTTGTGAATTTGTGACGAATCAGGTGATAGAGGAAGACTGATATGTGAACGCAATAATTACAAAACACGCGTCAAAGTTGTTGTGTGTGAGTCTGGCCAATCATGAAATAGCTGTGTCGTCATTTGAACCCGTGCAGTTGCTCTTGAGAAAATGCGCTCGGCTACACAGCCGGCAGTTCTCGAATCGATCTCACGGTACTTTGATGGCTACGTCACAGTGACCTAGCCTCGGCGCCTTCTCAAGTCGGACAAAAAGTCTAACCAGAATTCACTGTTTCAAGTCACAAGTGTTTCAAGGCAGCGCTGCATGAAGTCAGGTCATGTCGAACGCACCTAATGATAGGGCGAAATGACGTAGATAGGGCATTTTTTGGCTCCGCCCATTAAAACCTGATCTGAAAACGGAAGAGAAACTGTTCTTCGGTTTAACTCCACATTTCAGTGTGACAACGTTTTAGCGCTTTGCACATGCTTTCAGGAACTCATTTCCTCTACCTCCGCTCCGGAGCGGAGGTTGAGGAAAAGGTACATCTCCGCGACATATTGAGTGGCGTAATAATCGCGCGACACAACGAATCGATAATGAAATTCGTTGCCAACGCTTTTAATAATTGATTTTAATCGATTTAATCGATTCGTTGTTGCAGCCCTAGACAAAATGCTAACATACAGCAATGCTGGAATGCTAATGTCTCCTATATAGCATCATAAGTAATTGCAACTGGTTGTAAAGTGCAGCTAAACCAGTCGCTAAAACAATGGCCTGGCTTGTGTCAGTGCTAAGAGTGTACACCATAT
Source organism: Thaleichthys pacificus (assembly GCA_023658055.1). Taxonomy (NCBI): domain Eukaryota; kingdom Metazoa; phylum Chordata; class Actinopteri; order Osmeriformes; family Osmeridae; genus Thaleichthys; species Thaleichthys pacificus. The sequence continues at coordinate 4,967,878 of CM042865.1, forward strand.
CTGTAATAAGGATTAGAAGAGCCAAAAAGGTTGTGGGCTCCACAGTCTACACCACGGAGACTCACCATGTGACTATTAGCTAGCTGCTCCACTAAATTCTAATGTAGCATCTGGTTTAATTAAAAACTTCCAAGGCTAAGTCATCTACTCAGTCCTAAACTCAAAATAGGAAACTCCTCTAGGTTGTTCATCTTTCAGTTGTTTAGTTATGACAGCCAAAAATTAAAAGAATCCCCAAAGCTAAACAGTTTTGCTTTGTAAATGGGTTTTCTGTAGCCTACATGTTGTATCTAAGTCGATTTTGTTGCTAGGAATGTCTGTCTGTGTATCTTTTTGTTTGTCAGATTGTGGGTCTGTTGTGGTCTGACAAATCTGAGTCTCTTCTGATGAGATCAGACGTGTCTTGCTCGTTGTTGTGAGCTCAAAGCAAGTGCTGATTTTGATAGTGATGATTGATGACAACTGAGATACTAGAGGCATCTGAGTTTATGTCAATCTTTGTATATATATATAGCTATTCCTTCAATGTTTAAACAGCGGTGATTGCATATTGTAGCACTTTATATGTTTATGCTTGGACATGTAAGGCATGGGCTTTGAGGAGAGCTCAGTGGGTAGTTTTTGTTTGGATATAGTGTTTATACTTTTAGAATAATTATTTTATGTTTTTTTTGTGTAGGTATATGTAATGTTAGATATTAGAAAGTTGATGATGTAATACACTACAGTGTACACCAGAGTACACTTTTACCAAATGAGCTCATGGATCAGAGATGTTTGTCAATACATGGCACATACAGTATTGGATTTATAGAGTATTTAATTTTTCACAAAGCCAACACTCATTGTCGACGCTGAAAACGACGAGACGTGAAGTTATCTTCAACTTCTTCTTTGAATCGCACATAAATGAGAGACAGGTAGAAATAAAGTGCAACTGTCAATGGCATGATACAATGTGAGCCCAGTTGGCGCAGATTAACAAGAAGCTCAGGTGAGTATTTCCTTCAGTGACGTAAATGTCAGGGCTCACATCTGTTTTAAGACCGTTCAGAAAATAAAATAACTCTTTGATGATTAGTAGGATTTTCCTGTGATCAGCTGTTTGACAACTAGTATTCGCCGACAATGGTAGACCAAGCTTGGCCTGAGTGTTTTGGAGCACTGATGTATTTAGACTTTTAAGATGACAGAATATCTGGCCTCAGAGGGAATTATCATGGAGGCAGTGCATTCGAAAAATTACCAAGTGCTATCTCCTGTGAAGCCACACAATTTGAACGCTTCAACACCTCATCCACCATTGCCTGTCATTTTCTTTTCTTAAGACATAATTGTCCTCGTAACTGCAATAAATTTGAAATAGTTTTCAAGACTTTGACATCAATAATGACCTTTAACACAAAGTTAACTGAAATTTAAACTGACTTTGACCTCAATTCATTAAATTCATATGATAGTTTGAAAAATATACAAATTAGTGAAGTATTCCTGATGAGGTCATGTTCTGTTTGTTACTGTAATTAAGTTGATAACAGATCCCAAATAGTTAAATAAAGCTTGTGTGGATAGCTTATGACATATAGCATATGTTATACATTAGTGAGTAAACTATATTTTCCTTCTTTAAAAAATTGCTTTAGCTGCAAGCTCTGTCCATTATGGATTCTAAAGTAAAAATGCCAACCTCTTCATTTGCTTTTCCCAAGTTTGAAAACCGCACCAACAACTGGAATATGTGAAGTGAATGAATGGATGAATGGATAATCATAATGAATTGATAAATGGTGTCTCTAGTCAAGGGACTTTGGTTTAGAGGATGTGTTTTTATGTGTGTGTATTAATAAGGCTGTGATCTTTGTAATAGCTCACAGAGACATAAGGATATCTTATCTGGTCCTCATTCCATTGTTAAAAATGAGATTGCTTCTTTTCAACAGTGCTCTCCCATCTCTGCCTCATTGCCACATTTTATAACCACAAAAGTAAATGAGCCTTAGGCTGGCATTGCACATTGAAACTTTCAGTTGGATGAAACTTAGGTGAAAAAAAGTTGCAATTGAGTTGCAAGTTTTAAAGCCCTCTGCAATGCACTTGAAACTTGAATGAAACTTAACAGTTGCAAAACTCTTTTGTGAAAGTGGTTTATCACAACAGCCAATCAAAACGCTAATGTCTCAGATTACGGGAAACTACCATTGATTTGGTATCAATCCAACCGGTTTCAACTGACTAATTTTCTCCACAATGGTTTATCACCAAATTGAACAAAATAATAAAAACAGAAGATGGTCTCTTCTTTAATCCTTCACCCTCAGACTTTTAGTCTTTTTAGGTAATGTTTTTATCCTCCTGCATATCAAACAGCACAAATGCACTGATAGCTCTCTTCCTATTCTTCGGGTCAGCCAAAGTAGCAGAAATACTTTGAAACAAAGTAGCTAGCCAGTACCAGAAGAGCAAGCAAATTATATGAAATAAGATACAAAAATGCAAATGTGGTTACAATGACACTTCCTTCTTTATATCATCTAGTAAGAAAACCATATGAAAAATGTAGCTAGCAAATCTTAGTGAAATAAACGTTGCATGAGACTTTGATTATGTTGTATTGCTTCATGTAACTGTCAAGTTGCATGGAAATTAGGTTTCATGTAATTTTCCACCTGCAACTAGTATAAAGCCAGCCTTAGTTTACTGTTGAGTCTCTCCTGGTCAGGTCTAAATATACAGGTACAGAGGCATTCCTTGTTCTAGGGTAAGGACTGCTTCGATTTATCTTGCCCAGCAGGACAGAATCCACCGCTTGAATCCTCCCTACCTCACCCTCTGGATTAGCTGAATTCAAATCTGTTGCAGATTTATTCTAACTTTATGCCCTCAACATGCAAATCATGATCAGACAATACCCATGAATCAGGGTACTTGTGCAGTTATTTAGTTGTTGAACATACTTGACATGTTTCCTTGTTTGCATGCAAGGACTAATGTTGGTGGTTTCATGCTATAGTGTACCCTCTGTCCAGGTTTGAATGACTTTGTCCCCAGTTTTGACGATTGCAAAAACCACTGTGATAATGTCTGTCTGTCTCTGTCTGTCTGTCTTTAGTATGGGCGTTAGCCATGACAATGACCACCAGTCATGTGCAGATGGTCTTCACATCATGTCGGGTGAGTGGGTCAAAGGGCAAAATCTGGGTGACGTGTCCTGGTCCAGCTGTAGCCGTGGCGACATGGAGAAGTTCTTGAGGTAACAATCACTTCTCCACTCTTCACAATATATTACTTAAAGTGAAAGTGCCCATAGGTTTATGTACAGTTAAATAACTGTCAAAATACATTAAAATACCTATACATTTACCTAAACTACAACCCCAACCAAAACCCAAATTGTAGTGAAAAGCAATTTTTTTGTATTGCTTACCCACCGTTTTTTTCTGCTTTTAGTTCTTTCATATGATGAGTTTAAAAGGTTAGAGAAGCCCTGCAAGAACATATAGAAATAGTAGAGCTGAATCAACAAAACATGTTAACCATGGTCTGGCTCCCACCGTCTTAATATTTTTTTTTTGAGTTGAGAATACCCTTGTGAAACATACAGTATTCTTCTCTTCAAAGATGGGAATAGATAACATTGCCCTGTCCCATGTCCTGGTCATCTCTTTGGATAATAATCAAGTGTTCAGTAGAAAGAAAAGAGTGCCTTTGCTAATTTGTTGTAGGTCCAAATCGAGCAGTTGTCTCCTTCAGACTGACCCTCTGAGCCTGAATTCAGTGATTCTGCCCTCCAAGCTCCCAGGGATGACCTACACTGCAGACGAACAGTGTCAGATCCTTTTTGGCCCCAGTGCATCACACTGCAAGAACATGCAGGTGAGGGTCCAGGAGGGGGGTATAGAATAGAGGATATCACAGAAGAATGTAGGGATTTTGCCACCATTTCTAGATTAAATGGGTTTTAGTTATGAGGTCAATCATATGGCACAATATGGTATCACTCCAAATGTTTTCATTCTCTCTTTGTGCTCTCCAAGGAGTCTCCCTACACTGGTGCCACTCTATTGTATGTTGCAGCATGTATGAAACTGAATGCACATATCAAGGCTGTTCATCAGTCTGACTCTCCTCCTCCAGGAAGGAAAAAATAAGATCCCTATCACTCTGAGAACAAATCCCTCTCTCCTTGCCCTCTAGGGGACCATGAGGAATGTTCCAAATTTGATAAGCAGTTGAGCAGTAATTTATATAAATAGCCACATATTATTGAATCCCCAACCAGTTGCTTGGAGTGGATTTCTACCATGAACCACAAAAGTTTATCTGGAGAACTAAGCAATCCTGTCACAAAAGCTGTGTTCCAGATAAGAGTCGTGGCGGACGTATCTCAGGGGGCTCAGCAATCTCATAAACACCCCATTCATTATGTTATTGTTATCAGACACCATAGCAACCATTGTGCTTTCTTACTAACACTGCACTAATGCCATTGTGCATTGTGAAAAAAGAACCAGCTCGTGGATGACACTAGCGTGATATTCAACTCAGGGCTATTTGTAATGTAGCTAGTATCCATCCAAAAGGTTTTTACCAGATCGTGTTTTTACAGGGAAAAGCCTGTTAGGTGTTGTTTTTATTTAACTAAAGTGCAAGTGGTAAGAGTGGGTAGAAGGAACACAAAAGGTCAGCTTTTGTAGTTTGTCTCATAAACCCAGTTGTTTGGGGTTATGTATTCAGTGTGTGCGGTGTGCCCATTGAAAGATGAGATGTGGGCTTAAACCTGGAAGTGGTTAGAGTTCCAGTACAAGTAACAGCTGGTGACTTGGGAACTTCTCTAACTCACATCTGGCTTCCTAGACCTAGAAAACTCCTGCAATCACCCCAAACGCCTCATCGTTTGTGTTCGTGAGAAATGACGAGTGCATGTTAGATTGACCGGTCGCAAAGGAGAATTAACTCAAAAAGGTTTTGGCCTGACCTTCAACCTTTAAATAGGAATTAGCTTCACTCATCATTCAGCTATGCTAGTCCTCATTGTAGGCACAGATATAGACTAAGGTGAGAAAGATTCCTTTAGAAGGGGTTTCTGTGATGGGTTTTCTATAGCAGCCTTGTATGCCTCTTTTATTTGTATAGCATTTCATTTCTTATACATTAAATTTTGAATAATTTATTTGAGAACAATTTGGAAATCCCAATTACAGGATTTTTGTAGCTTCGGTATAGTGGTGTAAAGTGTTCCTTACTGGAACCCTCTCTCTCTCCTCTCCTCTCTGTGTCCCAGTATGTGATGTGCTCTGGCCTATGGTGTCTCGTGGATGGAGAGAAAGACTGTAAGACCAAGCTGGATCCCCCTATGGATGGTACAGCGTGTGACACTGGCAAGGTGGGTACAGAGTGCTATGTATTTTTGTCTCATTTTCTATGTTCTTTTCCATAACCAAAATATGTTTAAAAAGATATATAGTTCTATTTTAAAGAATACCAACAGAACTTAATAAAGATGCATTATAATGTACTGCAGTTTCTACAGTCACAGATTTCTGTAAGTATTTAAACATAATACGTATACACTATGAAAACAGACAGACAGAAACTGTGAAACCTTTTGAGCTATTACAAACAGCCTCATAAGAGACAACCCATGGGCACTGCAGCAGAGCACAGGAGTGAAGGAGAGAAAAGAGAGAGAAGGAGGAGGAGACCAGCTGGAGCAGCTCACAGTGAACCTCCTGGCCAGGTTTCAGATTGCCTCTCCTCTCTCTCTGTGTCCAGGCTGACAGAACTACATCCCTGTGTTCAAATATCAGATTGTTGCAAAAGCCTGTCTACACCAACCATGACACAATGCTGGAGTTTGCTGGATGTCAGACAAAGGGGTTAAGGGGCCGTAGTGCTTCTCTCAGTAAAAAAGTGATCATATTGAGAAGTTTTTACAAAGCTTTCTCACCAAACCAACAGGGAAAGGTGTTTTGAGTGTTAATAATACAGTACCAGTTATCAGATTGTAATAAAGTTTCATTTGTTACACTAGTGCACAGTGCCCATGATGCAGTCATTGATTAAGATGTTGGTTAGACTGATTCCTGGAACCGTAGATAGATAGTGCACAGTGTCCGTGATGAAGTAGGTGACACACACACACACACACACAGATTCCTAGAATTATAGAGAGGGCATTGTGCCTGTGATGCAGTCGGTGAGTAAGATGTCGGTCACACACAGATTTCTGGAATTATAGATAGATAGTGCAGTTCCCATGATGCAGCTGGTGATGACAGTTCTCATACTTATCAGTGGCTTTGGTATCTGCATTTCTCAGATCACAACTGAAATTCTAAAAAATACTTGTTCAACCTCCACATCATCTAGTCACTTATGCAAATCCTAAATGCAATTTCTCATTATTTTTAACAAATTGCCAATTCTCTGATACATTAATGCAAATAATTAAGTAGCCTACAATTGTCTGCTGTTTCCTACATTATCAATTACTCAATTACAATGTTGATCAAAATGTATTAGATGTTCTCTGTTAAATTGTCTACCTTCACAAACATCTAGACATTTAGTAAAGTACATAAGTCATTACATGCACAATGGTTGAGCCAGTTGTCATAATTGTAATTGTAAGAACATTGTTCCTGTCGTATGCCCAGTGGTGGATTTAAGCATAGGCGACATGGGTTGTTCGCCCAGGTAGCCCTACAAACAAAAACTGCCACTGCATGACTCACTATATCCATGCCTCAAGAAAACATGGTAGGAATAGTGTTCTTGTTCTTTACCTGTTGCAGCTTGTTTCAACACATACAAATGACCGAGGAACAGGCCCAAATCATCAAGTTACAGACCCCGTGCAGTGCCCATGATCCAACCGGTGATTAAGATGTTGCTTAGTTGATTAGGTGGTTAGTTTAATTGGAGTTTGTGTGCACATTTGCAACATGCAAGCAGATTTTTTGCATCAGTAAACACATTTATTCATGTAACAAAATTCATTGATCTCTACTGAAATAAAGTATCCACTTCATATTGTATTTCTGTTAGCTATCCTGCATTTCATCCACAAAGAAATCCCTTTTAAAGAAGCTGATTAAATTTTATTCCAGCAGTCAGCGAGTCACCGAGCCACATTAACCAGCTCCGACTGGGGGACCCCGAGGCGTTCCCAGACCAGTGTGGAGAAATAATCTCTCCACCTAGTCCTTGGTCTTCCCCGAGGCCTCCTCCCAGATGGACGTGCCTGGAACAACTCCCTAGGGAGGTGCCCTGGGGGCATCCTTACCAGATGCCCAAACCACCTCAACTGGCTCCTTTCAATGCAAAGGAGCAGCGGCTCTACTCCGAGCTCCTCATGGATGACTAAGCTCCTCACCCTATCTCTAAGGGAGACGCCAGCCACCGTCCTGAGGAAACCCATTTTGTCCACTTGTACTCGCGACATAGTTCTTTCGGTCATGACCCAACCTTCAAGACCATAGGTGAGGGTAGGAACTCAAATTGACCAGTAGATCGAGAGCTTTGCCTTCCGACCTCCCCCAGGGAAATTGAATCTGATCCCCCCCCCCATCAGCCTCCAGCTCTGCCTCTATCATAGAGGGCGTGGTGGGATTTAGGAGTTCTTCAAAGTGTTCCTTCCACCGGCCAATAACCTCCTCAGTTGAGGTCAACAGCGTCCCATCTTTGCTGTACACAGCTTGGATTAGCCCTGGGCATTATACGGCCTGCGGGCCGGATGTGGCCCACGGGCTGTCCCAGTTTGGCCCGCGTGAGGTAAATTAAAAATAAATAAATGTGTTGAGCAGAAAGACAACAGTGATCAGGCGATTTACGTATGTGCGCTTACCCGTGCGTTTCCCGCAGCACTTTTCAGTTAAGGCGACCGCCTAAGCAACACACACCTGCCGCCTTAACTACGTCGTCGTTTTTTTAAATAGCGATATCCGCCGTGTTACTGTCCTGTTTTCTCCCTTTCATTCCAAACCGTGACCAACGTGTCTCCCTTCTCTGCAGAACGCATTAGTCTATCCCACCGACAGGAGAGACTGAATTAGCTGTTGGTTATCCCTCGGGGGTATTCCCCCTACTTGCCTCGGGGGAATGTCCCTGTACTTACTGTAAGTCGCTCTGGATAAGAGCGTCTGCTAAATGACTAAATGTAATGTAGCTATACTGAAACAAAGTATACACTTAAAAGTTGGCCTTTCTCTTAGTTAGTTAGCCAGCATTTCATCCAAAAAAGAAAGCCTGCTCACCTGGTTGTATTGGAATTCGCCATAATTCGCAGAGTCTGCTTGTCTTATTGAGTTTGTCATAGAGAGCGATGCACGTTGCACGATGGACTATTTGATTTTCACGAACCACTCATCAGAGCAATTCACAGCATTTCAACTGAGATCAGTTGTTCAAGCGCTTAGTGGAGTTCAGCTAAATGTTGTGTAGCCTATAGTGCAGCTCAACGCTATGTATAGTGCCAGCACAACATGGCTGAAAGCTTCAGGGATTTTGATTCAACTCTGGTGTGTGTGTTTGTGCGGTTCTGCAGTGGTGTCGTGCTGGGGACTGTGTGAGCCGGGAGCCACCGACGGAGCCCACAATGGGAGAGTGGAGCCCCTGGGGCTCCTGGGGAGCTTGCAGTCGAACTTGCAGCACCGGGGTCAGCGGCAGGCAACGCAAGTGTGAGAGCCAAAGGTACTTTTAAGTGGTATGAGTAAAAAATATATACTGTATATTTTGTATATTTTATATATTTTAGGTAAGAACAGTTGATTTCCTTGTATTGTCATCTATGTAACATATAACCAAGTCTGAGAACAGGGAAATGCGAAGGCTCCAGGGTAGGGTTTAACACTCCGGGGTGCCAGCGAACGCACTGGTGTACAGTACAGTCAAACGTTATTGACTGTCATAAAATGGTTTAATGTGCCACTTTTCCTCCTACTCATAACTTGCAATGCCTACTCCGTGACAAACTTTGCTATGCAAACGCATTTGAGGTGGCATGAGAAATCTCAAATGCCTAGAGCGTTACCCATTTAACAGCTGCATTACACAAGAGCCGGAGCATGGTCGCACCCCAAGCCATGCGATAATGTTTTACCTGATGAGATCTCTTCTTAACTTCTTGCAAACTCTTTACTTATGATTTACATACAGTATAATACTGTCTCCCTTAGGTTGAGCTGGAAGAGCCAGGACTGCATTGGCCTCAAGATGCAGTACAGGCTGTGTGAGAACATGCCCTGCCCTTCCGGCATCCCCAGCTTCAGAGACCAGCAGTGCCAGACTTTCAACCGCCCCTCCCTCCACTGGCACGCAGTCATGGACGACGGTGGGTACTCTGAACACCACAGCAACAGGCACTCACAAAACTTTTAATTAAAGAGTTTTGAGTAATTAATTTATCTTCCCCCACGAATATACCATTGCAACTCAAGAACATTGGATCTATCTACATGTGTGTGTTTGTGTGTGTGTGATGTAGGGGGTTTAATATTAATCCAAACAACCAAAACTATTCCCCTATGTTTAAAGGGAGAGGTAAACTGAACAGTGTATTAACATTAACCAAATCATGCCAATACCAATGGAATTGCAGTTATTTGAGCAAGAATGATCAAAGTAAGTTAAGTGAAATAGATATTTAATAACATTTGCTAATTAATTAAATAAATTACAAGGCACACATGTTACAAAGTGAAGGTTTTGACTCTTACCTACTCTACCTTGATTATTGTAAATCAGAGAGAGAAAGAGGTGAGGAAGGAGAAGGAAAAGCCAAAGCTGAGTAGAATTCCTCAGGAGAACAAGAATCCAAAGGACAATGCTTCACAATTCCCTTTATACCTAACTGTTATCTGTAGAACAACCAATCAGCCCACATCTTGACCCTTATCAACATATGACTAGCAATGCGACAGTAAGTTACACAATGAGGTGTGAGACCCATCAAGTAGAGACTCCGTCCACCAACTCCAGATTTTAGCATATGAGAGGTGGGGGCAGGGTTACACCCATCCTTACAGTGAGGTCAGGCCCATGTTACAGTACCAAAAGGCACCAGCCTGCAATTAGGGAACCTGGGTTCAGTGCAGAATGACAAAGCAGTCTCTCTTAAGTGGCTGAGCTTTAAATGACATCACTGCATAGACTGTCTGCCTGCTGTAGTACAAAGCTCCTTTTATTAAGCATGGGGTCCTTTAACTTCTTCTCTATCTCTCTCCCTTTCTGTTGAGGTGGATTTGTTCAGCTTACTTTTTTGTTATTACTCTTTTACTTTCTCTCTCTGTCTAGTTTTCCATTCTCTGTCTACCTCTCACAACCATCTCAATATCCCTTTATTCCACATTACTGAACTTTTACCGGTTACATGATTCTCTCTCTCTCTCTCTCATTACACATTTTACTTACTTAACAGTTAACTAAAAGTAGTGAAGCCCTGCGAAGAAGGTGAATTAGTCTTGGAGTCATTCAAATACTAGAAAATGATTGACAATTATGTGTATACTTTGAGCTGTCTTGTGTGTGATCCCACAATCAAAAGCATCTTTCTAAATCAGAACCAGGTATTCAAACTGGCTCCAATCCATATTCTTCCATATTTTCCACAGAAGCAACAGGAGGAATAAGCTATCTTTGTACTGTAAGAGATTTCCTTAGATAGCCATAATTGTTTAGACCATTGATTAAGATTCCTGTCTCAATGTAAACCATTTATCACTGGACTTTTTTCCTCTGAGCAGAATTGCAGGAGTTGTATTTCACACATTAACATACACACCGCTATAAGAAAACTGCACACTGGGCCTCCTGGTTAGGTCTTGGGCTTTGAGAAGTCCACAATGTAAGGGTGTCGGGTAACTGATAAATATCAGTGAGAGGTTGAGTGGGGTGAAGTTGTTGGAGCAAAGAGTGGTTCCCAGAAGTGTATACCTTTTGACCTGTCTGGCAAGAAAATACACCCGTGAATAGTTGATGTGGCAAGATATGTTTGTAAATGTTTTCACTGTACAGCCAAAGTATTGAGATGTTATTGCACTGTAGTTTTATTGTTTTGTTCACATTACATCAGCTAGCTACCGTAATCAAGATGTCATTGATGCACTATAATTAAGCAATTGAGATGTTATTTTTGCACTATAATATTAGGTATTTTGGTGTACCTGTTAGCTGAGATGTGGTTACTTTGCAATGGGACTAGTAAATACAGTCAGGTTTTTTTACTCTGACCACCAAAATACTGTAGAATATGCACTTCTGATCCTTGATCTTCTGCTGTACTTTCTGTATGCAGTATTTGTAAGCTAAGTCATTTGGATAAAAGCATCTGCTGAATGAATAAATGAAAATGACAGCTGAAAGTTTTGATTTGCAGCTAAATCTGACTACTTGTATACTTGAGAAACTTCTGTAAAAGGCTTCAGCTTTTGTAGCTAAAAAAGCATTGGCCTGTGTGCATGCATTCTCTATGTAACATATACATAACTACCACAATTCTAGTCATTTTGTATCTGCTAAGGCAGATAATAAGGTTTACAATGTATACCACATTCCTTACAACGATAAACAGAAAGTCACCTTGTTTAGAACGAACATAAAGAGTTGTGTGATGGATAATTGTTTCTCTCTCTTCTAGCTCACTTGATCTTTTTCTCTCACTCATATTTGTTTCTATTCAGAGAGGCCATGCACACTGTTCTGCTCCTCCTCTGGGAAGGAACAACCCCACCTCCTGTCTGAAAAGGTCCTTGATGGGACTTCCTGTGGTCCACAGGAAGCAGGTCTCTGTGCCAACGGGACTTGTCAGGTACAGTATAAGTTGTTTAACTTGTCGCTGATTGTGTGAGTCATGTACTCAGATGATCTGGGACAGGGTATCAGATTGCCCCTCTCACCCTAACAAATAACTCACAAACTGTGTCCAATCGACTATTTATTGGGACAAGCAGTGACAGGTCTCCTACAGTCAAATATAAATCACAGACACTTTCATTTCGATGTACCCCCACGGCCACCCTCCATTATCTTAACAACACTCTGAGGAGTAGGTGAACGTGACTGAAACAAACACTGGCTCCACAAGACCAAGAGTAATCGTCCCATGGTGTACATTTGTGCCATGTGAGAAAGGAAGAAGAAAAGAGAGAGGAGAAAGAAAGAACAGAGAGGGGTGGGGTATAAGAAGAGAGACAGGAAACGAGATGGTGATGGAAGAGAAAGGGGAGAGGTTGAAATTATTTTGGTCAAGGGACAGAAAGCAAGACCTTTCTGGCAGGAGAGAGAGAGAAAGGCAACAAGAAAATAATTGAAACAAACTTGTGTCCTGCCTCCCCACTATCTTCAAAAGCAGTCTGCAGTCAGAGCCAAGACTGACACATCATCATAAAATCAAATCAAAATGTATTTGTATGGCCCTTTTTACAAGCAATGTCACAGAGGGCTTCACATACTCCCATAGACTGCCCCTCAACCAACCTAAACCTAAAGAAAAGAAAAAACTCACTAGAGGAGAAAAATTTGAAAAAACCTTGGGAGCAGCTATTCAGTGAGGATGCCCTCCTCCAGAGACGGTTGGTGAAAGAGAGTGTGTGAAACACTGGACCAGCAAATACAATATAAAGCCCAGCCCAGTTACACACAGCTCTGCTCACCAACACCGATTGACATCTAGCAAAATCAATGGCACCTGAATGGCACACTTTTGTATTAGTTTATTTTCAAATTTAGTAAGTTATGACTTATTAAATCTGGAGGTAATGTTTAATATACTCAAGGCACTCAAGACAAGTATACAAAATTGTAGTTCTGTGCAATTTTCAAATCAGGTTTAAAGTTGTTGTTTTTTTACCTATAGAAAGGCATCTTATTCTTGACCACCAAATTGATTGACATTTGAATGTGATTGTGTGTGTGTATGTTTTGTGTGTCTTGTCTTAGAAAGTGGGCTGTGATGGGATCCTTGGCTCCATGGCCAGAGAAGATCACTGTGGAGTATGTAACGGCAACGAAAAGTCCTGTAAGGTTGTCAAGGGAGATTTCAACCAGACGGGAGGGGCAGGTAGGATTATTAACCACTGTATGTCAGAATGCAGGTGAGATCAGCAAAGTAAATTTTCCCTCAAACAAGTGTCAGTTGAAAAATTACAATCACATGTCACCATACAAGGTGTTACGGCCACATGCTAGCTATTTTATGTAATAATGAGCAGTTTGCAAGTTCAATGCAAGTTGAAGGCACCAGAAACTGCTTAGGGCATGTTGATGTTCCTGGGATTACAGTGTAGGTTTTGCCTTCCTTATCCAAGCTCTCCAGCACTCCAGTATATTTGTGACCTATATTCTTGGAGGACAGCCAGTTGTGTTGAAAGATATGTATAATATACCATATTATAAATGTATCTCCCCCCAACACACGCACACATACACACTCACACACCCCACGCATTCTGGATCACAGCCAGTCGAGGCTTTGTGTGGGGTCTCTTTTATAACCAATGGTCATTGTCAGCCAAAGATTCCACACTGACACAGTCATGTGACACTGTTTAAAAACTGTGTATTTTGTGTTTATAGTCAAGATGGTTCCTCACTGCTGCCAAGCCAAAACTTTAGATACATGTTTTTTTACCTCTGTGTTATCATACTTGGCACATTATACATTACGGAAATTACAACACGACGGGTGATTTGCTGCCCCTTCCAGTACAGCTTAAAATATTGTTTTGTTTGTATTTAAATATGACAAATGAACAAGCAAAACCAGATAAATAAAAAAACACATTTGGATACATCAGCCTTTTATTGTTTATGCCATCCCACTGTAAGTTGTTTTCGACACAATTTCATGGTTATATACTATGCTCCAAGTGGAATGGATATTTTTGTCTTGGCGAGTGTCTTTCCTTAAAACTTCCTCAAACAGTAACACTTTTTGTCCATCATTTTGATTCTCTATTTTTCTCTCATCTGCCTTTCATTCCTCCGCATTTGTATCTCTCACCCTTTCCCTCTTTATTTCGCTTTCCTCTGGGTCTATTTAGGCTATGTGGAAGCAGTGGTTATTCCTAAAGGGGCCAGGAGAATAAGAGTGGTGGAGCAAATACCCGCTCAGAGTTATCTGGGTAAGAAACAGATACTCTCCTTCATTGCATCATTGTGGTTTTCTCCTATCAGTTCACCCCGTCGCAAACGTCAACCTTCGGACATATTTCTGTCATACAACCGCCCATTCTCCTACACTCTTGTTGCCTGCCCGATAGTTATCAGCAAGCAACTGGCTGCTCATATGAACCCAAGCCTTGGTTGTTTTGTGACTGTTAAACAAGTACTATTGACTACTCTCAAAAAAGCCTTAGTAGAACCTTGAGATCACTACCAGGATCAACGACAAATAGCGGTCTCACCATTAAACCAGATATCCTCTAATGCCTTCAGAAACTTTCTCCAAGACAGAAACTACAACTCTTACTGTACCCCCCACCCCCACAGCCCACTCACAGAGCTCCTTATTCACATGGCATTCCCCCAGATCTCTCATGTGGCCATGTGGTTAGACCCTGCACTGTATCCATCTGTCTAATATCTGTCAGCTGATCCTCCCCAGCTATCAAGGGGAATAGGCACGGGGGCATGCCTGCCTGTATCTCGGCTTTCATGTTACCTGGATTAAGAAGCACGGACCGGCTCACTTCAATCGAGTCCTCCAAGGGCCAGGGGCACCAAGGCCACGGTTGATCCCCTTACTCCCTACGACTGACTCTGCCCGAGTCCTCTCTCCCTGTTTCTAAGACCTCCTGCCCCTCCTATGATGCAGAAGGGAGGCCAGATGAGTTCAAACACACGTAGGAAGGCAGAGTGATACGATTAGATAGAGGTTACTGCAGGGCTCAGTGAGGGGAAGACTTTGGAGCTTTGTATCACGAGTAGGGGTGTATTTCGAGCCATGCCTTGTCTGTTTGCCTTGTTGGTCAATTTGACCAACATTCAACCTGGAAATCCCTGCTAAATAGAAGGTAAATGTCAAATGAATATTAGTGTAACTATTTTGTCTTTGTTTTTAGATGTTGGTTTAAATATCTCCAAGATGTATGGTTATCAAAAGTATTTAAAGGGGTCTTTGACTCCAAAACAGTTTACCTTGTCATAGTTGAATAACGACAGTTCGGTGGGTAAAATCGACATACAGTGAACCTCAAAGTCCATTGACACCTCTTTCCTATGCAAATCTCACTATTTGAAACTGCCTCTGTAAAACGGGCGGTTTCCAAAAAGCCACCGAATTGACGTCGGTGGCTCCACCTTTTTGGCTCTGGTCTGTACCTTTGTCACGCCACAAAATGTACATACACATCCGACCGTATGCTCATCACAACCGCAAGCTGTAAGTATGATTTTGTCGCTAACAGTTATTAGCAATGCTAACGTATCCTGTATCTAGCATTGGTAGAATGTGTGACGATTTAGTTTATTGGCAATGGAGCTAACGTTATTTCATTTTCCTGACTATGTTTCATTCGAATACATAAGCTGTGTTGTCATGTAAATCTACAATTCACGATGCAGGCTATGTTGCGTCTTTGCTCTGCAGCTTCGCTCGTTGTAAACCAACCAATCAGCGCGCAGCTCATCTAAATATTCATAAGCATACCATAAAAGGGAGAAAACCTCTGGCAGCACCTGGGCCATTTTCAGCCCAACCAATGTTACATACCCTATTCGGAGACCTTAAGGAACAGTGTGAAATACCCTATAAAATCAGTCAATGACCCCTTTAACAATTACAATAACCTTTCCCAGACATTCGCCTATCTGGACTTTTTTTCAGCACATCAACAACATACTTTCAAACAGTAGTAAACATTATCAAAAGGTTTTGATCTCACCCTTTCCCATGTTTACATTTTGCAGCTCTCAAAGACACAAGCAAGCATTCCATCAACAGCAACTGGAAGATAGACCACCCAGGTTCTTTCAACATGGCAGGCACAACAGTCCACTATGTCAGGAGGGGACTCTGGGAGAAAATGTCTGCCAAGGGTCCCACCACATCTCCTCTGCATCTTATGGTGAATTTATTTCCTTTTAATCCATTTAATTTCCCATAGCAATATGGTATTACCATGTGTTTTTGCCTCTATTGTCCTGGAATGGGTTTTCAAAGATAAACAATTGACCTTTTCCTTCAACTCTACAATAATCATAATGATAATGAACTATACAATAAGACTATGCTCAAGCAATGGAACTAGCATTAAATGAAATATGATATACTGTTTAGCTGTCAAACAAAATCATCTCAGGAGTGGGTTTCACTACACTGATTTAAGCAGCATGTCCACAGGCGTAAGGGTGCATGCAGCTCATCAGGTTGTGAGTTGGATTGTGACCAGCGTGAGCAAAAGCAGCCAAGTTAATGATTGAGGATATGATGGGTGGCATTATTAGCTGGCCGTGGTCAGCGACAACTCTGTCATGGCGGGGATTAGGGTTATAATTTTAATAGGATTACCCTTTGACAAGCACAGCAGCACTGCTAATGAGATTATGCCAACAGGGGGGTGGCCAGCTCTCAGACGCAGGTCAAGCAGAGAGTAAATTTATCATGGGAAATGGGCACAGAAGAGTGGTCCTGGCTCCAACTTTAATACTAATTTAATCTCATGATAGCTCCGTCCAGGGGAGATAAAATCTATATATGCCTCAATGGGTTTTTCAAAATTGGAAATTTAGGGTTATTAAGGTTTAGGGTTATTTTTTGTTCCATGTTGAAAAAAGATAATTTCTTGATTTGACAAAGATGTTTTTTTGTCTGACTTTCAGTTCATTAAAGGTGATGAAATAATCAATTTTATGTTATCAGATTTTCAAGATTATTCCAAAAACAGGCTCATAGCTCAGGAAATCAAAGTCATTTCTAACCAAACTCACTTTCATGTATGATTTGAATGATTTTAGTTTTTTGCAAAGGCAACCTGTGTCCTGTACACACAATACACAAGCCTATATAACATGCCAAACTACATACTAATGTATTGATGATTTAGTTAACGTCAGTAGACATAAACATAGAACAAATGTTTTCTGCACATTGACCTTAAGTTTTTTAATTAGGTGCTGCTGTTCAATGAGCAGAACTATTGCATCCACTATGAGTACACCATCCCTACAGAGGCCAGCCCAGAGTTCCAGGGAGGACTGGGAGCAGGCCCCAAGCCATCTGAGCCTCTCTTCATGTGGACCCACTCTGGGTGGGAGGACTGCGATGCTGTGTGTGGAGGAGGTATGCTAATTTACCGGTTCGTATTTAGCACACCAAACAGTTTCTCCTAATTCTCTGTGAAATGCCTATTGTGTAGTATTTTGTATAATTGTCTTTAATGTATTTATATCCTTATACAAGAGATGTAGAAGTTCTCATTAATGAATAAAATGCACAATAGTTTCGGTTTTTTAAAAGGTAATGTCAATGTATACTGTACATTATTATTTGTTTTAGGAGAAAGAAAGACTATTGTCACCTGTAGCAAAATTGTCAACAAAACTACAAGCGTGGACAACAGAAAATGCCTGGCAACTCACCAAACCTGAGCCTCAAGTTCGCAAGTGTAACGAGCAGCCCTGTCAGATGAGGTAAGGTTAGGACAAAGGACAACTTCAGGGTTAGGAACAGCCTTTGTGTAATACAGTCTAGTTGCTTTAACTGGCCTATGGCATTGTATGAAGCAGCACATTTATTTTGATTATATAGAAGGGCATTCTAATCAATGTAATGATGTAGAAAAATTATAAATGTGTTCACATCACAACTTCTGATATGACCTCGTGTTGAAACTTCGACAACAAAGTGGTTTCAGTAAATTGGTTCCCATTTTTAGCACATTTTATTTTGTTAGATTTAATTTTAAATGGATACAATTGCCATTTTTGCCCATTAAGCTATGTTCATATACCCATAACATGTTTTTAGACATAATTTTTTTTTTTTAACTTTAATTTACATTCTGTACATATTCAGACCCATACTTTAGTACTTTGTAGAAGTCCTTTTGGCAGTAATTTCTGCGGCAAGTCGTCTTGGATACATCTCTAAAAGCTTTGCATACCTGGATCTAGGCTGTTTATCCCTTTCTTACTGTCAGATCCTCTCAAGATCCGTGAGATTGGATGGGAAGTGTCTGTGAACTGCTATCTTCAGGTCTCTCCACATATGTTTGATGGGGTTAAAATATGGGCTTTGCTGGACCACTCAAGTATAGTGACAGACTTTTCCAGAAGCTACTCCAGCATTGTCTTGGCTGTATGTTGTGGGTCATTGTCGTGGTGAAAGGGGAACCATCACGCTTGTCTGAGGTTGCATGCACTCTGGAGCAGGCTTTCTTCAAGGACCTCTTTGTATTTGGATGCATTTCTCCTTCCCTCATTTCTGACCAGTCTCTCTGTTCTTGCTGCTAAGAAGCACCATGATGCCGCCACCACCATGCTTCATTGTGGGGATGGTATTAGCGTGCAGTTCCTGGTATCGCCAGATATAGCTTGGAGAGCTACCCAAGGAGTTCAGTTGTTGTTTCATCAGACCAGAGAGTCTTTTTCATCATGCTCTCAGAGTCCTTTAAATGCTGTTTGTCAAACTTCAAGCGGGCTGTCATATGCCTTTTACTAAAGAGTGGCATCCGTCTAACCACTTGACCATAAAGTCCTGATAGATGGAGTTTTTCTGAGAGGGTCTTTTTTCCGGCCTGTTCCCTCATCCCTCCAGAAGACTTCAGGAGCTCTCTTAGTGATTCTTGGTCACCTCACTGACAAAGCCTTCCTTGCCCAGTCAGTTTGTCCAGACATTTACATCTAGGAAGAGTCCTGGCATTTCCAAACCACTGTGCTCCTGAGAACTCTCAAAGCTTTAGAAATTGGTTTCATGCCCTTTTTATCACTGAGGTCTACAGATCGTTCCTTGGACTTCATGGCTTGGTTATTGACATGCAGAATGAATTGTGGGACAAGTTCTAGACACATCTCAAGTGTAAGTAAAGCAAACAGGATGCACTTGGTGATGTTTCAGATTTCTGGTAAGTGGCATTTAACTCTGTATAACTCGAGACAACTATCAACTCAGAAAAATTCCCTCCGTATGCCTGCGCCTCATCCATTAACTGTAATTTATATAGTGGGACAAGTTATCCCTTACTTCTCAGTGTGAGAAATACAAGGTGTTGCGTGAGAAATTGTTTAAATGCGTCAGTCTCACGGCAAATGCATGAAACTTGAGAGCCCTGAAATATGCTTTCATCAGATTTTATCCAACAACATGACAATTTTACAGGAAAGTAAGTGCTGTCCCATTCCTATTCATAGCATTTTGCGCCCTTGCAGCCTCTTGCACTCCGTCACATACCAGGTGGGTTCAGGGTTTAGGATTTAGGGGGGACATTGGGATTGGGCCTTTGTGATTTATTTTTTTGCACAGATCACTTCAGGGGCAATGTACATATCACATGGTTGGATGATAGTTTCTTGTTCCAAAGCATTTCCTTGACATTTCCTTGGCTCTTCCACTGTGCCACGTCTACTCTTTTGAGGAATCACTTAATATGATAGAGGAATCCTTTCATCTTGCAAGCACAATGACTCATCTAAGGGAACTCGTATAATCAGAAGACTTCTGAAGACTATTTTGTGTCAAAATTGACATAAACGCTGACAGACAATATTAAATTGGCGAGAGAAAGACAAAAACTGTGGCTGTTTGTTCTTTTCTTTCTGTAACATGTTTGACAGAGTTGAGAGTCTCTCCAGCCTCTTCACATTGGCAACTGTCATTATTCTCCAATGACATCATTGTGAAACTGTTTTCTTGAGTGACTTGGGAGGAGGGAAAATCTTAAGTAATCATGAGAGATTGATGTTTGTACAAAATTTGTTTCTCCCTCTCTTTCTCTGTGCCATTGTCATATTTGGCAGATACAACAACTGGAAAATGTGGCATAATAGCTAAACTCATTGAGAACAGATTTCTCAGTGTGGAAGAATTATCTTCTACGGACTCATTTCTTGGATAGCTCAGAGAAAAATAATGAAACAAAATGCTGTCCCATCTGTCAGTCCCGGGAGGGACTGACAGTTTGAATAAAAGTGCGCTAACATATGCTTATGTAGCTGAAGTTTGTAAAATATTTGGCAATGCATGTTTTAAATGCTGTATTGCTCATAAGGACAGCATGACATATGTTACAGGAGTCATTGTACAGTAGCTCAGCTTTCTCCCATTCCTCCCACACTAGGATGTGAACCGGGGTCCACTGACTCGCAAACACGACAACCACCTCTAAACACAACTAACTAGTGTGAACTAACTATGCCACTGAAAAGCTAGCTCTTTGGTAGCGTGAAAGAGCAGTATTATTACTACTGAGAAGCCAACCCACTAAGCTTGGTTACACATACTGTATATGTGTATCATATATATATATCACTGTGTATCATATATGTATATGATGAATAAGTTATTGTGAATCTGTCGAATGTGCTCAAAAGCACTGCATAGGTAGTCCTCGGTGCTTATGTGAGCTAAGGTTATAGAATTAGAGTTAGCCAACCCAAGCCAATATAAATCTTTACATAAAGTTTATGGGGTCGTTTTGCTTTGCTTGTAAACATGTTTGGCATTGTTTATACCCAAAGTTGCTTCACTTACCTCTCCACAGTAGTGCAAAGTCAGCTTTCAATGTGGCTGCAGCCTGTTTACATTCCTCCTGATATCATCGGTTCCTGTCTTATCTCCCATGTGTATGAAGGTAATAGACATCACTTTTTCCACTAGTCATGAGCTACACCAAGCAGAGGATAAATCACATTGACTGTCCCCGCTGTGGTGGACAGTCAATGTGGTGCTCCTCTGACGATCAGATAACTGGAAAGTGGTTCATTTGCGGAATCAGAGACAACGGAGAAAGACAAAAAGAGAGAGGGGAGAGTTAAAGAGTGAGAGATGGGGAAGAGGGACTGTGATTGCTGGCTGGGTCAAAGAGGTCAAGTCATGTTACTGTCTGGCCCAGCAGACTTACAGCTGGACCCTGTCCTTGCTGCCTGCTCTTCACAGATCATAGCCACTGAGTTTGACTCCCTGAGTCCCCCCCAACCCGTCCCCAAGCTCCTGGTGCCTCTTTCTTCCTTCACATCTGTCGCCCAGATGAGGCCACATCATGTCACGCGAACCTAGTAGCGCTCGTTGGTTCAGCCTGGCCTGCCCCCCATTACCCCCAACCCTCACGTTAGTCTTCCTGGCCAGCTGGCCTCTCCCAACCACACACACAAACAAACACATTTACTCAAAGAATGCCAAAATAGACAGTTTTGAAGAGTGGGGCAGACAGTATGGGACATGGGTTGTGTGAGTGTGTGTGTGTGTGTGT
Organism: Thaleichthys pacificus; assembly: GCA_023658055.1. Classification (NCBI taxonomy): domain Eukaryota; kingdom Metazoa; phylum Chordata; class Actinopteri; order Osmeriformes; family Osmeridae; genus Thaleichthys; species Thaleichthys pacificus. Next base: position 4,989,282 of record CM042865.1, read on the forward strand.
ACATGCACATATTTGCAGTTCCCTGTGTGTTACTGTCAGTTTGATAATTTGTATGTTTTGTCCTCCCTGACATCTGTCTCCCTCCTCTCTGCAGGTGGATGATGACAGAGTGGACTTCTTGCTCTCGTACCTGCGGTAAGGGCTCTCAGAGTAGACAAGTGGCCTGCACCCTCCAGCTACGCAATGGGACTCTTGTCAAGGCCAAGGACAAGGACTGCGTCGGACCCAAACCTGCCCATATGCAACGCTGTGAAGGACAGGACTGTCTAACTGTGTGGGAAGCTGGGGTCTGGTCTGAGGTAGCCTACATACAGTAGAGTCAAACATTCAGTAGTTATCTAGTTTGCCAAACTGATCAAAAGTAAAAAGGGGGCACACATGTACATTTAGCTTGGCAACTGATAGTAACCCCCCCCCCCCCCCTAGCTTAAAAGACTGATGTTAAATGTTTCGTAGTCTTTGGCTCTGTCCTCACAATGACTTACACAATGATGTCGAGATTCCTTTGAGCTCTCCCTAAAGCACCTGCATGATAGCTGGCCTTGGTCTCTATGCCAGCCTCCCTCCATCCCTCCCTTCCTCCCTCCCTCTCTCACCTCATGTCTCCCTACCTCCCTTCCTCCCTTCCTTTAAGGGCCCGCTGGCACTAGACAAAAGGAACTTGCCCCTTGGCTGCACTGGCTCCCAAGCCAACAGTATTGATAAGGAGAAAGTCCCTCAATCTGCTTTGCTCTCATGTTGCTCTCAATTCCTTGTTTTTGAAGATTTTCTCACACAAAATAGTGTTGGGATTCTTTGAAAAAGGTTTACGTAAGAAATGTATTCAACTAAAATCTCTCTTTGAAAAGCTGCTGAAACTATCAAAGGTTGATTTTTAAAACCAATTTACACCCATCACAAATATGTTTCACTCTTACAGAAATCCCAATTTCTGTTGATTTCCTCATAATTTATTGTTGAATACATTTTATTTGGCTACACCTGAATTTAAAAAGTTGGCTGAATTGGGTGAAATCTTGTTATTGAGCTCAAGAAGAAAAAAAGAAAAAAAAATCCAGAAAGCATTGACCCATTGACCTCATTTAAGTCCTCAAAGGTCAACTAAATGAGTAAGTCTAGACAAGACACACGAGCAAATTGACTGTGAGTCTCTGCCACAGTACCTTTTCCTTTCCATCTGTAAAAACACAAATTTGTCTTAAAATGAAGACAGTGGAAGACTATTCTTTCCTTTTAGAAGATAAATAAATAAATGGGATGGGATGGGGGGGGGGCAGGGAGTCCCACTCGCGTGTTTGATTTAATGCCATCCCTGCCGAAGGTTATGGACCGGTCCATAACTCACCTGGGACTGGGGGTCTGGATGTGAGGGTCTAAAGCGAAACATCTGCCAACACCAGGGGGGTTTGTAGGCCTGCCTCAGACTGACAGGGTATGTCCTTGCCTTTGATCCCATCTCTTTTCTTCCCCTCCTCAGTCCAATCCCCGGGCAGCTGTGAACATGTAGAGGCAGAGGAGAGTAAAGGGGGAATGTGAAAGCAGACAGAGCCATGGAGGGATTGTGGAAAAGAGGAAGACCTCTGGGATGTGGACATATAGATATGTTGCAGGTAGAGGTTACCCCTCAGAGTGTGATCTGGGATCCACAAAAACTACCTTTCGACTCAGGTTGGATTGCATAATAATAGATTATCATGTCATGACTTTAAAAAATGTAATGGGTCAAAGCAAAAAAGACCAACAGAACAGTACTGAAGTCCTTACATCGGTCTTGTTTCAATAGATCAAATAAGAAACAAGTATTTTCAAAGGGGGTATTGCTTTTACACCTGTTGAATGTGAATCAAACTAGACAGAGGAGACTGTATAATCTTACAAGTTGTACATGTGATGTACAAACCTGTTCTTTGGATCAAGTGCAGAAGAAGAATAGAAAGAAACCACCATACAGGATTGAGACCGATAAAAATTATTGTAGTTGTGTTTGGTTGAATGCGGATGGGATACCCATCTTTTACTTTCTTGTCTTATACTATTATTATTTTATTTTTTTACTTCATATCACAAAGGTGACAAGCACACTAACCCACACACCAATATAGACTACACGGTTGTTTATTTCAGTGTTCCGTCAAGTGCGGTCGAGGGGCACGTCACAGGCTCGTTAAGTGCACCAACCCACGCAAGAAGTGTGATCTGACAACCCTGCCCCGTGAGGTGGAGGAATGTGAGGACTACTCCAAGTGCTACATCTGGAGGACAGGCGACTGGGCCAAGGTGGGTTCTTCCCTTTCTTTTCACTGTTTGCCATGGATCCTACCCAGGCCCACAACAACTTATTCACAGTAGGTCAGCCACAATAGTAACACTAGTTAAGACAGAGGTTGTAGGCTTCTGATTGGGGTTGTAGGGGAGGGGGAATTGAGAACTGACTGGATTTGTTTACTTGAATCCTTGTACATTTTGGGGAATTGTATTGTGCAGTTTCTATATACAGCATTTGTATGTCACTTTGGATGAAAGCGTCTGCTAAATTGACAAAATGTAATGTAAAATGTAATGTTAATTGGTTACTTGCTATTGTTTGAAAAGCAGAAGTTGTCTTTCGATGGCAGCATTGTCTTTACTTTGATTTAATTACTCACTCAGCAATTTAAGTGCAAAGAGAGAGAAGACCCCTACTCACATGCACACACAATCACAACCATGCCAAGGTTTAGAATGTAAGATGCATGCTTATCTGTGGTTAGTGTTTCCTGTCTGCTGGGCTGAGCAGGATGCAGGAGTCAGTGATTGGGTTCACAGGCTGCCAGCCAGAAAGGCAGAACTCTCATACCCATGATTGACAAATGTTTTTTAAAAGGCTTAAAACTGGGTTTTGGTTAGACTCTGGGCACTCTGGCTAAATGACACATGAATAGGACCAATGAGCCTTATGACTATCACCAGGTACGACACCAGAAACATTTACTGCCTAGCCTATAATTAGAGCCTGGTGTTTTTCCCAGATAAAACTCATTCTCAGTAGAAACTTTAATTGGACGCTCACCAAGTCTCTCACCGAACACAGCACAGTAGTTCTCCTCAGCTGCTTTTACGGTACTTACAGTAGGTTCCCACCAAATTGAAGCACAGTTTGCCCGCCGAGACAATTTTCTCAGTTCCCCAAATGTTTTGTTACAAGCCCATTGTGTGAAAGTCTGAATGAATGATGTAAAGTACAACCGTCTGCAAGAGCCGACTTTGAACGGGGGACCCTGATGGCCAAGGCTAAGGGGTAATGGCACAGTTGTTTTTAATGTGCAGTGTACTGACAATCCAAGCCCCGGTGTTTTCTTGACATTGACAATGCTAATAATCCACATTTACACTGAGTAAACAGTTGGTTCAGATGGCCCTGTCCTATGTGAGTACTGCAGAAGTCTTGGTTGTGGGAACGTTGCAGCTGGTCATTTTATAATGGATTTTTTTTTCTTCTAATCACTGAAACGGTTTATAACTGAAACTGTATTATAATCAATGCTTCAACCACTAAGTTTTATATGTAGTCATGCTTTGTTGGCTAACAAAACATAAATAAACCAAATGAACACAATTAAAAATCCCTTTTAATCCTCTGTCTGTACAGGGGACTGTTTAAACCTATACTTTAAAGGCTTTACTCAATATTACTTTCTGTCGTAATTCATCTGTATACCTCATGAACTTCAGGTTTGTATCTATTGGTCCATTTTCAAGACAAACAAAGGGAGCCGCGGCCAATAACTGTCCTTCCATCTCCAGAGTAAATGTTTAAATTTTACGGCAAGTATGCTGTCATAGCAGTGCCAAATGCCCAAGATGTATCGGCATCTTACTGAGCCGTTGGAATGGCTATAGCAGACTAATGTATGAAAGAATCTGAGAACCAGGGAGCCCTCTCTCTCTTGCTCCTCTGGTCCAGAGACCAAAACACATCTTATCCCCAACATGCTGTTCTAGTAACAACAGCTGTCTATTGGCTAAGCAGTCTAGCCAACAATGCATTATGAAGCTAGCATATGTTGAGAGATCCTTAAGTTGAAAGCGAACAGACTGTGTTTTTCCCCTCTTAACCACCACCCCACCACTCCATCTCTCAGCTACTTTAATTTAATTTTTAAAGGACGTGCTGCACTGACACCATTTGTGCCTGTATAATCTCAGCCTGTGTCCACAATTCTAGACCAATTTAGTCCCAAAGTCATCTTGTGTTTTTGGCAAACTATAACCTGTACAGTCGGGCCTTGCTATATGGCTAGTGTTAAAGCCGGTGTGTCACTCACTCCTCTGGATTCATTCCGCCTACATTATATGGGTCACTTACTAACAGCCACTCACTCTTGAGCCAGTAAGGGTTGTGACCGCTCACTGGCCTGAGAAATAGAGGGACACTCAACTTGAACTTTCTGTCAGACGGTCAGCATAGGCTCACAAAAGTGTATAACCACTGGGGTGACCATTGGACGAATGGTCAGGAATGGTCACGAAACATACATTTTTGGATCTGTTTATTGCCATGGCATGCAGGTTTGTGTCATGTTTGCATGCCAAACTCTAAACACAAATCCTAATTAATCTTGGTTTACACCAGGGGCGTTGTTAGACATAAAGCTCTACTGGGGCACAGGCCCCTATTCATATCCCTTTTTTTCTTCCGAGCTTGCTGCGCACAATACACTACTCGGCTATAGAAACTCACCTTGCTTAACCCACTATACAACAGTTCAGAAACGCAACTTTGATATCAGCTTTAGCAGGGGCTTTAATAGTTCATGCGAGCGTGCAAATATTTTGCATTCATTTGAGCGCAAATACTGTTTTTTGAGCTTCATGTAATATTGTTTTTATGTTTTAGTCAAAATAAGATGATCGGTAGGCCTATCATTTAGAAACTTTCTTTAGTTTTGTAATGTTTTCTTGGTCTACCTCAATTTTGACTTGTTTGCCGAGTCTGACACATGGACTTCTGTGTGCGTGCTGCAGTGGCTATTTGGCAAGCTCAGATGAGCGCGCTGACATGGAATTCTGCAGGCATCGGTTTGTGTTTTCGGTTAAACTGCTCTGATTTTACAAGCATGATGGATACTGCGTTTTTTTCCAGGATTATCAATCTAAATGAATGCACTGACCAATAAAGTAAATTGTTAAAACTCAAACTTTAGATTTTACTGGGGCACAGTAGATTTATACTGGGGCACGTGCCTCAGTAAAAAGGGTGTAATGACGCCCCTGGTTTGCACTATACAATGCCGGGACTGGGAAAGGTACCAGTATTGCTTATGTATAGGTGCTGGAGCTCCATAATAACCTGTGTTGTGCAATGTGATGTGACATGTTTTTTGTGGTCCCCACAGTGCTCCGTGACTTGTGGTAAAGGCATGCAGTCCCGGGTGATCCAGTGCATGCACAAGATCACCGGGCGTCACGGCAACGAGTGTTTCTCCTCGGAAAAGCCGGCAGCATACCGACCATGTCAGCAGCAGGCATGCAACGAGAGGAACAACGTCAATACCATCACTTCACCGCGCTTGGGTGGGTTTCATTCAATTAAATGGTACTGCTGCATGCATGTTTGTGGTGAGATCCAATCTGGCTTGAAATGCAGCAATGGGAAGACACGATTACAGCACAATTGACTAAACTAATTCAGATATCACTTTAAATTTATGATTTCATTTCTTCACGGAAGATTTAGACATTTACTTATATTTAGTTTCTTCATCTAAATCAACTTTATCTACAAATTGATTACCCATTGCGCTGTTTTATCTGTAGAAATGTCTGCACATGGTTGCTGTTCCAGTAACCATTCTTTAGACTCAATATAATCACTACTCTCCGGCAGTATCTACCAGTGACTACAAAATGGACCCAAGCCTGTTCTGGCTTATTATGTCTATTAGGTCCATCATTTGTTTCCAATAGCAGACTGTCTGACATAAGTTGTGCTTGGTAGTTTCTTCAAAAGGCCCTTCCACCAAAAAGTATTTGGATTAATTTGGAGTCAGTTCTTAAGCCATTAATTGCCCAGTGACGACGAGGAAAGTCTGGCATAGAGAAAAACCAAAGTGGAGATGGCCTCTGCGATCCAGAATGTGCCGAGGATGACTTAATAAAATAAACATGTGCAAAATGTGTAGAATTATGAGTTGGCATTATGCTGCCTTTTCAGCAGCCTGCCAGACACATACATATCACCACACCTTGGTGACCTCTGTTGACCCCAAAAAACAAACAGGTTTTCAACTGGTGTCCCCTCATGTACTGACACCTTATGAGCCCGGACCGTTATACTATAGAAGGTGTCATTCTGACAATTAAGGCTTCTGGAAAGACGAGGCACTGTTTATCATGAGCCACAGCTGCGGAATAGCTATTGCAGCTGCTGAGCCAAGCCGGGGCCGATGCCAATGCGGTTACAGTTATAATGTTTATGATTAGAGTACGATGGCTCACACTCCCTGCTTCTTTTTTTTCCTTCAGACATGGAAATGCAGCTGTAGGGATGACGGGAGGGAGGGGTGGGTGTCTATGGTACAAATCAGGGCAACCTGCCCCTTAACTACCCTCCACCCCCCTGCACCTAAATCTTGCACAGCTGGCTGTGATAAGCTTCTCTAGGAATCTGGAAAGTATGAACTGAGTGTGTGCGTGTGCATACTGTAATTATTACTGAAATGCCTTTGTATACAAAAACACGCGCACACACACACTACTTCAGACAAGACCTGCATGTGTTGTACAATACAATCAATAGGATCATTTTTCAGATCCTTACCTAGTCCTTGAATGGGAGTCACGGATGAGTATTTCTACACAGTTAGTTCCGACAGTTCAAATTCCCATGAAGCTAGAAAGATGTCTCAGACACTCAAGCAGAGGTACAAAGAGGTGTGAGTTGTTTTACTGTTGGTTGCTATGGTGCTTTTTGCTAATCCTCACATCAGAGTGTTGGATCGTGTCTGCCTTGGTGGAGCCTTCACGCCGTCTTGGGTTAAAAAAAACAAGCAGCATGCATTCGGAAAGTGGCAGGCCTAAATCGTTAATCTACCCTCTCATGATATAGAACTGACAGAGCGGACAAGAAACAGAGAAACCATCTTGGTGGTCCCAAAGCATCTCATTGGCAAAGAGTGATGTTTACAACTCCCTGTGTCATTACAGGCCTGCTCACTTCAATAAGTGTGTCAGCACACTGGCCAAGCTTGAAGATAAGTTGATTCAGGCCGCTGTCAACCAAAGCAGAACGGACACAATACAATGCTGTTAGTGAAAGAGAGAGAGAGTGTGTTGTGGAGAGCATTGCTGATTCTCTCTTTTCTTCAGTGGAGCAATTCACAAATGACCTTTAGAAGCACATTCATTAGTGTTAGGTTAATGTACTGGGGATGCAAGAACAAGAATTTGAGAAATAAGGAGAGACAGACTAAAAGAGACTTTTATCTCTTATTTATTTTTCTCTCTCTCTTCTAATCATATACTGAGATATTGAATGTCAAAGCTCAAATTTGTGATGGATAGACATAAGTAAGATGATGTATTTGAAATAGTCTTATAGATTTTATTTTTGTTGTCCTGTTTTAGTTTGCTTGTCTGATCTGAGTTCTGATCTACAGAATTCAAAACATTAATAGACTTTTAGAAGAAGTAAACTCTTGTACACAGAAGAATACGGTGCCCAAGTTAAATTAGTTTAACACTGCCACCTGGTGGTGGTAAGCCCAATAACTTTACAGAGTCCAGTACAACCTTACATTTACATTTATGGCCCTATATTAACGATCTGAAACGCAAGTATCAAAACGCAAAGCGCAAGTAACTTTGTGGGCGTGACTTCGGCGTGGTTGCTATTTTGCTGGCGGGATAAATGACTTTGCGCCTGGCGCAAATCTAAAATGGGTTGGTCCGAAGTAGCTAAATTACTAATGGGTGTGGTTTGGGCGTAACGTGCAATAAACCAATCAGAGCGTCATCTCACATTCCCTTTAAGAGCAGCGCTTGTTCCATGGCGGATTGCTATTATAATGGCGGATTTGCCAGGCGCACGCCAGGAGCGGTTCACAGCCGAGGAGACCGACGTTCTAGTCAGGGCCGTAACAGATAGAGAAGTGACATTGTATGGGAAAGGCAGAGCAGTTTTCTCATTGCACTAAATTTCCCGCTCATGCTGCTCATTCAAATTCTTATTCTTATTTTTATATATATTTTATTTTTTTAATTGTTATATTTTTAACTTGTTTAGTTCTTAGAATTAGTTTAACTATTGTACCTTTTTACTTAATTTAAAACCCGTATATGTTTATTGTTTGCACCTTCCTGCCACAGTAAATTCCGTGTTTGTGTAACAGGCTACATGGCGAATAAACCGAATTCTGATTCTGATGGAGATGGGAGAAGAAACCCACCCAAATTAGCTTCGGTTAAACAGGCGTGGGAAGACGTTGCCACAATTGTTACAAATCAAGTTCACATACATAGTTTTCTCATGAAAATCTTTTTATAATCATTGAAGAAATGTAACACGCCATAAATCAAAACAATGTAACGTAGCTTCGCAGAAAGAAGACCCTGGCCTCGCCAGCCAGTGCGCACGGGCCAAGCATGCGCCCTTAAAATAGCATCTAAATAACGCGCCATTGACTTCAGACTACGTTTTTCCTGGTCAGTGGCGGAATTGTTTTTCTGAAACTGCAAAATGGCACCAGGGAACGTTTGCGCTGGAACACGCCTACTTTTTTCACTTTACTGCCCCCGGGAGCGCAAAGTAATTCCCTAATTTACCAACGTGCATCTGTGGAGGGAAAAGTCCGCTTTGCGTCGAGTGCAAACTAGGAATGATACTTGCATCGTTGACAAAGTCAATTGCGCTGGGTGCAAGATAGGGCCCTTAGTCATTTAGCAGACGCTCTGATCCAAAGCGACTTACAGTAAGTACAGGGACATTCTCCCCAAGGCAAGTAGGGTGAAGTGCCTTACCCAAGGACACAACATCATTTTTCACAGCCGGGAATAGAACCGGCAACCTTCTGATTACTAGCCCGCTTCCCTAACCGCTCAGCCACCTGACTCCCTACTGAACCTTACTAAAATACTATCAAAGTTCCAACCTTCATTAACAATATAAAACCACAACTATGAAAACCATTGAAATGTATTAATTTAACAAACATTTGGATATGTCCTTTATTACAGAAAAGTACAAACAACAAGTAATTCATGAAATCAACCTAAACCTACCATCCCTATCATTCCATACTGTAGCTGCCCTGACTTTCAAATGTTTACGGGACCAGTGGCCAGTTTACTGCAAAGTCATCCGTGAGAAGAACCTGTGCCAGGACATGCGCTGGTACCAACGCTGCTGTGAAACCTGCCGGGACTTTTATGCACAGAAGATGCACCAAAAAAGTTGACATTCTCTTCCTCCCCTCTTCTAGGGAGCATACTGTTCATGATTCTTTTTAATGTCAATGAACACGTGCACTTATTCCAACACACAGAACAGTCTGAACAAGTCTCACCTAACCAACACCACGCTATTGGCATTGTACATTTTTTATTATTATATTATGCTCTAGGTCCTTTGATCATACAGACACAACCAGCTATGTTACACTTATAAGTGTGCAATTGTTGACTAGCCTTCATCTGATATTTGTTGTGCTTGTACAAGTCTACCAAGTCAAAAGTTCTATTATTCTTCAGTTATTTTTTTTTATGGTAATGGTGCTAATTGTTTTTATACTTTTCTACAATTTTCTATAATGCTGTACTTATTTCCACAGTCGTTATTTCTTTAGCCTACACGTTGCAAGTAAAGTCTAATTACACCCTTAAATTTAGATATTAAAAGTTTGGAGCAACTCAAAGGTGGTTGGTTAAATTTAGCAAACTAATTATCAAGGGAAATAATCCCCAATTGGATGTCAAATAATTACGGTATTCAAACTCATGAACACAATATGGCCAAATATTCTGATCTAACATTTTTTACAATCCTAGATGCTCCACCAGTGCAAGAGGACAATCTGCTGTACATCGTTATTCACAAATTAACTATTTTAACAGTTTTGAAAGTGCTATTCCACACTCCTCTACTTGAATATAGATATGAAACACTGTACACGTTTACACTGAAGTATTGCTGCACTGGCATGGGTTCCAATGAACCTTCAGTTTGGACATCACATGTTGCAAAATTACTGCTTGGTTTATGTCTTCTGTTATTGGCTGAGAAGAAGTTGTGGATGAGTGTATCTGAGTGATATGGAATGATTATAGGATTTTTTGGAGAGACAAAGCAACTTTAAACTGAAGTTCCTCCTATGTATGTAGCATATTTTCTTCCCCTTCATGCAGTTGTCTTGGAGAATAAACTCGTATATATTTCTATCAAAAAATAAAGATGAATTCACCTTGGTTTGTTTTTTGTGGTTTCCATGGTAAAACTTGATAACAAAGGAATTTATTGGTTGCCCATTAGGTGTTATTATGTAACAAAACATTTCAATGCAATTTATCTAACTGTTCCAAAATACTTGAACAAGATCATTCATTTGCATGAATATAGCAAAATGGAATTCATACACAACATCAGAAAGCTAGCTCTGGCTAAAGAAATATATAAATATCGCACAAACAAGTCTAATTTGACAGTAAGTCAAACATTAAACAATAGTATCCGTGCAAACCTTTCTGGAGACTAGTATTTTGAAAATGGTAAATTATACGGGTGTAACGATACACTCAGCTCACAATTCAATACGTATCACAATACTGGGTGTACGATACAATACGTATCACAATATTTTGAACAACATTTTAAATGAAACTGAAATTAACAGATTTATTTCCAAAACATTTTCAATAATTTTCTTTGTTGTACATACAATTTAGTTAACTCAGTTCAAGCGATTTCTGTGAATGCAATGAATGCACGCATGACGCAAGTGCAGAGTAGGTTGTGTGCTGGTAGCTCAACCAATAGGATCAAACGGACGTCATATTGTAAAAATATTGCCATAACTCTACGATACATATTGTAAACATTTTGTATGTGATATATTGTTCCACATTATATTGTTATACCCCTAGTACATTAACTACAATGAACATAGTTACATACCAGTAGGCACTACACTTGTATAACCTAATACACTGATGACTCAGACTTACGTATACCTTACCTAAGCTAACTCCTCTCTTACTCTTTTGGTTCTGCAAGTCTCAACATTAGAGGTGAAAGAGGTCAGCTTGGGTTACACACACACCTGCAAAAGACACCTGCTCATAAATAATTACCCAGCTGATGGATGCTCACAGAATTGCGTGGATGTGTGTGTCGACACTAGCTTGCTTGCTAGCGACGGCAGAAAGATGGACATTTCGGTTCTTCCCAACAACAATCACCCAGAGAAGTTCCTTCAGCTGGACGTGGGGATGTTGCCCTCTACACATGGGATGTTTCAGGTTGGGGCAGCCATGACGGGGCAGAGGCACTGGCACAATAGGGTCTATTCACAGGTAGGTGGGTTGGAAACCTGGGAGAGTAATGGAAGTTGATATTGTGATAGGCCCTTAGGAGGAGACTAGCAGCTAGTAGGTGACTTAGGCTTCAAACATAATAGGCTTCAAACATAACACAACAGCCATGTTCATTCCTTTGACACATGTTAATGTTCAGAGAACATGGTATCATTGCATCATTGTTACGTATACTGTCAGCAAGTGAAGATCAACTAAAGAATGTATGTAGGTCAATGTTAAATGTCTGGGAAATTATTAAATTTCTCATCAAAGATACACAGAGAAATAGGACTTGAGACTGCATACTCTGTTTTGCTGTCTCTGGGTGGTTCCTCATAAAATATATAAAGAAAAATGCACAAAAAAAAATTATTATGGTTTACTAACTTTGGTTTAAAAAGTAATGACTCTGATCGCTCCCAAGAAGCCAATATCCTCTGTTGGTGCAATTGAACATTCTAATGGAGGGCAATACAACTGCATATTGCACAAGTTTAAAGTTGTAGCCAAGAAAATCTCCGCTCTCTAACTATAGCACCCTTATTTGTTTTCTTATTCCATCTTCAACAGAGGGGTCGAGGGGGTTTGAGTGACCAACGAAGGGTCCATGTTGAGAGAAGATCTTCCCCCTCTCCAGATGATAGTCCTGTTGTTTTCATGGACAGGTACCTGGAAAAGCACATCACCCCAGTTACCTTCAAAACCAACATTAAGAGGAATCCACTGTACATGGACATCCGGACTGTAGACTCAGGGGAAACCCAGAAGTCCAAACCCTCATGGACAATACAGGAGTATGACAGACACTCTATCCATGCCAACCTAGCAGACTACATGAAGGTGATGTTTACCTTTTCAAGATAGTGTGGATTGATGGATGGGTGTGTGGGTCGATAAATAGAAGATTTTAGAAGAAAGCTGAGGTGTAGACAAGGCCAGGATAAGGAACAGAGTCAGACTGACGCTGTACAGTAGAGAGCGAAGAATCACAGTACCTTATCTCCAAAATAGACTGGTGAAAGCTACATTCATTTTTTTGTTATTACTCTTCATAATCACTAGTTCTCACAATAACAAAACATCATGTCTCTGCTCTGTTTTTCAAAGATCCTCTTTGAGATTACCTAATGCTTTCTGACAGTGGATCCAGGTTGTAACTCTATCCGGTTAGATAATGCATCAGCCTTGACCAGTGTAACACGTTACTGTAATCAGATTACATTTGTCTGTAACGCAGTAATGTAATGCATTACTGTTGATAACTTCAGTAATCGCATTACAGTTACTAATACAAAAATGTCTTGCGTTACTTGCATTACTGCGATCTGCATATCGGGAGGAGAAAAAAACATCAAATCAAACTTCCCTTTACAGTAGGCTAAGTGTGTTTGCTTAACACTCGTCAGTTTACTTAGCCCCAGAGTTCAGGAGGCGAAACAAGAATGGCAGAGCCGCTTAGGACGTCTTTTGAGGGATGGAGGTATGCACATTACTTCGTATTAGTTGCGTGAAAGGACAAAAACGTAACTGTACAATGTACATTGTGCCCACGCCAAAAACACCTCTCCACCGCCGCGAACACACGGTCTGTCAAAGCATCTGTCAAAGCATCTTCAACGGCAACATGCTAACTCAAGACTATAGCTAAGGATCCCCGAACCCTGAGTGACACTGACGCCGATAAAATGTTGCCGTTGCCATTGTTGCCGACACCACCCTTACAAAAAAGAAGTATACTTCAAGTTTATTTTGTAAGTATACTTAGTATAAAAAGTATACTATTATCATGGTACTTAAGAGTATACTAGCAGTGTACTAGCAGTGTAGCCTACTTATTTATATACTATTTTTGTACTAAGTAAACTGAATTGGCCCACTTTTTAGGTCATTTAGTACACTTTAAAGTACACTTATAGTGTATTTGAGGTTTACTTTTGAATATTGTAAAGTAACCTGTGTAGTGCACTTTCAGTTCATAAAGTACATTTCCTAAAGTACTTCAAAGTATACTTTGGAATACTCTAAAGTAACCTGTGTGGTGCACTTTCAGTTCATGAAGTATACTTCTTAAAGTACCTCAAAGTATACTTTGCAATACTTTCAAGTGCACTTTCAATTAATGTACCGGTAAGTACGTCAAGAAGTAAACTTAATAAATGTCAATTTACTCTGATACTAAAATATTTAAATGTTTAGGGGCCCTTCACAAGCCGCTGATCCTGCGAGAACGGGGGCCTTCGCCAAGTGACACCTCAGATCCTTAGCTGAAAGAAACTATTTATTGTGTATACATCTATGTTCAAACAATCCAGCTCCTCTTATGAAACGTAACACTCATTTAACTCATGGTTACAATGGTAAACCGGCACAACAATGACAATTACCACGCAACAAAACACTACATTCTAAGCAGACACATTAAAAAAACGACATTCCTGAAGTTACATTTGTATTTTGAACAAACGGCAAACTTATCGGCAAATTTTAACATTATTTACCGCCTTGCATCATGGGAATTGACCAGCCAATGAGCCATGCTATCTTCATTTTTTCACGTCCTTATTTCGTTCTTCAATCAGTTTGATAGTATAACCTTCAAATGCACAATGCAACCCTTCTGTCTGCTTCTTTCTCAAGTAGCTTTTTCGTTTTTCCATTAATACTCCAGTTGATAATTATTAGTATAAGAGTATAGGGCTTCAAAATGTTTTTGCAGTAATTAAGGTTACAGCTTCAGTACGAAAAAAGATTCAATGTGCAATGCATAATAGATTTTCCTATACATGAATAATTAGAATGAGATGGATCTAAAGAATTTAACCTGTAATGTACTTAAAAATGATTTTTTACTGTTTTTGCTGTATAATAATAGAAAACGTACATCCTACTCCAGAAGAAATGTATAACATTTTCTGTTTCGAAGCATACTTCTTAAAAGTATATCAAAAGTGAACTATTTTCAAAGCATACTTAAAAGTACATCAAAAGTGAACTATTATCTAAGTATACTTCTTAAAAGTATATCAAAAGTGAACTATTTTCAAAGCATACTTCTTAAAAGTATATCAAAAGTGAACTAAAAGTGTACTATCCATATTTTAGTATACTTATAGTATACTTTAATATACTTATTTTTTGTAAGGGCAGCCAAGCAGCCACGACTTTACTTTCAACATCAGCAGGTTACCAAAGCAGAGATAAACAGGCTTGTAGCAGCATACATAGTAGAGGAAATGTTGCCATTTAAAGTTTTAAGCATTATTTTTTTATTTTGAGACATTTTGCTTACTGCCAGTACTTTAGCCTTGTTATGCTTGACAACTTTTAGGTTGATGTTCACAACTTTTTTGTCAGCTTTGTGGTATTAAAAAGCATAAAATAGACATCTGTCCTCATTATAGGGGAGTCAGGTGGCTGAGCGGTTAGGGAAGCGGGCTAGTAATCAGAAGGTTTGCCGGTTCTATTCTGGCCTGTGCAAAATGACGTTGTGTCCTTGGGCAAGGCACTTCACCCTACTTGCCTCGGGGGGAATGTCCCTGTACTTACTGTAAGTTGCTCTGGATAAGAGCGTCTACTAAATGTAAATGTTTTACTTTTTTTGAGTAACTACCCCAACACCGGCCTTGACACCTCAACCAAGTGCCAGCTGATAACCCTTGAGGTCTCCATACAGAAACCTTGGACTCTTGAGCAAATGTAGGCACTGTGACTGTTAAAAGTGTGCTACATAGTGCCAACAACGGAAATAAAATTAAAGTTGAGAGCTGTCAGATTCTCTGAGTGCCTGACTACAAGTGAGTGCCTGTGAAAGTGACTACAAAGCCTTGATGAAAAGGATCTGTCATCTTCATGACTGAATCATGGCACAATAGACAGCCGATTAGTCCTCAGATTCAATGTGCTTTCACAACATAGTAGATTGTAGAGGTAAAAGGGAAAATATAACATTAGCTGAGGAGAAAATTGGTTTTTAATTTGTCGATGGCTCTTTCGTTGAATTGCACTTTTTTTGTAGTGTGTAGGTGTTGAGCCATGAAACAGATATGAAAAATATATATTTGGCCTGAAATGGAAGAGTGTAGGAATCTCAGTAACATTGATGCTGGCCTACATTAGGCCTGGAACTCCAATTACCATATCCATAACCAATTACCTATATGTGAAGAGCTGATCTATGCTGTTAGGGTTAGTGATCTAGAGCTGATCACTTTTTAGTAACATAGCAACAAGGTCTCTGAGTTTACAGTGTAAGCCTACATCCAATATGATTCATCATGAATGACATTAACTCATCAGAATTTTGATAATTAATCATAATTCTGAAAGGATGTTTGAGCAGCTATATAATTTATGCATATGCAAAATAACTACAGCAGGAGATCAACTATGCCATGAATTGAAGTTATCACTGACTACTGATTTTATGAGCTTGTTATGTGACACACTAAATGTGACATTAGATCCTTATGTCTGTGTTTTTACTTAGCAGGAGGAAGAGAAGACTCCAAAGGATCTTGACTTCTGGCTAGAGGATCTCTACACGCCCGGATATGATTCCTTACTCAAGAAGAAGGAGGCAGAACAAAAACGAAAAAAGATGTGCAAAGTAGTTAGCTGGATTATTCTGTCAATCTGTGTGATCATTGTTATCATCACAGTCCCGATTGTGATCTCAAAGAGAAATAATAACTGATGTGCAAAATCTGCCAAGGTACAGTAAAATGCATCCCAAAAGTCAAATTTGTGCAAAGCAATAGCCATATGCGTACTCTCATACCTATAAACAATAAGACAATAACTATATTAGCATATGGCCTATTTCAGTATTCAGAATAAACCCTGTCCACATGCAATCCCTAGACCAGAACCCTTCTGTTGGTAGATCGTTAAATAGGTAATTCCAATCCAGTTCCCCAAGATTGACACATAGACAGACAGGTCTCTACTATGCTGTAGCATCATATTGTAAGTTGTATGAGGGGTGGCCAACTATTTAGTTTGCTCTTTTTCAACTAATTTGCTCTTTTTCAAACATTACAGTGGAAATCAAATGTTTGGTCTTCTCATTTTAAAATAAAGATTTAAACAATTTTGTACATTTAGAATGTGTATTTGCTGTTTTTAAGTACATCACAAATTCAGAATATTACCAATACTTTCCGTTTACGTCCACCGTTAATTTTTTATAAGACTTCCCAGTTTCACCCACTAGAGGGTAACACAACACAGAGGAGTGGGATTAGGATGGAAAGCGCTTAATATGCATAGCTAGAGCCATGTTTGGCCATTTGTAGGCTATTTGTCTTGAAAGACACCCACATGGTAGTCACTATATAGGTATACGTGTTCAGAACAACCATTGAGTCAACAAGGCTATATCAATTTAATTGAAAAGAAAACGGTAAAATATACCACATCACCACAAACCAAATAATATAGCCTACAGATTTCTGTAGCCTGTTCAATCCATGCAACGGTTAATTATTTGACAAAACACGTTACAAATATGACACATAATCAAACCTTTCCATTTCTCCATCTGTGTACATTTTGAAATGACAAGTTTGTCAAGAAAAACTGTTTTGCTGGAATCCTATTAGCACTGTAGATGCAGATCAAAGGAAAATACAGTTCAAGGCGACAGAATGTGCCTATATCTGTTGCTTCATCCAACTCTATCTACCAATTGAACGAATAGCCACAAAGACGTGTTTCATTACTAGATTGATATTACTTCTAGATTTAAGAGAATGCAACAGTGTTTCAAGGGATGTTGCATCTTACTTTCCATTATGGGTCCCCCTCGGACGTCACGCAGGGAAGAGGAACAGCTCGCTTTCTGACTCGCTCCGCCCTCTGCCTGCCCTGCAAGAAGAATCTCCCGTTATTTCTTCCAGCAATGAATATGCAAACGAACACTGATTGCCTGTTTGGGAAAGTAAAGAGGGACGGTGGATATTAAACTAATTTCCCTGGACGTCCGTTTGTAAACAAGATGGCGAGTCAGGGGCGGATAAACTGCTGTGGCAGGGTTTCTACATAGGACACGGTGTATATCCAGAATCGTCTTTGTGAGAATTTTTTTGACAGTGGCAACATATAAACGCGTGTTGCCTGCCTGCACAACGAAGTTTACTTTCTGTAATTGCATAGGCGACTCTATGGAACAATGTATCAGCTGGAAAGTAACCTAATGAGTTTTGGATACATGGTGGAATTTCTTTCGGACTGCACGACAACTTCATCCGTCGCTTTGGACATTTCAGATAAAGAAAGTAGGATTTTGCAGAAAGCCACTGTACCTGGTCAGTTGACAGTTTCTCAGAAGAGCAATTTAACCGCCTATCGAGACCAGTAGATTATAAACGGATAGAAGGCATGTTAGGTATATTTTGAAGATGTTATCTTTGGGGTTGAGATATATACTCAAACCTTCAGGTAAAAGTCCACTAGTGCCCTTTGCTGATGTATAGTAACTTAATGGCAACTGCCCAACAAAAAACATTATCCCATGCCTATTTTTCAAATGATATAATTTACTCCGTAGTTAAACTATAGCCAATTTGTTCCACCATGGCTGTTAGGTCCAGAAGACCGTGGATGAGCGTAATTGTGGGAGTTTTCCTTGGATTTATGGCAGCGTCTTGGCTTATTGTCCCTAGAGTGGTGGAAATTAGTGGCAAGCGAAAAAAATCGTCAATGTGCTCTTACTACAGCAATACTGCTATTGGTAAAGTACCCGAGATCCTTGGAAGCACCGCAAGTAATGCGTTACTTAAAAACCTGGATAGCCCGTCAAGCCAAGAGGGCAGTGAAGAAGAGGAGGAGCGCGTCTACAAGGCTGCCAACGGTAGCGGGGACGGCGGTGGACCTATATCCCGACCTAAGCATTTTCTTTACGTAGGTGTTATGACAGCCAAGAAGTACCTGGATTCGCGCGCTGTGGCCGCGCACAGGACGTGGACGCGTTCCATCCCCGGGAAGGTTGAGTTCTTCTCAAGCGAGAGTTCGGAATCAGTCCCCATGCCCATGCCCATTCCAGTGGTGTCGTTGACGGGTGTAGATGATTCATATCCACCACAGAAGAAATCATTTATGATGTTGAAGTACATGCACGACCATTATCTGGATAAATACGAGTGGTTCATGAGAGCAGACGATGACGTCTACATACGAGGTGAATGCCCTTCTCGGCCTGTCCTCAAATATTACATAGGTCTGCTTAACATTGTTTTGGGACTTTGTAAGTACTGTGACAGTTCTCAGATCTATTTATCCAACTAGACAGTATTAAGTTTGTTACAACTAGTACTAACTAGTAGGCCTACTTACACTTTATATATGTCAAGTATTCCAATAATGTAGGCATAGCCTATCTCAAGGCAAATCGTTTCCTTGCTGGAACGCAAGACTGATGATGTCTCGCAAGAGAATGTTGGCCTACAGTCCCGTTTCATTGACGTTTAAGCCTCATTGCATCATTCTGTTTATTGGAAGTTTATTTACGGTAAATGTCGTTTCGGATCCAACTGTCATCATTGAGCTACTGTTAATGGGTAAAGTTAGTCACGGAGAACAAAACAAACCACTGTCGAAGTGTTACAATTATTGACTTTGCTGTAGTCTTGTTGTATGAAGGAGCAGTTGAAAGCGTGTCACTTTAGGCTTTATACGGTAGAAACTATACAAGTCTACATACAATACTTTACAATATTTGGGTCACCTTGTGAGTACAATACACTCAGATTTAAGTTAGTCTTTCCAAGTGGGTTAACGTTTCACAGTTTCACAGTGACAGATCCTTTAAATGAAAGCCACCAAGAGCAGCAATTAAACAATGGTGAGAGACTGCTGTCCAGTTTACGTGCATGTTACTGAATCTGCCATGTTAGGGACTTGAGCAGCATTTAGAATTTGAACAGAAAGAGTCTCATTAACATATCATATCACAATGCATGACATAATGTAATGTATCATATTATCTACAATAAACACTGGTTTTAATATTTGCAAGTGTACTGCAAGCATTAGTCTAACATATCAGATATCATATCATGTCATTGAAACAATACTTGAAGCACATTTTTATTCAATCTTAATGATACACATATTGTCATAATAGATATGATGCTGTATTTATTGTTTTAGTATGGCATCATACTTTCAAATAATGGGTACATGCGTTTTCTGAGAGTGCTTTTTGTGTAAATGTAGTAATCAAAGGGACAAGACTGTGTGAAGTTTACTATAGTATGGTGAACCTGAGTGTGCTTCGGGGTATGGACAGAGATGTCAGAGAGGAGCATTTGTAAATGGGAGGACAATACTGAGTTATGTAGTGGTAGTATCTTAATGGAGCATGACATGGTTGCAGTCCGAATGCCGAACACATCACTTTAAATGTAACTTAAAAATACAAACATTGCTTTACACCAGTATGTCACAAATAAAACAGACAACTTGTATTATTATTTATACAACATGTTTAGCACTTTCCAGTTTCCTATTACCCCAGATACTTATCCTTCTTTATGCTTTTCCCATTTCCCCAGGTGAAAAGCTGGAGGCCTTCCTGAGGTCACTGAACAGCAGCAAGCCCCTGTACCTTGGCCAGACAGGTCTAGGAACTGCAGAGGAGCTGGGAAAACTAGCACTAGAGCCTGGAGAGAACTTCTGTATGGGGGGTCCCGGCATGATCTTTAGCAGGGAGGTGCTGCGGCGGATGGTGCCCCACATAGGGACCTGTCTCAAGGAGATGTACACCACCCATGAAGATGTGGAGGTAGGCCGCTGTGTGCGGCGCTTCGGAGGGACGCAGTGCGTCTGGTCCTATGAGGTATGACCGTTTCATTTTGGGTGTGGGCATTAGTACAAAGGTTTCTTGTCCCAAAAACGAATGTTATATCCTTGATGCTTTATATTGTAAATATTAAAAATGAGTCCTTGTGTCCAGGGGCCAATGACAGCCGGGGGTGCTACTACAAGAGTGGGGACTTGTGAGTGACAGGTGTCGGGCATGCCCTCTTGACTTGTCGCCCATTTGGGCTAAATTCATTCAGCCCACACAGGCCATTTACTTTTTGACCAATGACAGTGGATGTATAAACAGTACAGTCAGGTGCTAGTGGCTACTGTGTGTGATAGAGTGGGGAACGTGATCGTTGACATGGCTGGCATGAGATGGATTATTTTCTTTCTCGTCTGTTTTCTGTGGAAGAGAAATTAGAAGTAAAGCGACTTGAGACACACCGTCTAAACGTTCAAATTACACAAAAATACAAACAACAAAATTGTACGTTTTGTATAAGTTGGTTTGAAAGAAAGGATTGGCTAACGGCAAGTGTAGCGAATAATTCCCTTTTCTGTTGTTGTAACTTGGTATCTTGGATGTAATTATGCATTTGCTGCAGCGTGAACTATTGACAAATGTAGCCTATAGTAGCCTACACTTTTTTTTAGCCTACCCACCCAATATCACCACCAGCCATCAATGCTTGTGTCATTGTTCACAGACAAGATAGTCAAAATTCTTAACCACTAGTGCAAAGTGCCCCTGATGCAGTAGGTGATTGAGATGCCAGTAAAACACACACACAAAAAAAACATTTTCTTGAACTATAGGTAGTACACAGTGCCTGTGATCAAATTGGTGGCACACACACATTCCTGGAATTATAGATGGGGCACAGTGCCCACGATGATGTCGGTGACAGATTTCTGGAATTATAGATGGATAGTACAGTGCCTGTGATGCAAATTCCCAATGCTCTGGCACATTCATGCAAATGATTATGTACCTAAGGGGTGTTTTCTATAATATTAACGTTTGTATTGTATTTGTATTTTTTCCTTTGTGCTATGCAATGCTGTAAAATAGTCCTGCATTTTCACATTATTGCATTATCGCATTATCGCATTCTCATAAATATGACACAACAACTGACAGAGGAGAATCAATTTGTACAAACATTGTGCCTGTCACTATATCCATTCCTTAAGAAAATGACCAAGGAGGCTAAAGTGGTAGGAATAGTGCGCATGTCCATGATGCGCACTGGTGATTACAATGTTGTAGTTGATTTGGTGTTGAGAGTTTTGTGCACATTTGCAATGTGCAGGTAGTTTTGACATCAGTAAAACATTGATTTCTGTAACAAAATTCACTGATCTATACTGAACGTATCCACTTTATATTGTGGTTCTGTTAGCTAACCAGCATTTCATCCTTAAAGGGTACCCTTTGGAAGCAGCACTGCAAACTAATTGTAGATAATAACCTTCCAGCTATACCTTCTGAAATAAACCATCCACTTTAAATAGTCTTTTTCTTAGTTAGCTAACCAGTATTAACTTAGTAAAATAGCCTTGGATTTTCTGAACTTCACTTACATAAATAATATAATTTAGTTTCTGTCGAATGCCTGTTTCTGGCTTGCTATACACATTGTTTCAGCTCGCGAGAGCTAGCTTATTGCAGCTCAGTCAACTCAACTTGGCTGAGAGTTGAGAGCAAAGCCAGCAAAAATGGCAGCGATTTGTTTTTGTGAAAATGTCTAAATGCTTTTCCAAACAACTTCAATTGCGGCACTGCACTCCATTGTATTATAAAAAGGACACCTGCGATATATGAACTTAGCAAAGTGCCCGGTTCTCAAGATACTTGTTGGAAAGTAAACCCATTCTAATTCATACACAGATACACACACAGATACACACACAGAGACTCCTGGCATTATTAGAGAGATGTTGTCAATAGGCTATAACATAGTACTCTAAGTATTTTCTGACGTAAAATATGGTTAGGGTTTTTATGACAATGATATGGTAAGACTTCAATAGAAAACCAATATATTTATCAACATGACAATTGATAATGTAGGAGATAGCAGACAACTGGGGGCTACATTCATTTACAAGAATGTACAAAAGCATTGGCGTTCTGTTCATAAGAATTAGTAATTGCTTTTATGATATGCATAAATGACTAGAGGATGTGGAGGTTGAAAAGTAGTTTTAAGAATTTCAATTGTGATCTGAGAAATGTAGGTACAAAAGCAACTGAGAAAAACTGCAGCTGCATCACTTTAAGATAAGGATTGATTCAATTGAAGTGGGCATCTTTATTAGTAATTAGTCATGTGTACACAACATTGTGTAGCACCCCCCCCCCACACACACATATACTTATGATTCAGCGTCCACCTGATGAAATTCACCCTCTGCGTTTTCCCATCCGGTTGTCCTTTCCTCCAAGGGCAGCCAGGAGCAGTGGGCGGTAATATCAACAGCACCAGGGTGCCAGGTCCAAGTGCTCACCCGTGTCCTAGCCGGGGGATGTAGCATTTCTTTTGTTTTGGGGTTATTATCGGAGGAAACCCATGTGTGCACGGGGAGAACGTGCGGATCACAAGTAGAATCTCAGGCAGAAACATCACGAGCACTACACAATCTATTTATAATTCCAGGAATCACTGTGTATCACCGATATCTTCCTTCATCGACTGTATCACAGGCACTGTGCACTAGTATATTCAGATGATCAGAAAAAGTGTGTGTGTGTGTATGTGGAATTGTTTAACAAGATAGTAAACTAAGGAAAAATTCACTGGTGGGGACATTTTCCTGGCCCTCACAAGGTCGAGTGTTATTTCAAGGGCAGGGGTTTTCAAACTTTATAATCTGCGTACCCCATTTAAAATAATATGGTCCACCACGTACCCCAATCTGATATAGTCATATCATAGAATATATATATATATATATATGGTACGATAATGTGATACAAACAACAAACAATTACCTAACTATCTGAAACAACTTTTCAGCTTTCACATCAGCACATAGCGGCTCGTAAAATAATCGTTAAATTAGTCTGCAAGGCGGAACCTCAGCTTTTAATTGGTCATGTGTTGTGTATTTTGAAATGAACCAATAATTGGGAATTTGCAAAAACAACGACTTCACGATTGGCTGGTACAAACACACAGGAGGAGGGATTAGACCTACACCAATATTTTAGTAACATATGGCTTCTGTTAAAAACAGGGCTAATTTAATATGTACATTTTCCATGTGTGCACTGAACATTGGTAGTCAGCAAGCAATTGAAACAATCATCAACGCATCTGAAGTTTATAAAACAGAGAGATTAAAAATGTATTATTTTGCCAAATTATAGTAATTACAATGCATTGTGAGCCATTAAAGATTTCTTCTTGTGTACCCCCTGAAGAGTGTTTGCGTGCCCCAAGGGGTATGCGTACCCCAGTTTGAAAACCAATGTTTAACGCTAGAATTATACTGTGGGTTGGGAGTTAGGGATAATTTTAGGGTTAGAGTTAGGAACTAGGGTTAGGTTTGGGATTAAAGTTAAGGTTATGGTTAGAGTTGGGGTTTGGGAAAATAGGATTTTGAATGGGACTGCATTGTGAGTCCCCACAAGGATAACCATACAAACAGTATATGTCTGTGCATTTGTGTGGAGTATAGACATCACCTTTGTGCTATTAAAATACTCCCAAGAACTGAGAATGATTAATGGGAAATGAATTCCCTCCAAATGTGTTTTCTCCAATGGAAGATGTATCTTATCTAGAAGAGAAAGAGGCAAGAAACTTGCAAATAGTGTTTTCTATTACAGTACAAAATATCAACCCCATTCTAAATTGCATTGCAAAGCCAATACCCTTATATTGTGAATCTGTAGTGTCTACCTCAAGGACACGCTGCTATTGGTGGCTAGGTTGGAACTGCCCAAGTTAATTTTATAACAACATAAAAAGATGTTAGGTCTACCATTGGATGCCAAAAATAAAAATCTGCTTGTCAAATTGGTAATCATGCATAGTATGCACCAGACCAAGTGCTGGTATCAATTTACAATAACGATTAACTATATTTTACTTAAATTAATTATCAGCTTGCAAGGTGGAATCCTAAAAGGCTAAGATGTTCAGTGCCAGGGGGGCAAATTATAAGTTCTTAATGTGATACGGCATTACTCATAACATACAGTATTAATGAAACCTTGACTCTGATAACTGACTCATACTGGATCAGTTATGACATATCTACAGAGTGTGTAATGAATGTATCATGTACTGTGTAGTTGCTTAGAGTTGTGCTTGACGGCACATAATTGTTGTGTGCAATTACAGAAAGCATAATTGCATTTTCAATACATGTTGATTGTAGTCTTACATTACATAAATGTAAAGCCAGTGTTTCCCCTAGGTTCACAGCTTTGGGGGAGGGGGGGGGGGGCGACCATGTAGAGACAGAAATGACATGCCGTCGTGTAAATAAGATAAATAACATTTAGTTTGTTTTAAAAAAGAGCAAGCTATAGACCTGTTTTATAGGAAAGGTAACCTTTAATGACTTATTTTGTGATGTGGCGCTATATAACAAAAGAAAAAAAGAAAGAAATTGAACTAAATTAATGTAAAGCCAGTGTTTCCCCTACGTTCACAGCTTTTGGGGCGCGTACCCAGGTACCAACCAATGAACATACATATTATCTGTAGAGTTGTAACAGTGTTTCACATTTCATTTTATTATGTCACCTGCAAGGATGGTGTGAAAACAAATTTCCCCTCCCTTAATCAAAAATTGTGAAATGAATTTCTTCACACAATTTTCGTGCATAATGTAACTCAAAGTTTACTGAGGTCAAAGTACATTTTGACCAAAAATCTATTCTAGATTAAATGGAAAGTTGAAGACAAAGGTGGCAAATTGATTTGGATTTTACATATCCTTTGTATTCTTACAGTCAATGGTTCAAGTTCAACTAAATTAGTTAATCAACTGGATTTTCAGTTAAGAATGTGCTTTATTATTATTTGTTTGTAAATGTAGGAATAAATGCTATCTTGCCACAATAACGGCTTCAGTCGTCTACCAGGCCAAAACCATGTGCCTGTGAGTGAATTCAATCAAACCTGTATTGTGGAAATTTGAGCTGCATAAAAATGTTTACGTCTTGATTTTGGATGGAGCATACATCACACTCATGCAGTATGATGCTTTGATTGAATGAAGCCAAGAGGGTTTTCATCCAACAAATCAAATGCTGGATGACAAAGATCTAAATAAGGAGCACACATATAGCTCTTCATAGAATCATCTTTGCCTGTCGAGTGCAGTATATCAGCTTTATCCAATATTTGTTCAATATAGTCTGATGGGAATTGCAATGTAAATCAATACATCTTATACCATGGTCTGGGTGAATACTCGATTCTGATTGGCTGCAGGGGTGTCCATTATCGGGTGATAACGGACACCTACTACGTAATTGCAGCAAAACTGTCTTTTCACCGTTCTAAATTATTCCGCTGGCTACATAGTATATGAGCCTGTACAAAGTGTCTGAAATAAGTAACCATAACAACAGGGACGGAGTCAAAGCCTCCATTTACAATTTTGAAAAACTTTAACAAGCTAACTTGTATTTACAACAATACTGTAAAATTATATTTACTGTTTGTCAACCGTACACAATGTTATTGCCTCTGAATCTTGCTAGCATAACGTTAGCTTTCGGGCTAATAGCTCAACTAAGGGAAAGCCGGTGTTGGTTCTATGAGCTGAGCGGACTATAAAATATCAGAGTTGGCTAACGTTAAAAAACGTTAGATTTCTTTTGCAAAACGCCTGAAAACATAAATTAATGTTTGTAAAAAAAAAATTTGGGCAAGTGACCATGGTATAAGCGGGATAATGTCCTTCAAGGTGTCCAATATCACCTGATAATGGCCTCCGCTGCGTGTCGGACAGTTCACGCCTCCGCATCGTCCATTATCAGGTGATATTGGACACCTCGTCGGGCATTATCCCTTACCTATACTCCTCATTATTGTCTTTAATAGGGTTTACACCGAACTTTAAATAAGTCCAGATGAATATCTTGATGACCATCTGCCACACACCTATGGCCTTTGGTCATGTGATCCTCAGGGTTGTGACCAATATGAGTTTGAGCTAAACAGAGCATCTCATTGTGGATGCATCTGTCCTGAAAACCATGTTCCCTTGCAATTTGAAATAAGATTATACGCTTGCAATGTGATTACAGTCATCTGTGATATTCTACCCGCTGAGCAATATCATCTGTTTGTGGTGCAAGTTCCATGAATTGCAGGTTATGTGACCTCAGAGTAGACCTCAACAGAAATACTGTTACCCCTGGCAAGGATGTAATAAACAGGAGAGCTTATTCACTCAATTATTTCACATTTCATGTGGCTGATATACTTTGCATTCCAAGTATAGCAAAATTGGTTTTCCTTCCAGTGTAGCAATCTTTTAAACTCTGACAAGCAGTATGACAACTTCTCACAGTGGCGTAGACATCACATTAACTTCCGTTGTATGTGGCTTAATGTACTTTATCAGGATGGAGTTGTATTTTAAAGCACAGCGGGCAGAATCTCTCATCACCCAGTGCCTTACATGTCATATGTTAGCTTTAAATATGTGACTTCATAAATGCATTGACTTTCTGTTAACCTACTCTTGAATAGTGTCCATTAGGGACATTAATGGACACTATGGACAGTATGAATGTGGATAGTATGAACGGTATAGAAATACAGGTATGAATTTGGCCTGCACTATGGATTTTGACTATACCGTGGTAGAGCCTTCCAGAAATCGACTATATCGTGACATTAACCGTTGCCATCCATGCTTCAAATTATACCGTGATATAATTTTTAGGCCATACCGCCCAGCTCTCGTGTCCATCAGACCTGCAAACACTGGGTAATTAACAAGATGAACAACATACAACAGTTAAAATGGGCTGTGTGCCTTTGATAAACTCAATGGATTAATTACATTTTAACTAATTCTATTAAGAGGTTTATATTTTGTTAAGCTTTTCTAAAGCAAATGTCTATGTTTATGTGATGGTGTGTGACATGGGGCAAGGACATGAACATCCATTTTGTTATACCGTTTAACTTTAAGGCTTTTTAAATCTTGACGTTAATGTTCAGAATGATTCAAAGTGGGGTACAATGTAAACACAACCAAAGCATAATACCTTAATCACATGTCAAACCTGGGATTGACCAATCCTGGGTATTACACTGTAGTCAACTCTTATATACCAACTATCAGACATGATCTTCCATGCCAAGTCTGTGTTTGTAGTCGGGAGTTGGTTGGATCTTGGATATAGAGAAGTATTTCTCTATATGTGCAAAATGTGTTTACTTGGAAGCAGCTTTAATGTCATACAAGTCTAGGCATCATGGTAGCCTTTCTTATTTTGAGGTGAAAAAAAGGAGTCTTCTTCCTCTGAGTATGTAGTAAGACTGCAAAGTACCTCAATCCCCCATCATATAACTGTTGGAAAGTCATTACAGATAATTATATAGAGTGAATGTGCATGGTTGACTTACAATGATGTAAGAGTAATTTCATTTATGGCACGGCAGCCGTTTGGCTGGATCTGTGTGCTTTTTAGTGAAGACTAATTTATATGTATGTAAGTGTTTCAAAGATGGAGGGCCTCATGTACGTACATTTGCAAACGTAGCGTTATTAGCGCCATGGCCAACCCGCAGATTGCGCACGCTGTGATACTTAAGTTTACGTCGTATTTATGAAACCTGCAGGTCATCGGGTAATCAGCGCATTTCTCCGCCCACTATACCGTACATTGCGAGCATTTAAACGCGCAATTGAATGGGCCTCCTTCTCTCTTTCTATCATGGATCAGCCACCAAAGTCAAAACAGCGATGACTGTTTGAAATGATCCTGATGACAATATTTGTAATGTAGCGAGGAGTTTAACAACTGCTGGAATGGAATGTGAACGCTGAGTCGGAGATTTGATGTAAGCTTTGATTTGTTCCAGTAACCGTAATATTGCATGGCTGCTTAATCTGAAACGCGTAATGATTTCGTGTTCACTCAACTCAAAAAGTGCATACCGCGGAATACATTATTAGGCGCACTTTACGCATCCGCTCCCATCTCTTTATGGGAAACTCCCACTTTCCCCTAGCCTGACGTTGTCATACTCATAATTCTAGTCAGAATATCTGAGAGTCTGAGAACTCTCCGTTGGGCTGTGACTATGGGGCGTGTTTCAACCGAACCCGGAAAACAAATGCCTCTTCGCTCAATTGGATAGACCTACAACCAATCAGAGCAACGTAGTATGTTAACTTTTACCAAACCCCGTAGGAAGGACGGCAAAAACATATTTTCCATCGACAAATGCCTTCATTGCGTTTCTCTGTTCCTCTTTCAAAATTAATGCGCTGTCGATGTCTTCTAAAACAGACTCGATGGCAGAATCATAACATCCCAGCTCTCCAGCGGTAGCCATGTTTGTTGAAAACGAATTCAACCAAAGCGCTCTTTGGTGACGTGGTTGATTACGTTACTGTTGATCATCTGTCCATCATCGTATAAAGCCCGCCCTGACAATTTCATTGGTCCGAACAGCATAGTTGTTCCCCAACCGAGACTCCCCAGACCCAACTTCCCGACCAAATTATTTTGTGGGCGGGGATAAATTGGTCTGGCTGCCAGGCTAACTTTCCCCTTCACCCTCCCGTGAATGCATATGCATGACACGGAAAAGTGCAATTTGCCATTTTCAGTTCCCGCGACAGGCAGTCTGCGCTTTTACCTCAGTGCGGCATGTTTGCAGGGGCGTGTCCAGGGAATGGCCAGGGGTTGCATTGGCCACCACTGAAAAGTGATTGGCCATCACTGGTGCCACCCCTACCATGCGATCTGCTATTTGCTGACAGTCTTGTTCATATGCAGGAATACTGGCCAATGAAAACAAATCTAAAATATTAGTGGCAGGAGTTCAGGCTGAGCGGCATGTTCAACAACTACACTGGAGAAGCATGAGAGAAGACGCTGAAGATACTAACGTCGATTTTTCCATATGTGTGCTGGGAGATATTTGTAAGGATATAAACATTCAGAAACTAAACATGAGCTAGGAATTTGTATGACGTTATTCAACACCATGCAGCCCCTTTACTTTCGGTGTATGGAATACAGTTCGTATTCCAAAAATAGCCTGATGTAAAGTCTCTACAGACTGTAGCTTGCTTTGCTAAATAGCATGCTAGTTAGCAAGCATTCACGATATGTGAGACATTTTATTTATAAGATGTTAAATACCCATGACATTTGTCTGTAAGTGTTTCACATGATAATTGGTTTGTAGAGTAGTTAACATAAGTAACGCAATGCATTGTATTGTTATTCTGCCAAGCTTACTACATTAAGTGGAAATCATGATCCTGGCTTAGGCCTACTTCAGTCATAAGATGACCGAGGTGAAGTTATTTGACATTCGTCTCACATTCAGAAGACGCTACTTTGCGGTGTCGCGTTAGGGACCGGGTAAAAACTACCCATACATTTCTGAAAAATTATGACTTATAATATAAAAAAAAATATAAAACCTCAAACGGACACCAGAGTATTCTTACAATGTCTGGTGTACTTCCTCAGCCTTTACTTTTTCAATTAAGTTTCAAACAAAATTCTAGAAAATCACTAATCTCTGAAAATAGCTTAATCATCACAAATCTTAATAACTTTTTCAAAATGGTGTCAAAAAATCTCAAATATACACCAGATTATTCTAATAATGTAGGGCCTACTGCCACATATTATACAAAAGAAGAAATCATTGGAATTCTACATACGGCTGACGTGAGGTGAACATAATATTATTGAACAATGTGAACTTTCTGAAGAACAAAGAAATGACTGACACAGGCAGCAATGAGCCCCCAACAGTGCCTGATGCAGTGTCTGCTCATCAAGGTATGTCCTCTGAACATCAGTAAGATTTAATAAGTATGTAATACAAGGTATGATATCAGTTATATTTATGTTTGTTATTACTCTAGGAATCTATACATAATGGTAAAACTACTGAATAAATGGTTCCAAATGTTAGCCTGGTCCTAACCAGACTCTCGTACATTTCATTTGTACAGAGAGTCTGGCCTCGCTCCATTGACAAGCGTTGACTTCCTTGTAGGCGGGTACTCTGTTGAAGTTTAAAACTATTGGATCTGCCCAGAGCCACTATGATCTGCCATAACCAGTCGCTAGCGTTCGCCTTAGCCAATTCCTTCACCACTACTGTAACAGAGCTAGCTGCCGTAGCTGGAAAATCAAACTTTTCCCGAACCCTGTGGGGAGGAGGGCCACAACATGGCCACCAACAAAACTCAGCAAAACTTGTTCTTGCTCCGGCTTTAGCTGTTGGATATTCGGCAGCGTTGCCACAACGGACCGAATGGCTTTCCTCGCATCTTTCTCCGCCGCCATTACGGAACTACAACACAAACTAGCACACGACACCAACGTCATCGTTCTCAGCCACTCCCTCTGTTCGCTTATTGGACAGGTAGAAAATCAACCTGCAGAATCTGACTTACGGACCTCATGGCCAGACCTATGTACAGAAGCAAATAAATTTGAGCGGAAGTACGTAGGACGGCAGAGCCAGGCTATCCAAATGTATGAGTAGGTCTACAAATAATAAATCTGTCATTTCAAGTTTGCAGTTAGAATTTTGCAAATTTCTAGACTGTTGAAAATTATTATAAATACATTAGAATAAATCATAATTTGCAATAGGGAAATCCCATAGCTGGGGTGCTCAATTTAGATTAAGGATGTGACCATTTACTAACAACTACACACAGGAGGAAAATGTTAATACAAAATTCTTAGTTTATTGAGATATAACACGCAGTGTTTCATTACCTACAACAACAAGGGTAGATAAAAAAATTGAACTTGAGTCTCGATACGTGGTTGATGGCCACCCTGCTCTGAGGCTGTGCCCCTGCCTGACCACCCTGTTCAAAATGTTCTAGACACGCCCCTGCATGTTTGTACATACCTCGCCATGCTTTTAAGTGCAAACTGCAAAACAAATAGGCCTGAAGTGGGCGCAAAAGCGTTGGGGCCCTAAGTCTTTTGTTCTCAGTCTTGATCAAATACATATAGTTTATAGTAATTTTTTTGCTCTCTTAAATTTTCTATAATTGTTGATGTATTTCAAATGAAATACACTCTACTGTACTACTCTTTCAAAGCCACAGAACTGCACAAAAAAGTTACAAATTGTTCATAATCAATTAATGTTTTTTCCTGAAATAGACTACAAAGAGTAAAGAGAAGTACGCAAGTAAAATAATCAGGCAAACATTTAAAGAAATATTGTCACTTTCTATGAATTTTCTTAATCCTCCCAACAAGTCAAATTGCTTTCTTGGTCTGACAAACTTAATCTGCATATTGATTAAAGGAAGCATTACACTGTCAGTCTCCCTCTGGCTGTCAAGGCTAAACCCTCACTGCATTCTAGAGTTAGATCACATGATTTTCCAACCAGTGGGAGACAAGCTTAATCAGCAGTATTGAATGTATCTACAGTATGTACATGTGCTGGCAAGTAGGCCTACTCTCTGATTTGTTTAAGGCCTTTAGCAAGCCTATACATTTTATATGATTTGCAAAGTCTCTTTGTGAAATACCATCAGCTGTAGTATGTTTTCAATTGAAGGCTTACGAGTTATAGATGTGTTTTTTCTAAATCTGTCACGTCTTACACATATTATAATATACACAGTAAACTTGATTAATTTCTTGAATTACCTTTTGATAATTAAATTCTATATTTATTGAAAACGAATGTGTCACAGACCTCTGTCATAACTGTCCAACAGGGCATAGACTAGCTAATTATGCTAATGCTACAGTGAAATAGAGAAAATTGACCACTGTTTCCAAAAGTAAATGTTATAATAGCATCAGTGAATATTGGATTGCATGAGCATACATGGCAGCCTTTGCAAATTTGTGCTTGTTTAAAATAAATTTGGAGTGACAAGAAAGGAAATATTTATATTAAAAGAAAGAAAGGGAAAGAGTCCCCTTTGGTGGACGAGGCCCCAGGCCATTGCCTACCGATGCCCTAGGTAAAACAGCCTACATAAATAGTCTGATTTGTAGCTGCTAATATTCACCAAGTAGCCTTAACAACAGTATATGTTGCCTCTCCATCCACAACTGTGTGAAGCTCTCCATCTGCTCGTCTACTACAGACGGGATTGACGGTTGTCTCCACTATCTGTGAGACAGGCTATCTAAGTCTGTCTTACATTAGTCTCTCATAGGGAAGCTTTATGCAACAGGTAAATTGAAGTGTCTATGGCAAGTTGGACTTAATGTCACATTTAAGTCTAAGACTAAGTCTATTTTTATGCAACTGGCCCCATGCAGTTGTTCAAGCGCTCGGCTTAGTGTAGCATATAGTGCAGCTCAACGCTATGTAGGCCTATAGTGCCAGCTCAACATGGCTGAAAGAGTTCCATCGTGAAACTGATGGCAAATTATGTTTTAGGGATCTCAAAGCGCTTATCCAAACAATGTCAAACGGCATGTCCTTGGTTTCTGAAATGGACACTTGCCTGATTAGAACTTAACACATTACATTTACATTTAGTCATTTAGCAGACGCTCTTATCCAGAGCGACTTACAGTAAGTACAGGGACATTCCTCCCGAGGTAAGTAGGGTGAAGTGCCTTGCCCAAGGACACAACGTCATTTTGCACGGCCAGGAATCGAACCAGCAACCTTCTGATTACTAGCCCGATTCCCTAACCGCTCAGCCACCTCACTCCCAGTGCCCGGTTCTCGAGATCATCGCTGAAAAAAAGAAGAAGCGATTCCTGGCTTTTTTTCGATAATAATGATAATAATCCAGGCTAAAAACAACACCGCTGCTAACTGCAGGACAGAAAGCTGGTAAAACAATTTAGACTGTGAATGCACAAGGAAATAGGCTTACCAATATCACTGCCCCATCCTTAAAGCACGAGTCGGCCTAGATCTGACCATAATTACAATTGTGTATTCATTGAATTAATGTGTTACCTATGTTTATTCTTATGGCATGTAAGACCATTTATTCTTTCAGCTGCACGACGGTGTTAAACTATCAAATGATGAAAAATACAAACATAGGCCTAATCAAACCCGTAAATAGGCTTACTTTTAAGAAAATCTTACAAGGTCAACAAGTAAGCAATAAGTCTTCGGTGCTTTAATAATATATATAGTAGCTATATATCTTTGTATATAGGCTACAAAGATACTCGTCAGGGAAAGCCAATAGCTGTGTTGGAGTTCGACTACAGCTGGATGTAACCGATCAGCGAGAGTTGCCACAGTTGAAAACAAAGCCATGAAGTCTGACATTTTCTGCTTCCCATAATTTGCTGTGTTTACATCAGTCATCAAGTATATCCAATTGCCTTTTCAGTTAACTTTCAGTTACGGGTGATTGCAACCCGTGTCTATAGCCTTGTGTATAGCATTGCAGTCTGTCGGTTAAGGCAAAGTAATTGTAATAAATTGTTATCATAATAAACATGATGCATAAGATTAAGACAACATGAAAAGTGTATTGTACTGTTTGGTCTGTATTTGAGCTTTAGCGGAACTGAAGGTGTCAGAATAAACACAAAACACAGGACATGGTTGTCTGTGAGTATGGCCAATCATGAAATAGCTGTGTCATCATCAGAGCTCGGTCAGCCGCTCTGGAGAGGTTGCGCTGGCTGGCTGCTATCGAATCACTTTCGCGGTATGGCATATGCCACAGTGACGTGGCGTTGGCGCCATCTCAAGTTGGACAAAAATACTAACCGACATGCATTGCTTCAAGTCAGCCACTGTCGAACACACCTAAAGTGTTTTGTCGGACTCAAACACTACTGCCCTCTCACTGTATGCACACTGAGGCCACTGGATTTTCTTGAAACGATGAAGCATTTTCCCCAAGGTAATTGATTGGTCAGTAAGCGGTGCTTTCATACGTGTTGATCTGCTATCTTGAACATAACCAGCTCCATAGCAGGTTACAGTAGTTGTGCAGCGTAAGTTACAATGGCGATCTACCCTGGCAAGAAGTGAACCACTGTTGTGACACAGAAAACCCAGAGTTAAACCTGAAGTTAACTCACTAATCCCATTCCTGCTTCGTACTATAGGCCCCTGTTCCAGAGTTTTTGAAGATTTCTTTTTTTTACCTGCCTTGCCTGCCTCTCCTTGCATTTGTGTCCACCCCCTGCACTCACACCTGACACAGGCTCACCATAGACCATTGGATTGTTGTAGAGGCCCACAACCTAATTACAGTATAATGCCAGCATCAAACATTAATATTGAAAGCAAATGAGCCCAAATTGAAAGGTTGGGGCTGTAAAACGTCTGGCTAAACAGTACCACCTGTGAATTGAAAGTGGACCGTTTTTCATGCAACATCTCACAGCATTTTGCATTTATCTGTAAATGGTATCTAGAGGAAGGCCACCTGGTGAATGATGGCAGCACAGTTTGGCATGTAGCCAAATGCTGGGTGTAGAAATCCACCCTCACTCTATATCTCGGTTATCTCATTCTGTCTGTCTGCCTCGGTCTGACTGTATGTATTTCTCTCCCTCTGCTGTGCATCTTTATCTTTCTACTTCTCAAAACAAATACTCCAAATGGTGCGTGCTCTCAGTTAAGTATTCCCTCAAGGAAAATAAACCGTACATCATCACAAGTAGAAGCCATTGTCTGATACTGGTTCTGGGGGGAGTGCTGATGAGATGCCTGTTATGCTGCAGTAAGATGGGAGAATGGGACTGGTTGTCAGCTGCTGGTGGCAGGTGGTGATTAGGCTGTCAGGGCATACTATACATGTCAAGTCTACTCGTGCCACCAGTGTCCCAGAATGAGAGCAAGTCACAGTCACGCCATCTTTTGACTAAGTCACATTCAGATCATCTTCAATACCTTGTTTAATACACTAGTGCACAGTGCCCGTGATGCAGTCGGTGATTAAGATGTCAGTAAAACACACAAATACAGATTCCTTGAACTATAGATAGGGCAGTTCTTCTCAGTGGTGTTGGCACCTACTAGGGGTGGAACGGTACATGTATTCGTATTGAACCGAAACGATACAGGCGTCACGGTTCGGATGAATTTACACGGAGAATACACAGTATAAAAATAAAACTTGCATGCAAATTTATTAATGTAGCCTAATGCGGAACTACTGTTAGATACTCGTGTTATTTAGGGACACCTAATCTGTAGCCCCGCCTTAGCTCTGAGGCTCTGATTGGCGCCGCTGCCTGTGTATCCGAGCTCCGCCTATGTATGCAGTTTTTTGTCAGGTCGACAGTCTAGTGAGTGAGTCAGAGATAGCTAGCAGCACTAAGGACGAGTATGGCGAGTGGTGGCAACCCACAAGAGATAGAGGACCCGCCGGCCTCTTTAAGATCGCAAGTTTGGGAAAAGTTTCCCAGTCAGTTACAGTAGTACAGGCGAGAGAGACGGATAAGACAAGGACTGTGTGTCGGCATTGTTCAGCAGTTCTGGGGTATGTGAGTGGAAATACATCTAACATGCTGACGCATAGGGGTGGGCGATATGGCCAAAATCTTCTATCACGGTATGAGTCATTTTATATCACAGTTACGGTATATATCACGGTATAGTAATTGTTCTGTAAATTCAATTAAGAAATGGTACAAAATAACCATACCATACTTAATCATCACACTCGATTATTTATTACAAACAAAAACAACTGCCTCACATGAGACAACACTTGAGTTAAAAACAAAAGACTCCAAAAAGTTACGAGTACGAGCGTTCCGATTGGCTGATGCGCAGTCATGCCATCCGCGTGGTGACCTACTCACAGCTCAATACGGATCCGTAATGCCCTCCGACGCCAATTTCAAAATGAGCGAAAGCGATCAGTCTGAGTTTTACTATCCATATCTAACTTCGGTTTTGGCGTATCAACCTCGTTAAAGCTCGGTCGATATGTTAAAGTCTCAGTTTGATATTTCCCGGCATGACCTCACTCTCAGTTAGTAAGTAGTTAGCCTTCACTAGTCATGATCAAGAATGCTAGCAACGCCACCAGTGTAAATTTACAACAATAATTTTACAGCAGGAGACATAAAACTTGAACAACAAATCGAATTGGTTACCTGCAGAATGGGTCATCAAATATATCATTAATTAGCATCGGCATGAATGTGATCCGCTTAGACAAAATACACTCCGTTCCGTCAGACCAACGCAAATGTGCTTCAAGGTCAAACGAAAATAGCAAATCAAATAAAAGTTAAACTACAATTCTAAATATCGCAAGAATGCGATTTATATGATGGCTTATATACAGTACAACAACCAGACATTTAATTGACACATGTAATACAAAAATATAGTATAAAAGTATACCGCGGTTGAAACGGCATAGCCAAATCTCTCCCGGTAGGCACATTTCTACCGTCGCACGGTATATACCGTCATACCGTCCAGCCCTACTGACGCATATCCGACGCCATCACCCAGGTGTGCCAATCACTGGAACGAGACAAAAAAAACTGAGACATGCACAATAAAGTAAAATTGCCTTCTGCATTTTTGTTTTGCTTTTCCCTCCATTGTACCGAACTCGTACCGAACCGTGATGTCTGAACCGAGGTATGAACCGAACCGTGACTTCTGTGTACCGTTCCACCCCTAGTAGGCCTACCTACCGTATTTTTAGGAGAATAAGACGCATTTTCTATAAACCGCACCCCACCAGAATGGGAGCTTTGTGTTTGTAAATCTGAGTATAAACCGCACTGGAATATATGCCGCACTTGATACAAGAACAATGAAACCAAGCAATACACGAGTATAGGCAGTACAGCATGCCGTTGTCTAACACACTTCAAAAACAAAAGTAAGTGCATCATTTATGTTTTCTATTGCCCGGGAATTAACTAATATTTACCGTTTATTTATGACACGTGAGTTCTAAATATTTAAGATGGTCCCCAAAGCGTAAGTTATTTTTTGCCAATTCTGTGGTAGCCTACATTCATGCAAATGATTATGTAGCCTTAAATTTCTTTGGTGTTTCCTATGTTATAAATTGCTTATGTTATGTTGATCAAAATGTACTATATTTGTTATCTGTTAAATTGTCTTATCACCACAAACATCTAAAAATTTAGTTTATAACAGAAGTCATTACATGCACAATGGTTGAGCCAGTTGTCATAATTGTAGGCCTAATTCACCATAAAGTGCTTGCAGCCTACATGTGCAATGTGCAGGCAGTTTTGGCATCAGTAAACACATTGATTTATGTAACAAAATTCACTGATCTATTATGAAAGCATGTCCACTTTATATTGTCGTTCTGTTCGCTAGTCAGCCCCATTGAAAGCGGATTAGGCCTATCACTTGCCATATTGTCTTGAGACTCACAACACCTACCTGTAGAGGTGAGTTGTATCAATTGAAGTCCAGTTGTCGGTTGAAGTCCCAACTCACTAGAGTTTCCCAAAAGTGCTAAGAGGTACTGTAGGTGGGCAGTCACTCTCTTTTAAAGTAGCTCTATCTGTATCTCACACTACAATGAACATGCAGAACCCCCCCCTCCCCATGTGTCAAGCCAACAGTTCAACCCACCTTTTATACCAGGGTTCAGCTTAATTAATCTACTTCTAAAGTAGGTTTTACTCGTTGTAGAAACTGGTGTTCTGCTCCCCGTCCCTTGAAAGTATTCTCAAAAGTACTGCATTTGTTTTAAAGGAGTCATTGATTGCAAAACCGATTTTACCTTGTCATAGTTGAATAACGACAGCTCGGTGGGTAAAATGAACATACAGTGAACCTCAAAGTCCATTGACACCTCTTTCCTATGCAAATCTCAAAATGAAAAAATGTGGCTGTAAAACGGTAGCTTTTCAACAAAGCCACCGGACTGACGTCAGTCCGGTGGCCCGCCTTTTTTGGCTCTGGTCTGTATCTTAGTCACGCCCCAAAATGTACATCCAGACCAGCCCACTCACTGGTGTTCGATACTAGTTTAGCTGCGTGCTGCTCTGTGTAGGCTACTTCTAAGGAATTACAAAGAAAAACGTTTTGAATTATA
The DNA here is from genome assembly GCA_023658055.1 of Thaleichthys pacificus. Taxonomy (NCBI): domain Eukaryota; kingdom Metazoa; phylum Chordata; class Actinopteri; order Osmeriformes; family Osmeridae; genus Thaleichthys; species Thaleichthys pacificus. The sequence continues at coordinate 5,027,847 of CM042865.1, forward strand.
ACAAGGATATTGAAAATGGACCACGGTCGTAAATGCTGTGTTCCAGGCTGTACAGGGAAGGCTAACACTCATAGTCTTCCCAAGGAGCCAAACATTCGACAGGCATGGCTGCTGTTTGTCTATGAGAAGATCCCGGCGAAGTTCGACACAAATTATTCATTTGCTCTAAACATTTCACCCAAGACAGTTTTGACAACCTTGGACAAATTCAAGCAGGATTTGCTAAGAAGCTGAACCTGAAAAGAGGTGCTGTTCCGACCGTATGCTCATCGCAAGCTGTAAGTACAGTATGATTTTGTCGCTAACAGTTATTAGCAATGCTAACATCTCCTGTATCTAGCATAGGTAGAATGCTAAATACGTTTCTAAACACATCAACATACTTTACTTAGCAAATGACTCTAGTTAGACTAGCTGTAGTCGGCATTAGAAGGGAAGCTTACGGGGGAAAAAAGCCAGAAAACGAATAGCAGTCTGGCCTATTGCTAACGCCTGTCTAGATTATCTATTTGAAAGAACTGGAGAAAGGCAGGTGCTAGATACAGGATACGTTAGCATTGCTAATAACTGTTACCGACAAAATCATACTACAGCTTGCGGTTGTGATGAACGTAAGGTCGGAAACGCACCTCTTTTCAGCAACAGCTTCATAGCAAATCCTGCTTTACATTTTGAAATGGTTCGCGCAAATGTGTCGAGGGTCGAACTGCACAGGGATCTTCTACACTAGGGATTTACATGGGTGTGTACGTGAAAGCCTAGAGTGCAGACTGAAATACTTAGACTGGAGGGGAGCTTCGGATGTCGTTGAAAAAATATTTCTAGTTTGTCAGCATTGCCACAATTTTCGCTCTTCATGCTTCATTTTTGGATCAATAGATAGCTAATTTTGTGCTGGTCGTAGACAGTTGTCTGTTGAATCCAACAGACGTACACATTTGTTCAGAGCCCCACGAAAGCGAGACAAAGTCCAACTCTCGCCCCATAGAGACCAATGCAAATCTGGTGACAAAATCGTCAGAGAAAGCAAAAAGAACACGATTTTGAAACTGCCGGTAGAGTCGTATTTCTGACCGCACAGAAATATAAAGGACATCTCTGGTTTCGGCAAAGTCTTGGGTCTCGGAAAATCCTTATTTTTTGGATTGGACATATAGTTTTGCGTCTACGTTAACTTGTTTGAGGTGTGGATTCTAGCTAGGTTTCTGTTATTCGCTCTGGCCTTCAGCGCGTTACAGTGCGTGTCCACTGCAGCGACGCGATGCAAGCGACAACATGTTTTCCATTCATTTTCTATGGAGCCAGGCGAATCGCTTGCGTGGTGCAGTTGTGGGTAGCGACGCGACCGAGTTGAGATTTTCTCAACTTCATGCAAATGAGGAGTGATTTTCGCTAGCGATGGCCAATCGGAGTGTTTTCTTGTTTCTCGTAACGTAGCAACCATGGTAAACATTTCTAGCTTTCTAGGTTTCAAGGTGGAGGAGAAACTAATCGTTTGTGTGGCTGCTTACCCAGTCCTGTACGATACATAGCTGTATTCGTACAGAGATGTTAATTTAAAAAAACGATGCATGGCGCAAGGTTGCCGAAGTTGTTGGTGCTTGTACTTTCAAATTCAGTCTAGTCACATTACGTAACTTCGTTCAGTTGTAACTAGCTAGCTAGCTAGCCCGGCTGGAACTCCCTATCGTATCGACAGATTAGCAGAGACTTTGAGTAATATAATAAAACGTTTTTTACACATGTCAACGTGTATGTCTATTAAACAGTTTAGTATTTTGTATACAAGTTGTATTTTGATCGATGTTGCGAGTACGTAAACCCAAGTCTGCACACTTGGCCTTTACAACTACAACAGTGACTTTAGAGAACTACATTCTACATTAATCTGTTTGAAACGCCCCCGAGCGTGTTGAACTGTGGAAGGCGAGCGATTCGCGTCGCTGCAGTGTGAACGCACTGTTACGGGGCGTTCACACTGCAGCGACGCGATGCGAGCGATGCTATGTTTTCCATTCATTTTCTATGGAGCCAGGCGAATCGCTTGCGTGGTGCATTGTGGGTAGCGACGCGACGCAACAGAGTTGAGATTTTCTCAACTTTATGCAAATGAGGAGCGATTTTCGCTTGCGTGGTGCATTGTGGGTAGCGACGCGACGCGACAGAGTTGAGATTTTCTCAACTTTATGCAAATGAGGAGCGATTTTCGCTAGCGATGGCCAATCGGAGTGTTTTCTTGTTTCTCGTAACATAGCAACCATGGTAAACATTTCTAGCTTTCTAGGTTTCAAGGTGGAGGAGAAACGAATCGTTTGTGTGGCTGCTTACCCAGTACTGTACGATACATAGCTGTATTCGTACAGAGATGTTAATTTTAAAAAAACAATGCAAGGTGCAAGGTTGCCAAAGTTGTTGGTGCTTGTACTTGTCAAATTCAGTCTAGTCACATTACGTAACTTCGTTCTGTGGTAACTAGCACTAGCTAGCCTGGCTGGAACCCCCTATCGTATCGACAGATTAGCAGAGACTTTGAGTAATATAATAAAACGTTTTTTAAACATGTCAACGTGTATGTCTATTAAACAGTTTTGTATTTTGTATATAAGTTGTATTTTTATCGATGTTGCGAGTACTTAAACCCAAGTCTGCACACTTGGCCATTACAACTACAACAGTGACTTTAGAGAACTACATTCTACATGAATCTGTTTGAAACGCCCCCGAGCGTGGTGAACTGTGGGAAGGCAAGCGATGGCAAGCGATTCGCGTCGCTGCAGTGTGAACGCACTGTTAGCAATCATAGCTGCACCATCACCGTGGCAACCAAACAGACATGTGCCACTCAGTCTCTTACACAGGTGATTGGTATTACCTTATTAGTGGAGTCACACGACAGAGTTTGATAGTATTTCAACCTAATACAATTTACAAGAGGTGACTCTGCAGGTGCTGCTAATATCTCTTTTACTACTATTGCTAATGGAACTGTTTTGTTCTACTACGCCATTGAGTGCGTTCACTTGACCATGAGAAACCCGATTACTAGCAATTGTCGGTTTATGCCAATAATACGATTAGGCTACTCCGTTTACATGTGTCTTTTTATTAATCGTTGTATGCTCCACGGACAAAACTTGCACCATCATCCTTCTGCAACAAAGTGTCGCCGTGTCTTCCTGTATCGGCCCTACTGCTGTATGTTTAATTCAATCAACACATTGAATCCTACTGAGAAAGCAGAGTAAATGCACTCAATGATAGGCTACATCTGCTACTGCTATTACGATCCGAACTATAGCCTAATTTCAGTTGTTAAAACTATAATATTCTTGTTACGACTAGCTAGCCTACTTCTTCTTCTGTTTAACAGTTCAGCTTTCAGCTTCTACCGCATTGTAGGCTATTTAAGCTCTTAGCTTTGTTAGATGATGCAGTTCAGCTTCCACACTGCCTCTTGAAATTCAACTATTTCTTCGATTGCCTCACAACGTTCAAACGTATTCTCCCGCATTGTATTTAAGCACTTAGCTTTGTTAGATGATGCAGTTCAGCTTCCACACTGCCTCTTTTGTGTGACTCACACATTTTTGAAATTAATTTCAGCTTTCAGCTTGCGGGTATTTTCTAATTTCTGTATTTTCAGCAATTAAAAATAAATAAATTCATCTTTCAGCATTCCAACGCATTTTCTGCAGGAAATGCACTTTCTAGTTTCAAATGATATCTAGTCAATCTGTTGAAAACAGTGTTGTGTAGACACAATAGATTTATTTGCACGTTTTTATTTCAAATCTCCAACTTCGGTGTTTCAGTGAGTGCTGTTGGCCATGTTGCGTTTTTGCTCCCCAGGTTCATTCGTTGAAAATCAACCAATCAGCGCGCAGCTTATCTAAATATTAATGAGCATACCATAAAAGGAGAAAAGCTAGTGTTTTTTCCCGGCAAAATTTCAGAGGATCTATCAGGTGGCATAGAACAGCACCCGGGCCATTTTCAACCCAACCAATGTTACATACCCTATTCGGAGACCTTAAGGAATAGTGTGAAATACCCCAAAAACCCAGTCAATCACCCCTTTAATTCTCCTGTCACTTTAGTTGCAGACTGTGTGAATCCAAATGACACGGATATAGATGGGGAAACGGGTATATTTATCTCCATCGTGTGTTCGCTTCAGCTGCTGGTGATGAAAAACAAAAGACTTTCATTCATCTTAGGTTTTGTGCTTCACGGAAACATGGCTGTGTGAATTGATCCCGGACTCTACGTTACAACTGGTAGGTTTTCAACTTGTGAGAGCGGATCGTGACAGAACTTTCAGACACTATTTGTTTTTACTCTTACATTGGCTGGTGTGCAGATGTCACAGTGATTCCGCAGCACTGTTCTCCTTATCTGGAATCATTTTTTATAAACTGTTCTACTCCCCCTGCGAGTTTGTGTCATTCATCCTGATCAGTGTGTACCTCCACAGGCCATTGTGAAGGAGGCACAATGCTTGCTCGCGACCAGATACTGAGTGTGGAGCGGGTAAATACGGACTCCTTGGTTACTGTACTCGGCGGCTTTGACAATGGAAATCTCAGTAGAGCCTACCACGCCATCCCCCGAGCAGCACTAGGTTTCTCTGACCACGTCATGGTCCACCTGATTTCTGCATACAGGCATAAACTAAAGATATATTATTTTTGTTCTTTTTTCAAATCAATCTATGTATTCCCAGGTGTTTTGCATCCCCGCCCCCCCCCCCCCCCCCCCCCAAACTATCGTGATTCAACTCAGCTTAGCTCTAGCTGTCTTGCTGTAAAATAGATGTGGACAAACATGCATCTTGAATTGTAGATTTACATGACAACACGGGTTATTTATTTGAATGAAACACAGTCAGGAACATGAACTAACGTTAGCCCCATTGCCAATAAACTAAATCATCACACATTCTACTGATGCTAGATACAGGCAGGATACATTAGCAATGCTAATAACTGTTAGCGACAACATAATACTGCAGCTTGCGGTTGTGATGAACATAAGGTCGGAACAGCACCTCTTTTCAGCAACAGCTTCATAGCAAATCATGCTTTACATTGTCCCAGATTTTCAAAACTGTCCTCGGTGAAATAGTTAGAGCAAATGTGTAATTGAGGGTCGAACTGCACAGGGATCTTCTCATAGACAAACATCACACCCTGTCGAGTGTTTGGTTCCTTAGGAAGACTCTGAAAAGTGTCAGAATTCCCTGTACAGCCTGGAACACTGCATTTACCACCGTAATCCATTTTCAATATGCTAGAAAAACTTTCTTCTTTGTAATTTTGTGGAAATACACAGAACAGCGCACAGCAAATTTTTGGGCGTGACAAAGGTACAGACCAGGTACAGAGCGGTGGCTTTTTCAAAACCTACCGTTTTGCAGCTACATTTTTTAATTGTGAGATTTGCATAGGAAAGAGGTGTCAATGGACTTTGGGGTTCACTGTATGTCCATTTTACCCACTGAACTGTCGTTATTCAACTGACAAGGTAAATTCGGTTCTGCACTCAATGACCCCTTTAAAAAGTACATCGCACCAACACAATGTTATGGGTGAGCGAGTTGACTGTAGCAAGATGGCCGCAATGTGCGGCCGTTCAACTCTGTTGTCCGGCAACGCGGACGAGACATCTAGCCTTTATATATATCTATGATTCCTACCACTAGGGGTTATGCGGAGCACCCAGCGTTCGAACCGGAAAACAGATGTAATCGTTTCCGCTGCTGTGCTAACTCAACTTCAAACCCAGCTAGTTCACACAATCAACAATAACATTATTATTATTATGAGCATTTTGGGCGTTAAATTATTTAACTGTGAAGACCATGTATTTATCCAAACCGTTAAGATGCAGGAAAATCCGAACAGATGCAGTCTCACTCAGATTAAAAGTTTTACACAAATCACACCAAAACTCGTACGCCTGGCTGAATGCAGAATTCCCATATCTCTTGAAAGCTGCCCTCGACCTTTTTGGTGTGAAATTGACCGACGTAAAATTATTTACATTGTGAAATGACGCGAACAAGACGTGGCTGCCGCCTACAGTAAGACTATGCAGTCTACCGGGCGAGCTGTTCTCACTCAAATAAGACTATCACGACCCAAATCAAAATTTCGACTTGACAGATCAATGGGGAATCGCTTTTTCGTCTAAAGGCTGCCATCCTCAACCTTTTTGGCGCAGAATTCACCGAGATATAAAATTGGAAACTGGAGGCATCTTGTGTAAAACAGCACCATGTCAGCATAGAGCGTACAGATCCGGAAGTGATGATGTCTGTTTTACCGAATACAGAAATGTTTTCCGCATAACCCCTCTTTAGCCTCCTTGGTGGGTTCCTTGAGGCATGGACATATCAATCCACAAACTGGCATACAACAGGGACAATGTTCATACTAAGTCTCCCATGTCAGTTGTTGTGTCTTATTTATGCAAATGAAAAACACAAAATACAAGACTATTTTACAGCATTGCATAGCACAAAGTAAAAAATACAAAAATAATGTAAACATAGCAAACACTCCTTAGGCAGAACTGTACATGCACGTGCTGTATGGTTAATTAGGGCTATAATTATGACAACTGGCTCAACCATTGTGCATGTAATGACTTCTGTTATAAACTAAATGTCTAGATGTTTGCGGGGGTAAGACAATTCAACAGAGAACCAATATAATACATTTTGATCAACATAACATAAGCAATTGATAGCGAAGGAAACAGCAGCCAAAGCAGGCTACATAATCAGTTGCATGAATGTACCACAGCATTGGCAATTTTTTAAAGTAATGAGAAATGCATTTCATGATGTGCATAAGTGACTAGAATAGATGATGTGGAGGTTGAACAAGTACTTCAGAGATGACAGATAATTTCAATTGTGATCTGAGAAATATAGGTATCAAAGCCACTGAGAAGAACTGTCATCACCAGCTATCTATAATTCCAGAAATCTGTGTGTTTCATCAACATCATCCCGGGCACTGTGCCCTATCTATTATTCCAGGAATCTGTCTGTGTGTGTGTGCGCGACCAATTTGATCACGGGCACTGTGCACTATCTATAGTTATTTGTATTTGTGTGTTTCACTGACATCTTAATCACCGACTGCATGATGGTCACTGTGCACTAGTTTACTTCATACATACATACATACATGTAGAACTGTGTATTTATTCATCAGTGTGGGAGGGAGTTATGATTTGTAGCGTTGTAAACAAGCAAGGAGATGCTATGTTAATGAGAGATTGACCAGAGGGGGACTGAAGAAGCCTTTGTGCTGACTGAAAAGTTTGCAGGAGCATTTGAGGAACATTAGAGCAGTGCTTCTCAAACTGTGGGGCCTCACTCCCATGTGAAGTGTCAATAGTTAAGAGATGCACAGTATATTACTATAGAAAGAGAATCATGTTATAATGGGAGGAGGCCTGACTAAAAAGTTTGAGATGCACTGTGCTACAGTAATACAAGAGCAACGTGTAGTCACCCTCCCAGAAGCTGAACTGCTGGATATTAGCATGCATCTGGCTCTGTTCACATAGCGTTCCTGAAAGTGAGGTGAATCTAAAGAACCAAATTGAAATGGCATATTCCTGCTGAGGTAATGGAGAGACACGCGGCACCTCTATGATCAGAGGCCTCACACAGCATGACTACTCCACAACCTTGCTGTACACTTGCATTTGACACATTTGCTACACTTTTTTATGGATTTGTCTGCTACAGCTACTGTAGGTTAGATTTAGATATCCAGCGGTTTAGCTCAAAAACTAGAATTGCTATTCCCTTCAGGCTCTCAGACTAATTGGGAAAATTGTGTTCTCCTCGCTTACATGATCCTCAATAGGCAGCAAAATGCATTTTACACTCCCCCAACAACTAGCCTATAGAGAAACATTCTGTGCCAAGTGGTGCTTCATTTCTTGTATTTTTTCTTTTTTTTAAGATGGTTCAAGATCTATTACACTAGTATGCAAGTGCAAAAAAAGTTTAGAAAAAAAAGTGTTACCAGTCTATTTTTGACAATTCCAGGGAAACCCCACTATGCAGTGGACATACACTCAGTGGTCATGATCTTTAGGATATGGGTAGATCAGAATTAGCATAGCATTCTTGGCTACAGAAAAACAAATATTCCAGTAGTATGAATATATAATATTCATATGTTACAAAACCATAAACTAGTGGTAATGCTAATTTACTGGACAATACTGAAAAACATATAAAGGGATAGCAATGAACTTGCAACAGAAGTAGAGCTGTTATACTAAGTTCTATAACTTTTCACCTCTCGTATAAGGACTAAGTAAAAATAAACCCACAAATAGGTGAACATGATTCCTTTTCTCTGTGAAAGATTTAGTACCGGTAAGTGGATTTCATTGCATTTAAACATCCCCAAGAGAAATGTGATAAAAGGATGTAATATGAATAAGTGATCCTATGTGTGTTTCAGATTCAGCGCTTTCCCTTATGGCCCCTCATCTAAACCACACAACCCACTTGTTTTGTGCAGGGAAATATCAGTTGGCTTTAACAAATGTACATACACATTCATGTCAAACTAATCTCTTGAATACAAATTGCATATGTATTCATAGAAGGGAAGGGTGTGGGTTCAATGTTGATGACTACAGCTCTTTCCAGCTGACTATCAGTGGCCCTGTGGGAGGTCCTGCCAGGTACTTCAATTCATTGCAGCCCTGCAACAAGAGGTCACTGCTGATGCTAGAGCTCTGACACAGCTGATGGGTACATTTTTGTACAATGATTGAGTGCCACCTGACAAAGCCTTATGCAGTACACCTGCACACTGAGTACAGCTGACAGAGATGGGGTTCTGAAAGGTACCTGGCTCTTAGAACTTTAATCAGTTACATATGAACATAAACTGATCATCAATTAACAAAATGTTCTTCAAACTGTGTTGGATGATTTTTGTCTCAGCTTTTCTTTTTTAGTCTAATAGCTTCATCATTGTCTGATAGACCTACAGCATAACAATAATCACAAATCCCTTTTACAGCAAGATCTTTGGGAGGGCAGTACGCCAGATACCACTCTATTACACATGCCCTTGACAATTAAAGTCGATCAGGCACTTTAACTGTCAAGTTAATAAGAAAAAGTCAGTCCTCTAACAACTACATTGACACATTAAAGTTATTGGTCAATAATGGAACTAACTCAGAGAAAGCCACAAATTGAAATAAGCGGGCAATTATTTATTTATATTTGTCTGATATTAATCATGAATCAATACTCTCCCCTATCCTAACTCTGTGCATTTACTCAGTACAGTATATCCCCACAGCTTCTCATACACTGACTGGCTATGGGATCTTCACAATGTAGGTTATAAAGATAATGTAGCTAGGCTTCAGGAACTTGTTACACATGATGGAGTGATATGAATGTGTATAAGCAAAATAAGTTAATTTGAAAAGTGTAGTTGAAACAGCAGACAAAATCCCACTTACAAATTACTTGACACATCACATTGGTACCATGGTTTGTTTACAGTACAGCCTGTACCTGAAATCATATATTTTATTTAAAAACTTAGCTCTGTTGGTTTATAGTTCGAATCAATACATTTTCAAGAGTTCATGTGCTCATTTCTAACCCTTTTCTTGGTCTTTGTAACAAAGGTGAGTACTTTTATACTTCAGTACCCATATGGAAATGTAATGTATGTCTATATATGAAATCCCCATATGTGCTATATATGCTCATATAAAATAAAAATGTATATGTCATACATGTACAGGTCATGTATGATACCTATTAGAAATTGGAACTATTTCAAATATGACATAAATGCCTAGCACATACAAATATGCATGTTTAGTGCATATGTCTGCATATACAGCCCTGGAAAAAAATTGAGACCACTGCACCTTTTATATATGTCCATTATAAGGAATGTCAATATATGTTGATATATGTAAATATAAAGGAGAGTCATGTATGTGAAAATAAACATATAAGCATACATGTTTTCAAGGCCGTAATCAATATTAAAATCTGGTCAAAATGTTGAATGTTTTATATTGATATAAAAATATAAATGTGCTACGCTACGACAGGCAACCACGCGCTGTCCGAAATTATCATAAAAAATGTAATTCGCCCCCCCCAATGTTGACTCCATGGCTACGGCCTTGCATGTTTTATATATACACTGAACAAAAATACTATTTGGGGGGGTTTCTTCTTTCTGCACTCTAAGATATGTTGCACAATAGTATTCTTTTAGCTTGCATATAATGCACATAGAAATATTTGGATTTGAATGTTTTTTTCTTAGAGCTATGCTTCTTGGTGAAACACTACTCGTCATGATGCATTTTCTCCTCATTCTTGACACTCTGAAAGGGCCCACCATCTCATCCCTCTGTCTGTAGTACCGTATTTTTGGGAAAATAAGACGCATTTTCTAAAAGACGCGTCCCACCAGAATGGGAACTTTGTTTGTAAATATATAAAGTATATGCTGCACTGGAATATAGACCGCACTCGATACAGGAACAATGATACTGTAGCGCGGGCTAGAGTTGAGAATTGAAGATGAGGAATAATGCTCACGACTTTAGGTTTATTTACCTAGGAACACTTTCATATTGGACAGCTTGGATAGCCATCTAACTAGACAACATTCACAATCAGGGTGAACACTCAAATTATCTAAACTACAGACCATAGCATTACACATGCTATGGAAAAACAGAACGAACACAACAATAGAACTCTGAACAATGCTTATCTAACAAAGATAATGCTTCGTAGCTTTTCAGCTTGCCGCGGGGCATTCTGGGTACCAAGAGCATTGTCGCTACAATACCAAGCAATGCACGAGTATAGGCGATGTGTAACACACTTCGGTTGTGGATAGTATGTCCAGAAATAAAGCCAAGTCCCTCATTTAGTGGCAAAATCCATTGTTATGTCTAGCAAATTATTTTAGATATAGAATAAGTTTAGCTATCTTGCTAATCCTGAGGATAGCCTACCGAAGTTGGATTAGCCAATGTCGTTAGCGATGCTAGCCAACATTAGTTTGCTAGCAGTATATAACATTTCACTGGGTCTTGCAGCTGTTTGATTTACTGCAATTATTATGAAATGTTATGTTATACTAGCCATTTGCCTGCTAACACTCAAGAGCTTGGCTTTTGGCATTGTAGATTGGAATTTTTCAAGCACCAACAACATAAACCAACATATAGCAATGTCCAGAATCGCTGGACACATACTTATATCTGTCATTCCATTATGTAAACCAAACACTAGCATGCAGGGTGTCTGCCAAGTTTTATGAAGCGCTCCCTTCAGTATAACTGAAAAAGTCTATATCCTCTACCTCCCTATTCCATAAACTGCCTCGGTCAAGATGAGAGTGCCTTCAGAGTGTAATGAGCAATCTTGTAAGAATATGTTTCACGGGAGTCATGTGTCAGGTGGCTGAGCGGTTAGGGAGTCGGGCTAGTAATCTGAAGGTTACCGGTTATATTCCCGGCTGTGCAAAAGGACGTTGTGTCCTTGGGCAAGGCACTTTACCCTACTTGCCTCGGGGGGAATGTCCCTGTACTTACTGTAAGTCGCTCTGGATAAGAGTGTCTGCTAAATGACTAAATGTAAATGACCTAAACATTGTATTTAACCTTTCTGCCATTACAGAACCTCAGTCCTCCTTGTTTCCCTTTTTCGAATGGACAATGTTATCTGTCAATGAAGACATCCACATCACATAGATTTTCAGAGAGAAATTAAGAAATGAGCAACAATATAAATCCATTATGTACTGGCAGGGTAGATATTTTTGTAGATATTTAGTTTTTTTATAGCAGGAAAGTCTTTGAGTCTTCTGTCTGCCAGTACAGTACAATTAATTGGCGGCCTAAAAAAATCATTAGCGGCCTAATGGGATGCAGTAAAAAGCAAGAGAGGTTTGGGGGAAGATTATTCCTAATGAAAGCCATTCTCCCTCCACAGCAGGCTCCAATTATCTACTGTAATTATCAATGTTTGGTATTTCCCTGCCCTAAAGAACATAATTCGTCAGGCAAAACCAAATGAGAAGGCAAGTTCAATGGATTGGCATAGCAGTAAGGTCACTAGTGTGAGTTTAGGTTATTAGTGAAGCTTGTTTAAAGTGTCAAGTGAAATTACATTTTAGGTTCAAATTACTTGTAACAATTATACTTTTATGTTCCAGTTAACTAAATCAGCTTCCAGCTTATCACAAGTACAGTAAGTCGACCATATAACGAACCCCCAGAAGTTAACATCAGTTGTCAGTCATTTAGAACAACTCTGGAGCATATCAAAGCATTCTGAATGGCCATTCAGTGAAATACCCCAATACCCCGTGCATTTAAAAGGAATATGTGCCGTGGTTATACTGTTTTATCGTGTTATAGGTAAATACGCCTAGGAAGAGATATGTCAGAATATGCAACATGCCAAAAAAGGCTACTAGAACAAGAAATAAGCATTTCAATTCAGCACCTGGTTGAGGACATTCAGTGTGCACCTGCCAATTTCTGTGTGCATCTCCATATCTTTTAGTGTGGCCATATTTAATACACTGTTCATTCTATGAGGTCGTATTTCCAAGCTGTAACAGAGACATATTTTATTTGTCATTGAGCAGTATGGTGTAACACTATGAGCACAGCCATTGATCGACTTGGTCGTGAGCCAAATGCCGCTCCAGATAACATAGTATCTCACACGTATGGACACATAAAAACCTGAAATGGTGTCAAAAATAATAGTTAGTTGGATACACCCACCTTCATCCTTTCTACCCCAGCTTACTGAAAAGATGTGAATGGGGAAGGCCAGGTAAGTACTGCACTGAGGAAGAAGTCGGCCAGAGAACAGGATTTAGGACTTTTAAGTTCTAACAAGCTCAGCTTCAATGTCTAAGTTATAAAGCTTCTATTGCCGTTCAAGTCACCCTTCACATGTACTTTGGAAACTAACTTCACTGTTTTTCGAAACCCTACCATAACACTCTCAGACATTCGCCATTTGCAGTTGGTAAGGAGGCTAAGATAAGTCCTCATTTTCTCCTCCCAGAGCCATTCAAACAGCAATTTTGTCTGCCAGGCTGCAGTATAGTACAATATTTGTCTGGCTCTACTCATTTAGACTTTTGAGATTGTCTGTAAAAGTAATAATGCCTGTAAAGATTTAATGCCTTTTCCAGAAGGGAGTTGTTAAGGTCATGGGGTTTTTATCTTAAATATGGACTCTAGTTGCTTGCAATTTATGTTGTAGAAATTGAGAGAGATTAGCTCTGTGTGAAAACTTTGGGATTGAACAGCAGCATCTACAACATAGATATGTGAACTTTTTGAAGGATTTTGAACGGTTCTTAGACTATTGAGTTGAATGAAAGAAACATTGTAGTAGTCAATTATTTGAGTCACATCAGCAGGTGTGCGAAAAGTACCCTAGTGTTCAATCCTGATGTGGTCTTGCTGACAGTGCACAACCAATGCAAAGGGTGATTGAAGGTCAGAAAACCTATAAATGCAAACTTGTGTCAACGCCATTGAGATTCACAGACAAAACAGGCCCATGACGTCAGGCTTTCTGTCACAATGTTTCTGTAATGTGTGGATCTCAACTGTGTTGAAAATAAAAGATTCTGAATCTCTTACATTTAGCACAGCTTTGGGAGGTCGTTCATTGAGTTTGACCCATTTGTCCCGCTGTCGACCTGCATTAGCTCAGGCCTGGTATTCCCACAGGCCTCTGCCTTAAGGGTGTAGTCTTTACTGTCAGGTTGTCAACATTTTTCAAGCCTGGCGTTGTCTGTTGCTCTGAACCACTTTCAAAGTATCAAGTACTGTATCCTCTGCTCCTGAGATCCTTGACTAGTGACATCCATCTCAGGACCGGCCTTTTCATCAAAGGCTGCTTTCTTCATCTGTGCCTCACAGTACATTGTAACACAGCACTATTCACCAGTCTGATGTTAACTGTGAGTAATGCCATGCCTGTTCAGGACCCTTATCTATCTTCATTAGTGCTTCCAGACATAAACCTCAAGCTTAGACCCCCCCCCCCCCCACACACACACACACACGCACACACACACATACACACATTTGTCCCACTGATAGAGGTGACAATATACAGAATACATTTCAGCTCTTGAGTGACAAGTTGACAAACTATCCTCATATCATGCTCAGAGCCATGACTAGACTGACCTTTGTGTTGTCCTCTGAGATTTGCCAGATACCCAACATAGAAAACAGTGTGGATACTCTTGCCCTATTGTTGCGTAAAATGAGAGTGCAAAGACTCTTTTTTTAAATAGAGTATAAAGACTACAAGATTTATTAGCATCCAGTAAGAAGTGATGACTTGGACCATTTCAAAATAGATTATTGAATTAATGTTGGTGTATGAAACATTTTATTATAATTTTGGTCAACACTTTATATTAAGGTTACATTACCTACCATGTAACTACAAAGCAATACCTATAGTAACAACATTGTAGTTACATAGATACTACTATAAAGTTACACTTCATTATGATTTAGCACAAGTTATTAAATTAGTGAAACTTTGTATGGGGGAGGATGGACTTTCCAGGGGTTAGTGGATTTTAACATTGACAATGTTTTGATAACACAACCTTTAACTTCTCTTTTCATCAACTTCCCCCATACTGTGCCTTTTTACACTTTTGTAATTACCTAAACCGCTAACATAAAATACCTTTTCAATACATAATAAATGTAATATAATTACAAATTATTATACAATGTTTTTAATGTAGGTATTATTTTGTTAATGTAACCTTAATGTAACATGTACATTTGTGCTCTGAGGGTATAATTTTAATTCAGGGAATCTGCGTTAGTGAGTAAACTCATTTTCTAATTTCATATAAAGACAATAGCGTTTTATAGTTACAATGTCATTATGTTCCATACAACATCACAGGTAGTTTGGGAGGCATGAATAATGCAATATAGAGAAGACATTTTACTCCTTCAACAGCTTCTAGACATACATTGTAACAGTCAGCTACTCAGCCGACTTTATTATCAATGCCTTGGAGCACTGAGTGACGCAGTCATCCTGTACATTGTTGTTAATTAGCTCTCAGCTCATGTTCAATGTCACCAGACAGTCATCTGTTGTAAATGAGGAGTGGAGCAATAACCTGCAGTCCTGAAGACTGTACAGATGGCAGAAGATTCTACAAAGTGAATTTGAGTAGAACATCAAACAGACTAGGCAGAGGGAGAGACTTTCACAGGGACGGCACTAATTATGTATCTTTCTCACTATGAAAGCCTTTGCCAGATTTCTCTCTTTACCCTTTCTCTCTTTAACTGTCTCACTATCTCTCTTTTGCTTTCTCTCTCTTTCTTTTTTCCCAACCTTGACAGAAAAATGTGTTTCATTCTTGCTTTTTCTTGTGTATACCTGTGAAGTCTATTTTTCTGTCTCTGAGGGTCTAGTTATAAGGTCTGCAGTTAGAGACCCTCAGTGTTTCACAAAGGAAAGCTCCCTGGAATGTTCAGTACCAGCCTAATATATGTGAGAGCATAGCAGGGGTGTGCTCATGCATTCCAATGGCTTCTATATCCCCAGGTGAGGCCCAAGCTGGAAAAATGCCCTAAACTGCAGACGAAGGAAGTTTCTGTCCTCCTAACAGCGTCCTCACTAAATTAGAGGTATTCCAAGGCCCCTCTTATGATATTTTCTGCTGCCTAAAAAAAACTATGCGGTCTGCAAGCCAATTAGGCACCTTCTGGCAAAGCCTGTTTGGAGTGAAGGAGTATTTCAATTGGAGAGCAGAAGAGGTAAATTAGTGTCAAGGTTTAAAAACACATATTACCTCCGCACAATCCACATTATTTGAGATTTACTGGCAAATGTAAATCAGCAAATCATCAGCAAAAAATGCAAATCTTGCATTGTCTGTACTTTGGATTTCCAATTCATTATTTTCTCCCATGCAGGACGTAAGAGCTACGGAATGGCTCAGTTATGAACAAAAAGTCTTTGTGATAAATAATAAGACATCATATTCGATAAGCATGGCATTCAGTAGTCAATACATCCATTAAATGTTTAGCCTTTTCTCCAATAATTAAATGTGGAGACCACTGTGATTAAATAATTTCCATCACTAATAGATCTCAAGCCTACAATCTAATACTTTTGGTTATAGCAAAGTTATGTAATGGTATGGTTACTGTCTCTTTTTACATGGCATTATATATTACAAAAATACATATAATAATAATGACATAAAAATAGAAATCTGTTCATGCATTTAACCAACATTCACTTGTAATTGGGTGTGCTCAAGCCTTCGGCGAGAGCACAACCTTTGTTCTCTCACATATATATTTATTATTTGTATTTATTTTTGCCCCCCTAAGCCTCAGTCAATATTTGGACTACATAGACAACCTAGGTGTCAAAAGTTTCGTCTTGGTAGCGATTGAGTTGCTTGTATTTTTATTTACACTCCGTTGCACAGTTTAGGAGGTTACAACGTTTTTGTGGCAAAAAGTGTCTTCTGTCAACGAAGGGTACTCAGTGCTAGCCTACGTCACTACGTCAGCACACGTTAGCAACGACGCATGGATACAACGTGATAGAGACGTTCTAGCACGCAAGTTGGAGCTTGGATTATGAGTGAAAAATGCCAACCCCCAAAATTACCAACCATTGGGCTTTGTTGAGAAAGCAATTTCGAGTGGAACTGCCATCTCGGATTTTTGATTTAGGTCATGAAAGTCTTTGTAATTTGAGCGAGTGCGGGTCGCCCGTGAGACTGCCTAGGCGGCAGCCATGCAAGCGTCATAGTAGTCTCGTATTTTCGTAATTTTATAGTTCGGTCAATTCTACAGCAAAAAACAGAACGAGGGCAATGTTATGTGAAGATAGCCAGATGGTGAGATTTTAATGTAGGTTGCTGTAAAAACTTTGATTGGTTTGCTACGTGAGAGCCCCGTCAGCCTCCGTTGACGATTGCGTCAGCTGTTGTCGATCTCTGATGAGTATTTTCAGAGAATGTCTAATATAGGGAGAACCATAGATATATATAAACACTAGATGTCTCGTCCGCGTTGCCGGACAACGGAGTCGAACGTCCGCATATGGCGGCCATCTTGCTACAGGCAACTCGCTCACCCATAACATTGTGTTGATGCTACATGTACTTTTTAAATGACCATAACTTGCTCAATTTTCAACCGATTTTGAAACGGTTTGGTTTGTTATCAACGTCAGAGATGTCGGTATGCCACTGCATACTTATGAATAATTATGTTTTTTTTTTTTAAACAAAATAGAAGTATGCAGTGGCATAATGACATCTCTGACGTTGATAACAAACCAAACCGTTTCAAAATCGGTTGAAAATTGAGCAAGTTATGGTCATTTAAAAAGTACATGTAGCATCAACACAATGTTATGGGTTAGCGAGTTGCCTGTAGCAAGATGGCCACCATGTGCGGACGTTCTAGACTCCGCCGTAAGACATCTAGTGTTTATATATATCTATGGGGAGAACTGCCACTCTCGGGAAACTTCCGGGTTCTGAACTGGTTGCAGTTCCACTCTAGTTCCATATGAGGTTGCTAACGGTCGAGTGCAGAATGAATGGAGGTCTATGGAGCTATACCCCTCAAAATCCACTTTTCTCAGGATATAATTTTTTGTCTAGTAATTTGAATTCTGAATTCGAAAGGGGAGGCAAAAAAAATACACACCGCTGGGTGATAGATTTTTTTAGAGTCGCCTTTCTGTTCTAAAAAGCCTTTTAAAATGTAATTTACGTCATACACATTGTTCGGCCTGAGATACTGCTTGACGGCAAGTTCTGGTTACTTCCACTTTTCTCTCGAGGCATCGACAACACAGCTGACAGGTTAGGCTCTCCCTGTCAATACACATGCTAGAAAGAGTTTTGGTTTGCTAATGTTGTTGCTAATGTTGCTAATGCTCTGACATTCTGGTTCTGCTTCGGATGCCATCAAGCGGGATCTCTGGTCGTAGTCAGTCCTTCACTAACCAATCAGAATTCGTTAGCAGAATGCTAGCGTGTTATGGGCAACAACGACTTCTTAATTCAGCAGTTCTTAATTTCGTACCAGGGTCAATTCTACATAAAAAATCAGGAGGGCAGTGTTTTAAAGATATGGCGATTGCGAAGACAGCCAGCAGGTCAGCATATTTTTGTGATTTGTTTAAAACTTGGAATTTGAGTGACACCGCGGCTTGTTTTGACGTTAGCCTCAGTAAGACTCGGCTCGCCCACTGGCAGTGTGTAGTACTGTCTTCAATGCCACAGCTTATGTCAAAAGAAACGTTCTCATTTCCGGCGCTTTCAAACAATCAGTGAAATGTGGAGCAACAGCAGCTAGCTTGCCTCTAGCAAACTTATTTTGAATTAGCCTTTTCCCCCTACATTAATGTCAAACTTATTTACGTTTTGGGGGGCATATTTTCAGTTAGCAGACGGTACTGTTTGAATCGCGATTCCATACTGCCAGTGACAACATTGTTACAGTAGCTTGTTTCACAGGGGGTTCGCAGCTGTTTCAAAGGGGGTTCGCAGCTGTTTCAAAGGGTGTTCTTAATGAAATATGCAATATGAGTAGGCTAAATGCTTGAAAATATCACTAGAAGGGAAAAACTTAGAGGACGTACCCACCTGCAACCGACGCAAGCAAGCACACCCTACAATTTCCCCTGAAATTGTACCCTCTCTAGTTGTATTTATTTTTCTGCTGGGTCATCCACGTTGCTCAGATCAAGAGCAGACTGCAATGTCAGACTAGCAGACTTTACTTTGTTACTTCTGAAGCCAGCTGTCAAGCCCTCCTCCTCAGTTTAGACTTCCAATCCACAACAGTGTCTTGGTGCATTCTCCTGCCGTGAGTTAACAGGTCAGGAGTTGTGGACTAAGGCCCAGGGCCTCAGTTGTAGATCCAGATATTTTAGGCTATTACTTTTGTATTCACAGAGTACTACATTGTACATTTCCCTAAGATGTACTTGTAGTATTATGTGTCATTACTAACACTAGTTCATGGTGCCCGTGATGCAGTCAGTGATTAGGATGAAGACATCCCAAGTCTCCCGGAGGTGGAGAAGCCACCTCCCTGAAATGAGTCTCTGCAGGATGTCTGAGGATGTCAGTGAACAGTGACAGGTGTCTTGCACGCCAACTTGATTTGTCGCCCATTTGGGCTAAATTCTTTCAGCCCACACAGGCCATTTACTTTTTGACCAATGACAGTGGACGTATAGACACTACAGTCAGGTGCTAGTGGCTACTGTGTGTGATAGAGTGGGGAACGTGATCGTTGACATGGCTGGCGTGAGATGGATTATTTATTTTCTCATCTGTTTTCTGTGGAAGAAAAAAATTAAGTAAAGCGACTTGGGACACACCGTCTAAAGGTTCAAATTACACAAAAATACAAACGACAAAATTGTACGTTTGGTGTAAGTTGGTTTGAAAGAAAGGATTGGCTCACGGCAAGTGTAGCTAAGAATTCGCTTTTCTGTTGTTGTAACTTGGTATCTCGGATGTAATCATACATTTGCTGCAGCGTGAACTATTGATGAATGTAGCCTTTAGTATATCCACTTTATATTGCC
The DNA here is from genome assembly GCA_023658055.1 of Thaleichthys pacificus. Taxonomy (NCBI): domain Eukaryota; kingdom Metazoa; phylum Chordata; class Actinopteri; order Osmeriformes; family Osmeridae; genus Thaleichthys; species Thaleichthys pacificus. The sequence goes on from CM042865.1 coordinate 5,047,549, forward strand.
GTCTGTTAGATAGCTAGAAAACCCCTTTGAAAGCAGCTGATTTCGGTTGTAAAAGCAAATTCGCTTCTAAATAACTAAACAGAATTTCCTTATTTTCCTCCCTGCGAACTCCGGTGCGTTAAGAGCTTAGTTTCATTTAATTGCGAATGGCTTTGTTCATGAATTCACTGAAAGTTATTATACAGCCTCCGATACAGCCTCCTAATGCACGTGTTAGTGAAGCATATGGTGCGAGGTATGACCAAATGACCGCATACAGTGGCCAATCAGAGTGAAGTGGCTGGGATGAGTTCCCATGATGCCCGTGGAGGCACATCCGAACAACGTCAATCGTGGCACTGCACTCCTTTGGATTATAAAAAGGACATCCGCAAACTCAGAAACACAGACCGACACACACACACAGATTCCTGGCATTATTAGAGAGATTTGAGGACTGTGACCGGTCAAACTCAAAGTGCCTCATAAACAACTTATTTAGGGTTATGAATTTTTCCTTGCTCAGTATACTTATTGCTACTGTAAATTCAAAGAAAAGATTGTTAAAACTTGACATCCACTCTTAGATCCTGATCTCTTAAACTTGTTAACCTCTGGTGTATTCAGTATAGTTTTGTTATTAACGTCCCCAGATAATGCCAGTCCAGACAGAAGCAATTATCTCAAAGGTTGGCTAAGGGGAAACACTTACCAGTCAACAGTATTGGTGGTCTAGTCTGCTCAGACATCTGTTGACAACCCTAACCTTAGCCCTGATGCCAGACTATACCGTTGAAAAATAACTATAGGCTTATGCCTGGAGACTACGTCCCTGCTTACAATGTCATGCTGTAATGAAGCCACACACCAGCCATCATGTAAATCATGTTATTATGTGTCCCAATCTCACCCTTCAATAATATGGAAAATAACTGTACTGTAATTTCGGGCAAGTAAACCATTAAAATATAACTTAAGGACCAAGTTCTGCTTTTATAATATTAGACAATATTGTAAGTTTAATACATTTGTCCTACTAATTGTCCAGACAGTCTCTTGTTGTGCCCCATGCAATGATGATCTGAATACATATGTACAATCAACATTACACCTTCATTAATTTTTACCATCCCAGGTTGATGTCTGCAAGATTTCTGCGTCCTGCTAATGTTGGAGAGGTGTGGTTGCATTGTTGTCTTTTTGATGGTGAATTATCTTATAATTTCCTATCACTGTTATGGAAGAATCAAGTATTAATGATGAGCACGATCAGTGTTTTGATTTTGCTCAAGTTCACTACGTTTGAGCTTGTAAGGCCTGGTAAAAATATGTCCATGTCCATGAAGTATTAACCTTTTAGGTATGTTGAGACCCTCGCAACACTGTTCTTGGGGTGATATCAGGCTTGTCAAAGCACACTTATACAATGTCATCCTATTTCAACTCCTACCTGCCAAAAAACAACTCATGTTATTTCTGATTTATCAGGTTTTATTTTCTTCATACATACTGGGAACACAAATGAAGATTAAAATTGCACTTCTGAGGGAATTAGTTCAAATACAACATGTTGTGTAAATTATTCATATTTGCATGTCTTTATTGCAGCAGACCTAAAGTACTGTACGTAGGCCACATTGTAGGCATTTCAAGAAGTAATTTCCATTGATACCATTGCATCTGTCAGCATACTGCATATTTCTGTGGGTTCCCACTTTTACAGTGAGGAAAAAGTGAGATTAATAGTGTGATGTTAGTAGTGAAAGAGGATTTAATGGACCTGAGGTATTCTTGCTGAGGAGGGTAACGCTTGTAAATAGAGCTGCAGCAGGAGAGGCTTTTGAACAGGACATTTTAATCAGTCACATTTGTCTCACACACATACACTCTTTATTTCTCTTCACCCACACACTCTCAATCTCTCTCTCACTCTTTCGCTCACCCTAACGCTTTTTTGTCTCCAACCAACTACCAACATACACTTACACATACTGTCGTTATACACCACATGGTGCTATGAAGCCCAACATATTTATAATGGATATTAGTCCCTAATTGTGGATTATTTATCAATGATCAGATGGATTTCACTTTAAAGAAACAAAGGGCCTCATTCACCAATATATTCCTAAGTTATTTCTTAAATTTGTTCTTAAGAAAGTTCCTAAGAGAAATCTACGTGTGATTCATGACGTGTTCTTAAACAGCAGAATTGTTCGCAGGTGTGTTCTTAGAATGATGAATCCCAATATTTCATAAGTTGAAAGCTTGTGCCCCGTTGCTCCTATTTAGCATAGGTAAACGGCCCGTTAATTCCCATAAAAGGGCATGATATGGCAGGGCCGTGTGCACACTCAGAGAAATGTCAAAACGACGTGGTAAAGACGGTGGAGGCCTTGACGAAAGACAGAAAAACTTTAATAATTCTGAAGTGGAGGAACAGCTGCAAGAAGTTAGCGACAAACAACACATCATATTTAATAGCGTCAGCTGTGGATACAAAACAGTAAATAAAACCGATGCATGGAATGCAATTACTCATGCAGTGAACGCTGTATCTGGAGAAGTGCGCAGAACTGATGAAGTGAAATGAAATGGTTTAACTTTAATCTGAATTCTGAAGCAAAAAAACATATTTCAAAACATAGCCTAGAAGACAGTTGACTGTTACAAAATAACCATGAGGACTGCTCTTTAGGGCTGAACGATTTTGTTTTACCAATATTGCATTTGCGATTATTTATGCGTTTTTTATTTTTTTATTTTTTTTATGTTCTGTAATATTCAACAGAGATGGGCGAATAACTGTATAGTATGACCTATACAGTTATAGATACTAGGCTACTGATCTCCAGTCAGTAACATAACACAAAGTTCAGAAAAATTAAGGAAAACATTTGGTGAATCAAAGCTAAACGTAGGCTAATAACATGCGTTGCACTTTCTTAACTAAAGCTAGCTACCGTTTTGGAGAAAAAAAATTGCGCTGTGGGGGCCGTCGGAAATATTTTGAACTCACGCATCTAAAGGTTAAAGAAAAAGAAACACTGTCTGAACATTTCTGATCCAGTCATACAGTGCGTGTCCACTGCAGCGACGCAAATCGCTTGCCATCGCTCGCCTTCCCACAGTTCACCACGCTCGGGGGTGTTTCAAACAGATTAATGTAGAATGTAGTTCTCTAAAGTCACTGCTGTAGTTGTCATGGCCAAGTGTGCAGACTTGGGTTTACGTACTCGCAACATCGATCAAAATACAACTTGTATACAAAATACAAAACTGTTTAATAGACATACACGTTGACATGTGTAAAAACGTTTTATTATATTACTCAAAGTCTCTGCTAATCTGTCGATACGATAGGGAGTTCCAGCCGGGCTAGCTAGCTAGTGCTAGTTACCACAGAACGAAGTTACATAATGTGACTAGACTGAATTTGAAAGTACAAGCACCAACAACTTCGGCAACCTTGCGCCATGCATCGTTTTTTATTAACATCTCTGTACGAATACAGCTATGTATCGTACAAGACTGGGTAAGCAGCCACACAAACGATTAGTTTCTCCTCCACCTTGAAACCTAGAAAGCTAGAAATGTTCACCATGGTTGCTACGTTACGAGAAACAAGAAAACACTCCGATTGGCCATCGCTAGCGAAAATCGCTTCTCATTTGCATAAAGTTGAGAAAATCTCAACTCGGTCGCGTCGCTACCCACAATGCACCACGCAAGCGATTCGCCTGGCTCCATTGAAAATGAATGGAAAACATGTTGTCGCTTGCATCGCGTCGCTGCAGTGGACACGCACTGTAACAGAAACATAATGGCACTGACTGCCATAGTGATCCTACTGTATGTGTATCACCGAGGGGCATCATATCTTTCGTGATGAACGCTGTTACTGCTTGAGTAATTTCGTACATGAATATGGAGTTAGGCTTTGAAACATTTCGATCAGTGATCCTGTCGGGTGTTATTTGGCTTATTTGACACACTGGTGTTCAGCATTTTAGCTATGCATCGTACATGGCTTTGTGGTGTTTTTTTAGGGCCGAATTAGGTTGGTGGTGCTGCCCCGTGAGTTAGCAACGTTAGCCAGGCAGGTTTTGCACCATACTTGACACTGCGCAGCATCTTTTTAAAAGGCAACATTGGCAAAGTGTCTGTGGTGTCAGGTTCCGTCGAGCCTGAGGCCATCGTACAGGTGAAGGTAAAGTGTAACGTGCACCAAAGTAAAATCGCAGCCTTTGCGATTACAAAATCTTGTTTTGTCACATCGCGATATAATCGCAAATGCAATTAATCGTTCAGCCCTACTGCTCTTGGTAGCCTAAAGTGTCCCAACAGGTACTCGTCACTCTCTGCAAATAAATCGGTATGGTCACGGAAGATCCGTTCCCTCCTCAGGGGACGATCTGCAACATTTTGCAGCAGCAATAAACACGCCATTGTGTGATGTTGTCTTAGTGTGCAGAATAAGACTACTTTGGCCCTATAAATACTGTGATAAGTCACTTATTATTGGATGGCAGGGTTCCCCGTTAACATAATTGATGTGAATTGAAGGCAAAGCAAGGCTAGTTAATTTAAATAGGCCTAGCACAATTCATACACCATGGCAATTCAAAGTGCTTTACAAATGAGCAGAAGTGTAAGTGTAGTGTGTATTTATTAAAACAAACAAACATTTAATTATGTGTAAAATAATAAAAAATATTAGTTGCAAGATTATAAAGGAGACAAAATATTCAATTTTAAATTAGAATGGACGAAAACGGTATAACTACTTATTTTGCGCAAACATCCCAGGTAAAAAATAAATATCTTCAGTATACTTCAAGTTATTGAATGATTAATTAATTTGAAGTGTGCTATTTTGGAACAACTTCAAGTATACTTTGTACACTTTAAGTATATGGCTGTGTATGTACTAATATTCATGTTTGATAAGCGAACATCAAGTATACCTTTTATGTGTTAGAAGTACATTTAAAATGTATTCTGAGTGTCTTACAAATATATAAGCATTATACTATTAATATATCATTATTGCGGTTATAGCATGCTTATTTATACTTTTGGCTTATTCCAATTAATAAAAAAGTACTTTACAGCTTATTATCAATATACTGTCACAGTATATTGATACTGTGACACAATATATTATCAATTGCTCTGCTATGCTACTTCATGCATTATACAGGTATTTAATGGAATTTAAGTGAAAAAAAAATACACACTGCTGGCTGTTAGATAAAAGTTGCCTTTCTGTTCTAAAAAGCCTTTGAAAATGTAATAGACGTCATACACATCGTACGACCAAAGCTACTGCTTTACGGCAAGCTCTGGTCACTTCCTTTTTTCTCTCAAGGCATCGACAACACAGCTGACAGGTTAGGCTCTCCCTGTCAATACTGAATCTGGTCGTATCAGTCCTTCACTAACCAATCAGCATTCATTAGCAGAATGCTAGCGTGTTATGGGCAACAACGACTCACCCTGAAAATAATTCTTCATTCAAGTAATAAGCCCCCGTTCAAGTGTTGAGCATTAAATAGAGATCTTGAAAGAAGCCACTTTTTTGTTCTAAAACCGGACTATAAGCCGCTTCGAAATAGAAGCCGCACAAGCACAAGAAAACTGTAAAAAAATAAGGTACTTTACTCTACTACACACTACAGTACAGCAAATGTATTAGGCTACCTTATATATTAAGGCTGAATTAATGAAGGGACTTCGAAAGTAACTTAAAATAGCCAAAAATGTCAGCATATTAAAATGTTTATTTTTAAAGTAAGCTTTAAGTGCATTGTTACAAAGATTATTTTTAGCATGCATTTTAAAATATACAAATTATATGTTTAAAAACAAAGTTCCAGTTGTACGCTTTAGAAATTACATATACGTTTTACTTAAAGTATATTCTTTTATAATATATTTACTAAAAGTGTACTGTAGTACAATTTTTTAAAAGTGTGTTCAAAGTATTAACGTTAAAATTGGTAAAAGCATGATGGTAGTATACTTTTTATATATTCACAGATAGTACACTTTTTCTTAGTATATTTAAAATGTACTATTGAAAATGTGAATATGCTTGAAATACTCTAAAGTATACTTTTTTTTCACCTGGGATGTCAGCTCTCAATTGTGCGTAAGAGTGCTCTTGGGTGTGCGTACATTCTGTTCTTACCTAAGAACAAATCCCAAATAAGAAAACATTGGTGAATGCCAGAATCTTCGTGAAAAATGCGTAAGTGGGGTTTAAGAGCAAATTTGTTCTTAAGAACATTTGGTGAATGAGGCCCAATGTGTGGTTATGTCTTCTACAAAAGTTATTGTTGTCCTTTCCAATCCCCTTCTTCAAACCTTTTTGAACAGCTGACGAGCAACACTTTTTAAATAGCAAAAGTATGAGATATCACTATCTATCATTGGGCCTCATTCTCGAACGCAGTTAAGAAGAATTTAAGAAGGAATTTCTTCTGAATTGGATTTAGGAAAACGTATGGCATTCATGAAAGTTTTCTCATCTGGGATTGGTTCTGAACTTTAGAAGACTTACCGAACTCGAAATAGCAGTCGTAAATCGGCCAGTTGTCTCAAATGCGATTCCTTAAAAAAACACAAGGGGAATCGCATTTAAAGGGGTGATTGACTGGGTTTTTGGGGGTATTTCACACTGTTCCTTAAGGTCTCCGAATAGGGTATGTAACATTGGTTGGGTTGAAAATGGCCCGGGTGCTGTTCTATGCCCCCTGATAGATCCTCAGAAATTTTCGAGGGGAAAAAACACTAGCTTTTCTACTTTTATGGTATGCTCATTAATATTTAGATGAGCTGCGCGCTGATTGGTTGGTTTTCAACGAGTGAAGCTGGGGAGCAAAAACGCAACATGGCCAACAACACTCACTGAAACACCGAAGTTGGAGACTTGAAATAAAAACGCGCAAATAAATCTATTGTGTCTACACAACACTGTTTTCAACAGATTGACTAGATATCATTTGAAATGATAACGTTAATTGTTTCCACTTCTGTTTTCGAAGCAAACTGGATTGACTTAGGTGGGTAGAACGTTACAGTTTATAGCAACCAAACTATATCGTGATTCAACTCAGCTTCAGTTGACCTTGGCTCTCTGTCACAGTATCTTAAGGACTGTGTCACTAATCTGGGGGTCAAGATTGATACTGATTTTAAATTTGAGAAACAGATCAGTGGTGTAGTACAAAAAAGCTTTTATCAACTACGTCAAAAAGCCAAGGTAAACCCTATTTTATCAAGACCTGAAATTAATCCATGCTTTTATTACGACTCGTCTTGATTATTGTAACTTGTACATAGGGATCAGTCAGACTTCCCTTGCCCGTCTGCAGCTTGTGCAGAATTCTGCTGCACGCCTGCTAACCCAGACCCGCAGGCGTGAGCACATCACTCCAATCCTGGCGTCCCTACACTGGCTCCCTGTGTACTATAGAATACATTTTAAACTTTTGTTATTTGTTTTTAAATGCCTGAACAACCTTGCTCCACCATATTTAACTGATCTGCTTCAGCCCTACTGCCCATCTCGATCCCTAAGATCAGCCGACCAGCTGTTGCTGACAGTCCCTAAAATAAGGCTGAAACTCAGAGGTGACAGAGCATTTGCCGCTGCTGCACCCAAGCTTTGGAATAAGCTGCCGTTAAATATCAGACAGGCCTCCTCGCTCCCTGTTTTTAAATCTCTTTTAAAAACGCACTTTTACTACCTTGCTTTTAACTTACCTTAAAATGTTCTGTCATTCCCTAGAAATCACTTGCAGTGAGCTGTTTGTTTGTGTTTTTCATATCTATTTATTTTATGTATTTTTATGTATCAATGTAAATCACTTTGGCTTCCCCTGTGGTTTTTTAAATGTGCTATATAAATAAAGTTGATTGATTCAGTTAGCTAGCTCTAGACATCTTGCTGAAAAATAACCTTACAAAGATCTGGACAAACATGCATCGTGAATTGTAGATTTACATAACACGGGTTATTTATTTGAATGAAACAGTCAGGAACATGAAACAACGTTAGTCATCACACAGTCTACCTATGCTCTTGCGTTAGCAAGCTAAACTAGTTTACATGCCTACAGTCTAGGTGTTTTCGCTATCTAGCTGTTCTTGCATTCCTTGCAAATCAGCGTTAATAAAAAGCAGATGAGCTAGAGTCTAGCTAACATTGACTAGACGGGCATGGCTTATACCTGTCTATACCGTAGCGTAGAAGATCCCTGTGCAGTTCGACCCTCGACACATTTGCGCGAACCATTTCACCAAGGACGGTTTTGAAAACCTGGGACAATAAAGCAGGATTTGCTATGAAGCTTTTGCTGAAAAGAGGTGAGTTCCGACCTTCATCACAACCGCAAGCTGTAGTATGATTTTGTCGGTAACAGTTATTAGCAATGCTAACGTATCCTGTATCTAGCACCTGCCTTTCTCCAGTTCTTTCAAATAATCTAGACAGGCGTTAGCAATACGCCAGACTGCTATTTGTTTTCTGGCTATTTTTTCGGAAGCTTCCCTTCTAATGCCGACTACAGCTAGTCTAGCTAGAGTCATTTGCTAAGTAAAGTATGTTGATGTGTTTAGAAACGTATTTAGCATTCTACCTATGCTAGATACAGGAGATGTTAGCATTGCTAATAACTGTTACCGACAAAATCGTACTGTAGCCTACTACAGCTTGCGGTTGCGATGAGTGTACGGTCGGAACAGCACATCTTTTCAGGTTCAGTTTCTTAGCAAATCCTGCTTGAGTGTCGAACTTCGCCGGGATCTTCTCATAGACAAACAGCAGCCATGCCTGTCGAATGTTTGGCGAGTGTTAGCCTTCCCTGTACAGCCTGGAACACAGCATTTACGACCGTAGTCCATTTTCAATATCCTTGTTATACTTCAAAACGTTATTCTTTGTAATTGCTTAGAAGTAGCCTACACAGAGCAGCGCGCAGCTAAACTAGCATCGGAGATCTACGCTACCTCGGACTGGGCAAGAACCAAGCCCCCACCCCTCGCCCCTAGGCTTGAAGCAACGGCCCCGGTGGATGTAGGTGGTATTGCATTTACGGTTAGGTTTCCGACTTTTCCGGTCGTTTTTATTCTATTAACTCCAGTCAACATTTACAAAACTATCTCCCCCAATAATTTTTGTTCGATTCTCGAACCTGGCTCATACTACTAGCTTTTTAATAGAAGAATTTTCCCGATTTTTCCTAAGTTTGAAACCAATCCGAAATGAGTAAACTAGCACCCCATTTATTTGCTTACGTCAGTAAAAGTTGCCTGCAAATGTGCTCGCGGATACTAACAGGGCACGAGCACAAAAGTTCACATTGGCCGATAGCCGATTTACATTGAGCTGAATGAGCCATAGACTTATATTGAATGAGCACAGGGAGAAATGGCTTGAGTTGCCTGCCCTGTTCTAGCAAGTTTAGCAAATGGTTGTCACACATACATTAAATGTGGTTAATATATTTTATTCCCGTTATTTTAAAACAGATAAACAGATTTTTGATGGCAAATATTATATTATGTTAAGCGTGAGCATAGATTGTTGACATGTCTATCTGGAGCAAAGACGTTCAATAAAATATATTTTAGACACACTTCTCGAGCTTTTATTTATTACATTATTAACACGTCTTGTTAGATCACGTTATATCCATTAATAGACGTTTGGTTTTCTAGGTTGAACATATAAAACACAGGTCACATTTCGACACTGATGTGAAATTGAAGGCAGTGTGAATTTCGTGGCATTTCGTTTGAATATAAAGTTGACAGTAAGCAATGGTAAGTCTGCATTATGGAAGATTTCGGTTACCAAAATAACTATTAAGCTTTCTTTGCCTGGCGAGAACAACGACGGAGCTGTTCATGTTAACAGTTTATTTCATCCGATACAATGCGTTGGAAATCATACTCATATCACGAAGAAAAAAAGCAACATATGTGATGAGTTCCATCTAGAATAGCCCTATATTTAGCCCTATAGCCTATTTCTAAAAAACAAGTGAAAGGAATACTATACAGTGACAGAATACATTTCCGTTAAGTTTGCATCATGTGTCTGATTCTTATCGGACTTGTACCCCATTCTGCCCATAGATTCTGCAACTGCAATGCCTTAGCTCACACGCTCGTAACCATATAAATCTATGCTCGCGACTGGTTGTGGCAAAGTATGACGTGTACAGCTAGTTGCAAGCGTGCACGAGGTCTCGGAGCTAGGGAAAAAAGAGTCACTGTTTAAAGCTAGACCGGAAGATACGGAAGTGGAAAGATGGCCGCGTCCAGTCTCGCGCTCTCGCTTGCCTCACTGCGCCACTGAGCACTTTTCATAGAAATGAATGGGGACGCCATCTTGGAAGACAAAAGTAGCTTACTCTAGTTATATTAACTCTATGGCAAGAACACCAGTGAGTGGGCTGGTCTGGATGTAAAGAGCCAAAAAAGGCGGTCCCCGGACTGACGTCAGTCCGGTGGCTTTGTTGAAAAGCTAGCGTTTTACAGCCAAATCTTTTCATTTTGAGAATTGCATAGGAAAGAGGTGTCAATGGACTTTGAGGTTCACTGTATGTTCATTTTACCCACCGAACTGTCGTTATTCAACTATGACAAGGTAAAATCGGTTTTGCAATCAATCACCCCTTTAAGAAAACTCTCCGTGTTAGAAGCGTTAATGAATTTGTGAGAAATCGTTGGTGATTGCGTTCACATCAACTCTACAGACATCCTCGGATTAAAATAATTATAATAGGCTAATTGACCTTGCTTAGTGTGCACACTGTTAGATCCAGTGGAGAACAACTCCACTGCTCATCTTACTGGTATGATGTTGTATATGACCAATAAAAACTTTATCTTGCACTTGGACTTGAACATCATATAAATTCAACCAGCCCATCCAATTATCACTGATCACTCGACCTATTTAAAGGGACGAGTGTGCACCCTAGGCATACAATATGGCACAACTGCTTTTCGCTTGGACATAACGTGCGTTCTTGTTGCTTTCCTAATTGTGTCGATTCTGACTGCACACGTCCCTGCTGTTGCGTGCCCTTATAAGGAGCTGTCGGGGCGTGTACGTGTGCAAATTCAGGAGCACGAGGACGCGCTTTCAATTTAAGACAACTTTTCCTGGGGAGCACAGCTCAGAAAACTTATGCTGCGTAGGAACACATTTTCAAGCGTTCATGAATTTGGCGGATGTCTTTTTCTTACGTTGTTTTTCCGAAGCCCGTAAGAAACATTTCAGAAGAAACTTCAGAAAATGTTCGAGAATGAGGCCCATTGTTAACAATAGAGCAAGTTAATGACAAGGACCCTTCAAGTTGATAATGCAAGGCCGTAGCCAAGGAGTCAACATTGGGGGGGACGAATATTTTTTTTAAATTATAATTTCAGACAGCGTGCGTGGTTGCCTGTCGTAAGCACATTTATATTTTTATATCAATATATTGGGGGGGACTTTTTGACCAGATTTAAATAGTGGGGGGGATGTGTCCCCCCCAATTGGGAGATTGTAGCGCCCAGGAAATGGAAAGACTCCACAGTGTTGACTGGGAAGTCACACACGGTGAAGGGGCTGGGAGGGAGTGAAAAGCCATTGAAGATGGCCTAAGTCCTGCACAGCAGACTTGTCCCCTCTGGTTGTGGGGAATTGGATGTAGTCTGGGATGTGGCAAAGTAATGCAGTTGTGACAGCCTGCACATATCTTGACACTGAGGCCTTGAAGAGCCCATATCCATCTCCAAGAACCTCCAGAAAACTGCCAGTGGCATAGAACCTTAACACTGCCAGTAGTTGGGTTGCAAAGGACCTCCTTGTTAGCCTCTGCAGGTCTGCTTTAATGAGGTTGAGGAGCATGATATCATGATGTCATCTGACATATCTTATACTCATAATGAGTATAATTGATCAACCATCAATTAAAGTAGAGTTGATTATTAATGTCAGAAACAATGATTCCATGTTGAAGACATGAGGTATTCATTACTTATGTGTTTGTCATAATGTCATTTGTGGCCAATATGTGAGAATCATGAGATTGCAAACATGGTCTTGGAAAGCTGTTGGCCTGTTATTGCAAGATTGTAGATATAGTCAACACTAGAAAATAAGTAAATATGTTGGATTAAGATGCTTGCTGCTAGCTGGGACATGCCATGTGTGATACCATTTATATGCATGGTTTTTAACCTTGCAGTTCAATCAAGTAGTAAATATAGGATTGCCTATGGAAAGTGGAGTACCAATAAGAGTTAAAAACCAAGGCACAAGTAATTTGGAAATAGTTGTTGTATTGGAGTTTGTTCTCCCTGCTCCTGCTCCTCACATGGATCTATAAGGTGAAAAAACAAAAACATGTAAGGATGGGCAACACTGAATATATGATAGGCTACAATACACAGTTCAGCCTTTACTTAATCAAAATAAACATTGTATGCTTAGGCTATAAGGTAACCTAAATTTGACATTACCTTGGCCGGGTTTCCCAGATTCGTTAAGAAGCTCTTAACGCTAAGAGCTTCTTAGGAGCGTTCTAAGAACGCTCTAGAACGCTCTTAGAACGCTCCTAAGAAGCTCTTGGCGTTAAGAGCTTCTTAACGAATCTGGGAAACCCGGCCCTTGTTGGTTGGGTAGAAGAATAGGCACAGAAGAGCCTTGTGAACTTCATCTCTTCAAACAAGAGCTTCCTCTCCTCAATTTGGAGACAAGCCCACTTAATTTCTAAGACCTCCTCTTGGTATTTAGCATCCTGTGTCGCTGATTGCAGGGTCCTGACACCGGTGTAAAACTCAGATGCAGCACAGTTTGCACGTTCACCTTAATGTCTTTGCCTTCATGTAGTATCATACAATGTATATTGAAAAGTACTAAAATAAGTAGCCTATAGTAAATGTAAAACGTTTTCTGTAGCGGCAGAAAATATTTTTTGTGTAGCTACTGTAATTCGTCAATTATTTTGGTTAACGTTTTAATTTTAAAGTTTTAAATTTGCGTCAGAAGAATCACATTTCAGTACAGTGGACAGCGTCTTGTTAAGTGGAACTTAAGAGACACGTACGATGGTTCTCCTTACGAGCATGTTCGGAAATGCACGTAAAGGCCGATTCATTGAATTTATAGTACTCCGAAGGCTGTGGGTGCTGAAAACAATTCACCGCCAGAATAGTAGGTGGCGCTGCACTGCGATGCTAGCAAGGTTATCGAAAAGTCAGAGCAAATTTACAAATGAGCCATTTCATCAATAAAATAAGCACATTTTCAGCAACTACACTGCCCATTTCTCGTCACATTTTAATTCAGATGCTGATTGATTGAGATACATGTACTGTTTAGCTGAAATATGAATTGCAAAAACTTACAGCAATGTCGGTCAAAGGATTCTGTTTGTCTTGTTGGTCACGGCAACCCCGCCCCTGATGCAAGCGGTTCTTAATACAGACCAATCACAGCCAAGGGCAAGGCCGGACTTACTATTGGGCTTGACTGGGCTCCAGCCCATGGGCCCCGCCCTGTAGGGGGCCATGGGCTAGCTAAACAGCCATGTCATTGTCCCCAAATCAATATGAAGATTTTCACGAACAAGGTATCGGACATATACTACTAGTACTAAGCCACAGTACGGCCGCAGCCTGTGTACTGTAGCGAGTTGAATAGCAAATGGTTGTGAGATGATCGTATCAAAGTTGACATATTCTCCAAACAGTAATTATAATTTGACCGTATGTTTAACAACAATACTAGCCAGATATCCAGCCATGTCATTGTCCCCAAATCAAATCAAGATTTCTACGAACAAAATAATCGGCATGTCGTGTTGGCCGCAGCCTGTCTGAATTGACTAGCGAGGTGAATAGCAAATGGGATGTGAGATTATCGGTTACGTGACACTGACACAGTAAATTCAGAAAGGTAACATTTTCCAAATAGGTTAAAAGAAATATTGAAGTCACTCATTGTTGTAATTACATGTTAGCTTGTTAAAGTCTTTCAAAATTGTAAACGGAGGCTTTGACTGCGTCCCTGTTGTTATGGTTAGCTAGTTATTTCAGACACTTTGTACAGGCTCATACCAAAGAGTATAGTTAGTTCTTTGCTCATACTATGTAGCCAGCGCAATAATTTAGAATGGTGAAAAGACAGTTTTGCTGGAACTACTTAGTAGATGTACATTATCATCTGATAATGGGCACCCTTGTAGCCAATCAGAATCGAGTATTCACCCAGACATTCACCAGATATGTAAGGGATAATGCCCGACGAGGTGTCCAATATCACCTGATAATGGACGATGCAGAGGCGTGAACCGTCCGACGCGCAGGGCATTATCCCGCTTATACCATGGTCACTTGCCAACAATTTTTTTTTCAAACATAAATTAATGTTTTCATGCGTTTTGCAAAAGAAAATCTAACGTTTTTTAACGTTAGCCAACTCTGATATTTCTAGTCCGCTCAACTCATAGAACCAACACCGGCTTTCCTTTGGATGAGCTATTAGCCCGAAAGCTAACGTTATTGCTAGCAAGATTAAAAGGCAATAACATTGTGTACGGTTAACAAACGTACGTTTGTTAAAAAAGTATGTTTGACAAGAAGATTTGCTAGCTAACCAGCCATGTCACTGTCCCAAAATCAATATCAAGATTTTCACGAACAAGGTATCGGCCATATACTAGTACTAGGCTACAGTACGGCCGCAGCCTGTGGAGCGAGTTGAATCGAAAATGGATGTGAGATGACCGCATCAAAGTTGACATATTCTCCAAACAGTAATTATAATTTTACAGTATGTTTAACAACAAGACTAGCCAGCTATCGAGCCATGTCATTGTCCCCAAATAAAATCAAGATTTTTAAGAAGAAAATAATCGGCCATGTGTAGAGTTGCTGCTACTGTTGTGTTGGCTGCAGCCTGTCTGCAGTAGATTGACTAGCGAGGTGAATAGCGAATGGGATGTGAGATGAGCGGTTACGTGACACTGACACACTACATTCAGAAAAGTAACATTTTTAAATAGGTAAAAATAAATATTCAAATCATTCATTGTTGTAAATACAAGTTAGCTTGTTAAAGTCTTTCAAAATTGTAAATGGAGGCTTTGACTCCGTCCCCGTTGTTATGGTTACTTATTTCAGACACTTTGTACAGGCTCACATACTATGTAGCCAGCGGAATAATTTAGAACGGTGAAAAGACAGTTTTGCTGCAATGACGCAGTAGGTGTCCGTTATCACCCGATAATGGACACCCCTGCAGCCAATCAGAATCGAGTATTCACCCAGACCATGGTATAAAATGACTTAAAATATTTGTCATTGAATCGTTCATTCAGGAGATTCGTTCAAAAATGCTGATTCGTCCATGAAACAAATGAAGTATTTGAGTGAGTAATTGAATCATTCATTCAAACCACGTTTTTTTAAATAATTCAGATTATTTTAACATTTTAAATAGACTTCAGCAATTAACATAAATAATGTTATTTTGTTTTGTTGTTTTTTTCAGAATTGTGATCTCTATTGTATTCTCAATTTATCCAGAACATACAGAGCTTGTGTATGTATCATTTAGTTCTATTTAAAGTCATGTATAGAAGGTAGGGCCCGAAAATGACTCAAGCCCAGGGGCCCCCACCCCCCTAAGTCCTGCCCTGGCCAAGGGGTATCCGTAAAGTGACTGACGGATGGACGGAGAGTCAGGAAAATCAGGAGGTGCACGTAGAGCTCTCTGAAGGCCGAATTATACTACTCCGACTCCGTTACGGACAGACAGACGGACGGAGTCGGACGGATTCGTTGAATTTATAATACTCCAAAGGCTGTGGGTGCTGAAAACAATTCACCGCTAGAAGAGTAGGTGGCGTGCACTGCGATGCTAGCTAGGTTATCGAAAAGTCTGAGCAAATTTACAAATTAGCCGTTTCATCAATAAAATAAGCACATCTTCAGCAACTACACTGCACATTTCTCGTCACATTTTAATTCAGATGCTGATTTACATGTACTGTTTAGCTGAAATATGAATTGTAAAAACTTACAACTTAAAAACTTAAGCAATGGCGGTCAAAGGATTCTGTTCGTCTTGGGCGGGTTTCCCAGATTCGTTAAGAAGCTCTTAACGTCGAGCTTCTTGGGAGCGTTCTAAGAGCATTCTAGAGCGTTCTTAGAATGCTCCTAAGAAGCTCTTAGCGTTAAGAGCTTCTTAACGAATCTGGGAAACCCGGCCCTTGTTGGTCACGGCAACCCCGCCCCTGACGCAAGCGGTTCTTAATACGGACCAATCACAGCCAAGGGGTATCCGTAAAATTACGGACGGACGGATAATCAGGAAAGTCAAGAGGTGCACGTAGAGCTCTCCGAGGGCTCGGAGAGGGCGTTCCACGTCGGAGAGGGCGTTCCCTGTGTCCGTGTCCGTGAAAACACTACGGATAGTAGTGTAATTAGGCCTTAAGAAATAACGATGGATCGCAGACATCCCAAGTCTCCCGGAAGTTCCGGGAGTCTCCCACATTCCAATAGCGGCTCCCTGATGCCTGCAAATGCTATACAATCTCCCGGAAATGGGTGATTTAGTATTTAGAGCATATCACGCGTCTTGATTGCGTCCCGGGGTGGGGGGGCTGGGGTTGGGGGCTGCGAAGCCTCCTCCCTGAAATGAGTCTCTGCAGGTTGGGATGTCTGGTATCGTTATTTTGATCGTAGAGAACCCTTGTAACAGCTACGATCCATCGTTATCGGGAAACGCAGCCTAGTTAGTTTTACTTGTTGTCTAATCAAACACAAACAATATAAATTACTTCATGCCAATGTCACAAGTAAGAAATATAGCTAGTCACATTTACTTTTGTCGGTGTGTTGAAGTTGTGGGTCAAAGCGGGTCCGTATAAGTCCTAGGCCGTAGTTAAACGAATCTGTATAATTCGATCATATGTCCTTTCGTCAAAGTAGAGTTGTGCGTTCAATTGTATTAGAAGTACTACCTTTGGTAGAACTTGTCGCTAATTTTTATATTTCAAAGAAAAGGGGAGTGTCTTGATGTAGGTGAGACAGTTCATTGGTACATCACCCAGGTTGGGTCCAAGCTAATTCACAGATAGTTGTGAATGGAATGTAACTTTTGGGATCATGGCCTTAAAAGGTTCATGTATACATCAAAATCTATCTACACAATATTGATAAATGGTTTTGTTCGTAAATTATTATTTGTGTGATACCAAGATTCACAAACGTATCTCTACATGGAAGGAAATTACATTAAAACATCAATTAAATCAATACAGAAAAGAAAGAACAATAGCACACATTATCAGACATCAATTCCTATCATCCTTGTAGTGTCCAAGAACAGTGTAGTCCTTGAGAAATGGTTTTTACATTCATAAAGGTCCGTTTTTGGTCAATCCTTTGTCCTGAGTTCCTCTTGGTTAGCAAAGGCAGGAAGGTCAGGCCAAGGTTGGCCAAGACAGAAGGTCTTGTTAACCCTTTGAAGCTCCTCTAGAAAGATAAGACATCATACAATGCAAAGTTAGGGTTCATTGGGTAATGTGGTCAGCAGTATACAGTGTCTTACTGAGGTGATCAGATTAGCATCGTTCTGAAGGTTTGACTCTGTGTTACATATAGCATTGTTATACTTTCTCTTTTTTTGAATTACAATGGTCTACAGTACAGTTGATGTACAGTTAGCTGTAAAGAAATGATAGTTATGCTGATTTGCCACATGCAACAATAGCTTTGCATTCTCTTCATCTGTCATCCTTGGAGAATTGGCTTTTAAGCATTGTCGATGGAGTTCTGTAAACTCCAGCATCGTTGTTATATTATTCATTAAAATGTAGATTAGCATAATAGGAAAGTTTTACTCATTATCATAGAAAAATGTATTTTTTGTTTCTGTAATTAGTTTTGCACCTGACAACCCATTTAATCAAATACTAAAACTAAATTTAAAATAGCAGCAACAATTTACATTTGCTGGGATGTGACCAAGTGGCTAAGAGGTCATCACTACTGTTAAGGGACAATCAATCCAATTATTGGCTTAACCTCTGACACCTCAGGTAGATGTCAAACAAGCATATCCTATCTCAGAGGTTGCATTGCAGATATGGTGGCAGCAAGCATACTGCCTCTGTAATATAGTGCCACATTTCATCCCTAAAGTGGCACTAAACCATTCACACCGGACCCTAATCCAGAGCTGTCATCAGTATATGCAAAGTGAGATAGAAATCTGAGGGTTTTTCCATTTTTCAGCTTATTTATTAAAGCACCAGAGCTTACCGACACTGCCGTGCTAAGTGGGCCGGAGAGAGAAGATATTATGACATGATCAAATGAATGATCAACCTGCCTTGATTTATTTGGTCTTTGCAGTAAAATCCAGTGTGGGTCTGTTTATACCGATGGCCTACTAATTGGCCTACTAATTATATCAGTGGCATGCATTGACTACAGTCACACAAAGAGCTCAATGGTGAGAGAACCTGAGGGCCATAATTACAAGTGTGTCTATACTTCCTGTGTGAAGTGCACAGACATGAATTGTGAAGGGTATGAGACAGATGAAAGGGAGAGAGCTTTATACATTACAACTGGCTTCATGTATCTTTTGTGTTATACTGTAATTTAAATAAGAGTTCTCAATGTATGCGTATGCACCCATCCTACGTACAGAGGAGAAACCTGTGGAGCAGGGTTACATTTTAATGTTCGAAAGATAAAGCTCCTTGAGGCCTAAACTTAAAGCAAGAATATCTGAATGGAGTGTTATTAGTCCATTTTAGGATGCCTCTTGGCTCACATTAGAATGTCAAGGGCACAGAATTCTTCATTTTTGTTGTTTATTTGTCCTCTTCCTGGAGCTTTGAACAGTACAGTATATGTAAGAAAGACATCAAGAGGTTCACAAAACACAATTAAAAATGAGATATTTCCTCAACTCTTTGTCATCCTCTGCGCTTGCAGATGGTTTGACCACAGTTGTGTCAGCTCAGTGGTTGAGACAGAATCTGTCGCAAACGTACCCTATCTCCATCTGCACATGGCTCAATGGGGGTTAAAATGTGTGTGGGGGGGGTGTTCCTCCCCTCCATGTGGTTTTCATCATGCCTGCTGCCCCGCCACATGGACAGATAGAATCCTGTTTTCAACTTCCTGATGCTTTGGGTTGCATTCACTACTTTCTAACGTTTTATTTGGTCTTGCAGCCCCTTGTGTGTATATACCATATACTGTATGTAGGCAATATAATGTAGCCTAACAGTTAACACTAGCTCTAGTTCCAGGAATCTGTGTGTGTGTGTCTCACCAACATCACTGAGTGCATCATGGGCACTGTGCACTAGTACTATAAATTAGGTTATAGTGCATGCCATATAAACAGTACCTGGAAACTATCCAGCTACCATAAACAAAAAGTACATTTGTTTTCACAGCACTGCATAGTATACTGATAAAGTACTATCACTACTAAAGTAGTGATAGAATGATCTCTCAAATATTAAGACATATTCCATTAAAGAACAAAGCGCCCTTTGGGTGTTCTACCTCAACCTTCTCCAACCTCCTCTTCCTCGCCCCTCATTCTCCTGTAAAAACATCATGCGCTTGCCTCTTGTTCTCCGTAAAACAGTTCAGAATATTATTTACCTAACTCACTAACATTGCATTTAGACAATTAAAAAAGCAAGATGCCACCTGCATTTAAACTACCCAGCGCTTAACGCTACAAA
The DNA here is from genome assembly GCA_023658055.1 of Thaleichthys pacificus. NCBI lineage: Eukaryota > Metazoa > Chordata > Actinopteri > Osmeriformes > Osmeridae > Thaleichthys > Thaleichthys pacificus. Next base: position 5,067,315 of record CM042865.1, read on the forward strand.
AGGGATGCTAACTATAGAATGGGCACAGTGCCCATGATGCAGTAGGTGAGTAAGTCAGTGATTATATAGTGCAGTGCCTGTGATGCAGCTGGTGATGACAGTTATACTCTGGCTTTGGTGCCTACAATGGTTGAGCCAGCTGTCATAATTATAGGCATAATTCACCATACTGCAAGTAGAGTTCTGGCTGAGGGGTGTTTGCTATGTTTACATTAACATTTGCATTTTTTCCAATGTGGTATGCAGTGCTGTAAAAAAGTATTGCATTTATTGTATCGCATTGACATAATATATCGACAACAATCCGAGGAGGCTAAATTCGTAAGAACATTATTCCTGTTGTATGCCCCTCTGCGGCCCGCTATTTCCATGCCTCAAGAAATCGACTGAGGAGCAGTCCAGAATCATCAAGTTATAGATCCCGTGCAGGGCCTGTGATGCAGTCAGTGATTAAGATGTCGACTTAGTTGATTTGGTGGCACGCAGACACACACAGAGATTCCTGGAATTATGGATACTGCAGTGCCCAAGCCTGTGATGCAGCTGGTGATTACAATGTCGGTTAATTGATTTGGTGTAATTTTATTTGCAATGTGCAGGCTGAATTTTTGCATCAGTAAACAACATAATTCACATTACAAAATTCACCAATCTATACGGAAATAAAGTATACATTTAATATTGTATTTCTGTTTGCTAGCCAGTATTTCATCCATGAAGAAAACCCCTTGAAAGAATCTGATTCAATGCTATTGCCAGCAGTCGGCACTTCTCACTTGGCCATATTGGTGTTAGCTTCTAAATGACGATTACCTGATTACGCTATAAAGCAATAGACCTTTCAGCCTAATTCTATTCTTTCTGCATATTCCATCCTATAAAATTGAATCTATTTTTCAAAACTTGTTTTGTTAGTTTAAATCTTTTAACTTCATGCACATTGCATCAATTAAAATTAAATGCAACAGTGTCTGACTTGAAGAAAATTGTTGAACATTTAAACCTATTTTTTGCACATTCCACCATATTTTAATAAAATAAAGCAAGTCTTTCTTCTGGTAACTTATTTCTGCATATTCCAGCATATAAAATAAAATTATTTTTTGTGATTATACCCTTCATTCGAATAGATGTAAATAAAATACAGCAATAAATTAATTCAAATCAAAGTCTCTCCTGACTGTATTCCGAATTTTTAACATTTACATCTTTTAAGTAAGGGATAATGCCCGACAAGGTGTACGTAAGATAACATTATGCTTGCAAGATTCATAGGGAATAACATTGTGTACGGTTGACAGACAGTAAATATAATTTGACAGTATGTTTAACAAGAAGACTGGCTAGCTAACCAGCCATGTCATTGTCCCCAAATCAAATACATATTTTTACCGCAGCCTGTCTGAAGTAGATTGACTAGCGAGGTGAATAGCGAATGGGATGTGAGATGAGCGGTTACGTGACACTGACACAGTGAATTCAGAAAGTACAATTTTTCAAATAGGTTAAAAGAAATATTGAAGTGGAGAGGATGGCTCAGGACAGACGAGGGTGGAAACAATTAATCAATGGCCTATGTTCCGAGTGGAATACAAAGGCCTAACTAACTAATTGTTTTAATTACATGTTAGTTTGTTAAAGTCTTTCAAAATTGTAAATGGAGTCTTTGACTGTATCCTTGTTGTTATGGTTACTTATTTCAGATACTTTGTACAGGTTCATACTATGTAGCCAGCGCATTAATTTAGAATGGTGAACAAACAGTTTTGCTGGAACTACTTAGTACTTACTACTTAGAATCGAGTATTCACCCAGACCATGATATAAGTTGGTAAAGTGCAGAGAGAAGTAATAATGAGTTTACCAAAACAGAAAATGCTGTTGCATGCCACATTTAGGCTGTTAGTCATGTCAGTGGGGGGATCCGGGAGTTTCTCAATGAGTTTCACATTCCTGTGCCGGCTTGCTATAGGTGCTTGCTCAGATTTGAGGTGGAATTTTTCGCTGTAGATACATGTTTTCTTCCCATGCAGAGTGTACAGCGGACACTAATGTTTTTGTCACGTTTTATAGGGTCAAACTCTAAGTAATGTTGGTACTTCCAAGCATTAAACGCTGCATGTTCCTGCTCTCTCCCGCACTCCATGTTATCTCTTGTTTACATTTACATTTATGCATTTAGCAGACGCTTTTATCCAAAGCGATTTCCAAGAGAGAGCTTTACAAAAGTGCATAGGTCACTGATCATAACAACGAGATAGCCACAAACATTGCGGGTAGCCAAACATGAAGCATACATTGTGAAAAACCAAATAAGCCTTGATGTAGTCGGGTGCAGTCCCGTTCACCGCTCAGAAGGTCAGTACCAGGGTCTTGATTCTGATACGGGCCATGATGGGAAGCCAATGGAGGGAGATGAGGAGCGGGGTAACATGGGAGCGTCTGGGTAGATTGAAGACCAGGCGGGCTGCTGCGTTCTGAATCCTCTGGAGAGGGCGGGTTGCGCATGCTGGGAGACCGGCGAGCAGCAGTAGTCCAACTATGAGAGGACAAGTGCTTGGCCTAGGCAGCTGGGTGGAATGCTCAGACAGGTATCTCCTGATATTCCGGATGTTGTAGAGGGTGAATCTACACGACTGGGAGACTGCAGCAATGTGGGCTGTGAGGGAGAGCTCGTCATCCATGGTAACCCTGAGGTTCCTTGCAGAGGATGAAGGGGTCACCGTCGCAGATCCCAGGGTGATTGAGAGATCGTGGGAGATGGAGAGTTTGGCCGGGATGATGAGAAGTTCTGTTTTGGCAAGGTTCAGCTTGGAGGTGGTGCTTGGTCATCCAGGCGGAGATGTCTGTGAGGCAGGCCTCGATCCTAGCTGAGATCCCCGGATCAGTCGGGGGGAACGACAGGTACAGCTGCGTGTCGTCACCGTAGCAGTGGTAGGAGAAGCCATGGGAGGTGATGATCGGTCCAAGTGAGGTGGTGTACAGGGAGAAGAGGAGCGGTCCAAGGACGGAGCCTGACACTTTGCCTCCCCAGGAGACCTGGTAGGATCTTCCTGACAGGTAGGATGAGATCCACTGAAGTGCAGTGCCAGTGATGCCCATTTCAGAAAGTCTGGCGAGCAGGATCTGATGGTTAACCGTATCAAATGCTGCAGAAAGGTCCAGCAGAATGATGACGGATTACCTTGAAGCCGCTCTGGCAGACTGGAGGGTAGTGGTGACTGACAGGAGCTGGCAGGGCAGGGCAGTTTCTGTGGAGTTTCTGTGGAGTGGCCAGTCTTGAAGCCCGATTGGTTGGGGTCAAGCAGGTTGTTCTGAGAGAGAAAGTTTGACGCCTGGGACACACTGGCTGCGAAGCGCCTGGATGCGCCCGGACGCGTCACGAATCGACTACAAATGGCTCAAGGCTGTTCACACCAGATGCGCATTTCTCCGCGCCGGTCACCAAGCCTTTCAGCTACTCTGAGCTTTCCTTTTTCACTGACATGGTACATAAACATGGCATAGGCTATACTTAGGAAACATGTTATTCCAACAGCCTGCCCCAACAGCATCCCAACATTGATCCTTCTCTACGTTGTCCTTGTAAAATTGGTGCTTTTCAACTTCGAGAAATAATTGAATGTTGTCCATCTACTTGAATTTCTCGCTGATTTTCGAAATCGACTTGGGGTTCTCTCTCAGTAGACTGTTTGCATGCGTGTGTGTTGTGTGCAACACACACGCATGCAGACAGTACATTATTCACTAATCAATAGAACTAGTCATTGGATACTAGTTAGTATGTTCTCATGTAAGCTTGCTATTAATAAGAGTGCTTTACAAAGTTCCTGAACAATTTGATCTGTGAAATGTGAACCTCCATCACTGGACAGTCTTGTGGGGGTCCCATATCTACAGATCACATCTCTCATGAGAATCTTGGCTACCGTGGTAGCATCAACTTTCCGACATGGGTAGGCTTCTACCCATTTCGAGAACATGTCAACAAGTACATATTCAAAATTACAACACTTGTTCATCTGCATAAAATCAATTTGTAAATTAATAAAAGGACCACTTGGTGGCGGGTGGGCTGCGTCTCTTCTCTTTGGTCCCTTTCCGGGATTATGCTGCTGGCAGGTATGACACTGAGCACAATGTTGCTCAGCCTTTGTGGAAAAACCAGGTGCAAACCAATCTGTATTTACTATTGAGACCATACCCCCCTTGCTCGTAGGGCAACATCCATGCGCCATGCGAGCTTACATGAGAACGTACTAACTAGTATCCAATGACTAGTTCTATTGATTAGTGAATAATGTAAGCACACAGGAAATCCCAATTTCTTCCACAATTTTCTTATCCTGCAGCCGATTTCGCAAGCGTCTCGCGGAAAAATTCGACCAGCTGCCGAAATGATCGCTGCAGATCGCAGGCAATGGCAGGCAATCGCGGCTCTTCGCAGCCAGTGTGGCCAGTCCCATTTCATAACATGCGCGCCAAAAGAAAAAAGGCGGAGCTTCGCAGCAGATCGCAGCAGTTTGCAGCTAATCGCAGGCAGTGTGTCCCAGGCGTAACAGTTGGTTAGATACAGCGCGTTCAATTGTTTTTGAAAAGAAGGGTAGCAGTGATACTGGTCGGTAGTTCTGGAGGATGGCTGGGTTGAGGGAGGGTTTTTTGAGTAGAGGGCTAAATCTGGCCTGTTTAAAGGCAGAGGGGAAAGTGATGGAAGCAAGAGAAGAGTTGAGGACATGGAGAATATAAGTTATGATGGAGGGAGAGATGGTTTGAAAGAGAGGGGAGGGGACTGGGTCAAGGGGACAGGAGGTGGGGCGATTGGGAGAGAATAAGGTCAGAGACCTCTGCCTCGGACAGGGGAGAGAAAGAGTTTAGACATTTAGTTGGGTCAGTCATAGAGGGAGAGTGGGTAGGAAAGGTGGGTTCAGGGAACCGACTACTAATGTCGGTGACTTTTTTCTCAAAGAAGGAAGCAAAGTCGTCTGCTGTCATGGTGGAGGGGGGGGGGGGGAGGGGAGGAGGTGGGTTAAGAAGGTAGAGAAAAGTTTGTGAGGGTTTGAGGCAGAGTTAATTTTGTTCAGGAAGTGGTGGGTTTTAGCACTAGTTATGCGAGCAGAGAAGGATTTAAGGAGGGAGTGATACTTATCAAGTTCCAGACCTCCTCTCAGCTGCCCGAAGGATGGACCGTTCTTCACGAATAACATCCATGAGCCACGGGCAGGAGGGAGAAGATCGTGCAGGCCTGGTTGACAGGGGACAGAGAGTGTCGAGTGATGCAGTTAATGTGGATAACAGGGTGTTGGTGGCAGTGTCAGTGGGGTGGGACGTGAACTCGTCAATGGGAGGGAGGGAGGATGTTACAATGGAGGAGAAATGGGAGGGGGATAGGGAGCGGAGGTTGCGGTGGAAAGTTACGAGGGGAGGGGAGGTAGGAGGAATTGGAGGGAGAGAGACAGAGAATTGGATAAAGAAGTGATCAGAAATGTGTAGTGGGGTTACAGAGGTTAAGTCAGTGATACAGTTACCTGTCAGGATGAGGTCAAGCTGTTTTCCTGCCTTGTGGGTCACCGGTGTGTTCAGCAGCGTCAGGTCGAAGGAAATCAGGAGAGACATGAAGTCGACGGCCTGCGTTCCTTCGAGGTGGATGTTGAAGTCGCCAAGGATTATCAGCGGTGTTCCATCATGCGGGAGGACGCTGAGGATCTGATTATTTAGCTAAAGTTAGAAGTGGACCGTATATAGGCTACTTTGTGACATATCTACGTCTACGTCTGCGAGTGGTGTAATGAACGGGTATGCTGAAGAAACGCATGCTAACTATGAATATGTTCTTGGTGGATTAGAATACAAATAGGGTGATACTTATCAGAAGGGGTGATCCGGCCTCGTCGGCCATCCTCGGTGGGCTCCCGCAGGTAGACTCCCTGTCTTTGTTCGACTGAGTCTTTGTGTGCCGAGGCTGCCAGACGTTGTTCTACACACGCACTGACGTCACACCGCTCAAACGTGATTGTCATGAGACACTCTCACAAACAAAATCACGGTTTAGTAACGCAGCCTGCTTGCGGGAAAGTAACAGTAATCTAATTAGGTCTACTGTTTTTGCAATTGTAATCCCTTACTTTACTCCAGTGGGGAACTGTCAGGGCCCTCTAGGCCCTCAGAGAGGGCTATATTCTAAAAATATATATTTTAAACGTAATCTGTTATAATTGTATTTTATCAATCCATAAATTGACAATGTTTCTGAAATAAACCCTTCAATCCTGCCCTATTCAGTTTATGTTGTAATGTGAAGAGTTAAATGAAAAAATTCCGTTTTGTCACCCTATCAGAATTTTGCTGCCTCCGTTGTTGGGAGGAAAATGCTATGCAGCTAGCTCTGTGATTGGTGGTCCAGCTATGAATTTTACAGAGGGCCGCTTGATAGAAATTCAATGAAAGACTAATTTCCATTGACAGTAAAATTGACCAATCATATCTTCCCTCTAAATGGGTGGGCCTTGTTATCGCTAACTTTATGACAAGTTCCGCCCGCTGTGGGAACGGAGAAACGCGATCACAAGCCTAATAAACTAGCTAGCCTGTTTCGTTCACTTCACAAGTAAAGCTGCGAGTAACGTTCCCGCTAGTCAGGAGGACATTGTTCCACATTTGTTATGCGCCGTTTTTTAGGTTAACTTTTAATGAGAAGTTGGAGTTAATCGGCAAAGGAAGACCTACACCAGAACTTAATTTTGTGCAGAAAACCAAAGCTTTTGAGAGCCTAACTATATGCTATAGTTTAGAATGACCGGTCAATCTGTAGGTACCAACGCAACGTCATTGTGCACAATTACGTGAATAGTGCCGCAAGGGCTGGATCAAATAGTGCTTAATGACCAACACAATTTCATGTAGGCCTTAATGCTGTGCGCGCTGTATCTTGTGTTTTTTTCCCGACGAGTAATTTAGGTCAGAGGGCCAAGGTTTAAGAGTCACGGTTCGCTACTGCTTTACTCGTTACTTGAAAAAAGTCATCGGATTACATTAACGCGTTATTTCTAACGGGGCGTTCACACTGCAGCGACGCGATGCGAGCGATGCAATGTTTTCCATTCATTTTCTATGGAGCCAGGCGAATCGCTTGCGTGGTGCATTGTGGGTAGCGACGCGACGCGACAGAGTTGAGATTTTCTTAACTTTATGCAAATGAGGAGCGATTTTTGCTAGCGATGGCCAATCGGAGTGTTTTCTTGTTTCTCGTAACGTAGCAACCATGGTAAACATTTCTAGCTTTCTAGGTTTCAAGATGGAGCCGTTTACCATTGGAGGAGAAACTGATCGTTTGTGTGGCTGCTTACCCAGTACTGTATGACACGTCTCTGTATTCGTACAGAGATGTTAATATAAAAAATGATGCATGGCGCAAGGTTGCCGAAGTTGTCGGTGCTACTGGTGGGTATTTTGTACTTTCAAATTCAGTCTAGTCACATTACGTAACTTCGTTCTGTGGTAACTAGCTAGTGCTAGCTAGCTAGCCCGGCTGGAACTCCCTATCGTATCGACAGATTAGCGGAGACTTTGAGTAATATAATAAAACGTTTTTTACACATGTAAACGTGTATGTCTATTAAACAGTTTTGTATTTTGTATATAAGTTGTATTTTGATCGATGTTGCGAGTACGTAAACCCAAGTCTGCACACTTGGCCATTACAACTACAACAGTGACTTTAGAGAACTACATTCTACATGAATCTGTTTGAAACGCCCCCGAGCGTGGTGAACTGTGGGAAGGCAAGCGATGGCAAGCGATTCGCGTCGCTGCAGTGTGAACGCACTGTAACAGTGCGTTCACACTGCAGCGACGGGAGCGCCGCGACAACATGCTTTCCATTCATTTTCAATGGAGCCAGGCGAATCGCTTGCGTGGTGCATTGTGGGTAGCGACGCGATTCGAGTTGAGATTTTCTCAACTTTAGGCAAATGAGGAGCGATTTTCGCTAGCGATGGCCAATCGGAGTGTTCTTGTTTCTCGTAACGTAGCAACCATGGTTAACATTTCTAGCTTTCAGTTTCAAGATGGAGGAGAAACTAATCGCCTGTGTGGCTGCATATCCAGTCCAAATGCTGGCTACAGAATGCGAAAAACGCATAAAATTGAACCCGATCCAAACTTTTTTTGACGGATGAAAATTTCGGAGGCAGTGTGTAAACGCGATTGACATAGGCCTAACGTGAGGTCGTATTTATTTTTTAAATTGCAAACATTTCGGACACGAATTTCGAATTTACTGCCCATCACTGCTAAACATGTAATTACAACAATGAGTGATTTCAATATTTATTTTAACCTAGGCCTATTTGGAAAATGTTACTTTTCTGAATGAACTGTGTCCGTGTCATGTAACCGCTCATCTCACATCCCATTCGCTATTCACCTTGCTAGTCAATCTACATCAGACAGGCTGCGGCCAACACGACATGCCGATTATTTTCTTCGTAAAAATCTTGATTTGCGGACAATGACATGGTTGGATAGCTGGCAAGTCTTGTTAAACATACTGTCAAATTATAATTACTGTTTGGAGAATATGTCAACTTTGATGCGATAATCTCACATCCATTTGCTATTCAACTCGCTACACAGGCTGGCCGTACTGTAGCCTATAAGTATATGGCCGATACTTTGTTCGTAGTAAGTAAAATAAGTACATTTTGTTTCGTTATTTAGAAGCGAATTCGCTTTTACAACCAATATGGCCAGGTTAGCAGTGCTGACTGCTGGCATAACATTGAATCAGCTGCTTTCAAATGGTTTTCTTTATGGTTGAAATGCTGGCTAGCTAACAGAACGACAATATAAAGTGTATACTTTCAGTATAGATCAGTGAATTTTCTTACATAAATGAATGTGTTTACTGATGTCAAAACTGCCTGCACATTGGAAATGTGCACAAATTCGTAACATACTATGACATTGGTGAGCAGTTCAATTGGTTAAACTCACTCCTCAGTATACCACCCACTCACTCCATCGAAGAGCTAGCTTTTCAGTGGCATAGCTGGTAATAGCAGTGTTTGTAAAGGTGTTAGTAACACTCTAAGACAGTGGACACGAGTTCGAACCCCAGTAAGGCCAAGATTGGGAAGAAGAAACTCTGACGAGCGATGCGACTACACCTGTTACAGTGGTTCCATGACCCGGATTCATCTAGTCAGCTGTAGGACCAGAGTATGAACCTCAGTACGGGCAAGATTGCGAGGAAGCGACTCTGACAAGCAATGAGACTACACCTGTTACACAGTGTTTATACTGAGGAGTGAGTTTAACCAATTCAACTTGGTTACAGCTGGTAGTTTACCTAGTTCTGCAGGTTAGTTGAGAAGCAAAAGAGGCCCCCTTGCTTTGCAAGTGTGTGGGGGCCAGTGCAGCTGTGGTATGTTCACTTTGAGTGTGGATATTGAGAAAACGTGGATAGGATACTGTTGCCTCAAATTCTATTGGTTTACTTGCTTGTGTAATCATTGACAGTTATTCAGCATTTCCTATTCCTTTCTCTTGGCCTGCAAAACTGCTATTTGTTATATCAGTTGGACCGGATAGATTTATTTTGGCTCTAAAGTATTTTTTCCCTCTTGCACTTTTAGAAGTGACATCTTACTTTAGATTACATCAGCAGTATCATGGATTGCAAGCATTTGATACAGCAGTAATTCAGTTATTAAATGGATGTAATTTGAATAATTTGAATTAGAATAGCTAGAGTCTAACGTTGCATAATCAGTTTGAACGCCTATAAAGAATTATTTCATACTCAGCATAAATTATTTTCTTTTCTGAATGCAAAGAGGCCATACAAAAGAAAGAGATGGAAGACAGTGGCAGCTTTACTCAAGTTTGCTTCAGCAAAAACTTGCCTCAAACATGGGTAATGTTTGTGTCTGTTCTAGTGTTTTTGATTAGTCTATTATAAACAGCCCTTTGTCTGTTAACTTTGACCACATGATGCAACTTAATGAAAAAATATTGTGGTTGTACATTCATAGGAATGATTCCAGCACAAAGACTCACTCAAGTATAGATTGAGTGAGTCTAGTGTGACCTCTGTGAGATTCCTCAATTCACCTGTAATTCCATAAACCTTCCCATTATTGTGGGTGACACTGTAGTTTCACCCCAAACCCTATTTTTCCAGTCTTGTCATGCCTTTAGCTAAAGTCAGAGGTGAAATTGTGTGAGGGTTAAAGGTGTACCTAAAGTGTTTCAATTCACTGAAGCAATTTCCCCACATTGCTCAGCCAGTCATAGTTTGTAGCTCTGAAGGTTTAGTGTGTGTCAGCCTCACTTTGGAGAAATGCCTGCCACTCTGCCCTTAACAACCAATTGCAATTCCCAACCCTGCTGTCTGGTTACGCTCCATGAAAAGGTCTAAAACTAGGGATGCACCAGTGTGTTTTAAATGATCCACAGAGTACTCGTTGCATACCAAGTCGCATCCACAGTAACAGTGAGAAAACATGAATGTCCTTGAAATGCAACCAACCGGGAATATGTGCTCCTACAAAGCTAACTACTGTGTTTGGGCTAAAACTTGTAGCCAGCTATAGTCCATCAAGCTTTCACTGTGATAAAGGTGACTGAATGGAACAGAGCAAAGTTGGTGCATAAGTAAACAGGTACTCTAAGGAAAAAGGCAAGCCCTATCCTGCCCAGCCTCAGCTCCAGTAGCTCTTACAGACACATGGCAAGGGCTAGATTCTCAACAGGCAGCACATTGTCAAAGAAAGTAAACACTGGGCTGGTAAGGCTGGAATGATCAGACCCTTAGTCAAACAGTTTCTGCACTGCTGCCTGCTCCTGGTCAACTCTGTGGATAGACTTTATGGAGAATTGATGGCCAGATAGAGGCTGTGAAAGAGGAGGTTAGCATGGTCATCATGTTCCAATGTGGATGCAAAACAGTAGAATAATGTTGTCTAAATGGAAGCACAGGTACAGTTTACAGAAAGTATTCCAAAGACAGACCGAACTTGTTGGATGCCATCTGTTGGACATCAAGACTTTGAAAAATGTCTACCATTTGTACTGTCCTTGTGTCTGTGATTTCTGAATCTGAAATCAACATTCCATTGTATTAGCTGTGGGCTATCAATGGGCTATCAATGAACATAACATCTCTCTGTGACTGCCAGTTTTGAATAGTTGATGGATGTTTTGTCATTGGTAGTGAGGCGGCATGGCACTTTTGAACTTCTAGGACACGCACATCTTCAGAAGATAAAAGATGAGGTTCCTTTTGGAGGATCACAAGTGATTTAAAATATATATATATATATATATATACTGGAGAGAGCATTTTAGATCTTGGTGTGATTAGATCAATGTTTCAACACAATATTAAACCCCCTACAAACACACAGTGAAGAGCTACAGTGTAAGGTATTATGTAGGATTCAATATGCATGCCTTGGGTAATACATTTATGACCACCACACCAAACACTTCTGTCTATTGTAAAACAATTTCACTAGTATAACTTCAGTTTAGGGTTGCATTAAAATATACAGTTACACGAGAAATGTACAATTGATTACATCACTCATATGATGTCATTGCATTCCTTCTGCATTAGTGTAGGTGAGAGTTAAGAGTTTGTTTTATAACACACAAAGAAGAAGAAACCTTTATTAATTTCACAGTGATGGCTCACATACACACATGTGCATGGAACACACACATGCCAGAGCTTCCAATATCAAAAATGCCATCTACTGAGTCCCCTTTCCCTTCCCACCTGCCCCCTGAGAGTCAAAGTACAGTTTGCCAACAAAACGGGCCTGTTGCACAGTGAGTAGACAATAGTGGAAAGAATGTTTCTGTTGTTGGCCAGCAGAGACGCTCAGCAGCTGAAGGGGTGTATCCCTCCATTAGGTCCTCAGGAAAATAGGTCAAAAAGTGTGTGTGTGTGTGTAACTCTGTTGTTTGCTAATGCACCTTGCAAAAACATTGGGCTTGAGGGAGGAGAGAAAGGACTGAACAAAAGGGACCTTAACTGCTGGGTTGGCAGTGACCCAGATGGTGAACCCATTTAGGGGAGGTGTGGAGTTTTAATTCAAAACCTACTTTTTCCTCTGTTGTCCTCTTGAGCTTTTTCCATTTACAAAACTAAAACAAAAAATAGTTTCCCTGAAATTGTGTTCCTAAAAACATTATATCGGCACTAGGGTGAAGGGGTCTCATGTAACACTATTCTGATCAAACAGTTTTGTTCAGCAGAAAGCAAGTAACCCTCTTACAGACCTGTAGCTACATTATGTTGGTTTTCTGGACTGTACATTAAATATCATCATGTTCTCATTTTCTGAGGCTTTTACAGAATAGCATAGCACTAAATTCTTCTTAGAATCACCTTAAGAAATTTGCCATTTTCAAAGTATCATTGTCAAATATGTGGGTATATCATTTATTTGTTTGTTTAAATTGTTTGTGTCTCTTCCTCCAGAGACAGTTGGTAAAAGAGAGGTGCAGAACACAGTCATAAACATAGTCATGCAACTCGAGTATAGAAAGAAAGAAATGGATGTTGAAACACTGACATCCAAAGTTCAACTCAGTGCTCAGAGTTAGCAAATGTCAGTTTAAGCAGTGATAGCCACAGGGATGGGAGCATGTGATCAGTGCAGCAGCACAGGACAGCCAGGTAGATGGACAGGAAGGGACCAGTTGTCCATCAAAGGAGACCGATGTCCACTTGGCGACTATGTCCAATGTTGACAGACCTGTGACCAGGCAGATGTTGACAGCTCAACCCCCCCCCCCACACACACACACACACACACCACAGGGGAGGTGTGGAGGGGGAACAGAGAGAATAGAGCAGGATTAGAGAATGCAAAGGAACAACTAACGGTTACAATAACAGTAAGGGTGAGGTCCCCACTGGTCAAGTGAGAACTAGTTTAGCAGCAGTTTAGCAGACAAAAAAGGGTATTTGATGTAGCCCTAGACACCAAGACAATGCCAGCCCCACTAGATTGGAACATGAAATCTGTTCCAGGGAAGATAAATAAGAATGCCCTGTCCCCGGTCATCTCCAACTAGCAACAGAAGTAACAAACAAGTTGAGGTTCGCTTCTTTTATAAGTTCAAGTAGTATGATACACATACAGACCTACAGACACAGACTTCCGGTTTGCTTTATTTGTAATTTAAAGTTTTATACTATAAATACAGACACAAACTTTCACATTGTGAAAATTATCACATTGTACCTCCACAGTATGTAATCTCCATCATATAGTACGGTATATATGCACAATTAGAGTTGAATGACAAATACGGCTATTTTGCCTTTAAATCAATTGAGTGAATTTGAATTAAAAAAAAAGTCAATTCAATGTAAAATCCCAATAACCATGTGAACAATAACTATTGCTACAGTACAGAAGCCTTCTGATTTCTATAAATATCAAAAGTGCTTCAGCCTCCTTTAACATGACAAAATCCCCACAGCTCTCTTGGCAAAAATTGCTTTTCCAATTACTATATGGCAGAGCTACTTTTGTTTTGTCTAGATGACAAAAGCTTTTTTGTTTTCTTTTATGAAATGGTGTAAAAACAAAGAGCTAAAAAAACAAAACAAAGCTATTCTCAAGACATCTGGGAGATAATTACAAGCTCTTGTCTTCTGCAGTCAATCCTGCTGATGGATTGCTTAGGAATGCCCGCTGCCATTTGATTGAATTACGAGGCAGGGGGCCATGGAGTAAAGTGCATGCTGCCTGTCTGCTTTTTCTTTTTCTGTACTTAACAATAACTGTGCATTTTACTACTTGTAAGTGTAAAAAGGTCCTACATTTTTGAGTTTGCATACTGTGACAAAAGCAAGCAAAGATGTTAAAGTAAGTTCATATTTGTTCTGTGCACCTTATATCCAAATTGTTTGTCTTTTATTTAGCTTAAATGTTGTATCAGAGATACAATTTCCACATAAACAATAGATCTGCATAGTTTACACATAACGGACCTTCAATGATTAACAAACATACAATTCTGGATGTCTCTTCTCAGCAGCAGCATGTTTTAGAGCCTGGAAGACTGTATCCTGGACCTAGTAACATTGTTGAAATGTTTATTGGGGCCTGCAGTCTCCGACGCCACACTGGCATCTTGTAACATAACAGAGACAGAACCAGGAGAAGTGAGTTGTTGAGTCTCTCTGGGGTCTGCTAGTATTCATTAAAGGGGTGATTGTTTTTTGGGTATTTCACACTGTTCCTTAAGGTCTCCGAATATGGTATGTAACACTGGTTGGGCTGAAAATGGCCTGGGTGCTGTTCTATGCCCGCTCATGCTTCTTGTGAATTTGTCCCGGGAAAAAACGCTAGGTTTTCTCCTTTTATGGTATGCTCATGAATATATAGATGAGCTGCGCGCTGATTGGTTGGTTTACAACGAGTGAAGCTGCGGAGCAAAGACACAACAGCACTCACTGAAACAAGAGGTGGAAACTTGATATAAAAACTTACAAATAAATCTATTGTGTCAACACAACACTGTTTTCAACAGATTGACTAGATAACATTTGAAATGATTACATTAGTTGTTTCCACTTCTGTTGTCGAAGCAAACATGATCGACTTAGGTGGGTAACGTTAGCACTACATCTTAGCAAACAAACTATATCGTGATTCAACTCAGCTTCAATTAGCTCTAGCTATCTTGCTGAAAAATAGATCTGGACAAACATGCATCTTGAATTGTAGATTTACATGACAACACGGGTTATTTATTTGAATGAAACACTGTGTTTCATTCAAATAAATAACCTGTGTTGTTATTTGGGGCTAAAGTTATTTCATGTTCCAACAGTGAAATAACTTTAGCCCCATTGCCAATAAACAAAATCATCACACATTCTACCGATGCTAGATACAGGCAGGATACGTTAGCATTGCTAACTGTTAGCGACAACATCATACTGCAGCTTGCGGTTGTGATGAACATAAGGTCGGAACAGCACCTCTTTTCACTGCAGCTTCATAGCAAATCCTGCTTTACATTGTCCCAGGTTTTCAAAACTGTCCTCGGTGAAATGGTTTGAGCAAATGTGTAATTGAGGGTCGAACTGCACAGGGATCTTCTCATAGACAAACATCACAGCCCGTTGAGTGTTTGGTTCCTTAAGGCCCCGTCACACCATAACGTTCTGGTCAAAGTTCTCTGAACGTTCTAATCGTTCAATTTCGAGCGTTCTAGGGCGAGGTGGACACATCTGCCGTGTGACTAACGCATGACTAGGGTGGGACTGACGCATAACTAGCGAGGGACTTACGGGGCGTTCACACTGCAGCGACGCGATTCGAGCGATGCGATGTTTTCCATTCATTTTCTATGGAGCCAGGCGAATCGCTTGTGTGGTGCATTGTGGGTAGCGACGCGACGCGACAGAGTTGAGATTTGAGCCTTCATTTTCTCAAAGGCGGAGAAGAACACCCAGGGCTTGGTTTACACCTATCGAAAATTCTAGCCACTGGGGGACCAAAGGCAGGCTAGGGGAACTCATATTAATGTTAAATAACCTCCTAAAGTGAAGTTTTCATGTCATGTGACCTTTAATTGTGAGATTTGCATAGGAAAGAGGCGTCAATGGACTTTGAGGTTCACTGTATGTCCATTTTACCCACTGAACTGTCATTATTCAACTATGACAAGGTAAATTCGGTTCTGCAATCAATGACCCCTTTAAAGCTCCACTAACCTTCCCTTGTCCTCATCTTCCTAGATGGCCATGCAGACAAGTGAGAACTGAGAAGCTTTACTTGAACAAATCAAAGACATGGCTTACACACACACTCACATATAGATTAACTTTGATTTTGTGAGGTAAAAAGTTACCAAAACACAAAGTAAACCTAGGGCTGTTGGTGGACTAGAGGCACAATATTACACCAACATAGTTGTTACACATACAGTAGCAATGGATGAAAACAGAGACGTAGGGATGCTGTTTTATACTGTGAGAAAGAAAATAAATTGCAGCTGACTTATCAACAGCTCTTTGAACAAGGTCAGACTTAAGTACATGTTATTGGAAAGGCAGTCATCATAATAAGTCTTAAATGTCATTCACTCGACCCAATAGTCCAAACATATTTTGCTGTTGTTCTGAAAAGTCCCAATATACTCTTGGAGGGGAAATTATATTCAGGTACAGTATATGGTTTTAAAGCTTTGAAGTGTGTACTTCTAAAATGAGATGACAGCTATGTATCCAGATTTCAGCCTTCATCCACTCCCCTTCATTGAAAGAGAACACATTGATAAACCGACACAAAAAATTACAGAATCAACAGTTCAGCCTGAAAAGGTTTTCTTGGTAGTTCCCTATGTAGGCTGTACTTTTCTGTGCATTGTGTATCTCATAATTTATTGATGTCCCTTGTTTTAAAGAAACAAATGTCCCTTATTTTAAGAAAATTCATCTATAGGATTAAGTTAAATCTGGAAAATTACAAAATAACAATAAATGCTGGAATTGAAATCATTCTGATTCATTGTAAAGCATAGTAATTGTAAAATGTTTAATTATGGTAATAATCATACTAATAATAAGTAATACATAATAATATTAACAATATGTATAAAAAACATTGTAGGTCTATAAGAATTGCTATGTAATTAAATAGTAGTAAGTGTTAACGGTATGGGTTATTACAAAAGTGTACGTAGGCACAGTATGGGGACAGGGTGTGAGGAGTTATGTTGTAAAGTGGCAGGTGTGGGTTACATTAACAAAACAAGATCACTGTTAACATCTACTTGCCTATGGAAAGTACGATCTCCACCAAACCAAGTTTCACTTGTGTAATAACTTGTACCTCTCAGCCTTAATCAAGTTTGAAGTTACAAAGCAGTTCCCATGTAACTATAATGTTGCTATGATAGGTATTACTATATAGTTGCAATGTAGTCATGTAAACTTAATGTGAAGTGTTGCCAGTAGCTGTTTTTATTGAGATGTTCAAATATTTCTAAATGAACTTGGAGGGGCACAGCATAATAAAAAAAACACTCTCTGCATGACAATCTGATAAATGCAGTTATTACTTTTCATAATGAGAATCCATTTTTAACAAAGCTATTATGAGGCAACAATAAATCTTATAGTCGTCTTTATAATAGTCTTAATCACTGGTATTGTAGCAAAATTGAAGTTTAATCTTTATGGTGATTTGGATATAGTGTTGGTCTGAGATAAACTGAGATAGGAAGAAGGTATTCTGTATCTTGAATAGATAACCTCATACCACAAATTGGAAGTGTGTTACAAACATACTAAACACTTCACGGTGCAGGTATGAATAAATAAAAGGGGCAACATGCATTCTGAAGATTACCTTTTTAATAACTGCATTATTAAAAAAGAATCTGAGAGGACATATTGTTATTGGTTTACTTCCTTACCACACAGCATGTTCGCTAGCGAAATAAAACTACGACATTCAGGCCCTGCCAATCCATATCTACTGTAATCTTTTCAGTCATTGATGTGTACATTACACAACTAATCCACTCATCATCTGATTTTGTAGTACAGGATGTAGGAGTTTATGCACAGAATTAGTGGAAGCTATGATATGCTAGACCAGATTGTGTTTTATGTAGGATACTGAAACCCTTAACCTTTTCAATATATATCCAACTTTCCAGGATGATGAATACATTGAATTTACTCCCCAAAAAGAATGATGGCTGATACATAGCTAAGGTTTGGGTGGAGTCCAAGGCAACACTGTGAGCTCTCTATAAATCCCTTTAGCCTCTGTAAACAGTGACTTAGGACATACGGTGGGGCATGATTCTCAAACACCCAAAGACATCTAGCCTAGAGGACGACTAAAACTAGATTTTTTTCCCTTGAGAAGAATTGATTATTTCTACCAGTGTGAGAGGAAGCAGTTGAGGTTTGCAGATGTTTCAATGTAATCTGTTTTTGAACACCTATCCTGTAAATAAAACCCATTTTGCATTGGTGGGATGATGGAAAAAATGAAAGTGTCCACGAATGTATTATGACTGTCTCTCTTCCTCTCTCAGCCTTCTACGTGAGCTTTTGTTCTATGGTTGGATGGATACAGTAGCGAAGACGAAAGATACATGTTTTACCCAGTTTGCTAATGTAGATAAGCGGTCATTATAATTGGAGATGTTTTTTCTAGCATCAAAACAGATGCCAAACCATGGTGTAATGGTGTGTATTTCAATATGGCTGGTAAAATCAATAATGCATAAAGTACAGTAATGTGCATGGCTGACTACAGCTGAGAGGCTAACATCATAATTGTCTGATGAATGTCAACATTCTAAAGCTGAGCACGATCCATTGCATCCATTGACCCTTGGAAAAGGATTAATCTGACCATAAATTATTCGTTTCATTTGAATTAAAACAATTTATTACATTACATACAGTTATTTAATACAGTGCTATGTCTTGTCATGTCAGCCATTATCAAATAAAAATACATGTTATTTGTTTAAATTATTTTACATTTATTGTCAAAACATGGCTTAACAGATGCCCAAATCTACATCCAAGACTCAATTTAAACCCTCAGAGAAGGAAAAATAGACAGGATGGTATTGTATTCTTCTACCTTAAATGCCTGATAGTGTATTGCATGGAATTTAATGTATTAATTGTCATTTTAATGTCATGTATTGTGTTCCTGGATATTAGATGCCAAAAGTGTGAAGTGTAGTCAACAGGCTAATAATCCTAGTGCGCTAATTCAACATACTAACACCACTGTGTGCTAACACCACTTAATTGAATGAGGGCTGTGGGTTTTTTTCAGAAGTAAAGCTTAGTGTCCGAGCAGTAAGTGGACTGGGAATAATAATGACCTTGCTGAACTCATGGTAGAAGTGACATCACATCACCGTATTCATTCACTCACTCAGTGGAAATTGTCTCCATTTATGTAATGTAATAGATTACACCCGCTGACAGCGAAGTGAGCAGGCAGTGCCTCGCAGGCCAAGTTAAAGTGCTTGTTTCATTACTGGCGTCACTCTGCATCTGTGATAACACCAGTGTCCTGCAGCATCCCTGGCCACAACGTGCCTCTGCTATTTGTGTTGCTTACTGTTGAAGGGTTTACTGACAAAACGTACTCTCTGAAAACAGTCCTCAGTGACTCCTCAAAGATATTACTGTATGTCTACCTCACACTATCATCCCCTCTATCCCACTAGCCTTGAAAATAATATATGTACATCTAATACTTATGAGTGCCAGAGGAGAAGGAGTCTATTTTCATTCTAACAACTAAATACACCTCAGACCACTAAATCCACTACTAAGTCTCCTTTAGAAACACTATAGTCCTGAAGTTTCCTTATTTGTACATTTTGGGGTAAATCATTTACTATGATTGTTGTTTGAAGGAGGTTTTTCTTCATTCTGAATAATTATTGTGTAAAATAATGAATGAGTGAACACTTTGCAGAATGGTAGACTATACAGAATTGTTGATTGTTTTTAAGAGGACTTGATGCTTTTGTTTTTGATTGTTAATATTTTGAACTTAAACTGCTGATCTATTCAGTCTGTCAGCCTCAAGAGTTCTGTTTTGCCAATGCAGTATGGCTAATGGAATTTATGTGTGTGTATTTTTGCATCCACCATGTAAGAGTCTGCCCACATGCCTTCATGTTGCTCTGTACTAAAAGTGTACCTTCTTTGAAGGCTCATTATTTTTCGCCCATACTTCAGGTTTGACTTCATATTACTTTACCCTGCACCAACTGTACACTCAAATGTATTTATTTCAAAAGAATTAACTTCATACATCTTAAAGAAAATGGAAAAGCAGTGGATTGCTTTATACACGTACAATTTGGTAGATGATTCCTGGAATATATTTTCTGCAAAGAAATGTATTCATCAAAGCACATCAATGTCATTTTACCTAAATCTTATAAATAATTTTACAGAATGTACAGGCCATTGCATAGAGTCAAGATTTCACACTTGTTTTATCCACATTAATGGATACTGTGCGTGGGACAGAAAATTCTACTTTTCTTCCCAAAGTCTGATAACATTTGCTTACATAATAACTTCCTTAATGGGAACTTTATTTAGCCTTAGGCCGTGTTCACACTTGACTTATTCTTTTAGAAAAAAGCGCTGCCTTCAGCGCCTTTTGAGCGCTTTCAGTGCGAGAATTCTGTAACTTGAACGGGAATCATACATTCTAGCATACATTATTATCCTTATTTTCCGTTGGTTACTTATTGATAGCTAGCTACTATGGCGAATAAAATGCAATTTCTTGCTTTAGCTTTGGCGTTTGAGGAGCCATAACCTGGTAACTAAGGTAGAAGGTTACCAGCGAAGGTCCTCCTCGTCCTGATTGGTCAGCTGTCAGAAAGGCGCTGGACGTCACCCAGTGCTTTTCTGAAAAGTTGAGAAAATTGAACTCAAAAAGGCATCAGGCGCTGCGCTTTTTTAGAAGTTTTTAAAAGGCAGCCACTTTTTAAAAAGGCGTCCGCCTTTTTCCTTTTCCCATAGGGTTGCATGTAAAAAAGGCACTGGCAGTTGAAAAAAGCAGTCAAGTGTGAACACGGCCTTAATCAGTCTCATTAAGTAATATTTCATTCCAAATTCTATATTGATGTGAGAGTTTACAGAAGGACTTCGAACTACTTTTCATCTGTTTTTTTCCATCATAGAAATAAACATAGCTACCAACAAGATACTTTAGCACCATAGAATTCCACAAGTTATGTGAAGAAAAAGGTACTACTGTATGTAATAATATTTCTGAAAGACTTATGTGATGGAATCATATGAGACTGTTGCTATGAACAATTCAGGAAATAATGGCATATTTTACTGACATTGTTAAGAAAGACATAAAATACTTTGCTCTCAGTGACAAACATTCCTCCTCAGCACTTTACAAAGTTAAGGCCTTATAATTTTGGATAACATTTCTGAAAAATGAAAACATAACATCACTGTAGCACTGATGCAACACATATTTGTATAAAAATACCGTTATGAGGTTTTCTATTGTTATAAGATAAAAACTGCTAGAACTCTTTGCGTTCTTGCAGTACAGTATATTTTCTAACATGACCACACTGGTTAAACCTACAAAATACAGTATATAAACAAATCAAAGACTGTGGTTTTGTCAATATTCTAAATACAACACTGCATCTGTACCATGTAATGTTAATGTTCAAACTGATCTAACCAACTATCTATTACATTCTGGACTTTGATAATCTATCATTTTTGCATCTTAATTATTTCAGGAATTCCAATACTGCATCATAGTGGGTTATGAGTGTGCATTTGGCAGGGTGAGTACTCTGACGAGCTGTTACCCTTGTAGATATGGATAAACTGCCAAGCACACACTTCATACAAATATCCAGTGACTCATCCGGCTTTGAAAGCTGCATTGAGTTTTATTGTGATAAATCTGCTGGTTTACATGCAAGCCTTGCATTACTATTGTTGTTACCATGTGGCAGGGTATTAAGACTTGTGAAGATGCATGCAAGACTTGCTTAAAGAATGTAGTCAAAAACGACTCTTGATAAAAAAAACAGTTCTCCACATAGTTCCTTTATCTTGTCTGAGAAATTGCTAAACTGAAGATTTGGCTGAAATCAACAACTGTCAATTAGACTTGAGATCATGTGACTTCTAGAGATTTGTGAATAGGAAAAGATCGTCCCCCATTCTAGAGAGCTGAAAATGTGCTTTTCTCGCCTCCTTCCTTCCACCTACTCTGCCTAATCCCCCATCAAAGGCCTCGTGAAAGACTTGATACCACAACAAAGCAGGTCACCAAAATATGCCATCAAGTTCAAAATTCCCCTGCATATCTTTTATCTGATCATAGATAAGTCACTTGCCAACACTTACATACATGAGAGAGTAGAGGAAAAGCATTGGACTTGACTCCAAAATAGAGATGTAGAAGTTATAATTGTAAATGCAGGCCTCTGTCCATTTGAGATGTTTGGATAACTGCTTTCTGGGAAGCATGCCAGGGTCTATTTCACAGGAACAGCCGCTAAAACAGTGTCCATGTCTGTTATGGATACAGTTGGAAAACTCTGTGGGCCAGGGTGAAAGAGGGAGAGAGGGATAGGCAAGAGGATTATACGAGTGCAAGTGAATGCCATTTAGGTTGGCCAACATCCAGTTCAGAAGTTTCACCCAGGTGTTTGTGCATGGATACAGAGGTGGGCAAATTCCATGTTCACGTCATCAATTGAATTCAATGTTCTCTCGAAACATACAATTAGAGAGATTTAAACTAGTGCTGTCAAATGATTAAAATATTTTATTGCGATTAATCACATTAATGTCATAGTTAACTCGCGATTAATCGCAATTAATCGCACATTTTTATCTATTCTAAATGTCCCTTGATTTCTTTTTGTCCCATAATTTTTTCTAATTTTAATGCTCTTATCAACATGGAAAAGTGGATCGGATTGCTTAGTGCAAATGTTTTTTTTTATTGACGAGCGGGCGGAGAATTTGCATCAGCTGTGTGCTTGGCCATCAAGTGGTATTTCAGACTGGACATGCTGCGATGATAGCTCAGTTCACAACGACAAAACACACAGATAGCTTTGGGCTTGTCAATGGAATCATTTGGCAACTTTTTAAAAGTAAACTTTCCATTCAGAATCATCATCAATGGCATCCATTGCGGTGTCTTGCGCTCGCCATCCACTCAAAACGTAATGTTAGCCTACTACTCTTTAGCCGGCTCGCAAGCCCAAGTGTGTGCGGCGTGCCTGTTGTTTTGTTTCCGGTCTAGCTAGATCTGGTGTGGTGTTGTAGTTTTTCTAACGTCAGTAGTTGTTGCAACAGCATGTGAAAAAAACTACAAAGTTTGCAAGGCCAAAAAGAATGTTAACCTTGCGATAAAAGAATTGACGCCGTTAAAATGGGTTTGTGTTAACGCCGTTAAAGGCCATATGGCAGGTTTATTTTTCCAACGTATTTGCGCTATTTGCTTGTTGGTAATAAACATTTAAACTGTTATCCATTGTATTTGATGTTGTTGGGTGTCACAAAACGGAATATAATACGAAAAAGTAGCTACTTTTTGCAATGATTCTTCTTTCCCCCACAATGCATTGCATGATGTCACGTTGGGGAGACGACAGACCAAAGCCCGCTTAGAGACCATTGAAATCGATTAGAAATAAACACTAGGCTAGTACCAGAGAATGTCTAATATGGTCTCTGCTAGTACCATCAAAACGTGGGACATCTAATCGGAAATGTGTTTACAACATCGGGGAAAATATTAAATTAGGGATGATCTTATTTTACAGGTGGGACTGGCAAGTTAGCCCATAGCTAGCCCATAGCTAGCATGATGTCTTCTAGATCTAGATAAGTTTACCGGTAGTACTAGTCTACTTATCTGAACTACAGCTAACAACATGATTGTCCAGGACAAGTGGATTTTTCTGTAGGGCAAGTGGAAGTGTACTTGCCCCACTGGACAAGTTTAAACTCAAACAAAATAAAATGCCATGTTACTTGCACTGGCCAGCTTGCAAATACTAAGGATAGCCTACCGAAGTTGAGTTAGCCAATGTCGTTAGCGATGCTAGCTAACGTTAGTTTGCTAGCTGTATATAACATTTCACTGGGTCTTGCAGCTGTTTGATTGACTGAAATTATTATGAAATGTTATGTTCTACTAGCCATTTGCCTACTTTAGCAAGTCACAGTACAGTATTTCCAAGCCCTGATAGTGTAACTGAGAAGACGCAGTAAATAATTCCTCTTTCAAGTAATAAGCCCCCGTTCAAGTGTTGAGCATGAAATTAGCTGCACGGTCTGTAGAGATATTTGGACGAAGCTGCAATACAGTACATAACAGAAAGTGTTTCATTCTGCAGAAATTGTGTAAATGTTTAATGTAACAAATAACACTTTTTATAACACCTCAATTGTTATTATTTGTATAATAGGCTATTACAGGTCATCTTTGTTGGTCAAAGGCACAATCTTTACCCGGACGTGACTTTTGTGCATG
This sequence comes from Thaleichthys pacificus, assembly GCA_023658055.1. Classification (NCBI taxonomy): domain Eukaryota; kingdom Metazoa; phylum Chordata; class Actinopteri; order Osmeriformes; family Osmeridae; genus Thaleichthys; species Thaleichthys pacificus. The sequence continues at coordinate 5,091,398 of CM042865.1, forward strand.
GAAAAGTGAAACGTAAATGTAGGGCTACTTGTCCAAAGGACAAGTACCTCAAAAATGTTATGTCAGGCCCTGAATGATCACTGTCACTAGATATAAAGAAAACGTTGACTTAAACTCGGTGCTATTCACTGACAGTAAAAAAATTATATATAGTATATGTGCACTGCTGTTCGTAGACTAGCTCCAGAGATCGTTGCTGCATTGCTAAATGATAGCAACTCACCAGGACACTTCACCAACTCTCCACTCATTCTCCTCGGACCATCCATTCAGGTCTCGGCAATTCCTCATTTGCCCTCTCATGTCTACTTGGTTCAAAATTATACGGCTGCGGGCCATCATACACATTATGGTTTTTGCCACCTCTTCTTCATCCCAGTCAGTCGCCATAGTTCTAGTACTAGGCTGAGGCTTCTCTCCTCCACGACTCCCCAACGTGACGTCATCGCCGATTTGCGCTAATATGCTAATGCTAACACCAAAAACGACAAAAACTGGTCTTTAACACCATTTGGAGACACCATTTGGAGATATTTTAAATGATATACATATCTTGAGTGCTTCATGTACCCATTAATCAACAGTAGTGTTTAACCTGCCATATGGCCTTTAATAACGCGTTTAAATGACAGCACTAATTTAAACAGATGTGTCTTTATCTTTTCCAGTATGCAACACACATACCAGAAAACATACTTAACATGCAAATTTAGGATCTTGGGTTTCTGGATCTTAGTGATTTTACCCTGCCACTACTAAAAATAGCACGAGAAAAAACTACCATAATGCAATATCCTACACTCTTTAACATTTTGTGTTTAGTAAGTTAGTATGTAGTAACATACTTCAATTTCTCTATACCTCACTGATATTTTCTGAGGGGGGTCTAAAACTATTGTTTTGTATTTGCGTTAGTATTTTTCACAATTGTATCTACATCTATTCCTACATTAAATTTGTTCCTACTTTTATCCAAAGCGACTTCCAAGAGAGAGCTTTACAAAGTGCATATGTAGCCGGTGTGAATCGGTGAAACTCACTCCTCAAGTATGTAACAGGCCACCCGCGTCATTGAATAGCTAGCTTTTCTTTGGCGTAGCTGGTAGTGGTGGCGCTTGGGAAGTCAGAGATGGCGTGTTCGATCCTCGGTGAAGGATCAACACGGTCCGGAAAACTCTGACGGAACTTGCAAGACCACGTCTGTTACATACCCGTCACACATAGGTCACTGATAACAACAAGATAGCCCCAAAAAACATTGCGGGTAGCCAAAACATGAAGCACATATTGTGAACAACCGAAATAAGTGCCAAAGGGAAGAACCACAAGAGCATGTAGTTAAACAAGTTACAATTAAACAACATGAATCGCTATAAGTGCAAGTGTACCTGTAGAAAAGCAAGCAACAGTATAAAATATTTCAACAATTTAAATCAGTTACCACTAACCAACAAGAGCAGCAAGGCTCTAAGCAAGAGTCATTGTGATCCTTGAGGAAACTAACATGGGGTCCAGCAAACCATTCCTAAGTACCGTTGTACTCCCGGAACAAGTGCGTCTTGAGCCTTTTCTTGAAGGTGGGGAGACAGTCAGTGTCTCTGATGGATGTGGGGAGTTGGTTCCACCACTGGGGGGCCAGACAGGAGAAGAGCTTGTGTTGGGACCGGGCGCTCTTGAGCGGTGGGACCACCAGGCGGTTGTCTGAAGAAGACCGTAGGTGGCGGGTGGGGGTGTTAAGGCCGATATATGCTTCTGCGTCTCCGTTTACGGATGGGCGGGCGCACGGATACGCACGGATACGGACGGATAGACTGCGTTTATGGTTCTCCGTAGGCTGTGGGTGCTGAAAACAATTCACCGCCAGAAGAGTAGGTGGCGCAACGGTTTTTTGTAAGTCGTCGTGGAGTGTTTATTTACCTAGGTTATCGAGAAGTTGGAGCAAATGTACAAATTAGCCAGTTTCCTAAATAAAATACGCACATTTTCAGCAACTACACTGCCCATTTCTTGTCACATTTTAATTCAGATGCTGATTTACATGTACTGTTTAGCTGAAATATGAATTGTAAAAACTTACAGCAATGGCGGTCAAAGGATTCTGTTCGTCCTGTTTATCACGGCAACCCCGCCCCTGACACAAGCGGTTCTTAATACTGACCAATCACAGCCAAGGGGGTATCCGTAACTGTCCGAAATTACGACGGATAATAAAATTCAGGAGGTGCACGTCGAGCTCTCCGGGGCTCTCCGAGGGCTCTCGGAGAGCTCGGAGAGGGCATTCCCCGTAGAGGAGGGCGTTCCCATGTGTCTGTTTTTTTGGAAAATGGAGAAGTATAAATCGGCCTTAAAGGTCACATGACATGCTGTTTTTGGATGCTTTTATATAGGCCTAAGTGGTCCCCTAATACTGTATCAGAAGTCTCTTTCCCGAAATTCAGCCTTGGTGCAGAATTACAGCCACTACTAGCAGTCCCACAAGGAGCTTTCCTCAGAACGCGCTGTTTTGGTGTCTGTAGCTTTAAATGCTAATGAGGAGCGGAGGGGTGGCACCATGCGCTAATGTTTACAACGGATGTATCGCAATGGCTGTAACCCCGTTGCTGTAAAATACCTCGAATTTGCCCATTCTCATCTGATAACCCTGGTTTGCAGAGGTACACACTCAGTCATTTCAATGAGGGGAAAGGTGGATATCGCGCGCGCCATAACACCAACAGCAGAACGTTTATCCAAATAACAAAGAAGTGTACAATACTCACGTACAGCATATGTATTCACACTTATACTTGATGCTATCTACCTTTCCATAGCGACAGTAACTCAGCTGTTAGCTGCAGAGCTAATGTTACAGACACATTCTAAGGGTAGCAAGCTAGGTAACCATATACAGTAAAGCTACAAAATGATATAGCGTTAGTTAACTTACTTGTCCGAGGTTAGTAGCTGGACGAAGGAGAGTTAGTACTGATCCAGAATTAAATTTCAGCAAGGCCAGTTTTGTATTAGCTCAAGTTGAGGAAACAGTCGTGGCTGAAGTGTTTGGCGCAGACATACAAAACAAATGCGCCTACAACAGAAGTTGTGTAGGCGCATTTTCAGCGAAACTAAAATTAAGATACTGATTGTTTAGAGGCTCGGATGACGGAACTACAAAAAGACTTGTGTGTTGATTTGTACATCCAAGCACTGAGCAACTGTTATGCTTCGTTCGTTTGCTAGCCATGGCATGATGTCTCTGCAGGAAAACACGATATTGCACTCGCCCTTGCACAATCGTAGCTCAATTCCTCATTGGCGGGCCAGATTATCTGGGCGGGCACAGCAGAGAGAAGGGCGGTAGCCTGGCTCCTTGTTACGTCAATAAGAGGAGATTTTCAAACCGAGCGTTTGAGCCTTCATTTTCTCAAAGGCGGAGAAGAACACCCAGGGCTTGGTTTACACCTATCGAAAATTCTAGCCACTGGGGGACCAAAGGCAGGCTAGGGGAACTCATATTAATGTTAAATAACCTCCTAAAGTGAAGTTTTCATGTCATGTGACCTTTAAGGCTTCAGGAGAGACTTGATGTAGTCGGGTGCAGTCCCGTTCACTGCTCGTAAGGTCAGTACCAGGGTCTTGAATCTGATGCGGGCCGTGATGGGTAGCCAGTGGAGGGAGATGAGGAGCGGGGTAACATGGGAGCGTCTGGGTAGATTGTAGACCAGGTGGGCCGCCGCGTTCTGAATCCTCTGGAGAGGGCGGGTTGCGCATGCTGGGAGACCGGCGAGCAGCGAGTTGCAGTAGTCCAACTTGGAGAGGACAAGTGCTTGGACTAGCAGCTGGGTGGAGTGCTCAGACAGGTATCTCCTGATCTTCCGGATGTTGTAGAGGGTGAATCTACACGACCGGGAGACCGCAGCAATGTGGGCTGTGAGGGAGAGTTCGTCATCCATGGTAACCCCAAGGTTCCTGGCAGAGGATGAAGGGGTCACCGTTGCAGATCCCAGGGTGATTGAGAGATCGTGGGAGATGGAGGGTTTGGCCGGGATGATGAGGAGTTCTGTTTTGGCGAGGTTCAGCTGGAGGTGGTGCTCGGTCATCCAGGCGGAGATGTCTGTGAGGCAGGCCTCAATCCTAGCTGAGATCCCCGGATCGGTCGGGGGGAACGACAGGTACAGCTGCGTGTCGTCAGCGTAGCAGTGGTAGGAGAAGCCATGGGAGGTGATGATTGGTCCAAGTGAGGTGGTGTACAGAGAGAAGAGGAGGGGTCCAAGGACGGAGCCCTGTGGGACACCAGTGGAGAGCTGGCGAGGGCCTGATAGTTTGCCTCCCCAGGAGACCTGGTAGGATCTTCCCGACAGGTAGGATGAGATCCACTGGAGTGCAGTGCCAGTGATGCCAATCTCAGAAAGTCTGGAGAGCAGGATCTCCGTATCAAACGCTGCAGAAAGGTCCAGCAGAATGATGACGGATGACCTTGAAGCCGCTCTGGAAGACTGGAGGGCAGTGGTGACTGACAGGAGGGCAGTCTCTGTGGAGTGGCCAGTCTTGAAGCCCGATTGGTTGGGGTCAAGCAGGTTGTTCTGAGAGAGGAAGTTTGACAGTTGGTTAGATACAGCACGTTCAATTGTTTTTTAAAAGAAGGGTAACAGTGATACTGGTCTGTAGTTCTGGAGGACGGCAGGGTTTAGGGAGGGTTTTTTGAGTAGAGGGGTAACTCTGGCCTGTTTGAAGGCAGAGGGGAAGGTGCCAGAGGTAAGAGAGGAGTTTAGGACATGGAGAAGAAAAGTTATGATGGAGGGGTAGATGGTTTGAAAGAGAGGGGAGGGGACAGGATCAAGGGGACAGGAGGTGGGGCGATGAGAGAGAATGAGGTCTCTGCCTTGGACAGGGGAGAGAAAGAGATGGAGTCATGGAGGGTGAGAGGGTAGGGAAGGTGGGTTTAGGGAACCGACTGCTAATGTTGGCGACTTTTTTCTCAAAGAAGGAGGAGAAGTCGTCTGCTGTCAGGGTAGAGGGGGGGGGGGGGTTAAGAAGGGTGGAGAAGGTAGAGAAAAGTTTGTGGGGGTTTGAAGCAGAGTTAATTTTGTTCAGAAAGAGAAGAGAAGGATTTAAGGAGGGAGTGATACTTATCAACGTCCAGACCGTCTTTGGACTTGCGCCATCTCCTCTCAGCTGCCCGAAGGGTGGACCGTTCTTCACGGATAACATCCGTAAGCCAGGGGCATTACAGATTCCCAAACTAACACTCAACCTTCATACATAATGGCCACTACTGGCCACAGGCCTAAACTATTTTCAGAGCGTAATTGTATGAAATTTAAACAGGTCTCAGTGGTAATTGAAAAAGCTCTGCAGGGTTATGACAGAACTCAGGGAATGTAATAACCATCATCACCAATTATGGAGAAATACCCACTGCTGAAGAGTGTCTGAACAATCATTTATCTTTGGCGTGAAGACAGCACTCGCCATCACAAGCATGAAAAAATAGGTTCCTGTGTTTATGGCCAGGCTGCTGTGTCAGAGTATTCTTTGTTTTGTGTTTGGTGCAAGGTCAAGCCCTCAGCATCCTAGCTAATGAAGCTCTTTGTCAGTGTGACAGTATGGTAGCGAGCTCACCTAAAACGTCTCACCGTAATTGGTCCGGTGGAGGTAGGGCAAGATGTATATAAAATACCATCACTTCAACCTTCAAGCTGCCCCGTCTTGTTTGTCTAGGATTTTGTTGTTGCCTTTATCATGGGCAATCTGAGTGCATACTTTAGTAATGTCGTACACAGTAGGGTTAGTCTCAAACATTTTAGAATATATTTATGATTGTGACACTGTGTCCTCAATCACGTTTTTCTGTGTAAAATGATCCTCATCATTCATTATTGATCTTTATGTACGTTTGTGAGTGAAGTAATTGGAGGTCTGTAGGACCAAAATGGAATGCGAAGTTGTAAGAACATGAAAGAAGTACCCTTGTAATTTCCTCCTTTAAACCTTGTGTTATCTTCGGGTCATTCCGACCCATCAGTCATTGTGACCCACCGTTGTATTGCGACAACTTTACCGCATACAAAAACAAAGTGAAGCATTTTCTTTTAACCGTTGGGCTGTCTCAGACCCCCCACATTGCAAAGGTTAAAAGAAAATTATTTGTATTTGTTTTTGTATTGGGTAAAATTGGGTAAACATAACAATGGTTCGTTATGAACCTTTGGGTCATGTGACCCGAAGGCAGCACAAGGGTTAAAATATTCATGCTGGAAGCCCCATCCTCTGAGACAGTCTCACATGGTCTGTTCCTATTAGGAAAATGGAATGTCGATGAAAGTCCTAATGGAATTATAATATATAATAATTTGGTGTCCTATGAGAACCCTTGCTTTAAACTTTTAATACATTGAAAACAAAACTGTGATCAGAATAAAACAATTTACATCAATGTTTCCATTTTCACTATCAGAAGACAGTCCTCTCTATTGTGTGGCAAGAAAAGCGTTTATATTTTAATGTTTTTATATATAACAACTTCTATAATATGAATACTATTCATGTTTAAATTGTGCTTGAGTTGAAAGGAATCAGCTTGAGGTAAAAGGGTGAAGTTTTGTTGTGACATGACTGTGACTGACTTATGTTATGAAATACAAAATAGCAATACAATGTAGCTCAATTGTTGTAGGTCGCAGGTTTAAATCCCCCTTGGACTGTACGTCGCTTTGGAGAAAAGCAATTTCAACAAGCAAATTTAATAAATAAATACATTTTCTACCTCCCTCAGCATCTTGGGTATATCTGAGAGAGCTTTGGATTGTGGTCAGTATATGTCTTATTGGGTGTGCTCAAGCCTTCGGCGAGAGCACAACCTTTGTTCTCTATCATATATATTTCTTCTTATTGTTTCTTTTCGCCACCCTAAGGATCAGTCAATATTTGGACTACATAGACAACCTAGGTGTCAAAGGTTTTCGTATTGGTAGCGATTGCGTTGGTTGTATTTATATTTACGTTCCGTTGCATGGTTTAAGTAGAAATTGCGTTTTTGTGGTGAAAAGTTAAGCTAACGGTGGCTAATTTGCTAGCCACAGTCACTGACGTTACTAACGTCACTACGTCACTAAAACACGCGTGACTACCTGTAGCAGAACATTCGTTTCGCATCTGTTAACTTGGGGGATAGCTAGGCTAACTATAGCGTTACTGCAAGGCAGCTGCAGAAACGCCACAAGCAAAGAGGCCAGGGTGATAACTACTTACTCATTTTACTTTGTGATGTGAAACACAATTGTGAAATGTAATGTACAATATTAGCTGATATTATTAAGGAAGTAGGCCCACATCTACTTTCGGAAACGGTAGTCTACTATTTCACTGAAGCATTAGCATAATGACATTAGCCTCTGTTGCCTGGGCAAAACATACTACAGTGGTCTATGATGCATCTGTTTTCAATCGTTAAAATAAACATTCCTCACAAATACATTTTCGTTGTAGGATTTATCATTACATTACAAGTAAACGATTTGTTGGTGAAATTATCATTACCTGTGGTTTCAAACCAGTGTTGCTCACTGCAACGCTGTAGCCTACGCGAGACACACTACCAAAACATCTAGCACTACACAGCTGATTAGGAAGTCAAACGGCGACAGAACATGTTAGGCACTCCCCTTACTTAAATCAAAAGTCTATCTAACTAGTAACCTGAACTTCATTGCCACTGCCTAAACTTTGTCAATTTGTTCATGAAAATAATCAATTTCAGCCTAAACCGTACAACGGAACGTTAAATCGAATTCAACCAACGCAATCGCTACCAAGACGAACACAGCAGTAGTCTAGTACTGTACTGTAGTAGTAGAATTTACCGGGGCAGCTTCTCCGCACAGGGCTATATCGCATTTTGCGTTGTTACTGACAATGATCGCTACCAGTGAGGTTTTTATGAATGAGCGATTTTCCACTAAATAAATGTCAAGCTTATTTACGTTTTTGGGGGCATATTTTCAGTTAGCAGATGGTACTGTTTGAATCGCGCTTCCATCTTCTACTTCCGGTAACGTCGTAGAATAATCTTCAAAGGGGGTTCTTTATTAATGAATGAATGCAATATGAGTAGGCTAAATGCCTGAAAATATCAAGGGAAAACTTAAAAGGACGTTTAAGTCATAGAGATTAGGTCAATTTTTACACCGGTCTGCCAAATGTATTCGTTTTGATTCAGCTATGAGGCTGCCTCTTGCAGGGGAAATGAGAAGACATCTATTTCATTCTACACTTCACTCGTATTTTGAGTTGTAAATGAGCAGCCAAAAAAATCTATGTCATCTTTATAAATAATAAGTATGCATTTTTATATAAAATATACAGAAATATCAGTTGTAAAAATGTCATTAAAAAACGGACCGCTGTGCAACTGACGCAAGCAAGCACACCCTACAATTTCCCCAGAAATTGTACCCTCTCTAGTTTGTAAACTACAATACAGCTAGGTAACATGTGCCTTTCAAGGTCCCCTCATTGAACTATTTAGAATATTTCTAGATAAAGTACAGTGTGTTTGATTAGACTATTCTACACCAAGCAGTCCATCCCAGTTAAAGAGCATGTTGCTGTAGAAGTCTGACTAAAGCATAACATAATTACCCTTTTATGTCTTACACCCATGGAATAAGCTCACAGGTATAAATAGATCCAGGCTGTTTTGGATTATAGCTCTCAACATGGCAAAATATTTAAAGACATTTTAACACTAATCAGTTTAGTGCAACCAGCATGTGTAATTAAGTAAATAAACATAAAGTAATATTGATTAACATATTTTTTTTAATGCATTGCTGAGTGACTAAGAAGTTCCAAATCAAATGTTAATTTACTGAGGTGTAAAATAATGATGTTTTAGGGAAGTGTTTGCAAGTAGATAACACTGCTACTAAAAATAAAATAAAAAATGCTGAAGGCTACAGGGCCTGATGAGAATCTCTTGGGGAGCAATGCTTGACACTATCATTCCAGTCCTAGTTAGTCAAACTAACCTCACGTGTTCTTAAAATCTTTGATGTCATTGCTTTGTGTCCACGGCACATCACATATCACTGTGTCAATTTGCACACCATGTAAAATAAGACAGTCATAAACAGGATATCATGAACGTTTATTTAAATCTTTATTTAAAAAAAAGTATTTTAACATTTAATTGTGGTCTTACTGATAACGTGCCTGCATAACAGCTAAACCACAAGCAGAATTAATACTTGCTATTCATTTGGACTGATCTGGATTTTATTTGATATATATACAGTATATATTGAAAATAAACCACAAGATAAAAACAATTCACTTGTGAAAAAACTGTCCGTGTGTCTGTTTCCCTACTTCCCTCCATCCAATCTGGGCTACAGTTTTCTGTAAATTGTTTTGTAGGTCCCACCATCAATCTAGGCAACAGCGCATCCTCTTCCATATGGAATGCGCCTGTAGTAAATGTGTATCATTCATAAGCTTCATACTGATTGATCCTAATGGTGTATTTCTATCTGATGTGTTGACATACATTTTGATTGTTGAAAAGCAGACCATAGGAACAGCAGGCAATCCCTTTGTATTTGGGAACTTACAATATATGGAATTTGTTACAATGTACACCATATGTTTAGCACTATTTGGATATAGTGTTTGATGAATATAGGGCGAAGATCATTAAGAGCTGATTCAAAATATGGCTTCCAATGACCTCGGTCATCCAACTTTTTCTGAATTCACCAAAATTCAGACGGATCCACTAATCTCCCTCAGTTCAATCAAGACACTCACGTCACCATTTATTCATATACATGAGAATAGGTTTAACTTTAGCGGAATGGATGTACATGGGGAAGCGCTCCCTGCCTTCACTGCAACATGCATGACATGAGGCAGGGAGCAACGAGTTAAATCCCCCAACGTGGAGTACAGACAGATAACATGTGGGAGAAGGGGATGGTGGTGGGTGGCAGCAGCGCAGAACACTAAGGTAATCGAGGATGCGTGTGCGTGCATGTGTAAGGCTGGGTGTCAACCTGCCCCCACCTCTCATATGCTAAAATCTGGAGTTGCTCGACAGGGTCTCAACTTGATGGCTCTCACACCCCAACTTGGCATTGCTAGTCATATGTTGATAAGTAAGGGTAAAGATTATGGGCCCTATCTTGCACCCAGCGTAATTGACTTTGTCAACGACGCAAGTATCATTCCTAGTTTGCACTCGACACAAAGCGGACTTTTCCCTCCACAGACGCACGTCGGTAAATTATGGAATGACCTTGCGCTCCCGGGGGCGGTTCAGTGAAAAAAGGAGGTGTGTTCCGGCGCAAACGTTCCCTGGTGCTATTTTGCAGTTTCAGAAAAACAATCCCGCCACAGACCAGGAAAAACGTAGTCTAAAGTCAATGGCGCGTTATTCAGATGCTATTTTAAGGGCGCATGCTTGGCCCATGCGCACTGCTGGCGAGGCCAGGGTCTTCTTCCTGCGAAGCTACGTTACATTGTTTTGATTTATTGTATGGCTGCGTTACATTTCTTTCATGTCAATGATTAAAAAGATTTTCATGAGAAATCTCTATGTATGTGAACTTGATTTGTAACAATTGTGGCAATTTCCTCCCACGCCTGTTTAACCGAAGCTAATTTGGGTGGGTTTCTTCTCCCATCCCAATCAGAATCAGAATTCGTTTTTTTCGCCATGTATGTTACACAAACACGGAATTTACTGTGGCAGGAAGGTGCAAACAATAAACATATACGGGTCTTAAATAAAGTAAAAAAGTACAATGGTTCAACTAATTCTAAGAACTAAACAATTTACAAATATAACAATTAAAAAAATTAAATATACATAAAAATAAGACTATAAGAATTTTAATGAGCAGCATGAGTGGGCAACTGCTCTGCCTTTCCCATACAACAGGTGCGTTCAGGACCCCCGGGAACGCAAATCCTAGTGCCGCCCCATCCGGCATTTTCTCAAGAGCAACTGCACGGGTTTTAATGACGACACAGCTATTTCATGATTGGCCAGACTCACACACGACAACTTTGACGCGTGTTTTGTCATTATTCTGACACCTTCAGTTTCGCCAACGCTCAAATCCGGACCAAACAGTTTAATTGAATTTTTTTTTTAAAGAAGAAAGGGTTTTAGTCCGCCTCTTCACTAACGGAAAGACTAAGTTTAATTATAAATAAAGTAAAGTAAGCAAACAGCGCTTGATCGGCCATGACTGACGTCAACGCAGCAAACCACGAGAAGCTGGAATGTCGACTTCACAGAGCCGTTTTCAACTCCTCCCCGACTGCAAGCAGCTACTCTCGCCGGTCGTTTCATGCAGCCGCAGTCCATGTCGAACGCACCTAATGTCACTTCTCTATCTTTTACGGCCCTGACGAGAACGTCGGTATCCTTGGCTGTGAACCACTTCTGGCGTGCGCCTGGCAAATCCGCCGTTATAATAGCAATCCGCCATGGAACAAGCGTGCCTGCTCTTAAAGGGAATGTGATATGACGCTCTGATTGGTTTATTGCACGTTACGCCCAAACCACACCCATTAGTAATGTAGCTACTTCAGACCAACTCATTTTAGATAAGTCATTTATCCCGCCGGTATAATAGCAACAGCGCCGGAGTCATGCCCTCAAAGTTACTTGTGCTTTGCGTTTTGATACTTGCGTTTCAAATCGTTAACATAGGGCCCATAGAGTCAAATAACTTCTAATTCCATTAGTATTGGCATTATTTGGTTCATGTTAATACACTGTTCAGTTCTTCCTTTAAACCATAGGGGAATTAGTTTAGGTTGTTTGGACAATATTTAACCCCCACACATGTGTGCGACTTTATAGCGCCGCCTATCGAGCTAAGCCATAGAGTTAATATAACTAGAGTAAGCTACTTTTGTCTTCCAAGATGGTGTCCCCATTCATTTGAAAAGTGCTCAGTGGCGCAGTGAGGCAAGCGAGAGCGCGAGACTGGACGCGGCCATCTTTCCACTTCCGTGTCTTCCGGTCTAGCTTTAAACAGTGGCTCTTTTTTTCCCTAGCTCCGAGACCTCGTGCACGCTTGCAACTAGCTGTACACGTCATACTTTGCGACAACCAGTCGCGAGCATAGATTTATATGGTTACGAGCGTGTGAGCTAAGGCATTGCAGTTGCAGAATCTATGGGCAGAATGGGGTACAAGTCCGATAACAATCAGACACATGATGCAAACTTAACGGAAATGTATTCTGTCACTGTATAGTATTCCTTTCACTTGTTTTTTTAGAAATAGGCTATAGGGCTAAATATAGGGCTATTCTAGATGGAACTCATCACATGTTGCTTTTTGTCTTCGTGTAGTAGCCTATGATTTCCAACGCATTGTATCGGATGAAATAAACTGTTAACATGAACAGCTCCGTCGTTGTTCTCGCCAGGCAAAGAAAGCTTAATAGTTATTTTGGTAACCGAAATCTTCCATAATGCAGACTTACCATAGCTTACTGTCAACTTTATATTCAAACGAAATGCCACGAAATTCACACTGCCTTCAATTTCACATCAGTGTCGAAATGTGACCTGTGTTTTATATGTTCAACCTAGAAAACCAAACGTCTATTAATGGATATAACGTGATCTAACAAGACGTGTTAATAATGTAATAAATAAAAGCTCGAGAAGTGTGTCTAAAATATACTTTATTGAACATTTGCCTTTGAAAGGGGCATATTCATAGAACCATATAGGCTAAGACGTTTCCATCAGATGTAAGTGGGGGTGAAACATAGTCACTGAGGTCCTTCATATTGTCCCACAAAAGCAGTCTGGCTTGATGACACGGTCAAAAAAAGAATAATGGGTGTGTTTAACAAAAGCTTCTGAAGGCAAGTCTAATATTATTTAAATATATATCATTTCCTATTGTGGTTAACAGTTAAAGTATTAATCTTCGTCTTTGCTCCAGATAGACATGTCAACAATCTATGCTCGCGCTTAACATAATATATTTGCCATCATGTCATGAACGTTTTTACGAAAAATAAAATCTGTTTTAAAATAACGGGAATAAACTATATTAACAACATTTCATGTATGTGTGACAACGATGTGCTAAACTTGCTACAACAAGGCAGGCAACTCAAGCCATTTCTCCCTGTGCTCATTCAATATAAGTCTATGGCTCATTCAGCTCAATGTAAATCGGCTATCGGCCAATGTGAACTTTTGTGCTCGTGCCCTGTTAGTATCCGCGAGCACATTTGCAGGCAACTTTTATTGACGTAGGCAAATAAATGGGGTGCTAGTTTACCCATTTCGGATTGGTTTCAAACTTAGCAAAAATCAGGAAAAATTATTCTATGAAAAAGCTAGTAGTATGAGCCAGGTTCGAGAATCAAACAAAAATTATTGGGGGAGATAGTTTTGTAAATGTTGACTGGAGTTAATAGAATAAAAACGAACGGAAGAGTCGGAAACCTAACCGTAAATGCAATACCACCCATAGATATATATAGCTATCTATGATACCACCTACATCCACCGGGGCCGTTGCTTCAAGCCGAGGGGCGAGGGGTGGGGGCTTGAGCTAAGCCTATGGGCTAAGAACACGGCGATGGGTGATATGATGCGCGCTGCCCGAGTGCCATGCCTGAACTAGCTTCGCTCATTAGTATACAGCAAATGTTTACTCCTCGACAGGTCTGCAAACGCCTTTGTAAATCGAGATTTGTTAAAACGTTTGTTAACCGAGACCGTAGGTCGAGGTTTACAAACAAATCGTTTAACAAATCGAGGTGACAAAGCGTTTGCTGACCTGTCGAGGAGTAAACGTTTGGTTTCTTATATACTACAACAATACGTGGGAAGATCACAAATCAAACAGGTTGAATCTGGAGCAGACGCCATGTTGTCAGAGCAATCAGCTGCACTTGCACTGGTGACATCAATTCGTCTTCTGTCTGCTTCAGATACTTATTTAAAACGGGAAGCGATTGCGGGGCGTTTGTAGCCTGGCTGCCAGCCCAATTTATCCCCGCCCACAAAATAATTTGGTCGGGAAGTTGGGTCTGGGGAGTCTCGGTTGGGGAACAACTATGTCACTATGAAATTGTCAGGGCGGGCTTTATACGATGATGGACAGATGATCAACAGTAACGTAATCAACCACGTCACCAAAGAGCGCTTTGGTTGAATTCGTTTTCAACAAACAACATACTACTTTGCTCTGATTGGTTGTAGGTCTATCCAATTGAGCGAAGAGGCATTTGTTTTCCGGGTTCGGTTGAAACACGCCCCATAGTCACAGCCCAACGGAGAGTTCTCAGACTCATATTCTGACTAGAATTATGAGTATGACAACGTCAGGCTAGGGCGTTTGCGGACCTGTGCAAAAACCATAGTTGGTTGTTTTTTGTTTTTTGTTGGCAATTTAGGCTACTTTGTTGCCGAGCAGATGCCACGTTGCTAGGTCCGTAAAAACGTTTATTTACCTCTGCGAACGTTCGGGAGGTATATAAACGGTATTATTAACTTTTGAGAACGTCTTCTGGACCAATAGGAACAGCGTATTGGTCCAATTATTACACTAGTATATAAGAAACACATTTATCTTCCAAGCAACATTTAAGGTTTGTTGTGAGGATATGTTGCAAAAAATTAGATATGCTCAAATGATATTTAACTAGGGCTTTTATCACTGCACGTGAAGCGATCAGGCAGGAGGAGTGTACTGTACATTTTGGGGGGGACTAAATCATCTTGGCTCACTGGCTTTCCATATGCCATGAGGCACACCTAACGTACAAACTACCACACAAATTCAGAAATCAGAAAATGTCATGAGAATTGTTCATGTTGTTTTTGTAGTGGCCTTCATATCATAAAGTATAATTCCTTATTCTATCAAAGGGAATTAGTCAAATTAGCGTCACAAAAAATTATTTTGAGGGAAACAATTAGTTTACCACTCCTGAAAAGCTTGTTTTAGCATTATTTTTTGATATCCAATGTTCAGTTCACACTGTCTGCAAAATGTATAAAACTGACCTGAAAAAACTAATAGTTCAATATTTAAAGGGGTGATTGACTGTTTTTTGGGGGTATTTCACACTGTTCCTTGAGGTCTCCGAATAGGGTATGTAACATTGGTTGGGTTGAAAATGGCCCGGGTGCTGTTCTATGCCCCCTGATAGATGCTCTGAAATTTTCCCGGGAAAAAACACTCGCTTTTCTCCTTTTATGGTATGCTCATTAATATTTAGATGAGCTGCGCGCTGATTGGTTGGTTTTCAACGAGTGAAGCTGAGTGAAACATTGACTAGACGGGCATGGCTGATGTTTGTCTATACCGTAGAAGATCCCTGTGCAGTTCGACCCTCGACACATTTGCGCGAACCATTTCACCAAGGACGGTTTTGAAAACCTAGGACAATGTAGCTAAAGCAGGATTTGCTATGAAGCTGTTGCTGAAAAGAGGTGCGTTCCGACCTTACGTTCATCACAACCGCAAGCTGTAGTATGATTTTGTCGGTAACAGTTATTAGCAATGCTAACGTATCCTGTATCTAGCACCTGCCTTTCTCCAGTTCTTTCAAATAGATAATCTAGACAGGCGTCAGCAATAGGCCAGACTGCTATTTGTTTTCTGGCTATTTTTTCGGAAGCTTCCCTTCTAATGCCGACTACAGCTAGTCTAGCTAGAGTCATTTGCTAAGTAAAGTATGTTGATGTGTTTAGAAACATATTTAGCATTCTACCTATGCTAGATACAGGAGACGTTAGCATTGCTAATAACTGTTAGCGACAAAATCATACTGTAGCCTACTTACAGCTTGCGGTTGCAATGAGCGTACGGTCGGAACAGCACATCTTTTTTCAGGTTCAGCTTCTTAGCAAATCCTGCTTGAAATTGTCCAAGGTTGTCAAAACTGTCTTGGGTGAAATGTTCAGAGCAAATTAATAATTGAGTGTCGAACTTCGCCGGGATCTTCTCATAGACAAACAGCAGCCATGCCTCTCGAATGTTTGGTTCCTTGGGAAGACTATGAGTGTTAGCCTTCCCTGTACAGCCTGGAACACAGCATTTACGACCGTGCTCCATTTTCAATATCCTTGTTATAATTAAAAACGTTCTTCTTTGTAATTCCTTAGAAGTAGCCTACACAGAGCAGCGCGCAGCTAAACTAGTATCGGCGATCTACGCTACCTCGGACTGGGCAAGAACACCAGTGGCTGGTCTGGATGTAAATTTTGGGGCGTGACAAAGATACAGACCAGAGCCGAAAAAGGCGGGCCCCGGACTGACGTCAGTCCGGTGGCTTTGTTGAAAAGCTACCATTTTTCAGCCAAATGTCTTCATTTTGAGATTTGCATAGGAAAGAGGTGTCAATGGACTTTAAGGTTCACTGTATGTTCATTTTACCCACCGAACTGTCGTTATTCAACTATGACAAGGTAAAATCGGTTTTGCAATCAATGACTCCTTTAATGCTACAAACAAAGGTTAAGCATGATAAGCTGCTTTTCACCTTTCTGAATATAGCGTGTTCTTAACATGCAACTTCTTGTTCAGTACATTTAATACTAACATGAATGGATATGCAACTGATTCAACCTTACATCAGGCAGACAAAACGCCTGATGGGCAATCGATTTACCTTACAACATTGAGGAACATCAAACCTGCCAACACGTACCAAAAAACATTATGTTTCGGCGTGAGGAAGCAACTGTCCGCCTAGCATTACTGAAGATGCGGTGAAAGTCTGACTTCTTGTCTGGGTGGTAGAAGCACAGCACACACATACACGTGTCCTGCTCGTCCTCCTCTGTGGCAAGGCCAGCTCCTTAGTCATGTCTGGACACCTCTTTGCACTCAACAGGCACATCTGTCTTCTTTGCCCACTGCCTGTCAAGGCATGTAGGCTGCCTAGAATCGCTTGCTTGCTCCTGCTAACCTAACCATATAGGGGTCTTAACTTTTTAACCCAAGCAAAGACTTATCACCTGATCCCACCTCACATTCAACTCTATTGTAATATGATCACACTGAGTTAGTTGGTACACCAGGAGTTTCATCAAGCTTTGTTAGGAGAAATACAGCAGGTGCAGTGGCATACTGAGCAGGGCCGTTGCCAGACATTGTTAACATTCGGGGCTTAGCCCAAACCTAACATTGGACCTTGAGTAGGCTATACTTAATTTGACCTCAGATAGGGACATAATCATAGAATGCTAAAAATATTAATTAATTTGAGCACAGAATTCTGTTTCTTGAACTTTATGTAGCCTAATATAAACATTAGGTTACTTTAGACTCATTGTTTTCATTACTGTAGGTGCCAAATCCAATTTCAAAAGTTTCTTTATAAGCTAGATTCTTATCTTTACTCTTTTGGAAAAATATAAAACAATCCAGTAAATATTGCCCACGTTCTGTCATTTCGCCTCTAGTCTCTTCCCACTGACTCTCTTCCCGCTGTCACATGTCACTCAGCGCGGACCATCAGACCCACACCCACCCAGACAGAGTTACTTAGAGCTAAAGACGTTCCCTGACATGCATTTATTTTGACAGACTGTTACAGCATGTTACAAAAACTCACACATCACAAATGCTTTTCTCAAGATATTAAAATTACATTGGGGGGCTACACTCAATGGCTGGCGACACCCCTGATAGAGAGACATGATAAATTAATCTGGATTGAAGATAAACTTTCTAGTCCAGCTGCAAAGCACATCACTGTGCTTTCTGTGGTATCAAAATGGTATTGCTTCCAATTTAACAAACTTTCAAATTGACTGCTGTTGTTGTTCTGTGGTCCGCTCTTTCAAAGACCATTTCTATTTTAAGTCTTTCCCAGAAGAATCCAGTGGGTTATTTCTTTTCTGTCCATGGAGAACCAGAACCCAGTTAGTCACTGTTCCTTTAGCTAGTCTTTCTGCTCTCTTGCCCTAACAAGAGGGCCTGCCATGACCATACTTGGACATATGGCTAGGATGTGTGGAACATATTCTGTAGGAGAGATGTGAAGGTTTCATTTCTTCAAGCTCTCTAGCTGTCAGAAATGGGATGGGAGGGGGCAGTAAATTGAGCGAGAAAAAAGTTATGTGCTTGCGTATAGATGTGTGTGTTTGCATGAGAGCAGAAGTCTATGTGTGCTTGTGGGAGGTGCAGGGATAGCAGGCACTCCTCCAACCCTAGCCCTCTTTCTGTGATTTACTTCCCCCCCCCCAAAAAAAGTCAATTTCTTCCACTGAGGAAGAGTCACTCCAAGGACACCGCCACTACAGTGTGTAATCCATTACAATTCCCGTTCGATCATCCTCCTCATACGATCAAACAGAAGAGTACATGGCAGTACATTCTATAGACATGTGTCTTGGGTTGGATTGATCCAATTACCTTCTTTTCCTGGGAAAAGTGAATGGGAGTGATATCTGTTGGAAAGCCGAAATGTCAGCGCAGTCATGAGATTAATTGTCATTGATCGTCCATGCATCCTCCGTTATGAATGACGAGGAAGGACCATGGCTTTGGCTGCCTCTGTCCAATGGAGCTATGTATTAGGTTGCTTTGTATGTGTATGTGTGAGTGCAGATATGTTAAGCGCAGGTGTACCTGGTATTCTATTAGTGGGAGTGTATAAGATGCATATGACTTTTATTTTGACCAATAGAGTAGCTTTTCAAGATACAGATTTGGTGAGCTCTCAACTCAATACAACTCATTGTACTGTAATGGGCTCAAATAAAAAATATTCACAGTCCTATGAAATTACAACTTCTACTTCTATATACATATGTTCTGTGTAGCGTTCTCTCTCCCCCCATGTACAGTTCATTCTGATGCATGCATACATCAAAATGTACAGACACTACATCTCCCCACTCCCTACCATCTCTCTCTAGAGAACACACAGATATATTCACAACAACACATGATTTCTTTTGATCTCTTTCTCATTTTCTCTTCCTCACATTCATCCACACATTCCCTAAAAGTAGCAGCGGAGGGCAAGAGAAGACACTCCAGTCTGAGGAGGCAGGCTAGGTACATCTGTGAATTCAGTTTGGTGCAGGACACCGTTTCGCCAATATTATTTACATTTACATTTATGCATTTAGCAGACGCTTTCATCCAAAGCGACTTCCAAGAGAGAGCTTTACAAAAGAGCATAGGTCACTGATCATAACAACGAGATAGCCCCAAACATTGCGAGCAGCCAAAACATGAAGCATACATTGTGAAAAACCAAATAAGTGCCAAAGGGAAGAACCATAAGAGCATGCAGTTAAAGAAGTTACAATTAAACAACATGAAACTCAAAAAGTGCAAGAGTGTACCTGTAGAAAGAAGACAAAACAACAATCAACAGTAAAATATTTCACAGCGAGTACAAGAATTTAAAACCGTTACAACTAACCAACAAGAGCAACAAGTCTCTCAATACGAGTCATTGTGATCCTGGAGGAGACTAATATCAGGTCCAGCCAAGCATTCCTAAGTGCCGTTGTACTCCCGGAACAAGTGCGTCTTGAGCCTTTTCTTGAAGGTGAGGAGACAGTCAGTGTCCCTGATGGAGGTGGGAGTTGATTCCACCATTGGGGGGCCAGACAGGAGAAGAGCTTGTGTTGGGACCGGGTGCTCTTGAGCAGTGGGACCACCAGACGGTTGTCAGAAGAAGACCGTAGGTGGCGGGTGGGGGTATTTGTATTACCTTTCATCAAATAAAAATGAAATATGCCATTAAGCTGCTCATTTCATTGACTTGGAAAGCAATAATAACATTCACATCATGGCGTGGTCCAGAGATATGTTCAAACTTGGTTCTGTCCAATGAATGAGATGTGGACAATTCTTATGCAGTCTTTTATCAGTTCAGATTATCTTTATACATTTTCTGCAGTCAATTTGGTTGAAGCATACAAGCATTGTTGAAAAACAACAATCAATCCCATACAAGTAAGACAAACACATAAAACACATCTCAAATAATTTAATTTATTCCTATTAGCATTACCTAGAATTTACAAGCTTTAAAGATGGGGATACATTTATCTAAATTTGTCTCACTAATAGGAGTTCTAAAACAAACACCAGAGGAGAGAAGGTGAAATTCATGGTGCATCTGTTAATATATTCTTGGCTTTTTCCAACACCTGCCTTTGACATATCACAAGATATCTCTCTTCAAACTCAACCTTTACAGTATCTCTAGTATGATCCAAGTAGGTATCAAATCAAATCTTCTTTGTATAGCCTTTTACAATCAATTTCACAGAGGGCTTCACATATGCCCATAGAACTGCACCTGTAGCTGATTGTTTTAAACCTAAATAACTACAGGTAGGTGTACCTAGCCCTGTGCTCAACTAATTGAGCCACATGCAACCTGTGTCGTACAGCCACAGAGATAAAATTTCTTGTATCCATAAGATAATGCCTTTTGTTGCCATTTAAAGAGACAGACATTGTTGTCAGAAAGATAATGAATGGGTGACATGGTGTTTCTGTACTAAGGAAAGTTGACATATTGTTCAGATTAATCCTGTGGAAATGGGTGTCAGTACTACCGCTGAGCGTGTATGGTGATGTAACGTCTCATTTCAACATTAGTGCTTAAAGCTGTGGGGCACAGTACAACTCAAAGATATTTCATTTTGGTACAATTGTCCCTCTCTTATCCAAGCCTTAATTGTTTCTTCGAGTGTGTGTTTTAATGCAGTCACCCTGCTCTAGGAATGAGGCATGATTATATCTGCATAACTGAAATGAGTTGGTTTAAATATATATATTGTTTTACAACAAAAAAATATATAAAAATATATTTTTTTTTGTTCATGCCTCTGGCAGTGTAAACTCTCCATTCTCTTGAGAGAAACAGGAAGAAACCATACCAGCATATATAATTCATGGACCTCTTTTTTTTTTGGAGGTTCTAGAACGTGTGCCCTAATGTGCATCACTCAGCATGTGTGCGTGTTTTGCATACATGGTAATGAACAGGGACAATGTGGATAAGGGGATGGTTGAGAAAACATTGATAGCATTACGAATGAGCACACAAATCACACACCTGACCATATCCTTGCTCAAGCATATTTCTAACTGCCAAATGCTCAGACAGGGAGTGTTAAAAAAAGAATTTTTAAAAAGTTGGCTGCAGTAGGGTTGTTTAAGAGAGTTCAACAGAGTAAGGAACACAGCCAGGCTGTTTCTAAGCCCTGAAATCACACTGAACACATTCATGAGCACAGTTTCCCACTCCAGCACGTGCAAGACTGTGTGGAGGTGAACTGAACCTGCATTCATCTTGAAGATAAGTACTGTTGGTAACCAGCGTTCCATCTCAGAGCACCAAAATGAAACTTAGGTCCACCTCCTGTGTTTAAATGATCCCACTAGTATTATGGAATTACTCGCAACCCTAGCATTCCCTAGATGCAAATTTCTGTTGGTTTAGTGTGAGACCTGGTTCCTTGAGCAGCATGCATAAGTCTGTAAACCCAAGCATTTTTCGTTTATCAACAAAAGGATGGACTTGGACTCTGAACTCTGATACACATTGACTTATTTTAAATGGGTGGTTTCAGTTCAGTAGTTCTAATAATTCAATAACACTCAACAATTCCTATGTCAACACATCAGGTTTACCCAAGAAACAACAAAGTATGTATGGGCCAAGATAGAGGAAAGCTGTTACTGTTTAATCCACCTTTTAAAGCAGTGGACTTTATCGCCCTTCAGCTGTATGTAACGATGAGTGACCACCCTCAAACCACCAGAGAGGATTAGCAACAAAGCCTCAGGAAGGCGGGATGAGTTATTGTATCCCTAAGGGACAACCACAGCCACAAGAAAGTTGTCCTTCTATTTTTAGAGTTGCCGTCAGAGTCGGAGTCTGTCTCACTTCAAAGTTAACTTCCTCTGAAATAGTTTACTTATTATCTGCTCTCCAGTTTTAATTAATAGTTTAATTGAAAGACAACACTTTATCTGCCAGTAAAATAGGGAGATCAGCTTGTTACATTTCTAATTGAGTACAGATATTCTTTTGTGTGCTTCCGATTTGTAATATTTTGGCAATCCATGTCCAAATATTCTTTGGAAAACCATATTGAAACGTATCACCTTATAGTAGTTTATATCCATTTTCAACTATTAACAACACTTGAGCTAACATGATAGCAACTTCTGGAAACAGTCATTGCAGTGTAGTGCAATTAAAGCCTGTTCTGTTGAGAGAGTCTGAATGAATGCATCAGAGGTCTCTCCACATTTACAGTAACTACTTCTGTTGGTGCCAGAATTGATGAATATGACCTCTGTTTGAAAAGACTGGTCGATTGGTTTAGCTCTCTGCTTCAGTCATTAGCACTCCACCAAGATGTTCTTATGTAATAAGCTATACTGGATGATAATAGTTTAAAAACTCATACTGTGCTTTCAATCCCATAGGAAATATCTTAAATTCTAAAGCAACTGTTAACTAAATTGAATTTCTCTCAGGTTTAAACTTGGCATAGGCAATTTTAGACTTTAGGGATGTCAGACTGTACAGTGGGATTTGTTCAAAAATGTAACTTTCAATCTTAATTCAAATGAGTTATAAGCCACTACTTGATTAGCTGAAGGTGGTGTGTGGAAGGTTTGTCTGAGTGATTTATTGTATCCACATTTGAATGAATCCTGCAAGTAAGTAAAATGGCAAATTCCAGCTCATTTCGACAAATTCCTGCAAATTCTAAATACCACCCAAACTTTATTTAGTTAGGTACTACATTTTGAATACAAATGTGCGAGGACCTCCCACAAAACCCCTCAAAATCAACCCTTTGTCCTGCTACCATAATCTCATAATTATACCCATTGTCACAGTGGTGTGCTTTCAGTCTCTGATCTATTCTTCCCCTTTAAAACCGTGTGGATTATGCTTTCCCTATTTGTCGTCTTTGTAATATCCAGCCATCAAGTTTGGTCTGATTAAGAACAATATAAAGTAGCCAAGGAGCTCAGAGCTATCTAAGCGCATGGAGGAATGCAGATAACGAGTTGTTCCTATACCATATATCAGACCAACCCAGGCATCCCAAATGTTCACAGGAATACAAAGCAGCTGGCCAATTCCCCTGATTATGTTGGCCAATCCCCCTCCCCCCCAAGTCCCCAACTGGCACTCAATCTATAGCATTCTCTCTGCATCAAGTGACATAAAAATGGGCAGGCCAGAATTTCTTCTTTTTACCTCATTCATTGGCCACGGAACCCTCAAGTCTATTAAGTCTATTAAGTATGCAGTAACAACCTGGTCTTGCAGATGCAAATCCAGATTTCATTTAGAGGTACATTTATTTAATGGGAATTGTTTGAGAGAGAGATTGCTGAAAGACTGATGCTAGCCATTTCCCCAGAGCTAAAGAAGAGTTGGCACTTAAACTGTGAAACTTCAAATAGTTTCCTGCCCATATTTCAAAAACGGAGAGACCGAAGTAGCTTTGTACCCTTGCGACAGCCTGTCAATGTGTTTAAGGAAAAGTCAAAGAGGGCAGAGAGGCAGAAGATAAGAGAGAAAGGTTTGAGGGTGTAAGAAGCTGATGGAACTCCAGTGGTAGCCTGAGTGAAAAATGTATGCACAGCTTTGGCAACAAACAGTTAGTTATTTCTCTTTATTAGGAAGGAGATATAACTAAGTAATCTACTTTGATGCTATATTCCCCAACACCACCATGAGACCACAACAGAATCTGGAAAGAATGCTGATAACTGTTGGCCAAACAGATAAATTAATAAAGAGGGGTAAAAGTGGGGGTGGCTTTCAAAGGACTGCTGCATGTATGTCGGGATCACTATACCCTCCAACTGCTGGGATTTTATATCTATGAGATCAAAGCCTTTGCAGATGTTTAATCATTTAGACTGGGAGCGACTGAAGCTCAGCATAGAGCTGGAGCAGCAAGCCTCTAAAGGCCCTCCCTAAGTCATGCTCCCTCTTCTGGGGAACAGTAGAGAATGATAAAGGGAAATGGGGGACTAGAGGACATTGGTTGTCTATCTATTCCGTGGTCTGTCTGTTTTTGACCTCCCAAAATGTCTGACCCTGAATATTAAGAGCTTGAAAAAATCACATAGCTTTTTTCAAATGATTGAGGGAGATATGTTTGTGTGCTCTGAAGGACTCAGTCTACTGTCCATGTTTGCAGTCAAAGCAAGTTTTCTTTACTTCTAAAAATGTGAGATCTCGAAACGTACAGTATCCATTCAGAATACAAAACAAACGAACATTTCTAAGTATTCTACGTTTTCTAATTAGTGGGAAGATAGACATTCAAAATGGCCTCACAATTTAAAATGTTCAGAAGAAAGCATAGGTTTGTTATTTTGTAATGTGGATTTATTTCATTTGAAGTGTAGACTTTGATCATTTGTAGATACTTCTGAATTATTACCCAGCTATTCCTAGACTGCAGGTCAGTGACTTGACTGAATACATAAATTAAAGTAAGGTATAAAAAATACAGTAAACTGCACTGCAAATACTTGGTCACAGAAAGCTGAGAGCCAGACATGACTTCCAAAGCTGAGGGTGTGGTAAGAGTATGGTAACTTTGATATCTCAGTCTCACCTCAGTAAACTGTGTTATTGTTCTACACAGTACTTTTTTAGCTTTATTATCTGGCCCAGGCGTATCTGTGTTAAGAGCAGTTTTACCAGAGACTATCATTCAGTAAATATCTTTATGCCCAGGATGTGACAAAACACAATATTTACTCTGTCCAGCAAACTTAAACACAAAAGTGACAATAATATTGAGTCAGTGAAGCAGGTATACTTTTATGCCCTGCCTCTCCTTAAAAACAAGCCTGTCCAATAATTTAGATAATCATGTTTACGTTTACATTTATTCATTTAGCATACGCTTTTATCCAAAACGACTTCCAAGAGAGAGCTTTAGAAAAGTGCATAGGTCAATGATCATAAACAACGAGATAGCCCCAAAAACATTGCGGGTAGCCAAAACATGAAGCATACATTGTGAAAAGCAAATAAGTGCCAATGGGAAGAAACATAAGAGCATGTAGTTAAACAAATTACAAATTAAAATATAGCTGCAAGCAGCGATGCGGGTTCCTCCACAAAATGGCAAAATATTATAAACATGTACACTGTAGAAGATCGAGAGTTGGACAACAAGGGAGCAAAACAACTTCATGTTTGGCCAACAACAGGCTGAATGGGGATTTGAACTCATGAGCATAAAGTTACAAGTCAGTCTCTCTATCCTCTCTGCTACACACCAACTGTTGAGATTGTATGAATAGAAAGGGCAGAGTATTAGCTTTGGTCAGCTTTGGGACAAAGGTTAAGAAACGGTTGACATTTCAAGGTGAAATTGAATATTGTCATGTTCTCCTGTGGTAAGCGTTGTTAGATTCAGCCAACGTTGAAACTGCTCTAATTCAATCATATTTTGACATACCAAGGTGAAATTGTTTGTGGTACTTCAGAATGATGTCATCCTGTTGAACTGAACAGATAATCAAAATTATGACAGGCCAAAAGACTATGGCTGGATTCCAACCTACGACCTTATACTTTACAAGTCACCATCCCAGCCCATTGAGCTATTCTCAGTGTTGAATATTGTCATGTTCAGTTACTGTATAAAAAAGTAAGCTGTTTCTCCTGGGGTAAGCGTTGTTAGATTCAGCCAAAGTTGAAACTGCTTGTACATTTCCTATAAAAACGGGACAACGGGATGACTGGGTTACTGCTGTAAAGAATAACGTACTCATAGTTTTTAGTTTGGAGTGCCATAACTTGTCATGGAAGGGAATTTCAAATCATGCCTAGCATCAGTGGGAATGTGTCCTGGCTTAGGTTACTGAAATGAATTTGTGCAACAGGCAAGGGATCCACCTGAACAATCAATTTACTTCATTAGAGATAACCATTAGAGTTATCTCTACCATGCGTAGACTACAAGTAGCTAGCTACTGTGGTGAACCTGGCTTGTTTTGCAGTGGTTTACACAGTCTCGCTAAACAGATGATCAGAGTGTTGTGATGGGCTCAAATAAACACGCATTGCTATGTTTTTACAACCGGAGGATTGATCGGAAGACTAGAAACCGTTTTCTCAGAATAAAAAATAAAAACTATGCCTCTGACTGGTTTTGAACCTACAACCCTTTGCATACCAGCACAACATCTCAGCCAATTGAGCCATTCCCAGACATGTATTACACAAAGTTCAGTAACTGCATAATAAAAAAAGCAGTTTCTCCAATGGCGAGCATTGTCAGATTTGGTCCAAGTTCAAACAGCTGTAATTCAGTCATATTTCGACATATCAAGGTGAAACTTTGCATGGTACTTCAGGGGCGTGTCACCTTAAAGCCTATTAGGTTTGAACCATCCTTCGAAAATACATTTGATTTAGTGACACAAACATATTGAGGCAATGTATACATTTACATAAATACACCCCTTTCAGCCATTTTGTATTTGATTCAATTGTCTTAAGTAAGGTTTTTAAATACGTCAATGATACATATCTGTAAAAAAGGTTTTTAAGTACTGTTGTACTCCCGCAACAAGTGTGTCTTTAACCTTTTTTTGAGGGTGGGGAGACAGTCAGGGCCTCATGTACGTACATTTGCAAACGTAACGTTATTAGCGGCATGGCCAACACGCAGAAAGCGCACGCTGTGATACTTTAGTTTACGTCGTATTTACCAAACCCGCAGGTCATCGGGTAATCAGCGCCTTTTTCCGCCCACTATACCGTACATTGCGAGCATTTAAACGCGCAATTGAATGGGCCTCCTTCTCTTTTTCTATCATGTATCAGCCACCAACGTCAAAACAGCGATGACTGTTTGAAATGATCCTGATGCCAATATTTGTAATTTCACGAGTTCAGTAATCACACCATAGATTGAATAGATAGCTTTTGTTGAAGCAGAGCTGGTAGCAGAGCCAAGCTCGATGGTGGAGGAGGCTGGTAGCAGAGCCAAGCTCGATGGTGGAGGAGGCTGGTAGCAGAGCCGATCCTGGAGCGGTTGGTGGAGGCTGGTAGCAGAGCCGGGCCTGGTGTCCGGCTCTGCTACTATGGGTCACGGCCGAGCAGCAGCTCAAGCAGCTCCCCTGGGAAGCCTGGATAGATGACAGGGAGAAGCAGAGAAGAAAGGGAAGGGTGGGAGGGTGACAACTACATGCTAGCACAGGGACCAGAGGAATGGAAGATACTTTATACTGAACTCTTAATTGACCAAGGGGAGTTTGGTCCAATTCTTCCGTGCTTTACTGGGCTGATGCGTATTAGTTTGATTGGAGAAGGAGGAGTCTTGGTCTGCCACCTTCCTCCCGAACTTTAGTTAACCCTTTCAGGCCTAACTCCATTTCACGAGTTCAGTAATAACACCATAGATTGAATAGATAGCTTTTATTGAAGCAGAGCTGGTAGCAGAGCCAAGCTCGATGGTGGAGGAGGCTGGTAGCAGAGCCAAGCCTGGAGCGGTTGGTGGAGGCCGGTAGCAGAGCCGGGCCTGGTGTCCGGGCATGGACTCGGGGTGTGGCGGAGAGTCCTAATGGGTCACGGCCGAGCAGCAGCTCAAGCAGATCCCCAAAAAGAACAGACTCACCTACGGGCTGCAGCGAGGCTGATGCGAGCCTGACTGTGGTGAAGGTCGGGGATGTTGGTCCTGACGTATGAGCGGTATGCCTGGGAAAGACCAGTGACCCAAGAGCTGGATGGTGTGGTCAGCAACGCCCTGGCTGGAAGCAGAGGAGGCTGTACGGATCCTGAATGAATGAATAGTGTGAAGGGTCAATACCTGATTTGGCGAGGATGATGGTGGAACCAAAAGCGGGAAGCGACGTGTCCTGATTCCGTGAGGAATGGTGGGCTGGAGTGGAGGGCATGGCTTCTTGGTTTGGAGAGAGCCAGATTGTCCGGGGACTCATAGGGGCTGAGGGGAGAGTTAAGGCAGAAGAGGAAGATCGGAACAGCTGGCCTGTTCTGATTTGTTTTGCTGCGTTTTATGGGTGAAGATGAATGTGGCTGGGGAATGTAGCGTGATGCCAGAGACGCATGGGTGAGCGTAGGGGTCGAAGGTGGATGTGAACTCAAGCACCTCAGGGAGCCAAAGAAGGCCAGGAGGATCATGGCCTCTTGGGTGGAATCGGTGGAAGGGGAGGAGTAGACAGTGCGCAGTGTGTGTATGCAGGCGGCTAGCAGGTCGGCAGTGAGGGGGAGCCGTGCAGAGGGAGAGCAACTTGCAGAAGAAGTTGATGAAGTTGATGCTGCCAAGGTACAGGATAGTGGAAGTGCGGATGGAGAGGTGTATGTGTGCATGGAATGAAGCTTGGGGGATGGCCTCTTGGGTGTGGAGTGAAGGTTGTGGAGGGGTGCCGTCATGGGAAGATGGTACAGGAAAACGGAGGATCCGGAAATAGGAGGTGGTCCGCCTCTTGTGCCAAGAGGCAATTTCTGGATTGAGAGACGGGAGAGATAGTTACTTTAATAGCGAGGACGGGCTGGTAGAGAACCGAGCCTGATGTGGTTGGTGGAGGCTGGTAGCAGGCCAAGCCTGATGTGGTTGGTGGAGGCTGGTAGCAGAGCCAAGCCTGATGGTGGAGGAGGCTGGTAGCAGAGCCGAGCCCGATGCAGTGTGGTAGAGGCTGGTAGCAGAGCCAAGCCTGATGCAGTGTGGTAGAGGCTGGTAGCAGAGCCGAGCCCGATGCAATAAGGTAGAGGCTGGTAGCAGAGCCGAGCCCGATGCAGTGTGGTAGAAGCTGGAAGCAGAGCCAAGCCCGATGCAGTGTGGTACAGGCTGGTAGCAGAGCCAAGCCTGAGACTGGTAGCAGAGCCAAGCCTAATGCAGTGTGGAGGCTGGTAGCAGAGCCAAGCCTGTTGTGGTTCATTGAGGATGGTAGCAGAGCCAAGCCTGAAGCAGTGTGGTAGAGGCTGGTAGCAGAGCCAAGCCTGTTGTGGTTCATAAAGGCTGGTAGCAGAGCCAAGCCCAATGCAGTGTGGTAGAGGCTGGTAGCAGAGCCAAGCCTGATGCAGTGTGGTAGAGGCTGGTAGCAGAGCCAAGCCTGATGCAGTGTGGTAGAGGCTGGTAGCAGAGCCAAGCCTGATGCAGTGTGGTAGAGGCTGGTAGCAGATCCAAGCCTAATGCGGTGTGAAGGAGGCTGGTAGCGGAACCAAGCCTGTTGTGGTTCGTGGAGGCTGGTAGCAGAGCCAAGCCTGAGGCAGGTAGCAGAGCCAAGCCTAATGCGGTGTGATGGAGGCTGGTAGCAGAGCCAAGCCTGTTGTGGTTCGTGGAGGCTGGTAGCAGAGCCAAGCCTGAGGCTGATAGCAGAGCCAAGCCTAATTCAGTGTGGTGGAAGCCGGTAGCAGAGCCGAGCCTAATGCAGTGTGGTAGAGGCTGGTAGCAGAGCCATGCCTGATGTGGTTGGTGGAGGCTGGTAGCAGAGCCAAGCCTGATGCGGTGTGGGGGCCTTGCGCCACTGGAGATGAAGGGGGGCCGATAGTGAGGAAATCGTCCAGGACATGGAGGAGGAGGGGACTTCTGGACTCGTTGAGGAGGATCCAGCGGAGTGCTTCAAGAAACACGAAGATGCACGGCCTGCTTTTGCATCCAATGCCAGGCGGACGGCAAGAAGTTTGAGTCCTGCCAGTGAACCCCAAGAAAACCCAGAAAGGCGGGCAGATGGGAGGGCCACGAACGCGGTCCCAAGGCCCGCAGGCCGGCTGGGACGAGGGAGCAGGAGGAGTGAGAGCGGGTCCCACCACAGAAAGAGCATGCACGGAGGCTCTGGCAGGCAGACAAGGAGCAGCCATCGAAATCGCGACGGACCACCAGGGTTGGTGCCCGCGGGGCCGGACAGGAGGGGCTGCAGGGAGGGGCAGGGGAAGGAGGTCCGGAGGAAGCGAAAGGGGTCCAGGCGGGAGCCAGGGGCCAGATGTGGGGGCCATGACCGGACACCCCAGGGCCGGACGGGAAGGAGAGCGGGGGCAGGGCGGACAGCGAAATCCGACAACAGAGGAGGACAGGGGCACGGCAACGGTGCGGGGGGCAGCAACCCCGGACGGGAGGAGAAGGACGGCCAGGACCACGTAATCACCCTTGGGGACGGCCGCCCGGAGGGAGGCAGACACACGGGGGGGGGAGGCCCGGAGGCAGAGGGGGCCACTGAGCGGGCAGCGGGAGGCGCCGCTGGCAGCGCGAAGGCAGGGGCGACAGGGCCCCAACAGTAAAGGCAGCAGCAGGGGCAGACAGGATGGCCGGAGCGGAGCCACCTGCAGGAGGGAAGGCACAGGGCAAGGGCAGACGGGCGCAGCCTGGAGGAGGCAGGGCCAGTCCAGAGCAAGCAGGGCAAGGCGGCGGGGCGGGGCCAGACGCAGGGCAGAGGGGCGATGGGAAGCCCATGGAGGTGACGAACGCCGCGAACAGGGCAGGAAGGTCAACGAGGGCAAGAGCGGGAACAGGGGCCGGGGGCGAGGCAAGAGGCAGCAATCCGCCAGGCACGGCCCAGTGCCCGGCAGCGGGAGAGGCAGGGCGGGGCGGGAGCAGGAGGCGGGAGCAGGCAGGGTGCCTGGGGTGTCCTGGCCCCCTTTCGCTTCCTGTCCCGGAGCGGAGCCGCCCATGAGGATAGCGGCCCAGAGGGAGGGAGACACAGGGAAAGGCCAGGAGGCAGGAGCGGGTGGGGGGAGGCGTCGTGGCCAGCGTGAAGGCAGAGGCAGGAGCGGGCAGGGCAGGGACCCGATGGGAAAAGGGCAGCAGCCAGGGCGGGGGGGGGAATCAGGGGGGGGGGGGCTGCAGGGGAAAAAGCACAGGACACGGAGGCGTGGCCCGGAGGCGAGGAACGGCGTGAACAGGGCAGGGAGGACAGCGAGGGCAAGAGCCAAAGCTGGGGCAGGGGGAGGCGGGCAGGCAGGGGGCGGGAACCCACGGGGCGTGGCCCAGCGCTCGGCAGCAGGAGAAGGGCGGAGCGGGTAGGTGCGCCGGCCCCCCGGACTCCCGGGAGCAGAGGGCGAACAGCCTGGCCTTCAGACAGACCGGCAGAACGGATCGCCCGAGCCCGGAGGAGGCACTGCAGGCCAGCGACGGTCCAAACCAAAGGCAGCGCCGGGAGGCCCGAGGCGTGGAGCGGGCGGAGCCAGGCGCCGCAAAGCAGAAGACGGGGAACGGCGTGAAGAGCCGGCGGAGGAGGCGAGGCTGGGAAGGCCGAGGAGAGGGCGAGGAGGAGAATCCGGGGCCAGCACGGGCAGCCGTCCGGCCCGGGAGCGACACCCGGAGCGATTCCAGGTAGAAGGCCCGGTGGGCGGAGACCACGAGGGACGGCCAGGCTGAGGCCCAGGACCAGGAGGTGGAACCGTGGGACCCAAGGAAGCAGAGGAGCCCAGAGCAGCACCACTCGGGGAGCGGCCGGGGGTCCCGAGGACGCGGCCAGAACGCCGTGGGCGGGACCGTCTCACCAGCCGGGAGGCGAACAGCGGGAGCCGGGGCAGAACAGCAGCGGAGCAGGAGCAGCAGACACGAAGCAGCAACCACAAGCAGGGAGGGAGGCAGGCAGGCAGCGTGATAGCAACAACAGGGTGCACGGAAGGTCGAAGTGACAACAACATGCTAGCACAGGGACCAGAGGAATGGAAGATACTTTATACATTTACATTTAGTCATTTAGCAGACGCTCTTATCCAGAGCGACTTACAGTAAGTACAGGGACATTCCCCCCCGAAGCAAGTAGGGTGAAGTGCCTTGCCCAGGGACACAACGTCATTTTGCATGGCCGGGAATCGAGCTGGCAACCTTCAGATTACTAGCCCGATTCCCTAACCGCTCAGCCACCTGACTCCTCCTTACACAGAACTCTTAATTGACCAAGGGGAGTTTGGTCGCATTCTTCCATGCTTTACTGGGCTGATGCGTATTAGTTTGATTGGAGAAGGAGTCTTGGTGTGCCACCTTCCTCCCGAACTTTAGTTAACCCTTTCAGGCCTAACTCCATGTAGCGAGGAGTTTAACAACTGCTGGAATGGAATGTGAACGCTGAGTCAGAGACACAGGCGCATCCTGGTTTGCGCCTGCTTTTAACAGGCGGACAATTTTCACCGCAAAATAGAGGTGCGCTTTCACAGGCGTTTTTTGTACATTCCGTGGAATACATAATTAGGCGCACTTTACGCATCCCCTCCCATCTCTTTATGGGAAACTCCCACTTTCCCCTGACCCTCCCATGAATGCATATGCATGACACGGAAAAGCGCAGTTTGCTATTTTCAGTTCCCGCGACAGGCAGTCTGCGCTTTTACCTCAGTGCGGCATGTTTGTACATACCTCGCCATGCTTTTACGCGCACGTTGCAAACAAATACGCCAGAAGTGGGCGCAAAAGCGTTAGTACATGAGGCCCTCAGTGTCTCTGATGGAGGTGGGGAGATGATTCCACCATTGGGGGGCCAGACAGGAGAAGAGCTTGGGAGCAGGCGCTCTTGAGAGGTGGGACCACCAGACGGTTGTCCGAAGAAGACCAAAGGTGGCGGGTGGGGGTGTAAGGCTGGAGGAGAGACTGGATGTAGTCAGGTGCAGTCCCGTTCACCGCTCAGTCAGTACCAGGGTCTTGAATCTGATACGGGCCGTGATGGGTAGCCAGTGGAGGGAGATAAGGAGCGAGGTAACATGGTAGCGTCTGTATAGGTTGTAGACCAGGCGGGCTGCTGCGTTCTGAATCCTCTGGAGAGAGCAGGTTGCGCATGCTGGGAGACCGGCCAGAAGCGAGTTGCAGTAGTCCAACTTGGAGATGACAAGTGCCTGGAACTAGCTTGGACTAGCAGCTGGGTGGAATGCTCAGACAGGTATCTCCTGATTTTCTGGATGTTGTAGAGGGTGAATCTACATGACCGGGAGACTGCAGCAATGTGGGCCGTGAGGGAAAGCTTGTCATCCATGATAACCCCGAGATTCCTGGCAGAGGATGAAGGGGTCACTGTCACAGATCCCAGGGTGATTAAGAGATCATGGGAGATGGAGGGTTTGGCCGGGATGATGAGAAGTTCTGTTTTGGCGAGGTACAACTGGAGGTGGTGCTGGGTCATTCAGGCGGAGATGTCTGTGAGGCAGGCCTCGATTCTATCTGAGATCCCCGGATCAGTCGGGGGGAACGACAGGTACAGCTGCGTGTCGTCAGTGTAGCAGTGGTAGGAGAAGCAATGGGAGGTGATGATCGGTCCAAGTGAGGTGGTGTACAGGGAGAAGAGGAAGGGTCCAAGGACAGAGCCCTGTGGGACACCAGTAGAGGGAGAGATGGATTGGAAGAGAGGAGAGGGGACTGGATCAAGGGGACAGGAGGTGGGGCTATTAGCTGGATCAGTCATAGAGGGTGAGTGAGTAGGAAAGAGGTTCAGGGAACTGGCTACTAATATCAACAACTTTCTTCTCAAAGAGGGAGGAGAAGTCATCTGCTGACAGGGAGGAGGGGGGGCGGGGGAGGAGGGTTAAGGAGGGTGGAGAAGGTAGAGAAAAGTTTGTGAGGGTTTGAGGCAGAGTTAATTTTGTTCAGGAAGTAGTGAGTTTTAGCACCAGTTATTTGGGCAGAAAAGGATTTAAGGAGGGAATGATACTTATCGAGGTCCAGTCCGTCTTTGGACTTGCGCCATGTCCTCTCAGCTGCGTGAAGGATGGATTGTTGGACGGTGGACAAAGAACATACGTGAGCCACTGGCAGGAGGGAGAAGATCGTGCAGGCCTGGTTGACAGGGGACAGAGAGTGTCAAGGGACGCAGTTAATGTGGATATCAGGGTGTTGGTGGCAGTGTCAGTGGGGTTTACACACTGTTTCTTTGTTATAATCATGTTAGAGTAAGTAAAGTTAGAATAACTGCCTTGTATTGCTGCAATTTGATCAAATATTTGATGTGCTGGTAACGAGAACATGTACATTTATTTTTTAATTACTTGGCAAATACTTTTTTATGTTTAGAGTACTCAATACATGAATGGTGACAGAAATACTTTATGAAATGGTCTGGAGACTGTGGTATGCAAACCTGGTTTTAAAGTTATGGCTGTAACCAAGTGATATGTGGCTTTGTGTTTTGATGTCCATTGTTTAATAGGACAGGATTTGTTGATTGGACCTACAAAAATTTTGTTTCTGAAAACCGACTAATACTCCGAAATCCCAGACCTAGTACAGAAGCAAAATCAAAATTGAGTGGAAGTACGTAGGAGGGCAGAGCCAGGCTACGATGACCCAGCCAGACAAAACGAGGAATCAGGAGGGACAAAGGCGCTGGACGACGATGGGGAGGGTCATCGGCTACCGCCGCCGCCACTGCCACCAGTGTCTGGACTCCATGGGAGGATTTCTCTTCGGCTGTTGGGCTGATCATTGATTTCCCCATGGGGTCTAAATGCCAAACACCTGATGTTAATACTATCAAATCTTGTAAAATAAACATCACCACTCATTCCCTGGACTCTCCTGAATGAAATACTGTAGAAGGATGACAATATTACTATATGCTGAAACATTCACAGAATTTCAGCAGATATACCATCATTGGGTTTCCCCACCATCTCTCATTTTGTCACATCCGTCTGTTTAACCTGATACCTCTTATATACATAAACAACCACATCTTCCTCAGTGATTCCACGCACCTCGACATCCGAGATCTTGATAGATATCTTCATCAGGGGCACTGAGCTTGGGAAAGGCACGTTAAATAAAAATGTATATTTCTAAAAAAACAATTCTTTTTTTTTCTTTTTTTATCTACGACAAAGAGAAAGTAATATTCACAATACAGTTTATTGAAGAGCACAATACAATGTTAAAAGCTGTTATTTGATCATACTTTTTACATTATGGCATAAAGAGTATTCAGACTAGTACTTTTATGTTTTAGAGTTTTCTCATGTGTAATTACTGTAGAGATAAACAGTTTGGATGTCTCCAAGAGCAAGAATTCCCCTCATTTGATTTCTCATTTTGCTGTAGGACTTTCCCTATGCTTGTCCTCTAGCTACAGAGGCACTGTCAATGTAGCCTCTCTCAACCACTGTTACTGTTATTTGAGGTGTGAAATGAAATTTGGTCAACAACATTATTACATTCATCCCAAACTATATGGTGCAGAAAATATTCTCTCTTTGTCTGAAGCTGGTGCAGGGGTCTGGGAGAAAATACTCATGCAAAGACATAATTCAGGGACATACATTCACACAAGCACACTCATCCACACAGGCCTATTTGACACCCTACTCCATCCATCCATTTCTCTGTCTCTTAAGCCCACAAACACAGACCCTGTGATAAGTTTGTTGTTTGATAAATGATGAGGTCAAACTCACTGATGGCTTTGGCAGCTTTCCAGTGCAGTTTACTTACTTGGTATCGTCTTTGTGTCTTTACTTGGCTGTAGTGTCATTTATATTGAGTCTAATACAGTATGTGGTCATCTCATTTGGTGCCACAGTCCTTTTGAAAACATTATTTTGTGTGAAAATGTACAAGGATTTATTCATTGGCTGTAAGGCTGGAAGAATTGTCCAGAGAACCAATGCATGTCAATCAATGTATTAATATGCAAAAACATTTTTTTTATAGCTGCCTTTCTTAGGATTACATTTGTATGCACTATAAGGTCATTGTAGCACTGTACAGTAAGAATATAGCATACTGTATGTGCATTGTCCTTGATACTTCTTTCTGAGTCATTCTGTTTAATCTGTTTAAAACAAACTATTTACTATTCCTATAATAATAATAATAAGGAAATATATATTTGTTGACAATCCTCGTAGAACTGGATGGCAAAAGAAGGATCTGATCAACACAGATAAGCGCTAATGGTATCTTTTGAAATCTGCTCGCTGTTTGCAGGTGCAGGTTTAGCTGTCATAGAGGGAAAGACTGCCTTCTGTGAAACACTTTCAGTGTGACTACTGCATTCCGGTTACAAGAGCTTTCACAATTTCTGGAATCAGAGTTGTGATATCTAAGTGATAGGCTGCTGGTACGACATGTTGTTTCCTTAGGGAAAATTTAACATCTGTTCAGCAGTCTGATACAAATAGGCTCTCACTTAAGCTGACAAGTTGAAGCATCACTACAGTAGGCCTCTAATGTTTTTGTGTCCAGTTACTGCATACTGCATTCATAGGAACTTCAGAGTGAGTGCAACTATTTACCTGTAGTAGTCTTAGAGTGGTGTGAGCAGAGTCTTCTGGTGTGTAAACTGGTTTTATTATTTTCCTTGCCCTAAAGCCCCATGGAGTACCATGTCCTCATGGAACTTCCCTACAGGCTTTACAGCTTGAGGTTGGAATGTCAGGACAGCATGGCCCTAAGGATTTTAGTGCTTGTCTATTTAATAGTGTGCTTCTTTGCTTCCATTATAACACATTTTTATCATAGCTGTCTTAAATGTTCCCCACTACCTAGCATGTCCAGTCAATCCATGATATATCTTCCTTGTCTGATTTATCTCTGTTTCTATCAATTGTCTATATGTTGTCTTCTGTATTTAAATCTAGGTCACCTATCTACACTACAGTATATCACAATGTAATTTGCATTAGGAATACATGTTAAAAAAGTATTTACATAAAAATGTAAATTCATGGGAAGTTGATAGAGGCAGGTTGATTAGTTGCTAAAAGTTGCGAGTGTTATTAATGTTATTTGCGAATGTTATTAATGAAGTTGCGAATGTTATTTATGTGATGTAGAATGCACAATAAAATACGAACTGTCCATCCGCAAAAATGTGATTTGACATTTGGTAGTTTGGATTCGTTTGTATATTATCACATATTTTTATTTGTAAAAGTAATAAAAACAACAAATTTTATATGATCAAATATAATTTATCACAACACATTGTAGCTGCAATCAGTCAGCAATGATATAGCCTGGTCCTAACCAGACCCTCGTACATTTCATTTGTACAGAGGGTCTGGGATCGCTCCATTGACAAGCGTTAACTTCCTTGAAGGCTGGTACTCTGTTGAAGTTTAAAACTATTGGATCTGCCCAGAGCCACTCTGGATCTGCCATAACCAATCGCTAGTGTTCGCCTTAGCCAACTCCTTCACCACTAACGGAGCTAGCTGGAAAATCAAACTTTTCCCGAACCCCGTGGGGAGGAGAGCCACAACATCATGGCCACCAACAAAACTCTGCAAAGATTGTACTTGCTCCGGCTTTAACTTTTGGATATTCGACAGCGTTGCCACAACGGACCGAATGGCTTCGCTCGGATCTTTCTCCGCCACCATTACTGAACTACAACTCAAATTAGCGCACAACATCAACATCATCATTCTCAGCCACTCCCTCTGTTCCTGATTGGACCTACAAAAAGTTGATTTGAAGAATCCGACTAATATGCCGAAATCCCAGACCTAGTACAGAAGCAAAATGAAAATTGAGCGGAAGTACGTAGGAGAGCCAGGCTACTGCTTCAAGTCATCCGCCAATCAGTGCCGCCAGCGCTGCATGAAGTCGAACACACCTAATGCCGCCTTGTCGGATGTGGCCCAATGGGCTTGAAGCAGACTAACACAGGTGTAGTTAATAGGTGTGTTCGGCTTCATGCAGCACCGGTGCCGCCGACAGCCGGCTGGAGCTGGCAGACTTGAAGCAGTGAATGCTGGTTAGACATTTTGTCCGACTTGAGATGGCGCCGAGGCTAGGTCATGTGACGTATGCCATTACAGTACCATGAGATAGACTGCAAGGGTTCTAATGACTACACAGCTATTTCATGATTGGCCACTCACACACAACAACTTTGACACTTGTTTTGTATTTATTTGGACACATTGGCTGTTTATCAATCCGAAGAACGTTCTTGCATTCTTGAGAAGAACGTTCTTGCCAAGCGTCTTGCGAGAACGGTCTTGCAAGACCACGAGGAACGATTTGAGATGCGTGCTTTCTTGCAATGACTTCTGGGAAATCAGATGCGTTCTCGCTGACCAAGTCACCATCCGATGCAACCTCGATAAAAGGGGCGGATCAAGAACATTTCCGGGTATTTTTGCCATTATTGGTGACTTGTCAGAACTGCCACTCTCGGGAAACTTCCGGGTTCTGAACTGGTTGCAGTTCCAATCTAGTTCCATATGAGGGCGCTAACGGGCGAGTGCAGAATGAATGGAGGTTTACATTTGCATTTGCAGTCATTTAGCAGACACTCTTATCCAGAGCGACTTACAGTAAGTACAGGGACATTTTCCAGAGGCAAGTAGGGTGAAGTGCCTTGAAGGTGAAGGGTGAAGACCAAGGACACAACGTCATTTTGACACAGCCGGGAATCAAACTGGCAACCTTCTGATTAATAGCCCGATTCACTAACCATGCAATGCAATGCAAACTTTGTTGGCCATCTGCGGTGATTTCGAATTACAACAATTCAACCTCTAATCTCAGAAAACCCTTTAATCACTGTTAATCAATAAGGTCATTTTATTTTTGTTGAAAGTAACTATTTTCTCTATGGATCTCCGATTGTATTACATGGTTTTTAAAATGTTCTTTAAACATCACCAGCTAAAAAGTAACTAGTACTCTGAGTTTTTGAGAAGAGTAATTTGTACTTTTACTTAAGTACCCATTTTCAGTTATATTTCCACCACTGATTATGAGGCTACTTGTACACCTATAAAAGGTGTACAATTCCAGGTTCCTGACTGCGGAACACTTTTAAACCAGAGTTGATCACTTTTGTGAACAACTTTGCACATCTTCCAAACCTAAGCCTTGGATTGATGTATCAAAACCACCAGCTTTTTGCAAGTCACTTTTAAATATGCAGGTTATTCCAAAGCCATAATTTCTCCAGAAACCACTTTTCTTGGTGAAGACAAAGTTGCTATCATCCCTTGTGCCTTGCCCAAGGACACAACGTCATTTGTCACGGCCAGGAATCGAACCGGCAACACTCTGATTGGTAGCCCGATTCCCTAACCGCTCAGCCATCTGACCCTGAGGTCTATGGAGCTATACCCCTCAAAATCCACTTTTCTCAGGATATAATTTTTTGTCTAGTAATTTGAATGTTGAATTTGAAAGGGGAGGCAAAAAAAATACACACTGCTGTTTTTTTAAAGTCTCTTTTTTGTCTTAAAAAGCCTTTTAAAATGTCAATGACGTCATACACATCGTACGACCAGAGATACTGCTTTACGGCAAGCTCTGGTCACTTCATTTTTTCTCACGAGGCATCGACAACACAGCTGAAAGGTTAGGCTCTCCCTGTCAATACACAAGCTAGAAAGAGTTTTGGCTTGCTAATGTTGTTGCTAATGTTGCTAATGCTCTGACATTCTGGTTCCGCTTCGGATGCCATCAAGCAGGATCTCTGGTCGTAGTCAGTCCTTCACTAACCAATCAGCATTCATTAGCAGAATGCTAGCGTGTTACGGGCAAAAATGACTCACCCTGTAAGAAATCAAAAGGACATAAGTACTCGTTCATTCAACTTTAGACGTATAATCCATGTTGAACATGCAAAAACTACAATCAAATCTGTGATTTCTCAACGACAATCAGGCGAGAGACAAATTTCGCCGTTTAGCTCCATAGACTCCCATTCATTTTGCGCTCGCGAATAACCCCTGTGTAACTCTGGTGGAACTGCAACCAAATTCGGTACAATGGACAGGCTCTCAGTTATGGAGGATTATAGGGGCCAAAACTAAATAATTTAATAATTGGTTGGTTAAATACTTGGATAAATAAATAATTATATAACACAAAGCACAAATAAATGACTAATTCAGAATCAGAATTCTTTTTAATGGCCAAGTATATTTACATATACAGGAAATTATCTTGGTGATTGGTGCATAGGACATAAAACACATAACATAACAACAAAATAGCAAAAACAAGAATAAAAGACAAATGATTTACAAGATAGAATATTAAATAATAAATAGAGCTGCAAGCAGCAATGGGGTGGCCAAGCAGGTCAGATGACCCAGAAGAAACTTTCAACATCCTCAGAAGAGTGTTCCAAGTACACGCAGCAAGTTTGGCGTGAATCCATCAAAGATTTGTTAAGATACGACACAACTTTCTGTTTGACGGCTCTGCTGCCGATTTCGATTGGCTGTACCGGACAAATGGTTTCAAAAATCTAAAATAATTTTGATAGTTTGTGTGAGGATTGCATTGACTATAGCTTGTAGCTTGACTTCAGGTAACTAGCGACTGCGGTGTACCTGGCTTCCTTTACAGTGGCTTGCAAATCACAGTTCAGTTACTGGGTAAAAATATAAGCAGTTTTTCCTGTGGTAAGCGGTTGTCCGATTTGGCCCAAGTTTAAACAGCTGTAATTCAGTCCTATTTTGACATGTCAAGGTCATTGTGGTCTGAAGATAATCTGTCCCAAATTTGGTGAATATTTGATACATTTTGTAGGAGGAGTAGGTCAAAAACTTTTATTAATTAATTCAAAATGGCGGCATCAATTCAGCTGGTATCACAAGTTAACATGTGTCAGAGACGGGATCGCCCCCCTAGAGGTTAGAGGACACATATCTACAAAGCACAATAAATCTGACTCTTCTTGAGTATAGATCCCCTGAGAATGAAACATTATCATTACCATTATACTGTTAGACAGCTACTGTGGCATACCTGGCTTCACTAAACAGATAAACCAGTATCATGACATGCTTGATGACTGTGGGTGGGTTCAAACCTATTACCTTGCACTTCAGAGGAACCCGTCTTATCCCAGTGAGCTATTCTCGCTGCAGGGAAATGCTGTGTTCAGTT
This sequence comes from Thaleichthys pacificus, assembly GCA_023658055.1. Taxonomy (NCBI): domain Eukaryota; kingdom Metazoa; phylum Chordata; class Actinopteri; order Osmeriformes; family Osmeridae; genus Thaleichthys; species Thaleichthys pacificus. Next base: position 5,132,195 of record CM042865.1, read on the forward strand.
ACTGTATAAAAAAAAGTAAGCAGTTTCTCCTGTGGGAAGCGTTGTCAGATTTGACCCAAGTATAAAAAGCTGTAATTCAGTCCTATTTTGACATGTCAAGGTGATTGTGGTCTGAAAATGATTTGATTACATGTCCATGAAAATAGGAGCAACGGCGAACGAGGAGTTTGTTTTTATGAAAATTCCAAATGGCCGACGCCCAAAATGGCGGACACGGGACAGTGTGATATATTTCGACTTAGTATGCCACATAGAATCAGAAGAGACCAATCTTGTGATTTATGACAAATCTGTTCAGAAATTATGATGCAAGAAATCCGATGTACTGGCTAGATGTAGCATCACTATATCTACAAAGCACAATAAATCTGACACTTCATGAGTGTAAATCCCCTGAGAATGAAACATTATCGTGACCATTATGATTATACTGTTCGACAGCTACTGTTGCATACCTGGCTTCACTAAACAGATAAACCAGTATCATGACATGCTTGAGACTTTGGCTGGATTCGAACCTACGACCTTGCACTTCAAAGGAGCCCGTCTTATCCCAGTGAGCCATTTTCAGTGCTGGGAATTGCTGTGTACAGTTACTGTATACAAAAAGTAAGCCGTTTCTCCTGTGGCACGCGTGGTCAGATTTGGCCCAAGTTGTTGCCCCAACAGCTGTAATTCAGTCCTATTTTGACATGTCAAGGTGATTGTGGTCTGAAGATAATCTGTGCCAAATCTGGTGAATATTGGATACATTGTGTAGGAGTAGGGAAAAAAGTTTAATTCATTCATTCAAAATGGCGGCCTCATCAATTCGTCTGGTATCATGCGTTAACATGCGTCAGACACGGGATCTCCTAAAATATCACGAGACATAGGAATCACTTAAATACGACAAACAAATCAACAGTTATTGGTCAAAACACAGTTTTGCCTATTGTAGCGCCCCCTAGAGCTCAAATGACCCTACCTTTTTCGGACCTCTTAATAACAGGGTCATGAATCCATACACCAAGTTTGGAGTCAATGCATCAAAGATTCACTAAGATACATTTAGTCATTTATTTAGCAGACGCTCTTATCCAGAGCGACTAAGTACAGGGACATTCCCCCCGAGGCAAGTAGGGTGAAGTGCCTTGCCCAGGGACACAACGTCATTTGGCACAGCCAGGAATCGAACCGGTAACCTTCAGATTACGAGCCCGACTCCCTAACCACTCAGCCACCTGACCTCACTTCCCTTTTTCCGGATCAGTTGCTGAATTTGATTGGCTGTAACTAACAAACGGTTGCGAAAATCAAAGCTCCAGGGGATAACTTTTGTGAGGCTTGGTCTGAAGATGATTCGACAAGAATTGTAGGAGGAATAGCGAAAAAACGTTTCTCCTTAACATTCAAAATGGCGGAGAATCTATATGACTGGGTATGGCGTCATAGAGTGCGTTGAACTTGTCTTGATCCAGGGAATCCAATGATACCTCATTTTGGAAGATGCGGCATATGGTTCAAAAGTAACGTGTGTAAACACACCTTCAAATTTGACCCATTGGTGGCGCTAGAGGGTTTGAAATGGAGACATGAAACTTGGTGAAATTGATGAGGGGACTGGTCCCAAAGAGTGTGCCAAATTTCACAACTTCTGACCATGTGGTTGGGGCTGCCATAGACTCCCATGACAGATGTGTAATAATAACTAGAGAGGGTACAATTTCTGGGGAAATTGTAGGGTGTGCTTGCTTGCGTCGGTTGCACAGGGTCCGTTTTTTAATGACATTTTTACAACTGATATTTCTGTATATTTTACATAAAAATGCATTCTTATTATTTATAAAGATTACATAGATTTAAAAGCATCTTTTTTTTGCTGCTCATTTACAACTCAAAATACGAGTGAAGTGTAGAATGAAATAGATGTCTTCTCATTTCCCCTGCAAGAGGCAGCCTCATAGCTGAATCAAAACGAATACATTTGGCAGACCGGTGTAAAAATTGACCTAAACTCTATGACTTAAACGTCCTTTTAAGTTTTCCCTTGATATTTTCAGGCATTTAGCCTACTCATATTGCATTCATTCATTAATAAAGAACCCCCTTTGAAGATTATTCTACGACGTTACCGGAAGTAGAAGATGGAAGCGCGATTCAAACAGTACCATCTGCTAACTGAAAATATGCCCCCAAAAACGTAAATAAGCTTGACATTTATTTAGTGGAAAATCGCTCATTCATAAAAACCTCACTGGTAGCGATCATTGTCAGTAACAACGCAAAATGCGATATAGCCCTGTGTGGAGAAGCTGCCCGGTAAATTCTACTACTACAGTACAGTACTAGACTACTGCTGTGTTCGTCTTGGTAGCGATTGCGTTGGTTGAATTCGATTTAACGTTCCGTTGTACGGTTTAGGCTGAAATTGATTATTTTCATGAACAAATTGACAAAGTTTAGGCAGTGGCAATGAAGTTCAGGTTACTAGTTAGATAGACTTTTGATTTAAGTAAGGGGAGTGCCGAACATGTTCTGTCGCCGTTTGACTTCCTAATCAGCTGTGTAGTGCTAGATGTTTTGGTAGTGTCTCGCGTAGGCTACAGCGTTGCAGTGAGCAACACTGGTTTGAAACCACAGGTAATGATAATTTCACCAACAAATCGTTTACTTGTAATGTAATGATAAATCCTACAACGAAAATGTATTTGTGAGGAATGTTTATTTTAACGATTGAAAACAGATGCATCATAGACCACTGTAGTATGTTTTGCCTCAGTGAAATAGTAGACTACCGTTTCCGAAAGTAGATGAGGGCCTACTTCCTTAATAATATCAGCTAATATTGTACATTACATTTCACAATTGTGTTTCACATCACAAAGTAAAATGAGTAAGTAGTTATCACCCTGGCCTCTTTGCTTGTGGCGTTTCTGCAGCTGCCTTGCAGTAAAGCTATAGTTAGCCTAGCTATCCCCCAAGTTAACAGATGCGAAACGAATGTTCTGCTACAGGTAGTCACGCGTGTTTTCGTGACGTTAGTGACGTTGGGAACGTCAGTGACTGTGGCTAGCAAATTAGCCACCGTTAGCTTCACTTTTCACCACAAAAACGCAATTTCTACTTAAACCATGCAACGGAACGTAAATATAAATACAACCAACGCAATCGCTACCAATACGAAACTTTTGACACCTAGGTTGTCTATCTAGTCCAAATATTGACTGATCCTTAGGGTGGCGAAAAGAAACAATAAGAAGAAATATATATGATAGAGAACAAAGGTTGTGCTCTCGCCGAAGGCTTGAGCACACCCAATAAAGAAAAACAGGAAAACAATCTCACAATAATAATATATATGTGAGAGAACAAAGGTTGTGCCTTTGCCGAAGGCAATGCACACCCTATTAGGCTAATTTCGCGACTATGCAGTTCGTCAGCGATAAAGCAAACAGCGCTTGATCGGCCACGACTGACGTCAACACAGCAAACCACAAGAAGCAGGAATGTCCGACTTTACAGAGCCCTTTTTAAATCTCCCCCACTGCAAGCGGCAACTCTCGATGGTCGTTTCATGCAGCCGCAGCCGATGTCGAACACACCTAATGAACGGAATTAGGCGTGCTGCCCGAATTCCATGCCTGAACTTGGCTTTGCTCATTGACTACAGCGCTAGAGCTCAGCCATCACAACCTGGCTGAAAGAGTACCATCACGAAACTGGTGGCACATTTTTCTTCAAGCGCTTATACAAACATTGTCAAATGCGACACTGTACATCCAAAATTTAACTTTGCACAGTTGCCAGTTCTGGAGATAATCGTTAAATAATTGTTGCCCTAAATCCCACTATAAAACTTTCAAAGACAAAGATATCTCACATTATACTATAGATATCCCAAGAGGGATTTGGATTTCAACTTTGCATGATTCATATACTTTTTTGAGAGAAAGTATCCTTAAAGCGATTCTGCATGTAGGCTACTTGATAATATCAGGTATTCCCCAATCATAAAAGCAGCACCTCACTAGTGATATGTGGTAACCTAGCCAAAGACACGGACCACGAAGCACGATCTCTCGAGGTGGAGCTTTAATATGAAACTGCATAGGTTGCCATACAGGTATACTCGGGTGCTTTCCTCGGGCCAAACAGGGCTTCCCGGAAGTGCTAAACTGGGGTTAATTTATACTAGCGCTCCCCCCTAGTGGTATAACCAAAAGAACCACTACAACAGTATTGTCATATTGCAAGTAAATAACTCCACACCTCATTGTTCACTATGTGGAAAATTACATACCCAACACATTTTGAGTTAAATGAGGCAGGAGGAAAACTTCAGGAGATCACCCTGAAGGCTGAGACAACCCCCACTTGGTGCCCACCTAATCCTGAGGGTTTACCATTCCACTAATAGGCCAGTGAACTGCTAAGCACTATCAAATCTCCCTTTGTATTAATTACACGGAATTGAGCTGAGAGGACACAGGATACCCTCTTACCGTTATATTAAACATTATTAAAAGTATTGCTACATGCCATGTCCTTCTATGACTTTGTTGGAGGTCTGCTGATTCCCATGCATTATCCTAGCAGCTGTACGCAGCACACTGCCTGCCAATTACCGTGCTTTCCAACTTTCCAAGCCCAGGTCAGAATGCCCTTTACTGGGGAAGAATTACAATTATGTTGTTATGACTATATTGTTAATACTTTATAAAACTGTATTTTGTGATGCATGCAAATTACTTTGTTCCTGAATTTGATTGAGGATTTAATTAAATTAAATATTTGTTGAAGTTTTGGTGTTATTGTTTATGACAGTTTGCTAGTTCCAGATTTGTAATTTGAAGTTGAAATGGGTAAGTCTTAAAGTAATTTAGCCAATTAGATCATTGTATAAAAAGATGGCCACCGGCTTACCCATATCTGAAGATCATAATAGAAATGTATTACTACATACCTAAGTCTACACACCTTAATACATTATAATAAGGAACTAGATGTGGAAAAAGTACTTTTCTATTCATATTATGCATCAAGATCAGAAGAAATATGAACATTCAGGTCAACTGATTAACAACAAAAAAATTATGTATCAGGTTAAATTGAAAGTTAAAACAAATATCAAAGCCTTTTTTAGGATACATATCCAGTAAATTTGAAAAACATGAAGCTGGAAGGGAACACCAGCCGTAAAAAGTGATGTTTGGTTCTATCCCCCCCCCCCAATTCTAAATGGACACTTTTCATGAATTAATTATTAATTAATTTATGAAATTAATCAACAAGGACTAATACCATGCCTTTGAAGGCCTTCAGGACTGACTGCATCGTCCTGCTGTTTTCCCGTGCCATACAATAGCAAAAATACAATAGCTTTTTTGATGTGCCTATCCAAAAATCCACACTCACTTGAGCTCTCTGAATACACAGCACAATAAGCGTCTACTTTGATGCATTTATTGGTGTATTGCTGAGAGCTGCAAAATCCGAGGGAGGGGAAAACATCACTCTCAGGTCCTTCAAAGGCTTTGTGAGTGAGAGCAGGAGAGGCTGTCAAAGCTTTGCAGGAATACAAGCATCCAGTTGGTTTGTCAAGTGTTATCTACCAGTCCCTGTTTCTCTGCAAAGGATACATTTGATGTGCAACAAACTTAAAAGGGATGAGACGAGTAATACTTTGTGAACTGAATTTTGACTTGCCCTTCTTAACACTCAGAACCCAGAGACGGAGGTGAAAGAAGTTGAGGGGAGGGAGGCTGTGGTGGTGAGGGGAGGGGTGGGGTCTAAAAGTAAATTATTTTCTCTCACTAATCCAGGGTCCCATTAGCACCCACGGGCATCGAAGAGCACTGTTAATTTTCTTCTCTGCCTGGATATAATTAAGGAGAAATAACACACTCAGTAGAGGATTAGGCACTGATTGAAATAGTACATCATTCACCAGTGGATTACTGGATATTACAGTTCTTGCTAAACTTTGAGGATGATGGAAGTTTTGGATAAGTGATTAATCAATTCAACTGTATTGGCTTTTACTACATTGCATATGTGGCTACTATACTTTTGGAGGGACTTGCCTATGAGGTTAGATTATTGCCAGAAGTCTGAAACCTTGAAATATACGTTTTGAAACTCCGTTGTGTGGAAAGAATAGTTTTGCAAGCTTGAAAACTAAACTTGAAAGCTTGTACTACAAATGTGCAAGGTTGAACATATCTGTTATGTTTGTAAACATAATAACTCAGTTACGAGTATTCAAAACATGTTTCTGCGGAGTTCCAGAGTTTTGGCACTGTTGTCATGCCGTGAAAGTTTTTAAACTCTGAAAATGTTGACAGATTTGAAACTTAGAAAAGTTAGGGTGGGACATTACACCCTTGACCAATCAGATTACTCTACAATGTCTGCAACCAATGTCATTGGTTGGATCATCGTGTCAATCAGACAGAAATACCCCCCCCTTTTTATCAGCAGTTTCAGAGTTCTGGCACTGTTGTCACGCAGATTTTCACGTGAAGATGTCTATGGGAGCAAAAGAGAGGTGCTCTATTACCACTTCCTAATGTTTACCATAGGCTCTGCCCTGCCCTGTTTTATGCATGTACTTCTTCACAGAATCAGCATTTTCTAAACTGCACGACCCCATGATCGGAATTGGTTGCTAAGTAGGCTGATCGATAAAGACAGAAACAGGGTTTGACAGTGTTCACGTTATCATGCTAAACTGTAGCACCAAAGGGAAGGCCTCACTTAAATCAAGTCAGGTTAAATACATTTCAATTCATCCTGGATTATTTAAACATAGTATGTCTTGAATTAAAATCACTGGAAGAAAGCTTCTTCTCATGGCAGGCTTGGAATTGATTAAAATGTCTGCCTTTAGAGAAAAGCTATTCATTTTTGGTTGCAAGGAGCATTCTTGCATCTTCTATCAGAAAGACCAATGTCGCATTTCTCAGAAAGCATCAGCATGTGTTTAAGGGGAAGATGCCATCTGGCAGAATCAGTTGACTTACAGGTTGCCAGCAGGATGCCAGACATATTGGTTGTCATGCTTCCTGAGTAGTGGTGGATAAGGATAGGATCAACAATGAGAGCTTTGTATTGGTTATAAATGGAGGTGTGTTAAGACTTCCCGGACCCCGTGGTTTCTTGGCCTTACACAAGCAATCAATCACTGTTCAGCTTCAAGTTTGTTCCAAGCATTACTTATATTTTAGGTATAAGCCCTTTTGTTAAAATTCCATGCAAATGAATGCATTGTGAGTAAAATATACAATTTTGTATAGGACTCAAGGGTTCCAGTTGAGATTGATTGTAATTATCTACATAGGGGGTTCACATAAAGCACATAACGATAATGTAATAGATAACATCACCCAAAATGTTATTTCCACTTATCTAGTGTAAAAAATATTGTCTACTAACTTGAGATAAGATTATATTCTCATTACAACTACGATCTTTGTTAAAATATTTTTTTTTACGATAAACCACCCTCATTTCACAGTGACGGATTAAGTTGGCATTAAGGAAGGGAATATCTCAAAATGGAACTTTGGCTGAGCACTGTGCTTTTGGCAGGCTAAAGCAGAGCAGCGATTGACTCAGTCGTGGAATCTTGCTGGAGAAATCTGCCCTGTAATGTCTGGAACCTTAGTGTGAGGATAATTCAGGAAAGACTGTTGACTGCACAGCCAGTATGTGATCTCATAACCACACTTCCCATAGACCAAAACTGACTACTTTAAAATAGGCAAAAGAAGAAGAAAAACGTGTGTAAACAAAATTTGTCAAAACTAACCTTTGCACTCTTGTGGTGGTTCTGCATAAAAAATATACACAGGAGGACTGATACAAAGAAGCTGCTTTTTATGTTTATTTGTATATTAACATCTCAGTTGCAGTATCTTCATCCTTAAATTAAATGGAATTATAGTGCTTTGCATTTTATTTTGTATGTTTCATGTCCATAGCTCTCACAACTCTATAATCAAAAAACAGCTTCAACACATTCTCCCTTTGTGTTTCTTTGCAGAAGTAACACATGTATAACTTTACCTTGGAGCACACAGGCAAAATAATTTGAGTCTCAATAAACTTCCTCCTCTGTATTTCCTGGGCAAATTGTTAACTTACAGTGCAATTAAGAACACACAGCACTCTAAGCGCGCCTCATCAAAATGTGTGGGAGGCAAAAACCAACAGGGACCATCAGATGAAAAGATCTGAGTCAGCAGTATTACAAAGTCACCTAAACCACCTAATTAGAAGATCAGTGTGGCTTTGTGTATGATCAACATACCTTTTAGGCTACCATTGGCTTTATCTGTGAAGGTCAGGACTGGAGCAGTAGCTGGCTACTGCATTCAAATGACTAAGACTACTCTAATTTACTATAGTCTCATGTACGAAGCTACTCTCATAGCCACATGTCAGCCTCCCATTTAAATCAAGTGAGGTTTAGAACAGGAAGGACACAAATAGAGTACTTATGCTCCAACCTACACCTTTTTTTATGGTAGCGGAGCAAAATGTAACACCAAGTCATAATTGGCTTACTTTACTAAATGTTTCAGTGGTCCCTCAGCTCACTTTGCAAAATAGCTTCTCTGGGCAGTTCTTTCATTCCAAGCTCAAACTACTAATTTGCAACTTAAACCAGTTACCAAAAAAGAAGCTCAGCTTGGTAATAATAGGGCAAAAGAATCAAGGACCACTGCTTGGGGCTTTAAGTATCCTGACCTGCTTTAAGTAACACCTCATTATAATGAATACACAAACCTACATCAATACCTGATCAATAGATCAGATAGGATGATCTAATGAAGGGAATCTTGCGATATGCCTGATTAATCAATGCCTGCCTTAGAAGCTGCAAAGCAAACCACTGTAACATCTCAGTTGTTTTCCCCCACAAATTTGAAAACAAAGATATGTGAATACTAGATATTTAATTATCAGTGCAGTTTAATTATTTTCTCTATTAGAGTGATCAATTAAGAAGGCATAAATAGGCCACAGCAGAGCCTTTACTTGCAAACACGGAATCAGCATGCTGTGTCCTGGTAAACAAGACTAACAAACAAGAAGTGTTATGTATTTTTATAATGTAAACTCAAAGACTATCTGTCACTGTTAAGAAAGTGAAATGAAATGGTTGGTTATATGACAAAGATATCAACTGTATTGTGTTTCTCAAAAGTAATTTGACCTGCCAAACCATACAACACTACACCACACCCCCCAAAAAGGTAGATTCTGGCTGTCATTCAAGTTATTGATATGTTTTACCTCCAGTCTCCATCTTGTTATATCTCATGTTTCTTTTGTGTATTTCCACACAATTAAAGATGATGTAAAGTGAAATTGAAAATGAGTTTTAAGTTCATCACACCACAGAAGAATGTGTTGTTAACTACCCATCCAAATTCGAATGAAAAAAAAAAGAGAAAATCAGCCGTCTTCTCTGCTTGAGACTGGGGGGACGTGTCGCCTGTGTGCTGAAGCTCCGCCCCCTCAAATTTATTGAATTTAGCAACAGCAACACTAGCTAAATCAATTGCAGATATCAGAACAGACCTACCTGCAGTCTCTGAGTGTTTTATGTGTTAATTACTTGGAATCGCGATCCAAACAGTACCAGCTGCAAACTGAAAATATGACCACCTATACGTAAATAATCTTGAAATGAATTTCTGGAAAATACTACTAGAAGTTATCATTGTGTGTCAGTAACAACGTTACTGATCGGCTATCCATGCTGTAGGGCAGGGTTCTCCAATCCTGGTCCTCGAGGGCCGCTGTTTTGCATGTTTTATAATGGTAATATAGTACCTCCCGGAAGCGGTCTGGAATGGAAGACTAACTAGCTAGCTAACAAAAAGCTGAAAAATATATGAAAAAAAGAACAGGACGACACAGCGGATGTAGCCAGCAATTTATCTTGCAATACCCTGGGCTGTGTTTTTTGTCATCTGTAGCTAGCTATGCAAGTAGCAAAAGGACTTCAACCTTGTCGTTCACTGAGGCCCCGTTTACACGGAGGAAAAACGCATATATTTTCATGCGGTTTGGCCTTTCATTTACACGAAAACTGAGGTTTTATCACGGAAAACGATAATTTCTAAAAACTCCCGCCAAAGTGGAGATTTCTGAAAACTCAGTTTTTGTGTTGGCGTGTGCACTAGGTTAAACTGAGTTTTAGGTTCTCAAACGTCACAGTATGCGACTAAAAATGCATCACGTCATGTGAGCGTCCTGTTTGTAGTAATGTAATGGGGTCATTTATTTGTGAATCGTGTTACATTTGTGAATCACAAAATACATTTGTGCAAAGCGTTACATTTATTTGTGAATCATCCAAACAAATGAACCTCGCAACATATTTACTATTGAAAGGAAAAGGAAGTTGATCGTGTTATTCGTAGTTGTTGTTGATTTTTAGAATTCTGATGGTTTGCATGGCTTTATCCTTCTCGTTACACTGCTGCCTACAGGTTTGGCATAGTTATGATAGCGCTCGGGGGCGTATTTATGCGGGTTAATGTAAAGAGAAACATTTTTGAAAAAGGAGGGGCAGAAATATTCATTTCTGTAAATACCCGGCTATGTGTAAACGTGGCCTGAGTCGGTCTACACTGACTCACAGCTTGTATTTATCGTACATGCCTTGTCATGAACGCATGCGTCGTGTGACGTTGTGGCGTCGTGTGAAATGAACATTTTGACACTGACATTGTCTATGTAGTGCAAAAATTGAGGGACGAGTTAGGGTGGGAAAATAATAATTATATATGAGAGAGAATATAGGTTGAGCCTTGTCAAGTGCAAGCACACCCAATTAGATTACAAAGTAGTCAGTCCCAAATATGAAATGTCAAACACCAGCTTTGATGCAAAAGTGTCCTTTTCATCAGTCATCCTTTTATATTAATTGACACCCATTTGCACACTGAAACATTCCAATTTACATTGAGCTGACCACTGTGTTGTTTACTTTTTCCGCAGATGCAGCAGTTGTTCTATGAGAATTATGAGCACAACAAGAAAGGCTTCATCCAAGAGCTCCATAGTAGCAAGATCCATAATGCCATTACACTCCACCCCAACAAGAGGCCTGCTTACCAGTACCGACTGCACAGCTACATGCTGAGTCGACAGATTTCCAGACTTCGCTACCGCACCATCCTACTGCACCGCGAAGGCCTGACCATGAGCCATCTCAGCAACACAGAGGTACAGTGGGAGGACCAGCAGTTGGGAGCCCCACCTTCCTACACACGTTATCAGCCAGCAGAGAGGGGCGATGTAATTGAGTGGGACTTCCTCACAGGCCGTCATCTGTACTCAACTGGGGAGAACCAAATGCCTCGTCAGGGCCTTGGGAGCCTGCTTCGGGCTGCTCTGGAAGACACAGTGCTCCAGGTCATGGAGATGATCAATGAGAACTCCAAAGCCCGCGGTCGTGTTATTGACTTCAAGGAGATCCAGTATGGCTATCGCAGGGTGGACCCAATACATGGAGCTGAATATATCTTGGACTTACTGCTCTTGTATAAGAAACATAAGGGACGCAAGGTGACAATGCCTGTTCGACGACATGCTTATCTGCAGCAGTCTTTCAGCAGGCCTTTCTTCAGTGAACCTGAAGAGTTGGACATCTCTGAGCTGGTTGAAGCCATCAACACTGAATCCCAGTCCTTCTCTTTCCTCTCCAATTCCCTCAAGATCTTCTCACCTTTCCAGTTCTCTGAATCTACCAGGGAGATGCAGGAAAACAGCAAAAAGACAGTCAATATCCTGGTCCCTCTGACCGGCAGGTACGACATCTTTGTCCGCTTCATGGAGAACTTTGAAAAAACTTGCCTCATTCCGAACCAGAATGTCAAGATGGCTATCATTCTGATGGACAATGACAGCAACCAGGACAGGGAGAAGCAACTACACCTGATCAAGGAGTACAGTAAGAAATATCCTAAAGCAGACTTGTCCATCATTCCCATGACGGGCTACTTTTCCCGTGGGCTGGCTCTGGAGCTGGGCTCCTCGCAGCTCGATAACGACACTCTTCTGTTCTTCTGTGATGTGGACCTAGTCTTCAGTGTAGATGCCTTAGAGCGCTGTAGGGAAAATGCCATAAAAGGACAGCAGGCCTACTTTCCTGTTGTCTTCAGTCAATTTGATCCAAAAATCGTCTATGCTGGAAACACACCTGACGATAGCAACTTTGTCTTCACCAAGAAAAGTGGTTTCTGGAGGGATTATGGCTTTGGAATAACCTGCATATTTAAAAGTGACTTGCAAAAAGCTGGTGGTTTTGATACGTCAATCCAAGGCTGGGGTTTGGAAGATGTAGACCTGTTCACAAAAGTGATCAACTCTGGTTTAAAAGTGTTCCGCAGTCAGGAACCTGGAATTGTACACCTTTATCACCCTGTTCAATGCGACACAAGCCTTGAGCCCAAGCAATACAAAATGTGCCGTGGGTCTAAAGCAAGTACTTATGCATCAGCAATGCAGCTAGCAGGACTTTGGCTGGAGAAAAACTTAGGAGTTGGGTACAATAGAACTTCCTCATGACATTCAAGTTCTCCTTGACTCCTCCATCAGAGGTTACCTCAGTTCTGCATGACTGCAGAAGTGGGAGTAAGAACAAACAAAAGAGTGTGTGTGTAATGGTACTTTCTTTTGTTCCTCTGATTATTATTTAATTTTTTGGGCATTCTAAATTTGTTTCTCTACAGCGTCTTCCAAAGGAGACCGTCATTGTGCTGGCCTTCATTCATGGCTTGTTGAGAGCTGTGATGTGGTTCATTTGTTTTTATTTCAGTTGTCATGAAATCCACATGTATGCCTCAGGACCGCATCTTTTATAGCCTGGCCATGTCCAATGAATGTGCCGTGCAGCTTTCTGTTGTGTCGGCTGAGTGGAGTGCACATTACCTACTGTGAAAAGGACAGTAACAACAACACCAGAGAACAACGTAGAGATAATATTGAAAATAATGGTGAAACGTGATGACAATAATGCTATTAACAATGTGTTCTGAAAGTACCACAAATGTGCTTTAAAGATCCCAATGTGGAACAGACTGTAAACTAGTTTTCTAATTTATACAAAGAACCGAAAGTACTTCATCCACCGTATTTTTTTAAGAAAACGTGTGAATACTTTTGATGATTGTATCTTATTTTCTTGTCAAAATATTTACATGGTTTTAAGGTACTGGATACCGTCCAATATTCACTGTGTTCTAAATCTCATTGCCGGGACCTACACGCTGTTATTCTGTCTGACCATGCTTTAATGATCAAATGCATTTTGTCTCCATTGTCGCTTTGTGGCTTTACAGTTGTTCAGTTTGCTGGCAAGAACAATTAAGATATACTCAAATGTATTATTTATAATAAAAAACAAATTTCGAAATGCATACTTTACCTATCTGGATTCAGTGTTTACTTTTTGGCTTAAAACCAAATTATTTTGTGCCAATAAGGAATTACAGTACTTTTGTATGCTTTCTGTGGCAATCACACCTTAGTCAAGTAGCCTAATAATCAGTGGTGAAAAGAGAACTGTAAATGGGTACTTAAGTCAAATTACAAATTACTCTTCGCAAAGTCTCAGAGTACTAGTTACTTTTTAGCTGGTGATGTTTAAAGAACTTTTAAAAACCCATTTAATACAATCGGACATCCATTGAGAAAATAGTTACTTTCAATAAAAATAAAATGACCTTATTGATTAACGGTGATTAAAAGGTTTTCTGAGAGGTTGAATTGTTGTAATTCGAAATCACCGCAGATGGCCAAAAAAGTTTGCATTGCATTGCATGGGAGTCAGATGGCTGAGCGGTTAGGGAATCGGGCTATTAATCAGAAGATTGACAGTTTGATTCCCGGCCGTGCCAAAATGACGTTGTGTCCTTGGGCAAGGCACTTCACCCTACTTGCCTCGGGGGGAATGTCCCTGTACCTACTGTAAGTCGCTCTGGATAAGAGCGTCTGCTAAATGACTAAAATGTAAATGTCATGTAAATTAGTATGCTGTCACCTTTCCTCCCTCTGTAGCCTACGTGAATAACTCCTCCAGGTGCGGCCATGGGCACTCGTCAGCCGGTATTTCTTCGTAATTTTCAATGAGTTCATGGTGGGTGTCATTTATTTCCATCATGTGGTAGGTTTGCTTCTCCAAACCTTCAGTTCTGTCCAAAAGTGTACTATGCGATTCAAGGCCGTAATCATAATATATATTGGGGGGTACACATCCCCCCCAATGTTGACTCCATGGCTATGGCCTTGATGCGATTATTACGATAAACTCTCTCTGAAACCTGCTGCATTAGGAACTTTTTTTCGTCCAAAAATCGCAGGCTAGGTTACTCAGTAACGAATTGTGATTTAAAAGTAGGGAAGTAGAATACTTAGCTTTATACGATTACAGATTTAAAAATATACTCAAACAAACAAAAGCTATTTTACTTGCATCATACCCCTAAAGGTATCCTCTAGCATACAAAAAGTGTTAATAAATAATCAGAAGGGAAAGTCCTGAAATGTGAAATTTTTGATCGCAAAATTGTCACAAAATATAGTGTTTTGAAATAATTAAAGTAGCTGGCTAAACCACATGTATGCCATAATCATAGTTTATGAAAACAAAGAGAATGTTTCGGTTTCATTTTGTGACCTTTTTTTGCATAAATCAAATGAGTTTACCATTAGCCTTGGTGGTTTAATATTGGCCAACAACCAAAACTATTCTGCTTGGTTTAAAGGAAGAGGGGTAAACTGAACAGTGTATTAACATGAACCAAATATGCTGGAATTTACATTTAGTCATTTAGCAGACACTCTTATCCAGAGTGACTTACAGTAAGTACAGGGACATCCCCCCGAGGCAAGTAGGGTGAAGTGCCTTGCCCAAGGACACAACGTCATTTTGAATGGCCGGGAATCGAACTGGCAACCTTTGGATTACTAGCCCGATTCCCTAACCGCTCAGCCACCTGACTCCTTTGAATTTGACTCTATGGGTTAAATCAGAGCTAGAATAGTCGAAGTACCTCTTAGTAGGCTAAGTAGGAAGGACAAACCCGTTTGAGCGTTTCTTCTGAAATAAGCTTTAATAGTTATTCCTGGGGAAATTATGGAATTACATTCCATATGAACTATAATAAAATACTTGTGCACAAAAATATCAACAATATCTGTTAAATGTTGGTGTTTTTAAAGGTTCGACGCTACTTCCCTTAATCAGAAGTTTGTGCAAAAAAGGCTAGTTTCACAACAGCGACTTTGGATGTATTCTACTTTAATATGTTAGCTGATTATCCAGTATGAGTAAGATGTATACAGTTAAATTAACAAACCTCTTTGTGAAATATAATATATGGTGTCTTAAATACGATGGGAACACATCACATGAATAATTCTAAAATGGCAGACACGCCCAATTTTGACATTTTTTGTGTAAAAAAAAAAAAAAAGCACAGATTCTGAGTTGGGAGTTCCTGAAGCGATTTCATTGCAGTGAATGGGTGCAGGCTAGCCTGGCTGCCAGCCCAACTTATCCCCTGCCCACAAAATAATTTGGTCGGGAAGTTGGGTCTTGGGAGTCTCGGTTGGGGAACAACTATGTCCGAACAGAAGCTGTTCGGACCAATGAAATTGTCAGGGCGGGCTTTATACGATGATGGACAGATGATCAACAGTAACGTAATCAACCACGTCACCAAAGAGCGCTTTGGTTGAATTCGTTTTCAACAAACATGGCTACCGCTGGAGAGCTGGGATGTTATGATTCTGCCATCGAGTCTGTTTTAGAAGACATCGACAGCGCATTATTTTGAAAGAGGAACAGAGAAACGCAATCAAGGCATTTGTCGATGGAAAATGTTGCCGTCCTTCCTACGGGGTTTGGTAAAAGTTAACATACTACGTTGCTCTGATTGGTTGTAGGTCTATCCAATTGAGCGAAGAGGCATTTGTTTTCCAGGGTTCGGTTGAAACACGCCCCATAGTCACAGCCCAACGGAGAGTTCTCAGACTCATATTCTGACTAGAATTATGAGTATGACAACGTCAGGCTAGGTGCGGGCACTCATTGGACATAAACTCAACTATCTCAAAAATCCCAACTGGAAAATGTTATCAGTTTTCAGTCCTGTAGAGGAAACTTTCCTGAACAGACATCAAGTTAAGGTTGTGGCATTGAAGTTCACGTTAGTAGCCAAGGGGGTAAAGGCCCCTTTGCTAATTACAGACATCTTAAAATGTTAAAATCCCAGTGCCACATACGGGATGGTATTTAGACAGGCATTGGCTCTAATTAGCTCTAATAGTTTGTTTTACCAATTGAAAAACTGGGACTTTTGACTTGTAATGGGGGTGCTAGTTCGTCCGTGGCCAGGTTCCTAAACAATTATAGAATTCAACATTTGGTGTTTTTTTGGTGTAGTCTCAGATATGCTGTATTAGTTTGCTTAGGAAACGACTGTCTCATTTACACTTTAAATTACCAGACCCTCCAGGAATTCGCAATGTTGCGATCGCACCAATTCACGCGAATTCAACGATTCCCCGCGAATTCAGCGCAATGTTGCAATTTTAACCAATCACCGCAATTTTCCCGCAACTTTGACCAATCATCGTCGTCTCCCACAACTCTCTCCAGTAGTGGTTAAATCCAGTGTTGCGCCTGAACGCATTCATTGAACGAAAGTTCATGAACTCGTTGATAATTTTGGTGAACGTGAACTGAACGTACTGTATTACTGCCTGATGAACGATACTGTGAAACGCGTTCATTCTGGTGTCTGTGAACTCTTTCACTCTTTTTAATTTCGTTCAATAAGGTGCCAGATTTCTAGAGACTTCCTGGCGAAAAACACACCGTTAACAGTCCTGTATCCAGGATTGCTCAACCAGTCAAATTGGCATGTTGGTAAGGTTATTTAGGGGACCATTTCTCAATGGTTTTATTCTTTGATGAATGTTTGTTAATTACTTAATATTCAACCAATAACTCAATTAAAATTACAAAGAGGGAAATTCACAACTTTTTATCGCAACTTTCACTTGCTCCTGCAATTTCATCGCAACAAACACCTAAAAAACACCCGCAACTTTCATCGCAACTTTTTGAAAAAGCTCCCGCGAAATCAGGAATTTTAGCCCGCAACTATCACAAAAAAGGCCTGCGAAATCCTGGGGGGACTGAATTACACACGAGACAAACACCAATATAACTGCAGTGATGGTAGCTACATTACACATTTCTAAGTGTAAAGGTACTTCTTGTAGATGTCCCAGCTAACACACAACGTAACGGCAACGTTATGTATTCATACTTTTTGGTCGGTTTCTGACTTACCAGCTAGAGACGTAATAGTAACGTCATTTGATGGTCATTTCATTACCCAATGTTTTAAACCAGATCGTAACAATTCATGCCGTTGCGGTTATGTCTCCAATACTCCGTTGGTCACAAATACACACGTGGACAAAATTGTTGGTACCCTCCCGCTAAAGAAAGAAAACCCCACAATGGTAACTGAAATAACTTGAAACTGACAAAAGTAATAATAAATAAAAATGAATTGAAAATGTGCAAATGAAAATCAGACATTGCTTTTGAATTGTGGTTCCAACAGAATAATTTAAAAAAAGAAACTAATGAAACTGGCCTGGTCAAAAATGATGGTACCCGTAACTTAATATTTTGTTGCACAACCTTTTGAGGCAATCACTGCAATCAAGCGATTTCTGTAACTCTCAATGAGACTTCTGCACCTGTCGACAGGTATTTTGGGCCACTCCTTGTGGGCAAACTGCTCCAGCTGTCTCAGGTTTGAAGTGTGCCTTCTCCAGACTGCATGTTTCAGTGCCTTCCACAGATGTTCAATAGGATTTAGATCAGGGCTCATAGAAGGCCACTTCAGAATAGTCCAATGTCCTCTTTCAATAGGGGAGTCCTCCTCGGACGTCTTCCATGAAGTCCACTTTGGGTCAAACAGCGACGGATGGTGTGATCTGACACTGATGTACCTTGACCTTGGAGTTCACCTCTAATCTCTTTGGAAGTTGTTCTGGGCTCTTTGGTTACCATTCGTATTATCCGTCTCTTCATTTTGTCATCAATTTTCCTCTTGCGGCCACATCCAGGGAGGTTTGCTACAGTCCCATTGACCTTAAACTTCTTAATAATATGTGCAACTGTAGTCACAGGAACATCAAGCTGCTTGGAGATGGTCTTATAGCCTTTACCTTTAACATGCTTGTCATAATTGTCATAATTGTCTTTCTAATCTCCTGCGGCAACTCTCTCTGTAGCTTTCTGTGGTCCATGTTCAGTGTGGTACACCCCATGATACCAAACCGCACAGTGGGGTTTCACCCTTTAAAATAGGCAGACTGACTAATTACAAGTTTGAAGACACCTGGGATAAAAATTAAAGGACACACCTTTAACATGTCACATATTTTCTAGGGGTACCATCATTTTTGACCTGGGCTACGTTTCCCGATAACGATGGGTCATAGCAACGATCGAGCAAAAAACGAAACCATCGATATTTCTTACGTGCGTTTCCCAAACATGCTCGTAAGCAGTAGGCTAATCTATGCACTTTCAAGATTTACGAATTTTCAAGAGACACTTTAACTACGATGTCTTTGGGAACGGCCCGTAAAACTAAGATTCGTCCTACGATGGATTCTACGATCAACTTCGGCTTACGACGCTTTCGGGAAACACAGCCCAGGCCAGTTTCAGTAGTTAGTTTTTTTAAATGATTCTGTTGAATCAGAATCAGAATCGTGTTTAATCTCCAAGTAAGTAGTCAAAAACAATCAGAATCAGAATGGGATTTATTCGCCATGAAAGTTTGCACAGACAAGGAATTTGCTTTGGCAGGAAGGTGCATACAATAAACATATAGGGACCTAAAATTTAAATATGTGGACTATCTATACTAAGGGTACATAAACTAGCAGTACTAAGTGGAATTAGAATTAAATAAAATATCAGCCAATCTGGATATCAAAATGATTGTACCATACTAACAAAACCATTTACGAATGTTGTATTGTTATATTCTGAAGTTTAAGCATTCCATGGACAGTTGAAATAACGGAACTCAAAAGCCACAGCCACTTCACACCTAGGCAGATCTCAGGACGACGCCCAGGTGGGGAGAAACTGACCAATGAAAGAGGTCACCTTCACAAGGACCCCCCCCCCCCCCCCCCCCTGTATACAGTAGGACCTACTGTATACAGTTCAACTCGACTCCCTCTCAACTAACCTATAACTTCTCTGGTATTTGTTCATTATAATTACATTTCCTTAAATAAATCATTGTTTATAATACTCGCGTTATCCCTCACGTTATCTGATCTGCTCTACTTTCATAGAATTCACTACTTAAGATTAGATTGATTATTACGAAGGCTATTATTCAATAAGGTTAAACAAGGTTTCCTCTGTCCCTTTAACAAATAAGAGGTGGTGCCCCCAAGAACTAGATACTTTATTATAAATTAAGTATTGCTAATCTTAAACGAGCAAACCCCGCTACAGAGTGTATGAGGTAAAGTGTCAGTGTCAGTTTGGGGCCTTGTTAATAAGGCTAGTAGCGGAAATAACCTGTTCTTGAGGCATGAGGTTTTGGTCCTGATGGACCGCAGCCTCCTGCCGGAGGGGAGTGGTTGAAACAGAGAGTGTCCAGGGTGGGAGGAATCAGCCACAATCTTCCTCGCTCGCCTCAGGGTCCTCGAGGTGTGCAGGTCTTCGAGGGTAGGCAGATTGCAGCCAATAACCTTCTCAGCAGTGCGGATGATACGCTGCAGTCTGCTCTTGTCCTTGGCAGTGGCAGCAGTGTACCAGATGGTGATGGAGGAGGTGAGGATGGACTCAATGATGGCTGTGTAAAAGTGCACCATCATTGTCCTTGGCAGGTTGAATTTCTTCAGTTGCTGCAGAAAGTACATCCTTTGTTGTGCTTTCTTGGTGAGGGAGCTGTTGTTCAGTTCCCACTTGAGGTCCTGGGAGAGGATAGTACCCTAGGAAGCAGAAGGACTCCACAGTGTTAACTGGGGAGTCGCACAGGGTGATGGGGGTGAGTGGGGCTGTATTCTTTCTAAAGTCTACAACCATCTCCACTGTCTTAAGAGCATTGAGCTCTAAGTTGTTCTGGCTACACCAGGTCACCAGGTTGTCAGCTTCCCACCTATAGTCGGACTCATCCCCACCAGAGATGAGCCCAATGAGGGTGGTGTCGTCCGCAAACTTCAGGAGTTTGACGGACGGATGACTGGAGGTGCAGCTGTTGGTGTACAGGGAGAAGAGCAGAAGAGAAAGGACGCAGCCCTGAGGAGATCCCGTGCTGATGGACCAGGAGTCAGAGACTTGTGTTCCCAGCTTAACGCACTGCTTCCTGTCAGACAGGAAGTCTGTGATCCACCTGCGGGTGGAGTCGGGCACGTTCAGCTGGGAGAGCTTGTGCTGAAGCAGGGCAGGGATGATGGTGTTGAAGGCAGAAGGCCTGTCCACAAACAGGATCCTGACGTAGGATGCTGGGGAGTCCAGGTGCTGTAGCGTGAAGTGGAGGGCCATGTTAACTGCATCGTCCACAGACCTGTTGGCTCTGTAGGCAAACTGCATGGGGTCCAGGAGGGGGTCTGTGATGGATTTGAGGTGAGCCAGCACCAGGCGCTCAAAAGACTTCATTACCACAGAGGTCAGGGCGACGGGTCTGTAGTCATTTAGTCCTGTTGGCCTTGGCTTTTTGGGCACAGCGATGATGGTGCATGACTTGAAACAGGCTGGCACGTGGCATGTCTCCAGAGAGGTGTTGAAGATGTTGGTGAACACCAGAGACAGCTGGTCAGCGCACTGCTTGAGGGTGGCAGGAGAGATAGAGTCTGGCCCAGCTGCTTTGCGGGGGTTTTGCATCTTGAACAGTCTGTTGACTTCTCTCTCCTGAATGGAGAGAGTCATCACTGTGGTGAGGGGGGGGGGGGGGGGAGTCCACTTGGGTGGGAAGGGGTAGTTCAGGGCAGTCCCATTGTCTTTCAAATCTGCAGTAGTACTCGTTCAGGTCATTGGCCAGGCGGAAGTTGTTAGTGGTGTGGGGGTCTCTGGGCTTGTAGTTGGTACTCTTTTCACCCAAATAAAAGTACCCTCCGGAATAAAAGTACCCCCGGACAAATCCTCAAAATCGAATAAAAGTACCCCCCGGAATAAAAGTACCCCCTGGAAAATTGCCAAATCAACACGCAAACTGTGTCCATATGCTATCAAAATGTGTTCCTACCAGTGTAAAGGCCCTTTTCGTATGCGTTTTTTCGCAATCGTCAGCCTCAACATTCGGTGGCTGTGAATTGCCAAAAAACCTATTAAAATGTTGGCTATGGATGCGAATACGCAGAAAATCGAACCAGATCCGAACTTTTTTTTGACGGACGAAAGTTTCGGAGGCAGTGTGTAAGCGCGATTGACATAACGTGAGGTCGTATTTATTTTTTTACGTGCGAACATTTCGGATACGAATTTCGGACTCAGTGTGCAATGGCCTTAAGTGCACATCTTTTACTGTCACTCATCAGGAATAGAAATGTACAGCAAATATACCATTGCTAGGAAAAAACTTCAACACTTGTAGTTTGGAAATACATAATCATTGTTAAAAATAATTAAAAAGAGGCTGTTTGGTTACAAATATAGTACAAGTACTTTTCCTCAAAAAACTTACCGTCGACATGACTGCAACATAACATGAAAACCACTAGCAAACAAAGCATTGCTAGGAATATACCTCAACACTTGTCATTTGGAAATACATAATCATTATCACAATGTAAAAAATAGGCTGTCTGGTTACAAACATAGTACTGGTACTTCTCCTCAAAAACGTAGTCGATATGACTGAAACATAGAAAATCTAAAAAAGAGGCTGTCTGGTTACAAATATATGGTAGTACTTTTCCTCAAAAACTTACAGTCAACATGACTGCAACATAACATGAAAACCAATAGCAAACAAAGCATTGCTAGGAAAATACTTCAACAGTTGTAATTTGGAAATACATAGTTATTACAAAGTTAAAAAAAGAGGCTGTCTAGTTACAAACATACATGTACTAGTACTATCACTTTTCCTAAAACAGCTTACAGTCAACATGACAACCACTACCAAATAAAGCATTGCTAGGAAATGCTTCAATGCCTGTAGCTTGGAAATACATAGTTACAAAGCTGTCAAATAACAAACATGCCATGACTACTGGTATACCTCAACAAACTTATAGTAGACACGACTGCCGCGCAGCACAATTGCAGGTGCTGTGATATTTCTAATGACATCATCTCGCAGCACCTCATATGCCGCGTCTTGTGCGGCATACAATCCTGAACTTGCACCAGTACTTTACTTGAGTTCGCAAATATAAAAAAGTAAATACCCTGGGATTTTTATTTGACGATGAGAGGCTCGTTGTCTATAGGTTGTGACTGTCATGCTGGTGTGCTGAATGGGATTATGTGAGTGTACAGTAGCTAGAGCTAACATCAGAGCCATAATGAGGCTCTGGCTAACATTTACTAGCTTGCACTGACCGTCAGAACAACCGTCAGTTGGTAGCTAATGTCGTTAGCTAATGTAAGCTACTTGCCAGTAGCTAGCTAGCTAAGGTAGCTAACGTTTTCACATCAAAGAGTTAAAATTTATCTTCCCTTCCGAAAAAAATGCATGGAATTTTCTAAAATTGTCTCGATTTTCTAAAAATAAATAAACGTACCATCCAAAATAAGAACATACCGGGTGGATTTTTCGGGTAAAAAAAATAAACGTACCGGTATGTTTATTTGGGTGAAAAGAGTAATCTGCCTGAGCTCTCTCTAGACAGAAGCAGAGTCGTTAGCAGAGAACTGTTGTTTTAGTCTCTCTGAGTACAGTCGTTTAGCCTCTCTGACCGCCTTGCTAAACCTGTACTTCGACTCCTTGAATCTGTCTCTGTCCCCACTCCTAAAAGCTTTCTCCTTCTCCAGCCGCAACTGTCTGAGCTTTGCAGAGAACCAGGGCTTGTTGTTGTTAAAATTCACCCTGGTGCGTGTTGGAATACAGCAGTCCTCACAGAAGCTGATGTACGACGTCACAGCCTCTGTGAGCTCATCCAGACTATTGGTAGCAGTCGTGTACATATCCCAGTCAGTACAGTCCAAGCACGGATTTGCTCGCTCCACACTCAGAATCTGGTCGGCGAGCATACGTTGGGCCTCTTTAACCTGAGGACCCTCCTCAGTTTAAGTAAGTACACTCCTACCAGAAAGAGCGAGGCAAACTCAAACCCCTTACCCCTTGCCCTTAGTTTACCCCTAGCCCTTAGCCCTCGAAACTGAGTGGTAAGGGCTACATAGCCCTATGAAATGAGACACCACTTGGTTACAGTTACGTATATTGATGTCTCCAAAGTAAGTAGTGTTATGCACTGATATCAAACGAAATTCGCTGCTATTGGAGTTTAGTTAAAACTGTAGACATGCATGGAGTCCATTCAAGGCTAATCAGAGAAATGCGGGACTGTTGTGCAAATCAACAATGTAGAGTTAGCGTAGCAAACTAGCGATTTTTTTAAACGTTTCAATTAAGAACATGGTTGCAAATACATATGTACAGGCACTGTGTAAAGCACAAGACTGTCATCATTTTTTAATCAATTATTTAAGATGAAAATATTACATTTATGTGACTCTGGAAGATCTGTCCGCTATTGTTGCAGTTCAGTCAAGACACTCTTTGATTTCACCATTTATTCATATACATGAAAAATAGGTTTAACATTGGCGGAATGGATGTACATGGGGATGCGCTCCCTGCCTTCACTGCAGCATGCATGACATGAGGCAGAGAGCAACGAGTTAAATCCCCAAAACACAGACACTTCGCCAGTCTATACTAAGTGTAGAGCGGAGCGTCGCTCCTCCTGAGCCACAGGAGGACCACATGACATCCCACTTCTAGTGACGAAAAACAAGGCGTTTTCTGGATGCCCAGATCATGCTATCATTAACGATGACTAAGGCTATGTGTGCACATCCGTCATGTTGCCTACCATCTGATGCTACGGAACCGTCCCACGCGCATGTCCCATCCAGACCCAGTGCTCAACGAGATGTGCGCCCGCAACCAGCCACATACACCGATCATCTCTCCGGTACCCTTCTCATCCAACGCGGGCAGATGCTACCTCTAGAGCAGTGCTGACTCTCTAGCGGCCCATCGTCATGCACCCAGGATGTACACAAAGGCAGCACAAAGGCAGCACAAAGACGCTATGCTGGAACACAGGGATATGTTATCTAGTGGGAAGGAACAAGGTGTGTGTGTCAGCAGCATGCTGTTCCTGGCCGGTATCCGGGGTATCTCCTGACAGATACCTCCAGACAGATAGTCATAGTGCATGCAGCCTGCATGCGCATTGGTTGCCAATGCGCATGCAGGCTGCATCCTACCCAATACAAAAATAAAAAAATATATATATATTTTAACCTTCGCAATGTGGGGGATCTGAGAAAGTGAAGAATGCTTCACTTTGTTTTTGTATGCGGTAAAGTTGTCGCAATACGACGGTGGGTCACAATGACTGATGGGTCAGAATGACTGATGGGTCAGAATGACCCGAAGATAACACAAGGGTTAAGCAGTCTCGAAAATGGTATCGATATCGATACAAATTAACGATCCCCATCCCTACTAAAGACCCGCCCTCTAGCGCCCGTCGGCAACCCAAAGGATGTACGCGAAGGTGCCTGTGTGTGAGTCAGGACATTAGCAAGTAAACAAACAACGATTGGGATGCTCTGATGCAGCACAAGACTCCAACTTTCACAGGGGTTGACGGTATTCACTTGCCCTTGGCTAGGGCACAGATCGGGATGTGTCCCCCGCAGGCTAACTGAAGCATGCAGATGTTGCAATCAGCATAGCGACATACATTTACGTTGAAATCGATACACAGCATTGGGCCAACAGCGGACGACTGGTTGGGCCCTATACCTTCCTCCGCCCGCCCTTGATGCAGCCTGCGTGGTGCCTCATTGTTTTACAGCCGACACATATTGCAGTTCTTAGACATGGGTTTACCGAGAGCCAGGGATTCGCAAACGATGGAGGGCGGGCCGGTGTGCCCGGTAAACACTAACACTCAATCGAGGTCCCTTGCCGATGATATCCAAAATGGGCCTTAAGAATGTCTTGACTGTCTTGTGAAGTCATCCTAACCTCAATTTTGAAGACATTCCCATCACTGCTTGGAAAGGTGGAAGTGACCAGACCAATTGGCCAGTCATTGTGACGTGCTTGGCTTTGTTTTAGCAACACAATGTGCCAACTTGCAGATTTCGACATGAAGTGTCCCACTTGCCACCTTGGTTGAAGAGTGTGGAGATATTCATTCCTCCATCGGTCCAAAACTCATTTACCAGCCCTTGCACCCATCTCCCAACTGGAACAGGCACACCTGGTTTCTGAGTTAAAAGCATGGCAGGAGTCAGCAGCATCGGTGAAGAAGGATCAGAAAAAACAGGAACTAAGGGCCTCGCATTAATTATAGCAGACACCTCTGCCATCAGAGTACAGAGCACTTCCTAAGTCAGTTGAGCTTGTTGCCTTGGTTGTGCCTCAGCAAGGCGTTGATGCAATCGACAGTATCCATGGACTCTATAATACTCATGCATGTGAAAAATATAGCCCACCGCTTGCTCTGAGCTGCGCCACTTCTAGTTCTTCGAACCACATCCCAGGGGCCAAAAACGTCCAGACCCACGTATATAAATGCCGGGGAAGAGCTTAGACATTCCGGAGGGAGGTCAGCCATCGTTTGGACCTCAAGTTTCCCTCTCAACTTGCGGCAGGTGACACAGTGATGAAGAACTGAACCTATCAGCCTCTTGCCAACAACAATTCACAGGCCAGCGGCCCTGACTGCTCCCTCTGTAAATTGTCGCCCTTGGTATTTTACTTTTGTGTGGTAATGTACCAGTACTTTTGTAACATTACTTTGTTTTGGGAGAATTACAGGATTTCTTACCTTCGGCTGATAGATGCATGTTTCAGACGTCCTTCAATCCACAAGAGACCGTCACACATTAAAGGATCAAGATCTAGGATTGCTTTGTTGGTCTCTAGTGCAGCATACTATTCCCAATATTGAGGAAAACTTGCAGACATACCTGGCTCCATGGATTTCAAGGACAGAAAACAGAACAGATTTGTTTTCTGTCCTTGAAATCCATGGAGCCAGGTATGTCTGCACTTTCACATTACACATACTGGGCCCGATCTTGCACCCAGCGCAATTGACTTTGTCAACGACGCAAGTATCATTCCTAGTTTGCACTCGACGCAAAGCGGACTTTTCCCTCCACAGACGCACGTCGAAATTACCTTGCGCTCCCGTGGGCGGTTCATCGAAAAAGGAGGCGTGTTCCGGCGCAAACGTTCCCTGGTGCTATTTTGCAGTTTCCGAAAAACAATTCCGCCACTGACCAGGAAAAACGTGGTCTAAAGTCAATGGCGCATTATTCAGATGCTATTTTAAGGGCGCAAGCTTGGTCCGTGCGCACTGCTGGCGAGGCCAGGGTCTTCTTTCTGCGAAGCTACGTTACATTGTTTTGATTTATGGCGTGTTACATTTCTTCAATGATTATAAAAAGATTTTCATGAGAAATCTCTATGTAGGCCTATGTGAACATGATTTGTAACAATTGTGGCAATTTTCTCCAACGCCTGTTTAACCGAAGCTAATTTGGGTGGGTTTCTTCTCCCATCTCCATCAGAATCAGAATTCTTTTATTCGCCATGTCCTATGTTACACAAACACGGAATTTACTGTGGCAGGAAGGTGCAAACAATAAACATATACGGGTCTTAAATTAAGTAAAAAAGTACAATAGTTAAACTAATTCCAAGAACTAAACAATTTAAAAAATAAAATATAGGGTAGGCTATATAAAAATAAGAATAAGAATTTGAATGAGCAGCATGAGCGGGCAATTTAGTGCAATGAGAAAACTGCTCTGCCTTTCCCATACAATGTCACTTCTCTATCTGTTACGGCCCTGACTAGAACGTCGGTCTCCTCGGCTGTGAACCGCTCCTGGCGTGCGCCTGACAAATCCGCCGTTATAATAGCAATCCGCCATGGAACAAGCGCTGCTCTTAAAGGGAATGTGAGATGACGCTCTGATTGGTTTATTGCACGTTACGCCCAAACCACACCCATTAGTAATGTAGCTACTTCGGACCTACCCATTTTAGATTTGCGCCAGGCGCAAAGTCATTTATCCCGCCGGCAAAATAGCAACCGAGCCGGAGTCCCGCCCACAAAATTACTTGCGCTTTGCGTTTTGATACTTGCGTTTCAGATCGTCAAAATCGGGGGGACTACCTCTAATGTGACCAAGGAACTCTCTCATCAGCAAAGTTTTTGAAGCTGAAAAGTTGTCCCGTAAACCAGTCTTATTAAATCCATCTTACCTAAGTCACTTACTATTACGGGAGCAACAATAGAGGACCCAAGCGCACAACACAAAGACACAGGACTGGGAGGTAAGATCCAGATGGTTTATGGTTCATTAGTGTAATGGCAGGGTGGGCAGGGGGGGGGGGGGGGGGGAGGGGGCGGTGACCATATAGAGACATGGTCGCCCGACCATGTAGAGACAGAAATGACATGCCATTGTGTAAATAACATAAATAACATACGGCCATTTAGTTTGTATAATAAAAGAGCAACCTGTTGTATAGGAAAGGTAACCTTAAATTACTTATTTTGTGATCTGGCGCTATTTTATATATATTTTTTTTTATATATATATATAAATATATATAAAAATATATATATTAACTTGACCTTCCAGGGGGGGCGGGGCGCGGCACCCCCCTAATATAATGGTAGGGGAAACACTGCTATAGTTCAATTAATCTGTGTGTGTTTCACTGGCATCTTAATCACAGTCTGCATCATGGGCACCGTGCACTAGTTAATTAGAATGCCAAATGAGACTCTTGACCTTTGGTGGTGGGATATTGACTGCGTAGAGCCTGATTGTAACATATATTCACCTTTTTGGCATACAAAAAACCCTTCCTTACACTCCTGAAAGGTCAAATAGTTGTACCTGATATTCATGTACACAGCAGAGTGCAAAGATGCAAAAGCTAACTCTTTAGCAGAGTAACCTGAAGCCAGGTTTGCTTAACTTAGAATATTAGCTTGAATGTACATTGATACAATTTGTGGATGTTTATGTAATTTACATGTATTCATTTAGCAGACACTTTTATCCAAAGCGACTTCCAAGAGAGAACTTTACAAAGTGCATAGGTCACTGATAACAACAAGATAGCCCCAAAAACATTGCGGGTAGCCAAGACATGAAGCACATATTGTGAACAACCAAAACAAGTGCCAAAGGGAAGAACCACAAGAGCATGTAGTTAAACAAGTTACAATTAAACAACATGAATCGCTATAAGTGCAAGTGTACCTGTAGAAAAGCAAGCAACAGTAAAAAATATTTCAACAATTTAAATCAGTTACCACTAACCAACAAGAGCAGCAAGGCTCAGCAGCAAGAGTCATTGCGATCCTTGAGGAAACTAACATGGGGTCCAGCAAACCATTCCTAAGTACCGTTGTGCTCCCGGAACAAGTGCGTCTTGAGCCTTTTCTTGAAGGTGGGGAGACAGTCAGTGTCTCTGATGGATGTGGGGAGTTGGTTCCACCACTGGGGGGCCAGACAGGAGAAGAGCTTGTGTTGGGACCGGGCGCTCTTGAGCGGTGGGACCACCAGGTGGTTGTCTGAAGAAGACCGTAGGTGGTGGGTGGGGGTGTAAGGCTGCAGGAGAGACTTGATGTAGTCGGGTGCAGTCCCATTCACTGCTCGGAAGGTCAGTACCAGGGTCTTGAATCTGATGCGGGCCGTGATGGGTAGCCAGTGGAGGGAGATGAGGAGCGGGGTAACATGGGAGCGTCTGGGTAGATTGTAGACCAGGTGGGCCGCCGCGTTCTGAATCCTCTGGAGAGGGCGGGTTGCGCATGCTGGGAGACCGGTGAGTAGCGAGTTGCAGTAGTCCAACTTGGAGAGGACAATAATTAAACTTGATTGATCAATAAAAATAAAAAATAAGATAAAACCAAAAAAAAAGAATTGTGACCACAGGAATTGATTTGAATCAAATCGTGAGGTACCAAAAGATTCCCACCCCTAGAAAAAATTATTTGATCCCCTGCTGATTTTGTATGTTTGCCCTGCTGATTTTGTATGTTTGCCCACTGTGGGCAAACATACAAAATCAGCAGGGGGAAGAAGAAAAAAATCCCTCACTGTATGATATGACAAAGTCTAACACTCTTGACCCATGGAAGGTATCTTTTCACAACATAAACACTAAACACAGTCAACTACTGTCTGTGTGTGTGTGTGTGTGTGTGTGTGTGTGTGTGTGTGTGTGTGTGTGTGTGTGTGTGTGTGTGTGTGTGCGTGCACATGACATTTTCATCTGTCACTGTGTATTTTAAACAGGAACAAAAAGAGTGTATTTGAATCAAAGGAAAGCCCAAATACTTTTAGAAAGCGCTTCAATGTGATAGCCACTCCTCCATCTCCCTCTCGCTCAAGAGGCAAGAAGCTGATCAAAGATTAATAAGCAGGTCATGTGACTGATTGCCGCCCACTCTCCTGCTGAGAAACTGACACGGACAGAGTTATGCATACTAAAACCCTGAGAACAAAAAGAATACTAAAACACTCATTAACTTACTCTCCAATAGAATGTGCTAGCAAGGTCAGACAGAGAGGGGAAATTTAAAAAAAAATCGACTTCTCTTTTTAGTGGACCATTTATATTTGAAAAACTGAATTAATCCTAAAGTTGTGTATGGTTTATGGTTTAAAGGGAGATGGGAAACTGAACAGTGTATTATCATGAACCAAATAATGCCAATACAAATAGAATTACAGTTATTTGACTCTATGGGTTAAATCAGAGCAAGAATGGTCAAAGTAAGGTTAAATGAAATACGCATTTAATAACATTGCAAATGAATGAAATCAATTACAAGGCAAACATGTTACAAAATGAAGACTTTAAATCTTACCTACTCTACTGTGATCATTGTAAATCAGAGAGAAAGCATGAGTTGAGCAAGGAGTAGGACAGTAGGACAAGGGAGAACTGAGGAGAAGGTCTCAGGAGATGAAGAATCCACAGAACAATGCATTACAATTCCCTTTATACACAAGACCAACCAATCAGACCACATCTTGAATGGGGTGTGAGGGCCTTTGACGTGTAAATTTACACGTCAAAGAGAGGGGAAGAATATATTAGCAGATTTGCACTACACAGCGTGTATTTACTTTTTATTATTATTATCATGATTTACCATTTAGTTGTGTGTATTTTCGTCGTTCAAAGTTGCATGGCATTATACACTTTGGTAATTTTGTGACCTCTGACCTACACTAGTGTCACAGGCATTTCCTAGTCGCACCTTACAAAGAACTAACTTATGGCTATGCAGGCATGAGCAAACAACAGACTGTTTATCATTTTACATTTAGTCATTTAGCAGACGCTCTTATCCAGAGCGACTTACAGTAAGTACAGGGACATTCCCCCCGAAGCAAGTAGGGTGAAGTGCCTTGCCCAAGGACACAACGTGATTTGGCACGGCTGGGAATCAAACTGGCAACCTTCAGATTACTAGCCCGTCTCCCTCACCGACTCCCTCACCGACCAGCCATCTGACTCCCTATCAATGATACAAGCAACATAATTCATAGATAGGCATGACCAAGCGTTATGTTCTCATGAGCTTAATATAGCAGGGTATATATCAAACATTGTTTATTAAATTCAGAGCATTCCAAACAGTATAAAAGTAATAAAGTCATCATTATCTTGAATTATTGTTAACTGATTTGTGATTAAGGACAGGCCTCTTCATATTTCAAAACATTCTTCACAGTCTTCAATCTCGGTTAGATTTATGGAGACCCAGTGATGACTGATTTTTTTTTTAATTTTTTTTTACAAATGTAGATCCTAAATCTAACCCTTCGGTCAAAAACTACAGCATAGGATTTTCTATTTACTTAACTGTGACTAAATGTGACCTTGTCATCTTAGATGTTTGAGGGGAGTTAACTTGTAAGGTAACTATAAGAAGCATGTGCGTGTCAGTGGCGGAACCAGACCTTTATATATGGGGTGGCCAAGGGGTGGCCAGGGCAACTTCAGGGGGTCCACAGACCAAGACTGAAAATGTGTGTGTAACCTTGGCCTGGCATCTAAGAAGTGTAAATTATTCATATGATTGCTGATGAGAAATTCAAATTAACTTAAGCCTGAGTTCTTCAGTGTGGCCTAGTATGGTCCACTAGGGTTACTTTAATCAAATTATTCTATTCTTCTTACTATGAATAGACTGTGTCTCTACATCTGAATTGCAACAAATTTCTTTCTTACACACTGTACTGTAGGCTACTCACAAACTGGAGAGACTTTTGTCACTTTGTTTTCATGAATATATAATCTGGGTCTAACCAGGTTAGAGGTTAGAATCCTTCTTTTACATTAAAACATAACTATTAGTGTATACTCACACAAAAAATGCCATAGCCATCAACACAAGAACACTCATGAATCAACAACCAACATTTTAAAGTGAGGCTTAACCGGAAAAAACTTTTGTGTAGGCTTACATGTGGCCTACAAACACAAGCTGAACTTGGCATGTGACTGACTGCCTAGTATGCTCTGACCTTGTGCCT
The DNA here is from genome assembly GCA_023658055.1 of Thaleichthys pacificus. Classification (NCBI taxonomy): domain Eukaryota; kingdom Metazoa; phylum Chordata; class Actinopteri; order Osmeriformes; family Osmeridae; genus Thaleichthys; species Thaleichthys pacificus. The sequence continues at coordinate 5,164,029 of CM042865.1, forward strand.
GTAGCCTCGGGGAGGGAGCTGCTCTGAGGTCTTGGGGTGGTGCAAGGACTGGGGTCTATTTCCACCTGATCCTGTTTGCTCAGCTTTTTTACGAAGTCTGCTATGTCACCCTTTCTTTTAATGTTTGAAGTGAAAAAGTGAAGCAAAAAAGAAAAATAACATTCAGGCCTACACATCCAATTACCCACATTTGAGTACAATTTCAATCTTAAACATATCCCCATTATTATCTTCAATCAATTGACAAGCGTTGACTTCCTTGTAGGCGTGTACTCTGTTGAAGTTTAAAACTATTGGATCTGCCCAGAGCCACTCTGATCTGCCATAACCAATCGCTAGTGTTCGCCTTAGCCAATTCCTTCACCACTACTGTAACAGAGCTAGCTGCCGTAGCTGGAAAATCAAACTTTTCCCGAACCCTGTGGGGAGGAGGGCCACAACATCATGGCCACCAACAAAACTCAGCAAAACGTGTTCTTGCTCCGGCTTTAGCTGTTGGATATTCGGCAGCGTTGCCACAACGGACCGAATGGCTTTTCTCGCATCTTTCTCCGCCGCCATTACGGAACTACAACACAAACTAGCACACGACACCAACGTCATCATTCTCAGCCACTCCCTCTGTTTGCTTATTGGACAGGTAGAAAATCAACCTGCAGAATCTGACTTACGGACCTCATGGCCAGACCTAGGTACAGAAGCAAATACATTTGAGCGGAAGTACGTAGGACGGCAGAGCCAGGCTAGATTGATAAGGCATCTCATCAAGGAATCTTAGCAGTTAAAGTACAAAAATAGTGTAGCGACCCACACAGAAAGACGTGTGTTATATGTTAGGCTGTTAGTTGGTTGTTTACAGTAGTGTTCGCGGGGTCCGACATGCCAATCAACCTGCTGTGTGCCAATCACGGGAATGCCCGGAATGTTCGAATGCCGGGCATCTTGGTGGTTGGTGATCGTGCATTGAGGGGGGATGGTGCATTCGAAGTTTAGACCAGGTTTAGCGTCTGTTCTTTCTGTTACGTCTGGGTTTCACAAGAGACGGTCACTATTGTTTTGTGGACTACCTTTCTTTTATTTAGCGTGGGCTAGGGCCAAACAGCTGTTTGCCTTTAGCCTGGCTGCCAGCCCAACTTATCCCCGCCCACAAAAAAATTTGGTCGGGAAGTTGGGTCTAGGGTAGCCTGACGTTGTCATACTCATAATTCTTGTCAGAATATGAGTCTGAGAACTCTCCATTGGGCTGTGACTATGGGGCGTGTTTCAACCGAACCCGGAAAACAAATGCCTCTTCGCTCAATTGGATAGACCTACAACCAATCAGAGCAACGTAGTATGTTAACTTTTACCAAACCCCGTAGGAAGGATGGCAAAAACATTTTCCATCGACAAATGCCATGATTGCGTTTCTCTGTTCCTCTTTCAAAATGAATGCGCTGTCGATGTCTTCTAAAACAGACTCGATGGCAGAATCATAACATCCCAGCTCTCCAGCGGTAGCCATGTTTGTTGAAAACGAATTCAACCAAAGCGCTCTTTGGTGACGTGGTTGATTACGTTACTGTTGATCATCTGTCCATCATCGTATAAAGCCCGCCCTGACAATTTCATTGGTCCGAACAGCTTGTGTTCGGACATAGTTGTTCCCCAACCGAGACTCCCCAGACCCAACTTCCCGACCAAATTATTTTGTCGGCGGGGATGAATTGGGCTGGCAGCCAGGCTAGGTCTGGGGGGTCTCGGTGTTAGTTTAATGTAATCTTTAAATTCAGGCTTGTCACATTAGTAACTTTGTTCTGAACAGAACTGGGTGTGCAGACACATACGAAAAGTTTCTCCTCCATCTTAAAATTGTGAAACCTAGAAATGTTTATCATGACCAACGGTTGCTACGTTACAACAAACAAGAAACCAATCCGATTGGCCAACGCTTTTTCCAACGCGTTTTCACGCTCCTCATTTACATAAAGTTGAGAAAATCCAACTTGCAACGCTCCGCTCCGCTCGCCTTCCCACAATGCCCTACACGAGCGTCAATGCCTGGTTTCATTGAAAATGAATTGGAAGCCGACGCCCCGCGCCGCCCGCTCCGCTGCAGTGTGAACGCACTGTAAGCGTTTCAGTCAGCACTCCAGGCTCTCACATACACACCCATGTAAATCTCAGAAACGGTTTGAAAAACTCATGAAACATAATCAGTGATATTAAAAAAAGCTGATAAAAAAAAAAAGAGTTTAGGGTTTTGTCAACATTTTAAAGTTTAAATGGTGGCTGTAGCTGAAAGATTGAGGAAGAAGAAGGATTTGAAAGTTTAAGAAGTTTAAGAGGATTGAGAGGATTTGAAAAAAACCTCAATTGGAAAACCATGTTAAAAAATATTATGAATATTGATTTATATTAATTCAAGCATAAGAGGTACAAAGCTAAAAAGCAATAGCAGTCATAGCCTGAAACTGCTGAATTTTTCGATAGCTGAACGGTTTTAATAGCTGAAGATTTGAAGGCACTGAAAGGTGTCGCGGAAGAAATAGAATAATATTAATATGAAGAAGTTGAATAGAGATTCAAAGAACAATACTTGGAATGCTGCTTCAGCACACATTGTCGGTTAAAAACAAGAAAGTGGCTGGTAAAAACATTGAGTGGCCGGTAGATTTTGAAATCCACCAGCCACAGTGGCCGGTGGACAACAAATTTAATTTCCATCCCTGGCTGACAACCCCCTATGTCCCGTCGCATTGAGTTTGGCACTTGTTAGGACGTATGTGAGTGGATTATTATCCGTTCTCACCGTGATCACATGATCGTGTATTTTCATTGGCTAGACAAAGTAGTGTTAAACTAGCGTTGAAATACACTCATATGCTAACCCATATAGTAGCAGTACAATAACAACACAGACACACTTGTCAGAGTAAAGATCGTCGCCCAAGCGTCGCCCGAGTGTCGCCGAGTGGTCTTTCGGCCAAAGTAACTTTCCTATATTATTTAGACATGTAAACGTCCGTATATGTTCATGAAATTTGACACGTAGATTGTTTGGTATGCCTAAAATAATACTACTTACACTTTGCTGGCGATAGCAAAAGAAAATGCTGGCAAAAAGACCGGAAACTGAGTGTCCAAACCCCGTTCAGGTTTGGACAATAGTAGCTTACAGCGGTCGGGATTGGACACCGTGACGTTAGGTGTCTTGTATGATAAAGCCAGCACATTAAAAACAAGTGGATTTGATCTGTCAGCTAAATGAAATCTGCAGCCTACTGTCTTCAGTTTAAATGCTTGTTCAATAATCTTAGCTTTACGATTTTAATAAAGTTAAAATAGTATTTTGGTTCAGTAATAGGCTTGGGACTCATTTAAGTCTGTGAAATGTTAAATTTGACAAATTATTCTCTCTCTCTTTTTGAAGATGCATATAACCATCCAAAAGGGAAGGTCCTGCCCAGAATTAAAAAGATGCACCACGCGCTGCAAGGACTTCCACTGCCCTTTCTGTCCCTCTCATTTGTTTCAACCTACAAAACTGAGCAAGGTCATCGCCCATCTAGAGACCCATTTCAACCGGTCAGTTTTCCATGAAGGTAAAAGCAAAAAAAAAATCTGTGAAGTTTCAATGCCATGCATTAAAAGCAGACAATCAACAATTCCTTTTGAGCAGTGAAACAATAGAAATCCCTCTGTGATTTGTTTGCTCTGACCAGATATTTGATTCAGACACTGAAGTAATATATAGGCCTGATAATATTTCTATCTTATGTTTTAGGATACACCATTCACAGATGTGGGTTAAATTGTCAACCACAATTGCATTACCACTGCATCCACTGCCAGTCAATGCTTTCATGCAAACCAGACTTCATCAAACACTTGGTTTTGTGCAAACACATTCAATATCCACCACCATCCCAGCTATTTCAATTGTTTAAAAATTAACCATATCATTTTTGTAGGCCATCATATACGGCCTGAGTATTCTCAAGAATCTGTCCCTGCAGGATGCAGAAAAAGTGTTCATCTCTGGACCAGTTTATCATCAGAGGTAAGTAGAGAATGTACATTTTCTGCACAATGCCATACAACTTTATCATCTAATAGTAATACCTTTATTATCAACCACTTCAGTAATGCTAATTAATGTACACTTCTTTGTTAGTGTAACTGATATTTATGCTTACCTAGAAGTAATATTGTCTGTCTACTATTTCAGTGAAGTGGAGGAGTTTGATAGGGGGATATCGAAACAATTGCGCACAGAAGGGAGACCATTCTAGTAAGTAGTGCTGTTACCGACTTCACAATCTGGGGTTTGAATATTGAAGGGTCAGGACAAGTCAAATATCCATAATGTTTTTTTATATATTTTTTCTTGCTTCTGTCTCTCATTGAAGGATGAAGTTGTATGGAGGATATGAAGGGGTGATGGAGGTCAATATGGAGGGGGGATTGTAAAATAAACTATGTATATCTTGAATCTGCCCTGAGAGTCGTCCTTGTGTCTTGCCTCTCTAAAGTTACACATTTGTGGTTGAGGTTGAGTGACTGCAAAAGCCATAGCAAATAGAATAGAATATAACTTAACTTTTCCAGAACTTTGTGGTGTCAGACACATACAAAATGTAGTATGCACACAGGCATGTGCAGTATTTACAGGTATATGAAAGATGATCTGATGTCAATGTTGGTCAATGTTTTGGTCAATGTTTTGATTCATGTCCAATACAAAACAGTTCATCCTAGCATGCCCATCCACACCAAAGGAAGCATCGTCATACAGCCCATCCATCCACCATAGAGGTTCACCACCAGCAGCAGAAGAGAAGGAAGTGGTGGATCCTCCGCAGCCCCATCCATCCCACATCACACAAAGAAAACATTTGTGATGACATGAAATAAAATAAAGTATAACAGATTAGAGTTTAATTTATATTTCCTCAGATAACTTTATTTATGTATAATAGAGCATAGAATCAAATAATGAAATGAATCACAGAATACGTACATTGTACATATACGTATAAATAAGTATTCTGAATGTGGAAAAGACAGAACCCTGTGTGTGTGTGTGTAATTAAATTATCTGCAGTATGAATCAAGGATTTACTCATGTTTAGTAGTTGTATTCCCAACAGATGTGGTTACATTCTGTTAAAGGCACTAGAGATATTCCACAAACACAAGCCTAGCATGTGCTTTTAGTTTTTCCAGATGGGAGTGTACATGATGCAGCAATGTAAGGGCAGCATCATCTAGACTTCTACTCTTCATGTAGGCAAACTGGAGTTGATCTGCCAGGTTCTGGACTGTCTCTTGTAGTTGCAAAAGTATCAGACATTCAAAACTCTTCATCACCACTGATGTAAGAGCTACAGGTCGGAAGTCATTGGGAAGTCTGGGTCTGCTCTTCTTTGGAACAAGGCAGATGGCAGAGGTCTTCCACAGAGCTGGAACTGTGTGTTCCTCCAAGGACCAGTTGAACAGTTCACAGAAGACAGGGCCAGTTGTTCGTAGCAGGTCTCCAGGAGCTTGTTATTACTGATGTTATCAGGACATAATGCTTTGTTGACTTTGGCACTTTGGTGAAGTTAAGCCCATCAAAGCAACTCTAGAACAAGTTCAGAGTATCTGCAAATGTGCCCAAATCCTTAAAGCTCATGTTGCAGGGTGTACATTGGTTCTCTGTAGTCCCAGAAAACGTTTTAAAGCCACTCCAGGCATCACACCTGTCCATGTTGATATATTTTCCACCTTTTCTTTAGGCTAATTTTATCTTCCTTAATTAGCTTACTTCATTTTATCAATATGTACATTCAGGCATGAAAACGGGTCAGGGGTGAAAAAGCTGAGAAGGATATTACCCCTCTAAGGGGGTCTGGGTGCATGCTCCCCCATAAGAAACATTTAAATATTCCATATTTTAAAGCATCAATCTGATGCATTTTGAGATACTTATTTTGCCAACCTGGGGAGAGCTGGAGAAACGTAACTTAAGCCATGAGTCAAAAATTATTATGGCCTCCTTACTAAGTATTATGTAAGCCATTTCATGCCAGCCTGTCACTGGGTCTAACATTTACAGTATATCAGGGCTTAATGCATAACCCCCACAAGAGATGGTGGACATGCTGTAACTTAACTTGTCTACTCTTCCATCATGATTGACAGCCAATACAAGTACCAGCGTACTTTGAAGTCAAATTGCGTACAGGTTGGCAGGTCTGCTTATTGATAGAACGGCAGGGACGGACTGGGAGTAAAATAGGCCCTGGACTTTGATCCAGACCGGCCCACCAGAACCGGTCCCGTATACGCCACCACAGCGAGCGTCCTGCTAATGCATGCAAATTCTGCCCGATGTGATGCTAGTTAGGGACTTCCATGCTTAATGCGAGCGCGCATAGCGCGCGATAAAAAAAAATTGGGTCAGATTTGAGCAAAAAATAGTTTTTGGAGCTTGAAACAAACAAACATAGCCGTTTGTCCAATTGGTAAAACGTTGTCTAGTGAAAGTAATTACGTTTACGTTTCTTAGCCTGGTTTTCCATCTTTATATTGTCTCAAATTAGCTTTCGATCTGTCAGTGTCACTGTTGTGTGTAAGCGGCACTAAGGGCTGCATAGTTCATTTGGAATTTTCACCGAAGCTTTAGCTAGCTGGCTAACGTTGCGTTCTCTCCTGCTGTGTTCAATGACTCAATTCATCAAGCTGTAGCTAACGTTAGCTAAGTCTATGTCAACAGAGCTCCTGGGTAACTTAACTTAGATATACCAGAAAATATAAAAATGATTGAAACCACCATTCACCAAATTCAGTCAGGTAAATCGCCGAGGCCAGTGCTTTCAGCTTCTGATGGAGGTCTGCACTGGTGATGCAAGGCCCTTCGCGTTAATATTTCCATGCACTCGCGCTCCCTTCTGACATGGGCACCTGTTCGCAGTTCACTGAATGAATATACCCCCCCCCCCGCCCCCCAAACAATTTCTCATCGAATCTACACGATTCACGTAGGTCACCTATTTTGGTTTCAAAACGGCGAATTTCGCCGAAAGGTGAGGGATTTTCATGTCTGTACATTATTTTATGTGATTTTAATTTCTTTAATTGTCCAATGTTTATTATTCGAACATATTTTCAAATATTATACCTTTCTATATTATTCGAACATATTTTCAAATATTATACCTTTCTATATTATTCGAACATATTTTCAAATATTATAGCTTTCTATATAATTGTCATATCAAACATCACATATGCCAGAGATTTCCTTGTTTCTTGCCTCTCGCAAACCATTCACATATCTTGTTGCGATCTAGTGACACTGCCTTTCGTCATCCAATTAGCTAGGTGGCGCTGTCAGATAAAACGAGGGTCCTGAAACTGCGGTCCTGAAACTGCAGCTCTCCGGGTCTCCGGCTCTGCAGGTTCATACTATTGTTTGTTTTTTGCGAGTTACTTGAACCAAGTGATCAAAGTGTGTCGTAACTCTCTTTTTATATGGCTCTGGCCCATTGGTTGCGAATCGTCGCTCGCGCATCATCATGCTATGTTCACATTGTGCAGTCGCAACTCCGTCACTTGCTTTCCATATGAAATCAATGGTATGCTTCACTTCATTGCGCTGTTGTTCACTCGCGCACTGTGCTCGTAAATTATTTTTCAAGTTCGCACATACCTATTTTTAGGCGCAAATGCAAGTGAAATACTCTCACTGTAGAGCCCTGCAATGCATGCAGTATTTGTTGTGTTTATCTGTATTTACTGAACAACATGGCTGTTGGTAGACATGGGCTGTGTCTACTACCGCGCACTTTACTAAGTACACTGCAATACAGTGCACTGCAATACAGTGCACTGCAATACAGTGCACTGCAATACAGTGCACTGCAATACAGTGCACTGCAATACAGTGCACTGCAATACAGTGCAGTGCACTGCAATACAGTGCACTGCAATACAGTGCACTTACATCTGTAGTAGGAATGGGCATTCGATTAAATTGTCTTAATCGATCGTCGGGAGAATAAACGATCGATTTTCGATTAATCATTAACATTTTTATATTAAATGCACTATTTATAGGCGATATTAAAATGCAGTGGAAATAGAAAATACACAGCGTGTTTCCGCATTGAGATCTTTATTTCAAGAAGAACAACTCTTTCTGTACTCCTAGCAGCGGAGCCGACAGCTAGAAGCCGGTGCTCAAACACAACTGACCCTCGATTTTTTCCCGGCTAATTAATAAAGCTTCATAAAAACCTTCGCCCTCAACAATACTTAACGGTAGCATATCCATCTCGATGGACTTGCAGATCCGTTGGGTAATTTTCTCTGCTCGGTGTGCATCGCAGCTCCTCCGTGCTAACACCGAGAGCAGGATGCACTGCCACTAACCAGGGTCGGATGTAGGCTACGTTCTTCAAGTGGTAGGCTACATCATTTGAGTTGTGGAGGAGTTGTATTTATACTCAGCTTTGCAGTGTTGGCAGTGAACAAAGTCAATTTTAAGTCAAAATGGTCTCACGCTACACTTCGCCGTGACCTCTTCATGTTTAGCCTACTTTTGAAATACATGGAAACTCGCCGGTAACTGAGTAGGCTAGGGCTGTGGCGTTTTTTTGCCTTTGTGTGGTAAAATGTTTAATTGCTGCCACATAAAGGAATGCAATGGATTTCGCTAAGACTCACACTACGCAACAGAACACGCATTAGTTTTATCGATGAAAAAATAATGTCATTGACGAAATTCTTAATGATCAATTAATCGATCGTCGATTAATTATGCCCCTCCCTAATCTGTAGTGCACTCCGTCGCTGAGTAGTGCTGTCTCAAATGGAACACTTAAGTTAACCACTTGGCGGGAAGTGACGGACGCAAATCTGATTGTGACACCCGCGAATCTAAGGCAAATCCGCTCGCGAGTCATTTCGTCCTCCATTATTTTAGAAATGAAATGAAAAGCTGCCAAAAGGGCTCCTCCTCTTCCGCTACGTAGCCAATATGGCGCCCGTTTAGGGCGAGTAGTGTCCATCGTTGTACACTGCATTCTTTGACCGTTTGCAGTGCGTCATCCGGGTACTTTCAGTGCACTGAATTCTGCTGGTTCTGTCAGTGTAAGCGCCCTAAGCACTGAAAGTCAGTGCTCGAAGTGCACAAGTGCACGGTAGTAGACACAGCCATGGACACAAGGCAAGATTCTAAACCTCACGAGGCACTCTGATCAGTGGACTCTTCAGGTTAACTAGGCCAGCACAGATGGTTAAGATGTTGTCCAGTTTTGGTGCCATGCTGATGGGAATGGTCTGGGATAAAATCTTAAAGACCTTCAGGCTCTGGATTGCTCTTTCCATGTGTATGCGGACATTGGCTACATGCCTGGTGCGCGTCGACTCATTGGTCAACTGATTGCGCCTGTAGGTAAATGCAGGGATGTTCAAACTGACCCTTCTCTCATCAAGCAAGTCTCGAATGGTGAACCCACGGTCTGCCATGACCTCATCACCAGCCCTCAGATAGTCTAGGAACCCACTTTCCATGGTGATAAACTTATCGCTGCTTCTGCCAGCAAAAGCATCAGATATAAACATGATTAGCCCATTAGGGGCCACAGCGACGAGATATTTCACAGTGTCGCGTGATTTGTACTGGCTGACAGTGTCACTCCTTGAGTCGTGGTTTGTGGCTCTCTGCATGGCACTTTCGGCACAGTCAATGATGCAGGTGGTTCAAGGGTAGTTCCTCTGAAACGACAAGGGCATGGTGGCACGAATGGTCTCTCTTGGAAGCCAGGGGATCAGGACTTTGAACTGTTCACCCATCACGTCAATCCAGGGACTAATCACAATGCTTGCCATGGATGTAGACACATTGAAGCGGTGAGCAATATCTCCTAATATTAGGTTTAGTTTTAGCTTCATCAAGGTCATTAGGATTTGGTCAAAAATAGGAAGGGTAATTGATGGCTTACTGAAAGACAACAACACCGTCACCAGGGTGAAAAATTGAACCATACGCACTCCTGTATACAGCCGGGACCTAACATCATCAATGACCGTGGTGCACAGTAGGACCCATTTCTGCCTCGCACTGTGTGGCCTTGTCTACTTTAACAGACTGTGTTGTTGAACAGTACATATGGTCAATATGTGACGGATCCTCCCATTGGGTCTGGGCATCTCGAAATTTTGGTGTAGCAGGCTCGGCCTCACAGGCAGGCTGACAGGTTTCAGGAGCATCTAAAAAGGGGAAGAGAAAACATGGATGGAGCTAAATTAATGCAGGCATAGGATTAATCTCTCACTACAAACATCACAATGGCAAAATTTGTACTACAACATTGCACTCACACGCACACACACAACCATCATCACAACAGCCTGCCACCTTGCATTGTATTTATGATGTAGACTAAGGCACACACACAGAGAGACACACACACACAATTAATGATGTAACGTTAGCTATCGTGGGCATTGTTTGTCCCATCTCCAAAACAATCAACTGCCTTAGCAAAATACCGGTAGCAATGTTAGTGTATGACAACTTCTTCATAATTAACACTAACAGTATTGTCAGCTTCATAGCTAAAGTTGCTGAACTTACCCTCAGATTCAAGTCTGTGTTTCTTTATCTGGGTGGAGGCAGTGGTCCGCTGGGTGAATTGACGCCTCTTTGGCTGGGGAGGGCGATTGTATCCCAACCACAACTCTGGGACAGGATTCTCCTTGGTTGGTTTTTGGTCAACAAAGTGATACGAACAAACAAAAACGTTGCGGGGTGGTTTCTTTAAATTCAATACCTTCAGCCACGTCCTTGATTCCGAGTCGGTGTCAGGCTTGCGAAAAAAAAATTACAATGGAGCGCATGGACATTGCCTCTTCGTAGCTGGTTTGTGGTCGTAGCACTCTCTATCTAACCACTCGTTCAGGTGCTTTCTCGAGTGTTTGCAACCGACTACCGCACATGTCGTTCCCGAACCACTTCTCTTCATGTTGTACATTATTACTCTTGTTAGCAAAACAAACCCAGCCCCCCAGAACGGAAGTGGATTGCATCGAGGGGAGGAGTTTAGGATGTAGAGCGGAAACGGCTCAAGAACTTGTGTATACACTGCGCTTGCATTGATATTTTAAGAATCCAGCTCTTCTTATGAAACGTAACAGTAATTTAACTCATGGTTACAATGGTAAACCGCCACAACAACGACCACGCAACAAAACACTACATTCTAAGCAGACACATTTAAAAAACGAAATTCATGAAGTTACATTTGTATTTCGAACAAACGGCAAATTTATCAGCAAGTTTTATCACTATTTACCGCCTTGCATCATGGGAATTGACCAGCCAATGAGCCACGCTATCTTCATTTTTTCACGTCGTTATTTCGTTCTTCAGTCAGTTTGACAGTATAACCTTCAAATGCATAATGCAACCCTTCTGTCTGCTTCTTTATCAAGTAGCTTTTCTTTTTTTCCATGAATACTCCAATTGATAATTATTAGTATTTAAGATTATAGGGCTTCAGAATGTTTTGGCAGTAATTAAGGTTACAGCTTCAGTACCAAAAAAGATTCAATGTGCAATGCATAATAGATTTTCATAGACATGAATAATTAGAATGAGATGGATCTAAAAAATGTAACCTGTAATGTACTTTAAAGTTATTTTGACTGTTTTTGCTGTATAATAATAGAAAATGTACATCCTACTCCAGAAGAAATGTATACTATTTTCTGTTTCTAAGCATACTTCTTAAAAGTATATCAAAAGTGAACTATTTTCAAAGCATACTTAAAAGTACATAAAAAGTGAACTATTTTCAAAGCATACTTAAAAGTATATCAAAAGTGAACTATTTTCTAAGTATACTTCTTACAAAAGTGAACTATTTTCAAAGCATACTTAAAAGTATATCAAAAGTGAACTATTTTCTAAGCATACTTCTTAAAAGTATATCAAAAGTGAACTAATAGTGTACTATCCATATTTTAGTATACTTATAGTATACTTTAATATACTTCTTTTTTGTAAGGGCTGCCAGTGACAACGTTGTTACAGTACCTTGTTTCAAAGGGGGTTCGCAGCTGTTTCAAAGGGTGTTCTTAATGAAATATGCAATGGGCTAAATGCTTGAAAATATCACTAGAAGGGAAAAACTTAAGAGGACAGACCCACCTGCAACCGACACAAGCAAACACACCCTACAATTTCCCCTGAAATTGTACCCTTTCTATAGCCTGGTCCTAACCAGACTCTCATACATTGCATTTGTACAGAGAGTCTGGCCTCACTCCATTGACAAGCGTTGACTTCCTTGTAGGCGGGTACTATGTTGAAGTTTAAAACTATTGGATCTGCCCAGAGCCACTCTGAATCTGCCATAACCAATCACTAGCGTTCGCCTTAGCCAACTCCTTCACCACGGAGCTAGCTGCCTTAGCTGGAAAATCAAACTTTTCCCGAACCCCGTGGGGAGGAAGGCCACAACATCATGACCACCAACAAAACTCAGCAAGGATTGTTTTTGCTCCGGCTTTAACTTATGGATATTCGGCAGCGTTGCCACAACCACAGAATAGCTTTGCTCGCATCTTTCTCCGCCGCCATTACTGAACTACAACTCAAACTAGTGCACGACATCAACGTCATCGTTCTCAGCCACTCCCTCTGTTCGCTGATTCGCCGGTAGAAAAACAACCTGAAAAATCTGACTTACGTACCTCATGGCCAGACCTATGTACAGAAGCGAAAATAAATTTGAGCGGAAGTACGTAGGAGGGCAGAGCCAGGCTACCCTCTCTAGTGTTGTGTCTGTGTTCGTCTGGTTTTAGATAGTGTAGGCCACCAGCCTCACACTCGCGAACAGTAGGTGGTGGTGATGCACCTCTTAACGTTGGTTGCAATCTGCCAATAAAATCAAAAGAAGAAGAATGCACAGGCTACTTGCCTGTGCGTGTATATACCTCCAGGCAGTAGTCAGTCAACACGTTGATGGGAAGGGGTTGGGATATTTAGGTTTGAACCCTTTCGAACTTAAGCTAAAATTGCTCGGTTTGTTAAATGTACCAATCCTTTAAGTTGATGATTGTTTCATCTTTTTAACACATTTCAGCACTCATGAAACAGTTACTCTACATACATAATGTAATGGGCAAAGAAACTGAGAAAAATCTGAATTTGCTTTTAGAAAATGTGCCAAAATCGATCCAAGATGGCGCCGCGAATGGCTACCTCGGTCGGTCGGTTCGCTGTGTTTGTTTTTGTTTTGTTCGTAAATTCAGTGTTTTACCAGGATACCCTGAGTTCTCGAACTAGGGACGAACTCCTCAACATCAGGGAATCAACTCCAGAGGATTTACGTCCCACTTTTCAGTTTCCTATAGTAGAATTAGCTGACATTATCATCAAAACCACTCTCGGCTTTGCCCTCGCAGTGAAGTTGGTTTGCTAGCTGTATATTACATTTCACTGGGTCTTGCAGCTGTTTGATTTACTGAAATTATTATGAAATGTTATGTTCTGCTAGCCATTTGCCTACTTTAGCAAGTCACTGTATTTCCAAGCCGACTCACGGTATGAGTCATTTTATATCACGGTTACGATATATTTGCGAGCAGCCAAAACATGAAGCATACATTGTGAAAAACCAAATAAGTGCCAAAGGGAATAACCATAAGAGCATGCAGTTAAACAAGTTACAATTAAACAACATGAAACTCAAAAAGTGCAAGAGTGTACCTGTAGAAAAGAAGACAAAACAACAATCAACAGTAAAATATTTCACAGCGAGTACAAGAATTTAAAAACGTCACAACTAACCAACAAGCAACAAGTCTCTCAATACGAGTCATTGTGATCCTGGAGGAAACTAACATCAGGTCCAGCCAAGCATTCCTAAGTGCCGTTGTACTCCCGGAACAAGTGTGTCTTGAGCCTTTTCTTGAAGGTCGGGAGACAGTCAGTGTCCCTGATGGAGGTGGGGAGTTGATTCCACCATTGGGGGGCCAGACAGGAGAAGAGCTTGTGTTGGGACCGGGCGCTCTTGAGCGGTGGGACCACCAGACGGTTGTCAGAAGAAGACCGTAGGTGGCGGGTGGGGGTGTAAGGCTGCAGGAGAGACTTGATGTAGTCTGGTGCAGTCCCGTTCATCGCTCGGAAGGTCAGTACCAGAGTCTTGAATCTGATACGGGCCGTGATGGGAAGCCAGTGGAGGGAGATGAGGAGCGGGGTAACATAGGAGCATCTGGGTAGATTGAAGACCGACTGAATCCTCTGGAGAGGGCGGGTTGCGCATGCTGGGAGACCGGCGAGCAGCGAGTTGCAGTAGTCCAGCTTTGAGAGGACAAGTGCTTGGACTAGCAGCTGGGTGGAATGCTCAGACAGGTATCTCCTGATCTTCCAGATGTTGTAGAGGGTGAATCTACACGACCGGGAGACCGCAGCAATGTGGGCTGTGAGGGAGAGCTTGTCATCCATGGTCACCCCGAGGTTCCTGGCAGAGGATGAAGGGGTCACCGTCGCCGATCCCAGGGTGATTGAGAGATCGTGGGAGATGGAGGGTTTGGCCGGGATGATGAGGAGTTCTGTTTTGGCGAGGTTCAGCTGGAGGTGGTGCTCGATCATCCAGGCGGAGATGTCTGTGAGGCAGGCCTCGATCCTAGCTGAGATCCCCGGATCAGTCGGGGGGAACGACAGGTACAGCTGCGTGTCGTCAGCATAGCAGTGGTAGGAGAAGCCATGGGAGGTGATGATTGGTCCAAGCGAGGTGGTTTAGAGGGAGAAGAGGAGGGGTCCAAGGACAGAGCCCTGTGGGACACCAGTGGAGAGCTGGCGGGGGCCTGACACTTTGCCTCCCCAGGAGACCTGGTAGGATCTTCCCGACAGGTAGGATGAGATCCACTGAAGTGCAGTGCCAGTGATGCCCATCTCAGAAAGTCTGGCCAGCAGGATCTGATGGTTGAGACTGAAGGGCAGTGGTGACTGACAGGAGGGCAGTTTCTGTGGAGTGACCAGACTTGAAGCCCGATTGGTTGGGGTCAAGCAGGTTGTTCTGAGAGAGGAAGTTTGACAGTTGGTTAGATACAGCGCGTTCAATTGTTTTTGAAAAGAAGGGTAGTAGTGATACCGGTCTGTAGTTCTGGAGGACGGCTGGGTTAAGGGAGGGTTTTTTGAGTAGAGGGCTAACTCTGGCCTGTTTGAAGGCAGAGGGGAAAGTGCCGGAAGTAAGAGAAGAATTAAGGACATGGAGAAGAAAAGTTATGATGGAGGGAGAGATGGTTTGAAAGAGAGGGGAGGGGACTGGATCAAAGGGACAGGAGGTGGGGCGATGAGAGAGAATGAGGTCAGAGATCTCTGCCTCGGACTGGGGAGAGAAAGAGTTTAGACATTTAGTTGGGTCAGTCATAGAGGGTGAGTGGGTAGGAAAGGTGGGTTCAGGGAACCGACTGCTAATGTCAGCAACTTTTTTCTCAAAGAAGGAGGAGAAGTCGTCTGCTGTCAGGGTGGAGGGGGAGGGTGGGGGAGGTGGGTTAAGAAGGGTGGAGAAGGTAGAGAAAAGTTTGTGAGGGTTTGAGGCAGAGTTAATTTTGTTCAGGAAGTAGTGGGTTTTAGCATCAGTTATGCGGGCAGAGAAGGATTTGAGGAGGGAGTGATACTTATCGAGGTCCAGACCGTCTTTGGACTTGCGCCATGTCCTCTCAGCTGCCCGAAGGATGGACCGTTCTGCACGAATCACATCCGTGAGCCACGGGCAGGAGGGAGAAGATCGCGCAGGCCTGGTTGACAGGGGACAGAGAGTGTCGAGTGATGCAGTTAGTGTGGATAACAGGGTGTTGGTGGCAGTGTCAGTGGGGTGGCACATAAACTCGTCAATGGGAGGGAGGGAGGATGTTACAATGGAGGAGAAATGGGAGGGGGATAGGGAGCGGAGGTTGCGGCGGAAAGTTACGAGGGGAGGTAGGAGGAGTTGGAGGGAGAGAGACAGAGAATTGGATGAAGGAGTGATCAGAAATGTGTAGTGGGGTTACAGAGGTTAAGTCAGTGATACAGTTACGTGTCAGAATGAGGTCAAGCTGTTTTCCTGCCTTGTGGGTCGCCGGTGTGTTCAGCAGCTTCAGGTCGAAGGAAGTCAGAAGAGACTTGAAGTCAACGGCCTGCGTTCCTTCGAGGTGGATGTTGAAGTCCCCAAGGAGTATCAGCGGTGTTCCATCATCCGGGAGGACGCTCAGGAGCATGTCCAGCTCCTCCACAAAGTCGGCTAGCGGCCCTGGTGGGCGGTAGAGGACAACTAAAAACGCTTTGATAGGATCAGTTAGCATCACATAATGGTGTTCAAATGATTTGGCAGTAACAGAGAGTGGGGTGGATGTGTATTTAATATGCGGGGAAAGAAGCAAACCTGTCCCACCACCTCGCCCGGTTGAGCGGGGTGAGTGAGAGAACGAGTGGTTGACGGAGAGAGCAGCTGGAGTTGCAGTGTTCTCTGGGCGGATCCATGTCTCTGTCAGCGCAAGGGCGTGAAGAGAAGCATGGGATGCAAAAGCCGGGATGAAGTCTGCTTTGTTCACAGCAGACTGGCAGTTCCAGAGCCCAATAGAAAGAGAGGGCAGGTGGAGAAGATCTGGATAGGTAGCTAAGATTAGAAGTGGACCGTATATACTTTGTGACATATCTACGTCTGCGGGTGGTGTAATGAGTGGGAATGCTGAAGAAACACATGCTAGCTATGAATATGTTCTAGGTAGAATAGAATACAAATAGGGTGATACCGCCTCATGGGCCATTCTCGGTGGACTCCCGCAGGTGACTCCCTGTCTTTGTTCGACCGAGTCTTCGTGCACCGAGGCTGCCAGACGAGGCTGCCTCTGCAGTGCTTGCTGCCTTAAATATGCTAAAGGGGTAGCTGACAATGGCCCTAATTATGTAAACAAAGCAAGGGTCTCATATCACGGTATAGTAATTGTTCTGTAAATTCAATTAAGAAATGGTACAAAATAACCATACCATACTTCATCATCACACTCGATTATTTATTACAAACAAAAACAACTGCCTCACGAGACAACACTTGAGTTAAAAACAAAAGACTGAAAAAGTTACAAGTACGAGCGTTCCGATTGGCTGATGCGCAGTAAAAAATACACTCCGTTCCGTCAGACCAATCGCAAATGTGCTTCAAGGTCAAACGAAAATAGCAAATCAAATAAAAGTTAAACTACAATTCTAAATATTGCAAGAATGTGATTTATATGATGGCTTATATACAATACAACAGCCAGACATTTAATTGACACGTGTAATACAAAAATATAGTATAAAAGTATACCGCGGTTGAAACGGTATAGCCAAATCTCTCCCGGTAGACACATTTCTACCGTCACACGGTATATACCGTCATACGGTATATACCGTGTGACGGTATATACGTGTATAAAGCTTTCATTGAGACCAATGATCCTCAGAGGTCGCTGGAGAATATGAAACCCAAGTTCCTTGATGCCATCAAGGATCTTTTCTATGAGAGAGACCAATGTGAGAAAAAGGCAGAGGAATTTACCAAAGTCTGCTTGGAGCCTGCATTGAGACATTATGTCAATGACTCTTTGGGTCCAGACATTGTGAAAACAATAAGGAATGGAGAAATAGAAGAGTTTTCCATACTAAAACAGCTACTCTTAAAGGATGAGTTTAAACAGTTTGTGAATTATACAGGGTATGGGTATCAGCAGTTTGTTAAAGCCTCAATTGTTGACACAATTGTGCATTTCTTCTCTAAAAATAAATCTTTCATCAATGACTTATTGAAAAGAACCTAAAACAAATAATTGAAAAAATAGAGCATGTGATTGAGTTTGACCCTCGACTAAAAGTTGGACAGACCATATCAACTATAACAGCTTGCTCTTTCATCAAATGCATCTGCAGCAAACTGAAGAAGAACCTGAGCATTCCTCAAGATGGGCTCAACTTAGTCCTCCATTTGAACAAAGCCAAGGGACCACTATTTCTAGAGCACCTTGGAAATGGTGTCAAAAAGATGAAGGACTCCCTTGTCAAAGAGAGTTTAACAAAGACCAATGTTAGGGCCAAGCTGAAGGAGCTTCCCACTAAGCCCCAGGATGAGATCTTTGACTACATGATTGGTTGTGGAAGAACATGTCCATTCTGCAAAGCACCTTGTGAAGCAGCAGAGCCCGGGCACAAGGAGCATTTTGTTACCGTCCACAGACCAGACGGGATAGGAAGATACCATTACAGTGCATCTAAAAAACGTACAACTAACATTTGCAGCTCTTCAGTGGCCAGTGGGGCGATGTTTAGGTGCTCAGATACAAAGGGTGAGAGGCATCCATACAAGGATTATCGGTTAATATACCCAGACTGGCGTATTCAGTCAGACTCTAGCATTGAGGCCTCTGACTACTGGAAGTATGTATTTGCAATGTACAACAAACAGTTTGCAGATAAGTACAAGGCCCTCCCTGCTGACATACCCGATGGATGGATTGATATCACCAAAGAGCAGGCCATGGAGAGCTTGGAGAAGTCTTACAGACAAAGTACATGGGGACACAGAGCCAGATTCTGATATTGATTCTGATTCTAATTCTGATTCTAATTCTGATTCTAATTCTGATTCTAATTCTGATTCTAATTCTGATTCTAATTCTGATTCTGATTCTAATTCTGATTCTAATTCTGATTCTATCGATTTGGAACAAGAGTGACGACTAATCAAATAGTTATTCTGTAAGGAAGCTAAGCTAAGCTTAAGAAAATTGGCGTGCATTTGTCGGATGCCTGGATCAATGGGACAGTGAGTAGCCCTGTGCAGAAGCAGTTGTGAAAAACATCTACATACACCATAACAGTCTTGCCCATAAACGAGCTGCTGAAATAGCAGGTCAAACAAAAGGAAGTACTTACAAGCAATGTTGTCAAACTAATTTCAGGCTATGTTTGACGAGACAACCAGTTCATTCAGGGCTGTTGCTCAAGAAAGGTTGCCTTAATTCAAGTTAATGAGCTGAACGGTGCTACAATGGGCCCTGCTCACCGATCACTCTATTGCAGAACAGATGAAAAATAAAATAATTTCTAATGTGAAAGCACTTGATTCCCGTATTAGCGTTACACTTCATGAAAGCATAATTCATGGCCGTGCTTACATGATTATTTATGTGAGATGTTACTGGGAAGGGAGACCTGGACACTTTCTTTTTTGACATTGTTCAGTTGGACCAGGGTACAGATGCGGAATCTCTGTATAACGCACTGAAAAACAGTCTTCAGGTAGCCATGGGCGGCGCTAGGGAGGGGCTAGCAGGTGCTTCAGCACCCCCAAGAAAGACAAAAGCACCCCGATAGCACCCCCAAAAATAATCGGATGTTAATTGTACGGAGTCTGACACGGAGCAGTCCGCTGATGCGTTTGGAGAGGCAGTTAGAACCGAAACTGTACTGTACTGTAGCTAGTGGTACATGCCAGTGGAGCGAGTGGTACGTGACAGTGGCTAGTGGTACGTGCCAGTGCCTCTACTGGCACCTAGTGGTACGTGCCAGTGGAGCTAGTGGTACGTGACAGTAGCTAGTGGTACATGCCAGTGCCTCCGCTGGTACATGACAGTAGCTAGTGGTACGTGACAGCGCCTCCACTGGTACATGACAGTTACTGTTCTGTTGATAGTGGTACTCAAGTGTCTCGTGGCAGTTGCATTGGGTGTCTTGCAGCTTTTGTTTACTGTCATGTAGCCTAACTGCCCCGCGGCCATTTTAGAATAGGAGAACAGGCTAAACTTTTATTTTTTAAATATGTGTGGCGGCCTGCGGAAACCCGTGGATGTCGCGGCCGCTCATTGTTGGCTATACGCCATAAAAGATCGAAAATCGTTTTCTGTCAAAATTGAGATTTTTGATGTTTTGTATAGTTAACACCCTAAACTTCATTGTAATGTACAAAAAGTATATTATTACTTAAGGAAAACTGTTAATTTCAACGGTTTTTGGACATGTCAGCTAGCAAGATTTTCAAGCCATGTCAAATCAAATGCTTAGTTTGCCTGCTCTTTTGAGTGCTGCAGCAGCACAACTGATCAATGAAATAACTTGCTGAGAAGTTATTCATGTAGCCTATACTTAAACTGACATTTACATTCACAACGTCATTACGAACTAAAGGATTTTCTCCCATATCCCTTTTTGACACAGGTCGACTTTAAAAAGACGTAACTTCAGTAGATATATTATATCCAGGAGAGTTTGTAGTTTCCAATATGTATAATACCCAGAAAGTACATTTGCAATCATAGGGTGTCATTTATTGACATGGTTCTTCATATGAAAATAATGAACTATTATTAACAACTATATTTACTCAGAGTATCGAAATGCAAATGTAGGCTATTGACTTCGGTTATTACAATTAATGATATACGCCACTAGGAGGCGCTGATAACACAACGATGTGCATTAGAGACGTAGGAGAGTCTACAACGGTGGCTCATGTGCACGCTTAAATTCAGTTACTCTGAGTAAAATAATTTGTTACTAATTCATTACTTGTGTACAAGTCTGCTTTACATTACAGTCACACCATTACACTATATGCAATATAATGTCTAAATCGACTACTTTGGTGACTTGTAGTGAGACATCAAAAGTATGGTTTAGAGTCTATTAGCACGAACAGTTTAACTTATTTTTTTTAATAAAAGTTATCCTATTCTAAAATGGCCGCGGGGCAGTTACACGACAGTAAACAAAAGCTGCAAGACACCCAATGCAACTGCCACGAGACACTTGCGTACCACCAGAGAATGTCTAATATAGATTAATTAAACAGGCTCTGCTACCACTATCAACAGAACAGTAACTGTCATGTACCAGTGGAGGCGCTGTCACGTACCACTAGCTACTGTCATGTAGGCCTACCAGCGGAGGCACTGGCATGTACCACTAGCTACTGTCACGTACCACTAGCTCCACTGGCACGTACCACTAGGTGCCAGTAGAGGCACTGGCATGTACCACTAGCCACTGTCACGTGCCAGAGGAGGCACTGGCATGTACCACTAGCTACTGTCACGTACCACTCGCTCCACTGTCACGTACCACTCGCTACAGTACAGTACAGTTTCGGTTCTAACCGCTACTGTGCGTTTGCCGCGGATACAGAGACCGCAGCTAGCACAACTGCAGTTCCATTCAAATTAGCATCACGAGTGGCCAAGTGGCCAAGTTTTGCTCATTTATTAATAGTATTTATATATTATATATATAATTCTGCAGCTCCCCTTGTCAATGATAGCACCCCCTCAGCACCTGCATTAAAAAATATCTGGCGCTGCCCCTGCAGGTAGCTGGGATGGATGCGGCATTTCTTCAGATTTTCCTGTGTTGGCACATCACTTTAGATCAGCTAGTGAAGATGGGTCTCGTTCTGGTGTAGAGAGGGCCAAGTACACTGGTTTGCTAAAGCATCTGTCATCCACCGGGTTTGTCGAGGATTTAGCGACAATGAAAGACGTGTTGCGTGAGCTGCAAGGACTCTCCCTTAAATTACAGAGACGGGACACTTCTCTGGTTGATGCAAGCCGTTTTGTAACTAACCCAATTTGTGTATAGCAATGAATGTTTTCCCCTTGTTACATGTTTTTGCTTGTTTTCTTATTTTTGTTATGCATTTCCTGTTTTTAGTTAAATGCTTTATTTCTGAAGGCGGGGCTCAAACGGAAATAGAAATGTGCGCGGGAAGACATGGAGAGAGAATAGAACGGAGAATTGCTGAGAGTAGGTACATGAATGGATATGGTATTAGTCTACCCCCCCCGAAGAGGCAAAAGTTCTTACGTTGTTTGTGGGATTTAAAATAAATTGTTCAAGCATCTGTCAAGCGTCACACCATCTGTCGGGAGGGATATGCTACACGTTTCATTCACCAAACAATTGAGGTGCTCTCTGCCATGAAAGACCGAGGGGGAAAAACTGAAATTAAAGTAAAAACGGCCATAACCAGGGGACAGCTCAAAGGGGTTCTTACGGTGGCCCTGAAGTGCAAATCACACCCACTAACATGAGTGCATCCCCCAAATGAAAACACTCCCCCCAAATACGAGTCAACTCCCCCCAAATAGGATGACTTGCTCACCTCCCCCCAATACAAGGACACGCTCCCCCAAATGGGAAACGACATTACATTAACTCAAAAACACATTACATTAACTCAAAACGGAAAGGGTTGGTACTACACTTCGTTGCTGAATGGATGCAGTAACAATAAATTGATCGACATAAGTACAAAATGCAATAGCCTGACAGAGTTACGTGCACCAGGACATTTGTTTGGCTATCGAAGCATGTAGCAAGTAGTAGGCTACTTATGCAAAAGTATAAATTGCGTGTTAAACGTCAAAATCGATAGCGAAACAACCATCCTGGTCCACGTAACTCTGTCATTATGAAGTTGATCGTTTTGGTTGGAATAAAAGAAGAAACATTGTGTTAACAATTCAGAGTCATGACTTGCACTACACTTTATTTTAATCAGGGACATTCCTATAAAATAATCTTAGATATGCTGTACGTTTCACAACATTAAAATAAGCCTATGCGCACGCTAAAAACACAGTTGAAGGAAGCAGGACTTTTCAGAAAAAAAACTAAGTCCACAACAGAAGAACGAAATGCCACAATGACAGAGTTACGTGGACCAGGATAATTGTTTGGCTATCGATTTTTACGTTTAACACGCAATATATAGGCTACTTTTGCATAAGTAGCCTACTATTTGCTACATGCTTCGATAGCCAAACAAATGTCCTGCACGTAACTCTGTCAGGCTATTGCATTTTGTACTTCTGTCGATCAATTTCTTGTTAGTTACTGCATCCATTCAGCGACGAAGTGTTGTACCTACCATTTCCGTTTTGAGTTCATGTAATGTGTTTTTTAGTTAATGTAATGTCGTTTCCCATTTGGGGGAGCGTGTCCTTGTATTGGGGGGAGGTGAGCAAGTCATCCTATTTGGGGGGAGTGTTTTCATTTGGGGGGGTGCACTCATGTTAGTGGGTGTGATTTGCACTTCAGGGCCACCGTAGGTTCTTCTCACCGAAGCGCAGCCCAAAATAAAAAAGACCCAGTTTTACCAGGCAATCTTGACAATCTCACCAAGCGTCTCCCCGACAGTGACCTAGTGACTATGTTGAAGCCAATGGATCAACACTTTTGGCCCAAAGTGAGAACAGAACTAGTTCTCTTTGGAGAACGTGAGGTTGCGACATTTGCTTAACTTCTCGGAGAGTCCGCTACTGAAGCCGTCAGTGAGTTCCGAGACTGGAAATTGGAAAGAGATCAGGGAAATACATTAAAAACACTTAGGCTATTGTGGCAAGCAACACTGTTCTCCCGACCTCTGCAGAGTACGAGAGAGGATTTTCTGCATGCAATGACAGACTGTCAGACCAGAAAAAGGCCAGGAGTCTTTCTGCATTGTTGTTCATGGACTTAAATGGGCCTCCGTTCAACAAATTTGATCCTGCTCCGTTCATCCAATCGTGTATAAAGTCAGGACATCGGACGTCAGCATCATAGGTCCCAGGACCATGACCACAGCCTGCTGAAATCAGACCACTTTCGTCAATTTTCTCTGCATAATGGCAATTAATGGCTTTTACTGTTTAATTGGCCTTTGCGTTCTTCCGTTGTGTAAGATTTAGGCTATTATAATGGAAAATAGCACAAACAAAATGTTAAATGATTGCTCGAAGTGGAATTGCACCACAATTAAGAAAGGTCTAGTTTTTTCATTCTATCTACAACAAAGTCAAAAAAAAAATTTGGAATAAGACATGTAATTTAAATATTAATTGTAAATAAGTAAGACATTTCAGCTATCAAGTTAAAACCCAATTAATTAAACCTAATTAATTTCATATTTGAATTTAAATTTAAATATAGGCCTAACTGAAAAAAACATTGCTATAGTCTAGGGCGGGGGTACTCAATAGGCGGACCGCGGTCCGGATCCGGACCCAGATGCAATAAAATTTGGACCGAAGCCAAAATCAACATTCTAATTTAGTCATGATACAAGCAAGTTTTCATTCGTGCGTGATTTCACGCCTATATTGTTTTCCTACTAGATGTGGTTTCTATCATAGACATAATAAAGAGTAGCCTGGCTGCCAGCCCAACTTATCCCCGCCCACAAAATTATTTGGTCGGGAAGATGGGTCTGGGGAGTCTCCGTTGGGGAACAACTATTGTCACGACACGTATCCCTTTATATATATTGTATTATGCTTCTTCATTTTAGTTGGAAAAGGGCAGGGCTACGTCTACCTCCAGAAGAGCTGAAGAAAGCCTGTCCGTGGCCTCTCAGGATTCCCAAGAAACAGCAACCTCACCCCACAACCTCAGCCTGATGATGTGAATATTTTTACTTTAAAAATCATATCATAATGTTCCTGGACATATTAAAATCTCACTTGTTTGCTATCACTCATTAGCCTGGCTGCCAGCCCAACTTATCCCCGCCCACAAAAAAATTTGGTCGGGAAGTTGGGTCTGGGGGGGCTCGGTTGGGGAACAACTGTTGTTCTGGAATGTTGTTCCCCAACCGAGGAGCTGTTCGGACCAATGAAATTGTCAGGGCGGGCTTTATACGATGATGGACAGAGGATCAACAGTAACGTAATCAACCACGTCACCAAAGAGCGCTTTGGTTAAATTCGCTTTCAACAAACATGGCTACCGCTGGAGAGCTGGGATGTTATGATTCTGCCATCGAGTCTGTTTTAGAAGACATCGACAGCGCATTAGTTTTGAAAGAGGAACAGAGAAACGCAATCAAGGCATTTGTCGATGGAAAATGTTTTTGCCATCCTTCCTACGGGGTTTGGTAAAAGTTAACATACTACGTTGCTCTGATTGGTTGTAGGTCTATCCAATTGAGCGAAGAGGCATTTGTTTTCCGGGTTCGGTTGAAACACGCCCCATAGTCACAGCCCAATGGAGAGTTCTCAGACTCATATTCTGACAAGAATTATGAGTATGACATCGTCAGGCTAAATAAAGAGTAGACGCCGCATCGAATGCTACTGCCTACTGGCACTGATGAGCCGTGGGGCCGCCATCTTGGAACGGGCAACTGCTCCACTCAGTGTAATCTGTTTGGCTGGAGCAATGAGCTGTCAGCGCATTTAATTAATCATACTGAACTGAATACCGAACTGATTTTCACACGGTTTGCTTTGCTGCAAAGGTCATACATGTAGCTATGATACTGGCCACATTGTTTGGCGTATTTCAAAATTCATAGTGGGCTTAACAGTAATAGA
Organism: Thaleichthys pacificus; assembly: GCA_023658055.1. Taxonomy (NCBI): domain Eukaryota; kingdom Metazoa; phylum Chordata; class Actinopteri; order Osmeriformes; family Osmeridae; genus Thaleichthys; species Thaleichthys pacificus. The sequence goes on from CM042865.1 coordinate 5,189,370, forward strand.
ATATTCTGATATATGATATAAAGTGACCAGACGTCCAAGTTCAAAACTGGGAACATCATCCCCGAAAAGGGGGAAAAAACATTTCCAGTTTGACTATCAATCTGATTGAAAAACCTAATGTTGTGTCTTCAAAAACAAAACAGGGACAGAGGTAGTTTTTTTCTGTATTTAGCCAGGGACAGGCAACCAAAAATGGGGACTGTCCCCTGAAACTGGGGACGTCTGGTCACCCTATGATAGGTATTTTGCAAATCATACACTATAAATATGATAAAGAAGCAGAAACAGATAGTGGCAGTAAAGTCAGATATTTTAATAAGTTGAAGAAACAATATATTATTATATTATTATTATATTTTTCTTTCTGTCACACACACCCACACACACTGTACTACCACGTTCTTCTGCATCCATCTCCTCCCAGCCCTTGACATTTAGCAGCCCCCCTCCCAACACCTACACACACACGCTTTGCATGAGCTAAAACCCCTGAAAGAGGACTGTTTTGCAGAGGTTCTTTCTCGTGCTCCCTTTCTGCAGTTCAAGAGAGGTGAGTTTGGCAATGTGGTGCAGCCTTATTTTGAGAAACACAGACACAACCAATGACAAGTCAGAATGATGGTTGTCAATGCCAAACTGTGTCTCCTCAATGTGTTCCCCAAGCAGAAAAACATCCTCCGTTCCAATCTCCTCCCGGACGATGTGTGTGACTGTCGAAACCTTAGGAGCTTGCACTGTTGAAGCTTGGCGGATCACCCTCTCTGCAGCTCTCAGCACCTTATAATAATAATAATAAAAAAATAAAAAACATTATATTTATATAGCACTTTACACAGTGGTCAAAGACACTTTACAGAACAGAGAAAATAAGAACAAAGCAACATTAGTATACAAAGAAAAAAAAAGATAATAAAATCAAACCTTCACCGTGCCTTGTGATGGAATCACTAGGCTGCCGTTTTTTTTCAGGGCTAGAAGGTGGTAGCTCGTCAAATGAAGATGGTACAGCATCTCTGACCAAGCTTGCACGACACACATCACAGGACAGCTTTCGTAGAATATGCCGGACTACAAACCCTGCTATGTATACCAGAGCATTTTCCACCAGACCACCAAACCGAGTTGGGAGATAACTGTGGTCACACACAAGGGCTGAAATGTTGGCGAATGGAGATGGGTGCTCTTCAGCAGTTTCAGCAGAGGACATCTCCACAGCAGACAGGGACACAGTGTTATCTTGGCCTGCCACATTGCCTGTCTCACCAGGTGAGACACCACAACCATCAGACTGCGAAAGATGGCCTGGAACTGGCGTGCCGATGGATTGTTATTCCAGCCGCCTTGTATGGAAAACAGGCACACAATACATACATTACTCACAAGACATAATAAAGATATTCATTAGGTATATTTTCAGAATTTATTGTAATCAAAAGAACACCAACCCTACCTGACGCTCTGATTGAATTAAATAGGAGCTCCATGTGGTCCTGGCTGAACCTGTAGGTGAGCACATACCGCTGAACTTGGAGCAGTTCAGGAATCATCCGCATCAACGTGTCGATATTGATGACAAATCCGATGACCGACAAGTACCTGCAAAATAAAAGTTTTATTACTCTGATCATGGCGAAACAACGGAGCATCTTAGGAACGCGATGCATAAGGTAACAGAGTGTTGTTGAACTCATGTCATGAACTTAACAAGCACTATTTTAATAGACCTCTTAGATCGGTGAAGGGGTGTTCCATCTTTTGTCACCAAAGTGAGCAAGTACTCCCTGGCTGTTGACAAAAATGCTTTTGTCTCCAGCCAATTCAAAGCACCCAAGGGAGCTTTGAATCCTTTGGCATGAGGATTGCGTCCATTCATTGTATCAAACAGCCTGTCAATAATCTATAAATAAATATCGGCATCTAAAATCACTATCATTACAGGGTTTCATTAGGTATCACATAGTTGAAATCAATACTCATCTATTCAAAATATACAGAAAACACAGTACATATTTCTAAACTGTATGCTCAACGAGTAAATATGCAAGTATTAGTATTTGCTTGACTTCCTTCTTTCCATAGGTATGCTTTGTACTACAGCAAATTTCAGAGCTTTACCATTCCGATGAATTATAAAAAATAAAAAGAACATGTACTTGGTCTATAATCACTAATTGTATTACCTCAATGAATTCTGCCGTTGCCTCACAGTCCTTAAACTGAGAGTACCCAAGATCCCTCATTGTGCGGAGAGCCACTGACACGGAGCGACTCAGTGTCTGTGCAGCCAGGGACACCCTCATCTTCTCAAAGTAGACATGTTTGTCTATAATTTTATTGGCATCATGCAGTCCATCTTTTTTTTGCACATCATTGAGATGATTGACGCACCTCCAATTGATCTGTCCGGTGGTCGTTGCAATTGGACTGTATGCCTGCAGAGTAAGAATCAGTCACTGCTCAAACAAGTACAAACAGCAAAATGTTGATCATCACGTCCGGCCATAACTGTGCAAATGGACAGACAACAATATTTAGATATAACTTTTAGCAGCAGAGGCATAACTTGTACAAATAGGTCTACAACGATCATCATTTACCTGCAACATATTACGTGTCAACTTGAGCATGTGGCAAGCGTCCATCATTACAAATACTTTCTCGCCAGTCACCGGATGCGAGAAACTGGTTTGAAGCGGCTCTCGTAGGTCTCCCTTCAGCTCACACCCAAGTTGGTTGCACATGCTGACATTGGAGGCATGCCCATCCATTGTTACACATACCACCCGAATGCCCTGTGCATGCAGCTCCTCCAAAGCATGACTGAGAAGGACCCTTTGTGTCTCTGGAGAGAGAGACTTGGTCAGGAAGTAAGCAATGGGAGTAGGGCTGCAACTAACGATTATTTTAATAATCGATTAATCTGTCGATTATTTTTTTGATTAATCGATGAATCGGATAAAATAAAAATAAAAAAACATTAATTTCCAACCCTTTCCAACAGAACTGACAGTGCAAATTCATAGTGCAAAAAAGAAAAGTGCACAAACGAACTTCAGAACATTTCTACACTACACTCCCAGACGCACACTCGCAAACGCTCACTCCCAGACGCACAAACTCACAAACTCTCACTCCCAGATGCAGACACTCAAACTCTCACACTCACAGACGCACACGCTCAAACTCTAACATTCACAAACTCTTACACTCAGACACAGACACACACTCACTCCCTTTGTTCAGACACTTTGCATTGCAATGCAAAAATGTGAGCATGTCCACATGCTCCTGGCTCAGGCGTTTCTTGGAGGCTGTGTTTCCTGCTGCAGAAAACAGATGGTGTTGAGGTGGCAGGGATACATAGGTAAGACTTGGCTAGCCTGGCCAACATGGGATATCTGTCAATGTTAGCCTTCCACCACAGGGGGTTCTTAATGAATTAATGCAATATGAGTTGGCTAAATATATAAAGTTTATTACAGGCTCAAGGCCCACATGGTAAAAAACAAACAATACATACAAACAATACATTAAATAGAAATATGCAAATGCTTGGAAATATCGCTAGAAAAACTTAAGATTAGGTTAGGACCATTTTACACCGGATTGCCCAATATCTTTTCAACTGAGGCTGCTATAGCTCATCAATATTCCCTCTTGCAGGGGAAATAAGACACCCGTTTCATTCTACACTTTACTTTTTGTATTTTGAATTGTAAATGAGCAGCAACAAATGTATGCTTTTAAATCTATGCAATCTTCATAAATAGTATAGGCATACGCATTGTTATATAAAATATCAGTTGTAAAAATGACAGTTAATAAACGGACACATCTGCAACCGACGCTAGCAAGCACACCCTACAATTTGCCCAGAAATGGTACCCTCTAGTTATTATTATATTAATAATTATTAAATGGATTGAAACGAGTGAGAATAGGAGTTAAGGGGGCCCCATGCCTGTCTTTGCCTGGGGCCCCCAAATCACTAAATCCGCCACTGCCTGCTTTACTACTGTTATTAACGAGCTAACTGTTGCGGTACAGCAATGTTCAGACCTTAAAACGGACTCGTGAGGCAAAAAGTTCAAAAAGTAGTTTTTTAATGGTATACGTTCTAGCGGAGTTAACAATCTGGCAGAGACTGGATGGTGAGCAGGGTCTACATAGATCGTAGATTGCTGATCTGCCACAGGTGAGGACGGTTGTCTGTCCCGGGTGACTCCGCCCATGCACACACACACACATGGAAAAACAAAAAGGAAAAAGAGAAACAGTGTCACAGCCAGGGGCGTGACACTAACGCTAACTTGTCATGCTTGTCAAGCTGGATAACGAGTAAACACCAGCACCAGAAGAGCTAGTGGAGGGACGTTACATTCCTCGCTTCAAAAAGGAACAAAAGTAGTATTCTGTAGTGACTTACCCTGCTGTTGAACTCCCTTCCTCCTCATCAAGGACTCCAACATGTCTGCGTTTTAGGTGCTGAATCATCGCCATGGTGCTCCCGTGCCATGCCATGTCGTTTTTGCAGATCTTGCAATTGACGGACTTTCTCGCTTTATTAAGTGTGAAATGTTCCCACACCTTGGAAGACTTTGGTCGTACAGATTTCTCGGCCTCCGCCATGTTTCAGAACGACGCTATGTTTTTTTTTGCTCCGCTCTGCTCTGCGTTCAACTATTTTTTTATGCTCAAACTTCTCAGCGAGTTATTGAGTAGCGTAATAATCGCGCGACACAACGCATCGATAATGAAATTCGTGCCAACTCTTTTAATAATCAATTTTTATCGATTTTATCGATTAGTTGTTGGGAGCCTTCCAATGTCCTTGTAGGCCAACCACCATGAACACAAGAGTAGCAACATCAGTCTCACTGTTTCCATCACGCATGTCTACAAAACCAGACATTGACTGCGTATGTGGATTATATTGCACATGTTTTCTGATGGACATGGCATCCAACATGAGTGAAACATGTCCATATTTGGGCTGGTCTGCCTGGCATCTTCTCTCCAGCATATCCAGCATCATCTTGTTCTGGCCAGGCTTGGCATCCACCGAAAGCAGCCACCTGTAATTTTTTTTAGAAGAAGCTATTTAACGTATTTGCATCAGTAATTTCCAAAAATTCAACCGGACAACATTAAGCCTACCTTTGTAATGTATGTGGATGTGGGAGGGGAAAATGTTGAGTCTCTCTGAGGTATTTGTATGCCTTTGGACCATGTAGATGGAGCATGAGCGCAAACTCTCTGTTACTCCTCTCGAGTTAAATCAAAGGCTAACAGTGCGTTCACACTGCAGCGACGCGAATCGCTTGCCATCCCTTGCCTTCCCACAGTTCACCATGCTCAGGGGCGTTTCAAACAGATTCATGTAGAATGTAGTTCTCTAAAGTCACTGTTGTAGTTGTAATGGCCAAGTGTGCAGACTTGGGTTTAAGTACTCGCAACATCGATAAAAATACAACTTATATACAAAATACAAAACTGTTTAATAGACATACACGTTGACATGTTTAAAAAACGTTTTATTATATTACTCAAAGTCTCTGCTAATCTGTCGATAGGGGGTTCCAGCCAGGCTAGCTAGTGCTAGTTACCACAGAACGAAGTTACGTAATGTGACTAGACTGAATTTGAAAGTACAAGCACCAACAACTTCGGCAACCTTGCGCCTTGCATCGTTTAAAAAAAATTAACATCTCTGTATGAATACAGCTATGTATCGTACAGGACTGGGTAAGCAGCCACACAAACGATTAGTTTCTCCTCCACCTTGAAACCTAGAAAGCTAGAAATGTTTACCATGGTTGCTACGTTACGAGAAACAAGAAAACACTCCGATTGGCCATCGCTAGCAAAAATCGCTCCTCATTTGCATAAAGTTGAGAAAATCTCAACTCTGTCGCGTCGCTACCCACAATGCACCACGCAAGCGATTCGCCTGGCTCCATAGAAAGTGAATGGAAAACATTGCGTCGCTGCATCGCGTCGCTGCAGTGTGAATGCCCTGTAAGTTGTTCTTCGGTTTCAACTGACATTTATTGTAGCATTAATTCTCCAACAATGCCGTCAGAACTAAGAAAGTAAAAACATAAACTTCAATTACCTTGATTACCTACGTTTATTCTGTGTTTTACACAGAATAAACTAAATGTACATACAAACGAATACATAAAGTGCACATTCAACACGTACGAAAATACGCTTAATTGGCTAATTACACATGTTCACATACAGAAAAGCAATTAACACAACAAACACATACCTCATTGGCCTCTCTTACTCCAGAGGAATAAACTTGGACAACTTCTTCTTAAAAATAAACTTATTTGACTTTATATATGCGTCGGCTTATTTACTTATGAACTGCCTCGTACATGCCACCAGCACAGCACCTCGTGTGTCTCCTTTTATGTAGTGCACCGGCAAACCCATCCTGACAGCAACAATCAACAATACAAAGCAGAAAGAAAAATAGGTTCCCACTTTGTTCATGGTTCTATCTAAATGACAAGAAATGAACCAACATACACCAACAGAAAATACACTCCTCATTCATTCAAAACCCATGCTGAACATTTAACTATTTATTAATTATTCTCTAAGCAAACATCTAAAACATGAGAGTTGCCTCTCTGACGGCAGCTACACTCTCTGTAGTCCTTTGTGTACTCATGGCCCTGCTTTGTCATGAGGTCTATCTGAAGATCTGAAATGTTATGATTTAAAATGAATAAGTCCTCTTCAGATAAAGAGAGTAAGAATAACATGTACATGAATTTCAAAGTGCTCATTTTGTCTTACCGGAGTTGAATTCAAGCTTCTCTTTGAGCTCTTCATTAATGAGGTTCTTTTCCCTCAAATCCCCCAAAAGACTCTTCACTATGGTCTTTGCCCTCTTTTCTCTGGCCATGGCATTCTTCTCTCGCTCCAGACTTTCCACTCTTGCCAAGGCTTTATCGAGTCTGGTCTTAAGAGCGGTAGGAGAAGCAGGCAAGACATAGCCATGATCCTAGTAGAAAGAGGGTTGAACATGGTTTGAGTGATGTTTCTCTTCACAAACATCACTTTGACACCACTAGTTTATGGCCCACATTCTTTCTTATAGTCATCACCTGTCAAAGCCACTGCCAGCACTGTGTGTGTGTGCGTCAGGAATGCATGTTCAACGTGTCTTCAATTGTGTGTATGGGTTTATTTGTGTGTGTTTAATATGAGTGACTAGCCTGACGTTGTCATACTGTCAGAATATGAGTCTGAGAACTCTCTGTTGGGCTGTGACTATGGGGCGTGTTTCAACCGAACCCGGAAAACAAATGCCTCTTCGCTCAATTGGATAGACCTACAACCAATCAGAGCAACGTAGTATGTTAACTTTTACCAAACCCCGTAGGAAGGACGGCAAAAACATATTTTCCATCGACATATGCCTTGATTGCGTTTCTCTGTTCCTCTTTCAAAATTAATGCGCTGTCGATGTCTTCTAAAACAGACTTGATGGCAGAATCATAACATCCCAGCTCTCCAGCAGTAGCCATGTTAGTTGAAAACAAATTCAACCAAAGCGCTCTTTGGTGACGTGGTTGATTACGTTACTGTTGATCATCTGTCCATCATCGTATAAAGCCCGCCCTGACAATTTCATTGGTCCGAACAGCTCCTCGGTTGGGGAACAACATTCCAGAACAACAGTTGTTCCCCAACCGAGCCCCCCCAGACCCAACTTCCCGACCAAATTTTTTTGTGGGCGGGGATAAGTTGGGCTGGCAGCCAGGCTAATGAGTGATAGCAAACAAGTGAGATTTTAATATGTCCAGGAACATTATGATATGATTTTTAAAGTAAAAATATTCACATCATCAGGCTGAGGTTGTGGGTGTGAGGTTGCTGTTTCTTGGGAATCCTGAGGGGCCACGGACAGGCTTTCTTCAGCTCTTCTGGAGGTAGACGTAGCCCTGCCCTTTTCCAACTAAAATGAAGAAGCATAATACAATATATATAAAGGGATACGTATCTCACCCTGCCCGGTGATTGATAATAGAATATTTACATTTATGAATGGCAGTGATGGGCAGTAGCGTCGCTACAAGTAGCGACGCTACTAGCTTAACTACATTTGTCAGTAGCTTGGCGGTAACGTCGCTATTTACAAAACCAAGTAACTTTTCAGTAGCTAAGCTCTTTTATTGATCAAGTAGCGCAGTAGCGTCCTCGAAAGCTAATTTCTCCTGGACATTTCTGATGTTCATACATAAGGTTGGTGGGTTATTGTGTTGACAAAGCACTGACAAAGCATCTCACATATCCCATTCTGCAGTTCACGTTACAACCGATTTCACGAGAGCTGAGTATAGCGAGGGCTGTCATCATCTCATCTCCACTCACACAGCGCCTGCGCGGCCAGTCTGACTAGATAACAGCAATTGTGTATTAGCATTGTGGATTAGGCTATTGTTCAATAAATAAATCTAAACATATTTTAGCCTTTATCTGAATGACAATTGTGTTGATCAGTAAAATTGCATTGACTTGGCATGCAGTTTGTTTAACTGAAAGTAGCTACTAATGTGTCAAGCTACTTTTGACAGATGTTTGTAACTTAGCTTGCTACATTTTTATGAGTGGTAGCTTCTGTGTAGTGAAGCTGAATTTATTGTAGAGTAGCTAGTAGCTTAGCTCACTACACATATCAAGTAGCTTGCCCATCACTGATGAATGGTAATAGCCTTATGATGATACACCTACTCTTTGGAGTAGGTGTATCATCTCTTTGGAGGAAGCTGAAGACGGATGGAATAACACCATCTCGGAGTCGGACAATCTGACCCGTCCTATCTAAATCGCCCTGCTTAAAATGTTGACTGCAAAGCACTGATGAAACTCTTGCAGTGAATCCTTCTCTCCTCAAAGTCACTTCCCACTTCTTCCTCACATCTGTGTCCTTGGGAAACCTTCAAAATAAAAACGGAAGATTTTGGAGAATACAAGCAGTGTTGCCACAGTTACTTTGAAAAAGTAATCTGATAACTGATTACTCCTCTAAAAAGTAACTTAGTTACTTTACAGATTACTTGATTTTAAAAGTAACTAAGTTAGATTACAAGTTACTTTATTAGTTACATTCAGCAGCTGCCGACAACAGCCCCGCCGCCTCAACATAAAAATTACAACCGGTTTTGCCAACACTCACAGTGCATTTTTAACAGTAATGTACACAACAACAGTGTACAATGTATGACATTTTAAGTTGAACTTAACTATGTCCTGAAAAAGTACATGTTGGTTTTGCAACGAAGTCCAGCTTTTGTTGTTTGGGTGGCGGGGGACCTCCTGCTTTCTTCTTCGTACCACCTTGGGATTTGCTCTGTAAATTTGACTGTGCAGTGCTGCGACTCCTAATGTTTCTTCAAATTTGAAGTCGTGTTTTTGTAGCTTGATAGCACTTTGTCGCCACCAGTGCAGAGTGTACAACTAACCTTGATATTTCCATCTTTAGCTGACAAATACTCAAAATAGTGATTGTATTTCCAACTCAAAAATGCGCATCTCTCTCTCCTCCCCCATTGTTGTTTGTGTCGCTGCGTGGTAGGTCTATACACTTGATGTGACCCTCATGCTGAAAACGTGACTTCATTTTCGCATAAGCTACATGACTTCACTCCCAGAGACGCAAGAAGAAATCAAATATATATATATTACTATTAATGACAAAATAGTAACGCACAGTGACTTGGACAAGTAATTTTAATCTGATTACTGGTTTGGAAATAGTAACGCGTTAGATTACTCGTTACCAGTGTTGGGAGTAACTCCACTACTTATGGCGGTAACTAGTAATGTAACTAATTACTTTTTTAAATTCAATAACGCAGTTACATTACTGAAATTTAAATGGGCTCGTTACTCGTTACTTTTTTCTTGCATTAATTCCCCAATTTCCTGTTTTTAATCTAACTTTACGGCGACGCAATGTATTAATGAATCAATCCGCATTTTAGACTAGCTCACACAATGGCCGACAGTTCGGACCGTGCAAGCTTTTTGTAATGGAAATGATCCCTTGTCCAGATCAAGGATAAAAATATACTGGTTAGTTGTAGTTTGTGTGCAGGTGCGAGAACTTTATCCACTGCGAAGAATAGTAATTATAATCTTCACAAGCACTTAGTAAAACAACAAGCTTCTACAAAGCTAATCGCGAAAGAACCCAGTGCTAGCTCAGCTGATCAAGCAGTCGGAGCCACTTCATCAAAACAGCCGAGGCTTGATTTTAAAGGTATGGAAGCAAATCGTTACCAAAATTCAAATGCAAATGCATTTCCAGAAATGCATTTGCATTTTAAGAATGTGGCTGCATTATTTGACTCATAAATGAAATTAGTATTCAATCATCCTATTTGAATTTTAATTTTCTTCTTCAAGAGTGCTCAATCTTTCACTTAATTAAAATGAAAAAGAAATAGACATTTGAGATTTAATTTTCAAAATATGCCCCAGCAAATAGATACCAAAATTCAATTTGAAATGTAAAATTTGAAAATGAAAATGCATTTCTGGAAATGCATTTTCATTTTAAGAACGTGGCTGCAAAATCGTGACCACAATTCAAATTCAAATGCATTTCCCGAAATGCATTTTCATTTTCAAGAACGTGGCTGCAAAATCGTGACCACAATTCAAATGAAAATGCATTTCCAGAAATGCATTTTCATTTTAAGAACGTGGCTGCAAAATCGTGACCACAATTCAAATGAAAATGCATTTCCAGAAATGCATTTTCATTTTAAGAACATGGCTGCAAAATCGTGACCACAATTCAAATGAAAATGCATTTCCAGAAATGCAAAATGAAGGGAAAAACATTCTGAGCGGCGCAGCAGAGTGACGTCAGTAGCCGCTCTTCTTCAGCTCCCTGCTGACCGAGCTACCCATCTTGTTCGGTAGGGGGCGGTGTGCACATCTGCATTGCATTACATTGCAAATGTGCCGGGAAATTGATTGAATTGCCGGGTCTTTAGAGCAGCGTTCCCCAACCGGTGCCCACCGGTCCGCGGACCGGTACCGGTCCGTGGGTCATTTCGTACCGGGCCGCACAAAAACGAATTAATAACATTATTTCCTTTTAATTGATTATCAGAGTCTGAAAGACGTTTTATTCTGAAAAATGACCTGATTCTCTCCTTCTCCACGGGCCTTTTCCCCTGAGCAAAAAAGCTCTGCAAAGACGTGTGTTTACTCATTTTTTAGCAAGTTTGTGGGCTTTATTGAGCGGTATCATGCGCGTCTCTTCCTCTTGACACATGACAAGTGATAGTTACCACTCAATGAAGCCTGTTTGAGACAACAACTCTATCGGTGTTATGGATGAAGGCTATCCTGAGATCGCCACTAAAGCACTGAAAACCCTGCTTCCATTTCCAACATTAAGCGGGATTTTCTGCCGTGACAGCAATCAAACAAAATTATGGAATAGGCCTAAACTGGAAGGAACGCACTTCGGGTGTCACTGTCGTAGCTTATATTCACACACAACAGTGGGACTGACACATCGAAAGCTAGCTATAGTAACAATATAACGATGGAAAACCAGGCTAAGAAACTTAAAGATGGGGCTGAAAAATTAAGAGACAAAAATACATCACATTCACTATGGTTTTGTCAATTGAAAAAACGGCTGTTTATTTTACATAAAACTCCCAAAACTATTTTGCGCTCAAATAAAGGCCAAAAAAGTTGGCCTTTAAGTAAGCCTATCGAACTCCCGAACTAGCATCAAATCAAACACAGACTATGCATGCATTAGCAGGCAGCTGTGGTAGCGTAGCTATACGGGGGCCGGTTCTGGTGGGCTGGTCTGGATAAAAATCCAGGGCCTATTTTTACTCCCAGTCCGTCCCTGCCGCCCCGCAACATTAAGCCACCACCCTGATAAAATATGTTCCCGAGGCTGTATATGTTGTTAATAAATAGGCTAACAATAAATTGTTGTTGTACCAGCAATCAAAGTTTTGTTTTTCACTGTAGAAATCTCAAATTTCATAATGATTTGCCAATGCAAGAGAGTACCGGCACGTTTTTTTCTCCACTTCAAGCACTGAATGTAATGCAATGCAGATGTGCACACCGCCCCCTACAGAACAAGATGGGTAGCTCGGTAAGCAGGGAGCTGAAGAAGAGCGGCTACTGACGTCACTCTGCTGCGCCGCTCAGAATGTTTTTCCCTTCATTTTGCATTTCTGAAAATGCATTTTCATTTGAATTGTGGTCACGATTTTGCAGGTATGTTCTTAAAATGAAAATGCATTTCTGGAAATGCATTTTCATTTGAATTGTGGTCACGATTTTGCAGCCACGTTCTTGAAAATGAAAATGCATTTCTGAAAATGCATTTTCATTTGAATTGTGGTCACGATTTTGCAGGCATGTTCTTAAAATGAAAATGCATTTCCAGAAATGCATTTTCATTTGAATTGTGGTCACGATTTTGCAGCCACGTTCTTGAAAATGAAAATGCATTTCCAGAAATGCATTTTCATTTGAATTGTGGTCACGATTTTGCAGCCACGTTCTTGAAAATGAAAATGCATTTCGGGAAATGCATTTGAATTTAAATTGTGGTCACGATTTTACAGCCACGTTCTTAAAATGAAAATGCATTTCCAGAAATGCATTTTCATTTTCAAATTTTACATTTCAAATTGAATTTTGGTATCTATTTGCTGGGGCATATTTTGAAAATTAGATCTCAAATGTCTATTTCTTTTTCATTTTAATGAAGTGAAAGATTGAGCACTCTTGAAGAAGAAAATTAAAATGCAAATAGGATGATTGAATACTCATTTCATTTATGAGTCAAATAATGCAGCCACATTCTTAAAATGCAAATGCATTTCTGGAAATGCATTTGCATTTTGGTAACGATTTGCTTCCATATAAAGGGGCGATTGATTGCAAAACCGATTTTACCTTATCATAGTTGAATAACGACAGTTCGGTGGGTAAAATGAACATACAGTGAATATCAAAGTCCATTGACACCTCTTTCCTATGCAAATCTCAAAATGAAAAAATGTGGCTGTAAAACGCTAGCTTTTCAACAAAGCCACCGGTGTGACGTAGGACGGGGGACCGCCCTTTTTGGCTCTGGTCTGTATCTTTGTCATGCCCCAAAATGTACATCCAGACCAGCCCACTCACTGGTGTTCCTGCCCAGTCCGAGGTAGCGTAGATCTCCGATGCTAGTTTAGCTGCGCGCTGCTCTGTGTAGGCTACTTCTAAGCAATTACAAAGAATAACGTTTTGAAGTATAACAAGGATATTGAAAATGGACTACGGTCGTAAATGCTGTGTTCCAGGCTGTACTGGGAAGGCTAACACTCATAGTCTTCCCAAGGAGCCAAGCATTCGACAGGCATGGCTGCTGTTTCTCTATGAGAAGATCCCGGCGAAGTTCGACACTCAATTATTCATTTGCTCTGAACATTTCACCCAAGACAGTTTTGACAACCTTCAAAACGTTATTCTTTGTAATTGCTTAGAAGTAGCCTACACAGAGCAGCGCGCAGCTAATAGTTTGGTTGCTATAAGCTGTAACGTTCTACCCACCTAAGTCAATACAGTTTGCTTCGACAACAGAAGTGGAAACAATTAACGTTATCATTTCAAATGATATCTAGTCAATCTGTTGAAAACAGTGTTGTGTAGACACAATAGATTTATTTGCGCGTTTTTATTTCAAGTCTCCACCTTCGGTGTTTCAGTGAGTGCTGTTGGCCGTGTTGCGTTTTTGCAACCCCAGCTTCACTCGTTGAAAACCAACCAATCAGCGCGCAGCTCATCTAAATATTAATGAGCATACCATAAAAAGCTAGTGTTTTTTCCCGGGAAAATTTCAGAGGATCTATCAGGGGGCATAGAACAGCACCCGGGCCATTTTCAACCCAACCAATGTTACATACCCTATTCGGAGACCTTAAGGAACAGTGTGAAATACCCAAAAAACCCAGTCAATCGCCCCTTTAAACAGAAGTATTTCCAGTCTCTAAGCCAGACATAACTCAACAGACTGATTGCCAGGTATGTTGTCAAGACATGCGACCTATGTCAACAGTCGTGTCTGTTGCCTTCAGGCAACTAATTAGCAACATACAATGATATAACATTTTACAGTTGTCTTGTCCCACACTGTGCCACTGCAACACTAAACTATTATAACTATCTGTGTGCGTTAATTTGATAATAGAAGCAGGGAATTAAAAGTAATGCAAACGTTACTTTCCCTTGTAACTAATTACTTTTCTATGCAGTAACTAGTAAAGTAATGCAGTTACTTCTGAAATAAGTAACTAGTAACTGTAACTAATTACTAATTTTCGGTAACGTTCCCAACACTGCTCGTTACTGAAAAAAGTGGTCAGATTAGAGTAACGCGTTACCGGCATCACTGAATACAAGTAGCAACTGCCCAACACTGATACAGTCGGTGCCACTTGTGTAAAATTCGCTGGTCAATGTTATACCAGTAATATTTGTTTTATTTATACAATAGCATTCTTGTGTCAGTTGTAATCTAAGTCAGTGTTATGGATAGGGTTGCCACCTTCAATATTGAAGAATAAGGGACGCCTGACACAGTGGGGGGCACACCCCTCGGGGCCACGATGACCACAGGCCCGATGATGTGCCAGTGGTGGTAAATCACAATTTAAAACATGTTTTCATACAAATATTTAGATTGCTACAGGGACATTCTAAAAATATATCTGCTATTGAAATCAGTGTGAACAGATGCACTCAGTCTCTCCCTATCACAACTCAAGTGGTCATATCGTCATAACTGAATACACAGCTATGACGATAATAAACATAGGCCAACAAAGTTTGACAGTGAGACCACACAAAATAGGTTTTTGGAGGAACTTGTGAGAACCATATTTTATTAACGTATTAAATTAACAGATCCATAACTTATTAACTTTAAATTAAACAAATGCTTTGATACTCAAATTCTCTTGGAAAAAAATAGATATAGTGCAGGAGACTTGCAAATGATCTTCCATGAACATCATGAACATGATAACATCAGTGGACCAGAAGTAGTAGTGTGCAGTATTGGGGCATGTCAAGCCTACTTCCTTTTATAAGTGTACTTCTTATTACGTGGGGGGGTATCTGGAGCTGCCTCCGCCATTCTTTCAAATCGACTCTACGCCAAGAGACATTTCAGCGAATATTACCCAATCAGGGGCAGAATAGGACGAGTCTTCACAGAATGCGGGTGGGATCATTTGCATGGGATGCTGCATTGAAGACAACTCGGAAAATACGGGATAAACCCATTCCGTATTTTAAGGGATGGGTGGCAACCCTAGTTATGGAATATGACTGTCTCAGTTCATAGCCGGGTGTATACCGGCCGGTGCAGTAAACATAGCTTAGCTAGCTAGCTGGCTACGATTTCAGTACAGTAATATCAAAGATTCTTGCTCCTAAGTTCTCAACTCTCTGGTAATATTCTATTCACAAAATGCAACCAATAGTACGGTAATGTTAAATATTACTTGTGAAAAGTAATCCCCCGAGCCCTATTTAAGATGGTTTGCCGATTTGAGCATGAATATGCTGCACAGTGGTCTGGCATCTTCAACTTCTGCTGCTATGCAACTACACTGTAAAAAATAAGAAGTTGACACAACTTAAAATTTTAAGGAAACAAACTTCAGCAAAATTCTAAGTTGGGGAAAAAAACTGAACTTAAGTTTTGCTTTTGAGTTGGTCCAACTTTCAATTTTAAATTTGCTTAACTTAACTGCAAGTTGTGGTAACTCACAACAATAAATTAAGGTAACTTTAAAACCGTACTTATCTCAACCTAACTCAAAGTTGCAGTAGCTTATAATTTCTAATTTGGAAAACTTCAAAACCTTACCTATCTTAACTAAACTCAAAGTTGCAGTAACTCATAATAATACATTGTAATGACTTTAAAATCTTTCTTATCTCAACTCAACTTCCAAGTTGCAGTAACTCATGATTGTGCTTTGTAACATCTTTAGAACCCAAGTTAGGGTTTGCAAATAATCATATAAAATGTATTGATTCAAAGCTTTTTTTTATTCAACTGTATCAAATGCCGAGAGCCATAACTGACCCAATCAGGCCAAACAGTACTTTTAAAATGTTGCAGCAAATGCTATATGTATTACAATACTGTCTGTGCATCAACAATTCACACCATGAAATCCAATGAAATCCAGACAAATACAGATGTGTGTACAGATCAAACTACACTTAAAAAATATATACGTCTGTCTGGTAGCAAACAAAAGCACAGACAAAATGCTAAATTTCATGTACACTTGAACAGATATTAATTTAATTTCTAGGTAAGAATTTTCTATGTGGTGAAAAGGCATTTTTTCTACTCGCCCCCATAGTACAAGGCTGACGTCTGCCACAGCTACATCTCCCATCCTTATAGTGACTGCACTCATCGCCATCTCCATAAGGGAACAGACTAACTACGCATAGGTAACTCATAGAACCCCACTTCAAAAATGCTGAACTATTTAAATAAACAGTGTTGCCTGGACAGTAGTAGTTTTGGATGTCACTTAACATATTCGTTTTTTGTTTTGTTTGTTTTTTACTTAAATACTAAGTAACAACAGCAAGGTTAGATTACAGTCCACAATTGGGCAGCATGAACATTAACAATTAAAACCCAACATTAGAAGAATAGAAGAATTGGATTACAGAAGGAGTTTGTTTTTGAGGGATCTGACTCTTGCAGAGATCTGTTCCAAGCTCCAAGAATACCTTCTGAAATGTTTCGAAGGTGTACCTCAGTTCCTTGGGAAACTGAATGTTTAAGGCATATATCAGTCCACAGAGCAAAGCGAAGGCCGTTGGCAGGTCAGGGAGGTCTTGTAAGACGATGTCTTCTTCTAGAACCACAGCTACATTTGTAACTCTTGCAGGAGCCGTACTTTGATCATCTTCTATTGTAGTAAGTATCCCCACAATGAGGCCCTTTGTCTGCTCCTCTTCCAGGTCAGTATCCTTGTGATGTCTCACAGGAAAGACAAACATATGATTAGTAAATCAAACTGACAGACGTTTTACAAGCTTTAGAGTATTTGTACTTTTACTTCTTCCCCTGATGCAAAGTTGCATTCTCACCAGACAACTCCTGAACAGCTTCTCGTGACTGTCACGGAGATACAGAGGAAGGCCCTTCAAGGCTGCAGCCTGTCTGTGTGCTGTGATGTCATTGGTCTGAAACACAAAAAGATGGATGAACAACATTAAAACAAAATCTAAGTAACATGCAGAAAAGCCAAAAGCAATACGCAAAGGGACTGGCCAATTAACAATTTCTGTTACAGTTACCTTTTGTATTTGTATGTACTTAGGCAGAAAACTGAATCGCACAATTAACTGTATAACTGCATAAAGTATATATGGATTGAAGTACTGGTAAAACGCAGTTTTCTTCCACATCAAGCGTATTCTAGTAGAAGGCATATCTAAAGGTAACTTCGTCGTCATCTGCCGCTTGTCCGGGAGTCGGGGGCAGCATAAACCTCTCTACCTCGCGCACCAGCTCAGGCTCCTTTCCCGCCAGCGAGGTGACGTTCCACGTCCCTAGAGCTAGCTTCTGCAGCCGAGGATCGGACCGCCAAGGCCCCCGCCCGCCACCCGTCTCACACTGCACCCGACCCCCATGACCCCTCCTGTAGATGGTGAGCCCACTGAAAGGGAGCCCGGCCGGGCCCCATGGGAAAAGGCCCGGCCACCAGGCACTCGCCATCGAGCCCCACCCGCGGGCCTGTCTCATGGTAGGTTTTTTGAGCCACGCTTTGTCTGGCCCTTCACCTGGAACCTGTTTGCCTTGGGTGACCCTACCAGGGGCATAAAGCCCCCGACAACTTAGCTTCCAGGATTATTAGGACACGCAAACCCCTCCACCGCGGTAAGGAGGGGTAACTCATAACTTAAATATATAATGCTTTTTAACTGCTACATGTGCCACTTTGTTCACCTCCTAGTCGCTACTTTTTCTGTACCTTACCTTTTCTGTACCTTAGGTACAATGGGTTAATTCTAATGTTACCTCTTCATCCAGTCCCTTAAGGAGTTGATCCATCTCAGACGGAAAAGCTGCCCTCCTAGCCCGATAGAGTCTAAGCAGTCCTGGAGTGTGCTGAGAAATGGCTGCTCTAAAGTTGTCTAGTAGGTTCTTGTTGGTGATCCGATAGAACTCTGCCTGGATCTTTTGCAAAAATGATGGCAATTTCAATTTCAACACCATTCTTATGTTAATGTGATTCTGTGAGCAGAAGTTTAAAAAAAAATCTAGATTTACTTTTTGCACAGACTCAATCAGGACCACATTATCTTTTCTCAGCTTCTCACCTCTGCCTCGCAAAACAGAGCAGGCCATCGTCCTTGAACCTCTGACACCATACGCTGTAAGCTCTACAGTCTCTTCTGCAATGAGTGCATCCCATTGCACAACAACTATCCGGTATTATGCCTAAACAAAAGCACAGTACAAGTACAGCACTAGCTAGCTAGCTAACGTTACTAGCTAGCTAACGTTCCCGCCATTACGAAATATTATAATCACACAGGTATTTTAACTTACCGGTCTGAAAAGACTTTTCCGAAGTTTAAACGGTAACGTTAGCTAACCTAAGTTACTTGCTTAGACAAGTAGCCTATACCGCATTTATCTAGCTAACCTGCTAGCTTACGATTAGCCGAAGCTAGCGGCGAGCGTTAGCTTTGGGCCAAAATGTGTCAATAAAGTAACACTGCCTACTTTATCCAGTCATTTATCACACACAATTTATATTTTAAATGAAAAACAGGTTTAAACTTGCCTGTGTGGGCCAATTGTAGTGTGCTGGTTCCATGCAGCTCCGCTGCAAACAGCAGTGCGGGATATGACTTCAAGTGACTATCTTCAACTTGGAGTTGGCTTTCCCGCATTTCACAACAAAGACATACGAGTTATCAGAACTTTTGCACTTGTTGTGCATGCCAACTGAATGATGTATTTTGTGATGACTTACTAAATGCCGTTGAATCGTACAAATTTCAATTTTTGCTGGAGCGACTTACATTTTTTTATCCAATATCAATAAATTATATTTTCAATTCTTAAACACTTAAAATACTTTTTCATGTCAACAAAATTGCGTCTTCTATTTCTATCTTCTGTGTCCAATGCAAAGATCCAATCAGGAGCTGTAATCACCATGACAACTCACTCAACGTTGGCCGCAACCTCTGTGGGTCACGCAGGTTGTGTGTGTCATTCGCAACAACGCAGGCTAATCGATTTGCTAACGGTAGCCTACCTGTTTCTTCCCTAGCGAAAATCATGGCATGCTCTAAAACCAACAAAAAGCGAAAAGTTTATTCAGAAAATCGCAAATTTCAGACAAGTATGCATTTGTGCTGCGGGTGGGGAGCACAAAACCGATGTGTAACAATTTATTAAAGATCCTGTAAAGTGGAATTGAAAACGAGTTTTAAGTTCACCACACCACAGAAGAATGTGTTATAAACTACCCATCCAAATTCGAATGAAAAAAAACACAGACAAGTACCGGTATGTTAAATTAGGCTTTGAAATCCTGAGAAAATCAGCACTTTTCTCTGCTTGAGACTGGGGGGATGTCGCCTGAAGGAGCTGAAGCTCCGCCACTCGCTGCCTACGACCCAGATAATGGACGCTACGTCAAGCCGAACAAAACAGTATAGAATTAGAATTTATTTGTTCAATGAGTGAAACATACAGATGCATATAAATGAAATGTTCCTCTGAGCTGTAACACAGGAGTAAAAATGGACACCAGAGACAGCAGACAGTGAGCTCTCCAACTACTTCTAGCACATTAGCTACCATTTCACCAAAATACCATAATTCTACACAGCCTAATATCAAGTTAGCGGTTTGCACTAACTCATAGCAGAGATACTTCTGGAAAAGTTATCTAGTATAATTATAACAAGCACACAGAACTGAGTGATGAACTGCTGGCGGCGGTGGATGGTCCAGGTGCGACCGGAGGAGGAACGGCCGGGAGGGCGATGCTCGGTATGGCTCCACGCTGCAAGAGAAGCCGCGTGTCCCTGAACCCCTTCTGTCTCTGGTCCATGTTAAAATGATCCGCCGTGAAATGGTCACTGCAAAGGCGGCTGTTGGAGTTTATCCGAAGCTTTCCATGAGTGTGGCTCTTCACAAAATCAATCCACCTATTTTTCCTTTCCTCATCAATAGGGGTAGCTGCAGCGCAGCTGAAGTTCTTGCATCCAGGGAAGATGCAGTTGCGGGTGGAGGGAGACATCCTGAAGCTAGCTAGCTAGCTGATGTAGGCTACAATAACAGTACAGCAGGAGGAGCCATTCAGTGATCTGACGTAGATGGGTCAAAATGACGTAGATAGGTAATTTTTTGGCTCCGCCCATTAAAACCTGATCTGAAAACGGAAGAGAAACTGTTCTACGGTCTAACTCCACATTTCAGTGCGATAATGTTTTTGCGCTTTGCACATGCTTTCAGGAACTAATTTCACACGTATATAATGTACTGAGAAGCAAATTGTCACGGGGACCACATTCAGTACCCTATTAAACCAACTAGCTACAGGTGTGCAGCAGGGAAGCACCCAGCTGCCCGCAATTAACCTGGGGATTGGGAGGGTTTTTAAACTCAGATCACCGTCAGTCACACAGCGTGGGACTGGAAGGAGAACGGACTGGAAGCGGGGAGAGGAACTGGAAGCGGGGAGAGGAACTGGGAGAAACAAGAGACTGCAACACAGCACGCACGGAGGTTGACATTCGCCAGAGCTAAGTACCGTGAGTCCTATTCAGTCGGATTGTGGAGCGTGCTGCCCGGACTGCCTATCCCGCTTATACACCTGAGTTGCAGTTTTCCCCACGGTTGTATCACACTGGTTCACGTGAGTTCATTGAGTGGTGTGCCCATGTTCCACAGCTTTGAAAATTACACCATTCGTGCACTAATTAAAACACCCTACAGTCCCGGATGGGGGGCCGCATGTAGCCTGCGTAGGCGATAGGATCACATCCAGTGTGTGCCTGTAATCAGTCTGTCTATTTAAGCAGTCTCCGGATATCCCCCCCTGCTGGAGGAGGCAAGTACCGGTGGCCACCCGTTGAACCAGGTTACCCTACCTCCTGCAAGAGCCTCTTGAGGCGGTCAACATCAAGGACTTCCCTTTTTTTAATACAAATAAAAATAATACCTTTTACATCTTGATCCTCAGAGTACTGGTATCTTTGGAGGGGGAAATACGGTTTGCTCCTCAGAGTAGGGAGTAGACTAAGTGGAGTCAGGTGGCTGAGCGGTGAGGGAGTTGGGCTAGTAACCAGAAGGTCGCTGGTTCGATTCCTGGCTGTGTCAAATGACGTTGTGTCCTTGGGCAAGGCACTTCACCCTACTTGCCTCGGGGGGAATGTCCCTGTACTTACTGTAAGTCGCTCTGGATAAGAGCGTCTGCTAAATGGCTAAATGACTAAATGTAAGTGGAGGCACCAGTGCTCCCACCTGTGACAAAATCATGGAATTTGCTTTACAGGATCTTTAAGAAAGAAGAGATCAACGGGTCAATTATCTGTAGTGTCGACAGGGCTTCCTTACTGTAAAGAGGAAAACTGGGGGTGGATGCTTGCTCGGCGTCAGAGGCCACTGCAGTTTCTTCACGAGGCAAATAGATGAGGAACTGAAAGGGCACCACGTGTGTCCTTGAAGGTCTGGACCACATGATCCTCTGAAGAACGGGCTTCTGTGTATTGTCTAGATAAGGCATCAGCTCCAGCATTCTGACTACCTGGGCGGTAAACAATCTGAAAATCAAACTGCGCAAGTTCAGACACTCAGCGCTGCTTAGCAGCCCTTAGCTTTGCTGTTTTAAGATGACTCAGGGGAAAGACAGTTAACCTTTTTCCAGTTAGGTACTCCCTAAATGTATCAGTGACAGCCGACTTCAGCCCCAGTAGTTCCAGCTTCATTGCACTGTAATTGTCCATGTTCCGTTCTGACCGTCGAAGGCCCCTGCTGGCATATGCCACCGGTCTCCTGTGGCCATTGGACTCCTGGGACAAAACTGCCCCTAATCCTTGATGACTGGCATCAATCTCCACAAAAAAAGCCTGAGAGAAATTGGCGTGCCTCCGGTGCAGTGGTCAGTCTCAACTTCAGGGCTTCAAAAGCCTCTTCACAGGCAGAATCCCAGCTCTGGCTGAACAAGTGTGCTGGGAAGTATTTATTTTGGTTCTTTGATGGACCCAATGCAGAGAGCACTTGCAAAATTCCTCACGAACCTCCGATAAAAACTTGAAAAGCCCAGAAAGGATTTCAGTTCTGATAGATTCTGAGGCCTACCATTCTGCCACAGCACAGATTCGGGATCAGTGGGCACACCTTCAGATGAGATGACATGGCCTAAGTAGGACACTTGAGATCTAAAAAATGAACACTTACTCAACTTGACTTTAAGATTAAAGTGTTCAAAGCGTGACAGAACCAGGTCAAGACGTCCAAGATGCTGTTTAAATGTGGAAGAAAAAAACACTACATCGTCCAAATAAAGCTACAGGGACTGAAACCTCTGATCGCCGAAAATCCTCTCCATCAGTCTTTGAAATATTCCTGGTGCATTACAAAGACCAAAGGCCATTCCCGTAAATTCATAGAGCCCAAACGGTGTACAGAAGGCAGTTTTTAGCCGATCCCTTTCCATCACTTCCACTTGGGTATATCCACTCACTAAGTAAAGGGTCGAAAACAACTGGGCTCCACTTAGGGAATCTAAGGACTCAATGCGTGGGAGCGGGAATGAATCCTTTCTTGTCTTGGCATTCAGCTGCCTATAATCCACACACATCCTCATTGAACCGTCCTTCTTCTTCACAATCACCAAAGGGGAGGAATAGGGGCTGCTACTTTCCCTTATTATACCGTTCCAAAAGCTGCTTAATATAGGGTGACCAGACGTCCTCTTTTTCCCGGACATGTCCTCTTTTCGAGACCTAAAAAATGCGTCCGGCAGGGATTCCAAAATCGTCCGGGATTTTGCCTCGTCGGATATTTGTTCTCTGGGTCTTTCACAAATTAGTTATTACGCCCTTACAAGCTTCACCTTCTTGCGCGAGAACTGTCATTGGTCAACCTCCTTCTCAGTGTTGCCAGATGCACGATAATTATCCTCCAAATACGATCATTTTGACCCTTTGGTATGATACTTCGCCATTTCCAATCTGGCAACAATGTGAGCACCTTGCCGTCTTTATCATTATTGCTTGAATATATGAGGAGGACTGTAAAGTGTCAAGCCACTGGACTAAATGGCACAAAAAAATACTACAAAGCACTTTGTGCTACAAAGTTTGTCCGCTAGCATGTTGTGCTAGCAAGCTATTTAAAAAGACCCGCTCTTTACAGTGATTGGCTAAAACAAATGCATGCAAATGTCCTATGGCTCTTCTTTCATTGGCTCCCTTGCATAGACCTGGCGCGCTTGTGTGTTTATGTTTGTGCGTGTGTGCGCTCTCTGACCCCTGTAAGCTTGACCAACTCTTTTATGGCCTCTCCAGTAAGATAGTGATCAAGCCCAGGTCCCCTCGTTTACATAAGCCTAGTGTTACCCAGAGTTCAGAAATGGGGGCATGCCTCTCTTTGCACACAAGGAATACTGAACACAGAATCATTCTTATACAGGATAACAGTTACATCTTTAACTTTTCTAACAGATTACAACCTGCTCTTCCTGGGGACTAACCCGTTCAAACTTTGTAGATGATGTCTCCCCTGCAACAACCTCTGTTATGTGGAAGGATGCTAGGAGTGTTTGGGGCTTTAAGTACACTGCCGTTGTTCCAACATTAATTACAGGCACCACCGAATACCCATTTTGAACCTGTACCAGCAAGCTGGAAACCAATAGCCCCCCTGGTAGGGTACCCTGATCCCTCCCCAAGGCCTCTATCAATTGAATACAGTTGACCCTAATGGGACCCGATCCTGAAACCAACTTGTTGGAACAAACAGCACAGACCCAGCTGGAACTTCACATCGAGCTATGGTTTTAGCAAAGCCTATCCCACTTGCTGCTATGAACTGTTCATTCTGACACACTTCAAATGCTTCCCTCCACATCTGGTCACACTTGTTTACCAAGAGGGCAGGACTGCCCCGAGGGAGCAGTAGCTCATAACACTCTTTTATGATGTTCATGCCCACAAGGCCAGGCACGGCCTGCTTACGTACCTTGAGATCATGGTCAATAGGGTCCTTGATAGGGATGGGGATCGATACCCGGTTCTGTAAGGACCCGGTTCCAAATTTCTCAAAACCCGAAGATCAATAAGGTCCGAGCTTATCGATACTGCTATCGAGACTAGGTAGGCTAATACAATGTAACTTATGTCTCGAGAGATAAGGTAGGCTATGTCATTTAAATCAAATCACTGGTGCACAAACGTACATCGATTGTCTAATAAAATTACTAAATTCAATTGAATGGCCTGCCAACCGCCTTTAAACTAAAAGTAGAAGAATTTAATTGGTTCATGCCGTACTTCGCTTTATTTCTCATTTTGTTGCTAGCTACGATGTCTGAACGTACTAAGCGGTCAAAGGCTTGGCCACATTTTAATAAAGCCAAAGATAAGGACGAAGCGACGTGTAATATATGTTCGAAGATCATTTCTTGTAAGGGGGGTGGGGGGGTACACTACTGCAATGAATAAGCACCTCAACGTTGTGCATCAGCTAAAAGTAAAATGCATTCGATTGCCCCGCTGCTGATCATTCAAACCATAGTCACCGGGAGCATGGCTCTGTGTGGCTTAAGCATCATGTTAAACAATAACAGAGACAGAGCAAAATAGGGATGAGATAAGGAAGGTTTGGGTTTGGTTAGCTGGTCATTTAGCTAGATCAGGTGCCTTTTGTTGAAACGTGTTAAACTTTTCATAAAGTCTTGAACAATGACATTTAGTCATTTAGCAGACGCTCTTATCCAGAGCGATGACGGCTTGTCAATGTCAGTTTTTGTCAACCAACCAGTCATTTATACGAGTTACTCATCCAGGTTGTGGACAGTACATCTGTAGTGGACAATTGTAGATTTAGCCAGAGCCAGGATCCATTGTGCCAATATGTGCTCCTTTTATCCAGCCTACTCCTGAGATCAACACATTCCCCTTGTTCTATTTAACATCTGTTTTACTTAAGTTATTGTTATAAATGTTGTTCAGTAATCTTGTTTACATAAAGCAGCCTCAAAAATGGTATCGATATCGATTAAAATTAACGATCCCCATCCCTAGTCCTTGACCTAGCCTGGTCCTAACCAGACTCTCGTACATTTCATTTGTACAGCGAGTCTGGCCTCGCTCCATTGACAAGCGTTGAGTTCCTTGTAGGCGGGTACTCTGTTGAAGTTTAAAACTATTGGATCTGCCCAGAGCCACTCTGATCTGCCATAACCAATCGCTAGCGTTCGCCTTAGCCAATTCCTTCACCACTACTGTAATAGAGCTAGCTGCCGTAGCTGGAAAATCAAACTTTTCCCGAACCCCGTGGGGAGGAGGGCCACAACATCATGGCCACCAACAAAACTCAGCAAAACTTGTTCTTGCTCCGGCTTTAGTTTATAGATATTCGGCAGTGTTGCCACAACGGACCGAATGGCTTCGCTCGCATCTTTCTCCGCCGCCATTACGGAACTACAACACAAACTAGCGCACGACATCAACGTCATCGTTCTCAGCCACTCCCTCTGTTCGCTGATTCGCCAGTAGAAAATCAACCGGAGACATCTGACTTACGTACCTCATGGCCAGACCTAGTACAGAAGCAAAAGCAAAATTGAGTGGAAGTACGTAGGAGGGCAGAGCCAGGCTATCCTTGACCACCAGTACACCTCTCTTTGGTATAGTTCTGCCCAAGGCCTCCACGTCTATTTCAAAATACCCCAAATAAGGTATAGCAAGACCAAATGGTTGAAACGTATTACCTGTGTGGTTGCAGAGGAACGTTGTATGTACTTTGAGCATTCCGCTGTGATCCTTTTTACTGCTTTTATTGGACTGATTGCCAAAGGCTAAGGTCTTGAATCTTGGGTCCAGCACCGTAGCCATGGCCAGGACACTAACATTTTCCACACTGCATTTGGCCTTCATTTGATGAAGAAGGTTTTGTCCCAACAGTAAGGCAGTTGGGTTGCCCATATTGGCACACTTTGAAGCAACCTTGTGCTGCAGCATTCTGAGGATTGGGATGACCTTTGAAGATGACACTCTCTTCTCTTCAGAGAGCTCTACGGTTGCATGGTTAAAAGGTCCAAGGATTTCCAGGCACTCGGATACAGTCTGTAGTTCGTTGGTACTTAAGGCAGGGATGTCAGTTGTTAAACTGCCCAGGGCTGCTCCCACTGCCAGGCGCTGCTCATGCATCCTTTTCAGCATTTGGAAAGTGCTGTTCCATCTCGTTTTCACCTCCTGGACCAACTTGAGTGTGGGAATCCCCAGCTGGCCTTGTATCACTGAGAGTCGTTCTTTGGCATTGGTGCTGGACTTGAAGAACGCCACAATCCTCCTGGTTCGTGTGCGGATGTCCTGTATCTCAGGGGTGACCTCCAGTGCCTTCTTCACCACCAGGTTGAGGGTGTGGGCAAAACAAGGCACATGGCGCATTTTCTTTTTTTTAAATATTTATTTATTGATGGAAATTGGTGGTATACAGAGTAGAATGGGAGGCATTAATGGTACAATCTCCATGTTTTTTTTACAATAAAACAACAACAATGACATCATCCAACGATACCCTGAACTAGTATGATGAATGTACAAAAAAATAAACACACATTATAATAATTATACTATAAATAATAATAATAAAAAATAAAAATAAATTGCAAACCCCCACAGTAGTAAGAATAATAAAGAGAAAAACACACACATATATCTTAAGCCCTGGATGCCTATGTATCGCGAATGTGAATATGCGTTTGAGAGCATTATTACAAGTACCGCACACTCTCAGAGACAGTGTGGAAGGCCAGGGTACACTAAATGGACCATGTCTCCAACTCCTTTAAGTTGTCAAAATATTCAATAATAGGCTGCCATCTCCGGTAGAAATTCTTCATGGACCCTCTCAAAGTAAATTTAATTTTTTCTAGCTTGAGAAAGAGCATGACATCCTCCAGCCAACGGGCACTCGATGGGGGTGTGGTGGATTTCCACATAAGGAGAATTCTACGGCGGGCAAGCAGTGAGGTGAATGCAATAATATCCGATTGAGCTTTAGTGACTGTCTGTAGAAACACCAAATATTGCAATTAAAGGACTTGGATCAATGGTGATGTTAAGCGCCTCAGATAACATTTTGAACACTCCAGACCAATATGTTTCAAGAGAAGGGCAGGACCAAAACGTGTGGGTAAGATTTGCAAGGTGAAAAAGAGCACCTGCTACAGCTAGCATCAGCCCCCTGATATATTTTCGCCAGTTTTGCCTTACTATAATGAGCTCTGTGTAGCACTTTAAACTGAATGAGTGCGAGGCGAGCACAGGACGAAGATGAATTAACTCTTTCCAGTGCACAGTCCCAATAATCACCCAACTCCATTCCTAACTCCTCCTCCCAACCAGTCCGAATTTTGGCCAAGTTGTGATTTTCCAAAGAAAGCAATTTCTGATATAAAACTGAAATAATTCCTTTTTCTGTTTTTAAAAGAGTTATGTCTTCCCAGAGTTCCTGCTCAGGCAGAGAGGGAAAGGAGGGGAAATTAGCCCTGAGAAAATGCCGTATTTGGAGATATTGAAAAAACTGTTGTCTTGGGAGGTCATGTAATCTCTGTAGATTCTCATAACTATCCAGTGTTTTAGAACTATAAAGGTCTTTAAAACAGTAAATACCCGTCCTCCACCATTCCATAAATGATAAGTTCATAATAGAGGGACGAAAAATAAGTTTTTTGTGAATAGGACCGAGGGTTGAGGCAGACATGAATTTGTAATGAGAGCGAAATTGGTTCCAAATTTTCAGAGTAGAGAGCACTACAGGATGAGAGGTGAAACTGGAAGATCTTATAGGTAAGGATGAGTAAACTAAGGCCCTAAGGCTAGATTGTTTGCATGACTGTTCCCAGAACACACCAGCTTATATGAGGAGAGTGTAGCCAACAGAGTATTTTCTGAATATTTGCAGCCCAGTAGTAGTGGATGAAGCTGGGCAAAGCAAGTCCGCCAACACAATGCTGCCTTTGTAAAAGGTCTTTCTTAACTCTGGGTGCTTGGTTGCCCCATATAAATGAGTTCACAGCTTGACTAATTGTTTTAAAAAATGATTTAGTGAGAAAAAGAGGTAAACATTGAAATACATATAGAAACTTTGGGAGCACGGTCATCTTCACTACATTAATACGACCCGTCAAAGTAAGTGGTAGAGCAGACCATCTTTTAAAATCATCCTTCATTTGGTTAACTAATGTTGTTAAATTAGATGCATGAAGAGAAGTGAAAGATTTGGTAATATGAATTCCTAAATATTTGAACCCATCTTCAGAAAGGCGAAAAGGAAAGGAGGGTACTAGCCTGGAAGGAACTGGAGAGTTGAGTTTAAAACACTCACTTTTCTGCAAATTGAGCTTATATCCTGAGAACATTCCAAACTCCTCCAGGATAGACACAATAGAGGAAGCAACCGTGGCTGGGTGACTAACATAGATCAACAAGTCATCAGCATATAGAGAGACCCTGTGCTCAACTCCCCCTCTAAATATGCCCTGAAATGCTGATGTAGTTCGCAGGGCTATGGCAAGTGGTTCGATTGCAATGGCAAATAAAAGTGGGGAAAGAGGGCAGCCTTGTCTTGTGCCTCTTGTCAAAGGAAAAAAAGATGACCGCAAATCATTGGTTTGTACACACGCTTGGGGATCTTTATATAAAAGCTTAATCCATTTAATGAAGGTGGCGCCAAAACCAAATCTTTCCAAAGCCGCAAATAAATACTGCCATTCAACCCTATCGAATGCTTTCTCAGCATCCAGAGAAATAACTGCTTCGGGCACAACAACTGTATTTTTTGTATATGCTATATCAATCAGGCGGCGGATGTTTGTAAATGAGTGTCGACCTTTAATAAACCCTGTTTGATCTTCGGATATAATTTTAGGGAGTGGATCCTCCAGGCGGTGGGCTAAAACTTTAGCTAGAATCTTGGCATCCACATTCAAGAGAGATATTGGACGATAGGATGGGTGGCAAAGAGCCCCTATCTAAAGATTCATTGAAAACTTCCAGGAGAAGTGGCGCAAGCTGGTCCCTAAACTTTTTATAGAACTCTATACAATATCCGTCTACGCCTGGAGTTTTGTTATTCTGCATGGCCATTATGGCTCCAATGATCTCCCCTATCTCCAACTTTCGCTCAAGTGATGAAACAACTGTTTGATCAAGAGAGGGGGCCTCTATATTATTCAAAAAGGCTGTCATGGGTGTTATGTCTGTGGGGAAGTCTGAGGAATAAAGTGAGATGAAATGGGAAGTAAATATATCATTTATGTGTTTTGGGTCTGAAACTAAAATACCTAGCTCATCTTTAACCTGAGGGATAAGACGAGATGCAGTCAGCCGCTTTAATTGGTGAGCAAGTAAACGACTACATTTATCCCCATATTCATAGGAGGTCCCACGAGTTTTTAGTAGAAGTTGCTCTGCATGTTTTGTAGTTAGAATGTTCAGTTTGGCTTGCAATTCTATCCGTTTCTTATGTAATTCAGCATTGGGGGATTCTGAATAGAGCCGGTCAAGTTTATGTATAGAGTCAGTTAAGCTTAAGACTTCCTTAGAGTGTTCCCTTTTGTTAAATGCCACATATGAAATAATATGCCCCCTGAGGAAAGCTTTGAGTGATTCCCACAGTAATGAATATGAAGTGTTCTCCTTTTTGTTTGTGCTGATGTATACATCTATGTTGATTGCCAGACAGCGGCAAAAGTCTTCATCTGACAGTATAAGGGGATCTAGTTTCCATAGTGGACGTTGCTTTATATTCAGAGCAAAAGAAATGTCTAGAACAACAGGGGCGTGATCAGAGATAATGATGGTTGAGTAGTCGATGTCGATGAAAAAATAGTCTATGCGAGAAAAAGAACGGTAGACCGGGGAGAAGAAAGAAAACCGCTTCAAAGTTGGGTTAAGAAGCCGCCATGGATCAATACAGCCACTCTGCTCCATAAATGTTGTGAAGGCCTTTGCCATGCCTGAGGGCGAAGATCTCTTTGAACATGACCTATCCAAAGTAGGGTTGATGGCACAATTTAAGTCACCTCCCAGAATCAGTTTGTGAGTGTCCAAGTTAGGGAGCGAGGACAGAAGCTTATTAACAAACTCTG
Organism: Thaleichthys pacificus; assembly: GCA_023658055.1. Taxonomy (NCBI): domain Eukaryota; kingdom Metazoa; phylum Chordata; class Actinopteri; order Osmeriformes; family Osmeridae; genus Thaleichthys; species Thaleichthys pacificus. The sequence continues at coordinate 5,219,825 of CM042865.1, forward strand.
TGTCATTCCAATGAGCGTAAACATTGACTAGAAGAACATTGGTCTGGTAAAGACAGCCACTGATTATAACAAAACGACCATAGGGGTCTGTGATGATCTCTGTTGGTGTAAACTGTACCTTCTTATTAATGAGAATAGCAACACCTTTTGAGCTACCATCATGTCTGGAGTGATACACTTGGCTAATCCAAGCTTTACGCAAACGAATGTGGTCTTTTAACCGTAAATGTGTCTCTTGTAAAAACAAAATATCGGCATTAAAAGATTTGAGGTGAGAAAGGACTCTGGATCGTTTGACTGGTCCATTCAGCCCCTTAACATTCCACGAAACAAAGCGTACTACTGAATTACTGTTCAATCTATCAGAAGAAGTAACCATATCAATGTGTTTGGACAAAAGGGATTGTACAGTATATTACAGAAACTTGAAGGGGCGGTAAGATCATAGTATAAGTAGACATGTGCTCTCCAAAGCCTTACATAAAGCTTAAGTAAATGGGACTGTGATAAAGGCGTGTGTCCTGGGCTAACCCACATGAAAAAAGAAAAAATGGGGGGTGGAAAAGAAAACAAATTCAAAGAATAAACACAACAATATGAGCAACAACAATAACACTTTCCTAGATCCTCCTCTATTAATGAACCTGAGGAGCATCGCACGCTTAACCAAGCTACAGACCTTCCGATTGACATTTCCTAAGAAACAATATATTTATATTTATATATATAACAACAAAAAAATACAAATGCCACTGGAGTGGCTCCCAAAGTCATGCATCAAAACAGAACCCCAAACAGTTGATGGCTTTAAATGAACTGGGAGAAAAAAAGGCACTGGCCATATTTATATTGATAAGTCCAACTTAATTTCCAAACAAGACAGTCCAACTGTCCAAAGTGTGATCAATTCAAATGACAGCATGGAATAGCCTACCTCAAGCCTCAGTGGATGCAGGTGAATCAGAGGCAACAGAGCCCCAGTGCTCGCGGTAGAATGCCATCGCCTTACCCGGTGTATCAAAATGCAACTCTGTCAAGTTAAACAACACTCGGAGGCGGGCAGGGTACACCATTCTGAACTTGACCCTCTTTGCGTAGAGCAGAGCCTTCACCTCTTTGAATGCTGCCTGCCTGCGTCCCAGTTTGGCACTGACATCCTCGTGGAGAAACACTCTGTTGCCACGAAATTCCATTTCTCGTTGACGTCTCTGAACGATGATCCGCTGCTTGTCTTGGAAATTTTGGAATGCCACGATGAAGACTCTTGGGCGTTGATTACCGTTTGCCTCTGACTTGGCTGGCCCCAGTCTGTGAGCACGAACGAGAAGAAGGGGGGACGGGAAAAAATAATAAATAATCTTCGAAAAAATGTGTCATAAAAGCAACCGGGTTGGACCCCTCCACCCTCTCAGGAATGCCCACGACTCTTAAGTTGAGCCTGCGCGAGCGAATTTCCAAATCGTCAACTTTCTCCTTCAACCAGGCATTCTCAGTCTGAACAGTGTTTAGCTTAGCCTCAACCTGAACGAGCCTCTGTTCACTTTGGTCGAGAGTAGCTTCAATTCCACAGATCCGTTCTTCGTGTGATTCGTACAGGGAACTTATTTCGCTCAGAGTTGATTTGAGAGGAGCCAAAGCTGTGTCTAGCTCCTTAATTATAACCGCATGGATAGCTTGAGTTAGCTCTGAAAGCAGCCCTGAGCGGAGTTGTTCAAACTGTTCAGCTAGCTCCATGCTAGTTCGGCTAGTTTGGCTGGTGGTCACAGAAGCACTTTCTTTTTCACTTGGTTTTTTGGCGACGAGACTGCTTGTTTGACATAATAAATGTCGGCTGGTTTGTCGAAAATTACTTAAACTTACAGCATTGACTGATATTTCTAAAATGAATGGGGTAAATAATCAAGAATAAATTAAAAACTCGGGAGCCACTTCACCTCCACCTACTCACGCCATCACCAACCCGGAAGTCTCACATGGCGCATTTTCAGTAGCTTTGCACATAAAATCATGTTGGAAGCATTGTCAGTAATGAGGCAATGAACTTTGTCCTTTAGGCCCCATCCTCCAAGAAGAACATTCTTGGCCTCCTTTATGTGCTCGGCTGTGTGTGTTTGCAGGAACTTGGTCACCCCCAAGAGCACGGTGGAGAGCTTGAAATCAGCATTAATGAAATGGCATGTGACGGCAAGGAAGGCATCCATGTTCATGGAAGTCCACATGTCTGATGTCAGACTCACTGACTGGACCTCTGACATCCCAGCCATAGTCTTTGCTTTAGTGACCTCATACTTGGAGGCCACCATGGTCTTCAGTGCCTGTCTGGTGGGCAGGATGTACGTAGGATCAAGTTTATGCACAAATCCTTTAAATCCCTCATCATCCACCACAGAAAATGGCTGGGAGTCCTTGACAACCATTGCAACAAGAGCCTCGTCCAGTTCTGCTTGCCGACCTTTAAAATAAAATAGTATAAACCATTGTTATTGTTTGGTTAAGCACTTTGACAATTTAGCAAACTCTTCAATATTATTAGAGTAGAAATGTGTTTGCCTGTCATTGAACAGCAAATGGGTTTACATTTAACATACCTTGCCTAGTAGGAGCACCTGCAGAAGCAGATGCACTAGTACCAGCACCAACTGGGTTGGGTGAAGTGTCTGGATGCTTTGATCGCAAATGCCGCAACATGGAAGACGTATTATTGCTGTACGCCAACTCTTGGGTACAGATCAAGCACTTAACTTTCCCAGAACTAAGCAAGTCAAAATGCTCCCACACATATGATCTTGCTCGTTTTTGTGGTGCTGCTTCCATTCTCTCTCCCTCACTATCTCACTCTCTCACCCTCTCTCACCCCCTCTCTCTCTCTCACTGTCTATCTCTGTATCTATCTATCTCAATCTATCTGTATCTATCTCAATCTATCTGTATCTCAATATATCTGTATCTATCTCAATCTATCTGTATCTCAATCTATCTGTATCTCAATCTATCTCTGTCAATCTATCTGTATCTATCTCTGTCAATCTATCTATGTGTCTCTGTCAATCTATCTGTATCTATGTCTGTCAATCTATCTGTGTCTCTGTCAATCTATCTTTGTCTAGCTCTAGCAATCTATCTGTATCTCTGGCTCTCTCAATGAATGTATTCTCTAGCGTCCGTAAATATGTCTCCTCTCTATATAACCCACGAATGTTAGTGATTTCTGATGTCTTTTAAGCGTTTGAATAAACGCCGCTTGTCTCGGATCCTATTAGAATGTAGCACGACACCTTCAGCTGCTCGTGTGAGTCGTGTGACGTCCGAAGCTTCGGACGTCACACTTCGACACTTGATCACGTGGTTTTTGCCCATTTGAAGTCACGCTCGACACGTTTGTGTCGGTACAAATTGTTTCGAAAGGTCGATACCGCTTCGTGAGCACGGTATCGAGCGTAACATCACTAGTATAGTGAACATGATTGAGAGAACCGTAAAACTTTTGTTTGTTACCTGTATTCTGGTCCCACCTACGTCTGTGGAGTAGGGCTAGGTAAGACACCCTGGGGTTTACATTCACCCGTAGGTATTTCTGTTAAACACACCAGGTTAGAAGCTAGCGGCTGTCACCCTGTGTATTGTAGCAGTGAGGTAAGTTGTAGTTTAGTTGGTGTCAGGAAGGAGTAGAGGGGTAGGGAAGCTTAGGGACCTTTTGTATTATTTCTTTGATTTGACAGACCGCTGGCACTGCCCCACTCCTGCCCCTTTGTTGTTTGTTCTCCCTCCCCCATTGATGTTTTGTCTGTGTGTGTACTTATTAAAACCGTGTGCACGGCATTTTTGGTTGTGGCAAACACCTTTATTGGCGCTACCCTCCTGCTTGCTTCACCACTGTGCGGCCTTGGGCAGTTGCGTGCTCCTCCTCTCCCGAGCCATTGGAGGGGGCGTAACATGGCCAAAAACGCATGTGAATATTCACGAATGGATTCCCCTTCTCTCTGTCTTCTATCAAAGAATTGCCTCTGCAACCTAGTAAGTGACTGGGGTCGCCCATATATCTCTTTGAGTATGTCAAGGATATGTTGGTGGTCCTTTCTATCCACCTGAGGGCGGTACCTAATTTCCTGTCTGGCCTCACCCCCCAATTGTTCATAAATACAAACAGACTTATCAGTGCCTTCATAAGGGCGGTAATGTCCCTGTACTTACTGTAAGTCGCTCTGGATAAGAGCGTATGCTAAATGACTAAATGTAAATGTAATATTTTGGGGGAGCAAAGAATTGTTTTTACATTTTAGCAGTAGCTTCAATTTGGTGCATTTTGAGAAAAACTTTGAGTACAATTTCATTGATCTTAGCTGCCTGCAAGTGCGACACTGGTGAGAGTGCCCCCGGACTCGAAATACCACAACCAGTATCATCAGACTCACTGGTGCTACTACTTTTTGGCTTCGGAAGACGAAACCTATGCATAGCTAGGGCCATCGAGGTGAACAAAGCAAGCTAGCGAACCTGACATGAATGCTGTTGCAGCTGTGTGCGTTAGCCAGATGTAATTTGGAAACAAATTGCTCCTCACGTGCAACAGCCTACAATCCAACAACACTAACCGCAACTAACTCTCCCAAAAGGCAAAACAAAACAACAAAAAATTTCAAATGCAATAACTCTTTTCTCCTTGTTTTGCTCAAAGACTCAAAACACAATTTAGCTAGCTAACCACCAGATGTGACAAGAGGCTATCAACTGTCCAGAAACTTTGCAGCATTGTGTGCGTGGTTTCAAGCTTGCACGTGTGTCAGGGGCCTGGATGTAACAGTGAGAATTTGGAGCACGTAAGAGGAGGAAGGCAGTCATTGGAAGAGGCCCTAGCATGTAGCCAAGCATACATATTTCAAATATTCACAATAAATCTACTTTTCAACTATTTCTCAGATTTGTGTACTAAACATTTAGAGTCTTCATACGACCTTGTGATTGAGCTTGAGTATCGGTTTATGACTAGAGGATGTGTAAAGCAATATTTTAGTGTTAGCGATAAATTTAATTTCCCTTTAATTAAATACTTTTTTGATATATGAAGTTGCCTTTGCACATGGTAAAATTTTGTAATGTCTCTCGTGTGTGGAAAAGATCAAGTCTCTAGGTCTATGTGGCATTGATTTAAGGACATATGGAATATGTGCAACAATTCACCATTATGTTAATAATTTGTCCATTTAGTAATATATCCCTTATTGCTTATCACTCTATAGAAAAGCATGTATCTTGAACATGTAGGACCATGATTCAAGTCCATCGGAGCTACGGTTCATGAGGAAACAATTTTTTTAGTTTTGGACACTTTTATTGTACAGAAAAATCCAAGATGGCGGCAGTTATAGGTTCATGAGGAATTTTTGTGCCTCATGAGAAATAAGGCATATGTACAAAGTTTCAGAATTTTGGGATGGCATGGTGACATGGCATCACTTTGAAAATTGACAAAATGGTGCGTGGCCTGTTGTAGCGCCACCTATTGTCTCATGTGGGCCATGTTTGGTGTGGTAGTTACTAGTGCGCTGTAGTTTCAATGTGCCAAATTTATATGGGCTGCCTACCAGAGGAATACTGATAAAACCTACAATTACAAAAGGTTCCCCCTACTGGAGGAATCCTAATAATGAAGAATACTAATAATTACAATAGGGTTCCTCCTACCAGAGGAATCCTAAACATGGCTGGGCTTAGTGACAAAAATCTGAGGTGAGAAAGTGAACTTTGCAAATATAGGGTGCAATCAATGCCCATGTCCTCAAAACCCTGTATTGACAGTCTATCACATTATCAACGCCCTCTGCATTTCTATGAAAAATATATTAGAAAATATGTTATTGTGACACCTTGTTCATATACACTTTATCACCGCAGTTACACCTTGTCTAATGCCCCTTACTTATTTACATTTGAACCCCAAAATGACTGCTCATTAGTCTGTTCATGATAGATAACTCTGTGTATCAGGTATTAGGTGTGCAGTGTGCATAAGGCGATTACATTCTAATTCAAAGTTACATTTCAAATACAAAGATGTATTTTTTGCTGCTAGGCTTTTTTGTTGTATTTTCTCAAAACTAGCTCTGAACAAATTCAACTAAGATTACTTCAATTCCTTATGAAGATCAACCATGCTGTAGAATGCCATAACACATTCTTCTGCTTCAGTTAAAGATTTATCACAACATAAGATGATATCCCATCTTGAGCTCAGAGGTAGGATTCAACCACCCACTTGAGAATTTTTGGCATTTAAACAATTGGACTTGTCCTCTATAATTGGAGCTTGGATTTGCCCCCATATGTAAGGGGCCTTGCGAAATTCTAATGTCTTTCTCAGTCTGAGATTAAGCCAGATCAAGCATACATGCAACAGGCTATAAACAATATTAATGTCCAGTGGTGGCACTGGTTCTTTCAATTTCTCTAACTGGTCAGAGGTTCTCAAGTGTTCTCAGTTTCACTTGGAATGTGATGCCAATACTGTTGCATATACAGTAGATTATGGTCTTGGATCTCAGTATTGGATCAAGATCATGCTCATTAGTAGGACATATTTAAAACGTGTAGGAAATATAGTAGGATCACAGATTAGGACTAATTAAACTGTATTTTCTCAAATTGAAATCCTACACACAATTCTAGTTTCCCTAAATAGCCCAGCTTGATCGTCTATAAAGAAGCTATACAAGCTGTAAAAAATAGAAAGGCAAACTAATTTCAAATTAGCATATAAAGTCTGGCGAGATGAGGGTCAACTGAGGCACTTGATTTCAAACACCCACATCCAAGGTCGGACTGGCTGTCGGGAGATTTCCCGAACGGCCGGTCAAACGGCCGCGGCATAATGCAAAAATATATATAATAATAATACAGTCGTGGGCCGTCTGCGTTTCAAAGTCCCGGGCCTGAGTTGAATGCCAACCACTTCTCTCACCACTCCCCTTGTGGCCTGCCATATATACTACATATCAGCTATTTGAACACCACCAAATAACTATTTTCTATTCTTTCACCTATATCTGAACACTAAACTGGAACTCTTATAATAAACTGGATTTATTATAGATACACTTACTCTTTGGGAATCATTTTGAGTGATTTGCACAACTTCAGAGTTAGAAAGCTAATTTATAGCCTCAAAGATTGAGTTTGTCTAGAAATATAGTAGTGATTAATTACAATTAATAACTTGCAATTTACTGTGATTCAACATAGCATACAGTTTGTTTCATTATCTCACTACATTGCACCACATCTCACCAGCCTCACTGGTTTAAAACTATTTCAGACTGATGGGCAAATCAAGCCAAGAGTGTGATTACTCATCAATTAATTTATTTGTGCACATGCAGATATGGGCATACATAGCTTTGGTCATTTTGCAGCAAAACAATTTCATTTTCAGTGATTCTGGAGATGTGAGTGCACTTTAATGCATCCACACAATATAAAGATGGCATCCCAAACTACAATATCCTGTGCCATTAATGTAGAATAATTTTCATAAGATTTTCTATCAAAAGTAAGTTTTTCTTCGGCATGTACTCCTATAATGCATAAATGTAAACAAATTAAACATGTTATGCATCACGATAAAAGAATGAAAAACATCACTCAGCCGGCCATTGTGAAGTGCATTTATTCAACAGAGAAAGTGTTCCCTATTAAGTCTACATGACAGAGTTGTTGACATCCCATAGAGTAGCAAGGGGACAGCATTTTGTTGAAACGGGAATACAGAAGTGACAGTAATAAGTAATGTCAGTTTCAGCAGCAGGGATCAGCTAACCAGGGGGCCAGCCCATCTGGCGCCCACCCATCACGTGGATGTGGATGTGGTAGACTGATTGGCCGCCATCCGGGCCGTCGTTGACCACCAGCCTGTAGCCCTTGGGCAGGCCAACCTGCTCAGCACACTTCTTGGCCACGATCATCATGTGACCCAGTAACTGAGACACCACAGGCCAAGATAAAACAAATAAAACTAATGAGTTTAAGCAGTCAATGTACAGTGCGTCCTTTTTGAGTCAAAATCCTAAATTGTTTAAGATAAATCATATCCTGCTTTGAATTCAATAATTAAAATCTAGATGTGGCAAGGCTAGATCAGAATATTTGAGTCATTGTGGGCATTGAGTGTTTCCAATTTAAGAACAAGAACGCCATCTACTGGTCATGGTCTGATAGTCCACTGCAGCAGGCAATGCAGGTCTAGAGGAGCCATGCAGAGCAGCTTTTATTCCACCTCCTCAGCTCTAGCCCGGGAACCAAACTATCTGCGAGTTAATGGTTTATTTTCTATGGCAGATGAGTCTGGCTACGCTCCCATTCAAACAGATCAACCCACTTGGTTACGTACTACAGATACACACTCCAATACCACGATGATAGTGCAGTAAGATGAACAATGATATCAATGTCCAGTAGCCTTCCAACAGTAGTTACTTACGACTGCATCACAATCTTCTGCTTTAGACAGTTGGACGATTGGTTTTCTTGGGACAACTAAGAAATGAGTGGGTGCCTGCGGAGTCACATCGTGGAAGGCTATGCACTGAAACAAGACATGTATTTTATTAGGCCTAAGGGTGAGTGTTAGAGCTAGCAATATTGTATTAACGACAGCAATTCATAACTAGCTAGCAAGCTAACACGGTAGCTACAAAGCCTGGCAATGTGATTTGCATGACACTAGTGTATGCACACCTGATCATCTTCATAGAAAATCTTTGCTGGAATCTCCTTGCGGATAATTTTCCCAAATATTGTATCTCCGCCAGGTTCAGCAGTCTGCGCTTTAGTTATCTCGTCAGCCATGGCGCAAACTAGAGTGCATCCCACGTTCCACTTTCAAGGACTCGGTTTCAGACACTCAATATGGTTAAAGTCCATTGGCCGCGGACTTTTACAGCACAACTATTGGTTTAAAAGAAGGTAGACCGTTTGGGATTGGCTCTGTCCTCACAGTCTGACAGGAAGTCCGGTACAACACGTTCTGATGTTAAGATGGGGACTCGGTTGAAGGTGAGTTGTAGAAACGTCCTGTATGTACAGCTGTAATATACCACAACGGTTTTAGTTTTGTTGTTTGTTTTAAAATACATTATTGCCTATGTCCATGTGAAATGTATAATATAAAACATTAATTATAAAATAATTAATCTCTGTTCCTGCTTAACTCGGGTTAGTGTTGCGGAATCTGCCGTACTGCATAGTGTTGACACTGACAGTTAACGTTAGCTGTTTAAGGAATACTTGCTTCGCCAAGTAGTGGTAGCTATTCAAGATTGTGTCTATTCCATGGTTATTTATTTCCGTGCAGGTACTGAGAGCGTTCAAAGCTTTGCATCGGACAAGAATGGATGTTTTCAAAGAGGACGATAGAGCTTTGACAGGTAGCAATTAGTACAGGGTATAGGCTACTCTAGTTGTGCATAGGGAAATGCAGTAGCGGTTAGAACCGAAACTGTACTGTACTGTAGCGAGTGGTACGTGACAGTGGAGCGAGTGGTACGTGACAGTAGCTAGTGGTACATGCCAGTGCCTCCACTGGCACGTGACAGTGGCTAGTGGTACATGCCAGTGCCTCTACTGGCACCTAGTGGTACGTGCCAGTGGAGCTAGTGGTACGTGACAGTAGCTAGTGGTACATGCCAGTGCCTCCGCTGGTACATGACAGTAGCTAGTGGTACGTGACAGCGCCTCCACTGGTACATGACAGTTACTGTTCTGTTGATAGTGGTACCAGAGCCTGTTTAATTAATCTATATTAGACATTCTCTGGTGGTACGCAAGTGTCTCGTGGCAGTTGCATTGGGTGTCTTGCAGCTTTTGTTTACTGTCGTGTAACTGCCCCGCGGCCATTTTAGAATAGGATAACTTTTATTTAAAAAAATAAGTTAAACTGTTCGTGCTAATAGACTCTAAACCATACTTTTGATGTCTCACTACAAGCTCACCATACAAAGTAGTCGATTTAGACATTATATTGCATATAGTGTAATGGTGTGACTGTAATGTAAAGCAGACTTGTACACAAGTAATGAATTAGTAACAAATTATTTTACTCAGAGTAACTGAATTTAAGCGTGCACATGAGCCACCGTTGTAGACTCTCCTACGTCTCTAATGCACATCGTTGTGTTATCAGCGCCTCCTAGTGGCGTATATCATTAATTGTAATAACTGAAGTCAATAGCCTACATTTGCATTTCGATACTCTGAGTAAATATAGTTGTTAATAATAGTTCATTATTTTCATATGAAGAACCATGTCAATAAATGACACCCTATGATTGCAAATGTACTTTCTGGGTATTATACATATTGGAAACTACAAACTCTCCTGGATATAATATATCTACTGAAGTTACGTCTTTTTAAAGTCGACCTGTGTCAAAATGGGATATGGGAGAAAATCCTTTAGTTCGTAATGACGTTGTGAATGTAAATGTCAGTTTAAGTATAGGCTACATGAATAACTTCTCAGCAAGTTATTTCATTGATCAGTTGTGCTGCTGAAGCACTCAAAAGAGCAGGCAAACTAAGCATTTGATTTGACATGGCTTGAAAATCTTGCTAGCTGACATGTCCAAAAACCGTTGAAATTAACAGTTTTTCATAAGTAATAATATACTTTTTGTACATTACAATGAAGTTTAGGGTGTTAACTATACAAAACATCAAAAATCTCAATTTTGACAGAAAACAATTTTCGATCTTTTATGGCGTATAGCCAACAATGAGCGGCCGCGACATCCACGGGTTTCCGCAGGCCGCCACACATATTTAAAAAATAAAAGTTTAGCCTGTTCTCCTATTCTAAAATGGCCGCGGGGCAGTTAGGCTACATGACAGTAAACAAAAGCTGCAAGACACCCAATGCAACTGCCACGAGACACTTGAGTACCACTATCAACAGAACAGTAACTGTCATGTACCAGTGGAGGCGCTGTCACGTACCACTAGCTACTGTCATGTACCAGCGGAGGCACTGGCATGTACCACTAGCTACTGTCACGTACCACTAGCTCCACTGGCACGTACCACTAGGTGCCAGTAGAGGCACTGGCATGTACCACTAGCCACTGTCACGTACCACTCGCTCCACTGGCATGTACCACTAGCCACTGTCACGTACCACTCGCTCCACTGGCACGTACCACTCGCTCCACTGGCACGTACCACTAGCTACAATACAGTACAGTTTCGGTTCTAACTGCCTCTCGGGAAATGGCTACTTGGCATTTACGTTTGGTCAGGCTGCTTCTGCATGCATCCTATTGTAAGTCTGTTGTTGTAGGCTAAGCTACTACATCGTAGCTACCTATCCTTGCATGAAAAGTATTACATTGAACCTATGTGTTTAGGTATGATAATATCATAACCTTGTGTTGATTCAAGTTTTTTTGTCTTACAGCTGCAAGGTTAAAAATAAATGAGGAATACAGAAAAAACAAGGAGGAAACTTCAGAAAAAAACATAAATAAGGTAAAATAGCTAATAATGCCAAGTGATACTGATAGGTAAACACAGTAGCATATGCTGAGAGTTATAGACAATATGTACACCAGAAGAAAAAAATCACCTTATTGCAGGACATCTGTGGATCATAAAGATTACATTTTTTAATCCTTCCCACATAACTTGTGGGCTGCTCCATACTGTAATTTTTTATCAGTCTGTGTATACATCAATCAGTGTGTCTTGCAATAGCTAATTTGTCTGCATTGGGCTGTTTGTCTTATACTTTCAGATGATTAAAATGAGCTCCGATGTGGAAAGTATTCTTCGTCTAAATGTCATTCAAGCTGAGCATTTATCACAAGAGACGATTCGTAAGTTTATTCCATGCCTTTTCATTTTTGTCTTGCACTGTAAGATATAAAAGGAAATATTAGCATTCCCATTATAATCCAATTTACTTCATCTTGTAGAGCTTCGACCCCGAAAGAGCCTTCTTCTGGAGAATGTGCCATACTGTGATCAACCAAGGACAAAATTGTGACAATAATAAAATAATAATTCTAGTACTAAGATCATGCTTTTACAATGTTACTGTAATGTGTCCATTATTTCCTGTGTATGAAGAGCAATTTGGACTGTCAAAAGACAAAAGGTTATCACTAACATGGAAATTATTTTCAATATATTTAGACTTTACTGGACGATATGTGATGTATTACGTGTTGTTATTGTTGTAAGATATAGTCACATAACTGCAAGCTATTGATTTGACTATTAAACTCACAAGTGAAGGTGCATTATACTGCTCTCTTTTCATCTGCTACATGTTGGAATATTGTTATGGTCAATACTAAGGTAATACTTGAACTGTCCAAAGGTTCTTTTTATACAATTCTCAAATGACTAGGCTTTATATGCGAGTTTAGAAAAATATCCATATTCAAAATATTTTCAATTGTCAATATTTCAGATACAGTTTGTGATGTTTCTGATTGTCTGGTAGGTGGCATTTAACTCTGTATAACCCGAGACAGCTATCAACTCAGCAGAAAACTTCCCTCTGTATGCCTGCACCTTGTCCATTAATTGTATATTGCCGCCAGGAATTTTGGGCCCCATGACAAACAAATCCAATTGGGCCCCCTCTGGGGCTGTCCCATCAAAAGCTTTACATAACTCTAATTAAAGGCTTGCAACTGTCTTGCTTCTTGCAGTTCAATACAAGTACCAGCACAGTATTTACTTCTGTTGATTTGTACATGCAAGTCTGCATGTGTACATCATTATCATCTGCTGGCCAGTGCCCTCACAAAAGCCTCCCTGTCCCTGTCCGTCAAATCTGCTGGCCACAAACCTGGGTCAACATCCTTTTTATGACTTCTGTCTTCTTCCACCATGCATCTCTCATCTTCATCACTGTAACTTTCTTTCCCTTCTTCCTGTGCTTCCACACTTCTTCCTCCTTCTAGATCTACCTGAGAGGGTCCTGGCTCTGTAGGATGTACACAATGCATGTGATATATACTGTGATATATACACAGTATATATAAAAATATGCCAAATACCAATAAATGACACTAACACTACAGAACATTGACCCAAATTACCTACAGTTCTGTATCACCACCACTTGATTACATACATTAGATCCAATCAATCTTTTGGTGTGTGTGTGGGTGCAAGCTTCTCAAATAAATTGCCCTTCATGATGGGACTAATAAAGTCTGTATCTATTGATGTCATTTAACGGCCATAATTCAATCTAAATGAATGTATCAAACTGTATTATTTTAATATTGTCTGTAATTTATTACCTTCCTATTACATTCCTCCGGGTTTGGCTAGAACATTCCCTACCCTTGATAAGCAACAGTATGCCTGCTCAACAGCATAAACAATACATAAAAAATACAATAAACTGAGTGCAGCTGGGGATACACCACGAGGTGGTGCTGTTTAAGCATAAAGTCCTTAAGGCATAATTGAAAAGGGAGTGTTCTCTTGTCAAAATCTTAGCTACTCAGCCCTTGCTTGGCATTGACATCGTTCTCTGTTCTAGTGTCTTTGCAAGGGTCCTGTGTTGGGATTTGACCAAATGTATTTCCAATTTTCAACATTGTGTTTCAGTTTTACGTAGATGTCACGTCCTTCAAAGCATATGATACATTTCACGTAGAAATCACAACCCGGTCGCGGAGGCTCTGCACAGGTGAACAACCATTTTCCGCATTGGTGAGGACTGCATCGGTTGCTGAAGATCTGGTCGATCGGTAAAAAATATTTCTGTGATGTCATTGCGTATGCCAGTCTAACATAGCGATATCGATATATCATGGAAAAAGAATTGTTTAGCTTTGTTCTGTTTTTGAAGATGATATAGTGCCAGCCTTCCCATCCATCGTTACATGCTATAGCCCAACAGCTTATCTTCTAAAGTGGTTTTGCTATCATTGAATTAATTCAGTTTAAATCATGCCAGTTATAGCTTGCCCTTGAGTTGCATAATTGTATTCAGTCATGTAATAGTATTAGTCCTGTTTTTGTTGTTGTGTGTTTTAGGTCGCTTTCTTGTCATTTATAACAGCAAGGTTACTTTGAATATTTCGTCTTCATGAAGTAAATTCCACTCATGTTTGCCAAATCTTTATTGGTAGGCTATATTGGATTAGATGTGCTGTATGCAAGATACTAATTATTTTGGAATGGAAAAGCCTAGGTCATGCTGGTACCTATGTGTTCATCTGTCAGGCTACACTGTGTCACTGATGTAGCATGCAGCAGGTTCACCCAATCTATGTGTAGCCTTTGTCAGTGGAATTTTTTCTCTCCAGGTGGCGTTTATCCAGGTTAATATTGCTTGATGCATTGGCAATCCAGTAGGCCTATTAAGTTCAAAAACTGGGTCTGCCACAATTGTGACTTAAGTCTGCCAAATGGAATTGTATTGTGTTGAAGTAGGTTTCATTGAACATTGGAAAGCTTGTACGTATTATTGATTGCAAATTATATATATATTTTTGTATTACATTTTAGAATAAGGTCCTTTAGATCTGGCATAAGTTGGTGTTTGTGCTGTTCATACAAAGGGGTTGTGGTTAACTAAGGGGTCTTAACCCCCTACTGCGATTAGGCCTATATTCTGTTCAGTCATCCATGTGTTCTCACATAGCCTGAGTAGCCCCTGTTCTGCAACTGGCTATTGGCAAGCACTCCATCTCTCCTCAAATTGCTGCTTGCTTTCTTTTCTTTGTCCTTACAGTGGCACTGCTGTGGGGCTGCTGTCCCTGTATCAGATTCTGCACAATAATGCGGTGCTCTATGATGTTGTCGCCTTGATTTCTCTCAGCTCTGTCCCTAAACACAATCACACACAAATATATACCCCCTCCCCTCTTTCCTTTCCAGGCATTGTGTTAGTCAAAGAACCCTCAAACCTTATTGTCTTCTCGGGTCCTCCTGAATACAGCGTTGCTAAAGATGGGTGGAGGAAGGTAGCTACAGTGTTAAGTGATTTATTATTTGTCTTTGGAAGTGATGGCTCCCACAGGGGCCATTGATCCCTGTAGGTTTTAGCCCTTTCCGTTATACATATCCTCACACCTGGTATGAGTTCCCTCACCCTAGATATCTAGGTCTAGACCTCTTGCCCTTTGCCCTCTAGACCAAATTATTAATGAAATGTGCTGATTAGGGCTGGTGGGTTCTGCATCACCCTTCCACAAAATGTTCTAACAGTGGAGTGGAGGATCTTAAAGCAGCAAAATCGAGAAAACATTTTGAAATTATTATTTTTTTGAATGAGAAGTTTGACAGACAGGTTCATTCTACACAAGCTATTAACTTTGAGAAAGACTTTGGCTACCCATAGCATGTTTCTTTCATGACAAAGGCTGATCATTGTAAACTTGCAGCTTCATTCACTATTTGTCCAATGGAATGAAAGAATTGGACTTTAATGAATTACTTTCCTTGTAGTATCTTACCTTTTGATTGAACAACGAATAGCGCAGTCCACATATCACAATGTGGATTTCTGTGTAGAATGCATTCATTACGTAGCTGGGGAGTTTGATGTTGGCAGGCAATAGGCATCTGAAAATAACATCGAAAGTCACTGCATTTTCCCAGATGCTTTACATAGTAAATAAATTGAATAGAAAGTGTCTCTATATTTATTATAGTGTCTTTTTATGGGGAAACACTTGCTGTCACAATAATTCTCTTACGCTTAACCCAGAGGGTGGTGAAGGATTCCAAACCCTGCCCGTCTATAATGGAAAAAAAAGCACAAAGTCATCCAAATGTTGTTGATAAACCTACTTGAGCCTACACAGAACAATATGGAAGCCCATAGGGGACTATATTCAAACAATAATGCAATTTCAGAAATACATGATCATTTTCAGTAAATGTAAGTGTTATTTGAGACAATATTCAAATTATATCATATGTCATATGGGCGTTCTATGACAATAATAAAATAAACATTTAATAACGGTTTGACATTTCATGCAGCAATACAGACTTTGACATCATGCAATGACCGCGAAAGTCGAGTTTGGGTAGGTTGTCTCTGGTCTACAGAGAAAATGTGACGTTTTAACTGAAGACCTGCCTTGATGAAAGGTCTGACGGATTGCATTTTTGTGATAGAATTTTGTCCCTAAAATAACGTGGTGTCTTCAAAAAGGAAATGCAATTGACTGGAGGCGCTGTTTAGCTTAATACATTACAATTTTGTCCGCTGCACAGCACATTTGAGTCTTTTAAAAATGAGATTCTCATTCAAAGCCATTTTCATTTCCATTTTAGATAGAAAGTGCATTTGTATTTTTATTAAGACTCAAATGAGTGAGAGTGAGATCTGCCGCCAAAGAGATTGAACGGCTGTGTAGCATAGAAGCAACCAAATAAACTGAAATTGTGGATGAGCCAGACATGTAATGCGCTGGTACATTTTGAAAAAGTGGGGGTAAAACAAACAAAAAAATCGTTATAGAAGATTTTGTCGTATTTGTAAAGCATTTTGTGTTCATAACAAATGCTCAACATGAGTATGTTGAATACATTCAAATGTCTTAAAGGAGAAGCTTTCATAACCGAATGATGTATCTGTAAATATGGTATATTTTTGATTTTATTTATTTATTACATTTCACAGACTTTTAGGAGATGGTAGGAAGCAATCAAAGGTTTGGGGGCACATATCACAGTGGATAAATCCTGAAGGAAACCCTGCACAATTTCTGTTAGCCTATCTGGACTAAGCCAAGTGTTTTTTTCCAACACCAGCATGGCTTTAAACTTTAATCAGCAGGCCCACTGAGTGTTACATCATCAGAAAAGTGATCTGCTTCTGATCCTTCCTATCCCACATGCCAGTCAAAGGTTGGGACTGGGGATACCTGTGCAGACTTGCTTGCCCTTTTGCTGAAGGTCAGGATGCAATTAGTGAATTTATGACCGCTTTGGAAATGTTGTTGGATGAGTTCTACTGGATTTCAGTGGCTATTGCCGTGGCAGTCTTATTGGCACTGTAATGTAATGTTTTGCATTGTAATGGACAAGTTGAAGCCGGAGGTATTGGTCATAATGAGGATGGGAGACAGATCTGAAATCCGTCCATTAATTTAAAAAAAAGTCTACATAAATTCAAACATGTTTGAAGTGTGAGGACAAACTCTTTATTTATTTTTTGCCAGATTTTTACAGTTAGATTGTGGCCTTTCTAAAGACTGTCTGTAGGAATTAATGATAGATAATAGGATAATATAAGGAGATTAAAGACTTACACTTAGAAACCTTTTGTCAAACTGAAGTGTTCCTACAAACCCCTTGTCAAACAGAGGTGTTCCTAGAGAATGCCAACATTTAAAGTATATCCTCTTAGGTTGTTTAGGATTTGTAGAAACCATTGTCATAACATAGTCTGAGCTGATCTTGACCAATTTGCTTGGGATAGTATGCTCTAACCTGTCGGCCTGCTCCAAACACCAGGCCATAAGGCCAGTATCAAATCCTCAGACAAATCCAGGCAGACCTCATCCTAACCCCTCAAACAGGCCTGGCTGGGAACGAGTGGACTAATTGGATTGAGGGCCTCAAAAGGTTTCCCTGGACAAATCAAAGCAAAAGGGCCCAAGGTGACAAGCAATTTTCCTCTGTTGTAGGATGAAAGGAGTCATGGCTCCAGGATGCCCTTTGGATATTGCTTATATAGATGTGAATACATAGATTTCCTATATTTTGGCAAAGCTTCTAAGCCATGGACCTCCTTTCTTTGGAATGTATCCACTCCTTTAGAGTTCATACAACAGAGAATAATGTTTGTCATCCCACCAAATGTTCCTTCCTCTTACTGTTTTGTAAGTCATATGCTGAAGCTAAACTCCAATCCAAGAATGTTGGAGAAGCTGAGAAGAGGACCCCTTTAGAAAGATTAGATTTTTGTGTAAATGTGGAAACAGGAGGCCCTACGACTAGTTTCAGCTTCTTAAAACTGAAGGTTTGTTATTCTAACCGTGCGTGTCCACTGCAGCGACGCGAATCACTTGCCATCGCTTGCCTTCCCACAGTTCACCACGCTCGAGGGCAGGTCAGACAGATAAATGCAGATTTGTAGTTCTCTAAAGTCACTGTTATAGTTCGTATAATGTCATGGCAAAGTGTGCAGACTTAGGGTTAGGGCTAGGGTTTACATACTCGCAATATCGATCAAAATACAACTTGTATACAAAATACAAAACTGTTTAATAGACATACACGTTGACATGTAAAAACCTTTTATTATATTACTCAAAGTCTCTGCTAATCTGTTGATACACCTAGAGTCCCAGCTGGGCTAGCTGGCTAGTTATCACAGAACAAAGTTACGTAATGTGATGAGATTGAATTTGAAAGTACAAAAAAAACACCAGGAGCACCGACAACGTCGGCAACCCTGCACCATGCATCATTAGGGTTCCTCCGGTAGGAGGGAACCTATTGTATTCGTTAGTTTTATTATTATTATTATTATTAATCTTCTTCTCCTTGCGCCACAATAACTCAACAAGTTATTGGTAACAAATTTTCTAATTTGGCACATTGATACTACATCCGAGTTGGTACCCCCACACCAAATATGGGACACTTTCGACTGTAGGGAGCGCCACAGGCCACGCCCTAAAGTCCGATTTTCAAAGTGATGGCATTTCCACCCCATTGCTCCAATTCTTCTGAAACTTGGTGTACATGCCTCATTTCTCATGGGGAACAAAAAAGCCTCAAGGACCCATAAGGTCCGCCATGATGGATTTTCCTGTATTGTGATAATTTGGGAAAACCTTCCTCTTCTCTTGAACCAAAGGTCCAATTGACTTGAAATTATTAACAGATATGTATCATTGATGTATCTAAAAACGTTACTTAAAGGGGTGATTGACTGTTTTTTTGGGGGTATTTCACACTGTTCCTTAAGGTCTCCGAATAGGGTATGTAACATTGGTTGGGTTGAAAATGGCCCGAGTGCTGTTCTATGCCCCCTGATAGATCCTCTGAAATTTTCCCGGGAAAAAACACTAGCTTTTCTCCTTTTATGGTATGCTCATTAATATTTAGATGAGCTGCGCGCTGATTGGTTGGTTTTCAACGAGTGAAGCTGGGGAGCAAAAGTGCAACACGGTCAACAGCACTCACTGAAACACAGAAGGTGGAGACTTTAAATAAAAACGCGCAAATAAATCTATTGTGTCTACACAACAGTGTTTTCAACAGATTGACTAGATATCATTTGAAATGATAACGTTAGTTGTTTCCACTTCAGCACTGGGTTGCACCAGCTATGTGTAAATTCAAACGTAGCCTAGTTTGAACGTATCTACTAATTTAGGTCGGAGTTTACGCACTACTAACATTTAAGCGTTGCACCAACTTAAAAAGTTCCAACGTAGACATAAGTTACAACTTAAATCTTACACCTAGCCACTAAGTTAGCTGAGTAGCTAGTCTATGAAACCCACCTAGCATTATCATTTGTCAGCTGTTTTCATAATATATTTTTGGACAACACGGTACTAAACACTGCATCAAGAATAGTGCTCATCACTGATTGGCCACAGAAAGATAAAACGTCAGTTTCCGCGACATTATTTAGGTTAGTGTCGACTTTACGCCAGTGTAGCTAAAATGAAACGTATGTATCCGTGGTGCAACCAGGTACAACGTATCCTGTATCTAGCACCTGTCTTTCTCCAGTTCTTTCGAATAGATAATCTAGACAGGCGTTAGCAATAGGCTAGACTGCTATTCGTTTTCTGGCTATTCGTTTTCGGAAGCTTCCCTTCCAATGCCGACTACAGCTAGTCTAGCTAGAGTCATTTGCTAAGTAAGGTATGTTGATGTGTTTAGAAACGTATTTAGCATTCTACCTATGCTAGATACAGGAGACGTTAGCATTGCAGGCTAACTGTTAGCGACAAAATCATACTTACAGCTTGCGTTTGTGATGAGCATACGGTTGGAACAGCACCTCTTTTCAGCAACAGCGGCTTAGCAAATCCTTCTTTAAATTGTCCTAGGTTTTCAAAACAGTCGTTGGTGAAATGGTTCGAGCAAATGAAGAACCGAGGGTCGAACTTCACAGGGATCTTCTCATAGACAAACATCAGCCATGCCCGTCGAGTGTTTGGTTCCGTGGGAAGACTATGACTGTCAGCATTCCCTGTACAGCCTGGAACACTGCATTTACGACCGTGGTCCATTTTCAATATCCTTAAAAACTTTCTTCTTTCAATTCCCGTGGAAGTAGGCTACACAGAGCGGCGCGCAGATAAACTAGTGTCTGAGATTTACGCTACCTTTATTTATGTTCCTAGGCCAGAACACCGGTGGGCTGGTCTGTAGGTAAATGTTGGGGCGTGACAAAGAGGCAAAAAAGGTGGAGCCCCGTTGGGACATCACAGCGAGGGATTTTTTTTTAACCTATCGTTTCACAGCAGCAGTTACAAATTGTGTGATTTACATAGGAAAGAGGCATCAATGGACTTTGAGGTTCACTGTATGTCTATTTTACACACCAAACTGTCATTTTTCAGCTATGACAAGGTAAAATCGGTTTTGCAATCAATCGCCCCTTTAAGACAGTTGAATCAAATACAAAATGGCTGAAAGGGGTGTCCTTATGTAAATGTCCACATTGCCTCAATATGTTTGTGTCACTAAATCAAATGTCATTTTGAATGATGGTTTTTCAAACCTAATAGGGTTCAAGGTGACATCACTCTGAAGTACCATAAACAATTTCACCTTAGTATGTCAAAATATGATTGAATTAGAGCTGTTTCAACCTTGGCTGAATCTAACAACGCTTACCACAGGAGAACCAGCTTACTTTTTCATACTGTAACTGAACATGACAATATTCAACACTGAGAATAGCTCAATGGGATGGGACGGTGACCTGCAAAGTATAAGGTCGTAGGTTCGAATCCAGCCACAGTGTTTGAGCCTGTCTTAAAATTGAATATCTGTTTAGTTAAACAGGATGACATCGTTCTGAAGTACCATGCACAATTTCACCTTGATATGTCAAAAGATCATTGAATTACAGCTGTTTAAACTTTGGCCGAATCAAACAATCCGTGCTACAGGAGAAACGGCTTCCTTTTTTTGTACAGTAACTGACCACTTATTCTCATCCTTGAGGGTAGCTCAATGGGTTGAAACGGTGTCCTACGAAGTGTAAGGTCACAGGTTCGAATCCAGGCAGTCTTTTGGCCTGTCATAATTTTGATTACTTGTTTAGTTAAACAGGCAGACATCATTCTGAAATACCATGCACAATTTCACCTTGAAATGTCAACAGTTTCTTAACCTTTGTCCCAAAGCTAATACTCATATCACGCAGTCGGAGCACAGCTAGATAATCAGCGTCAGCACGCTTGGGTACCCAGCATGCAGTGCGGCATGTCAAAAAACGCAAAGACTTGTGGAAAATAGTTTGGTTACAACAGCCGTGCGAGGGATTTCAGTTGTTGTGTTCGTTCAGTTAGATGTTTGTAATGTTATTGTTGGTTAGTTAATATAATCTTGTTGGTCACCCTGATTGTGCATGTTGTGTAGTTTAATGGGACCAGAGAGTCGGCTGCTGTACTGTCACAGGCTATTCTCGCAAGGAGCTGAATATGAGCTCTGCCCTAGCCCAGTTGCCCACATGACTATTGTTAGTTGTGCATTGACTGACAGTCTGGAAAGAGATCAACTCAAGAAGAGTTTCAATATCCTATAAAAAGTTAATACTCGGCCCTTACTATTCATAAAAACTCAGCAGTTGGTGTGTAGCAGAGAGGCTAGAGAGACTGACTTGTGGCCTTATGCTCATGAGTTCAAATCCCCATTCAGCCTATTGTTGTTGGCCAAACATGAAGTAGTTTTGCTCTCTTGTTGTCCAAGTCTCGATCTTCTACAGTGTACATGTTTATAATATGTTGCCATTTTGCGGAGGAACCTGCATCGCTGCTTGCAGCTATATTTCTTTTTGTTAATGTCTGTACGAAAACAGACATGTATCGAACAGGACTGGGTACAGACGATTAGTTTCTCCTCCATCTTGAAACTGGAAGCTAGAAATGTTTACCATGGTTGCTACGTTACGCCATCGCTAGCGAAAATCACTCCTCATTTGCATAATGTTGAGAAAATCTCAACTTCAATCGCGTCGCATCGCTTACCTGTTTATACGTTTTCCAGCCCAATGATCTAATTTGATGTTTAACATTGGTTCAGCCTAGGGCTGGACAGTATGGCCTAAAATGTATATCATGGTATAAATAAAAAGCACGGACGGTAATGGTATATATCACGATATATTCGTTTTCAAAAAGATTCTAGTCCATTCTTTTCAATAGAAGGCAATCCATACCGCTGCGTCTACTCTACCACTCTCGGACGGATTTTGATGGGTTACGGCACGTATTTAGAAGGCAATTTCTGTTATCCTAAGACAGCCAAATATGTTGTCTTAACGCCAACGCTAAATTACAGGTTTTGGCACATATGGCTTTCCATTGTGGAACAGCACATAACCTACCAGCAAAATCACACATTTACCCATGCCATTTGTTGGGGCATTAATTTGAGCGCAAAATACATAGATTTATGTAACATAAACATTACATTGGACTCATATTGTTATTCTGTGCAGTCAGACATACATTTTTTAATTTGTTACATGTCTGGTTTGTTTACTATGCAATTCAGTCGGGGAGTGAGCCTCCTCATGGCTCAAACCTCGCCAACTTTGCAATGGTTAGCTAGCAAGCTACTTCTTTTTGTTATATGTTTTAGAAACGCAACGCCCCCATTTTTCATGAGCTGAACTCAAAGATCTAAGACTTTTTCTATGTACACAAGGTCAGGGTGAGAATTTCTGCACAAACTGTCAGAAACCGTCTCAGGGAAGCTCATCTGCATGCTTGTCATCCTCATCATCCTCATTGGGTCATCCTCATCAGGTCGGGGTCTCAACCTGACTGCGGGTCAGGTCGAGGGTTAGCTCGATGGTTAGGGTTAGCTAACCCTAACTGACTGTTTTCGGACCCCCCCAATACAGTAAAACTGCACATTTTAGAGTGGCCTTTTATTGTGGCCAGTCTAAGGCACACCTGTGCAATAATCATGCTGTCTAATCAGCATCTTGATATGCCACAACTGTGAGGTGGACAGATTTTCTCGTCAAAGGAGAATTGCTCACAAACACAGATTTAGACAGATTTGTGTTTTTTCTTAATGCCAGTATAGTACTGATCCTAAAAAGCCAGTACCTCAGTCAGGAGGCAATTTTAATAAACATTGTTAAATAGACTGTATGTTAGCAGAGCCCTCCCCTATGAATAAACCACAGTTATTTCAGGCATTTGCATTTGTTCCAATAGTGTCTGTCTTGCTAACTTTCTAGGACTTTCTAACCTTATCCATGTATGATTGTGAAAATCAGCAGCATATTTCAGTAGGAATAAAAATCAAATCCAATATATTGTATTAACAATGCATTTCCAACATAGACTTTAAAGTGGCTGTAAAGCAGAACTGAAAACTCATTTTCAGTTCATCACTACCCATCCAAAAAAAAAAAAAACACTGACAAGTATGTTAAATTAGGCTTTGAAATCTTGAGAAAATCAGCAGTCTTCTCTGCTTGATACTGGGGGAGAATGCCGCTCCCTCGAATTTATTGAATTTAGCAACAACAGCAATAACTAGCTAAATCAATTGCAGATATCAGAACAGACCTACCTGCAGTCTCTGAGTGTTTTATGTGTTAATTACTTTGTCTTTGCATCTTACCAGCTGAGTAACAGAATGCAGGTTATATAAACCGTCTGTGATCTGACGTAGATAGGTGGCTGTGACTAGGGCTGTCAACGAATATTCTAAATTCGAATATATATTCGAATAGTGGTTAAAAACAGAAATTCGAATGTGAAAATTAATATTCGAATGTAAAAAAAACACAACCGTGGCAGCAGCGGCGCGTCACGCCTGGGACACACTGGCTGCGAAGCGCCTGGACGTGCCGCGCAGCGCCACGATTGGCTGCGATCGGCTACGACTGAGCATAAGCTGTTCACACCAGACGCGCATTTCTCCGCGCCGGTCACCAAGCCTTTCTGCTACTTTGAGCTTTCCTTTACGCTGACATGGTACATAAACATGGCATAGCATTGGCTATATCCCAGCATTGATCCTTATCTACGTTGTCCTTGTAAAATGGTTGCTGGGGGTCATACAACTCCCTGTGCTTTTCAACTTGAGAATTCATTTGATGCCTATTTTTAGAAATCGACTTGGGGGTTCTCTCTCGGTAGGCTATGTCTGCACGCGTGTGTGTTGTGTGCAACCTGTGACAACTCGTTTCTCTCAAACAAACAAAACAACTACGGGCATGCTAGCTCAACAGATCAATCCGTTTATTTTCATTCGTTTTCATCAGGGTAACCACATGTAAAGGCCGTTCGTTACCAACATTGTGTAATTATAAAGTCTAAAACTTTACAAATGTTCACCGTAGTCTACAATTAATGGAGTAAAATCTTAATAACATGTTTTTTTATTCAAATATATCAACTAATATGGTGTATTTCATCATCCTGCAGCCGATTTCGTAAGCGTCTCGCGAAAACATTCGACCAGCTGCCGAAACGATTGCTGCAGATCGCAGGCAATCGCGGCGCTTCGCAGCCAGTGTGGTCGGTCCCATTGGATAACATGGGGCCGAAAGAAAAAAGGAGGCGCTTCCAGGCGCATCGCAGCAGATCGCAGCCGATCGCAGGCAGTGTGTCCCAGGCGTTAGTCTGCTTTGCGGGTGGGCGCGTGCCTCAGCGTCATTGCTGACAGTTGACTTGCGTGGAAGATGGCAGAAAGTGCAGAACCCAGCTTGACCGCAGCAGAGAAAGTGATTGTAACCCCCAAAAATCTAAAGAGTGATGTCTGGAAATATTTCGGATTTTGGTCAGTTGATGGTAAACTTGTTGAGCCTACAGCAAAAGTAGTGTGGCTAGAGTTAGCTTACCATTCAACAACTAGCAACTTGAGGCAATCAATGTCGGTTCTATACTGTAAAACTTCAATTAATGTTAATAATATTTGTTTCAATCACTGAATGAAGCCTGCCATATTTGGGACAAGAATCGCGACCTTAAATTGCTTGCACAAAACTCTTGATCAGAACTCAGCATTTGTTTATTGTTGTCGTTCATTTTACACCACTATGCGCACAGAGCGCGACGGTGCGGGAGAGAGAGAGAGAAAGAAAGAGTGCATGTGTGCGAGCGAGAGGCCAAGGTCTGCGGTCTTGGCCATTAGTTCATTTACTTCTTTTTGTATAGGTAATATGTTGTTAAATATGTTTAAACTTTAAATAAATTATTATTATAAATTACAGTATACAAGTAGTTGTATCTCGTTGTATTAATGTGTCCTGTTATTGACGTGCCTAATGCGCAAACAGAAATTCGAATATATTCAAATATATGTGTTTTTTTAAAGGGAATATTCGAACGTCATTTTTGAGCAATTTTGACAGCCCTAGCTGTGACAGATATAGCTACTATACAAAATACTAGCTATACAAAACCTGGGCTAAAAACGGGTGAGAAACTGTTCAACGGTCTAACCAGTGGCGTAACTATAGGGAGTGCAGGGAGTGCAGCTGCACTAGGGCCCACCCACACATGTTGCGATTGTTTCCCATCCTGTTGTGTTATGTTGCGTTGAGTGTTGAGTAAGCGATAAGTAGGCTACCCCATGCTCTGAGTGTGAAACCCGGCCACCAGGGTAGGCTAATCACATAACGTTTACTGTCTGGTATAGCCTAATTGAATGCATTTAGATGCATTATAAAATGCACTTATAGGCCTATAGGCTAAGGCAGCAGCCAGGTTAGATAGGCTATTGTAAACTATGTGCAGGATGTAGTTGGAAAATAGCTAAAGCTAGATAGGCTAAACCAGTGTTTCTCAAACTTTTTCAGACCAAGGACCACTTGGCCAATAAAAAAAAACTTGCGGACCATCTAACTAAATAGTATATCCCTGGAACAACATGCCTTCTACCTAGACTTGGCGCCATACAATTGTTAGCGGCACATGATTTTCGCGGGTGGGCACTCCTTTTTTACGTACCGGTAGGCTAGTTATAGATATGACAAGTTTTTAGTTGGCCACAACTGCACGGAGCTCAAGATATATATATAGAGAAAAATATATAGGCTATGTAGGGCACAGAGGGAAGTCAACACACAGGTTGCAGTTTGGGATCCACCCTTTTATTACAGTGTATTTAATAATAAAATAAATTTAAGTTACTAGAAATAACTGAACGTTTTCGTTTTCTTTTCTGAAAACTGGGCCTGACACCAGCGCTCAAATGTCTCGTACTCTCCATAAACATTAAAATTGACGGTAAAATCTTCCATGTTATTGATAGTTTTTTCCCCGCGCTACCAAATTCATACAGTTATCAATGAGAGTTATAGTTAGATACAAATTACCACAACATTCCGTTAAATGACCGGACTACTTGCGGAATGATATGAAAGTGTGAATTAGAAGCACAAACCCAGTTGCCAATGACAGCGGTCAATATCTTTTCGCAGCAGTGGATATCAAGATATTACGGACCTGCGAACGTTGGGGTGGCCCATTCAAATCAACTGAACTTTTTAGAACATTCTGATGAGCCGTATAATAATCTTTAATAGATTGGGCTACTACTGACTCTGTTCTCTTCGTTCTGAGTTGTATGTTAGAAATGTCGCAATAATTTACTTGTGGCCGTTGCGGACCACTAGTGGGCACTGGCGGACCACCAGTGGTCCGCGGACCACACTTTGAGAACGACTGGGCTAAACGTTACGCTAGCATATCTAACGAAAATAAAATCAAACATTCACCATTAAAATTACAGTTTTTTTTTTTTTAGACTATAGCTCAACACTCAATAATTTCGCCTGACGATTGGTCGGTTAAGGGGCCCGTTGGTGAGACCTGCACTCGGGCCCGCCAAGTCATTGTTACGCCGCTGGGTCTAACTCCACATTTCAGTGCAACAAAGTTTTCGCGCTTAGCACATGCTTTCAGCAACTCATTTCACACATATATAATGTCCTGAGAAGCAAATCATGGACTTTGCTTTACAGCACCTTTAAACCTCTAACTTTTGATCGGGACTCCTTTGTTTATACATGTTGAAGCCTGGTGTGGCTGAGCCCCTGGCCACAACCTTATTGGCTAGCTTGAATGTCAAACTGCTAATAGTGAAACGTCTTATTGTTGATCTTGAAGGCCTTCCAACAAACCAGGAGTGTGTAGTTAGATTGGAAGCAGTTTATGGATGACAGACATATCTTCCTCAGTTACTCCCTCTACTTAAACCCACGAGCCACTGACACAGAAATCATCCCCTGCCTCTAGTTGCCATGGCGGTGCATTCTTCACTTAATGAAGGTCAGCCTTTGAGGACAAACAGGCTGAATCTGCAGATAGCCCAAACAGCTTTTTAAATTAAAACGCCCCAAGTGACATTGCCGTGTTATGAGTGAGACTAATCGCAAAATTCAAGCCCCTCAAATGTACTTTCTGGCCTGGGATGGAATGCTGTTTCTCATTTTGTCAACGTGAGTTTCAGACTGCTGGGAAGCAGTGGGTTTTACTTCAAAGATTTGGTCCGGCTATATTGTTGGAATCTAGCCTGAACCTAAAATGAGAGCTTGGTTAATCTCCATTCTCAATCTAAGGCCACAAGGTGCTGTGGTTATAATATTCACTGTTGCAAAGGTCAGAACATTTAAACTTGGGAGCATTTACTGCCCAGGCATTTTTATGTTGAGACAGAACTTTCAGTTCTTGCAGACAATTTTCATGAAATCTGATTGTAATTGAATCTGTGAGGGGGAGAACATGCAAACTGCTGCGCCGTGGTACATGCAATCAATTCTTACTGTGGGAAATTGACACACAAACTGTGGCAAAGGTGGTTGGTGAGAAGAATAATCACCCATTGCTGTAAATTTGTCAGGTTTGTTTCCCATGTAGAGGACAAAGGTTGTTCAGAAATGGAGGTTTACTTGCTCAGCTTGCATGCCATTCGTTACTGAAGATGACACCAGAGTAACTTAGTTTCCAGGGTGCAGTGTATGCATGGGAGCGTTTCTCTCTCTCTCTCGTTCGGTTCAGTTGAGTATGCTTTATTGGCATGACAGTTCGGGTTGAGCAGTATTGCCAAAGCCATCGATATTTAATGGACATTTTAACATATATATCATAACAATTAACAAGGAGTCTTAACAATAATAATATGGCAAAACAACAGTAGCATAGTAAGTTGGGGACTGTAGAAAAGTAAAAGATAAATGCATGTTAAGATGACAGAAGAAGAAAGGTTCTCTCTCTCTCTCTCTCTCTCTCTCAGTGAGATAATCACTGTGGCAGGACTTATTTTATGTTTACCTCAGTCTATGTTCTAAGAAACATAGTATAATCTGGGATGAGTTGTTTGTGTGTGTGAAGGAGAGATGGAGCTGGGCTGATACTAGGATGTCTTGTGATTCAGCTGAAATGAAAGACTAACTTGTTCTTGAGCATAACATCATCGTCACTGATGACTCGGGGGAGATGAGCTTACTCTCAGGGCCCTTTTATAGAGGTTATTTAAGTTTGAGATGTAATTTTGATAAGGTACTGTATAATTGCCAAATTATGTTTATAGTTGCACATTGATATTTCCCTTGTTCTCAGCTATTTTGTTAGTTGGATATGTAGTTTGTGACTCAAAATGCTGACTGTCAAAGGTTAAATTATGAGGTAGTCCTTTAAAGCCTATTGTCAGAACATCCTACAGGGTTTGTCATCAACCAACTAAATTAATGTAGATGCTGTACTTGCTTTAGGCTTAACTGGTGCCAAAGTATGAACTTCGGTCCAACATCTTCCACATGGGCTAGGTAGTAATTAGTCCACTCTCCGCTCATGGCACACCCCAATGGAGAAGAGAAGAGAGCATCCTGTACACTACAGTCTAGAGCAACTAATGCTTGATGTGTTCCATTACAGGGCTGCCAACTCTCACGCATTGGCCGTGAGACGCGCATTTCAACCAGTTCACACGCTCTCACGCCACACATTGTATTTCTCACGTTGAGAAGGCAACGCCAAGACATGACTTTTACCTACTTGAGTTTTACTTAAAGGTCACATGACATGCTGTTTTTGGATGCTTTTATATAGGCCTTAGTGGTCCCCTAATACTGTATCAGAAGTCTCTTTCCCGAAATTCAGCCTTGGTGCAGAATTACAGCCACTACTAGCAGTCCCACAAGGAGCTTTCCTCAGAACGCGCTGTTTTGGTGTCTGTAGCTTTAAATGCTAATGAGGAGCGGAGGGGCGGCACCATGCGCTAATGTTTACAACGGATGTATCGCAATGGCTGTAACCCCGTTGCTGTAAAATACCTCGAATTTGCCCATTCTCATCTGATAACCCTGGTTTGCAGAGGTACACACTCAGTCATTTCAATGAGGGGAAAGGCGGATATCGCGCGCGCCATAACACCAACAGCAGAACGTTTATCCAAATAACAAAGAAGTGTACAACACTCACGTACAGCATATGTATTCACACTTATACTTGATGCTATCTACCTTTCCATAGCGACAGTAACTCAGCTGTTAGCTGCAGAGCTAATGTTACAGCCACATTCTAAGGGTAGCAAGCTAGGTAACCATATACAGTAAAGCTACAAAAGGATATAGCGTTAGTTAACTTACTTGTCCGAGGTTAGTAGCTGGACGAAGGAGAGTTAGTACTGATCCAGAATTTAATTTCAGCAAGGCCAGTTTTGTATTAGCTCAAGTTGAGGAAACAGTCGTGGCTGAAGTGTTAGGCGCAGACATACAAAACAAATGCGCCTACAACAGAAGTTGTGTAGGCGCATTTTCAGCGAAAATAAAATTAAGATACTGATTGTTTAGAGGCTCGGATGACGGAACTACAAAAAGACTTGTGTGTTGATATGTACATCCAAGCACTGAGCAACTGTTATGCTTCGTTCGTTTGCTAGCCATGGCATGATGTCTCTGCAGGAAAACACGATATTGCACTCGCCCTTGCACAATTGTAGCTCAATTCCTCATTGGCGGGCCAGATTATCTGGGCGGGCACAGCAGAGAGAAGGGCGGTAGCCTGGCTCCTTGTTACGTCAATAAGAGCGGATCTTTCAAACCGAGCGTTTGAGCCTTCATTTTCTCAAAGGCGGAGAAGAACACCCAGGGCTTGGTTTACACTTATCGAAAATTCTAGCCACTGGGGGACCAAAGGCAGGCTAGGGGAACTCATATTAATGTTAAATAACCTCCTAAAGTGAAGTTTTCATGTCATGTGACCTTTAATTCTGAATTAGGCAACAGCCTGTTTTACTACTCATGAGAACCTGAGTGGTTCAGAAGTACCAATTGTGTTTTACTCAAACCCAAGCAGATGTGCTTGCATCAGAATGAAAGAATGGACTACCTACATTTTGCAGAGATAAAATCAAATGGCCAGCAGTTACTCAGTCCTTGCAGTTACATAAGTGATTTATCACTTTTTGTCGTCTTTACCAAAGATTATTTTAGATTACCGAGCACCATATGGTCAACCTAAGCCCTGGACTGTCTGTCTTGGTTGGACATTTGAAAAATGCTGTGTCTGCAAAATGTGCAGGGAGATGCTACTGTTCTGAAAGGGTAGTGATGAAGATTTAGAATCGACAGTAGGAATGGAACTGACCGATCAAGTTGACAGATCTTGGCTGTATACTACATCCAGTCATTTGAGCCTATTTCTCTTTATTATTGCTTTCTTTGAACACTGTAGACTTATTGTTGAAGTAGGCTACATCCTAAATTTGAATTAGATACTACAGTAATGGCTTTTTTAAAGTAATCACAGAGTTGATGCTGTCCCTATGCATTTTTGTGACCATTTTTGGTCCAAACAAGATTATCAGCAGGAATGTGGCTTTTGGCCACTATTTCTAATGAACAAAGATGTGACCCCTCCCTCATACTCCCAATCCCTTTATACATACTCTAATTTCCTCTCAAGATAAAGTTGTCATCTTTTTTGCTGACCTGCTATTCTGCATAACACTGAGTTCAATCCTGAGACTTATTGGCACAGATGCAGTATGGGGGGCACAGATGCAGTATGGGGAGTTCAGCGTATCTCATGCAAACTCTTAATTTTTGTTCTTAAGTCCCTTGTTATTCACTAATGGGATCAGTGAAGTGTTAGGTTGTTGATGGATGACATAAGAGGATTCTCCCATAGCCTAGCAGAGGAATGGACTACGGGAAAAGCTGTACCGCAACAGTATGGAGTCGTCCAAAAACACTTGGTTCAAACACTGTTTGGTTGATTGTTTTATTGCTTATTTGTTGTCTTTACTGGAGCAAAAGTCCAGAACATGCAAGATAAGTTTTGATTTGTGGAATCCCCAGCAATACCATGTCTTTATATAGAGTACAATTCAGAACATTTAATGTACTACTTGAAATTATATTTGAAGTACTTTAATATTGACTGTATTTCTTTTAGGCTACATTGTGTGTTTGACTACAATAGTATAGGCTCAATGTGCCATTGTTGTATCTGAAAGGGTCAAAAGTGCACCTGCTCTTACAAATGTCGTCAATGGGCCCTTGTAGTGAGTAATGAGAACTACAGTCTGATCCGCATTCCCAGGGCAATATGATTTTTTTTTTTTTTATTCTTAGATGGATTTCTTTGTTTAATATTTCTTGGATTTAGTAACTTTTTTTCAAATGTGCTATACAGTCTGAGTGATAAGATAAAAAATGATACAATAGTTTAAGATTAAAAATTAAACAATAGTTATATAGGACTGACACTTTGGCTAACTTGGTAAATCAATTTGATTGATAAACAATATCTAATACTGATTCACTCATTTTGACAGTAACCCATGGTTGGGTCATGTGTCCCTCTAACCTTCCTTTCTAAAACTTTACACTGTGTCTGAAACCCAAGTATGGGACAACCAACCATCTAATGCCATTGCAACAAGGTTTAGCCTAGTGCAAAGGAATTGAGAGGAAGCTTCTCAAAAGTACAAAACAGTTAACCTTTTTGTAGTTTCTTAACCATTCTGGCAAATTAAGATGGAAAGAATCAACAATGCAAAATTGAGTTTTAATGCTCTTACATGGTTATTTGAAGAGGATTATCTAATTATTTTTCAGAGCGACATTTAACCAACTTGAAGCAGGATTGAGTGTTTTCCTTCAGTGTACAAACTTACGTAAGGTGGGCATGTTGGACTGGGGAGGTGCTTATGTGGTATGACAGAACCAAAAGTCTTATATAAACCCCATTTATCTGTGGTGAGGAAATCTTGATCTCTTATCATTAGGGAATTAGAAGCTTTTTGGTTTGGAGTGTGTTTATGTGCTCATAGGTTGGTCAGAAGGGTGTGAATAGTTTAGAAATCCTCAATCCCTCATGATAGCACACTGACCTCTAAGGGTAGCATTTGATTTGTGTCAATAAACTCTCACTTACCCTGCCCTTTCACAAGGCTAGAAAAAATGCTGAATGAATTTTTGGGGGACAGGGCGATCTTTAGAGTGGGAGGAAGGGGATGTTAGGGAATGAGTGAATACCACCCGCCCGTTGATCCGTCACTGAATGGAGGACAAGAGGCCTCCTGGGGTGAGAAGTCCACAAAGACAGACCCCCCCCACCACCACCACACACACACACAGTTGTTGGCACTCTCAGCCACTGTCACAGTACACTGATGCATGTATGTGTCCAATTCCCACTCATACTGGATAAGAACAAGATCAATGGAAACTGGATCTCCATCTGTCCAGTGAACTTCACCCAGGCATGCTCTTTCCATATGTCCTCAGATTGGATGGTTTGAGGTTGAAAAGTGAATTAATGTCTCTGGTCAGACTTTAACAAGCATACCTTGAAGGCTGTTTATACTGCTACCATTCAAAGCAAACCTTTTCGTTATTGCTTTCAAATGTACTTCATGGCCACCAGTCCCTTGTCCAACAGCATTCAGATGCTACTGCTTTGACCCTCGGGCTACAAAAATACTTCTCTCTTGTCTTCCTTTTTTCTTTCCTTTGTATGTCAGGATAAGTGATGATGCTCTGCATGGAATAGGAGCTGAAGTAGAAGAGGGTTTTGTGTTTGTGTGCCTGTGGGTTGTTCCTTAAGAGCAACACACAATGCAGAAGTCATTGTCTTCCTTCCTGGTTCTCTTTAGGGGTTCACAACTAATGGAGAGGTGTGTATGTGGTGTGTGTATTGTGCATGTATAATTTGTGTGTAGATGCTTGTGGCCCTGTCTCATCCATCGTTTCAAAGGAAAATGGAATTGTGCTATAGCTCAGTCAGACACTGAAAGGGAGAAAGTAAGGAACGCCTCCTGCCCTCTAACCCTTTAAGAGCTTGTGTGTGAGTTTGTCCATTAAGATCCAAACGATGAACCTTTATGCCTTTTTCTCTGTTTTTGTCCTCCGGGGGGTACAATGAGGGCATTCTCCAGGATGTCTTTGTTTTCTTGAGGATTGGAATGACGATTCACCACTAAATTGTGTCAGGATTTTACCTTGCTTTCTCCCTCATTAGCATTTCAAGTAAAGCATTTAGTTGCACATCAAAACATTCCCATACTAACAGGTGTAGCTTGAATTCTGGGAATGTTTTTCATTTTGATGCTGAAGGGGGAATGCAATACCATAGATATGTGTTGGTTTACAAACATTTTTATGTTTAGATGGCGTATGGAAGGTCTTCGTGAAGTATTGTTACAATTAAATTGGTCAGCCTAGTACACAGATCCACTTAACATCAGCTTTATAGAGATTAGGCAAGTAGCCCTATTTGCATTATCACACTTTAGTCAGCTTCGGTTGTTTGACATCCAAACAATAATTGAGTCAAGTTCCGTCTGTTTGCATTTTAACTGTACCATTCTTGACAGTTTTAGGGTCAATGACACCCCAGCAAGCAAAACCTTCAACCATTTTAATGCCTTGACCAAGTTGGACTGGATCTTTTTGGCTGTCAGGCCGTTTCATGGGCACCAGGACCAACTGTCTGATTTGAGCTTGAATTGATGCAGAATAGACAGCTGCAGTACAAAGTGTACAGTCAGAGTAGCCGCATGCAATAGATAAATCAAAGGCAACGGAAATCCGCAGCTAAATTTAGGACATGAAGATGGTCCATTGACAGCACTTCAGTTTTACTGCTTGCAACTAGAGTCTCGTACATTCAGTATTTTACCCCTCGGTGCGTGTTCACACATCTGTGTGAGTGTCTGTAATTTAGTTTTATCTTCATCTGGTTTAAGCTCACATCATGAATTATCCCCACAGTGAATTTTTTCCAGATATTGGCATTCATCATAGTCCCTAACACTAAATATGAATTATTCTTTGTCTATCCACAAATGCAGTTTCTCAAATGACATTTGAAGTTCTGTGAATTTTTTGTTTTTGCTGTCGTTTGACTGCATTGCTATAGGTCATGATTGAGTGATTTTCAGTCCACATGCTTCTACACTTACCAGCACTCTTTCTAATTGTGTGGACTGTGTTTGAGTGTGTGTTTGTTATATCTGTACATGCCTGTGTCTGGATGTAATACTTTTTCTTCAGAAAACATTTCAATTGAGACTTTTCCACACCGTCCATTCTAAAAGCTAACTCTGATGATGGCAGTCTCTTGCCATAGCATCATAAGGCAGGGTTGGGATTAGTATTAGAAGGGGTGGGTCACAGAACACACCTCCACTTTAACAAGCTCAACTGGACATGTAGGCCTACTTAACGTGCTTTCGTTGCTAGGAGGGTTCAGCAGCATTCTCTTCTTGATTCATTTCCTACCAAGCAGGTGGTTTTTGCACCTTTTTATTTATTTATTAGTTTTAATAGTTTAGTCTAGTGGTTTTGTGGTCTTTGCAAAGTCCTGGCTTATTCATAATGGAACTGTTCCCAGCCCTTCCAATCGACTTTCTATGAAAAAGTACTGAACATGATGTGTGGTGGGAAAACATCATATCTTTTCGTTTATGGGGTGCAGTCTGGAAGTGAAGCATGTGCCAGCAACCAGCCATCAGGACCTGTTTGGCCTGACTTGTTATTCATTCAAGGTGGCTCTCTTGACCCTGTTGTGTGTGTGTGATAGAAACACACAATGGAAGAGATGTTTGCTTTAGCACATCATAAAGAATTGCTACAGGTTGGTTCAAATTACAGACCTCCTTTGTTTTCCCCAAGGGGTGTGTCAGATCTAATTACCAGAGGGGAAGAAAGAAACCAGCATTGAGAAGAAGTAAGCAGGGTACACCTTTACGTGCACTTACACATTTAGCAATAGCTCTATGAATGAGGAGGAATGAAGTTCCATTTGTTGCTGACTTTATCCTTGCAACGGCACGAAACTCAATTTAAAACCAACTTCTTCCAACACTGCGTAGACATTACATTACATTCACCCAAAAGGTTGAAGATCTTATCCGAGACTTCAGAGACAAGGGATACTCTCTGATGATCGATGAATGAATGATGCCTTTTCCACAAGCAGATATTTCCTCACACAGGGGCTTCTGTTGTTAATTGGTTTAGGAGAACCAGCCGAACATGCACTCCGGCGGAAGAACCAGAGGGATGTGTCATTAATCACCCTCCCACAGGGTTCGAGCTAGAAAGCTGTGAGCTTCAATCCTTATGAGACTCCTCAATCCCTGCTGTTCCAAACATGTGTTTTGTCTAAACACTAAGGTATTAGTGGAGACATTTTTTCATAGAACATCAGGCTATTTGTAGTGAAGACTCAATTTGCGAAAAGAGACGCAATAAGGAAAAGTGGCTAACCCTAAAGTCCTAGCTGTTTTAATGTTCCGGTTTTGAACACTTAAACTAATTTTGTTAGTTTAGTGAGTGTTCTTATGTATACTGTAGGGGCACTGTGATTGTGTTTTAAGAGAGGTTGACGGTTGCAGTGGATGCCTGATAATGTTAAGTAAGTCAGTGAACATTTGATTTTGTGAAGTATTTGGTTGGAAAAGTTGGCTGTGTTAGCTGGTCCATTGTCAGCACCAGATGGCTAAATGGTTCTTACATTTTCCCTGAATAGACTATAGTACAGCATACAGGAGAATCTGAACAAATTGTAATTGCAGGGAAGTGGACCATATTGCTATTATGATCCCAATTAATAATTTGATTGTATAGCTGACCATATTCAATGAAAATCTAGGTGGTACAGCTCAGTGTTCAACTTTGCAATATCTCAAGTCTATCCTCAACAAAGGGTGCACACTCCAGTGATTCCTCTAGGATTTTTTTCAGGGGGGGTGGTAGACCTACATTTAGCCTTCCATTCATTTTCAATGGAAGTCACGTGATAGGCCCCACAACGCAGTCTAGCAAGAGAAGCGAACATTATTCTATGCGTTTATTAGGGCATTTGAGGACGAGCAACCTCTGTCTTTCAGTTTCGCTAATGCTCAAATCTGGACCAAACAGTACATTTGAATTAAATATTTGCCTTTATTGACAGACTGCAGTAGCCTACTATTGTTGAAGAAAGTGTTTTAGTCTGCCTCTTCACTAACTGAAAGAATACGTTTAGTTGAGTTCTGGTAGTATTATTAGAAGGTAACACAGCCCAAGACATAAAATGACCAATTTTAGTGCACTGATTTGTGCAAGTTCTAATGAGAAAACAATAACATTTGCATCCATGCAGTTCATCAGCGATAAAGTAAGCAAACAGTGCTTGATCAGCCATGAGTAATTAGAATGTTATTTATTTACAGGGGCAGTGCACATCCATGAACATGACTATGTGCCAGAATTTGCCATTATGGCACAAATAAAATCTGTAGACCCTTGACAGAATGTTAAAAAGTCACCCTAAAAAACATCTTATATTAATACAAAAACACAATAATTAGCCTAATTTAAAAAGGGACTGCATTATTGACTCCAAGCACACTAAATCATTTAAATACATTATATAAGTAGGAAGTTTTATCAAAATCTTTAGCATATCATACAATTCTTGTGCTTTTCTTCCATTTACCAATTTTAAGGACTTTAGGTATAATTTTCATTTAGGAAAAAGGGAAAATTGGGGGATGATTTCAAGACTCTATTTTTATGGATGAAAAAACTGTTCCATACATAGTATAACATTGCAACATATATCATCATTTTTGTTTTGCAGTATCATACCAAATGTAACATCGTCTCTGGAGATAAAAGCTGGGAATCGTGAGACATTTTGTTTTATCCATTTGTGGATGTCGAGCCAAAATGTTTGTACAACCCTGCATGAGAATTTTCACCGCAAAATAGAGGTGCGCTTTCACAGGCGGTTTTTGTACATACCACGGAATACATAATTAGGCGCACTTAACGCATCCCCTCCCATCTCTTTATGGGAAACTCCCACTTTCACCTTGACCCTCCCGTGAATGCATATGCATGACACGGAAAAGTGCAATTTGCCATTTTAAGTTCCCCCGACAGGCAGTCTGCGCTTTTACCTCAGTGCGGCATGTTTGTACATACCTCGCCATGCTTTTAGGAGCAAATTGCGAAACAAATACGCCTGAAGTGGGTGCAAAAGCGTTAGTACATGAGGCCCATAGTTCTCAGTTTATTTACTGAACTTTTATCAAATTTGCGTAGGATGTCATTTTTGTTTTGTCTTCCAGGGAATCATTTTTCAGTGAAACACTTCCTTATAAAACAATTATTACATTTCTTGTCTGATATTGACAATCCTTCGATTGCTGGTGAGGCTATAGATGCCGCTGTATAAGGTGATGCTCCATGATATTTTTAGTCAGAAGTATAAATTCTTTGGGAAGAGCTTTATGTATTTTGATGAAGTCTGATTTGGAGGTTTCAAAATTGTGTTTAGAACAAAAATTGTCATAATCTAATAATTTACCCCTAGCATCCATTAAATCAGTTATTGACCATATTGTTCTCAAACCAGTCTCCATAAAATAAAGACTTAATCCGATACAGTATATATCTGTTGTTCCAGATTATAATAGTATGAGGTGAAAAGTTATGTACATATAACATTTTCCAGTACAACAGTATCTGTTTCAGTACCGTAACGGAAACACGAGGCCCCCCCGCAGAATAACCCTGAGAGCCCCCCCTCCCCCTCGACGATAAATCCCGACGGGACGAACAGGACCCCGACGCGATCAACTGAACATTTTGGAACATTCTGAAGAGCCGTATAATAAATGCAAGATATCGAAACTCAAGCTTTTCTTTTGAGGGAAATGTATTCAATAAGAAAAAACAGCTCAAACAGAGAACAAATGTATTCCAACAGAAAAAAACATAGGCTAGGGCCTATCAAACAGCTCAAACAGAACATATGTTACAACAACATAACAAATATGCCTACATATAGTCGATACACCGGTAGGCTACTTTCTACAGGTTTGCAGGTGAATACACGTGTGCGTCTTTTAGCAAATCTGTGTGCAAAGTCTTTAACCACGCTCTTTACATCTAAACTGCGCGCACGTTTATTCTCTATGTTAAGGATGGCCAGACCTGACAGCCTCTCTTGTGACATGGAGCTTCTGAGATATGTTTTGATCAGTTTTAGCTTGGAAAATGACCTTGACGGCCCAACAATAACACCAGTCCGCGTAGCAGAATCTGAGCTACGCTACAGTTAGCTACCTATTTGCTGCGGGCTCGCCGGTCTATGTGACCATCTTATGGAAGGCCTAGTGGGCAAGTATTAAGATGCCCCCGTGTGTCAACCATGTGTAATTAACGCCGTCTTTGCATGCAAAGTCGGCGTTTATTACGCATGGTTGACACGCGTGGCGACTTTGCATTTGATGGTCAACACATAACAGTAATTGGTGCCAGTGACAGGACAATATATACAGTGATTGGAGGTATCAGTTATGAAGTTATAGGTTCTCGTGCCAATATATTGTGATGCCAATTTGTTGAGCGGTCATCTTCCTTGTATAGACCTAGAAAAGTGAAATACACAGCCAAGGTGACAGAAATAAAGGTTCATCGGCTGTCCTTCACATTCACACACTGTTGTCTTTATACTTAACAGATCATCTATGATGTCCCAAAGGCCCAACTCCTTCTCAGGTCACCTTCTGGCAGCAACCATGCAGCTGGATTTCACTGTGCAACCAGGCCTACCCAAGCTGCTGCTGCTGGGCCCAGGGTTGATTGTAATGGCACACCGGGACTTGCAGATGACCTGAAATACATATTTTTCTTTGTGCTGTGTAAGATGTAGGCCTACTGCTTTTAACTTGAGTTGAATGCTATTAAACACTAGCCTGGCTGCCAGCCCAACTTATCCCCGCCCACAAAATAATTTGGTCGGGAAGTTGGGTCTGGGGAGTCTCGGTTGGGGAACAACTATGTCCGAACAGAAGCTGTTCGGACCAATGAAATTGTCAGGGCGGGCTTTATACGATGATGGACAGATGATCAACAGCAACCATGACATCAACCATGTCACCAAAGAGCGCTTTGGTTGAATTCGTTTTCAACAAACATGGCTACCGCTGGAGAGCTGGGATGTTATGATTCTGCCATCGAGTCTGTTTTAGAAGACATCGACAGCGCATACATTTTGAAAGAGGAACAGAGAAACGCAATCAAGGCATTTG
Source organism: Thaleichthys pacificus (assembly GCA_023658055.1). Lineage (NCBI taxonomy): Eukaryota > Metazoa > Chordata > Actinopteri > Osmeriformes > Osmeridae > Thaleichthys > Thaleichthys pacificus. Next base: position 5,259,563 of record CM042865.1, read on the forward strand.
TCGATGGAAAATATGTTTTTGCCGTCCTTCCTACGGGGTTTGGTAAAAGTTAACATACTACGTTGCTCTGATTGGTTGTAGGTCTATCCAATTGAGCGAAGAGGCATTTGTTTTCCGGGTTCGGTTGAAACACGCCCCATAGTCACAGCCCAATGGAGAGATCTCAGACTTATATTATGACAAGAATTATGAGTATGACAACGTCAGGCTAATTAAACACTGCCATGGTCAGCAAACACTAGCCATTGCTCTACTTCAGAAAGGATACTGTTCACTGCTGTATGAGTCAATAGGACATTACCTGAATGACTTGTCGTGATCGGGAGGTTATGCCTGTTCTGATGATGGTATAAACCATGTTAGATTGTTGGCTCTGTGCATTGTTTGGGTCTCCTCTCTCTGTGTTCTGTTTCTGTGTCTTTGGTTCTGTTGCAGGATGGCAGGCAGGTAGAGGAGCTGTGATTGCTGCAAGGGAACACCTGTGACCTGTGCCTTGGTCCTTAATAAGCTGTGCCCTAACAAGCTGGGTCTTTCCATTACTAGCAGGAACATCAAATCTAATCTTCCTATGAACCCAGTTAACACAAAATAGTGTACACTGCTAATCGTCAGCTAACTAAATGGTAGGTGAATAGACAATCAAGCTTGATATGGTATAGTCATGAACTAGCACTGTTCAAAGATGTCCAACCTAAGTTCTCAATGTCAGCAGAAAAACACGAAAGAGCAGAAACCTGCTCACGCAATGCAGTGTTAGGGCACTAATAAAATAATTGTGATAATTTTTCAATTTTCATTTATCTTCATAGCGCCCGCTCACTATGGATGATTTTCCATAACAAATTACGCAATGCGCCCTCTACTTTTAGGAGGTGACCAGTGGCGGCTGGGAAGCCCCCGCAGCCCCCGCGAGGCTGGGGGGCCCCAAGGGCCCGCCCTGCATAGCAAAAAACAGACTAGGCCTATATAAAAAAATATATATTTTAAAAAGTAAAAAACTTTGAGGGCGCTCATTGATAGCCCCAAGTTTCAACTACCGGGTAAAGGAATCCCGTAATGTAGGCAATGTAACAAATCTTCATCCACTTCCATGGGCTAAATAGTCTCAAAATCCCTAAATCTGGCAACAATGGCTTTTGCGTATCTTACGTGCACTACTACACCATTATGCCACTTGAACGCGCACATTTAAAAAATGCTAATCTTTACGTTTTTCTAGATGACGGTAGAGACATAGCCTAAGTAAAAGAAAATATGCAAGCGGTGCTCAAAAGCGCAGCAATAAACTGTTGTCTGAACAAGCTCGAGCAAAATACCCAAAGATTACACACTTTAGACCAGCCAGAGAGGAAGATATCATCAGCATCTCCACAGACGAAACACTACCGCAGCAGCAGGTAGCTAGCAGCACCACGTCTTCACCAGCAACCAATATATACTTGCTTACTTATTGTCAAGAATGAATGTTTTCCTTTCCCTCCATTGATTGTGTTATTTCAGTGGCGGTGCTGAACTATCAAAAGGCTATAGCGCTGTCTTTGGTTTTGAACAATGCCAAATAGGCTGCTGTTGTGCTGACGCAATTGTGGTTTTGTTATTTTTAAACTTTTGTTATTTCTCTCTCACATTGCTGAATATATGCTATAGTTAAAGGTAGACAGCAATCAGTCTATTGGCAGTTGTATAAGATAATAGATGGAGATACATTTTGAGTGGATTTAGGGGAGGGGCCTCGAGCTCCGCCTCTGCAAAGTCCCAGCCGCCACTGGAGGTGACCTGACGCTCAGGTCGTTGACCCTTTACTGACACCATCTATATGGGTAACACAATTTTCATTATCTGGGAAATCACACCATAATCTTTTGATACATTTCCTTCTCATGTAATACACTTTCCCCTACATTCAGCCTAATAACGTACTCCAAACTAACACAATGTACCATCATTAGGCTACAGTGTCTTGGTAACGGGTGAAAAATACTAGATTTTAACTGAACTTCCATTCAGGGATACGACTGCAGATGAATTGATTACAGAGAAGTTTAAAGAATTATAATAGACATTTTTGTCCAACGGTAATATCTGTAGGTTGCCACCTACACTCAGAAGCCAATGCTACTTAGAAACCCTTTTAAAATCAAACACTCTAAAAGTAAGGTTATACAATTTAATTTGATGTCTTTAATTAAGTCAAATATGCCCTATGTGTTACAGTGTGTGGTGGCGTAGGACCCAAACGCAGGAGAGTAGCCAGACATTGCCTCAAACAAAGGGTTTATTCTTTTAATTGGGAAACAGACAGGGTCAGTAGCGGTCCTAGCACATATGGCGCCCTAGCCAAGATTTATCAACAGCACCCCGTCTTCATGCTGCCCTAGGAGGCTGCCTATGTCGCCTATAGGAAGGACCGGCACTGGACAGGGTACTCACGTTAACAAGGGTAAGGACAAGACAAAGACTGGACACAAAACAGGAACCTAAAATACACATAACCAAACAAGACACAGGTGGACATGAAAATACAAACAAGAACTGAAACCACTGAATGAGACACAGGTGAATACAATGGCAGACACGGACACAGTAGGGCAGGGCAAAACCCAAAACGGGGTCACGTTTGTGGCTGTGACATTATGCCTGCCCAAAGGTGGGTGACTGTATTATCCTAGACTCCATGTACTGTTTGAACTGTACATGGGTTGTGTGTATGGGCAGTCTCAGGGTTATGTCACAGGTATTGGCCTCTGGGCACACCCTTGGTGCTAGGGGAGGACCAGGGAGATGGAGAGAGGCAGAAGAACTGAATATCCAATACAGTGCCAATACACACATCTGTATAAGCCCAGCATGAGGTGTGTAGCCAACCAGGGCTTGTTTAATGCTGTCATAACTTGATTCATAGGAAGATTAGATAAGAACTTCTGGAAGTGACAAGCCATGGTAATAAGGATAACAATGTATTTATTTAATAAAAAGTGCTTACAAAGAAACGGTTGGTAAATTAGTAGTGTAGGGAATGGGTGTGGGATCAGTGCAAGTGAAGAGAATCATTACAAACTAAAAAGCAAACAGTGATGATGTTCCTGCTAGTAATGGAGAGACCCAGCTTGTTAGGGCACAGCTTATTAAGGACCAAGGCACAGATTACAGGTGTGCCCCTGCAGCAATCACAGCTCCTCTACCTGCCTGCCATCCTACAACAGAACCAAAGACAAAACAGAAGACAATGGAGAGGAGACCCAAACAATGCACATAGAGCCAACAATCTAACATGGTTTATGCCATCATCAGAACAGGCATAACCTCCCGATCACTACAAGTCATTCAGGTAATGGTAATGTCCTATTGACTAATACAGCTGTGAACAATATCCTTTCTGAAGTAGACATGGCAAGTGTTTGCTGACCATGGCAGTGTTTAACAGCATTCAACTCAAGTTAAAAGTAGTAGGCCTACATCTTACATAGCAGAAAGACAAATATTTATTTCAGGTAATCTGCAAGTCCCAGTGTGCCATTACAATCAGCCCTTGGCCCAGCAGCAGCTTTGTAGGCCTGGTTGCACAGTGAAACCCAGCTGCAAGGTTGTTGCCAAAAGGTGACCTGAGAAGGAGTTGGGCCTTTGGGACATCGTATGTTTACATTTACATTGTAATTTAGCAGACACTCTTATCCAGAGCGACTTACAGTAAGTACAGGGACATTCTCCCCGAGGCAAGTAGGGTGAAGTGCCTTGCCCAAGGACACAACGTCATTTCGCATGGCCGGGAATCAAACCAACAACCTGATTAATAGCCGACTCCCTAACCGCTCAGCCATCTGACCCCCAGTCCAGTATATGATCTGTTAAGTATAAAGATAACAGTGTGTGAATGTGAAGGACAACCGATGAACCCTTATTTCTGTCACCTTGGCTGTGTATTTCACTTTTCTAGGTCTATACAAGGAAGATGACCGCTCAACAAATTGGCATCACAATATATTGGCATGAGAACCTATCACTTCATAGGTCCACTACCTCCAATCACTGTACATACTGTCCTGTCACTGTACATACTGTCCTGTCACTGTAGGCTACATACGTTTGCACTGGCACCAATTACTGTTATGTTGTTTTATATGGCATCATGATCCTGGGGAAATAGGTTTAGTCCTGTGGTCCTATAGGTTTAGTTAACTCTATTGTTTATTTTGTATTTATTTAGGAGGTTTATTACATTATATGTTTGCTTGTCATCGGTGTAAACTTGTTCTGAGTATTTATATGTCATGTTATTGCCTTCTGAGTAGCCTACTTGTATGTCATGTTATGCCAGGTTGCTTTGCGTTATCTTGTCCTAAGAATTTCAGTGCCCAGTCTGACCCTGTGTTGGTCTGTGCATCTTGAACTTGAAACTCTGTTTCGTTTTTAGTATGTACAACCATATGTAATTGAAAATGACAATAAAATACACTTGACTTGAATAGTAGCCTAACAACAGTTGTATATTGCCACCAACTGAGTTTGCGCATTGCCTCTTACATTAAGAGATGTTGAAACCAAATTGCGCACAATACTGAGGCAACGCAAACGCAGCGCAAGGGAAGTTCACAAAGCTCCAAGCCAGACAGCCAGCCAGCCTGATATTACTGTATTTATTTGTCTGCACCCCTTTTTATATCCTACAGTATTGCAATTGTGACCACCAACTTCATACTAATAGCTAACTAGCTAACCAACATTGTATTTGATAGTAGCTCGCACGAGCATCCTTAGACCTACTTTACTTACGTATTAGTTGTTACAATTGCTGTCATAATTTCCCATCGGAGATTCAAGCAAGCAGACTTTAATTTTGGAAAACCGGACGCTGATTTACGGAGCCCCAGACATGACATCCGAAAAAAAAAATATAATAGTTCCCACGAAATACTAACTCGTTCCCACGAAATACTAAATCGTTCCCACGAAATACTAATTTGTTCCCACGAAATACTAAATCGTTCCCACGAAATACTAAATCGTTCCCACGAAATACTAAATCGTTCCCATGAAATACTAATTAGTTCCCACGAAATACTAATTAGTTCCCACGAAATACTAAATCGTTCCCACGAAATACTAAATCGTTCCCACGAAATACTAAATCGTTCCCACGAAATGCTAAATCGTTCCCACGAAATGCTAAATCGTTCCCACGAAATGCTAAATCGTTCCCACGAAATGCTAAATCGTTCCCACGAAATACTAAATCGTTCCCACGAAATACTAATTAGTTCCCACGAAATACTAATTAGTTCCCACGAAATACTAAATCGTTCCCACGAAATACTAAATCGTTCCCACGAAATACTAAATTGTTCCCACGAAATACTAAATCGTTCCCACGAAATACTAAATCGTTCCCACGAAATGCTAAATCGTTCCCACGAAATGCTAAATCGTTCCCACGAAATGCTAAATCGTTCCCACGAAATGCTATTTCGTGGCCACGAAATAGTAATTTGTGCGTTTGCTTTAATATCGTGCTATACCTGTGTGGGACTCTACGGGACTCATACCCAGAGCAAGCTAAAGGTGCAGTCATGGACAGAGCCGATTTAATTGCATTGTATTTTAGCCTGGGAATGAGTTACAAAGACATTCTAAAAAGCCTGGTATTGCAAGGAATCATTATTACCGTGAGGCATTTACACCGAATATTGAGAGCCCGGATGCTTTACCGGCGAAGGTACGACTTGGACGCCGGTATAGATTTCATTGTTGACCAACTGAAAGGCCCTGGAAAGGATCACGGTTACCGGTGGATGTATACAAAGTGTATACAACAAGGTATCTATATAAGAAAAGAAGACGTCAGGATCCTCCTCTCTCTACTGGACCCCATCAGCTCCCAAGCTCGCCAGACCAGACGTCTCAGAAGGAGGCAGTATTTTGCTAAAGGACCTAACTTTGTGTGGCACATAGACTCGTACGACAAATTGAAGCCATACGGAATATGCATTAATGGCTGCATCGATGGCTTCTCGCGCAACATAATTTGGTTGCGGGCCGCCTTCACGAACAGCGACCCGAAAGTTATTGGGGGCTACTTTATGGAAGCAGTGGAGCGCTGTGGGGGCTGCTCAAGGCTCGTACGAACCGACTTGGGCACAGAGAATGTGGTGGTTCGAGACATTCAGCGGTATCTACGGAGAGATGATGTAGATGACAGAGCAGTGGAGAGAAGTTACATCACAGGGCCAAGTACCGCAAACCAGAAAATTGAGAGCTGGTGGGGAGTGATGAGAAAAGAAGGAATCGAACAATGGATCACGCTTCTAGGAGAACTGAAGGATGAGGGTTTTTTCTCTGGGGATGTTCTGGACAAAGCTTTAATACAGTACTGCTTCATGCCAGTCATTCAGGTAAACACATTATAATAACAGTAAGCGTCAGAACCTCTGCCATCAACTTGCATTACCTTCATGTAAGCTTAGAAATGTAGGCCAGTTGCGTTTATGTTAAACTGTGATGTAGGCCTACTGGTTCTTTAGACTGTTGTGAAATAAGACACATAGACTAACAATAACATTTTATTTCATTATTCTTCTCACTCAATATAAGGCAGGAGCCCTGCTTTGTGGGCATTGTACGTAATCCATGTTTAAATTGCATAATAATTTGTAGGCCTACTAATACCCTAAACGTTATTGTTTCTTCAACAGGACGTATTAAATGATATACGGGATGTTTGGAATGCTCACCGTATACGGCCCTCCAAGAACACCAACGTGCCCAGTGGGATACCTGATGTCATGTACATGGCCCCTCACCTTTGGGGGACAGAAGACTTTCTTGTTCCACTTACTGAAGATTTGACCACATGTAAAGACAGCTGCACATTTTTAAGTTCAGTCCCATGTGATGCGGACGTGTTTGATTTGTGCACAATAACAATGGAGGAAGCAGGCTTGGAGTACCCACCTACCATGTCCCAGTCACTTGATTTATATATTCAGCTGAGGGACTTGGTTCGTCCACAGTTATTTGAGCTGGAAGTTTAGATAAACAGAGACATCTTGCTCTTCTTGTGTCTTTGTTGCAAACAAAATAATCAGAAAATACCTTATACCATACTGTTTTAGCAATCTGTCAATAGTTGAACTCATCCTGATAGCTATAGCATCAGCTAGTGTGTGATTTAAACTGTCTGCAAATGTTAACATAAAAAAAAACGGTATCCCTCTCTAACAAGGACAGTAGCACCCTGGACAGCAACCACACAGACTGGTAATGACAACAAAAATGGTCTATTGTTACGATCAATTAAACAAGAAGACCTATGTACATGCATTATGATGGTCTTCCTCCGCAGCACTGTGGAAGTATGTCTGGCAAAGCAAGACTAATGTTTAAATAATGGTGGTCAAGAATAAAACAGAACAATTAAACCAAAACAATCCCACGTTTGATAAATTGTGTCCTCCATAACAAATCACTGCATGTTTGAAACAATTTCGTAAGAAAGGTGTGAAGGTGTATAGAATGTAACAGAGATGATATCAGACTTTTGTACAAACTTGAAAAGTTTATTGACCCTTTTAAAATACACTATTACTGAAAGCAACACGTTGTATTTTGTATGTACACTAACAGGATAGGAACTGTGTTCCAAGGCTCCTGTTAGCCAGGTTCATAGATACAAAATAATATTACTTGAAAGTTTAAAGTACTTGTGTCAACAACTCACTTAGTCTTAAAGACCTTAACACAATCAGTCAAGGCTCACATTTTTGTTTCTGATGGGGTTGCTACAAACAACTTTGTATAACACAAAAGGGATCATTGTAAAAAAGTGGGGTAGTATGAGGTACATTCTCAGTATAATACTTGTAGTAGACAGTGGTCAGCAAGCTCTCAGTTTTTAAAAGCAGAGTCATACACTGCTAAGAACAGAGGCAGTAACACAGCAACAAAAAATTTATTTTAGCTACATTAAAGAAGTCCCACTTCCAAAACAGTTTAACTGTACGCTTTACTTGGAATATTGTCAGTGCTTGACCTAGTCTTAGACATCGGTTTCTTTTGGCACTAACTGGAGTAATACAAAAAACTGAACTATCCCTTTAACTATTTGAATGTGAAAGAACAAAGCAACCACTTTCAGAGCAGATGAAATAAAATGCCCGACATAAAAGGCTCACAGAACTACAGAGCTAAAATAACAACACCATCCAGTCCAGCAAGGAGCTGTCACATCCTTTGTGTTATTGTTTGTATTATTACCTACACCACATCCATTACCCACATTGAGCTTGTGAGAATATTGTTAAATTCACTACGGAAATCTGGATAGCTGTGGTAACCAGTGGGCACCTTTAGTACACATCCACATGTGTGGGACTGTGGTCTGCGGAGGAAATTGGTGGTTTCTATGAACTCAATTAGTATGGCCTTATCCAGGAGATCAGATCCTGTACAGAACCGAAGGAAGAGCTGAAGAGTGTTGCGATCAATTTCCCCGATGTACTTTTTCAGATAGTGAGAAACTGTTGATTGGGCTGTTGTCATCTCCTCTGGGAAGTTTAGAAGCTGCTTCACTGTTTTTGCAGTTGGTTTTTTTTGTGCAATGTAATGATGCAGACCCTCTGGTGGCAGTAAACTAGCTATAGAGTCCACAACAGGATGCCAACACTTAATGACATACATTGGGGCCTGGATGATTACTTTGTGTCCTATCTGTGCTAACACAGGGAGCAGTGTGTCCTTGTTAGGGACTTGCTTGCATTCATATGCATCGAAGTACATCGAGTGTCCACTGACTGAAAGTCCTCCAAAGCCTTCAAAAGGACAGCTCTTTCCTCTTGTGATATGTACAGCAAAAGTGAATCCTTGAAACTACTGGTTGTCGAACTATACAATACCTCTTCCAGAAATGGTACTGCAAGTTTCACTGGGAAGTAACCAGCTTGTTTCCACCCAAGTACAAACACTCTAGCTACAGCCTGCCATTCTTCACACTGAAAGTCATGTCTGATGAAGGGGACTTTAACCTCAACCCCCAGTGTGCAGCTGTCATAGAAATCCATCCAGAATTCTGTCAGGCAGTCTTGCAAAACACCACTTCCTACACCCTGTTCAAGCTCTCCATTTGGTAAACGCATTGTGATGTTGACCTCAGTTGTAAGAATATTTGGGTCCTTGAAGGCACTGATCAAGTCACTGAGACAGTGACCTCTTCTTACAATCAGCGTTACAGGAGAAGGTTGTGGTTCAGGAAATGCTTGGGCTGGAACATCAGTATCCCCTGCAAGCACCGGATCAGAAAGTAACTCATCCACTTTTTGATAAGGTACATCATCCTCTTTGTCTGCTGTTTCAAGGTTTGGTTCATCCACAGTTACATCCAACCTGTCATCCCCACTTATAATAACTGCCTCCGAACCCAGAGTTAGCATACCATCCCATGGTAATGTGTCATTCAGTTCCAAGTCTTCACTTGAGGAAGCTCCATAATTAGTTTCATCGTCATTTGGTGACTCTGAATTTCTGTTTTCCACCAACAGATCCTCAACAGCCTGTTCCTGTTCAGTAAGATCTATCACTGGGGGCTGGGTTATTACGAGATCCTCCTCCTCTCCTACTGTGGGCTGCTGTCCTCTTTTATTTTTGGTGTACAAATAAAGTCGGAGCATTTTGACCTTGCTTTGGTCATACAACTCTTCTACTCCATTGGACATCTCAACATTTATCTGGGAGCTCTCAATATGAGTTGAATAGTGGGAAAGACTTTTGTTTTTTTTGGAAAGGCCATTGGGGAAGAAAAGATTTTCAGCCATAACTTTGATATCTGCCACTGTTTCATCTTTGTCAACAGAGAGATGCCTGGTTCCTCCCCCGTTTACAGACTTCACCTGTTTGTACCTTTGCTCTTTTACATCGAAATTCATCCAGCCAACCTCAATCCGCCTCAGTTTCCGTTTGGCATTTGCATTTCCTGTCCACTGAGATGTTCTCTTTTGTGGAGCTCTAGGTGTCCCCTCAGTTCCGGAGAGTCTTTGACGTAGCCTTGAAAGGATGGTTTCTTTCCTGGATGGTGCTTGTTGTGTTACTGCTGCTTGTCTGCAAAAGGCCACAATGGAGACTCTATCCCCAGCTTTGGGGATGTACTTGGCTAGGTCACTGTCTGTCATTAGTGGAATGACAGTTTCATCAATCTGAAAAAATATAAGATACTCTAAATCAATAAAGGACTGAATGCCATACAAATTAGAATATAATGCCAATGTATATTTAAGGAATTTAGGATATAGCTTCAGTCTCAGGATATCAGCTTCATCTTACTGTACTTTTGCTAGATATTTTTTTGCAATTGGAGATGAAAGATCATAATTTTAAATTATCGCGTAAACACACTTGATTCTTTAACACATGCATTTGATTTCATTAAATAATACAACATGTAACATTTCCAAGAATGGGCACACTTTTGCTGCTAAGTGAACGTTTAAAAAAACCTTATGGCAGGCCCAATTTGCATTGCACATACAGAGTACCTGTTCTGGTGTGACCATGTTCTTAACATACACAGGCCTACTTGACAAAAGCATACACAGCAACTGCAGTGGCTTACATTTTCATCTTCAAGTTTCTGGATCACATCCTCTTCAATTTGGCGCTCCTTCAAAAATTCTCGCAGCCGAGCATCCATGCCTTCAACTGTAAACCACAGGAAATCAAAAATAATAGTAGGCCTACCATATACTGTACTTATTAGGCTAGAGGCGCACTAGCCTACTAATTAGAAACATATTCTCACAATACCTATTGTGAAATGTTTTGGACAAATATGTTGTTCAATCTTTGAGAAGAAGCATAACGCGAACGAGGTAGCCTATAACAGGAACCACTCAATATACTGAGTGTGCTGAAGCTCCTAGACACAAACGAGCATGGCTTTACGCTCCATACTAACAAAACTTTAAGGTAGTATTAGCAAGGCCTTGTTTGCTTAAGAGTGTCTTACCTGCTGCGCTACCTGTCTGTAGTAACGGGCCGAAAAAGTTCGTCAGCAGGTATTAAGGCTGCCCGTTGAAACAAAATATCAAATATCAATAACAACAATAATATTGATGATAACATAATAAGAAAAGACACTCACCTTACACTTAAATAGTAAATCTTCCTGCTTCTACCATTCATGGGCATGGTATTAAAGCAAACGCACACATAAGTATTCCGTTGCAGACTCCAATGTCCCGGAAGTTCCGCGAGTCTCCCGCGGTATATTTGTACGTGCTGGTTGAGGGGGTACATCATGCGTACGAATTAGTATTTTGTGGGAACGATTTAGTATTTCGTGGGAACGATTTAGTATTTCATGGGAACGAATTAGTATTTCGTGGGAACAAATTAATATTTCGTGGGAACGATTTAGTATTTCGTGGGAACGAGTTAGTATTTCGTGGGAACGAGTTAGTATTTCGTGGGAACGAGTTAGTATTTCGTGGGAACGATTTTTTTTTTCTTTTTCGGATGTCATGTCTGGGGCTCCGTACTGATTGAGCCAAACCAGGCGTTAATTTTGTGTATATTAAAAGCATATTAAAAGCAATTATTTTTCAATCCTTACGCATTCAGTCGGTCCGCGATTGTCTGCCAGGCTTTTCTCTCTGTTTAATAACAGCAGCCGTATTTCCTTTTTTGCATATGCTTCACTATGCTTCAATTTCCATAATTAGTTGCTGCTCAGCGGGTGAAAAATATGCCACACGCGTCTTCTCCATTTCTGCATCAGTAAATCTGTGATCGATACCATGGGCTATTTAAGAAAGCCGTGAAGGTGCACTTATCTGGATTGACATACCTTCTCATCCTGGTTTGGCAAACGTGCAACCGAATAAACCGCGATGAGCGGATAACACTCAGTAGCGGAGCCAGAGGGGTGTCCGGGGTGGCACTGGACACCCCTGACATCTGATTGGCCACCCCGGGTGCCACCCCAAAATGTAATTCGCTACTGGAAATGTGATGCTGATTGACATCTCATTTGACCTCTTGTTGAAAGAAGCATTTATTTCGCTGCATTGCGGTGCATTATTCAAATCGAAGAGACACGTTTGTTGCGAGATACAGAAGAATAAGAACAGACAGCAGAATAGAGAATAAGTTTTAAGGTTTGCATTGGGTTTAGGTTTCTTTAACATTTTTTACGTATGTTGATTAGCCTACAGTAGCTGTGTAAGTTAATGTTAGAACTTCGACTCCAATAACAGACAAACTGAGACAGTCAGTAATTGTACTCCGATTTGACAGTTTTCTTGTGCGGCTTATATTTCGAAGCAGTTTATAATCCGGTTTTAGAACCAAAGAGTGGTCTCTACAGACCGTGCAGCTAATGTAATGCTCAACACTTGAACGGGGGCTTATTACTTGAAAGAGGAATTATTTAGGCTACTGTGTTGTCTCAGTTACACTATCAGGGCTTGGAAATATAGTGACTTGCTAAAGTAGGCAAATGGCTAGTAGAACATAACATTTCATAATAATTTCAAGTTAATCGAACAAGACCCAGTGAAATGTTATAGGCTAGCTATCTCTAGCAAAATAACGCTAGCATCGCTAACAACATTACTAATTCAACTTTGGTAGTGTAACCGAGCTCTTTGTAAGTTCGTTTTAGATCTAATTGTATATGATCCTGTGGACAAAAAGACACGGACGCGGTCTCTTTTCATAACTAATTTTACCACTGCTCTTCTTGACATCGCTATTCGAACAGCTCTCACTGATTTCACAAATGCGTTCAGCATCAAGCCTACGGCAACTCCCGAGGGACAAAACACCCTTGTCCGTTGTCACATAGAAAGTTCTGCTACAGTAGGCTATCCTCAGGATTTGCAAGTTAGCTAAACTTATAGTATATCTAAAATAATTTTGTAGACATAACAATGGATTCTGTCACTAAATGAGTGACTTGGCTTTATTGGCTTGGTTGGGCACCAAGTTATTTATATTTTTCAAGTCCATTTCTGCTTGATTTGTGCTACCTGTCAAGTCAAGTTTTTTTGGGTGTGTAAATTCACTTTGTTTTGTAAATAAACTATGCACTGTGTTATTTCTGTAACACAGAAATGCTATTATAAGTCCCTGGTGCTTGAGCTTTTTTTCCTAAAAATATTTAGGATGTTCCAGCACTTATAGACCCAGATTATACTGTATATATTAATGAAAACAGTGACCCAAGACTCTGGACCCCCTGAAGTAGCCTTGGCCACCCCTTCGCCACCCCATGTATAAAACTCTAGTTCCGCCACTGATAACACTAAGTCAAGCTGCGCTTTTTCAGTTATCCTGGATTTCTTAATTCTACTTTTGTGCAATAGCCCCCTGGTCTTGCTGAAGCCAGAAGGATAAACTAAGCATGGTTAGTGTCTGTATTAAATTGATGAATTACTGTGCAGGAAAAACAGCACCCTGAAGCTACATATGTAGCCTAAAGCAGGGGCCCGTTCTCCGTACGTCACTTAATTAAAATGAAAAATAAATAGACATTTGAGATTTAATTTTCAAAACATGCCCCAGCAAATAGATACCAAAATTCAATTTGAAATGTTCATTTTGCATTTCTGCAAATGCATTTTAATTTTCAAATTTTACATTTCAAATTGAATTTTGGTATCTATTTGCCTTATAAGCTGAGCCTTTATCAAGACAAACAAACCTTAAACTTTTTAACGTGATTACATGCAATTCCAACTATCTTTTACATTTACTTAAAGGTCACATGACATGAAAACTTCACTTTAGGAGGTTATTTAACGTTAATATGAGTTCCCCTAGCCTGCCTTTGGTCCCCCAGTGGCTAGAATTTTCGATAGGTGTAAACCAAGCCCTGGGTGTTCTTCTCCGCCTTTGAGAAAATGAAGGCTCAAACGCTCGGTTTGAAAATCTCCTCTTATTGACGTAACAAGGAGCCAGGCTACCGCCCTTCTCTCTGCTGTGCCCGCCCAGATAATCTGGCCCGCCAATGAGGAATTGAGCTACGATTGTGCAAGGGCGAGTGCAATATCGTGTTTTCCTGCAGAGACATCATGCCATGGCTAGCAAACGAACGAAGCATAACAGTTGCTCAGTGCTTGGATGTACAAATCAACACACAAGTCTTTTTGTAGTTCCGTCATCCGAGCCTCTAAACAATCAGTATCTTAATTTTAGTTTCGCTGAAAATGCGCCTACACAACTTCTGTTGTAGGCGCATTTGTTTTGTATGTCTGCGCCTAACACTTCAGCCACGACTGTTTCCTCAACTTGAGCTAATACAAAACTGGCCTTGCTGAAATTAAATTCTGGATCAGTACTAACTCTCCTTCGTCCAGCTACTAACCTCGGACAAGTAAGTTAACTAACTCTATATCATTTTGTAGCTTTACTGTATATGGTTACCTAGCTTGCTACCCTTAGAATGTGGCTGTAACATTAGCTCTGCAGCTAACAGCTGAGTTAATGTCACTATGGAAAGGTAGATAGCATAAAGTATGTGTGTGAATACACATGCTGTACGTGAGTGTTGTACACTTCTTTGTTATTTGGATAACCGTTCTGCTGTTGGTGTTATGGCGCGCGCGATATCCACCTTTCCCCTCATTGAAATGACTGAGTGTGTACCTCTGCAAACCAGGGTTATCAGATGAGAATGGGCAAATTCGAGGTATTTTACAGCAACGGGGTTACAGCCATTGCGATACATCCGTTGTAAACATTAGCGCATGGTGCCGCCCCTCCGCTCCTCATTAGCATTTAAAGCTACAGACACCAAAACAGCGCGTTCTGAGGAAAGCTCCTTGTGGGACTGCTAGTAGTGGCTGTAATTCTGCACCAAGGCTGAATTTCGGGAAAGAGACTTCTGATACAGTATTAGGGGACCACTAAGGCCTATATAAAAGCATCCAAAAACAGCATGTCATGTGACCTTTAATTCAGGTCCAAATTGTGATATTGCTACATTCCTACTGTGTTACCCCTGTGTTTAGTCTTTGTTGTAGTTCAAAGATTAGTTGGGGACAGTTTATTTGTTGCTGCTCCAGTTCCTTTAGCTGCATATGCATAGTGCATATGGTTTGTCCATCCACGAGTTCCTATGTTGGTTTGTGTGGATGAGAATTGGGTATTGTGGATCAGTATGTACCTTTGTGTGTTTTATAGAGTTGGTGGTAAATGTTCTAGGTTTTAGCTAAACTCACAATGGTTCCTGACCTGTAAATGTAGATTGGTATAACTTGTATTTTATTTTATTATTGCTGTGTAATTTGTGTTTTGTTTATTTTGGACCCAAGAACACTGTTTTGCTTTAATTGCCATTTTCATCTATGCTAGATGCAGTGACGTGCGGTGATGTCAGTAAGAGGCTAGGCACTGAGTTATGAAAGCCAGATTACCTAATTTATTGTTAGGCTAATATGTCAAAACAGTAAACGCAGTAAACAGTACAAGCAGTAGCTTACAGCCGCTGACTGTTAGCACAGCCAAATAGCCAATCTTTTCTTCCATACCAGTCTGTTTGAAACGATTGAAAACATGTTGTCCCTTTTGCTGCAGTAGTCCATCTAAGTCTGGCGTAGACCTCCCTCTTGCTATTAACTCATTTTTTGAATAAAATCGAGCTAGGAGAAATTCCTCAACTCTGTGATATCGGCAGACACCGCTGCTGTCATTTTGACTTGAATTTTGCGGGGATTACGTTTACAATGTAATGACGTTAGCTGCGCAAATGTCCAGTAATATCTCGATTTTAATTGGTCCATGTTTGATACGTAACGTAGATTATTACTGGCATAACATATTTACGTGCAAAGGCACAGCAGAGTTGTGCTTTTCGACGTACATGTTGAAGAATACAGGATCGAAGTGCGCATGCGCACTTGAGTTTTTCGCTTGTCGTCCGCAATGAATGGACAAAAAAAGCACTGCTTATTCTACCATTTTTTTGTATTTGATTATGCGTAACATTTGTTATCGTAACATCTAAACAATTGGAATAACACACATATTGCATATATAAATCACAAGAATAATCAGTAAAAATACAAATACAAGTTTATTAAATAAAATGATTTAATAAACATTTTTACTTTGAATTTTGGCAGGGTAGGCAGTGCCTACCTTGCCTACCCTGACTGCACGTCACTGGCTAGATGATATGTTTGTGTACCTCTCATCTATCAAAAGGGAGGACTGTTCACCTATTTTTTCCATTTGAGTTTTAGGACACTGTCTCACTAATTTCCATTTGTATCCAATCCGACTCTCTCAGACCCCAGACTACTCCAAACGTCACTCCAAACTTTACCATTTTCATTATTAATCAAGTGCTGTGCTCCAATTGTGTTCTGCTGTAACAGGACAATAACTTAAGTAGCAGGAATATGCTAACCAATGGTACGTCTGCATCCCAATACAAAGTCTCAATGCTGACCTGTCTGCAATCAAGTTCCTTTTTCCTATGGGTGCAGGTTATCACACGATGAACACTGCAGCTTTTGCCTGTGCTTTTGTGTCCAAGAGGGAGGATTGTAAGGCTGGGTGTCAAACCTGCCCCCACCTCTCATATGCTAAAGTCTGGAGTTTCTGGACGGTCTCAACTTGATGGCCCTCACACCCCATTCAAGATTTGGGGCCCGATCTTGCACCCAGCGCAATTGACTTAGTCAACGACGCAAGTATCATTCCTAGTTTGCACTCGACGCAAAGCGGACTTTTCCCTCCACAGACGCATGTCGAAATAACCTTGCGCTCCCGTGGGCGGTTCAGCGAAAAAGGAGGCGTGTTCCGGCGCAAACGTTCCCTGGTGCTATTTTGCAGTTTCCGAAAAACAATTCCGCCACTGACCAGGAAAAACGTGGTCTAAAGTCAATGGCGCATTATTCAGATGCTATTTTAAGGGCGCAAGCTTGGTCCGTGCGCACTGCTGGCAAGGCCAGGGTCTTCTTTCTGGGAAGCTACGTTACATTGTTTTGATTTATGGCGTGTTACATTTCTTCAATGATTCAAAAAATATTTTAATGAGAAATCTCTATGTATGTGAACATGATTTGTAACAATTGTGGCAATTTTCTCCACGCCTGTTTAACCGAAGCTAATTTGGGTGGGTTTCTTCTCCCATCTCCATCAGAATCAGAATTCGGTTTATTCGCCATGTAGCCTATGTTGCACAAACACGGAATTTACTGTGGCAAGAAAGTGCAAACAATAAACATATACGGGTCTTAAATTAAGTAAAAAAGTACAATAGTCAAACTAATTCCAAGAACTAAACAATTTAAAAATAAAATATAGGGTATAGGCTATATAAAAATAAGAATTTGAATGAGCAGCATGAGCGGGCAATTTAGTGCAATGAGAACTGCCTTTCCCATACAATGTCACTTCTCTATCTGTTACGGCCCTGACTAGAACGTCGGTCTCCTCGCTGTGAACCGCTCTTGGCGTGCGCCTGGCAAATCCGCCGTTATAATAGCAATCCGCCATGGAACAAGCGCTGCTCTTAAAGGGAATGTGAGATGACGCTCTGATTGGTTTATTGCACGTTACGGCCAAACCACACCCATTAGTAATGTAGATACTTCGGACCTACCCATTTTAGATTTGCGCCAGGCGCAAAGTCATTTATCCCGCCGGCAACAGAGCCGGAGTCCCGCCCACAAAGTTACTTGCGCTTTGCGTTTTGATACTTGCGTTTCAGATCGTTAAAATAGGGCCCTTGGTCTGATTGGTTGGTCTTGTGTATAACGGGAATTGTAATGCATTGTTCTGTGGATTCTTCATCTCCTGAGACCTTCTCCTCAGTTCTGGCTTGTCCTACTGTCCTACTCCTTGCTCACCTCTTTCTTTCTCTCTGATTTACAATGATCATGGTAGAGTAGGTAAGATTTAAAGCTTTCATATTGTAACATGTTTGCCTTGTAATTGATTTCATTCATTTGCAATGTTATTAAATGCGTATTTCATTTAACCGTACTTTGACCATTCTTGCTCTGATTTAACCCATAGAGTCAAATACCTGGAATTGTATTGGCATTATTTGGTTCATGCTAATACACTGTTCAGTTTCCCATCTTCCTTTAAACCATAGGGGAATTTGTTTTGGTTGTTTAGCCAATATTTAACCCCCTACACCCTTGAAACCATAGGGGAATTCGTTTCGGTTGTTTGGCCAATATTAACCCCCTACAGTCTTGAAATTGGTTTGCTGTAACACCAGTTACAGGAGGGTACATGGTCACAGGTGAATCATGTCAACTGTAGGAACAATAGCCGATAAAAAATACTAATTGTTGTATTTCTATTTGTAGGCAATGAAAAAGACCAAATACAATTTCAATGATTTGTCTTTATTTCAGTGCCAAAAAGCATTTAGTTGGTTCTGAGTGCACGTCAGGGTGAAGTGCCTTGCCCAGGGACACAACGTCATTTAACACGTCCGGGAATCGAACCGGCAACCTTCTGATTGGTAGCCCGATTCCCTAACCGCTCAGCCATCTGACCCCCAGTTACCATGGACACTGACCAAAAGTTTTAATTTACCTCTCTTTCTGGAACGGAAAAAGGAGTTTGCCTTATTTTAGGGTTACCCAACTCAGGGTTTTAACTAAACCTGCTTTCTGGAATACATTTACATTTAGTCATTTAGCAGACGCTCTTATCCAGAGCGACTTACAGTAAGTACAGGGACATTCCCCCCGAGGCAAGTAGGGTGAAGTGCCTTGCCCAAGGACACAACGTCATTTTGCACAGCCGGGAATCGAACCGGTAACCTTCAGATTACGAGTCCGACTCCCTAACCGCTCAGCCACCTGACTCCCCTGGCATGGCAGCCCATAGGTTTAGCTTCGATAGGCAGCACTACAAAATCGCTCACCAGCACGCACACCAGCCCTTGATTACCTTTTAGTGTTGTACCCTGCTCCCAGCTAACAGGGGACGTCCTGGAGACATTCGTGACGTTCTTATTTGGTCCCCTATAGGTTATACCGTGAAGTTATCCTTAGGACGTCCTTAGAATGTTGTTTGGACGTTATTAAAGTTGCTAAAAGGTCGCTTAAGGTTATAGTTGGACATTTAATTTTAAACTTTCAGGGGACATTCCAGCAATGTCCCTGGTTGGTTATGATATGACATGATGTTAAAAATGTCGTGGGACGTTCGGAACATTCCAGGAACGTAATTCGTTGGTATATAACGTAACCACCGTGTAAAATTCCGAACGGTCCCCCCCCTGCATAATGTATTATTCTGCTAGAAAGCATGCAGTGGATGAACGGCGAGGTGCTCTTGAAAGAATAGTGGGTGTTTAGAGCAGTCCTATCAGATGGTTGCACTGTCCCAAGCCGGAGAAAAAGTGATATAGCATCACTGAAACAAAACATCTGCACTGGATCCAGCCTATCCAAGCACCAGCTGCCACTTCCACCATCCCCTTCTCCCCGATGTCGGTCTGTAGGGGAATGGTAGGGGAAACACTGCACTCAGCTCTTGACTGACACAAGTGATGAAGGTAAATCCCCAGACACTGTGTTTCCTCTAGGATATTTTTTAGCTGTGGGGGCAGGTCATGTGCAATTTAGCTAGCAGGGGAAGAATACAAACAACGAAAATCACCAGTTAACTTAATTTAAATTTGCAAGAACTATAGACTAATACAATAACTGGCTTAAATGAACTGACAACATGAGTTATACGACTTACAGTTCTCAAGGACGCACACACGCAATCTCAACTGCGGTATGAAGCGCGTGTCCGTGCTATTCTCCGACATGCACTCTAACATTCACTGCTGATAGACGGCCCAAAATTTTGTACAGCCCGATTTCTGATACCGTGGCAGCAGAAATATTGCCGTGGCGGCCCTTGCTGGACAAACACATGTTCATTTTTGAACAAATTTGCCAGCAATTTCGCTTTCCCTTTCAGCCAAGACCCCTTTTCAGTTAACAAACATTGTGATGTTTTTTTGTGGGCGGAGTTTAGGTGGAAGCAAAAGGATTCCCCTGACCGTGTCAGATTTGTGTCAAAAGTCGTGAGCGCCAGAGATCTGTGCTGCCTAGAAAAAAACGTACCCATATTGCGTGTGCATGTGTGTGTCCGCAATGTAGGTTACAAATCCAACAGTGTTCCCAAAAGCCATGACGTCTCTCTTTTTCTCTCCATGGCAGGTGTGATTGACAGGGCCACAATCCAGGTGCTCTTCATCCTCTGAGGCCACCCACTCCTCCAAGGCAAGGGCTGCAGAACACCCCCCTCTTTTATTGCTCCCCCCACCCCATCCCCAACCCCCCCCCCCCCCCCCAACCAACGGACCCTGTATCCAGGACAGGACACTGCCCCCCCATTGTTTCAGGACCTCCTGCCACCCAAGGACCATTTATTTCCACCCCCTCCTGTCAGCAGGACTCACACAGGAACCCTTAAGAACACTAGTACTGCTCGTCATGAGTGAATTCTGGTTGTGCTTCAACTGCTGTATTGCAGAGCAGCCCCAGCCGGTAAGAGTGCCCACCACAAAGATACATAGCACGTTGTTTATCCCTTGTGTTATCTTCGGGTCATTCGGACCCATCAGTCATTGTGACCCACCGTCGTATTGCGACAACTTTATCGCATACAAAAACAAAGTGAAGCATTTTCTTTTAACCGTCAGGCTGTCTCAGACCCCCCACATTGCAAAGGTTAAAAGAAAATGCATTTTTTTTTTTTTTGTATTGGGTAAACACAACGATGGTTCGTTGTGAACCTTTGGGTCATGTGACCCGAAGGCAGCACAAGGGTTATACTGTAGTACTCCAGGCTAAAATCTGTCTAAACCTACGCATATGTATTGTTTCATGGGATGTACAGAAGAGCTCAGTGGTAGCGTATTTGGCTGGAAATCCAGAGAGCGAGTAGGTTCAAATCCCCCATACTATGTCAGTTGCTTTGAAAAAAAAAGGAAATGCTAAATGAATATATTATTATAATTATTTCAATATAATTTTTTTAAAATGTGTTACTTCCTCAATAGGGGTAAATCTTTGTTGTAGCCTAATTATTTATTTATTGTGTCAAAAGTTGCGAGCGCATAGATTATTTGACACGTGCAGATATTACATTTATGCATTTAGCAGACACTTTTATCCAAAGCAACTTCCACGAGAGAGCTTTACAAAAGTGCATAGGTCACTGATCATAACAACGAGATAGCCCCAACATTGCGAGCAACCAAAACATGAAGCATACATTGTGAAAAACCAAATAAGTGCCAAAGGGAAGAACCATAACAGTGCGTTCACACTGCAGCGTTTATTAACGCTCTGCACCGCTTGCCTTCCCACAGTACACCACGCTCGGGGGGCGTGTTTTAGAAAAGTTAATACAGAGTTGTAGTTCTCCAAGGTCACTGTTGTAGTCATGACCAAGCGTGCAGACTTAGGTTCATGTACTCACAATATTGATCAAAATACCACTTTTACACAACATTTGTGTAAAAATACAGAATTTTTACTAGTGCAAGATTACAGTAGAATACACGTTACGCCACCGGTCACTCAACCAGTCGTTTGTAGGCTTGGCTAGCAAGGTAGCAGTGGCACAGAACAGTCACGTAATGTGACCAGACTGAATGTAAAAGTATAAAAACAGACTAGGGACACTGACAACGTCGGCAACCCTGCACCATGCATTATTACTTTAATCTTTAAAGTCAGGCTCGTCACGTTACGTAACTTTTGTTCTGAACAGAACTGGGTGTGCAGACACATACAATAAGTTTCTCCTCCATCTTGAAATTGTAAAACCTAGAAATGTTTACCATGACCAACAGTTGCTATGTTACAAGAAACCAATCCGATTGGCCAACGCTAGCGTTTTCACGCTCCTCATTTACATAAAGTTGAGATAATCCAACTTGCAACGCTCCGCTCAGCTCGCCTTCCCACAATGCCCTACGCGAGCCTCAACGCCTGGTTTCATTGAAAATGTATTGGAAGCCGACGCCCCACGCCGCCCACTCCGCTGTAGTGGACACGCACCGTTAGAGTTTGTCAAAGACCTCTTCGCAAAGGAAAAGTGCGGAATCCTAAAAACTCCAAAGCCAGAACTGGAAGAACATCTGGAAAAGGTCCACCAGGACACGAAAAGGCATGAGCAGATAATCATCCCACATGACATCCCACCTATTCAACCACCAGAATTCAATCTGGACACTGACCCTCCAAAATGAAAGGAAGTAGATAACGTTGTCCGACGAGCAAGAGCGGCCTCGGCTCCTGGGCCTAATGGAGTACCATACAAGCTCTACAAGAACGCCCCGGATGTTCTGCGCTTTCTTGGAGGCTCATGAGGATAGTGTGGCAGAAGGAAATAATACCAAAGGCATGGCGAAGGGCTGGTGGTGTGCTAATCCCGAAAGAGAAGAATGCGACAGACATCAGTCAATTCAGACCAATCTCCCTTCTCAATGTCGAAGCGAAGATCTTTTTCAGTATAATAGCACAGAGGCTGTCCACTTACCTGGAAAGGAACAAGTACATTGATACATCTGTACAGAAAGCAGGCATTCCTGGTTTCTCTGGTCGCCTGGAACATACTAGTATGATATGACACCAGATCCAAACAGCTAAGAAGGACAAGAGAGACCTCTATATCATCTTCTTCGACCTGGCCAATGCCTTTGGCTCAGTTCCCCATGAACTCCTCTGGGAATCCTTCAACTTTTTCCACGTACCAGAACCCATCACTACACTGGTAAAGGCCTATTTCCAAGACCTGCAATTGTGTTTCACAACACCTGACTTCACAACAACATGGCAGCACTTGGAGGTAGGCATAATGGCAGGCTGTACAATTTCCCCTCTGGCCTTCACTATGGCCATGGAAGTCATCATCAGGGCATCCAGATGGGTGGTCGGCGGTGAGAGAACTAAGGAAGGGCTCCGTCTCCCACCTATCCGAGCATACATGGATGAAATGACTACACTGACCACCACTGCAGCATGCACCAGGCAGCTACTTGCAAAACTGCAGGATAACATCAAGTGGGCCCGGATGAAAATCAAGCCAAGCAAATCTCGAAGCATCTCCATAGTCAAGGGACAGCTTAAAGTTGTGAGGTTCTGCATTGGAGATGACCCGATAACAACGGTGTCTGAGCAACCTGTCAAGAGCCTGGGTAGATGGTACAACGAAAGCCTCCGGGATAAAGATCAAGTGCAGCAAGTAAGGCAGGACATCACCGACGGTCTTGAGAACATCAACAAGACCCTACTGCCTGGGAAGCTCAAGCTTTGGTGCCTACAGTTTGGACTTCTCCCCCAGGTAATGTGGCCACTCACCGTCTATGAGGTCTCAATAACAACAGTGGAAAAGATGGAGCGAACCATTACATCATACGTGAAGAAATGGCTGGGTGTCCCACGATGTCTGAGTAACATCGGCCTCTATTGCAAACAAGTCTAACGGAGGAGTACAAGTGCTCTAAAGTAAGACTTCAGATGACATTGAAGGACTCCAAAGACCAGACCAATAGCAAGGCTGCACCTCCCCTACAAACTGGACGGAATTGGACATCATCCCAGGCTGTGCAGCAAGCAACATCAGCCCTGAGACACCAAGACATTGTGGGGAATATATCCAGCATGGAAGAGGAGGCTTTGGCCTGGCAGCAAGCAAACCAACGTTCCATAAGGCAACAACATCTGAACGCAGGAAGCTGTCGAGGAGGTGCATAGACAGGAGGAGACTAGCAAGAAGTGCAAAGGCTGTCTCTCTTGCTAAACAAGGGCAATGGACGTGGTGGGAAGGCCTGGAGAGGAGAAAGATCAACTGGAGTGAGCTTTGGCAAATGGAGGCAAGCAACATCAGCTTCATCATAAGAGCTGTTTATGATGTGCTTCCATCTCCAAAAAACCTACATCAATGGTAAGGCGAGGACCCAACCTGCCCCCTCTGCCCAGCTCCAGCGACTCTCAGGCATATAATGACAAGTTGCAAGACCAGCCTCTCACAAGGCCGCTACACCTGGAGGCACAATCATGTCCTCAAGAGCCTGGCTGCAGCAATTGAGACCAAGAGGAGTGCAACCAATTCATTACCTTCAAAAACAAGCAATCCCGTTAAAACAACATTCATCCGGGAGGGACAGAAAAGGCCCAAGCATCCTCCTACGAAGCCAGAGACTGGACACCTAGGCATGGCCCGGGACTTGAAGATGCTTGTCGATATTGGCCAGCAACTAATTTTTCCACATGAGATTGCTTCTACCAACCTTAGGCCAGACATGGTACTCTGGTCCCCTTCACGAAAGGTTGTGTACATCATAGAGCTCACAGTCCCGTGGGAAAACTCTGTTGAAGAGGCCTACGAGCGTAAGAAACTGCGTTACACAGAGTTGGCAACAGACGCAACTCAGCGTGGCTGGAATGCAAAAGTCTGGCCAGTTGAAGTGGGATGCAGAGGATTTGTGGCTTCTTCCACCATCAGGTTGCTGAAAGAACTTGGAATCCATGGACAGGCTCTGCGGCAGACCGTCAGAGCAGTTTCTCAAGCAGCTGAAAGAGGCAGCCAGTGGATCTGGATCAAACAGAAGGACCCTTGCTGGGCTATAACTTCATGACCCCCCACCCCCATCTGAGAACCCAATTCAGATCCCTCCAACTTGAGGAGGGCATATGAGGTATGCGGTCAGCTGTAGGGCTGGCTCAGGGAAGAGGACGCCCCTGCCTTGCATAGTCCCAAATATTAATTGGGAATGAAACACAGGCTAAGGCTTGATCACCCTTTAGCTGGCCACCTTTGATGAGGGTGTTTAGTGATTAAAGGCGAAACACCCACTGATTCGAAGGCACACTACTGAGGATGTGTCCCAAAATGAACATCTTAACCCAGTCTAAGAAATAAACCTCCCATGCCACTCTGTCAACATCACGGCAAATCTCATGTGAGTGCCTACCATCTATTGGCACAATGGACAGTTTTAACATCTCGTCCCGTGTTTTATGATTCTACAGTATGTTACCAGTCTTGAATTATTGCACCCATGTGGAATATTAGCCTGGCTCTGCCCTCCTACGTACTTGAGCTCAATTTAGATTTTGCTTCTGTACTGCGTCTGGGCTTGAGGTACGTAAGTCAGATGTCTCCGGTTAACTTTCTAACTTTCTACCTGTCCAACCAGCGAACAGAGGGAGTGGCTGAAAACGATGACGTTGATGTTGTGCGCTCGTTTGTGTGGTAGTTCCGTAATGGCGCGGAGAAAGATGCGAGCGAAGCCATTCGGTCCGTTGTGGCAACGCTGCCGAATATCCAGAAGTTAAAGCCGGAGCAAGAACAATCTTTGATCCCCACGGGGTTCGTTTGATTTTCCAGCTAGCTGCGCTAGCGTTGGCTAAGGCGAATGCTAGCGATATGCAGCGTTATGGCAGATCCAGAGTGGCTCTGGGCAGATACAATAGTTTTAAACTTCAACAGAGTACCCGCCTTCAAGGAAGT
Source organism: Thaleichthys pacificus (assembly GCA_023658055.1). NCBI lineage: Eukaryota > Metazoa > Chordata > Actinopteri > Osmeriformes > Osmeridae > Thaleichthys > Thaleichthys pacificus. The sequence continues at coordinate 5,285,042 of CM042865.1, forward strand.
TAACGCTTGTCAATGGATCGAGCCCAGACTCTCTGTACAAATGAAATGTACGAGAGTCTGGTTAGGACCAGGCTAGTGGAATATAACCCCAAAGGAAAAACTGTGCAACCAGCGCTTGACATAAAAAATGTTGTTCACCAGTTACTGTGGCTAGTGGTTTTCCAAAGTTACTAGCCACTCAGTAATTTCATTAGCCACAATTTTGTTGTTTGGAAATTAAGTTTTATTTGATTAAAGTTGACTACGGTTTGCTACAATTTACTTGAATAACTAGTTTTACAATCCTTTCACATGTAAATGACCATTGTCAACACCCAAATCAAGATTACATAAAATGTAGTAGGCCTACAAAATATATGAACTAAACTGAAAAAAACCCACAAGCAAAACTTTGTCAACTTAAATATTTATAAACAACATCATTAATCAATTCCGATTCCCAAATGTCCAACAAACAAATGTTTATCTTATATTGTATGTTTGTGTATGTGTGAAAGTGAGAATGAATGTTGAAATGCGTGTCTCACGGTCAATGCATGAGGCTTGAAAACCCTACAATGAGTTTATAATTTTAGATGCGTTTTGAGAAGACTAGCCTACAACAGGGTTGCAAACTTTTCAAAAAACCTTGGAGTGAGATTTGGTGGGGCTGTCACAGTTTTACAGTGAACCCGGCTCCACCCGTGCAGGGTTTAGATCTCGGCACACGGCAACACAGAAGACTAGTAGAGGCGTCCAAAAATATATTTTATTTAGTAAAAACAAGTATATCCAGCCCCCCTCAGCCTGATTAGCAACCGGTGCGTCGAAACCCTCCCTCTCCCGTTCCACCCCGCGACAGGGCCAACCAAAATGTTGAGCAACCCAACCCAGCCCCGAAACGAGATTTCACGGGTGTTCCGTGTTCGCGCGTCGTGAGCTTGAGTGTTGCTTCACTCTGTGTATTTGCGCCTCGTTCATTACTCGTTACAACGTTAGCAGAACTACTTGGTCGTTTCCTTCTCAGCGTGAGAAATACAATGTGTGGCGTGAGAGCGTGTGAATTGGTTGAAATGCATGAGAGTTGGCAGCCCTGCTACATAAAAAAAAAGAAGATATATAGATATATAGAAGTCCACCCGCCAAAGTGGCTAGTAAGACTGACTGCTTTACCCGCCACACCCGCCACACCCACCAAATGCGGGTGTGGCGGGTGCTAATGTCATGCCCTGTGTGCAACCCAATTTTACACTACCTCACACATAAACTTGGTTTGGATCCATAGTTACTTGCTTGTTTGTAGAGATCACCCAAAGTTGTCACGGCCACAGCCGTGCCCCCCTGGTTTCAGTTTTTTGCCCTGCCCTAGTGTTTCCCTGTCTCATTGTCTTCACCTGTGTCTCGTTCAGTTCTCGTTAATTTCATTGTGTCCACCTGTGCCCTGAATTCCGCTGGTTCTGTCAGTGTAAGCGCCCTAAGCACTGAAAGTCAGTGCTCGAACTGCACATGTGCTCGATAGTAGACACAGCCCACGTCATGGCATTACCCTTTGTCCCTGCGTGTACCCTGTCTGTTTCCCGGTTTTTGAGTATTAAACCATTTTGTTCCACAACGCCTGCCGACTCTCTTGCACTTGGGTCCTACCCAGTGGTGTAGTGGTAAAAATAGAGGTGGGTAAACTATGAATCTTATTATTTATTTATGTACAGGGTCGTCAAGCAAGCCCCCCCCACGCATTGACCGTGAGACACACGCATTTCAGACCCTTCACAGAGGCTTGAGAACCCTGTTTATTTATTCATTTTTACGTTCCATTACGCCTATTTGGATGGAACCGGTAAGGTTGTCTTGTATCTGCATCAGCGTATTTAAAAGAACGTTAATAATAGTAGGCTAGCCGTTTGTCCCTGTCTTAATGCGATGTTGTGCGTACCAAAACAACGTTTACAAACGTGAATTGATCTTACTCTGTACTTGAGGCCTTTTGCGGGCATCTGTGGGAGTGGGAGCACTCGATGGTCTCTTCAAAAATCGCCTGATATCCATGGCTAATTAATCCATTCCGAACAGGTAGACTAATCCACAACGTGTGTGTGTACCATAGAGTTAATATAACTAGAGTAAGCTACTTTTGTCTTCCAAGATGGCGTCCCCATTCATTTCTATGAAAAGTGCTCAGTGGCGCAGTGAGGCAAGCGAGAGCGCGAGACTGGACGCGGCCATCTTTCCACTTCCGTGTCTTCCGGTCTAGCTTTAAACAGTGGCTCTTTTTTTCCCTAGCTCCGAGACCTCGTGCACGCTTGCAACTAGCTGTACACGTCATACTTTGCGACAACCAGTCGCGAGCATAGATTTATATGGTTACGAGCGTGTGAGCTAAGGCATTGCAGTTGCAGAATCTATGGGCAGAATGGGGTACAAGTCCGATAAGAATCAGACACATGATGCAAACTTAACGGAAATGTATTCTGTCACTGTATAGTATTCCTTTCACTTGTTTTTTAGAAATAGGCTATAGGGCTAAATATAGGGCTATTCTAGATGGAACTCATCACATATGTTGCTTTTTTTCTTCGTGATATGAGTATGATTTCCAACGCATTGTATCGGATGAAATAAACTGTTAACATGAACAGCTCCGTCGTTGTTCTCGCCAGGCAAAGAAAGCTTAATAGTTATTTTGGTAACCGAAATCTTCCATAATGCAGACTTACCATTGCTTACTGTCAACTTTATATTCAAACGAAATGCCACGAAATTCACGCTGCCTTCAATTTCACATCAGTGTCGAATGTGACCTGTGTTTTATATGTTCAACCTAGAAAACCAAACGTCTATTAATGGATATAACGTGATCTAACAAGACGTGTTAATAATGTAATAAATAAAAGCTCGAGAAGTGTGTCTAAAATATATTTTATTGAACGTCTTTGCTCCAGATAGACATGTCAACAATCTATGCTCACGCTTAACATAATATAATATTTGCCATCAAAAATCTGTTTATCTGTTTTAAAATAACGGGAATAAACTATATTAACCACATTTAATGTATGTGTGACAACCATTTGCTAAACTTGCTACAACAAGGCAGGCAACTCAAGCCATTTCTCCCTGTGCTCATTCAATATAAGTCTATGGCTCATTCAGCTCCATGTAAATCGGCTATCGGCCAATGTGAACTTTTGTGCTCGTGCCCTGTTAGTATCCGCGAGCACATTTGCAGGCAACTTTTATTGACGTAAGCAAATAAATGGGGTGCTAGTTTACTCATTTCGGATTGGTTTCAAACTTAGCAAAAATCGGGAAAAATTATTCTATGAAAAAGCTAGTAGTATGAGCCAGGTTCGAGAATCGAACAAAAAATTAATGGGGGAGATAGTTTTGTAAATGTTGACTGGAGTTAATAGAATAAAAACGACCGGAAGAGTCGGAAACCTAACCGTAAATGCAATACCACCTACATCCACCGGGGCCGTTGCTTCAAGCCGAGGGGCGAGGGGTGGGGGCTTGGTGTGTACATAGGCCTACTTCGTGGATCCTGATTGGTGTCGCCGCCGCAACGCATTGATTGGAGGGTCACAGACCATACAGCGCAGATGAAATGATTCAGACTACAGCGTTTATATGTTAAACAATATGAAATTTAGTCTTTGGTGTTTTAAAATTACACCAAATTTATTTCGGATTATTCCAACGGCAGAATACGAGGCGCAGGGAACTTAGATGTGCGTAAACGCTATTTAGAGGTGGATAAACGCAATTTCTGCAATTTAGAGGTGGATAAACGCTATTTCCGAATTTCGGGAGGTGAGTAAACGGCGTTTACGTGCGTTTAGCCCCCACTACATCCCTGGTCCTACCCCACCTCACGTTTGGACAAAAGTATGATTTTGTTGGCAGGATGCTTAGGCTCTCAGTCTCTTACAAATATCTCCCTCATATGGAGTTCATGTTTCTATGTACATGTGACGGGTATGTAACGGACGTGGTCTTGCAAGTTCCGTCAGAGGTATCTGGCCAATGTTCACTCCCACGGGGAGTCGAACCTGCCACCTCTCGACTTCCCATGCGCCACCACTACCAACTACGCCAAAGAAAAGCTAGCTATTCGTTGACGCGGGTGGCCCATTACATACCTTGAGGAGTGAGTTTCACCGATTCACACCGGTTACATACACATTAGCCTTGTGGTAGAATCACAACAGTACTGCCTTTGACCCACAAATGACCCCTGAACCAGTACTTAGGCTCTGGGTGTAATTTGCAAGCAAAGGAGCTTACACAGCCACACCTCCATCAAAGCCCATTAGAACAGGAAGCCAGGATGCATTCAACACTTGGACGCAGGAGGAATGTTGTTTTTGCGGCATATTAAGGGAACGTTGATTACAATCTTAGCACGTGTTAGAATTCAAATCCAGAAAAATTGGATTGTGGGTTATGTCACCATGACTTGTCAATTTTGTGACAGGACACTTGTGTGAAGGAGCTGAGAAAATGGCGGGCTTCACAGTAGGCTACCTGTTATTGGAAAACAGTTGTCATGGCAACCGGGGTGTGTAGTGTCAGTAATGGGAATGCAATCGCAATTAATCGCACATTTTTATCTATTCTAAATGTCCCTTGATTTGATTATTTTTTGTAATTTTAATGCTCTTATCAACATGGAAAAGTGGATCGGATTGCTTGGTGCAAATGTTTTTTTTAAATTGAAAACAACATTGCAATCGCCTGGCTTTGACGAGGGGGCAGAGAATTCGCATCAGCTGTGTGCTTGGTCATCAAGTGGTATTTCAGACTGGACGTGCTGCGATGATAGCTCAGTTCACAACGACAAAACACACAGATCACTTTGGTCTTGTCAATGGAATCATTTGGAAACTTTTTTAAAGTAAACTTTCCATTCAGAATGTTATTGGCATCCATTTCGGCATCTCGCACTCGCCATCCATTCAAAACGTAACGTTAGCCTACTACTCTTTAACTGGCTCGCAAGCCCAAACAAGTGTGTGCGGCATGCCTGTTGTTTTGTTTCCGGTCTAGCTAGATCCGGTGTGGTGTTGTCGTTTTTCTAACGTGAGTAGTTGTTGCAACAGCATGTGAAAAAAAATACAAAGTTTGCTAGGCCAAAAAGAACGTTAATCTCGCGATCAGTGTTGGGGGTAACGCGTTACAAATGTACAAATATAACGTGTTACAGTAGTCAGAATACTTTTGTTACGTAAAAAGTAACTTAACGCGTTACTGAATGAATCCATTACTAGTTCCTTGTTCCAAAAAGTAACGTGTTACTCAAGTTAGTCTTTTGGTCGCGAGCCCTCAGCATGTAGCTAAAAGTCTAGGAAAGTTGAGGCAAATTTTCGCTAGGTACCTACGAAAATGTCTTCATCTGCTAGACGGGTTCCCCTTCGTTCTTTTGGTGAGCAGTCTCACGAGCCCAACTTACCCGGCGTCATGGAGCCGACCAGGTAAATAGTTATTTAAAGATCCTGTAAAGCAAATTCCATGATTTGCTTCTCCGTACATTATATACGTGTGAAATGAGTTCCTGAAATGTGCAAAGCGCAAAAACGTTGCACTGAAATGTGGAGTTAGACCGTAGAACAGTTTCTCTTCCGTTTTCAGATCAGGTTTTAATGGGCGGAGCCAAAATATTACCCATCTACGTCACTTTGACCCATCTACGTCAGATCACTGAATGGCTCCTTCTGCTGTACTGTTATTGTAGCCTACATCAGCTAGCTAGCTTCAGTATGCGCTGCAACGCTATTTAATTTCCCTATTGATGAGGAAAGGAAAAATAGGTGGATTGATTTTGTGAATAGCCACGCTGATGTAAAGCTTTGGATAAACTCCAACAGTGCAGTTGGAGTGGTCACTCTGCAGTGACCATTTCACGGCGGATAGTTTTAACCTGGACCAGAGACAGACGGGGTTCACGGACACATGGCTTCTCTTGCAGCACGGAGCCGTACCAAGCATCCCCCTCCCGGCCGTTCCTCCTCCGGTCGCACCTGGACCATCCACCGCCGCCAGCAGTTCATCACTCAGTTCTGTGTGCTTGTTATAATTATACTAGATAACTTTTCCAGAGGTATCTCTGCTATGAGTTAGTGCAAACCGCTAACTTGATATTAGGCTACTCGGTGTAGGATAATGGTATTTTGGTGAAATGGTAGCTAATGTTCTAGAAGTAGTTGGAGAGCTCACTGTCTGCTGTCTCTGGTGTCCATTTTTACTCCTGTGTTACAGCTCAGGGGAACATTTCATTTATATGCATCTGTATGTTTCAGTCATTGAACAAACTAATTCTAATTCTATACTGTTTTGTTCAGCTTGACGTAGCGTCCATTATCTGGGTCGTAGGTACTTGAGAGAAGCGTGCCTTCCAGTGAGGGGGCAGAGCTTAAGCTCCTTCAGGCAACATGCCCCCCCAGTCTCAAGCAGAGAAGACTGCTGATTTTCTCACGATTTCAAAGCGTAATTTAACATACTTGTCTGTGTTTTTTTAATTTTTTAATTTGGATGGGTAGTTAATAATACATTCTTCTTGGGTGTGGTGAACTTAAAACGCGTTTTCAATTCCACTTTACAGGATCTTTAAGACTTCCATGTACAGTAGGTCTACGTAAGGTCTCAAGCTGTATCGTTGCAGCGGTTTAGGTTTTGGATTATATTACAGTAAATTAAATAGTTTGGTTCAGTAGATAAGTGAAGTGAACACCATTTTGCTACCATATACCTAGCTATATTTGGCTTCATTTTGCTCCTAGATTCAGACCTAGCCCCGGTAAATTGTAGAGCTAACTAGTAACTAGTTACTTTACAAGAAATGTAACTGTAATGAACACTTTAAAAAGTAACGTTACCCAACTCTGCTCGCGATAAAAAAATTGACGCTGTGAAAATGGGTTTGCGTTAACGCCGTTAATAACACGTTTAACTGACAGCACTAATTTATAGTAAAGCTAAAGGTAAAATATTTTGACCAAATGTTCATTGGACAGTGATACTTTGCATGTAAAACATAAGTTTAGAAATACTCAGAATCTAAAAAGGATATGTACTCCGTAGAGTGACAATGTTGTGTCCATCTCATTCCCTCTCACAGAAACGACGGAGACGCATTGACAGGAGTATGATAGGCGAGCCAACCAACTTCGTCCACACTGCTCACGTGGGATCGGGAGACCTCTTCAGTGGCATGAACTCTGTGAGTCTGAGAGAAAATGGTAAAAGTGAACAGAATGAAAGCACAAGTTTAATTGTTTTCCAAGTGTGAATGTAATGATGGTTGAGCCAATTGGTAATGATGACCTTGTTGGTTTGTGAAAATGGGTGTGGAAGCTTGGTGTAGTGGTCATTCCCACTGCTTACTGATCACACGCATTTCATGAAGCAGAGGGGGGAACTCAATCTGCAACCTCCTACTCTACTCATTTTGGACCCTAATTCAGTAAAATCTTGTTTAAAAATATATTGCCTACTGTAGGAATGTAACATTGGTGCTTACTGCCTAATTTTAGACTATTCACTGCACATTATTGATTACGACATGCAGATGTGCTGTGGACAATGTTATGAGGGCGTTGTCCATTGTATTGCATGGTATGCAACACACTGCATCCCCCTGCCAGGTTTTCTATTGACCTTTAATACTGATGACCTTTTCTAGCAGATCTGAGAACGGACAATACTTATTCCACAATACTTGGAAAAAGCACCTAAGCTGTAGAGATGGATATCAATTACTTATACAGACTCTTTGACCATTACCAAATGTATCCCTTCCATCAATTAGGAAATAACGTTGATCTTGAAAGAGTATGCGTTAATATAATCTTGTGATATGGGGATATCATGAGCAGATGAATGTAGATTTAAACATCCTGTTACAGTTACTCCCCCACCCCTATGTCCTTATTCTATGCACCTATGCACTTTTGTAAAACTCTCTTGGAAGTTGCTTTGGATAAAAGTGTCTGCTAAATGCATGAATGTATTCATGTGAAAAAACGTCTCTTTTTTTACTTAAGAATATATTAAAATCAGTAGGTGGGTAGTATATCTACTGAAGTAACTTTTGAATACATTGTACTTGTAAGAGTTGTTTTCATGCAACATTAGTATTAACATTCCGCTCGTTAATTTTATTTTTCCCAATTTTTTTATTCAACCAATATAACTACAATTAACACTAAAATTCTGGGAACGATTACACATCCTAGCTTTAAGAAAACCTGGTGTAGGTGTGTAGTTGTAGGTTTGTTTTGGCTGTGGATAACTAGCTACGGTTAGCCATGTTACAGGACCCTAGTCTTGGAAGGGAGTCTTTTATATTCAGTTTTCGTCTTCAGCGACCAAATTGAAATGTATCCCTGGGCTAGGTATGATAATTAATTGCCTGTTTATTCAGTAAACGTTAGCCCCCCCCCCCCCCCCCCCCCCCTCCATAATTCACAAAATCCCCACAAAGTGTCATGAGGTTTTTCACCAAACACTTTCCCAGGCTGCCATTGATCTAGCTCAACTAAAAATGTGCTCTGTGTTTGTGGACATTCCCACAAAATGATTTAGATGTAAATTGATCAATCTTTTTTTTTTAAGCGCTCCTGATATCTTTCAATTAAGTTAGATCCATACACATTTCATGTACAAGTAGTAAGGCCTTAACAAATAATTCACTTTTTTAGAAAGCAAATGTTGGACGTATTTTTATACAGTAGTAATATGAAGTGTGAAGTGAAAAACTCGCCCGGGGCACCAAATGTGCTAGGACCGCCACTGCCCGTCACAACCAATATACCAGTGGCGATTTCTTTAAGACTGCAAGGGAAGCTCAGCTTCCCCTAAAATGTCAAAAAATTAATGGTCAAATATTTACTATTGTGTTAACATTTGAAATGCGTTAGAACACGTTCATATCGAAGACTAATTCGTTCAGAATCAGCTACATATATTAGCAGGTCGACTGACTGATTTCCTTCTCATACATTCCCGTAGCGTCACAGTGCATTTCCCTGTTGAAGCCCAGCTTCCATGGACTTCAATAGAGCTCCGGGATTTGACGTCACGCAATCCCAGCATTAACCGGTCATCTTCATTTTGGCAGGAAAGTGGAGAGCCAAGTGGAGCGCCAGAGTGTACATACATACATATTATACATACTTTAATTTGCTTTAATTTTGCCTATTTCAATAAACGTTGATTCAACATGGTGGATAGCTGCTGTGCGCCGGGATGCCTGAACCATCGGGAAAAAGATAAAGGGAGAGCATTTTATAGGATTCCTAAGATCCAGAGAGAAAAACCCCATAATTCCTGACAACCACCCATGGCTTCAACTGAGGATCATTCAGTCTCTTGGAATGACTTAATAAATATGTAATGGCATTTTTGTGATGAAAAGTGCACTGATATAATGTACGTTAGCCAACGTTAGTAGCTAACCGTTGACAAACGTTACAGACTAGCTAACGCTAGCTAGCTAGCTATACAAGTTATAAATCTGACTGCATTAACGTTACACAGCAATTTGTAGCCGGTAGACTTCAAAGCTGAATATTCATCACTAATCCATCTGATTGCGTCCATTTATATCCCTCCAGGATTTTGTAGGCTTTCAAAGACTCTTCAGAGTAGGACGAATGAAAGTTGATCGAGAGTTGTAAATATCTGGATACAGAAGGTCAGAGAAGCCTTCCGTTTCCCTCGTAAAGGTCGTAAAAATAACTCCGGGAGCATTATATGGATCACTAATGTTTAATCGATCAAGTTTTGCTTTATAGCTCCCTATGTCTTTTGAATTAAAGTGCGCAGTGAACTCGGACAGGTTGAAATCCGTGCTGGCGCCGTTCATTTTTGCCACTACTTTCCTGCCAAAAGGGCGACGTAAACAGTAAAGTCACGTGACGTCCAGAGCTCTATGGGGCTGCTTTGAACAGTTTTTTTCAGTGCTTCGAAACTATACGGTCATTGGATAAATGCTGCGCTTATGTCCCGCCCACAGACACTCAGCTTCTCTGGGGGTGAATGGAGGAGTGGGCTTGCCTGGACGCTGGGCTTCTGCGTGATGATTGGAGGGTCTGTCGAAAGACTGCATCTACTTTTGATTGACAGCCATTTTGTACTATAAAAAGTCGCCGAAGCTATTAGAGCTCAGTCCCATCGCGGATTTTGCAAGTGTAGTCGAAAGAAAAACTGCTGCAACCTATTTCTTGGTATTTGCTTGGCGAAATTGCTAGCCAATTTTCATCATACATTTTATACAATTATATAGTGATGGGCAAATCGAGGCTTTTCGAAACACCGAGACAATTGAAAAATTGGAGTCGGGGCATTTGAAACGCTCGAAACCTTTACTCAACAGCGACATCTGCTGGCAGCTACGAGTATGACATACCCAACAGTTTTATAGCTAATTCCACATCGTAATTTTAAAGGAGTTATTGATTGCAAAACCGATTTTACCTTGTCATAGTTGAATAACAACAGTTCGGTAGGTAAAATGAACATACAGTGAACCTCAAAGTCCATTGACACCTCTTTCCTATGCAAATCTCAAAATGAAAAAATTTGGCTGTAAAACGGTAGCTTTTCAACAAAGCCACCGGACTGACGTCAGTCCGGTGGCTGCTCTGTGTAGGCTACTTATAAGGAATTACAAAGAAGAACGTTTTGAATTATAACAAGGATATTGAAAATGGACCACAGTCGTAAATGCTGTGTTCCAGGCTGTACAGGGAAGGCTAACACTCATAGTCTTCCCAAGGAGCCAAACTTTCGAGAGGCATGGCTGCTGTTTGTCTATGAGAAGATCCCGGCGAAGTTTGACACTCAATTATTCATTTGCTCTGAACATTTCACCCAAGACAGTTTTGACAACCTTGGACAATTTCAAGCAGGATTTGCTAAGAAGCTGAACCTGAAAAGATGTGCTGTTCCGACCGTACGCTCATCGCAACCGCAAGCTGTAAGTAGGCTACAGTATGATTTTGTCGCTAACAGTTATTAGCAATGCTAATGTCTCCTGTATCTAGCATAGGTAGAATGCTAAATAGGTTTCTAAACACATCAACATACTTTACTTAGCAAATGACTCTAGCTAGACTAGCTGTAGTCGGCATTAGAAGGGAAGCTTCCGAAAAAATTGCCAGAAAACAAATAACAGTCTGGCCTATTGCTGACGCCTGTCTAGATTATCTATTTGAAAGAACTTGAGAAAGGCAGGTGCTAGATACAGGATACGTTAGCATTGCTAATAACTGTTACCGACAAAATCATACTACAGCTTGCGGTTGTGATGAACGTAAGGTCGGAACGCACCTCTTTTCAGCAACAGCTTCATAGCAAATCCTGCTTTAGCTACATTGTCCCAGGTTTTAAAAACCGTCCTTTGTGAAATGGTTTGCGCAAATGTGTCGAGGGTCGAACTGCACAGGGATCTTCTACGCTGCGGTATAGACAAACATCAGCCATGCCCGTCTAGTCAATGTTAGCTAGACTCTAGCTCATCTGCTTTTTATTAACGCTGATTTGCAAGGAATGCAAGAACAGCTAGATAGCGAAAACACCTAGACCTGTAGGCATGTAAACTAGTTTAGCTTGCTAACGCAAGACCATAGGTAGAATGTGTGATGATTGAAAATGATGTGTGATGAGCCTAGTTTATTGGCAATGGGGCTAACGTTGTTTCATGTTCCTGACTGTTTCATTCAAATAAATAATCTGTGTTGTTATGTAAATCTACAATTCATGATGCATGTTTGTCCAGATCTTTGTCAGGTTATTTTTCAGCAAGATGTAGAGCTAGCTAACTGAAGCTGAGTTGAATCACGATATAGTTTGGTTGCTAAGCTGTAACGTTCTACCCACCTAAGTCAATCCAGTTTGCTTCGACAACAGAAGTGGAAACAACTAACGTTATCATTTCAAATGATATCTAGTCAATCTGTTGAAAACAGTGTTGTGTAGACACAATAGATTTATTTGTGCATTTTTATTTCAAGTCTCCAACTTCGGTATTTCAGTGAGTGCTGTTGGCCGTGTTGCGTTTGCTCCCCAGCTTCACTCATTGAAAACCAACCAATCAGCGCGCAGCTCATCTAAATATTAATGAGCATACCATAAAAAGAGAAAAGCTTGTGTTTTTTCCCGGAAAAATTTCAGAGCATCTATCAGGGGGCATAGAACAGCACCCGGGCCATTTTCAACCCAACCAATGTTACATACCCTATTCGGAGACCTTAAGGAACAGTGTGAAATACCCCCAAAAAACAGTCAATCACCCCTTTAAGGGTCCTTGTGGTTGAACGGAATTATTGCCGTCCTGCAATGCAGATGGCGTGGTATCGAATACGGGAGCGATGGCTTTCATCTAAAAATACAATTGGGCCAAAACTTGATTTTCAACCTGTTTGAGACGATAAACTCAGTTTAAAGTAGTTACATATTCATATATATATTGATACATCTTGAAGTGTTTCCAAAACAAAATAAAGGCCAAAAATATATCTTCTCAGTGTTAGTGCAGTATATGGATTTTGGGTGGATGTGTGTCATGAAGTAGTGCTTGTGCAATAAGACTTGTGAGGGAGAAGGTACATTTACAGGTTTTTATTCAGAAACAGGATCTTATCAACATTGCCTGGGCTCAGGCGATTACGTTTTTTATCAACCTTCGAGAAAATGCGCTCACATGGCACCGAGGTTGCAGGGATGGCCAGATGGACCATTGGCAGGTTATAAAGGTGAGGGAAGACCCCTGCATTTCTGGCCCAGTAAACCAAGGGGTCTTCCACTCTGTCCAGGTAGGCATCTGCCAGGTACCGTTGTATCTCAATTGTAGCACTAGCGGTAGTGCTCTGCACTCTCCTTGTGTCACTCACTCGGTTGTCAAGGAGTAACCACAGGTTATTTTCTTTGACACTCCCCTGGTGTCCCTGTCAAGGAAATAAATCATTAGTATAAATCATTTCTAAGGAATGTTAAAGATACAAATACATATCCAAGAATAGCACCTCTGATGTTGTTGGTCTATCTTGTGTCTGATGGCTGGTGCCAGGCGTGGGAGCTGGAGGAGGTGGCGTGGGAGCTGGTGGAGGTAGCGTGGGAGCTGGTGACGGTGGCGTGGCAGCTGGTGCTGTTGCTTTCATCAGTTTTGCACACTCTGCCGTGACATATCTTAGTGCATCCTTGCCTTTATCTTGGTTGCCAAATCCCAGAGTTTTGAATCGTGGATCCAAAAATAGTTGTAGCCTGTAGGCAATGAACAGTCTCTGGACATTGCCTGGCCCTCAAGCATCGCACCAGCTTGTCCCCCAAATCTGCTGCTGTGGGGTCGCGCGTATCAGTCAGCTTCAATGTAATGCTGTGCTGAATCATGCTCACCATCGGAATTATGGAAGCAAATCGTTACCAAAATTCAAATGCAAATGCATTTCCAGAAATGCATTTGCATTTTAAGAATGTGGCTGCATTATTTGACTCATAAATGAAATTAGTATTCAATCATCCTATTTGCATTTTAATTTTCTTCTTCAAGAGTGCTCAATCTTTCACTTAATTAAAATGAAAAAGAAATAGACATTTGAGATTTAATTTTCAAAATATGCCCCAGCAAATAGATACCAAAATTCAATTTGAAATGTAAAATTTGAAAATGAAAATGCATTTCTGGAAATGCATTTTCATTTTAAGAACGTGGCTGCAAAATCGTGACCACAATTCAAATTCAAATGCATTTCCAGAAATGCATTTTCATTTTAAGAACGTGGCTGCAAAATTGTGACCACAATTCAAATTCAAATGCATTTCCAGAAATGCATTTTCATTTTAAGAACGTGGCTGCAAAATTGTGACCACAATTCAAATTCAAATGCATTTCCAGAAATGCATTTTCATTTTAAGAACGTGGCTGCAAAATCGTGACCACAATTCAAATTCAAATGCATTTGCAGAAATGCAAAATGAAGGAAAAAGCATTCTGAGCGGCGCAGCAGAGTGATGTCAGTAGCCGCTCTTCTTCAGCTCCCTGCTGACCGAGCTACCCATCTTGTTCGGTAGGGGGCGGTGTGCACATCTGCATTGCATTACATTCAGTGCTCGAAGTGGAGAAAAAAAGGTGCCGGTACTCTCTTGCATTGGCAAATCATTATGAAATTTGAGATTTCTACAGTGAAAAACAAAACTTGGATTGCTGGTACAACAACAATTTATTGTTAGCCTATTTATTAACAACATATACAGCCTGGGGAACATATTTTATCAGGGGGGTGGCTTAATGTTGCGGGGCGGCAGGGTCGGACTGGGAGTAAAAATAGGCCCTGGATTTTTATCCAGACCAGCCCACCAGAACTGGCCCCCGTATAGCTACGCTACCACAGCTGCCTGCTAATGCATGCATAGTCTGTGTTTGATTTGATGCTAGTTCGGGAGTTCGATAGGCCTACTTAAAGGCCAACTTTTTTTACCTTTATTTGAGCCCAAAATAGTTTTGGGAGTTTTATGTAAAATAAACAGCCGTTTTTTCAATTGACAAAACCATGTCTAGTGAATGTGATATATTTTTGTCTCTTAATTTTTCAGCCCCATCTTTAAGTTTCTTTGCCTGGTTTTCCATCGTTATATTGTTACTATAGCTAGCTTTCGATGTGTCAGTCCCACTGTTGTGTGTGACTATAAGCTACGACAGTGACACCCGAAGTGCGTTCCTTATATCCAGTTTAGGCCTATTCCATAATTTTGTTTGATTGCTGTCACGGCAGAAAATCCCGCTTGATGTTGGAAATGGAAGCAGGGTTTTCAATGCTTTAGTGGCGATCTCAGGATAGCCTTCATCCAAAACACCGATAGAGTTGTTGTCTCAAACAGGCTTCATTGAGTGGTAACTATCACTTGTCATGTGTCAAGAGGAAGAGACGCGCATGATACCGCTCAATAAAGCCCACAAACTTGCTAAAAAATGAGTAAACATGTCTTTGCAGAGCTTTTTTGCTCAGGGGAAAAGGCCCGCGGAGAAGGAGAGAATCAGGTCATTTTTCAGAATAAAACGTCTTTCAGACTCTGATAATCAATTAAAAGGAAATAATGTTATTAATTATTTTTTGTGCGGCCCGGTACGAAATGACCCACGGACCGGTGGACCAGTGGGCACCGGTTGGGGAACGCTGCTCTAAAGACCCGGCAATTCAATCAATTTCAAGGGAGTCAGGTGGCTGAGCGGTGAGGGAGTCGGGCTAGTAATCTGAAGGTCGCCAGTTCGATTCCCCGGCCGTGCCAATTGATGTTGTGTCCTTGGGCAAGGCACTTCACCCTACTTGCCTCGGGGGGAATGTCCCTGTACTTACTGTAAGTCGCTCTGGATAAGAGCGTCTGCTAAATGACTAAATGTAAATGTAAATTTCCCAGCACATTTGCAATGTAATGCAATGCAGATGTGCACACCGCCCCCTACCGAACAAGATGGGTAGCTCGGTCAGCAGGGAGCTGAAGAAGAGCGGCTACTGACATCACTCTGCTGCGCCGCTCAGAATGCTTTTTCCTTCATTTTGCATTTCTGCAAATGCATTTGAATTTGAATTGTGGTCACGATTTTGCAGCCACGTTCTTAAAATGAAAATGCATTTCTGGAAATGCATTTTAATTTGAATTGTGGTCACGATTTTGCAGCCACGTTCTTGAAAATGAAAATGCATTTCTGGAAATGCATTTTCATTTGAATTGTGGTCACGATTTTGCAGCCACGTTCTTAAAATGAAAATGCATTTCCAGAAATGCATTTTCATTTTCAAATTTTACATTTCAAATTGAATTTTGGTATTTATTTGCTGGGGCATATTTTGAAAATTAAATCTCAAATGTCTATTTCTTTTTCATTTTAATTAAGTGAAAGATTGAGCACTCTTGAAGAAGAAAATTTAAATGCAAATAGGATGATTGAATACTAATTTCATTTATGAGTCAAATAATGCAGCCACAGTCTTAAAATGCATTTCTGGAAATGCATTTGCATTTGAATTTTGGTAACGATTTGCTTCCATACGGAATAACCTGGAATATAAGAGAGATGTTCATTGTTTTCACATGTGTTGTATTGTAATTGCTGTTGGACTGATAGATACTAAACTGACCTTGGAGGCTGACACATTTCTCTCAGCTGACAATTCCACAGTTGCATGGTTGAAGGGGGCAAGGATGGAGAGTGACTGGTAGATGGTGTCATTTTCTGCACTTGACATTGCTGTCACTTCTGTCCTCAGACTAGAGAGAGCAGCTCCTACTGGCTCCCTCTGGTCGTGCAGACGCTGGAACATGGAGAAGGTGCTGTTCCATCGTGTCTCCACTTACTGAATCAGCTTCAGTTGTGGCCTGCCCATCTGTCTTTGGACATCTGCCAACCTATCCTTGGCTGTACAACTACTTCTAAATAATGTCACAATCCTCCTTGCTTTTGAGCGGATCGCCGCCAGATCAGCAGTATCATCAAGGGCCTTCTTCACCACTAAGTACAGTGTATGGGCAAAACATGAAACATGACTGATTTTCATCAGTGAGGCACCGAGAAGCATATTTGCTGCATTGTCGGTAACAAGACACATGACTCTGCCTTGCAGACCCCAGTCTGCTATGAGCATATCCTTTGCATCCTTAATATGCTCTGCTGTGTGTGTTCCAGTGAACTTAGTGACACCCAGCAGTCTTGAACATAATGTATCTTCTTTGGTGAAGTGGCATATAATGCCCAGGTATGAATCCATGTTATTGGAGGTCCACATGTCAGATGTCAGGCTGACACAAACTGCTGCATCCCTTAACTCAGCCTTCACCTTCTCCTTGGTTGTGTGGTATTTATCACACACCATTATCTTTAATGCTCTTCTTGTTGGAAGAGTGTAGGCTGGATCCAGCTTCCCCACAAATGCTCTGAAGCCCTCATCCTCCACCACAGAAAACGGCTGTAAGTCCTTCACCACCATCTCCACCAGTGCATCATCAAGTGCTTGTTTCCTTGCTGTCAAGACAACAAATCGTTTGAATATGTATTACCATTTAACAGATTAATTGTATTGTAACTTTCATACATATACTGTATAACTTATGTAGTCTACAACTGCTGACCATTACATGATAGTATTGTGTAAGCAATCATACCGTGTGGTACGACTGCAGGCCTCCCTGCAGCAACAGCAGCACATGCAGCAGCATCCTCTGCATTGGGTGCAGGTGGGTTGGCCAGCCCTGGGTGCTTAGCACGCAGATGCCTTAACATTGAAGATGTATTGTTACAATATGACAAATTCATAGGGCATTGCAAACACTGCACCTTGTTAGGGGAGACCAGATCAAAGTGCTCCCACACAAGGGACCTTTGTCTATAGTTGGCCCTATTCTCCATTTCTCAAGCTAGCACTAGGCCTACTACAAACTATCTAAACTATTTATCTGAACTATCTATCAAACTATCTATCAACTAATACTGAATATAAACAAACTATGGAAACACAATGAACTAACTAAGGCAGCAATAAACTATAAATAACTACACTGAAGCTAATACTGATAATATCTATACATATATATATATTTTTTTAAATACACACAACAGCACACAAACAGACAAATGAACAAACAGGATTTCGCTAATGGCCCACAAGTAACTAACTTTCTCTAACTGTCTCTAACTCAGGGAGGGAGTCAGGTGGCTGAGCGGTTAGGGAATCGGGCTAGTAATCTGAAGGTTGCCAGTTTGATTCCCGGCTGTGCTAAAATGACGTTGTGTCCTTGGGCAAGGCACATTCACCCTACTTGCCTCGGGGAGAATGTCCCTGTACTTACTGTAAGTCGCTCTGGATAAGAGCATCTGCTAAATGTAACTGTCTCAAAATGTCTCAAACTCTCTCAATCTCTCTCAAACTCTCACAAATCTATCAACCAAGGTCTCACGCATTCAAAACCTCATTTCATACCCCGACACGTCAGAGTCTTTTGGCAAGTGCGACACAGGTTTCGTTCAAGATCACGTCACAAAACTTTTCGAAACACTGACACGTGACCGTAAGTGTTTTTAAAACCCGTCTCGAAACACTCGCTGTTTATCAATCCGAGTAACGCTAAGAACGTACTTGCGTTCTTTTGAAGAACGTTCTTGCAAGCATCCTTGCGAGAACGGTCTTGCAAGACCCCGAGGACGGAGAACGATTTGAGATGCGTGTGTTCTTGCAATGACTTTTGGGAAATCAGATGCATTCTCGCTGACCAAGTCACCAGAGAATGTCTAATATAGAGAGAACTGCCACTCTCGGGAAACTTCCGGGTTCTGAACTGGTTGCAGTTCCACTCTAGTTCCATATGAGGGCACTAACGGTCGAGTGCAGAATGAATGGAGGTCTATGGAGCTATACCCCTCAAAATCCACTTTTCTCAGGATATAATTTTTTTTCAAGTAATGAAGTTATTGAAGTAATTGAATTTAGAATTCGAAAGGGGAGGCAAAACAAATACACACTGCTGGGTGTTAGATTTTTTTTAAGTTGCCTTTCTGTTCTAAAAAGCCTTTTAAAATGTCATTGATGTCATACACATCGTACGACCAGAGATATTGTTTTACGGCAAGCTCTGGTCACTTCCTCTTTTCTCTCGAGCTATCGACAACACAGCTGACAGGTTAGGCTCTCCTTGTCAATACACATGCTAGAAAGAGTTTTGGGTTGCTAATGTTGTTGCTAATGTTGCTAATGCTCTGACATTCTGATTCTGCTTCGGATGCCATCAAGCGGCATCTCTGGTCGTAGTCAGTCCTTCACTAACCAATCAGCATTCATTAGCAGAATGCTAGCGTGTTATGGGCAACAACGACTCACCCTGTAAGAAATAGAAAGGACATAAGTGCTTGTTCATTCAATTTTCGACCTATAATCCATGTTGAACATATAAAAACTACAATCAAATCTGAGATTTCTCAACGACTGTAGTGAGGTCAGCAAGACCACATGGAGCCAACATCTTGCCACACCTGGAAAGTGATTCAATCACATCAGACAAACCTAATCAGCCCTCGTGACACCCTCAGTATGCTGATTACCCACCAAATGCCAATGCAAAGGAACTATAGAATTGGGGGAGGACCTCCCCAATCTACCTAATCAGCCCTCCTGCTAGCTTGCAAGCTTCAAAGGGCCTGATTGAGACAACATGTCTCCAGCAACCATTTGTTATCCGTTTCGGCGGCGATTTGAACAAAGAACATACCTTGATCAGAACTTTTGAGGAAAGTTCTTGAGACTTCACCTTTACCACAAGAGTACAAGGTGGAGAATTATGAGAGGGATATTTGTGTCATGTTTGTTACTTTGTTTTAATGTTGTGTTCACTGAAATCTTGATTCTAGTAACAACTCCTTCTTCCTGAAAGATAACCACGTCATTCTTGGTATCTACACAAAGCTATCATAATAAAACAATCAGGTGAAAGAGACAAATTTAGCCGTTTAGCTCCAT
Organism: Thaleichthys pacificus; assembly: GCA_023658055.1. NCBI lineage: Eukaryota > Metazoa > Chordata > Actinopteri > Osmeriformes > Osmeridae > Thaleichthys > Thaleichthys pacificus. Next base: position 5,304,520 of record CM042865.1, read on the forward strand.
AGACTCCCATTCATTCTGCACTCCACCGCGATCACTCCCAGTGGAACTCTGGTGGAACTGCAACAAAATTCGGTACAATGGGGCTTAATAGGGAGTGGCCAGGCTCTCCTTAAACAGGCTCTGCTTGTGTTCTTTGGATTGGAACCGTACTTGGGCAATGAAAGATTACATCAAACGAGTTCGCAAGAACACAAGAACGGAGAAAAACGTAGATTGATAAAAAGCCGTTGTTCCAATGCAGTGAGTGTAGTACCGAGCGGACCATCACTACAATTATACACCACATTCCTTGTTTCAGTTTAACATAATTCCCACATGTCGTCCTTTGAGATTAATATTGTTTCGTTAGATCGTTCGTTAATTCATTCATAGAGTAGGCTAGGCTAGTGTCGTAGGGGTGAACTAGCCAGGGAACTAGCCAAATAAATTGAAATTTTTTATGATGTAGGCCGAAAATGAGCTTCCCCTATTTGAAAGACCAGCAGCCGCCACTGCTATATACATACCCTTTTCTCCTACAGACTGTCAAAGCAGTGATGTAGATGATATAAAGGCTGTGCTAATTACCTTTGAGTTGTTATGAGTTTCTATGCAGGGCTCCACACTAACCTTTTTCCTCTAGAAACAGGTAACGACCTGCGGGCAGTAAGTAACTGCTATTCCGAATCCGAATGTCTCTTAAAAATATGGAGGTTTATGAGTACAAACGTTGTGTAATTTTTTTTATCGATCCAGTAATTGCTTCAAAACCAGCGTATATGCGATGTCTGCTCCGGAGGCAGAAACGCTCATTGCCACCATAGAGTTATATTACAAGAGGCAGCTACTTTTGTCATTCAAGATGGCATCCCCATTCATTTCTATGAAAAGTACTCAGTGGCGCAGTGAGGCAAGCGAGAGCGTGAAACCGGACCGCGCCATCTTTCCAGTTCCGGCTCTTCCGGTCTAGCGTTAAACAGTGGCTCACTTTTTTCCTAGCTCCGAGACTCGTGCACGCTTGCAACTAGCTGTACACGTCATACTTTGCGACAACCAGTCGTGAGCTTGTGAGCTGGAGCTAACGCTGCGTGTCCACTACAGCGTTTTTTAACGCTCTGCACCGCTCGCCTTCCCACAGTACACCACGCTCGGGGGCGTGTTAGAAAAGTTAATACAGTTGTAGTTCTCTGTCTAAGATCACTGTTGTAGTCATGACCAAGTGTGCAGACTTGGGTTCATGTACTCACAATATCGATCAAAATACCACTTTTACACAACATTAATACAGAATTTTTACTAGTGCAAGATTACAGTAGAATACATGTTACGCCACCGGTCACTCAACCAGTCGTTTGTAGGCTGGGCTAGCAAGCTAGCAGTGGCACAGAACAGTCACGTAATGTGACGAGACTGAATTTAAAAGTATAAAAACACACTAGGGACACTGACAACGTCGGCAACCCTGCACCATGCATTAGTAGTTTAATGTATTCTTTAAACTCAGGCTCGTCGTCACATTACGTAACTTTGTTCTGAACAGAACTGGGTGTGCAGACACACAAGAAACCAATCCAATTGGCCAACGCTAGCATTTTCACGCTCCTCATTTACATAAAGTTGAGAAAATCCAACTTTCACCGCTCCGCTCGCCTTCCCACAATGCCATATGCGAGCGTCAACGCCCGATTTAATTGAAAATTAATTGGAAGCCGACGCTCCGCGCCGCTCCGCTGTAGTGGACACGCACCGTAACGGGGCGTTCACACTGCAGTGTTTTTTAACGCTCTGCACCGCTCGCCTTCCCACAGTGCCCCACGCTCGGGGGCGTGTTAGACAAGTTAATACAGAGTTGTAGTTCTCTAAGGTCACTGTTGTTGTCATGGCCAAGCGTGCAGATTTGGGTTCATGTACTCACAATATCAATCAAAATACCGAATTTAACTAGTGCAAGATTACAGTAGAATAACGTTACATGTTACGCCACCGGTCACTCAACCAGTCGTTTGTAGGCTGGGCTAGCGAGCTAGCAGTGGCACAGAACAGTCACGTAATGTGACGAGACTGAATTTAAAAGTAGGCTATAAAAACACACTAGGAACACTGACGACATCAGCAACCATGCACTATTAGTTTAATGTAATCTTTAAATTCAGGCTCGTCACATTAGTAACTTTGTTCTGAACAGAACTGGGTGTGCAGACACATACGAAAAGTTTCTCCTCCATCTCGAAATTGTGAAACCTAGAAATGTTTATCATGACCAACGGTTGCTATGTTACAAGAAACAAGAAACCAATCCAATTGGCCAACGCTAGCGTTTTCACGCTCCTCATTTACATAAAGTTGAGAAAATCCAACTTTCAACGCTCTGCTCCGCTCCGCTCGCCTTCCCACAATGCCCTACGCGAGCGTCAACGCCTGGTTTCATTGAAAATGAATTGGAAGCCGACGCCCCGCGCCGCCAACTCCGCTGCAGTGTGAATGCCCCGTAAGGCATTGCAGACTGTAAACTTGAATATCTGGCTCCGTCCGTCGTCTATGTTACTATTATAATGATGATGTGTTGCTTACTATTACTAGCTTATTGTTAATGCCATCGTTGTGGTGTTAACTGACAAAGTTCTAACAATATAACGACCATAACAATATTGGCCGGGTTTCCCAGATTCGTTAAGAAGCTCTTAACGCTAAGAGCTCCTTAGGAGCGTTCTCGCTCCTAAGGAGCTCGGCCATTGTGGTTATCAGACATGATTTATGAATCTTCGTCTTTGCTCCATAACATGTCAACAATCTATAATGACGCCGTAACATGCCACGACATTATAACTAATTATATTGGGCTATAGCCTAATTACGTTTGTCATGCCATGAGCATAATATGCGTTCATTACAAAATGGTTAAATCTGCTTTAAAATAACGGAAATAAACTCAACAAACAACCGTCATGTAGGCCTATGTGTGCAATCATTTGTAAAACTTGCTACAATAAAGGCAGGCAACATGATCAAGTCCTTTCTCCTTGTTCTCATTCAGCTCAGGTAAATCAGCGATTTGCTGATGTTCCCTTTTGTGCCCCCTGTTCGTATCCGCGAGCACGTTTCCAGGCAACTTTTCTTGACGTAAGCAAATAAATGGGGGGGGGGCATGTCGCCTGAAGGAGCTGAAGCTCCGCCCCTCGCTGCCTAGTGCCTACCTCCGACCCAGATAATGGACGCTATGTCAAGCCGAACAAAACCGTATAGAATTAGAATTTATTTGTTCAATGAGTGAAACATACAGATGCATATAAAAATGTTCCCCTGAGCTGTAACAGTAAAAATGGACACCAGAGACAGCAGACAGTGAGCTCTCCAACTAGGCTACTTCTAACACATTAGCTACCATTTCACCAAAATACCATCATTCTACACCGAGTAGCCTAATATCAATTTAGCGGTTTGCACTAACTCATAGCAGAGATACCTCTGGAAAAGTTATCTAGTATAATTATAACAAGCACACAGAACTGAGTGATGAACTGCTGGCGGCGGTGGATGGTCCAGGTGCGACCGGAGGATGAACGGCCGGAGGGGCGATGCTCGGTACGGCTCCGCGCTGCAAGAGAAGCCGTGTGTTGGTGAACCCCGTCTGTCTCTGGTCCATGTTAAAACTGTCCGCCGTGAAATGGTCAGTGCAGAGGCGGCTGTTGGAGTTTATCAAAAGCTTTCCATGAGCGTGGCTCTTCACAAAATCTATCCACCTATTTTTCCTTTCATTATCAATGGGGAACTTAAATGGCGTTGCAGCGCAGCTGGAGTTCTTGCATCCAGGGAAGATGCAGTTGCGGGTGGTGGGAGACATCCTGAAGCTAGCTAGCTAGCTGATGTAGGCTACAATAACTGTACAGCAGGAGGAGCCATTCAGTGATCTGACGTAGATAGGGCAAAATGATGTAGATAGGGCATTTTTTGGCTCTGCCCATTAAAACCTGATCTGAAAACGGAAGAGAAACTGTTCTTCAGTTTAAAGGTCACATGACATGCTGTTTTTGGATGCTTTTATATAGGCCTTAGTGGTTCCCTAATACTGTATCAGAAGTCTCTTTCCCGAAATTCAGCCTTGGTGCAGAATTACAGCCACTACTAGCAGTCCCACAAGGAGCTTTCCTCAGAACGCGCTGTTTTGGTGTCTGTAGCTTTAAATGCTAATGAGGAGCGGAGGGGCGGCACCATGCGCTAATGTTTACAACGGATGTATCGCAATGGCTGTAACCCCGTTGCTGTAAAATACCTCGAATTTGCCCATTCTCATCTGATAACCCTGGTTTGCAGAGGTACACACTCAGTCATTTCAATGAGGGGAAAGGTGGATATCGCGCGCGCCATAACACCAACAGCAGAACGGTTATCCAAATAACAAAGAAGTGTACAACACTCACGTACAGCATGTGTATTCACACACATACTTTATGCTATCTACCTTTCCATAGTGACATTAACTCAGCTGTTAGCTGCAGAGCTAATGTTACAGCCACATTCTAAGGGTAGCAAGCTAGGTAACCATATACAGTAAAGCTACAAAATTATATAGAGTTAGTTAACTTACTTGTCCGAGGTTAGTAGCTGGACGAAGGAGAGTTAGTACTGATCCAGAATTTAATTTCAGCAAGGCCAGTTTTGTATTAGCTCAAGTTGAGGAAACAGTCGTGGCTGAAGTGTTAGGCGCAGACATACAAAACAAATGCGCCTACAACAGAAGTTGTGTAGGCGCATTTTCAGCGAAAATAAAATTAAGATACTGATTGTTTAGAGGCTCGGATGACGGAACTACAAAAAGACTTGTGTGTTGATTTGTACATCCAAGCACTGAGCAACTGTTATGCTTCGTTCATTTGCTAGCCATGGCATGATGTCTCTGCAGGAAAACACGATATTGCACTCGCCCTTGCACAATCGTAGCTCAATTCCTCATTGGCGGGCCAGATTATCTGGGCGGGCACAGCAGAGAGAAGGGCGGTAGCCTGGCTCCTTGTTACGTCAATAAGAGGAGATTTTCAAACCGAGCGTTTGAGCCTTCATTTTCTCAAAGGCGGAGAAGAACACCCAGGGCTTGGTTTACACCTATCGAAAATTCTAGCCACTGGGGGACCAAAGGCAGGCTAGGGGAACTCATATTAATGTTAAATAACCTCCTAAAGTGAAGTTTTCATGTCATGTGACCTTTCACTCCACATTTCAGTGTGACAAAGTTTTAGCGCTTTGCACATGCTTTCAGGAACTCATTTCACACGTATATAATGTACTTGGAAGTTGGAGTTTCGCTTGTCGTCCGCAATGATTGGACCGTAAAAGCACTGCTTATTCTACCATTTTTTTGTATTTGATTATGCGTAACTGCTACATTTGTCATCGTAACGTCTAAACAATTGGAATTACATACATATTGCATATATAAATCACAAGAATAATCAGTAAAAATACAAATACAAGTTTATTAAATGAAGTGATTTAATAAACATTTTTACGTTAGAATTTTTGCAGGGTAGGCAGTGCCTACCCTGACTGCACGTCACTGGTGCCTGGATAGAGACGATGGAGGATCTTCATGAACTTTCTAGGGAGTTGGTGAGAGACATTTTAGACTTAGCTGAGGATGTGGAAGCAGAACCTGCTGACCCAGAGCATGTAGCGAGTAAAGCAGAGGAACTTATTGGAGTTATTTCCGCACTTTGCAATGCTACGGCTAATAATCAAGGGGAAGACTCGGTCCTGCTAGCCCCAATGTTGAGACAGCGTGCGAGGTGCAGGACCAAATGTCTAAAACTTGCCCGGAGCTGCTGAGAGAAGCAGCAAATTTGATTAAGGAAGATGCTGATGCACCCTTGATTATTAGCCGTAGCATTGCAAAGTGCGAAAATAACTGATGCTGATGTTTGTAGTTTCTAGAAAGACCTTAAAATAGGGGTTATCATCAAAAAAACCTTCACCAATGATTTAAACATCGAGAAATATTGTCGTTATGTATGTGTTATTATGCTATGATTTTACTGGTCTGGTCCATCAAAGTGGGCAGTATTATATTATATTATTATAGTGACCCCTTAACTAAAATGAAGTGACACCCCTGCTGTAGAAGCACCAAACCAAATGTAGGACCACCACACTAACAACATTCGAGACATGAATATCTGTTTTCCATCTTCCTGTTAATCTCTGTGAAGTAACTCAGTACTTGAGTAGTATTTTCACTAGATTTTCACTTTCTTACTCAAGTAATTATTTGAATGACTACTTTTACTTCTACTTGAGTCATTATTATGTTAAAGTAACAATACTTTTACTGTACAGTTCTGTACAGTTGAGTACAGTTTTGGGCTACTCTACCCACCTCTGATAAAAAAATATATGAGCATTAGAAAATTAGGAATTTTTCTAATTGTGTTTCTATTTTAAATATATCAGAATTTATTCGTTTTCCAATTCCAAACTGGAACTTTCGTAAATGTGTGCCGTTATCTTCAGACTAACCCATAACGTATTGTCTTTCCTGATTAGGTGAACTCCATTCAGAACCAAATGCAGTCAAAGGGCGGCTACGAAGGGGACGCAATGCCTGTGAATGTTCAGCTACAATTGGTGGACACAAAAGCAGGATAATAAAGAAGAGCTGCATGTAAGGGGCACTTGATAATATTAAATTGGAACATTAACATTTAGTAAATTATGTATATTTAGTCTTAATGTATAGGCTAGTGTAAATATAAAATGTTCCAATTTTGTTACTTCTGTAGGTTTCTTCACACTGGTGTTCTCATTGCCCCCCTCCCCCCATGCCTGCCTTCAGTGACAGCTGGAATAGAGGTGACAATGTTCATTGGCCAACCCCCCTCCCCTCGCTGTTGGGACAGCAGCATCAACACTTGAACCGGTTTTCACACAGAACGGTCTGTTGTTGTCGTCCCCCTTCCTCCCCTTCCCCTCCTCCCAACCCATCCCACAGATGCTGAAAGATGACGGACAGCAGTGCTTCAGTTATAGTGTACCTCACCTTCCAACTGCAACCTGACCGCTAGCATGCTCCTCATCATTGCAAAAGTGCAACATGTTGGAATGCCTACTCTTACCTGTGAATTATCGTGTCTCTTTCTTTGCATTGTCGATGCTTTGATTTTGAAGGTCTGGAACCTACAAGTACAATTGTTGATTTTTCTTTGTAATGTCTTGCTAGGCTGTCAAAACAGTGGCTGCCCACATGTGAAAAGTGGCTTGCTACTGCCATTTGGTGCCAAAATGTCTGTAGCTAACATGGAATGATGGTAAATTGTTCTGACAAAAAGTCTGGTACTGGTAGAAATGTTGCTTACAGTCTATGCTCATTCCTTTTCCTTTTTTCCACAATAACTGTTGTCTTTGGACAAAGTAACAAATTGTGAAATTTACATTTGACTTGGCTGTTTTAAATGTAAAATATTTGAATAAACTTGGGCTGTAAGTATTTGCAGTGAAGTAAAATATTAAGAAACAGATTGTGTTTGTAATGTAGAGCAAGGTATTGGTTTGACAATTAGTTAATCAATTGTACAACCGGATCATCAGTCTTTGACCCAAACTCTTACATTCACTTGAAATGATCTCTGACTATGAACTTGGCACATCTTCAGAATGAAAGAAAAAAACCTTTGGAATCTTTCTGTCATCTTTTGTCTATGGAATCACTTGAGACCATAGTAGAGCCCAGGACAGCCACAATTTGTGAGAAAACAAATGCCAGTATGATTCTCATCAGCACACAGTGTGACATGCTCCTGTTCTTCAACTCCAAAACATTTTTCTCAGGTTCAAAGGTATATTTCCAGTTATTTTAAAGATGTACATTTGAGGGTTTTTTTGTTTGAGTTTTTTTGATAAAAGCAGATGTGTTTTGAAGAAAGTTATGTCAGGAATCTACAGTTAGTTTACAGACTTGCTTGAGATAGAATTTTAAAAAGCTGTAAAAACAAATACAGTATATATAATATATATAGGCCTACACACATTTTGCTGTCCTTGGTGCTGTAAGACATGCTGTACAATGCCAGTGAGAAAATAAAATATTACAATTGAGTCTTTCAAAGTATATTCCTTATTAATAATCATGTAAAATCAGTGTTTTCAATTGACTAATCTTGCTGCTGTTCTTTTGCCACAGATAGTAATTTAAAAGTATTTTTTTCCTACAATTACTATTAGTATAGTAACAATTACCAGTGTTTCAGGAAATAAGTCACTGACCGCCAAATGTGATCGTATGCCATGGTAATAATTTTCCCATGTTTTTGTTATTTTTCTTGTCCCTTAAGTGCTTGTGTATATTGTATTAATTGAGTGTCACAATCTGTGCTGTTCTAATTTAATGTTTGTTTGTTTTTGTTACATTTTGTACTATAGTTTCTATCAAAATGATTGGAATTTGACAAAAATATGTACACATCACATTTTATGATGATAGATAATGTATATTTATTTATCATTGTTAATTATTCATGTTTTGAAAAGAGGAGTATTTACCCGTGATTAAGGATGTCATACATTTGTTAACTAAAAAGCACAAAGTGAAGAAAAAGTAAATAGATGTTTGCATTAGGACATCTAAATGTTGACCAGTATACATATATAAAATATTCTGCCCCACAATATATATATATATATATATATATATATATTTATATATATATATATATATTTATATATAAACATTTTCAACATTATGGAATGAGCTCCACTCCAAGTCTATTTTTGTTACTGTATCTCATCTTATAAAAAAATAAAAATTGCAGGCTTGTAGATTACCAAATGTCTTCAGTTTAAATTAAATATGTTTTCCATGTTATCACTGACTGTGTCTGTGAGAAGTCAATTGATGAAACTGAGAATAGAGACTTATTAATAGAAAATACTTATCAGTTTCTTCCCGCAAAATTGTATGTTAAATCATTTTAGGTGAACCAAACATTTAGACAATTATAAAAAATTCTATCAAGTTTGTCATATTTATGAAGGCCAAGTCAGTCTGAAGTGGCTTTTCACCTTTGTTATGGTGTGTCCAGCTATAAGACAACAAATTCAAAGTGTGTGTAAAACCTTTTCATTTCTATTCAGATTTTTCTGTCTCACATACTGTAAATGTTCAGGCATTGCATACGAAATAACCGTACTTTAAGAGAAGTACATTTATTCTCTGACTCTACTGCAGACATTATTGAATAACTGGCAGTTGGTGTCTTGTTTCCAGGATGTAAGGCAAATACATTATGGTTTTGATGTTCATAACCACAGTTGAAAGGGAGTCTATGTGTATTAGCTTTGCCTCTAATAGCAGAAGCTAATTGCTACCCTCAGGAGCCACTGCACTAGCCTGGTCCTAACCAGACTCTTTTACATTTCATTTGTACAGAGAGTCTGGCCTTGCTCCATTGACAAGCGTTGACTTCTTTGTAGGCGGGTACCCTGTTGAAGTTTAAAACTATTGGATCTGCCCAGAGCCACTCTGATCTGCCATAACCAATCGCTAGCGTTCGCCTTAGCCAATTCCTTCAACACTACTGTAACAGAGCTAGCTGCCGTAGCTGGAAAATCAAACTGTTCCCGAACCCCGTGGGGAGGAGGGCCACAACATCATGGCCACCAACAAAACTTGTTCTTGCTCTGGCTTTAGCTTATGGATATTCGGTAGCGTTGCCACAACGGACCGAATGGCTTCGCTCGCATCTTTCTCCGCTGCCATTACGGAACTACAACACAAACTAGCGCATGACAGCCACTCCCTCTGTTCGCTGATTGGCCGGTAGAAAATTAACCGGAGACATCTGACTTACTTACCTCATGGCCAGACCTAGTACAGAAGCAAAATCAAAATTGAGCAGAAGTACATAGGAGGGCAGAGCCAGGCTACCACTGCACTGCTCTTGAGAAGAAATAAGAAAAACATTGTAATATGGATAGAACTTTACCTCCGTTCCATTTATATGAATGTGATTTTGGGAGGAGGGTATAGGTTTGTAGTTAGTACCAGGGGCCTGTTGCATAAAAATAGACCTAGTCTTAGACTTAAATATAACTTTAAGTACGACTTGCCATAGACACTTCAATTTACTTATTTAAATGCTTTGAATAGAATTGTGAGGTCAGTGTAATATGATCATGTATAATTCATTGGTTTTATTGCAAAAGACACTGCATACTCCAAATCCCATCATTCCTTCTATCTGGACCCCTTCTAGGCACCAGTCCATGATACCTTGCAGGGTGAAAAACTATGAAAACTCCCAGATTATGGGTTCCCAGTACAAGGTTAGATAATGACATGGTACACTGAACCAGCAAAACAAATTTGAAAGTGTCAAGCAACTAAATAAAATGAAATCACGCAGTATGGAAGATGGCCATTTCAATGACGAAAATATTGTCCAAACAACCAAAACGATTCCCCTACGTTTAAAGGAAGAGGGGGAAACTGAACAGTTTATCAATATTAACCAAATATGCTGGAATTACAGTTATTTGAGTCTATTGGTTAAATCAGAGCAAGACTAGTCAAAGTTAAATTAAATAGATATTTAATAACCGCAAATGAATTTAATAAATTTCAAGGCAAACATGTTACAAGGTGAAGGCTTTAAATCTTACCTACTCTACCATGATTATTGTAAATCAGAGAGAGAAAAAGAGGTGAAGAAGGACAAGGAGTAGGAGAAGCAAGAGCTGAGGAGAAGCCCTCAGGAAATCAAGAATCTACAGAACAATGCTTCATAAGTCCCTCTATACCCAACTCTTATCTGTAGAACAACCAATCAGACCACATTTTGAACCTTACTTATCAACATATGACTAGCAATGCAACAGTAACACTGTTACACGATGAGGTGAGACCCATCAAGTAGAGACTCCATCCAGCAACTCCAGATTTTAGCATATGAGGTGGGGGCAGGGTGACATCCAGCCGTACGTGTGACCATCACACCCCATAGAGGGCATTGTAATGCATATCAAAGAAGATGATCTATTGACCTATCAGACCTATCTCAGCCAGACTTGTGCTACCATATCATTGGTCCTTGGAAAGAGTGACATTCCTTCCACTGTCAAAGTGGGCTCCCTGGTGTTGCTAGGCAACATGCTAGCCAATGATGCATGTGTTTACATCAGTAATGTATTTCTTGAATGACTGGAAACACCGTTTTTTGTATATTCCCTTAAATAGAAAGGGAGGATCATTGATAGAAGGATAAACACAATATTTGTATATGAGGATGACACAGACATATTGAAATATTAAATTATTGTACTCGCTGTGAAATATTTTACTGTTGATTGTTGTTTTGTCTTATTTTCTACAGGTACACTCTTGCACTTTTTGAGTTTCATGTTGTTTAATTGTAACTTGTTTAACTGCATGCTCTTATGGTTCTTCCCTTTGGCACTTATTTGGTTTTTCACAATGTATGCTTCATGTTTTGGCTGCTCGCAATGTTTGGGGCTATCTCGTTGTTATGATCAGTGACCTATGCTCTTTTGTAAAGCTCTCTCTTGGAAGTCGCTTTGGATAAAAGCGTCTGCTAAATGTATAAATGTAAATGTAAATGAAAGGGGGTTGGTTATGGAAGTTGTCGTGGGTGTTTTGGCTGTGTGACTTGGATGAGACAAGCCTCATTACATCTTACGGGGAGACAAACAGAGGATGCTGGGGGAGTGATGACTCTCCCTTAACGCACAACCTTATAGAACAACACAAATTCCTTCCCGCAATGATTGTACCCCTATAGCCACATTGTATGTCAAATAAATACTGTACATGATTCAAGGTTAGGGTTTGAAGATTTGGCTTAGGCTTTCACCCATGCTATAGCCGTGAAAGACAAATCTTTCATATACAAAATCGTATAAATATTAATTAATTTATTGTCTTATTAACTATTTATTTTTGTTTTTTTAGAAAGCCCTTAGCAATGACCTCACTTTTGGGTTTTGTCATTGTTGCGCTGACAAGGGAGCCACTACTTTATTGGTCAGAACAACCACCATGGACTTCTGGGCCCTGTTCCATTAAAGCACGTTTACCGAATAAGCCAGGTTTATGTCAGTTAGTCTGACTCATTTCCAGTTTATTCGGTTCCATAAAGCCAGCTCAACATAGTTCAAATTCAGTTACTATGGCAACTTAAGCTGCGAAACTAACCTGGGCTGCGTTTCCCGATAACGATGGATCGTAGCTGTTACGAGGGTTCTCTACGATCAAAATAACGATCCATGGTCCGGGGCAGGCTAACTGTCAGGCTTAGCGCATGTTGTGGCTTAACCAGATGTTCCTTTACAGTTTTTCTCAATTGCTAAAACACTAAAACCCATTGGCTGAACAAAGTTCTCAGTTGCCTGAACTCATGTAGCTAATTGTGCAGTCTGTCACAAGTCAATACCTTAAACAATTTCACATGGTAAAACACAATTTGCAGATCTCACTTTTCAGCAAAACTCTAAACACATTCTCATTCTCAAAACACATTTTGCACTCTAATGCACATGTCATCCATACTGGTAAACACAAGTGGCAACAATCAAATACAAATAGAGAAAACATGTCATTGACAAAACACAACCACTCAAAATTGATTTCACTTGTTTCAAATGATGTGACACAACCAATATAAGCCAGTTCAGAGAGCAAACAGGTTGTTGAAGGTGGGAAAATATTGCTTGTGATGTCGATGAAGTGCTTTGGCCTGACCCAGCCCAAAGACAAAAAGAAGCACATTGATCACATGTTTACTCCTTAGATTTTTGTCCCTTTTAGTATTGTATACTGTAGTACAGTGCATTGTAGGCTGTGTACTATACAATGAACACATTGTATGGCCCTGAACATTGTGCTTTCCATTTGTTACAGTAACAGTACTGACTGCTCAATAGATTTTGACTGGTTGCAGGTTCATATCAACAAAGAACAAGAGTGAGTTGTGAGTAGTGAGATGCAGGGTACAGTACTGTATAGGGTTTACAAGGAGGAGAAAGAAAAAAAAAAATGCAAAGAGCAAAACAGAGTAGTAATTTCTGATCAATTTTGAGCTACTATGATGAACATGTTTCCGATCATCAAAAGACAATGACGGATAAATATTAAATTTGTTTTGAGATAATAAAATTACTTCTCCCTGAGAACTATATCAAATCAAATCAAATGTATTTGTATAGCCCTTTTTACACGCAAGCATGTCACAGAGGGCTTCACATACGCCCCTAGAACTGCCCCTCAACCAACCTAAACCCTCAAGGAAGACAAGGAAAAACTCCCAGAAAAACTCTCAGCAGGAGAAAAAATGGAAGAAACCTTGGGAGGAGCAATTCAGAGAGGGATCCCCTCCTCCAGAGACGGTTGGTGAGAGAGAGGAGCAGAACACAGGCTTAACATAGTCATACAGTTAAACACAAAAATCCATTGTTCAATCTTTATAGATGTAGGACAGGACCGGGAGACTCGCGACCAGGTCCAGCGTTGGCCGACCGACGACCAGGCAGGTGCTGACAGCTCAAACCCCCCACACCACAAGGGATGTGTGTGGTGGGGGGGGGGGGGGGGGGGCACACACACACACACACACACACAGAGAGAGGAGAGCAGAGATTAGAGAATGCCAGGAGCAGCTAACAGTTACAGTCATAATAGAATGAGGTGAGATCCCCACCGGTCAAGTGTGGACTAGTGCAGCAATTTAACTGAGCAAAGAGGGATATTTGATGCAGCCCCACACACCAAGACAGCGACAGCCCCCCTCGGTTGGAACATGAAATCTGTTCCAGGAGAGAGAACTCTAAAATAAGTTATACTTACACGAATAAGGATGAAAACAACCCGTCCCCCGTTGTCTCCAACCAACATACTTACCTTTAGCAATCGTAGAATTGACTAAACAAGAATGTTTTTAACCTAATTTTAAATGTCGAAACAGTATCAGACTCCTTGATTGAGACAGGTAATTTGTTCCAGAGAAGAGGTGCTCTATATGAGAACGCCCTACCTCCAGCTGTTTTTTTCTTAATTTTGGGAACCACCAGATAGCCGGCATCTTGAGATCTAAGTGTCCTTGCGGGGCAATAGGGTGCAAGGAGACCGGAGAGGTACAGTGGAGCCAATCCATGCAGAGATTTGTAGGTTAGTAGTAGAACTTTGAAGTCAGCTCTGGCTTGGATAGGGAGCCAGTGTAGAGAGACAAGAGTAGATGTTATGTGATCAAACTTTCTTGTTCTAGTCAGTAGTCTAGCAGCAGCATTCTGCACCCGCTGTAAATTTCTTAGGTAGGTAATTGGGAGGCCAGAGAATAAAACATTGCAGTAGTCCAATCGGGACGTAACAAATGCATGTATTAGTTTTTCAGCATCATCCTTTGAGAGGAACCTTCGTATTTTGGCAATATTACGTAGATGGAAAAATGCAGTTCTGGTGATTTGCTTAATATGGTACTCAAACGAAAGGTCTGGGTCCATTGTGACTCCTAATTTTTTTACCAGCTGGCTTTGAGAGACTTTGACGCCGTCTAGGTCTAAGGTCAGATTGGAAAAATGATTTCTATATTTTTTAGGACCGAAAATTTGAACCTCGGTTTTATCCGAATTAAGGAGAAGGAAATTTGCAGTCATCCAAGCTCTCACGCTGGAAACACATTTTTCCATAGCATGTGGAAATTCTCCAGACTTTATAGACATATATAGCTGAGTATCATCTGCATAACAGTGAAAATGTACCCCAGAACTTCTAATTATGTTTCCTAAAGGCAGCATATAGAGCGAGAATAACAGAGGGCCTGTTTTCAACAATTTGTTTTCTATTTGTTGGTGTATTGTTTACTGACTGCTTGATAGTGTATATCATTTTGATCACTTTGTTTATTTTTTAGCAGTGTTTGATTTTGAGCACAGGTAAATCTGTTTTGAGGCGAAAGTTTGATTTTGAGCACAGGTAAAACTGTTTTCAGGCGAAAGATTAATTTAGCAAGAGGATTCTGAGTTTTTGTAACTAGTGCTTGAAGATGAGGTTTTGTGTTTACAGTTTTGAGGAAATGGGTGACTGTTTCAAGAAACGTGTTTTAGCAATCGTGAAAAACTGTAACACTGACCCAACGGGAAAACGATGATTCACCACAGACTTTCTGGCGTGATGCCATATTTAACTTTTTTTACCAGTATCAAATGTACATTTATAGAAAATTAACAAATTTAAATATAACTCAAAAAATTCTAAATATATGCATTAGATAATGATGAACAATGATTTCAGAATGATACAAACCTACATAGGAAACGTATGGCTATATGGTAGTTTGTGATATCAAATGTTTAGGCTGATGCTACATGTATCTCAATCTAAATTATTCCAGTATAATTATCATAGCTACATAATAGATAACAGTAGCCTACAATTGCAAAACAAACCAAAATCCATACATCTATCCTCCATTTTACTGACACAAAACCATGTTAAAATGTTAGGCTACTGGATAATGTATTGGTTAATAGTATTTTTTTTAAACAATGTAAAAAAAGTCAATGTAGATATGTTTTGAGGATGTATGGTTTTTTTTATCAATGAAGTAAAGGTCTATAAAAAAGGACCTTGACCTACGTAGCCAATCGTTCATGTCAATCATGGTGTGTCATTTTATTTTGATCAGAATCAGTATCAGAATTAGCTTTATTCGCCATGTAAGTTCACACAAACAAGAAATTTACTGTGGCAGGAAGGTGCATAATGGGAAGTTGGGTTGTACGCCAATCACAACATTGGCGACGTTGACGGAAATGTTTCCTGCCTAAGCCAAAATTCTGAACATTCCATATGCTGTTGATAATATGATATTCATATTAATATTTTATGAATTTTCATATTAAATCATACACATTAACTGATACCATATTGAAGAGGAGAAGTAGGGGATTTTTATGATGTGAATAAATATATGATTATTTAAGGCAAATCATATTTTATCAAGGTGATTTCAGGCAGCCATTTTTTTACAAAAACTTCTCCATCCACCATACCTCATCAGACAACTTAATTATTAACCACTTTAATTACAAGATGGAGAAATACTTTGAGTAGGTGGAATATCCACAAATCTGTGGGCAATGTAGAACAGAAGACTGATTATAAATATCATATTTTGATTAAAAGTTATGACCATTCTAGTGACTAGTGGAAACATATGGAGGACCAAACCTGCCAAAATAAAAAATAAATGAATAAATAAATAAATGTATCAATAAATGTATTTATACCTTAAAAATATAAATATATAAACATAAATGTATGAAAAAATATTAATGACGTATTTATTTATTTACATGGCCATTTATTTCTGTATTTATTTATTTTTGTATTCATTTATTTATTTCCTCATTTATTTCTGTATTTATTTATTTCTGTGTTCATTTATTTCTGTATTTCCTTGTCCTTAAGCTAATGAGGTAAGCTGTCAATCAATGTATGTCACGGTGTCACCTTAACCCCATTGGTTGATCGGTATCAGAGTGCGAAGATGGACTTTCCATGCCTGGGGTTGCTATGACTACCTTAGTAAACAAATGACTGCACACACGCAACAGATTTGGCTAGCTAACCTTGCTGAAAAAGTGCTAGTCAAGATGTTTTACTTTTTCGCGTTGAGGCTCTGGATACCAATTTGTACCAGCTGCATCCAGAGTCATAAAGAGAAAGAGTTGCGTCAATTGATTGCCTTCTATTATCACCGTTATTTTTACGTTCATGGTACTGTAGGTTGGTAGAACTAGAGCGAGCTAGCATCGTTGTTGAGGAACAGTTGTACTGTACTGTATGATGTAGCTGTGCCAAGGTAAGAAGGTAAATTCTTGGCCCATTTTCTGGCATCTAGTACATTTAACATTTCAGTATCTTAAAGTGCCGAGATTTTTTGATGCTAGCTATAAATGTAGAAGCCAGAACGTAGCAAAAACAATGTGCTACGAAGTGAGTGATGACCTGTTTATGTAATGTTAATTGTAGCCAGCTAATTTAGTGCACTATTTATATTTATTGAGAAACTAATGCTTACAAACATGTTTGTGTGAGAGGAAAGCTGTATTTAATTATTAGTCCATAACTGGTCGCTTTGCACCAATAATATGGGAGTTGGTACAGTAAGAAATTGGATGAGATTATACACAGTGTCAAGGAACCATCAAAGAACAGAGTACAACATGGTTAATCTATTCATAAAGTGAATGTTTACTAAGCAAACTATGAGTTAGAGTCCATTGTAACATTCAGTCCATCATCAGCTTACTGTCTGTTTATGTGGTGTGTGGGCGTATGTGTGTCTATGGCCCTTGCAGTCTGGCATTGCTAATGAGGTTGACGTGAACTGAACAGAGGCCCAGTGCCTTGGAGGTGGATGTCAGACCACTGGATGAAGGAGCGCTGGATGGGACAACACTGGATGAAGAAGCGGTGGAAGGGAGACCACTGGATGAGAGAGAGCTGGATGAGGGAAAAAAGTGATGGAGAGGGCCGTCTTACATTTAAACCAGTATTTTTGTCATTACTACATGCTTTTAATTGTGTTAGTTTGTTGTATTGAGGTTGCTCCTGTTGACTTTAGCAAACCACCTCTTTCTCCTCTAACTATCAGCTGGGAAGCTGTAGTCTACATCACGACTCCCTATTTGGAGCATGCAATACATCCCCATGCATCACACCCAACCATTATGAAATCCAAGATGCTAGGTGCAAGACCAAGACAGCGCAGTGTAGACAGAAGTGTTTCCTTTATTGTGTCACCCTTTACACTCTTTTCATAGCAGAGACTAAAATAACGTGTACATATATCAAGAGTCATATTGACTTTGTGCAGTACTGTAGCCTTTCGCAAACCCAAGTCCTTGAGGGTTAATCATTGTGCAGTATGTAACGAGTGTCTAACTTTAACACCGCTACAGAGAATAATAATGTGATCAATGGGAGATGTATCAGAATATGTGGTTCTTTGGAAAGATGGTACTGTTTGCACTACAGAATGAAACACACAGAACACGTTGGCTATATTTCAGAGGTAATAGAATTGTTGTTGTTATTATTTTTGATATTTTGTTTCTCTATTACCTCTGTTTTATTTTTTCCTTCTCATGTAAAAAACACATTTACAAACAAACAACAATGGCAATTGACTTAATGACAAGAACACAAATTAAGAAAATAGTAATTCCCCAAATCAATGAAAGTGTCAATTAATTGTTCTCCCTGATTCCCTTACGTTTTATCTATTTTTTCTTATTAGCTTGGGTTTTTTCTGCTTTTAAAATATATATGGGGTTATCACTATATTATACTAATGTGATTTTAGGACTCTTATTCTGGAAAACGGGCTTTACTTTTTGGATACTGTTTTACTATAATTTAAATTAGGGAATTATTGATTTGATTTAAAGTACAAGTATAAAAAACAACAAATATATCAATACACAAATCAAGTAATGGAACAACCAAGTTTAGAAACCCTCAATCTAACCTCATCAATGAATGCTACAGCATGTACAAAACAGTGAGGCAGCGTGAACTCACGCGCACCTACAAACGATTTAAAGTACGACAGTCCTTCAAAACAAAAAATACAAAAGTGATCAGTCCAGGTCCAAGTGTCTGGCAAATCGCTCCAGGGTACAAAAAAAAAAATATATCAATCAAATCAAATCAGGTCCTTGTCCTACCAGTCGTAGCAAGTTGTTCTCTTTCTGTTCAGTCTCTCACAGCGATCGCTAGCACCTCGATTTGCTAGCACTGTTGATGATGGAGTTGCACTCCAGTACTGTACTCCAGGAAAGAGTACGCCGCAGACGATGATTCACTCAGTCAGAACGATGGTTCACTCAGATCGATGGTTTAGTTAGATCTTCCCAAAAAACAATTGAAAAGAAAAGAGGAGAATACGGCCGAGGTAACTCTACAGTTCTCCACCCAACCGTAGTGTAGCAGACCTCTCTTCTCTTCGGTTACAGTTAGCCTAGCCAACCGCAACTAAACCAATGTACAAAACCGAAAAAACTAAACAATATAACAAATCTTCTTTCTAAATCACACTTCAACTACTCTGTATATCTTCACACACATACAGAAACTAACTACGTAAATCAACATTTCCGTTTTTTCTTTCTTTCCTTTCAATAACTGCAATCTCTAGTCTAGCTGTTATATGTCTGGTCTCTCTTCTAGTTCAGTAGTCTTTCCCTTTTTCGCGCGAGAACCCCAACTTTCCCGCCTGTAAGCCCAACAAATAAATTCACCCACCAAACCACACCAGCATCACTTTTCTTAAAGGGGCAATTGATTGCAAAACCGATTTTACCTTGTCATAGTTGAAAAATGACAGTTTGGTGTGTAAAATAGACATACAGTGAACCTCAAAGTCCATTGACGCTCTTCCTATATAAATCTCACAATTTGTAACTGCTGCTGTGAAACGATAACTTTCAAAAACATTCCCCGCTGTGACGTCCCAACGGGGCTCCACCTTTTTTGGCTCTTTGTCACCCCCCAACATTTACCTTCAGACCAGCCCACCGGTGTTCTGGCCCAGGAACATTACTGGAGCTCACGAAGATCTCAGACACTAGTTTATCGGCACGCTGCTCTGTAGCCTACTTCCACGGGAATTGAAAGAAGAAACTTTTTCTAAGGATATTGAAAATGGACCACGGTCGTAAATGCAGTGTTCCAGGCTGTACAGGGAATGCTGACAGTCATCTTCCCACAGAACCAAACACTCGACGGGCATGGCTGATGTTTGTCTATGAGAAGATCCCTGTGAAGTTCGACACTCATTTATTCATTTGCTCGAACCATTTCACCAAAGACAGTTTTGAATGAAAACCTTGGACAATTTAAAGAAGGATTTGCTAAGCAGCTGTTGCTGAAAAGAGGTGCTGTTCCAACCATATGCTCATCACAAACGCAAGCTGTAAGTATGATATTGTCGCTAACAGTTAGCCTATTAGTAAGGGATAATGCCCGACGAGGTGTCCAATATCACCTGATAATGGACGATGCGAAGGAGTGAACCGTCCAACGCGCAGCGGAGGCCATTATCAGGTGATATTGGACACCTCGAAGGGCATTATCCCGCTTATACCATGGTCACTTGCGAACGATTTTTTCTTACAAACATTAATTTATGTTTTCAGGCGTTTTGCAAAAGAAATCTAACGTTTTTTAACGTTAGCCAACTCTGATATTTTATAGTCCACTCAGCTCATAGAACCAACACCGGCTTTCCCTTGGCTGAGCTATTAGCCCGAAAGCTAACGTTATTGCTAGCAAGATTAAAAGGCAATAACATTGTGTACGGTTCAGTAAATATAATTTTACAGTATGTTTGACAATACGATTTGCTAGCTAACCAGCCATGTCACTGTCCCAAAATCAATATCAAGATTTTCACGAACAAAGTAGCCTATACCGGCCATAGTCTTGGCCACTGTCGCTGACCGCAGCCTGTACAGTAGCGAGTTGAATAGCAAATCGATGTGAGATGATCGCGTCAAAGTTTACATTATCTCCTAACAGTAAATATAATTTGACAATATGTTTAACATCAAGACTAGCCAGCTATCCAGCCGTGTCATTGTTCCCAAATCAATATCAATATTTTCACGAACAAAGAGGATCGCTGTGACAAAGCATAAAGTATCAGTAGGGGGCGGTGTAGCCTACTCCTTGAAGCTTTTTCATGAATTTCTAATGTTATGTCCGCAGCCAGTTTATGCCAATGCTTGACTAGACTTGCCAGACTAGATGTAGGCTTGTATTGCAACAATTTAGCTGTCGGGTCATTTTCATAAGGAACGTTTTTATTGCAAAGAAACATGTTAATAATACAATAATTGCGCTCCAAAGATTGGCGCCAATGGAAATCATTGGTTATAAATAGAAAAAAAGAACGGCCATTTGCACCAGATCAGCATGGTGCACAGCAGGTAAACCATTTTGCTAGCAACAGGCCGATTTTATTTATTTAAAATTGAATTCGACGTTACCATTTATCGTAAAATTTGATAACGATACAGGCAATTCTGGTAAAGGGGCCTTGGAAGGAGGCTGTTTAGGGGGCTGGCCATGATGGGTACTGCTCTTTGGTGTATTGGAAGACAAGATGTGGCTCCAATCTCTTCTCTCCCGCACCGATGGAGCCCAGTAAGCCCGCAGGCTGCTCTCGCATCGGTGGCCTGTCACCGACATTATCTGGCGGCTCTACAGGCCGGCATCCCAGAGCCGACCTACAGCGGTGCTGCGAAGGCTGTGGTTTGTGTAGACCCTTGAAAGACCCACCTGAAAGGTAGAGGGATAAGGATATTTAGCCTATTAACCTATATTTTGGGGATGGAGGGAGAAAATGTGGTCACAAAATTATTAGACTGCCATGTCTTTATTAGCCGCGACAGACATTAGGCTATAGGCTAGGTTAAGAGTAAGCAAATAACCTCTTCGCTGATCTTTTTCAGCATGTTTCCAAGATAGTGGACACCCATCGGCTCCCGGCTGTACCAAATGTCGGAGGTCATCATGCCACGTTTTGGGTGGAGGTAGAACGATTTCGCATCAGATGGACATTTTGCAATGTATGCTTTAAAACTTTCGACCGGACACAGCGGATCTCTGGGCCTGGCAAACATAAAACCTCTCAGGTTTTCTTTGTCTGGGTCATTGGGGTCTTTGTGGTTTTTCGTTTCAGGATTGTATGCCAGGCTGACATACTCGACCCCATCCTCGTCTCTCTGGACAATGAAAGATGCCCCTGACAATTCCCGGTTTCCCTCCCTGCCACGCAGAGCCAAACATAGTTGCACATCAAACCAGACTTTTCGGACCAAGCCACGGGGTGTATCGGGAGACAGTGCTGGGGAATTTCTCATCTTCTCAAGGTCGGACTCAGAAATGCGGGGATGGTGGAAGCTGGTATCTTTACCTCTTTTCCTGTAACTCTTAACTATAGATTGAAACACCGCATTACTGCTCTTGAATCTTGTATCAGTCATGATATTGAAAGCAGTTATATGACGGTTAATACCTGCCCTTAAACACCTTAGGCTGGCAACGCTGTACTCCCCCCCTCCCTTGGCCTTGGTGAACTGGACAGAGGCGTAAAATCCCCGCAGGGTCTCATTCAGCAAGTCGGCGGTGTAGTTTTCAAAGTTGGTGTTCATTTGTTTTTGTGAAAGGAAGTCACTTAGTGTATTAATTGCCCATTTCGTTGTTTTTTTTGTGTTCATCTCGTCTTTGTCTTCTTCTATCTGATTTAATTCTCCCGGTGTTATCTCCTTGTGCCGTTTCTCCCGTTTCTCTTCATTTTCTCTTTCTTGGGCTTCCCAGTTATCAAAGTTTTCATATTCTCCAAATAAATTAAACGAAATGTTGAAGTCACTAATTTTTGTAATGTAGGCCAGAGTTTTAGTCGAGTCGATATGTTAGTAGAGTAGCTAATTGTCAATACATTGTGAACGAAGGCTTGTTGCTATGGTTGCAAATACGGAAATTGTTGCTATGGTTACTCGTTTTAGACACACGCTCATGATACTATGTAGCCAGCGGAATAATTTAGAACGGTGAAAAGACAGTTTTGCTGCAATTACGTAGTAGGTGTCCGTTATCACCCGATAATGGACACCCCTGCAGCCAATCAGAATCGAGTATTCACCCAGACCATGGTATAAGCAATGCTAACGTCTCCTGTATCTAGCATAGGTAGAATGCTGTTTCTAAACACATCAACATACCTTACTTAGCAAATGATTCTAGCTAGACTAACTGTAGTCGGCATTAGAAGGAAAGCTTCCGAAAAATAGCCAGAAAACGAATAGCAGTCTAGCCTATTGCTAACGCCTGTCTAGATTATCTATTTGAAAGAACTGGAGAAAGGCAGGTGCTAGATACAGGATACGTTAGCATTGCTAATAACTGTTACCGACAAAATCATACTACAGCTTGCGGTTGTGATGAACATAAGGTCGGATCGCACCTCTTTTCAGCAACAGCTTCATAGCAAATCCTGCTTTACATTGTCCCAGGTTTTCAAACCCGTCCTTGGTGAAATGGTTCGCGCAAATGTGTCGAGGGTCGAACTGCACAGGGATCTTCTACGCTACGGTATAGACAAACATCAGCCATGCACGTCTAGTCAATGTTAGCTAGACTCTAGCTCATCTGCTTTTTATTAACGCTGATTTGCAAGGAATGCTAGATAGCGAAAACAAACTGTAGGCATGTAAACTCAGCTAGGATCGAGGCCTGCCTCACAGACATCTCCGCCTGGATGACCGAGCACCACCTCCAGCTGAACCTCGCCAAAACAGAACTCCTCATCATCCCGGCCAAACCCTCCATCTCCCACAATCTCTCAATCACCCTGGGATCGGCGACGGTGACCCCTTCATCCTCTGCCAGGAGTCTCGGGGTGACCATGGATGACGAGCTCTCCCTCACAGCCCACATTGCTGCGGTCTCCCGGTCATGTAGATTCACCCTCTACAACATCCGGAAGATCAGGAGATACCTGTCTGAGCATTCCACCCAGCTGCTAGTCCAAGCACTTGTCCTCTCAAAGCTGGACTACTGCAACTTGTTGCTCGCCGGTCTCCCAGCATGCGCAACCCGCCCTCTCCAGAGGATTCAGAATGCGGCAGCCCGTCTGGTCTTCAATCTACCCAGACGCTCCCATGTTACCCCGCTCCTCATCTCCCTCCACTGGCTTCCCATCACGGCCCGTATCAGATTCAAGACTCTGGTACTGACCTTCCGAGCGGTGAACGGGACTGCACCCGACTACATCAAGTCTCTCCTGCAGCCTTACACCCCCACCCGCCACCTCCCAGGTCACCCAGACTTCCCGTCTCTAGACTTCACGTCTCCTAGTTAGGTGTTATAAAACTTCAGGTGGCATCTCTACCAAATGGAGTTGAATCAACATTCATTCGTTCCACTAGGCTGGACAAACCAGCCTAGTGGAACGAATAGGCTACTCAGTGGAGACTGGGGTAGATGATACAAGCGCAGAGCGCACACTTATTACAAGCACAAAACGGCTCCGTTTTGTAAGCAGAGTTCGGTACACACTGAGGCAGGATGACAGGGCAAAGGTAGCCTACCAGATGACAGGCTAGTAGAGGAATCCAGCGCATGTGGCGATGTTAGTACATTGGCTAAAAAGCAGCTAGTCTAGCAAAGTTAGCTGGCTAAAGGCCGCCCAGAGTCTTCGGAACCCCTAGCAACCATAGCTACCTCTTATCGTTCTACAACTTGCTTCAACAGTTTACATTTTATTCGGAAAACAAATTAAACACACACACCAGTCAACTATAAATCAGGTTTATATTAATATATCTGCTTAAATACATTTGAATAATAAAAATGAACTAAAAATGCATTTTGATCAAACTTGCCTGGGCGGGCCAGTGAGTAATGTGGGCGGGCCAGTGCCGCCCTGGCCCAATACTGGCTACGCCCCTGGTTACAAGTAGGCCTACACATGCATAAAATGTTATTAAACTGTTTTCTATTTCTATCATTACATGGTCATAATCACCTTGTGTGCTGTCAAAAATCATACTATATAGTATAGGGCAAGATTAAATAAAGATGCAGAACAAACTACTTGTTTGCAAGTTTAATGAAAACACATGAAGGGTATGAAGAGATTCTTAAATTGGAGTACAGCTCCTGTTGCATCTAAGTGCCGGTTGATTTTCCAGATCCTGTTGATAATGACATGTGCAGCACGCTCCCTTACAAATGCACTGCTTGAACCATGAGTACCGGTGTACCTCAGTAAATTAGAATATCGTGGAAAAGTTTGTTTATTTTGATTAGTAAATTAAAAAGTTTAAACTCATATATTATACAGATGCATTACACACACACTGTTCTATGCCCCCTGATAGATCCTCTGAAATCTTCCCGGGAAAAAAAGCTAGGTTTTCTCCTTTTATGGTATTGTAATAAACCTTGCCTCCTCTATGGAGCGTAGATAGTCGATGCACACAGGCTAGTGCGAGTACACCGCGGGACATAGGAGAGGGACCACAAGATACAAAAAGGTTACTTTATTGGAATTCATAGGATAGCGCATTGAGCCAGGCGCACAGATCTTCCGGCATTTATCAGAGCCCCGCACATAGAACCCTCCCACCGGGCCAACCAAGGTGTCTGTCACTTGGACAGCCCCTCCAATTTAAACACCCCCACGGGTCACGGCAAACGTGTCACACACACTACACACCCACACTACAATCCCCTTAGGGCACGGCAAGCAATGGCCACACGGTGCTATCACACCCACACTTCACCGCATCGTCACACGTGTCTTGGGATCACTGGTGGGGTCTCTCTACGGTACGGAAGCGCAGTTGCCTCCAGCGGTACACTAGCTCGCCGCCCTATAACGTTAAAATCGCGACCTCCCTAAAACTGGTCCTGAGCGGTTACATACAAACAAACAAGGGATAGAGTTTAAAAGCCCTAGGCCTATATACTCAACTCTCCGGGGGTTCGAGACCCTCCCCTGGGGTCTGCGCTTTGTGAGGCCGCTCCAAAGACAGCAGGAGAGCCTCCTCCACAGGCTGGGAGCAGACAAGGGTACGCCTATAGCCCCGCTATCTAGGTCAACCTAACCCGCCAGGAACCTCGCCCTGTCCCCCCTCGCTGTCTTCACGCCGGCAGCCCTAAGTGGTCTGCGAACGCCGCCACCCCCCGATTGCGTACTGTGTCTTCCTATTTTCTTGATGTCCACCACAACGGCTCCCAGACCAACACTCCACCCTACCGATCTTCTCCCTTTTATATACACCTCTCGACACTCCCTTCAACAGGTGCAGCCACTTGCCTAATTGTCAGTGCCGCGCTCGACCGCTCCCCTACCTACCCCCGTCATTCACTACACTCTCCCCTCCCTTAAATGGGACTCGTCCCCGAGTCAGCCCATTTCATAGTCCTTGGACCACCCAGGGGCCTTCCTCGGCCGTGCTTGGCGAGCCCCCAGCCCTGTCTGTAACTCCCTCTGCCTCTCTTCTTCCCGATTGCCCTGACTGGCGGTCCCCATGCTCGCCCCGCTCGGGCTGGCTGGTGGCTGGGTTCTCTGTGCTGGTCCTCCAGTCTGCCTCTCTCCTTCCCCTGCCGCCCGGCTTGGGCCCGTTGCCATCTCTGGTCCTGGCTGTGCTGGACGACCCCCCTCTCCTTCTTCCGACCTTCCAGCCGACCCCGGGGCCCGCCACCGGCCCCAGCTGGTCCTGCCACTCGCTCCTTGAGGTTGGGGAATGGTCTGTCCCCTCTGGGGTCCCTCCCCACGGCTTGTCTCTGACACAGGGGAAAGAAAAGGCTTCAGTCTGTTGTAATGCAAAATCACCTCTTTACCTCCCTCAACTAACACTACCCGATACAGAACCTCTGTCACTCTTTCTAGGACCCTATAGGGGCCCTTGAATCTCCTTTGTAACTTAGGACAGACCCCCCTCTTTCTAGCCTTCGAGCGGACCCATACCAACTCCCCCTCCGAGTAGTACTGCCATTTGACCCTTACATCAAAGGCTTCCTTCTGCCGGCCAGAAGCCTTTGCCTGATGACCCCTTACCGCCTCCATCACTGTAGACAATGTGTCCCTCAACCTTGACACATACTCTGTGGCTGCTGAGAACTGCTTTCCCCCATCCAAGCCCAGCATCACATCCACTGGGAGAACAACCTCTTGTCCAAACACCACCTTATAAGGCGTAAACCCTGTGCTGGAATGTACACTGCTTCTATAGGCCAACATCACATAGGGTAACAAGGTGTCCCAGTTGGCCTGGTTCTCCTCTACAAACAAGGACAACATGGACAGCAATGTTCTATTAAATCTTTCTATCATCCCATCCGATTGGGGGTGATAAGGAGACGTGCGGGTCTTGTGGACATTTAGTAGGCGACACACTTCCTTGAACAAATTCGACTCAAAATTTCGTCCTTGGTCAGTGTGGATGGTTCGGGGGGCCCCCATTCTGCAGACCCATTGCTCTACCACAACTTTAGCTACAGTCTGGGCTTCCTGGTTAGGTAGGGGAAAAGACTCTGTCCACTTGGAAAAATAATCCCCAATCACTAGAATATATTTATTTCCAATGGAGGTTTCCGGCAAAGGCCCCAAGATGTCTAACGCCACCCGCTCGTAAGGTCTGGAAGCAACTGTAGCCTGTAGAGGGGCACACAACGGCTGTCCTGTGGTCTTCCGGGAACCACAATCTACACACTCCCGGCACCATCGCTTAACATCCCCAAACCACCCCGGCCAGTAGAAGCGGTCCTTAACCTTGGCTTGCAACTTCTGCACCCCCAAATGGCCTGCAGTCATGGAATTGTGCAGCTGTGCTAACACTTTTGGTACCCAAGGTTTGGGGAGGACAACCTGGATCTGTTTCGCCGCATCAGAGTTAACAGGTGGTAGTCTCACCAACCTAGCTCCCTGAATCTGCAACTGTGCCCACACTGGTGCAAACTTATGTAACTCACTCGGAGCCCGAGGGCACTCCTGCTTACCCCCCTTCAGAACAATGACTTGTTGTAACTCTGGATCATCTCTCTGAGCCTGCGTCAACTCGTCTCCCTCTTTCGGGATCTAGAGGCGCCACGACGCTTGTGTGTTGTACTACACGTACGGCCTGAGCCGCTGGAGAATCACCCCCATTTCCCTCCGTCATTGCGACACCAGGCAGGAATGCTGGCAACCTAGACAGGGCGTCTGCGTTGGCATGAACGCGCCCTGGGCGATGCACTATCTTGTACTGGAAGCTGGCCAACTGTTCCAACCACCTAGCCAGCTGCCCCTCTATACCTTGGAAATTATGTAACCACCGTAAAGAGTTGTGGTCCGTCCTCAACACAAATTCTTTGCCCAACAAGTAGTGTTTAAAATGTTTAGTGAAGGTGACCATGCTCAGCAACTCCTTCTTGGTCGTAGCGTACTTTCTTTCTTGTTTGGTCAGAGCCCTACTGGCGTAAGCAATAACCTGCTCCTGCCCCTCCTCTTCCTGTGCCAATACAGCCCCAATACCTGCATCACTCGCATCTGTATCTAAAATGAAAGTTTTCCGTGGGTCAGGGTACGCTAGAATGGGGGCCGACATCAAACCGGACTTAAGCCGTTCAAAGGATGACTGGCAGTCTTCGGTCCATTTAAACCGCCGACCTTTCTCCGTCAGTTGATGTAGGGGGCGGGCGATCTCTGCAAATCCTTTCACAAACCTTCTATAATATGAGGCTAGCCCCACAAAACTTCTGACCTCAGTCTGATTCTTTGGCACTGGCCACTGTTGTACCGCTTCTACCTTCGTTGGGTCTGCTTCTACCCCCTCTGCCGAGATTATATGGCCCAAGTACTGAACCTGGCTTGCAAACAAATTACATTTAGCGGGCTTTACTTTAAGATTCGCCTGGCCGAGTTTGGCCAATACTTCATCTAGACGTAACAAGTGCTCCTGAAAAGTTTGTCCAAACACGATGATGTCATCCAGGTAAACTAAGCACGTAGTCCACTTGAGGTCTGCCAATACCAAATCCATCAACCTCTGAAAGGTACTGGGGCGATTACACAGACCGAAGCTCAGCACATTAAACTCAAAAAGGCCCTGTCGCGTGATAAAAGCAGTTTTGGGTTTATCCTTAGGATCCATCTCAACCTGCCAGTACCCACTTGCAAGGTCGAGAGTGGAGAACCAGGAAGCATTACTCAAACTGTCCAGGGCATCGTCAATGCGGGGCAAGGGATAAGCGTCTTTTCGGGTTAAGTCATTTAACTTGCGATAGTCTACGCAAAAACGTAGACTCCCATCACGCTTGCGCACCAACACCACAGGCGCAGCCCAGGGGCTGTGTGATGGTTGAACAATGTCATTCGCGAGCATCTGTTCTAACTGCTCCGATACCTCCTGCTGTAAGTGCAGTGGAACCCGACGCGGCGGCAGTTTCACTGGCCTAGCTTCACCCGTGTCAATCTGGTGGAGGGTAAGGTGAGTCCTCCCCAAATCGTTACTCCCCGAACTGAACACTGACATATTTCGGTCCAACAAATCATGGATAGCTGCTAACTCAAGGGTCTCAAAACCTTTCTGATGTAATCCCAAGTGTGTCAAAAGTGTGTCTGGCGTCCAGGGTACACCTGCCACAGCCCCTGACCCCGCAGCACCCCATGTTCTGCCTCACTCCCTACTTCAATATCCTGATGGAATGTCCCCACTTTCACTCCTTCCCTCAGGGTGAGAGCCTCATCAGTTACATTAATGACCCGGACGGGCAGGGTGCCCTGTTCTACCCGGCACACCACCCGGCCCACCATAATATTGCAATGGCCAGACACTGATTTTTCTGGCTCCAACATCCCCTCTCTACCAGACCCACCAATATCCCTTACTCTGCCGATAATAAGAGCTTCGCTACGGGGGGGAATAACGGTGTCTACAGACACTGTTACGGTTTGTGGCTTCCCCGCATCTGCTGGCACAATCAGGGGGAGTAGTTTACCCATCAGTCTACACTCTTTTTTTCCGAAGTCCACCACAACCCCATACTTGTGGAGGAAGTCAAATCCCAGTAGGATCTCCTGAGACGGCACATCGGCCACCAGAAACTCCGCCATTAATGCCAGAGACCCAAACTGACATACTGTGTGCCACTTTCCCAGGATCCCCATACCTCCCCCATTCGCAGCAGACACATCACCCTGGTGCCTAGCCAACTCTGATCCCCCCTTAGTTATCGCCAACCAGACCTGTTTTGAAATAACTGACAATGTTGCCCCACTATCGACTAACACGAGAGAGTCCAACCCACCTACTTTCGCCGCAATATACCCGGAACCCGCGTGATCACTTGCAGAGGCCACTGTTGCGCTCCTGTATGCGGGGGCAGGCAATTGGCCTCCTGTACCTGCCCCCTCTAGTTTCCCGCCAAGTACGGGCAATCGCGACGCTGGTGCCTGTCACATCCACATTCCCAACAACCCCCGCCAGCTGCTCCAAACCCCCGACTGGTTGCTCCACTAAATCCCATGTTACCCCTGGAGTCTCTCCCCTGGCCAACCACGTTAGTAGGGGGGCATGGGGGCTTTAGGGCAGGTTGGAGGTTTGTCACGGTTAGTTTAAGGCTCCTTAACTCCTGTCTTAGCTCCTCGACCATCCCCACCAACACTCCTATCTGTTCCTCACTGTCCGACTTAGTCGCCGACACACCCATCACTCTGGCTTCGGGTATAACCGGGGTCTGCTCCAGGTCCCTAAGCAACTCCATTTCGGTAGAAAGATCGATGGCCTCCTCTAAGGTTTTGGGCTTTGCACCCCGTAAACTGATCCGGATATCACCCGTGGCAAAATGCAAAATAAACTGGTCTCTTGCCAACATATCACGGGTGTGTTCATCAGCTAAGGGGTACGCCCTCGAGGCCAGCCTTCTCAAAGCATTCCCAAACTCTCTAGTTGTCTCGGCTGGCCGTCGGCGACGGGCAGTAAAACTAGCCCTACTCCAGTCATCGTTCTCGCATGGCTCAAAACATCGTGTCAGTGCAGCTTTTAGAAGGGCATAGTTATTCTTGGCCCCCCTAGGCAACCCACTGTACATGTCTCGGGCCCGACCCGCCAGCAAAAGCGACATGAATTTAAGTTTAAGGGCCTCATCCCAGGAATTCACCTCGGCGGCCAAATCAAACTGTTCGGACCAGTCCGACCACTCGCGACCTACTCCAGTGAACGTTTCTGGCATAAAGACCGGACGGGGAGTATGTCTACTCGGCCCCGCCAATTGAGCATTTCCCTCTTCCTCCATTTTACAGACTGTGCTCTACCAAGGTTTTAAATGTTGGGAGATACAAGATCCCACCGCTGCCACCAGTGTAATAAACCTTGCCTCCTCTATGGAGCGTAGATAGTCGATGCACACAGGCTAGTGCGAGTACACCGCGGGACATAGGAGAGGGACCACAAGATACAAAAAGGTTACTTTATTGGAATTCATAGGATAGCGCATTGAGCCAGGCGCACAGATCTTCCGGCATTTATCAGAGCCCCGCACATAGAACCCTCCCACCGGGCCAACCAAGGTGTCTGTCACTTGGACAGCCCCTCCAATTTAAACACCCCCACGGGGCACGGCAAACGTGTCACACACACTACACACCCACGCTACAATCCCCTTAGGGCACGGCAAGCAATGGCCACACGGTGCTATCACACCCACACTTCACCGCAACGTCACACGTGTCTTGGGATCACTGGTGGGGTCTCTCTACGGTACGGAAGCGCAGTTGCCTCCAGCGGTACACTAGCTCGCCGCCCTATAACGTTAAAATCGCGACCTCCCTAAAACTGGTCCTGAGCGGTTACATACAAACAAACAAGGGATAGAGTTTAAAAGCCCTAGGCCTATATACTCAACTCTCCGGGGGTTCGAGACCCTCCCCTGGGGTCTGCGCTTTGTGAGGCCGCTCCAAAGACAGCAGGAGAGCCTCCTCCACAGGCTGGGAGCAGACAAGGGTACGCCTATAGCCCCGCTATCTAGGTAAACCTAACCCGCCAGGAACCTCGCCCTATCCCCCCTCGCTGTCTTCACGCCGGCAGCCCTAAGTGGTCTGCGAACGCCGCCACCCCCCGATTGCGTACTGTGTCTTCCTATTTTCTTGATGTCCACCACAACGGCTCCCAGACCAACACTCCACCCTACCGATCTTCTCCCTTTTATATACACCTCTCGACACTCCCTTCAACAGGTGCAGCCACTTGCCTAATTGTCAGTGCCGCGCTCGACCGCTCCCCTACCTACCCCCGTCATTCACTACAGTATGCTCATGAATATATAGCTGAGCAGCTGATTGGTTGGTTTACAACGAGTGAAGCTGTGGAGGAAAGACGCAACACGGCCAACACTCACTGAAACAATGATGGTGGAGACTTGAAATAAAAACGTACAAATAAATCTATTGTGTCTACACAACACTGTTTTCAACAGATTGACTAGATATCATTTCAAATGATTATGTTAGTTGTTTCCACTTCTGTGGTCGAAGCAAACAGGATCGCCTTAGGTGGGTAACGTTAGCAGTACAGCTTAGCAAACAAACTATCGTGATTCTACTCAGCTTCAGTTAGCTCTAGCTATCTTGCTGAAAAATAGATCTGGACAAACATGCATCTTGAATTGTAGATTTACATGACAACACAGGTTATTTATTTGAATGAAACACAGTCAGGAACATGAAATAACGTTAGCCCCATTGCCAATAGACTAGGCTGAATCATCACACATTTACATTTATGCATTTAGCAGACGCTTTTATCCAAAGCGACTTCCAAGAGAGAGCTTTACAAAAGAGCATAGGTCACTGATCATAACAACGAGATAGCCCCAAACATTGCGAGCAGCCAAAACATGAAGTATACATTGTGAAAAACCAAATAAGTGCCATGGGGAAGAACCATAAGAGCATGCAGTTAAACAAGTTACAATTAAACAACATGAAACTCAAAAAGTGCAAGAGTGTGCCTGTAAAAAGAAGACAAAAACAACAGTCAACAGTAAAATATTTCACAGCGAGTACAAGAATTTAAAACCGTCACAACTAACCAACAAGAGCAACAAGACTCTCAATAGGAGTCATTGTGATCCTGGAGGAACTTAACATCAGGTCCAGCCAAGCATTCCTAAGTGCCGTTGTACTCCCGGAACAAGTGTGTCTTGAGCCTTTTCTTGAAGGTGGGGAGACAGTCAGTGTCCCTGATGGAGGTGGGGAGTTGATTCCACCATTGGGGGGCCAGACAGGAGAAGAGCTTGTGTTGGGACCTGTGAAATAAATTTTGGGCCTATGTACAATGAATGTGTTTTAAGAGAAGTTTACAGTAGGTTAAGAAGCTTGATACAATGAATGTTGATTCAACTCCATTTGGTAGAGATGCCACCTGAAGTTTTATAACACCTAACTAGGAGACGTGAAGTCTGGGTGACCTGGGAGAGTTCTTGTCACCTGGGAGGAAGGGACAGTTGGTCTGAAGACAATGTGGATTCAACTGTATTGTTCTAAGGATTTAACCAATGACAGAAGAGATTTGGTATAGCTGCATGTCTGTAGGATGAACCAATGACTTTTGAGAACTGTCGTATCTATAAAATGGTCTGTTGAAGAATGTTCTGGGGGGGTTCAGGGCCATCAGCTGGGTAGTGCTGGTGGGCTGGATTCTCCCGGTTCCATTCTGGAATGCTAGATGGAGCTGTATGTAATTGTCTTTGTGTTATTGTCTTACGTTTGTGTGCTGATGATGTTATGTTGATAACGTTATTATGTTTAAATCTACGTCAAAAAAACATTAACTCTGTACTTCACCCGACTTCAGCTTAAACGATTGATTCTCTCAAAAACTTCCACGACAGACCGGGCGCTCTTGAGCGGTGGGACCACCAGACAGTTGTCAGAAGAAGACCGTAGGTGGCGGGTGGGGGTGTAAGGCTGCAGGAGAGACTTGATGTAGTCGGATGCAGTCCCGTTCACCGCTCGGAAGGTCAGTACCAGAGTCTTGAATCTGATACGGGCCGTGATGGGAAGCCAGTGGAGGGAGATGAGGAGCGGGGTAACATGGGAGCGTCTGGGTAGATTGAAGACCAGACGGGCTGCCGCATTCTGAATCCTCTGGAGAGGGCGGGTTGCGCATGCTGGGAGACCGGCGAGCAACAAGTTGCAGTAGTCCAGCTTTGAGAGGACAAGTGCTTGGACTAGCAGCTGGGTGGAATGCTCAGACAGGTATCTCCTGATCTTCCGGATGTTGTAGAGGGTGAATCTACATGACCGGGAGACCGCAGCAATGTGGGCTGTGAGGGAGAGCTCGTCATCCATGGTCACCCCGAGACTCCTGGCAGAGGATGAAGGGGTCACCGTCGCCGATCCCAGGGTGATTGAGAGATTGTGGGAGATGGAGGGTTTGGCCGGGATGATGAGGAGTTCTGTTTTGGCGAGGTTCAGCTGGAGGTGGTGCTCGGTCATCCAGGCGGAGATGTCTGTGAGGCAGGCCTCGATCCTAGCTGAGTTTACATGCCTACAGTTTGTTTTCGCTATCTAGCATTCCTTGCAAATCAGCGTTAATAAAAAGCAGATGAGCTAGAGTCTAGCTAACATTGACTAGACGTGCATGGCTGATGTTTGTCTATACCGTAGCGTAGAAGATCCCTGTGCAGTTCGACCCTCGACACATTTGCGCGAACCATTTCACCAAGGACGGGTTTGAAAACCTGGGACAATGTAAAGCAGGATTTGCTATGAAGCTGTTGCTGAAAAGAGGTGCGATCCGACCTTATGTTCATCACAACCGCAAGCTGTAGTATGATTTTGTCGGTAACAGTTATTAGCAATGCTAACGTATCCTGTATCTAGCACCTGCCTTTCTCCAGTTCTTTCAAATAGATAATCTAGACAGGCGTTAGCAATAGGCTAGACTGCTATTCGTTTTCTGGCTATTTTTCGGAAGCTTTCCTTCTAATGCCGACTACAGTTAGTCTAGCTAGAATCATTTGCTAAGTAAGGTATGTTGATGTGTTTAGAAACAGCATTCTACCTATGCTAGATACAGGAGACGTTAGCATTGCTTATACCATGGTCTGGGTGAATACTCGATTCTGATTGGCTGCAGGGGTGTCCATTATCGGGTGATAACGGACACCTACTACGTAATTGCAGCAAAACTGTCTTTTCACCGTTCTAAATTATTCCGCTGGCTACATAGTATCATGAGCGTGTGTCTAAAACGAGTAACCATAGCAACAATTTCCGTATTTGCAACCATAGCAACAAGCCTTCGTTCACAATGTATTGACAATTAGCTACTCTACTAACATATCGACTCGACTAAAACTCTGGCCTACATTACAAAAATGAGTGACTTCAACATTTCGTTTAATTTATTTGGAGAATATGAAAACTTTGATAACTGGGAAGCCCAAGAAAGAGAAAATGAAGAGAAACGGGAGAAACGGCACAAGGAGATAACACCGGGAGAATTAAATCAGATAGAAGAAGACAAAGACGAGATGAACACAAAAAAAACAACGAAATGGGCAATTAATACACTAAGTGACTTCCTTTCACAAAAACAAATGAACACCAACTTTGAAAACTACACCGCCGACTTGCTGAATGAGACCCTGCGGGGATTTTACGCCTCTGTCCAGTCCACCAAGGCCAAGGGAGGGGGGGAGTACAGCGTTGCCAGCCTAAGGTGTTTAAGGGCAGGTATTAACCGTCATATAACTGCTTTCAATATCATGACTGATACAAGATTCAAGAGCAGTAATGCGGTGTTTCAATCTATAGTTAAGAGTTACAGGAAAAGAGGTAAAGATACCAGCTTCCACCATCCCCGCATTTCTGAGTCCGACCTTGAGAAGATGAGAAATTCCCCAGCACTGTCTCCCGATACACCCCGTGGCTTGGTCCGAAAAGTCTGGTTTGATGTGCAACTATGTTTGGCTCTGCGTGGCAGGGAGGGAAACCGGGAATTGTCAGGGGCATCTTTCATTGTCCAGAGAGACGAGGATGGGGTCGAGTATGTCAGCCTGGCATACAATCCTGAAACGAAAAACCACAAAGACCCCAATGACCCAGACAAAGAAAACCTGAGAGGTTTTATGTTTGCCAGGCCCAGAGATCCGCTGTGTCCGGTCGAAAGTTTTAAAGCATACATTGCAAAATGTCCATCTGATGCGAAATCGTTCTACCTCCACCCAAAACGTGGCATGATGACCTCCGACATTTGGTACAGCCGGGAGCCGATGGGTGTCCACTATCTTGGAAACATGCTGAAAAAGATCAGCGAAGAGGTTATTTGCTTACTCTTAACCTAGCCTATAGCCTAATGTCTGTCGCGGCTAATAAAGACATGGCAGTCTAATAATTTTGTGACCACATTTTCTCCCTCCATCCCCAAAATATAGGTTAATAGGCTAAATATCCTTATCCCTCTACCTTTCAGGTGGGTCTTTCAAGGGTCTACACAAACCACAGCCTTCGCAGCACCGCTGTAGGTCGGCTCTGGGATGCCGGCCTGTAGAGCCGCCAGATAATGTCGGTGACAGGCCACCGATGCGAGAGCAGCCTGCGGGCTTACTGGGCTCCATTGGTGCGGGAGAGAAGAGATTGGAGCCACATCTTGTCTTCCAATACACCAAAGAGCAGTACCCATCATGGCCAGCCCCCTAAACAGCCTCCTTCCAAGGCCCCTTTACCAGAATTGCCTGTATCGTTATCAAATTTTACGATAAATGGTAACGTCGAATTCAATTTTAAATAAATAAAATCGGCCTGTTGCTAGCAAAATGGTTTACCTGCTGTGCACCATGCTGATCTGGTGCAAATGGCCGTTCTTCTTTTTTTCTATTTATAACCAATGATTTCCATTGGCGCCAATCTTTGGAGCGCAATTATTGTATTATTAACATGTTTCTTTGCAATAAAAACGTTCCTTATGAAAATGACCCGACAGCTAAATTGTTGCAATACAAGCCTACATCTAGTCTGGCAAGTCTAGTCAAGCATTGGCATAAACTGGCTGCGGACATAACATTAGAAATTCATGAAAAAGCTTCAAGGAGTAGGCTACACCGCCCCCTACTGATACTTTATGCTTTATGTCACAGCGATCCTCTTTGTTCGTGAAAATATTGATATTGATTTGGGAACAATGACACGGCTGGATAGCTGGCTAGTCTTGATGTTAAACATATTGTCAAATTATATTTACTGTTAGGAGATAATGTAAACTTTGACGCGATCATCTCACATCGATTTGCTATTCAACTCGCTACTGTACAGGCTGCGGTCAGCGACAGTGGCCAAGACTATGGCCGGTATAGGCTACTTTGTTCGTGAAAATCTTGATATTGATTTTGGGACAGTGACATGGCTGGTTAGCTAGCAAATCGTATTGTCAAACATACTGTAAAATTATATTTACTGAACCGTACACAATGTTATTGCCTTTTAATCTTGCTAGCAATAACGTTAGCTTTTGGGCTAATAGCTCAGCCAAGGGAAAGCCGGTGTTGGTTATATGAGCTGAGTGGACTATAAAATATCAGAGTTGGCTAACGTTAAAAAACGTTTGATTTCTTTTGCAAAACGCCTGAAAACATAAATTAATGTTTGTAAGAAAAAATCGTTGGCAAGTGACCATGGTATAAGCAGGATAATGCCCTTCGAGGTGTCCAATATCACCTGATAATCGGACGGTTCACGCCTCCGCATCGTTCATTATCAGGTGATATTGGACACCTCGTCGGGCATTATCCCTTACTAATAGGCTAACTGTTAGCGACAATATCATACTTATAGCTTGCGTTTGTGATGAGCATATGGTTGGAACAGCACCTCTTTTCAGCAACAGCGGCTTAGCAAATCCTTCTTTAAATTGTCCAAGGTTTTCATTCAAAACTGTCTTTGGTGAAATGGTTCGAGCAAATGAATAAATGAGTGTCGAACTTCACAGGGATCTTCTCATAGACAAACATCAGCCATGCCCGTCGAGTGTTTGGTTCCGTGGAAAGATGACTGTCAGCATTCCCTGTACAGCCTGGAACACTGCATTTACGACCGTGGTCCATTTTCAATATCCTTAGAAAAAGTTTCTTCTTTCAATTCCCGTGGAAGTAGGCTACAGAGTAGCGCGCCGATAAACTAGTGTCTGAGATCTACGTGAGCTCCAGTAATGTACTTGCAAACAAGTAGTTTGTTCTGCATCTTTATTTAATCTTGCCCTACTGTACAGTTTGATATTTATTGAATCATCAATAATTGACAGCACACAAGGTGATTATGACCATGTAATAATAGAAATAGAAAACAGTTTAATAAAATGGTATGCATGTGTAGTGCACAATGATTAACCCTCAAGGACTTGGTTGTGAAAGGCTACAATACAACTACATAATAGTTAACATGACTATTCAAATATGTACATGTTATTTTAAGTCTCTGCTATGACAAGAGTGTAAAAGGTGAAACAACAAAGGTAACGCCTTTGTCTTCACTGTGCTGTCTTGGGCTTGCACCTAGCATCTTGGATTTCATAATGGTTGAGTGTGATGCATGGGGATTTATTGCATGCTCCAAATAGGGAGTTGTGATGTACGCTACAGCTTCCCAGCTGATAGTGAGAGGAGAAAGAGGTGGCTTGCCTTATGGGAAGTTTGTGTTCCAAAAAACAAAGATGGAACATTCAATAAAACCAAAGAAATATGCACACTCTGCGGGAAGACGTTATCGTTTCACCGAAGCAATACCAGCCTAAAGTAGCTATCACCTCAACCAGGCGCGCCCCCAGACATTTTTCATAGGGGTGGCCAGATGGGGCAAGGGAAAATCTTGGGGTGGCACACCAAAATCAAAACACATTTCAGGAATTATATTTTGCTCTTGTACTTAATAGGCTAGATGTCAATGTGAGCATTAATAATAGCATACTGATATACTATGGTCTTTTACTGGTAGGCTACCGTATTTTTCAGAAAACATGCCATATGTTCTATAACCCCACCCCACCAGCTTTGTGTTTATAAATCGGATAGCCTACCGATGCTTGCTCACTGACGCCAATGGTATCCTCACTTTCGACAACAACATCGGGTTCGGAGCTAACGCTCTGCTGCGTCTCCCCGGAACCACTTTTCTTAAAAAAAAAAAAAGAAGCAATATCAATTTGCAATGTCAATTTGCAGACAATGAAAAGAAAGTCCACGTCGGATATATCCGACGTGGACTTTCTTTTCATTGTCTGGAAATTGACAGTTACTGATCGTAGCTAGCTTAGCTAACGCTATACAGTACCATCCCACAACGCCAGCTATCCAGATACTCTAACAGTCCCAAGTTCAACTTCAGTTACGGGCCGAAACCACTAACACTCAAGAGTGTATTTAGAAAAGCGTCTGCCTCAAAAACGACAAAAAGCGCATATGGAATTTAACAGAGCTGTACTGACGTACCATAGCAAACAATGGTGTTTTAAGTGCAATGTTTTAAAAATACACTCTCGGTGTGATCGGCCCGAATTGCCTAGTTGGTACAGGCTACTCTCTAGACTGAAGTAACCTTGTCTGAACTAGCTAGCAAGGTAAGACAGCCCTCCTAAAATACCGATTTATATAACTACTGTAGCTTACCAACGTGAGGTTGCCTACTGTAAATAGGTCATTTAAAATTCAAAAACAGTTTATTCAATATTTGTACTCACTTTTTCCTTGAACTTGGTCGACGATCGACGGTAAACTCCCGCTTCTATATGTACCAACCTAGGCTGCACTCTAACCTGGCCCAGTGCAACCTCTTGTGGGGGAGGGGTGACAGGCTCTGAGTGTGAAGATACGTGACAGGATCTGAGTGGGGAGATACTTGGATTTCTATGACGAAGTGTTTCAATCGTAGATTGTGGTTAAAATATGTTTAAAACGTTCTACGTTTGACGTTGATTTGTCCTACAGTGAAGTTGAAATCCCATTTTCCATTAATGAAATTTTTTTTTTTTTTATTGATGACGGACAATATGCGACTCGCGATGGGGGGGCCAGCAATTTTGTCAGGGGGGCCGTGGCCCCCCCGGCCCCCCCGCTGATGGCACCACTGACCTCAACGCGAAGCATGCGTTGGTCGGCGAGGGGAGTTCAAGTAGAATGCGCCACCCTCACTGAACAGCGTAGGGCCCTCACTAAGACTGCCTGTGTCAAGTCGACTAGCACAGTTGCCAAATGGATTGCAAAAAGCTGTAGACCGATTAATATTGTTGAGGACGAGGGGTTCACCGAAGTTTTGCGAGTGGCAACGGGGGACTCAAGCATCAAAGCACCGCAAAGTCATAGACGCACACTAATGACAAAAAATTGGAAAATCGGTAATATGTGATTAATCATGATTAATCCACAAAAACCTATGATTAATTTGATTAAAATTTGTTAGCATTTCACAGCCCTAGTTTAAATATAAGACAGCCCACTCCATCACATTCTCCCTCATCCAGAAATCTCTCATCCAGTGGTCCCCCTTCCAGCTCTCTCTCATCCAGTGGTCTCCCATCCAGCGCTCCTTCATCCAGTGGTCTCCCATCCAGCGCTCCTTCATCCAGTGGTCTGACATCCAGCGCTCCTTCATTCAGTGGTCCCCCTTCAAGCTCTCACACAGTGGTCTCTCATCCAGCGCTCCTTCATCTAGTGGTCTCCACTCATGCGCTCCTTCATGCAGTGGTCTCCCATCCAGCGCTCCTTCATCTAGTGGTCTCCCATCATGCACTCCTTCATTCAGTGGTCTGACATCCACCTCCAAAGCACTGGGCCTCCTTTTCAGATCACGTCAACCTCAGTAGCAATGCCAGACTGCAAGGGCCATAGACACACACAAACACACAGTAAGCTGTAATGACATTCACTTTATGAATAGATTAACCATGTTGTACTCTGGTCTTTGTTGGTTCCTTGACACTGTATAATATCATCCAATTTCTTACTGTACTCCCAGATTATTGGTGCAAAGCGACCACAGTTATGGATTAAGAATTAAATACATATTTTCTCTTACAAACTTCTTTGTAGGCATTAGTCTGTCAATAAATATAAATAGTGCACTAAATTAGCTACACTAAACATTACATAAACAGTTCATCACTCACTTCGTAGCACACTGTTTTTGCTAGAGCTATTGTACGTTCTAGCTTCTACTAGTACATTGCTAGCATCAAAGATCTCCGTACCGTACAGTAGTAGCCTACCATGAACGTAAAAATAACGGTGATGATAGAAGGCAATCTATTGACGCAACTCTTTCTCTCTATGACGCTGGATACAGCTAAATGTACGGTGGCCCTGAAGTGCAAATCACACCCACTAACATGAGTGCATCCCCCAAATGAAAACACTCCCCCCAAATACGAGTCAACTCCCCCCAAATAGGATGACTTGCTCACCTCCCCCCAATACAAGGACACGCTCCCCCAAATGGGAAACGACATTACATTAACTCAAAAACACATTACATTAACTCAAAACGGAAAGGGTTGGTACTACACTTCGTTGCTGAATGGATGCAGTAACTAACAAGAAATTGATCGACATAAGTACAAAATGCAATAGCCTGACAGAGTTACGTGCACCAGGACATTTGTTTGGCTATCGAAGCATGTAGCAAGTAGTAGGCTACTTATGCAAAAGTATAAATTGCGTGTTAAACGTCAAAATCGATAGCGAAACAACCATCCTGGTCCACGTAACTCTCTCATTACCATGAAGTTGATCGTTTTGGTTGGAATAAAAGAAGAAACATTGTGTTAACAATTCAGAGTCATGACTTGCACTACACTTTATTTTAATCAGGGACATTCCTATAAAATAATCTTAGATATGCTGTTAACGTTTCACAACATTAAAATAAGTAGCCTATGCGCACGCTAAAAACACAGTTGAAGGAAGCAGGACTTTTCAGAAAAAAAACCTAATAGTCCACAACAGAAGAACGAAATGCCACAATGACAGAGTTACGTGGACCAGGATAATTGTTTGGCTATCGATTTTTACATTTAACACGCAATATATACTTTTGCATAAGTAGCCTACTATTTGCTACATGCTTGATAGCCAAACAAATGTCCTGCACGTAACTCTGTCAGGCTATTGCAATTTGTACTTCTGTCGATCAATTTCTTGTTAGTTACTGCATCCATTCAGCGACGAAGTGTTGTACCTACCCTTTCTGTTTTGAGTTAATGTAATGTGTTTTTGAGTTAATGTAATGTCATTTCCCATTTGGGGGAGCGTGTCTTTGTATTGGGGGGAGGTGAGCACGTCATCCTGTTTGGGGGAAGATGATTCGT
Organism: Thaleichthys pacificus; assembly: GCA_023658055.1. Taxonomy (NCBI): domain Eukaryota; kingdom Metazoa; phylum Chordata; class Actinopteri; order Osmeriformes; family Osmeridae; genus Thaleichthys; species Thaleichthys pacificus. The sequence goes on from CM042865.1 coordinate 5,346,406, forward strand.
ATTTGGGGGGAGTGTTTTCATTTGGGGGATGCACTCATATTAGTGGGTGTGATTTGCACTTCAGGGCCACCGTATAAATGGCACAAATTGGTATCCAGAGTCTCAACGCAAAAAAGTAAAACATCTGGACTAGCACTTTTTCAGCAAGGTTAGCTAGCTAAAACTCCCAAATCTCTGGCTATCTGTTGCGTGTGTGCAGTCATTTGTTTACTAAGGTAGTCATAGCAACCCCAGGCACCGATCAACCAATGGGGTTAAGGTGACACCGTGACATACATTGACTGACAGCTTACCTCATTAGCTTAAGGACAAGGAAATACAGAAATAAATGAGCAAATAAATAAATAAATACAGAAATAAATGAGGAAAGAAATAAATGAATACAAAAATAAATTATTACAGAAATAAATGGCCATGTAAATAAATAAATACGTAATTAATATTTTTTCATACATTTATTTATATATATTCATATTTTTAAATGTATCAATACATTTATTGATACATTTATTGATACAGCATTCGACATTGGACTGACTTCATGCAGCGCTGCAGCCGGCTGCAGGCGGCTGCAGGCTGCTGATTTGAAACAGTGAATTCTGGTTAAAGGCCGCAAGGTGAACCACGAAAAGTCTTTTAGAAAATGATTCCCGCTCCACAGTCTGGCATCTACACAATCTTTAGCTCATAAAAAAGAACGAGTCGTGCTAAGCTACCAAAAAAAAGTTTGTCGCTGAAATTCCAGTAGATTATCGTTGCGTCTATGTTTTATGCAGAACTAGTTTCTTCAGAGCGTAATAGGATTTTGGTGGCACGGTTCGACACGTGATGGTTCTACACCAATAAGGTAGATGCTTTTTGTCAACATGGATGGATATGGTTGGCAAATAGAGTATGGGACCTTGCACGTAACAGAAATTCGGCCCCTGACAGTGTTTTGCATGTGATACACTGCGGCTGCAAAAGTGCCTGTGAGACCCAGTAGGTGAGTTCGACATGGACTGACTTCATGCAGCGCTGCAGGCGGCCGGCTGACTTGAAACAGTGAATTCTGGTTAGACTTTTTGTCCGACTTGAGACGGCGCCGAGGCTAGGTCACTGTGACGTAGCCATCAAAGTACCGTGAGATCGATTCGAGAACTGCCGGCTGTGTAGCCGAGCGCATTTTCTCAAAAGCAACTGCATGGGTTCTAATGACGACACGTATTTCATGATTGGCCAGACTCACACACGACAACTTTGACGCATGTTTTGTAATTATTCTGACACCTCAGTTTCGCCAACGCTCAAATCCAGACCAAACAGTTTAATTGAATTAAAAATGTGTTGAAGACAGGGTTTTAGTCTGCATCTTCACTAACGGAAAGACTAAGTTTAATTATAAATAAAGTAAAGTAAGCAAACAGCGCTTGATCGGCCATGACTGACGTCAACGCAGCAAACCACGAGAAGCTGGAATGTCCGACTTCACAGAGCCGTTTTCAACTCCTCCCCGACTGCAAGCGGCTACTCTCGCCGGTCGTTTCATGCAGCCGCAGTCCATGTCGAACACACCTATTGGCTGCCGTTGCTGACGATACATTTATTTCCCCCTCCCAGTAACCCCTTAACGGTTACCAATAACATGTGCTTTGAGCTTAAGTTGTCATGAGTATCTGGCAGTTTTCAGAAATAAAATTGGTGATTAGACTGCAAAGATATTAAGGCCTTGTCCTTTGATAATAAATTCCAAATATGCTTTCATCAGATTTGATCCAAAAAACATGACTATTTTGCAGGAAAATGCAATCAAGTGCTGTCCCATTGCTATTGAAAGCATTCTGAGCCCTTTCAGCCTCTTGCACTCAATCACTTTGTCACCATGTGACGTCAAGTAAATCTGTGATGTTTCAGAGTTTAGGGTTTAGGGTGGAGATTGAGATTGGGCCCCAAGTATCCACTTGACAAATCCTGCACAGGCTACACTTTTCAAAGACAAAATTGCATTACATTTTTCCAGAAGTCTCACCTTTGTGTGATAAATGTGAGTCCATGGAGGCTACCTTATCACATAGTTATGCTCTTTGCCCCAAACTTCAAGATTATTGGGGTGAAATATTTCGGTTTCTTTCTGTGATCTTGAAGGTTCAGATAGAGCCAGACCCTATTTTAATAATTTTGGGAATATCTGAAGAGCTAAGGAAATTAAATGTAGCACAACAGCGTCTTCTGGCATATGGTCTAATAGCTGCAAAAAAGCTGATCTTACTTCTCTGGAAAAAGAAAGAGGTACCCTCCTTTAAACACTGGCTGACTGACTTGACAGATACTCTACATTTGGAGAGAATTAGATTCATTCTGAAAGACAAGCTGAGGGACTTTCAGAAAATTTGGCAACCTTTGATCTCTCATCTTGATAGAGAAATGAATTGACACCGAAGTAAAATGCACTCCTAGGGAGGGATGGGTGGGTTATGGTAAGGGAGGGGGGTTGTGGTGGGAGGGTGTCTGTTTTGGGTGGGGTTTTTATTTTGTATTTTGTATTTAATTTTTTGTATGGTGTGTGATGTTTGTTTACATTTGTCTTCTCTGTTGTTTTTGTTTGTGAAATGAAAAAGGAAACATGTTGCTGTCAAATGCCAATTTCACTGCTGTATGATGTGTTTCCCAATAAACATATTTGAAACAAAGTTCTCTACTATGTATGTAACATAATTGTCAGTACAGTGCTGTTGAAGGGCTGAAATATTGCCATTGTATGCTAATTGTCAGTGAACAATCTTACTATTCATGTCTACAACTTATAGGAACTAATGCCATACCATAATACAATGGCAAGAACATAGTTCCAGTGTCCTGTGTTTTGACATGTAGTATAGATCATTTATGACTTAGTTTGGTTCAGGGAATTAACATTAACTGACTGAGAAATTGTATCTTTCTTCAAATCCAGGGAGCCAAAACAAACCCATTATCTATATATATATATAGATATAAATAAATAAATATAAATAAAGACTTTCACAATTGGAGAGCTGCAGAAATGACCAAATACAGTAGTTAATGTGTTGTTTATGATAATAGAAAGCACAGTGTTGTACATGATTGGAGCTACAACTCCTTTGTCTATATTATTTAATTAAATGCAATTGTACTGCCATCTATAGGCTAAAGGTTTTACAGATGCTGGAGTCCTCATTTAAAGAAGTCAACTATGTTACAAATTAACTGTGAGGTCAGGTTGCTCATTTCTATACCACATCCCAGAAAACATACTTATTCAAATACAGCAAAGTACATATATACTTTAATATAATAAAGCTGAACTAATTACCAAGTGGCTGTTATATCAAACATGACAAATGAAATGATCTCAACAATCAGATGAATCAATCCACAAATGTAAATCAAGTTGTTTCGAAGGAGCCTTATTGAAACAAATTACAAGCATATTGTATCATAAAAACTTTGCCCTTTGACCAGCCTTCTTTCTTTAACTCATCAAATGGTAAATCCTAAATCCTATTTATGTCAATCAAAAACGCTAGTGTCTAAAGCTCTTAAGGCCCTGTAAAGTTATTACATAATTTATGAAAATTATGTCCCTGCTTTATGGGCCGGTCGTTGGCCAATTTTAAGTTGATAAAAAATACATATATAAATATTTATATATATATATTAAATATCATATCGGCCCCAAGTGCGCCGTCCAGATTACCAGTCCAGGCCTGACTGTACCTAATTTGCCTCACCAGTGGAAGGGCGTCATACGCTGTTCAGCGCCAAAGGCTAAATTGAAGAAAAAGTGGGAAACTGACGTTTTATCACGTGGTGTAAAATGGCGTCAGGGCAACAGTGGGTGCTAGTGGAAATGGTGCAGGCATTCTACGAGGTAAGTTTGTTTCCATGATTAGCTGTGTTTAATTTGCGGCTTAATCCATTCTGTCAACTAATAATCACAATGAGTGTGGGTCGTACAAAAGTTCAGTAGTTTAGAAACGCCAGCTAGCCAGCTTTCATTGTTTTACTGGAGACACGATTGACAGATGGCTGTGGCCAATACCTGTCGTGGTACGGATGTGCTATTACTTTTGAGTCCAATGATGGTGAGAAGATTTCACTTCAAGATTTTCTCCTAAGAAACAGGAAGTGAACTGAAATGAATTTTAATCTATTTAACACCACTCTATTTACAGCACTCATTCAAAGTTAAAATACTTTTGGATTACACGCAATTCAGCACGTTTTTACTTGTTGCTAAATGACATTGTGCTGTTGTATCACTGTTAAATTGTAGAGTATCTTGTTAGCTTCAGCTCAGTCTTGTTGGCTAGACTGGAAATTCCAAAGGAACGCCCTATTGGGCTTTTTGATTGCGTCAACGTAGCATAGCCACTAGACTAGACAGACGAACTTTTAAAGATTTCCAAGTCTCAATCATGCATTTTGGGTGTTCCTTCCCTAGTCCCTACACTGTTCAGTGTGTTGTTCCCTCCTCTGTTCTTTTATCATCCTATTACGTACATTTTGATGGAACCACAAAAATAAATCAAAGGTTTCATGTTTCTCTTCACAGGCACCTGCTTACCATCTGATCTTGGAAGGGATCCTTATCTTATGGATCATCAGACTCTTGTTTTCCAAAACCTACAAACTTCAGGAACGTTCTGATCTTAATGAGAAGGTAACAAAAAGCAGTACAAAAAAATATTGGAAAGTCAGATCTCCATCAAAAATAATTTATATTGCTTGATGGCTTGCTTAGCACAATTTAACAATGCAATACTCTCAGAAATACCAAAAGCTCAGTCTGGTTTTATTTTGTTGAAGTAATTTGACCTGGAGAAGTTTATAGTCTGTTTTTAATGTGGTGTTTGTCCACCACAGGAAAAAGAGGAATTGATTGAAGAATGGCAACCAGAACCTCTTGTTCCTCCTGTTTCCAAAGACCACCCTTCACTAAATTATGATATCGTAACAGGGTTAGTAAATTATATTAGTATTTTGTATAAAAGTTTTTATAAAAGTAGTATTTTGTGTAAAAGTAGGGTATTTGCTACAAGCTCTGGATAAGAGCGTTTGCTAAATGACTAAATGTAAGTACCACTCAGTGGGCTACAAATGTGGGCTACTGATTACCACTTTTAGCAACAGTAGCCAATGCCAAGTTTTTGTGATCTACACCTGAGCTAATGAGTCAAATTTTGGTTTTAACTGTGTTGTTTTTAGCTAATGGAAATAAATGATTTTTTTCAGCCCACCAAGCCACAGAATCATTGTTAATGGAAAAGAGTGCATTAACTTTGCCTCATTTAACTTCTTGGGTTTTCTCGACAATGAGCGGGTGATGGTTGGTAGTATTTTCAGTTATATTATATTGTCTTTAAGTTATTAGTATGACACAGGCCATTTTTAGTTAACTTATCCAATTTTACCATCTTTCCTTGCAGCAAAAGGCCCTTGCATCTCTCAAGAAGTATGGTGTTGGTACTTGTGGCCCAAGAGGATTCTATGGAACCTTTGGTACGTCAACAAACCAAAACACCACCAAAAAACAGAATGTTTAATTTCATTGGATATACCCCAGTCAATAGTTATGAATGTAAACTGAAATTATACTATTATCTCAGTCCCTGGCAGTGCTCAACCTTAAGTTGTCCTCTTATCTGGGATAAACACTTTTTTTGTTAGTAGTAGTTTGTTTTAGAAAAATGTGCAAAGCTTTGTTAAACTGGGTTTTGTGTCAATACAGATGTACATTTGGAACTGGAGGATCGCTTGGCCAAGTTCATGCGAACAGAAGAGGCCATTATCTATTCCTATGGCTTTGCAACAATTGCAAGTGCAATACCTGCATATTCCAAGAGAGGGGATATAGTGTTTGTGTAAGTGCCTTTTTTAGACTAATTTTGGACTTCTTGAATAGATTTCTGATAAGCATGTGTGATTATCCAGGGATGAAGCGGCATGCTTCTCTATACAGAAGGGCCTTCAAGCCTCCCGCAGTTTCATCAAATACTTCAAGCACAATGACATGGAGGACCTTGAGCGACTCCTCAAAGAGCAGGAGATTGAGGATCAGAAGGTTAGAAAGCAGCAGCCATTTTGTAATGCCGTCTTTGACAGATATCGACATTTTGAAAGCTTCAGAAACAAAACATAACTTGAATTTTCTTCCAGAACCTTCGGAAAGCTAAAGTAACCAGGAGATTTATTGTAGTTGAGGGGCTGTACATAAACACAGCAGATGTGTGTCCTCTCCCAGAACTGGTGAGATACAACTAGACTGTATGCTGTGTGATTGGATGTTGTAAAAACTTAAATAAGTTTACCTTATTTGCCTATGTTATGGCACTGGTTGATGATGTACAGGAAATCTGATGCAAAAATTGCTCATATTGGCTTTTAATGCTAATTTATTCATGTGCACCAGGTGAAGCTGAAATACAAGTACAAAGTACGCATCTTCTTGGAGGAGAGCATGTCATTTGGTGTACTTGGCGAGCATGGACGTGGGGTTACTGAACACTTTGGGGTCAATGTGAGTGTGAAGTTTATTTGACTATATATTACCATAATTTATTTGGCAAAGCGTGTCATTTTTAATGTGTTCATTCGAATTCCATTCTGCTGAAATATCAACTAAGGGTTCTAGTTTGTCTGATTTTAGATTGACGATATAGACCTTATCAGTGCAAACATGGAAAACGCTGTGGCCTCCATAGGTGGCTTCTGCTGTGGAAGGTCGTTTGTCATAGACCATCAGGTACAGTCTACTGGATTTGACACGTATTTACTAGGGCTGTCCCCACTCAGTCGACTAGTCGATTTTCTGGTCGATATGCTCTTGGTCGACTAAGATTTTTTTAGTCAGCTGCCGTATGGCAGTGTGAGATCTGATTCCCACTTGTGTCATCATTGCTGAATTAACTAAATGTTCTACAGAAATTGTAGATTATATTATTTAAGACAAATAAAGCAACTCAAAAAATATATAATTTAAAAGAAAAGGTTTTACTGTTTAACCTTTCGTTAATCTGCGCTTTGTTTTGGTTTGGTATTTTGCACACGGCACAAGCACAATTCGCTGCCGAACTACAAACTCTGCCATAGCCTACTTTGTCGGTGTTATTAGTCAAAATGGCAAAGAAAGCTGTGGTATGGCAGCATTTCATTAAAGTACATTTACATTTACAAAGTACCGGGTGACTCAAAAAACGTTGAATGCAAACTCTGCCAACAACGGTTTATTTTTCATAGTTCAACTTCGAAAATGATGTAGTCTACCACCTGAAAAATGCCCAATATCGGCGGGCCGATATTATCGGCCGATATTGGGCATTTTCCAAACTATCGGTATCGGCATTTATAATGGCCGATAAATTAAGTTTTTTTTTTATTATTATTGTTTTTTTTTATTGTGTTTTTGTTCAAAGGACTTTAAGTTTCATATCTTAAGTTTGTATTTTTATATTATCATCATAAGGTTGCTGGTTCGATTCCCGGCCATGTCAAATGACATTGTGTCCTTGGGAAGGCACTTAACCCTACTTGCCTCGGGGAATGTCCCTGTACTTAGTCCCTCTGGATAAGAACTTCTGCTAAAAGTGACTAAATGTAAACTACAAATAACTACTGTTAGGGAAATCAGTTTGTTTTGTTACGCGTTCCTGGATTTTAAAAATATTTTTTTTAATATCGGATTTTTAAATCACCAAATATTTGTATCGGTATCGGCCTTAAAAATCCTTTATCGGTCTGGCTCTAGCCTATTATAAGCATCACATCCAAATCGAATGACATTATCTTCTCCTGCCAAGACAACAAAATCTTTCTCTGTTGCACCGTTCCCCACTCAGCTTCTACGTAAGTTCGCATGCTGCAAGTTTTCATGCAGTGATAAGCACGCTCTGATGATTTGCATGTTAAACAAACAATATTTTTTATTTGTGGTACATTGTAAGAGATACTAAATACCATCGGCATTCGGTTACAACAGGACTGGTGATACGAGTCTTATTATTAGTAGGCTATTAGCGGATGAATCTGCAATGTCCAGCAGCCATTGAGTCAAATCGGGAAAATGTTTGTACGTTTTTTATTTATTTTTTATTTCGATTAGTCGATTTTCAGACGTTTTAGTCAAGTCTTGGTCGACCAAAGAAAATCTTAGTCGGGGACAGCCCTAGTATTTACTTTGTCACAAACATAGTAAGAGTAATTGACCATTGTTCAATTGCTTATTGGCTACTCCTTTCGGAGAAAATAGACATTCATTCCCTGACGACAGTCCTATCAGACATTCAATATGGTCCATTTTATGATTAAATGTAATACACATACCCAAGTCAGGAGTTGGACTTCAGTAGGACTGAATAAATAGTGAATACTTTGTGTTTTTGTTATCGAAGTGTTTGGTTTTTATGGAAGCTAAAAGTGTTTGTGTCTGTTATAGCGTCTGTCAGGTCAGGGATACTGTTTCTCTGCCTCCCTACCCCCGATGCTTGCTGCTGCCGCCATTGAAGCCCTCAACATCATGGAGGAGGACCCGGGTATACACTCGCGTGCACACACAGTCTAAATAAGTAAAACATCCCTGTCTCCCCCAAAAAGGTGTGCATTCATTATTCCCCCCCCCCCCTCGTACTTATATCCAGATTTTTCATAGTAAGCCTGGCATTATCTGTTCAAGAGAACTTATTGACAAGTGTGTTTTTTTGTAGTTACAATAAATGGCTCCAGGCTTTGCTTCAGTGAATTTGCAGGGCTTTAGGGAGAGTGTGCACACACCTGACAACCTGGACAGCTTCTCTATGCTGACTACTCCCAGAAACGTAACTTCAAAAAAGGCCTCCAAAGGATAACTTTGTTTGTGTGGTTGTGTGTATGCAATATGCTGTTTACTCTATTAGTGCAAGAATATGTGCAGAAGTGCTTGATATGTCTGATACAATATTAACAAAAGATAATACATATCACACGTGTCTTACACTGAGAGTAGGGAGTAGGTTTGAGTGCACTTGCCACCATTGAGCATCCCCCAATCTCCCTTGGAAGGTAAAATAATTACCGTCCACCAGTTGGAATTTTCACTCTATCTGAGAGTGAAAAATGCTGGAGATGCTGAAGTTCCCTTTCTTCTTTCTTTCAGGTATTTTTTCTGTACTGAGGGAAAAGTGCAAACATGTCCATTCTGCATTGCAGGGGTAAGATAAATCTGCCATTATTTGTTTTCCTGTGAAATTGTTTTTCATTAATTTTGTGTGTTTTATTCTGTGACTTTACAATCACACAGACTTGTAATAAACATGTTAACAGTTTACATATCTATGCAGTATATTTACAATAATGTATTTTCCGTTCAAATATTGACATTCATAAGGGTTGGTTTGGTTAGAAGAGAAATGTCAGTGTGTGCACATTTTTTTATTTAAGCAATCACATTGAAATACTTTCTGAATCCACTGTAGTTCCTATTTGATGGACACATTTATGTAAATGGAAGGATTATGGAATACTTATGGAAGGTTTAGAAAATACATTTTTGTTGCTCAACAAATGTAAACCAAAGTCAGGAATCTCAGATTACTTGATCATTAACAACAATTACTTTGTTGTTAACAATCTCATCAGCCCAATAAGATAAGTCTCAACAGTACTCTATGCTGTATTGTGTGATTATGTTTATTTTTTCAGTTCTTCAATTCCTAGATTATTTCGAACATGAATCAGAATTAGCTTTATTCCCCAAGTAAGTTTGCACAAACAAGGAATTTACTATGGCAGGAAGGTGCATACGGTAAACATATAGGAGTTTTAAATATAAAATGTACAACAGTATCTAAAATAATTCTAACCAGTACTATACAAAGACTGCTTCTGTGTTTTACATACACATCGTCTTTCTGGTTATGTTAAGATTCTGGCGTGTCTGTTTATCGTGCTGTCTTGCTTCCTCCTAATAGTACATCTCACAAATCTCTTATGTTCAATTCCACCCTGCTTAAATTGGCTGTTTACATTTTACAGAGACTCTGTAGAGGCAATGCATGAAAATGTTGTGGATAACTGTACCACAGTGATGTAAGGAGTATTTAAAATCTGAAATATAAAGCATTTGGAAGTCAGCAGGGGATTTCTTGGAATTGCAACAAACAGGTCAGGATCCTGTAAGAACTTCTACATGAAAACAATGTTTTAAGCATAAGTTCAGTTCAAATAAATCACTAAGTGTTGGGATTCACAGTATGTTCCATAGTTTGGGTTATAAGTCGTTTGATATCATACTGAACTGAATCATGTTTCCCCATACAATGTCACTGTAACTGGGGCAAAGATTAGGACGATTCTAAGGGCCCTGGTCAGACAGGGGGCCCAGCAGAACACCATACTTTCCTGTATGATTTGGGGCTTGGGGTCCGGAGTTCAAATTAGTCAGGGGGCCCAGAAACCCTAGCGTAAAACCCTGTCTCCAATCTTTACCTAAAACCTCATTGCTCGTTCAGTTTCATTTTCTGCATTGCAGAACACCTGGTCTGAAGGTGGTTGGGAAGTCTTTCGTCCCTGCACTTCACCTGCAGCTGGAGAGAAGCTCTGGATCCAGAGAGACTGATGTGAAAACTCTCCGCAACATTGTAGATTATGTAAGCAACTTTTCTTTACAACTAAAAAGTTTGCTGTTTGGTTTTAGGTGAAGTGAGTGTTTCCACTGTCCCTCATCAATGGAATTATTTATCCATTTTCGTACAATGGAAATGGGAATTAACCTGCCAGGTGGTTTGTTATGAATCCAGCTCTCGCACAGTTAAATGGGAATGGCATAGAACTGGAATTCAATTTTATCTCTGAGTTTGTGTGTGTAGGCCTAACTTTTTTTTTTTCTCTCAAATTTGCCAGTGTTTGGACAGACAGGTGGCGCTCACCCTGGCTCGGTACCTAGAGAAAGAAGAGCGATTCCTCCCTCAACCTACGTAAGTGCCAAACAGCATCATGTAGTGGTATTAGTTTGTTAGTTACGCTTAAGCTGAGTACTGTTGATGTCATTCATTTTAAATTCTCTGTTTGCAAGAATTCCCTTCAGTTAAGGAGGCGGTGAATGCATGTTGTCACCTGCCTATGATTTCTGTGAATTTATAAGCTGTAAATTAAGAACGTTTCTTAACAAATTGCACTGGCTGGACATCTTCTCTAAAAGTAACAGTAATACATTGTAAGCCAAACTAGAACACTTGAAATCAATCCAGCTGCTATGCAATGCCACCACCGCATGTTTTGACAACATAATGTCTCCACAGCATTCGTGTGGTGGTAACTATCGAGCAGACAGAAGATGAGATTGAGAAAGCTGCATCCTGTATCAGGGAAGCAGCTCTGGCATTACTCAAATGATTCCCTGTTCCGACTGCAACTGAACCTGGATTTCTCAACCGTCTTGTTTTCAAAAAGCTTGTGTTAATGTGAACAAGATTTCCTATTTTGACCAAAGGCAGCCCTTGAATATTCCTGCTCCATTATATATTTTTCTTACTGTCTTTTGGCTACTACTGAATATTATTTTCCAAGGGGTCACTAATTTAAAGTTTATTTAGATTAAATTAATGCATCTCATACCACTTGAACTGATTTTTGTTTTTACATAAGTCCATTTTACTTAGTTTATTTTACATAAGTTAGCCTAGGCCATTTTGTATTACTTTGTTAAATGTTGTTCATGAATAATCGATTTGAAATAGATTTGTTTGCAATTTAACTGCCATTGTTGAATCACAGGATTGTTACTCAAGTCTTTGTTTTCAAGTCTTGCGCAAAATGTGGTGATTACATAAATGTTATGCTTGCAGATTTTTCTGCTTTAATCAACTTGCACTATTGTAGCCTAATGGACATAAATCTCTATTTCACCCTAAAGCCAGCTTTATAGCCAATATTACTTTGTATAGGCTGTCACGATTTTAAGCCTATTGTACGTTGCATACAAATGCTGTTTGTGCCTTTGTGTTGCTGCTAACCTAATGAATGAATATTAGTCAAATAAATTGGGCAAAGTGGGTGGTTAGCCTATTTAGTGACTGTGTTTTTGTGCTAGGGTTGTACACTATCTAGGCACATATTACATGTCATTTTGTCGCTGTAGTTTCCCTAGTAACCTTTGTATTCTAAATAGTACTACTTAATACAGCTCTGGAAAAAATGACCACTGCACTTTTTTTTGAGAAGGTCAATTTTGAGTAAAGAACAGAAGTGTAAAATAGAAAGAAAAAGGTGCAGTGGTCTTTTTTTCCAGAGCAGTATTAATTAAAAGTTGTGTCACCAACGTTTAAAAGATTCCACCCCTAGATGGCGTGTCTTTCCCAAGAAAGCAGTCCCTCTTTTGGAGAGCGATTCAAGATAGTCTACGTCATGTGTTGAGCACGTTCACTTTTCAGCAAGGATACCTTGGTTGCATAGGAAAAGATCGACTCTCGACGCTCTCAGTTTGCCGCAAGGGATGCAAGTTACACTTTTTTGGTCTCCCAAATGCAACAGAGAGGGTTTTTATCGCATACCTTCAGTCTAAAAATTTGAACCCCCTGATGATTTAGGAATGTTTTTTTTCTTCTCGGATCTTTGGTGATTTCAACAACATAATTTGTCCCTCCTCTAGAACAATCTCCAAAGCAGAATTGTAAATCGGATGCGACCCTCAGGTCAAGTTTCATATAACTGACGAGTCCACCCAGGAGCAATGGCAAGGATAATGGCTGATGTTCTTATCAACTCGGTGAAAACTTTACTTTTGGCTGTCGTCGTAGCTCAAAGTTGGAGATGCACAGGTACGTGTCCATGTGATGGGAACTTGAGTGATACAATTAATTGTGAAAATAATTTAGGTCATAAGGATATTTAACTGGATATTTAAATTCTTCTGAAGACATTTCCCCCACGATCTGCACATCTTCAAGGGTGCGAGAGACGTCTTAGTTCACCTTGATGTCATGCACAAATGTGATTTCTTGAACTGAAGATTTTTTTTTACTTGGGTGCATTCGTCTATTTAAAGGCGTTTTGTAAAATCAATCCACAATACCCTGTTTTGGGTGTTTATAAATGTAAGAGACTGCTTGTTTGCACCTACAAAGCTAGTTGTAATAAAACAATGGGAAAGGAAGTCTTAACTATTGAGTAAAATACAAATAATTGACAGAAATGTATTAGGGTATAGCAAAGTCAAATAACGTTGGGTATGTTAATATTCGAGACTTGGCAGACTTCCTAATTAATTTACTCTCAGTAGGAGTGAGATGTTGAGATTTCCTGTACTTATCTTTGGTCACCAAGTTGTGCAATTGGGTGTCAGTCAGGGGGGATGCGCCCCTGATTAGCGCACTATCACTCTATATAGTTATGTCGTTTGCTCTAGGAAAAGCTTCGAACTTCATTTGTAGCTATGGTGGACTACCATGGTAAGTACTGGCTAAACTAATGTTAATGGTAAAAGCAGTCATTTGATTGATGAAAAAGGTTATGGACTTTGGAGTTGCTTTCAATTTCTGTAGAATTGTAATTATAAATGGGGCTAGTTAATTTTACTATTCCCTAAATGTACAATTTCCATAAACTAAAGGACCATGGCCCCTCCCAGCTCTATTCCGATAGTTGGTAGAACTGTCTTACTAGGGCTTTGGTTATAAATAGAATTGCAAATTGATGTAGATGGGGCTAGGCCAGGTTTCCCATGGCCTTGGGAGGTGCAAGCAGGGGGTATCCACAGAAGGATCACCTCCTTTTGCTCCTCACCCACTTCCCATCAAAAGGTGTTGGGGGACATCAAACCAGGCCATTGACATGGTAATTGATTCACTTGCTAATAGTGGCTTGTGAACCTACAGGCCATTGTCTTAGAGCCCAACAAAGGAACATTCCTTGAAGAGGAATTGTTTTTTTTAAATGTGAATGACTTGAGTAAGTCATTGAGTCCCTGAGCTGAGGACTATTCCAAATAACTGGAATGATTATGTGTATATTGTCTAAATTCTGTCTTTTATCTAGTCTTTCTTGTTAATGCAGTATTTACATGAAATTACAGGGTTGGCTGCCTTGTGTGCAAGGCATGGCACAAGCAAGGCAACATCCAGATGAACGTTTGACTTTGTAGCTCCACTATTGACTAGATCTTTTTTTCCTATCCAAAATTAAAAGCAATTCCCTGAGTTTCCCCATTGGTGCTTAGCTTGTTACTCTCTGAAACTTGATATATGATGGATGTGTAGTCATGTTCTGTGTAAAATGAACTGTTGCAAAGAGGTGCCCTTTAATGAGTCAATTTGATTGAGAATAATAAACATCTGTCATAGTAGGGTGGATCCCATCTGTGGTTTGTAATGGTTGGTCAACAACAGCAACAGATGGTCACTAGCACACCAGGATACATGGCACACTCATTGAGGACAGATCATAAATTGTTGCAGAGCAAGGGACGTAAGCAAAGGGCAGGTTTGTCTCTTTTAGAAACTTTTACTGCTCCCCACAATCAACCTCACCACAGAGTTGTGAAGTGAAGCGAGAGGTAGGCATTGGACATGGTTGAAGAGTTAGCCAGAGTTCACTCTGTTAATCTTGTGTTAACCAAGGCTGTGTGGGAAATCTTCAAAGAAGGCCATTGCCCGGGGTCCAGGCCCAAAGGTTTTTCTCCTTTCACAGGAGCAAAGTGGGAGTTGATCCCCTTAGCTTTTCTAAATATTTAATCCCTCCACATAGCCTGCATTAGGGGACTAAGAAAGGTTATTAGTGATGTTTGTGGTCGTTGATATGCATTCAAATGGCCAGTGTTTAGATATTAAGTTGTGTTGCTTTGCTGACAAATGTAGGGGTTCAAGAATCAAGTGTTTCCCATATCACAGTGACCTCCTGAAAGGCAGTTATAAATTGTGTCTTTGTTCTTTCTTGGAAGTTGGCCTACTTGTTAGCTGGTGATGAGTATAAGGAGAGAACTGAAACTGATATGAGATTGATGCTTATCATGTATTTTACAGCTATGTAAGAGTTGGGAAGAGGGAAGGAATAGGCTCTAGAGTAGCTTGTTTCTCATGCTATATTGAATACTACCATATATTACAATGACTGATTGTTTGACTTAGAAAACCCATGGAGATGTGCATTAATAATTACATTCAGTACCCACAGCCAATCGGAATCAAGGGCACACAGTGAGCAAACTGTCAAAAAAGTAAATCCTTAGAGTCTGACCAAGAATCCAAACATGGAAATATTGAGAAAGGTCAAATAGACGAGCTTTCTTTCAAACCAGACCAGGCTATATACATTGGCCCGAGGGACCCGGAAAAAGCCATGCTAGTCTACAGAGGCGTACACAAGACATACCTGAGGTTGTGGGAGAAGAGAGCCTGTGGTGATCTGGAGGCTTGGCTGAATGAGATCTCAGCATCACGTCATTAGATAATCTGACACATGGAGTGCTGAGAGAGAATGAAGGATAGAAGGAGGTGGAGGATATTTTCTTAAATGAGAATGAGAACTTGCTGCAGGAGCAGGTACTTGATTAAAATACTCTTTCTAAAATGGACATTTGAAAGCTTGGTTTCCTTCAACCGATATGTACATATGTATCAGTGACCTGTGTTATTACCTCCAAATTTGACACACTGGCATTGAATGCAGTCACCCCCCAGCACTAAGTAGCAAAGAAGCCAAAGGCTCTACATAAATCAAAAGCACCTTTGAGTTCCAGTCCTAGGGAGGCACATTTTAAATGTGAAGTTATCCCATTATATAAATATTCCATTTGTTGAATACAAAAGGATCTATAGGAACAGTTGATCTCACTTCTAAGTCCAATTCTTAGGGTCAGTTTCTCCATCTTATCTGACCTCTTATATGTTATGTTATGCTAGGTTGCTTACGTTGTCTTGTCCCAAGAAGAGTTTGTGCGATAGACTAATGCGGGAGGGGGGGGGGGATTTTGTGCTATAGACTAATGCGTTCTCCAGAGAAGGGAGACCGGCGTTGGTCACGGTTTGGAATGGAAGGGAGAAAACGGGACAACGGCGGATATCGCTATTATTATTTTTTTAAATTTTTATGATGACGTAGTTAAGGTGGCAGGCGTGTGTTGCTTAGGCGGCCGCCTTAACTGAAAAGGGCTGCGGGAAACCCTGAGATTAGATGTTGCACATTCAGACTTTATAATCAGGAAAATAGTCTGTGAAAGAAACCACACCATCGACACAACATTTTCAGTGACAAAAGAAATACAAATGTGGTTGCCTTTTATTGGACAATATCACCCCCCCCCCCCCCATCCCTAAAGGCAAGTACAAATGTTTTGGTAAATATTGATATCTCCCAAGGAAGGCAGTTTAGAATCAGCATGATTTTACCATTCTTAATTTTAAGTCATGCATGAAGGATAGAAGGATAAAGAAAAGAGAAGTGAATGTATTACTTTGCTGGTGTCATTTTGCCCGTCTATTCTTGCACATTGTGTTATTATAGAAAGCCCAAAACTAAGGTTCTGCCATTAGGGCTGTTGCTTTAACATAAACTGCTCAGCTCTGGTATTGTCTGTATTTATTTGGGGAGTCTAAAACCCTTGGTCATAATTTTTAATTGATGAGACTATTTCATATGGTTTCTGGCCCCTTGTTCCTTGAAGGGCTATGTTTACCTTGTATTACTTTGTCAGATTTTTTCAACAGAGAAATTTACTGCATTCCATTCAGTGTAAATAACTTTTTGTTCCTTATGTGAAAAAAATATTTTCTTGGCCAAATGCTCCAGAAATTGAAAAACTCTTAAAGGCAATGGCTTGAATCCATTAACTGCTGGGGTTTTATTTTTTGGGCTGGATCATTTATTGGCATTTGATTGGGTGAAATGATTTTGATTGCATGCCAAACCAAACTGAATTTTTACTCATGCGAATTGTGAGCACATCCATACATTTATGGTTCCAGTAAAAAAAAGAAAGAAAGAAATTGATGACTCTTCAAGTGTGTCTGAAGAGCATGTGTTTGTATAGTCGTGGCCAAAAGTATTGGCAGTGATATACATTTTGTGTTTGCAAAGTTTGCTGGTTCAGAATTTGTGGATACTTTTTTCACGTTTCTATGGAATACTGGAAAACAATAATACACATTTCATAGGTTTTGAAAGAATAGCCATTTTGAAATAGGAAGAATTTGATTAAAGGATTCAATCCTTTTTGATTTTGAAATTGTCTGCAGTAGCTAATGGCTAGATTTTGAGAGTTTTTGCAGAGAATACATTCCCTGTTACCGTATAGATTTAGTAGTTGTATAATTTTCCAGCACACAATATAAGTTTTTTACATTGCTTATGTGAGATTGCATTTAACCCCTATATGGATGTTGGTAAAGCCCTCATTTAAACTATATTCACCCAGGGACGTGTAAAAGGCCCATACATTAGGGTTGTTCCAGTAGTGGAATGAGGTTATGGAATGAAGCCAAGGCTGTAGTTGGTAATGAAGGTGTGTTGAGGGGTTGCTTCCATTAATGTCTGTCACATTCCAGAGCTGCTGATTCTAACA
This sequence comes from Thaleichthys pacificus, assembly GCA_023658055.1. Taxonomy (NCBI): domain Eukaryota; kingdom Metazoa; phylum Chordata; class Actinopteri; order Osmeriformes; family Osmeridae; genus Thaleichthys; species Thaleichthys pacificus. Next base: position 5,363,933 of record CM042865.1, read on the forward strand.
GGCTTCACTATCCCATCTGGAGCACCAGGTGTTCCAAATAAGCCCTATGTTTCATGAACGGATACCCGGCCTCTATAATAGACATGAAAGACGTAGCAAGAAGAAGGATGCCTAAAATTCAAGAATGTTATCAAAGAATAAGAGAGCGTTAGTGGTAGAGATTTCGCATTCTCAGGTCTCAGGTTCTCAACTTAGTGTGAGTAATTTAAGATTTCCTGTACCACAGTTATGTGGTGAGCAACATATTTAGAATTTCCTAGTTTTCAATTGTGTTGTTTTTTTGTTCTGTAGATTGGCAGAAGAAAGTTAAATAGACTGAGCCCTACAGAAAAGAAAATGTGTGTAAAAGATGTATGAGTATTGTTTTGAATAAACTTCTGTCCTGATAGTGTGTTATGAGTATGTGTAAGTTTCTGGCTATGCTTTAGCAGTAAATTTAATAGTCACTGAAAAGGCTTGGTTGACTGTTTCTGTCTTTGAGAAATTCTGCATCTATGAATATTCAAATATGTAAATATTACAGGCCTTGTGCCTCCACTCCACTGCTGCTTGTGCTAGTTTGAATGCTGAAAAAGCATTGTACCTCAGATGTCGTAGAAGTGCCTCACATGTAAGAACACCAGAAAACAGTTGACTGGCACTATGCCATCTGGTAACCTGAAGCAGCAACCTCATTGCATCATTTAACACTACTATGAGCCCCCCCATTGGCTCCTACTTTCCTGTAGCTACACCAAAGATGAGCTGTACGTCTGAACAATTAACATTTTACATTGACAGAACATATACTAAACTTGCGAAGCAAAATATTGCCCTGAGCATATAGTTTAAAACACTGTCAATACATATCTCTCATCATTCAAATCATTAGTGACAAAATGGCCAAGCTATTGTATTTTATAAAGTGAAACAAAGGAAAAACTTATTTCCCATCTTCTGTACTTCTTACTGTCATTACATCTTTTTGTCCCTTACATTTAATGTCATAAACTTTGCCATATTGTGAGCATACTTTCAATAAATGCCTTAGCCCAGCACTATATGGACAAAACATTTGAGCATTTGAGCATGCATGTGAGCCCGAGTCAGTAAATGCATTCCAACCATTTCGGCAGCATAGTGGGATTTTTGGTCAATGTTGGAAGGAAGCTCCACAGTCATGTTTACATCCATATCCAAAAACTGCACACTGCACCTTGTTTGCTGTCAAACCTTTCTCTACAATGCTAATGCAAACTCTGTACTGATCAATCTGCTCTTGAATGCTGGAGCCTTGGGTTTCTTTGCCTGGATTTGCATGTGGTTTTCGAATTTATGACATACCCTATATCCCCCCCATATCTAGTTTTCCCAGGAAATGTTTGAATATCAGATTGTAGGGAAGAGCACAGACATCTCCCATTTCAGTAGAGGAATGTGAAAGCACCTCTCTTGTGAAGAACTTTGCACTGATCTATCAAAGTATAGTCAAGGTCAGCCATTTTAGAGGACATAAGAAACATAAGAAAAACACAAATTTGGAGGGAGTCATTTAAAAAGACCAAACTATCTATTTACTGCATGTTCTGGAGTCTTGCAGATATGTAACAAGAATGTGTCTCGGTTCTTAATCAGATTCCTTGCAGCTGAATAATGATTTTCACTGCTCATCCATTATCGATGGGTGTTTTTATCCTGTAGAACTTTAACATCTGGCTGACTAAGGTATGTTTAATGTTAGGTTTAGATTGGTTTTGGCCTTTGATAAACCATTATGCAGTGTTCTTAAATCTGTTCCCAATCTACCTCGTAAACAGTCACAGGACATTGTCTAATGTTTGATAAAGCATTCTTCCCCAACTATGTAATCTTGTTTAATTTCCACTGCTGTTTTTTGTATTCATGTTCCTCCTGGGCCCCCTAGGCCCCTTGTCTTGCGTCCTACCTATTTGAGTTAAAATAAATGGGCCTGGTTCTAAACCAGGCATGTATAGAAATGTTTTTGCTCTGCTCCCTTTTGATCCAGTCCAGTCCAGCAGTGAAATTAGTTAATTTAGTGTTACCAAAATTGTTAAAGTAATTGTAGCAGTTTTGACAGGTGAAAGACTGGAAGTATTTTATAATGTTGAGTTTAGAAGCATCTTAGGGCTAGTGTTAGAATGAACCCAAATGAGTTGATGCAGTTCAAGAAGGCCCTACCTCCTTATTTGTTTCTGGTGTTTTGTTTTTCCTTTACAGATATGTTTGGAACAGCTTGTTGTGAATGTTTGGAAACACCATTTGCGAACCATTAATTTTAACAAGCTGTTAGATGGAAAAGGAAGTTGTCTCTGCCTAATCACACAGATACTTTGTTAAACATAGATTAGTAATGGAGACTACAATAGGATTGCTTGGAATGAAGCTTATGAAAATATATTGAGCTGCTATTACAAACCTAAAACTTAAGTGCATACTATGTGGCTGAAAGAGAATACACATCACACATTCTGCTTTTCTACTCTCCTGACCGTCATGGTAAAGACAAGGGGAAGGACAAATGTAGTTAACATTTTATAGTGTTCTGCACTCAGTTTTAACTAGACATAAACAATTTGCCTCAAAGTTGACCAAACTGAGGTCAAAAACTCCCTTTAGTGTACACTAGCTTATCAGTTAACCAATAATATGTGAATGCATGTTTGCATCATTTATTATTGTTGTTTTTAGCCTTCAAATCACAGAAGCTTCAAAGAATGCTGACTACATTTTACGAGATACAAATTGTTGTTTTAACCCAGCCACTGGGATGGAGTTACCCCTCTGTAAGCTACCTTGACAATGAGGGTGCAAACCCTGATTCTAGTGGGAGGAATGTCTAATTCCATAATACATTCCATTTGTATGCAAACACAATCTTGTTGCAAGATATGCTGATACTGCCAACAGAATGACAGTGCAAACTTGTTCTATGCCTGTTTTGGTGCTAGATTATTTAAGTGATTGAAAGTGATGTTTTGTTGTGTCTGCTGTTCAGGTACTGACAAGTTGTAGATCGTTTTTCAATTGATAATTATCTGAGAAACATAGCACTCTAAATCACAGGATGAAGTCATAATAGATGTCTTTCTGAAACAGAATATGACCTGTTGTAGTAGTACTTTGGAATATTGGTTAAAACAATTATTATCTAGGTAAAATCTAGATTAAAGTGGATTTTAACAGTAAATATGTAGAAATGGGCTAAACGATTATGTTGCTTTTATCACTGATTTATAGGCAAGTAGGAGCAGGAAGGGAAGTAAAGGGGCATCTGCATCTAATTATTGTTGGCTGCAATCCCTGGTTCATGTTATGAGTGTGGGGAGCAGCCTGCTTGTTTCTGATGTGATGTTTACAGCTCCACCCACACCCACTCCTGAACGATTAGAAGCACTGCTCCATCAATAGAAAGTGACCAAGAAGAAAAACCTAACAACCATTTGCTGTCAGATTCACACACTTTTATACTTTTACACCTATAGCAAACATCAATTTTGTACTTGTCATTTTATTAGATAAAATGAAAATGACAATGTGGAGCCCCCCCACCCCCCTAACTATCAGATACAGATGACATGGCGCCTTATGATAGGCCATAATGTTTTTAGAGGGCATGGTTCTTATCCAATTGGGTTACAGCTGTGGGTGACCTCATTGATATTTGTTCAATTTGGAGTGAGGCTTAATTTCTAATTTAGTTACCTTACCTAAAGTTATGTTTACTGGCCAGAAGCTGTTGATCACGTGTTTGCTACAGCTTTAATGTCTTAATAGCCATGAAGCCATGTTCTCCTGGAAAGAAACAACATCCTCTGTTGATTTGTTTCTCTAACTTCGCAAGGTTTCTTTTAATGACGTAATATGTGTTTTGTAAGTTTGCAGACAAGTTGGCGACAATCAAAACATTTTTGTGAGAATTAATTTACTGAATTATTTGATCTTCTAACAAGTTATGCACATACTGACTAACATATACCAAGAAATGGTAATTCACTTTTTTTGCTGTTTATTGACATCTGAGTAGGCTGTTTTTTGGTCATCATAACCAGAATGCTACATACTGGCTTTATGGCCATCTGGGACAATGAATTTATTGTTAACATTGTTAACACCTCTTTTGGAATCATCTCGGTGCTTAATACTAAAGCGCTAGCCAGGTTTATCGTTGCACAGAGGGTGGGATTCACAGGACAGGGGATAAGAGAGTAAGTGTTTTTCCAGTGTCAGTAACTCTAAATCCCTCTCTATACATACAGCCGGGTGTTAACTGGGAGCTACACTTCACACACGGTAAATGGGGCTTCACTTTTAGGAGGAACCCCCCAAAGGAGCTCCAGACTTGGAGCAGGTTTTTTCACATGCTCTAGAATGTTCTTGGCCACTGACAAGACTATAGTAAAAGTATAATTTGGCATAAGTCTTAGCTGTGGATTCTCTTCCTTAAGTCTCTCTTTGAATGTCTTTTTCATTTTTCTCTCATAAGTATGTAATATCTATCTAATAATGCCATGAACCTCTGTGTGTGTGTGTGTGTGTGTGTGTGTGGTTTTATAATGACATTTTAGGGCAGTGAGTTACCCACGATTATCTATGAGGGGCCGTGTAGGCCATAATTCAAACTTGCCTCTCATACACTCCATTGAAGACCTTTTGCCTTTCACAAACACTACTGAAATACACTCACATTCACTACTGAACACCTCTCACGTATACTAGTGAAAATGGAACCTCACACAATGACAACTTAAAACCTCTCATACTCATAAGTGAGAACCTCTCTTATACCACAGTGAACACCTCTCACACGCACAACTGAAAATGTTACCTCTCACACGCACAACTGAAAATGTTACCTCTCACACGCACAACTGAAAATGTTACCTCTCACACGCACAACTGAAAATGTAACCTCTCACACGCACAACTGAAAATGTAACCTCTCACACGCACAGCTGAAAATGTAACCTCTCACACGCACAACTGAAAATGTAACCTCTCTCACGCACAACTGAAAATGTAACCTCTCACACGCACAACTGAAAATGTAACCTCTCTCACGCACAACTGAAAATGTAACCTCTCACACGCACAACTGAAAATGTAACCTCTCACACGCACAGCTGAAAATGTAACCTCTCACACGCACAACTGAAAATGTAACCTCTCTCACGCACAACTGAAAATGTAATCTCTCACACGCACAACTGAAAATGTAACCTCTCTCACGCACAACTGAAAATGTAACCTCTCACATTCATTACTGAAAATGTAACCTCACACGCACAGCTGAAAATGTAACTAATAACTAATAGGACAATTTACTAAGCAAGATAAGACAATTTTGTGGATATGCTTCATACTTTGTGTGCACATAAGTTTACTGTACAAAATACAGTAGATGCAAACAGTGATAACAATTTAACTACTGATCATTTTGTCGGATGATTCCTTAAAGTAAGTTATATTGCCAACCTTGCCAACGATTTTCTTTGGTCGACCAAGACTCGACAAAAAAAAAAGATCCTATAAAATGTCACAATTCTTTTCATCAAACCATTTTGTGTCATGTTTTACCTCACTGTTTTAGGAGATAATATGAAAGAAATACATACGTAAGAAGGGAGATTGACAACTAGACAAACAGAAAGGTACAAACATTTTCCCGATCTGACTAGCTGCTGAACATTCCAGATTCAGCTGCTTTAAAATAAGCTATTACTAATAATAAGTAGCCTAGGTGCCAGCCAAACTTAGCCCGCCCACAAAAAAATTTGGTCGGGAAATTGGGTCTGGGGTGGCTCGGTTGGGGAAAAACTATGTCCGAACAAGAGCTGTTCGGACCAATCAAATTGTCAGGGCGGGCTTTATACGATGATGGACAGATGATCAACAGTAACGTAATCAACCACATCACCAAAGAGCGCTTGGGTTGAATTCGTTTTCAACAAACAACATACTACATTGCTCTGATTGGTTGTAGGTCTATCCAATTGAGTGAAGAGGCATTTTTTTCCGGGTTCGGTTGAAACACGCCCCATACTCACAGCCCAACGGAGCGGTATCAGACTCATTCTGACTAGAATTATGAGTATGACAACGTCAGGCTAAATAATAAGCCTTGTGTCACCAGTCCTGTTGTTACCGAATGCCGATATAATACAAAATGCCTGATTGGTTATTTATTATCTCTTACAATGTACTACAAATTACGAATATTGTTTGTTTAACATGCAAATCATCCGAGCGCGCTGATCACTGACTGAAAAAGTGCAGCATGCGAACTTACGTAGAAGCAAAGCGGGGAACGGTGCAATAGAAAAGTTTGTGTTGTCTTGGCCGGAGAAGATAATGCCATTCGATTTGGATCTGATTCTTATAATAGGCATATTCATTTTTCAACCCAGCACGTTAGCATGAGCGAAGTAGGCCAATTTACGGTTTTCAGGTGGTAGGCTACATCATAATCGACGTCGAACTATGAAAAATAAACCGTTGTTGGCAGTTTGCATTCAGCGTTTTTCGAGTCACCCGGAACTTTGTAAATGTACTTTAATGAAATGCTGCCATACCACAGATTTATTTGCCATTTTGCCAAATAACACCGACAAAGTAGGCTGGCAGAGTTTGTAGTTCGGCAGCGAATTGTGCTCGTGCCATGTGCAAAAAAACAAAAAAACAAAGCGCATATTAACGAAAGGGAAAACAGTAACACCTTTTATTTTAAATTATACATTTTTAGAGTTGCTTTATTTGTCTTAAATAATATAATCTACAATTTCTGTAGAACATTTCTTTAATTCAGCAATGGTGACACAAGCGGGAATCGGATCTCACACTGCCATAAGGCAGCTCGACTAAAAAAATCTTAGTCGACCAAGAGCATATCGACCAGAAAATCGACTAGTCGACTGAGTGGGGACAGCCCTACAACCTTGGCATTTGTATCACTAATCTTGATGTGCATTTCAATGAAATTATGATTTTGTGTGGATACATTTGTGTGGATATATTTTTCTAATTTTATTTCAGCTATTCAACTGTGTTCTATTAGGCAATCAACTGTTATTATATAACTGAAATTATATTATAATACATATATATGTATACATATAATAGGCCTACATATATTATAATACATTATTTAATAATATAATAAAACACATTATACTATATAAAAACTTCTGTTAGTATGAAAAAAATACTGCACTCGCTACAATTCTTTACATATTTCATTTTCACTGATCCCTGTGAGAGGTGCTCAGAAGTGAATGTGAGTGTATTTCACGCGTGTGTGAGAGGATTCTTGCTGAAACGGAAGTCATTTCAGTGGAACGGATGTTCATTAAGGTGCGACGAGCTGACAATTTGTGGCAAGAAGACCAAGGAAGAAAAAATATGACAACAAGCATGGACGTATTAAGACACCACGGGCCCCTGGGCCTGGAAGTGTCAAGGCAAAACATTACTTAATAACAGTGCGTATGAAAGGACGATACCGGAGCTGAGCAGACAACATAATGCGAATTATATGATAGTAGAGACTTTGGTTATATGAATTAAACAAATAACTTTTGTTACAACCACACGGCTCAAAGTGGAAATAACATAGTAGGGAGACCACATCGAGTTAAGGTTTGAATTCAAAAGATAATTTATTAAATGATTAAATGAACTACTTACAAAAATCCGTAACTGAGAAGCAAGAAAAGGTAAAGCGAAAAATGTAGTGCAGATCAGCATAGTGTATGTGTAGTGCAGATCAGCATAGTGTATGTGTAGTGCAGATCAACATAGTGTATGTGTAGTGCAAAAATGGCAGCAGGGGAGCTGGGGATAACGGGTGCTGCAGCCAGCCCCAGTAGCTGCAGGGCCAAAGCAAGCAGAGAAGAGAGTGAGCTCAACGTCAAGAACAGACCACACCAGACCGCTACTCCTGCAGACCGGAGGGAGGGAACATTTAAGCTACCTCTGAAGAACAAAGTCTAAAAACAATTGACAGCAAGCTATGGTGTCACATATAGCAAACACAGGAAGACTTTATAAGACTAAATTAATCATAAAATAGTCTTACCTTAAGCGATGCATTTTTTTCTGGCTCTGCTTCGTGCGAAATCATCCACGACATCATCAAAGTCCAGTGTTTTTGTCAGTTCGCTCTCAATTGCCATGAGAGGAAGTGCCTTGAGCCATTTTTGAGTCATCTAAGTCCTCAATTCAATTCAGAGTCAGAAATCGCCACAGTGCCACATAAACATTCGGAAACATAGATTGGCCACAATCTAGAATTTTTCGGAGCAGTCCTTTTGGGCTTGTGTCATCTTCAGGCTTAATAAATGATCTGAGCTGAATCAATTCATCGCCTAAACTGTCATCTAGGTCAGATGGGTATGCAGATGCCAGAACTGTTGCCTTCTCAATCACTGAGGCATTGGACTCAGATTTTTCACAGAAAAGCACACTGAACAAACTGCACATGTGCCTGTAGGCCTCCAGACGGTGTCCAAGACTCTGAGTGAGCGTGTCGATGGCAACATTGAAGGTCTCTACCTGAAACTTGCGTCTTCCATTAAGCTCAGTATCCTGCTTTCCACTCTCATCAGCAAAAGTCTTGCGTCTCCTTCTGCGATGGCTGTTATGTCTCCAAGTCTGGCTGACGCCAGGTACATTCACTACGGCGCATCGTGTCATATCGTCATATCAATATAAAGTTAATAACAGCGACGTCACGCAGAGGCTCTGGCTTAGGGGCCCCCTGAGCTCATGGGCCCCTGGGCCCGGTAGGCCCGTTCGTTAATCCATCCCTGACAACAAGAACTCAATCAGACCAACGAATTGACACCAACATGTCAACTCATGGGCTGCTGGAAACCGGAGGAGGAGGTAAGGATAACCAAATGTTACAATGAAATGTTCACTAGATTATCAACTGTTCATTTTAGTCAGGTGTAAATATCATAAACATATGGTAGATGGACTACTAACAATCTTCTCTCCATGTTTTACACTAGTCCGTGTTTCCATGTGCTCACGACAAGCTGTGAAAAACAATTAGGCTAGCTACTATATATCCAAAACAGCCTGTATCTGAATTATTGCCCAGATGATTGAAACACGTTCAAGTTGTAAAATGTGCAAATGGGTTTGCAAGTTGAGAACAGTGCAACATGCGTATGTACTCGTTTAGATTACTGAACTTCTGCATGTTACACTTTAGCTAGAGACAATAAAATTGTCCAATAACCAAAGTAGATTTATCGCGCTACAATTCGGATTTTGACCTAAAAATAACAGATCAATACAATTACAGTGCACGATGATGTGTAGATTGATTTATGGTGTACTTGGGTTTGCTGCAACAAGTCTTGTTCGACTTGATAGTTCGCCCAACCTAACAACGTCAACTTGCAGTCCAGGTCAAGCACATCTAAAGCAGGAGGTCTGTCTGTGTCACTGGTCGCCCTTAAACAAACCTGGCATGTTTGTATTGTTTTATCGTATAATTGTGCACAGTACAGTGACTAAGATGCAAGATGACGCTAGCTAGCTTGACAAAATGGATAATGGTTTGTTGCTTCGGCTCTGTTCAGGATGTACAGGGGATTAACATCCTGCTAGCACTCTAATACATCTTTAGTGTTAATTTGAGTGAATCCTACTCCATTGTACATGTTTCAGTGTGTAATAACTACAATGTTTTACTCATTTTGCTTCTTATTTTTCAGGCCCACTTCTGTGGATTACCATGACCGTGGTAAATTCTTAGTTTTGCCACTGGAGCGACTGCAGTTCCACCCATAGGCTTCAACCCCACACCATCTGTTGGTTTCCTACACGAGGAGGAGTATGGAGATATGGCTGTATCTCCAAAAACAGCGTAAGAGTTGTGCAGCTTCAACTTACGCTGTCTTACGCTGTCTTACGCTGTTTTTAAAGAAAAGATATACTTTGCCGTGGCCAACACACAAGGGTTTGGCAGAGCCTATAGGCTAGGATTAGTTTAGTGTTTTATAGTAGTTCTGTGAAAGTAAAATTTTGTTGAAATATTTCATTTTCATCAAACTTTTTCCATTGGTTTATGGAGATGTGCACATTAAAACACAGCTTGTGATTGGCTTTAAACATTTATTTTAGTCTTACATTTATTTTAGTCTTACTCGTAAGAGTAATGTCAGATGGCCCTCAGGTGGATTCTATACATTACAGTTTGTAGTTTGCAGCCCGGTTCCCCTATAGTTGTCTTTCTTCTTGGATATTTGAAGAGAGCCTCTAGATCTGTGAAATTGAAGGTTTTGCCATTATCCAGACAGTTGAAATATTAGAGCGTGTTTCTTCCAGTTGTGATATCATTGTATATACAGTCCATGTTAGAACCAACAAAATGCAAAAGATGGTGTTGCTTGCAGGTCATTAAAATGTTTGTGATTGGTTGAAAAAAAGCAACAGCAGCGTCCAACACAAACTAATAAGCACAGTTTTAAGACATTTTATGTATGAAGCACCACATAGGTTATTTCAATTACAGTGAGTAAAACAGTACATTGAGAAACTACAATATTCTGTTTCTCATTCTCAGTATGAGTATAAACTAAGTATTGTTATGTGAGTATATGTAATGAAAACACCCAAATGTATATTTTTGTCCAAAGATGAAAGCAGATTATGTATGGTGTTGCTGGAAAAATACAAAAGAGAACAAAATAAATAGATTGCAAAGTTCCATCATTCTGTAGTGGATCAAAATGTAGCTGTATTGCTTGAGCCATTGTCTCATTTACAGTGAAGATATCTGGGACAATAACATTGTTATTTGTTTGGACTTTAGATAAAGGACCTTCATCTGTCCCATAGAAGTTGTCATCAAAAACTGGTTTCCCTGTCCTATATTGTTAATTATGCCTGTGTGCCAGAGCTGTAGTGGAGTTTGACCCCCTTGTGTGGAGAATCCATGGTGGTTCCACTGATTAATATACTCTGTGGTTGCTGTTCTAATTCTAGGCATGAAGATATAATGCAGACAAAACAAATGATGCTCGTCAAGTGAATCCAGTATACCGACAGACTCCATATAATTGAAAAGACTGATGAAATGTCTACTTACAACTCTACAAAACCATTCTCCATCTTACAAGCTTGTGGTTGCTGTCAAAGTGCCTATAAAATATATAAAACAGAAATACATTAGTATTATTGCATTGCCTGTGCCTATGCAGGGTGTGGCAGCTGATCCCAAAGCAGTTTGCAATTGCCTTCCAATTCATTCCCATTGATAAGCAGTGTGAAATTTGCTCATTTGTAATGTTGTAACGTGGACGACCAGACAAATTATTCAACATCGTTGGTGGCATCATGCCATTGTTAGCAATAACACTATGTCTCCTCTGTGTTGCCTCATATCCCGTTACAATGGAGTACGAACATCAATATAAAGTCTCAAACATAACTACATTTTGCCCATGGATTGGGTCATTACCAGCTCGGGATTCTGTAAGAAGTTCTAATAATGTCCTTGTGTGGAGATCAAGCTCATGATAAAGTCTCTCCTGTTCAAAATCATCTCCCAGTCTTTATCTTCTAATGCAATTAATGCAGTTTAAAGTACTTCTCAAATGGTTCTCAATGTCTTCATTGTTACTGTTTACAATACACTTCTATATGTGAGAGGTTTCACTCAGTGGGTTGTGTAAGAGGTTACATTTTCAGTTGTGAGAGCATGTGAGAGGTTACAATTTCAGTAATTTCAGTAATGAATGTGAGAGGTTACATTTTCAGTTGTATGTGTGAGAGGTTACATTTTCAGTTGTGCGTGTGAGAGGTTACATTTTCAGTGGGTTGTGTAAGAGGTTACATTTTCAGTTGTGTGTGTGAGAGGTTAAATTTTCAGTTGTGCGTGTGAGAGGTTACATTTTCAGTTGTGCGTGTGAGAGGTTACATTTTCAGTTGTGTCTGTGAGAAGTTACATTTTCAGCTGTGCGTGTAAGAGGTGTTCACTGTGGTATAAGAGAGGTTCTCACTCATGAGTATGAGAGGTTTTCAGTTGTCATTGTGTGAGGTTCCATTTTCACTAGTATACGTGAGAGGTGTTCAGTAGTGAATGTGAGTGTATTTCACTCGTGTTTGTGAAAGGCAAAAGGTCTTCAATGGTGTGTATGAGAGGCAAGTTTGAATTATGGCCTACTCATAATTATCTTGAGAACCGGGCACTATGCAAAGTGTAAATTTTGCAGGTGTCCTTTTCAGAACCCAAGGGAGTACAGTGCCGCATTTGACATTGTTTGGATAAGCGCTCCGACAGCACCCCTCCAAAGAAAGACCACCAGTTTTGTTCTCTTCAATCTCGACTCTTTAAGCCATGTTGAGGCTACTGATCTCGCAAACCAATAGGATATCGATGGGTATAGCGAGCCAAAAACAGGCATAAGATATGAACAACATTATTGATATCAATGCGTTACAGAAAATACAAGACCAGTAGCGGAGCCAGAGGGGTGTCCGGGGTGGCACTGGACACCCCTGACATCTGATTGGCCACCCCGGGTGCCACCCCAAAATGTAATTCGCTACTGGAAATGTGATGCTGATTGACATCTCATTTGACCTCTTGTTGAAAGAAGCATTTATTTCGCTGCATTGCGGTGCATTATTCAAATCGAAGAGACACGTTTGTTGCGAGATACAGAAGAATAAGAACAGACAGCAGAATAGAGAATACGTTTTAAGGTTTGCATTGGGTTTAGGTTTCCTGAACATTTTTTACGTATGTTGATTAGCCTACAGTAGCTGTGTAAGTTAATGTTAGAACTTCGACTCCAATAACAGACAAACTGAGACAGTCAGTAATTGTACTCCGATTTGACAGTTTCTCTATATTTCGAAGCAGTTTATAATCCGGTTTTAGAACAAAAAAGTGGTCTCTACAGACCGTGCAGCTAATTTAATGCTCAACACTTGAACGGGGGCTTATTACTTGAAAGAGGAATTATTTAGGATACTGTGTTGTCTCAGTTACACTATCAGGGCTTGGAAATATAGTGACTTGCTAAAGTAGGCAAATGGCTAGTAGAACATAACATTTCATAATAATTTCAGTTAATCGAACAAGACCCAGTGAAATGTTATAGGCTAGCTATCTCTAGCAAAATAACGCTAGCATCGCTAACAACATTACTAATTCAACTTTGGTAGTGTAACCGAGCTCTTTGTAAGTTCGTTTTAGATCTAATTGTATATGATCCTGTGGACAAAAAGACACGGACGCGGTCTCTTTTCATAACTTGTATTTTACCACTGCTCTTCTTGACATCGCTATTCGAACAGCCCTCACTGATTTCACAAATGCGTTCAGCATCAAGCCTACGGCAACTCCCGAGGGACAAAACACCCTTGTCCGTTGTCACATAGAAAGGTCTGCTACAGTAGGCTATCCTCAGGATTTGCAAGTTAGCTAAACTTATAGTATATCTAAAATAATTTTGTAGACATAACAATGGATTATGTCACTAAATGAGTGACTTGGCTTTATTGGCTTGGTTGGGCACCAAGTTATTTATATTTTTCAAGTCCATTTCTGCTTGATTTGTGCTACCTGTCAAGTCAAATTGCAGTGTTTTTTTGGGTGTGTAAATTCACTTTGTTTTGTAAATAAACTATGCACTGTGTTATTTCTGTAACACAGAAATGCTATTATAAGTCCCTGGTGCTTGAGCTTTTTTCCCTTAAAATATTTAGGATGTTCCAGCACTTATAGACCCAGATTATACTGTATATATTAATGAAAACAGTGACCCAAGACTCTGGACCCCCTGAAGTAGCCTTGGCCACCCCTTCGCCACCCCATGTATAAAACTCTAGTTCCGCCACTGTACAAGACTATTTTACTGCACTGCTGTAACAAGAACAGACTCTAAGAGGGTGAGTAGAGGGTTTATTTGAACACAGGGCAGTCAAGGTACAAGCAGAGATTGGTAACAGGATCTGTAACAGACAGGCAGGATGGTGTGAAAGATTGCGACGGCCAGGTGAGCAGGGTTTTGTTCATGGATGAAATACTGACTAGGTAAGAGAAGGATGATATTTAAAGTGCAACCAGAGCCTGTTTAAGGAGAGCCTGTCCACTCCCTATTAAGCTCCATTGTACTGAATTTGGTTGCAGTTCCACTAGAGTTCCACTGGGGGTGATCGCGAGCGAGTGCATGCTGAATGGGAGTCTATGGAGCTAAACGGCTAAATTTGTCTCTTTCGCTTGATTGTCGTTGAGAAATCTCAGATTTGATTGTAGTTTTTGCATGTTCAACATGGATTATAGGTCGAAAGTTGAATGAACAAGTACTTATGTCCTTTTGATTTCTTACAGGGTGAGTCGTTGTTGCCAATAACATGCTAGCATTCTGCTAATGAATGCTGATTGGTTAGTGAAGGACTGACTATTACCAGAGATCCCGCTTGATGGCATCTGAAGCGGAATCAGAATGTCAGAGCATTAGCAACATTAGCAACAACATTAGCAAGCCAAAACTCTTTCTAGCATGTGTATTGACAGGGAGAGCCTAACCTGTCAGCTGTGTTGTCGATGCCTCGAGAGAAAAAAGTGACCAGAGCATACCGTAAAGCAGTATCTCTGGTTCTACGATGTGTATGACGTCATTGACATTTTAAAAGGCTTTTTAGAACAGAAAGGCGACTTTAAAAATCTAACACCGAGCAGTGTGTATTTTTTTTGCCTCCCCTTTCAAATTCAGAATTCAAATTACTAGACAAAAAATTATATCCTGAGAAAGTTGATTTTGAGGGGTATAGCTCATTAGACCTCCATTCATTCTGCACTCGCTCTTTAGTGCCCTCAAATGGAACCAGAGTTGAACTGCAACCAGTTCAGAATCTGGAAGTTTCCTGAGAGTTCTCCCTATATTAGACATGCTCGTTTTTTCCAGTAGCTATAGCTGGAAGGTTATTAGCAACAATTGTTGCTGTGTAGACTACACACTACAGACACAACTCACAACAGTTTAGTCTATATAGATTAGTGATGGGAAGTTCGGATCATTTTACTGATTCGGTTCTTTGAATCTCGTTCAGTAAAATGAACAAATCTTTTTTCGAGTCGTTCGGGGCTATCCGTCCACTGCAAACACGTATCATATTGTAGGTTAGTGCATGACATGTGCACCAGCAGATACTATTTTAAAAGAAATTCCTGCATTAAAATAATGTATCATGACAGTTTGTATGATTTGGTCATTTATTATCACACTAGCATTTAATTATCACGGCAAACAATTACACTGCACTAAACTGTAAGTGTAAATGTAAAGTGAAAATAACAAAAGTCAGTATGATGACTTGAGCGAATATCATTCACGTCTTATTAAAACAGCGGCCAATGTGAAAGGGAATGAGGAAACTGTTTCCTCTACTAAAAAATACAATGCGGGTCACGTGAAAAAAGGATCCAAAAACTCGTAGAAAGACAGAGGCTGTGTCTACTACCACGCACTTCACTAAGTACACTGCAATACAGTGCACTGCAATACAGTGCACTTACATCTGTAGTGCACTCCGTCGCTGAGTAGTGCTGTCTCAAATGGAACACTTAAGTTAACCACTTGGCAGGAAGTGACGGACGCAAATCTGATAGTGACACCCATAGATATATATAAACACTAGATGTCTTACGGCAAACCAAACCAAAACGGTTTGGTTTGTTATCAACGTCAGAGATGTCGTTATGCCACTGCATACTTCTATTCTGTTTTTAAAAAATAACATAATTATTCATAAGTATGCAGTGGCATACCGACATCTCTGACGTTGATAACAAACCAAACCGTTTCAAAATCGGTTGAAAATTGAGCAAGTTATGGTCATTTAAAAAGTACATGTAGCATCAACACAATGTTATGGGTGAGCGAGTTGCCTGTAGCAAGATGGCCGCCATATGCGGACGTTCGACTCCGTTGTCCGGCAACGCGGACGAGACATCTAGTGTTTATATATATCTATGGTGACACCCGCAAATCTAAGACGGAAGTGACGGACTCAAATCTGCTTGCGAGTCATTTCGTCCGCCATTATTTTAGAAATGAAATGAAAAGCTGCCGAAAGGGCTCCTCCTCTTCCGCTACGTAGCCAATATGGCGCCCATTTAGGGTGAGTAGTGTCCATCGTTGTACATTGCATTTTTTGACCGTTTGCAGTGCGCCATCCCGGTACTTTCAGTGCCCTGAATTCTGCTGGTTTTGTGAGTGTAAGCGCCCTAAGCACTGAAAGTCAGTGCTCGGAAGTGCACAAGTGCGCGGTAGTAGACACAGCCCGAGTCGGGAAATGAACGAATCGTTCGTTTCCTCTAGCTACCAGTACAGAGCCTATGCAGGTCACGTGAAAAATGATCCAAAGACTCGTAGAAAGACAGAGTCGGGAAATGAACGAATCGTTCGTTTCCTATAGCTACCACTACAGAGCCTATGCAGGTCACGTGAAAAATGATCCAAAGACTCGTAGAAAGACCGAGTCGGGAAATGAACGAATCATTTGTTTCCTCTAGCTACCACTACAGAGCCTATGCAGGTCACGTGAAAAATGATCCAAAGACTTGTACCCGAAGACCGAGTCGGGAAATGAACGAATAATTTCTGTTTACTTGGACGAGCCTATGCAACAGTTGCATAGGCTCGTATTAGGCTCGTATTACATTCCCGATGCGCGGCCACGAGAAAATGAACGAATCACTCTTTGAGAGGACTCGTTACTCCCGAGTCCTTGTAAGGATTCGTTCAAAATGAACGAATCGTTCACGAACGACACATCACTAAAATAGACTACAGGGATTTGATTTCCATTGCGTTAGGCATCATTAAACGAGGGCGAACTTGCCGGACAACCATTCAATTAGCAATTCATAAAACATTTTTTGTGTAGCCTATAGGCCTACTGTCTACTGTCATTTAGAAGCTAATTCGCTTTTACAATGGCGATACGGCCAAGTGAGCAGTGCTGGCTGATGGCATACCATTGAGTCAGCTTCTTTCAAAGGGTTCTCTTTATGGATGAAATGCTGGCTAGCTAACAATATTAAGTGGATACTTTATTCAGTATATCAGTGAATTTTATAACATGAAATCATGTGTTAACTGATGCAAGAACTGCCTGCACATTGCAAATGTGCCTTTGTCTTCTTTATGTTAATGTGATACAGAAAATACTATTTTACTGCACTGCATAGCACAGGAAAGAAATACAAATGTTAATGTAAACATAGCAAACACCCCTTGGACAGAACTGTAAACGCAGCACTGTATGTTTTTTAGGCCAATAACTGTCTCAACCTTTGTTAATGTAATGACTTATTAACTAAATGTCTAGATGTTTGTGGGGGTAAGACAATTGAAAAGAAAACCAATATAATACATTTTGATCAACTTGACAAACAATTTATAATGTAGGAAACAGCAGACAAATGAAGGCTACATAATCATTTGCATGAATGTAGGCTACCACAGCATTGGCAATTTGACTAGAATAGATGCGGAGGTTGAACAAGTACTTCAGAGATGACAGAGAATTGATAATGCAGGAAACGGCAGACAATTGTAGGCTACATCATCAGTTGCATGAATGATGTTGTATCAAAAGGATCGATCCTCACAGTGGCGGTCCTAGCACATTTGGCTCCCCGGGAAAGCCCGTAATGGATTTGAGGTGTGCCAGCACCAGGCTAAATACTTAATTACCACAGAGGTCAGGGCAATGGGTCTGTAGTCATTAAGTCCAGTTGGCCTTGGCTTTTTGGGCAAAGGGATGATGGTGGAGGACTTGAGACAGGCTGGCACATGGCCTGTCTCCAGGGAGGTGTTAAAGATGTTGGTAAACACCGGAGACAGCTGGTCAGCACAGCGCTTCAGGATGGCTGGAGAGTCGTTTAGTCTCTCTCACACCTTGCTAAACCTGTTCTTTGACTCCTTGAATCTGGATCTGTCCCCACTCCTAAACGCTTCCTCCTTGTCCAACCTAAGACATCGGAGTTTAGCTGTAAACCAGGGTTTGTCATGTTGTAACTCACCCTGGTGCGTGTTGGTATGCAGCAGTCCTCACAGAAACTGATGTATGACGTCACATCCTGCATGAGCTCATCCATACTATTGGTAGCAGTCACAAACATATCCTAGTCATCAACACTGCAAGCACGATCCTCCAGAGCCTCTGTAGCCGGTGTGTGGTGAAACTCACTCCTCAAGTATGTAACAGGCCACCCGCATCAACGAATTGCTAGCTTTTCGTTGGCGTAGTTGGTAGTGGTGGCACTTGGGAAGTCAGAGGTGGTAGGTTCGACTCCTGGTCGGAGCGGACAGTTGCCCGTATGCCTCTGACGGAGCTTGCAAGACCACGTCTGTTACACTTCACTGGTCCACTATTTTGATGTCCTCACAGCAGGTTTACAGAGCATTAGTTTCTGCCTGTATGCAGGAATCAGTTGGACTATGGCTTAGTCAGAGTGTCCCAGTGCTGCTCCGGGGAAAGCGTGGTTGACTCTACTGACTAGTCTAGCAGTGATCCAAAGTGTTCCCATCTCTGGTAGGGCATCTCTCTAATAATTAAAGGAATCAGTGTGTGTGTGTGTACAAATTAGAATGGGTTTAGTTTCCCACGCTCATCTCAAGAACCGGGCACTCTGCAAAGTTCTTATTCTGCATATGTCCTCTTTATAATCCAACGGAGTGCAGTGCCGCAATTTACATTGTTTGGATAAGCATTTTGACATAAAAGAATGGAAATATTAATTTTAAGTTTGGCTTGATCTCTTTGCGTCCCAACCCCTGCAATCTGATTAGCCCTCTGGTCTGCAGCGAGTTTGCTATGAATATCTCGGAACCATTTTATAATCCAACGGAGTGCGAACCGGGCAAAGGAAAGTAGGGAAATTCTGTTTAGTTATTTAGAAGCAAATTCTCTTTTACAACCGATATTCAGCTGCTTTCAAAGGGGCTGGCTAGCCAACAGAGCAACAATATAAAGTGTATATACTTTCAGTATAGATCAATTAATTTTGTTACATAAATTTACTGATGTAAAAACTGCCAGCACTTTGCAAATGTTCAAGCGCTGTATGGTGAATTAGGCCTACAATTATGTGACCTGGCTCAAACGTTGTGCATGCCACGTAATGACTTTTGTTATTAACTGAATGTTTAGATGTTTGTGATGGTAAGACAATTGAACAGAGAACCAATATAGTACATTTTGACCAACATAACATAAGCAATTTATAATGTAGGAAACAGCAGACAAATGAAGGCTACATAATAATTTGCATGAACGTAGGTTACCACTAGCCTGGGTGCCAGTCCAACTTAGCCCCGCCCACAAAAAAAATTGGTCGGAAAGATGGGTCTGGGGTCGCTAGTTTTGGAAAAAAGTATGTCCGAACAGGAGCTGACAGATGATCAACAGTAACGTAATCAACCACGTCACCAAAGAGCGCTTGGGTTGAATTTGTTTTCAACAAACATGGCTGCCGCTGGAGAGCTGAGATGTGTAGATTCTGTCATCAAGTCTGTTTTAGAAGACATCGACAGCGCATTCATTTTGAAAGAGGAACAGAGAACCGCGATCAAGGCATTTGTCGATGGAAAATATGTTTTTGCCGTCCTTCCTACGGGTTTCGGTAAAAGTTAACATACTACGTTGCTCTGATTGGTTGTAGGTCAATTGAGCGAAGAGGCATTTTTTCCTGGTTCGGTTTTTCAGTAGCCTGACGTTGTCATATTCATAATTCTAGTCAGAATATGAGTCTGAGAACTCTCCGTTGGGCTGTGACTATGGGGCGTGTTTCAACCGAACCCGGAAAACTAATGCCTCTTCGCTCAATTGGATAGACCTACAACCAATCAGAGCAACGTAGTATGTTGTTTGTTGAAAACGAATTCAACCAAAGCGCTCTTTGGTGACGTGGTTGATTACGTTACTGTTGATCATCTGTCCATCATCGTATAAAGCCCGCCCTGACAATTTCATTGGTCCGAACAGCTCCTGTTCGGACATAGTTGTTCCCCAACCGAGCCCCCCCCAGACCCAACTTCCCGACCAAATTTTTGTTGTGGGCGGGGATAAGTTGGGCTGGCAGCCAGGCTAGTTCTTCAGCATGAGTAAGTTGAAGTGCATGCTTTTAAACGTAAAAGGTATCGGTATCGGCGATACAGGCCCTGTATTTACTTGGGATCGGATCAATGCCAAATTTAAAATGATGAGAAATTGCTTTTTTGATGTGCATAAGCGTCACAGTCAGAGATGAGGCCCACAATGGTTGTGTCATCAGCAAACTTAACAAAGAGGTTGGAACTGTGTGTTGCTGCACAGTCGTGCGTGACCAAGGAGAACAGGAGAGAGCTGAGCACACAGCCCTGGGGGGTGCCTGTGTTGGTGATCAGTGTGGATGAGGTGCGGTCACTGATTCTCACCACCTGTGGCCTCCCCGTCAGGAATTTGAAGATCCACTTGCATAGGGAGGTGCTTAGTCCCAGGTCCACAAGCTTGAACAGCATCCTCACATACGTATTCCCTTTGTCCAGGTGGGAGAGAGCGGTGTGCATTGTCAGGGATATGGCATCGTCTGTAGACCTGTTGGACTGGTATGCAAACTGCATAGGGTCCACGGTGGGAGGCAGCGAGGAGCAGATGAATGATTTGACTAGCTGCTCAAAGCACTTCATGATGATGCAGAATCCCGCCCCCCCCCCCCTCTCTTAAACCAATAGTGCAAGGGACCATATTGTTCATGTTGGCAAGCTGGCACTCGACCTGCACCGGATCAGACTACATAGCCATTGCCAGGGGCTATTTATAGAAGCCAGGATGCTCAAAGGCATCCCATTGTACTGCAATCTGTGTGATAGCCCATTGGGCTGAGGGCCCCCATTATCTCCAAGTCTAAATAAGTCCCCTTGTCAACCCCTCTCTGCTATCCTGCAGATACGCTAAAGGAATCAATTGGACATTCACAAGTGGTACCCTCTTACGTGTAGGCCTTGGTCAGTTCACTGTTTCCTGTTATGGGATTCAGGCTGGACTTCTTCAGTTACTGAGATAAACAGTGTCTCTTAGAAAGTCTGTTGGTGTTGTGAAGGATTCTTATCATTGTACAGGGATTAATGCTTTTGTGCATCATAGTGATAATGATAAATAAGTTATGGTTAATAATCTTGGTATTTCATAGGCATTGATTGCTCAGATTTTGTTGTTGACTTAAATAGTATACTTAAGACTGTGTACTTCCCAAAAGAATGTGAATTGTTGGATGGAAATATGTTCTCCTCTTTTTCAAAGATGCTAGTGATTGAATGTGTTAAAGCTGCAATAGGTAACATTAGAAAACTAACATGAGAAATGGTGCCAGCAATTTTTGTCAGAACGTCTGTTCTTTCCTCCAGCTTGAGTTTCTGTGGTTTTACTAAATTAGCCAAGTAGGAAGGACTGCCTCGCTGACGGCAATTGCTAGAAGATAAGTGGCTGGAAAGTTGTGGGCTGCTCCAAAATGAGAAATTAGCAGTTGACTGCCACTAAGCTGTCTGTGTTGGTAAACGACTCTCAGAGGGCCACATTAGCTTACACAACATGTTTATAGGTGTCTTTTTTCACTGAAAAAAGTCATGCCTATTGTACCTTTTTAAGTGTCCTAAATTACAACTTGTCTGTATTGAGTCATTATAGTGTCATCCCAGTATTTTTTTGTATCCCATGTGCATTGCTATTCTCACAGCTCTATGTGAGCTAAAGTGAACTTGAATTCCATTTTGGATGGATACTCAGACTGTTTACCCAGTTATTTACATTTACATTTAGTCATTTAGCAGACGCTCTTATCCAGAGCGACTTACAGTAAGTACAGGGACATTCCCCCCGAGGCAAGTAGGGTGAAGTGCCTTGCCCAAGGACACAACGTAATTTTTTTGGGGCACGGCCGGGAATCGAACCAACAACAGTTATATTCACCAAACATAGGTGTCTCAGCCATACAGCATCTTTGTGTTTTTTTATTTATTAAGTGAAACATTGAAAACTTCACAATGACTTCTAAGCAAAGTGCTTATAATAAGCTCTGTTAAGGGTGAGAGACAGATGAAATGGGGTGGGAACCACACTGGGTTGTTGTTTCCAGCCAGACGGAGACTGTCTTGCTGGCTGGGTAAATTGATGCCAGTTGGAATCTGCTGCTGCAAGGTAATAGATGCCTACCACTTTGGAAGATAGTGTATTAACTTTGAGAGTTTCTCATATTAGTTGGTAAAATGTCCCACCAGGTGTTTTCTATAAAAAAAATTGATGTTTTTTTTTTTAATAGAAAAGCAAACTTTAGTTATATGGCCAGGTACACAAATCTGACCTGATTTGACAGGTCAAAACAAATTGCTTTATTGGCAGCTTGGCGGCACAAATGGCAAAATGAAGCAAATGAAAGTAAATAATGTAAGTAGTCTTCAATTCTACACCTGTCTTTGTTCAGTGCCATTCAAACACTGTTACCCCATATTTCAGATAGACACGTGTCTGGATTTACTTTTTTAAGTGGCAATAATCTCAAATAACCTAAATAAATAATGATAGTTTTGCACTTGCCTGAAGTAATAAATGCTTAATAAGAGTGGGACTTGCTGAACTGGAAGTGAGGAGAAGCTTAGTCTAGTGTTTGTAAAAATTCACTAGACTCTTCATTAGGTATTTGTATACATTGCCCTGGCTTAAGACAACATTTCTTCATGGCCTATAATTTTCAGGCAATTTCTAAGGTCAATTTGACAGGCCTATGTCAGGTTGAAAGAAACGCAGATCCTAGAGTGTTAACCCAAATTATGTGAAATGCCTCATGAAACATAATTGTATAAGCTTAACATTTGAGACCTTTTGCTCACAGTTTGCTCCCCTCTCCTTCAGAAATCTCTCCAGCACCTGTGTCTTCATAGACTGTGCCTGCCACGTCTGTTGTGTGTCCAAGTTTAATATTCCTGGGATGTAAATTTTGGAGAGGTATCGGCATTCTGGATGTATATCATAACTTAACTCATAAGTCATTTTTTAAAACTAAAACACTCCATGAACCTCGTTTTATTGTTCTGTTTTATATGACACAACTTCCAACGTTTACAGAGACTTGAACATAAAAAATGCAGCATGGAAAAGTGTAGCCATGCAAGCAAGGTTGGTTAGAATTGTGGAATGTTTATTGTAGGCCAACAGAATTGAATATTCAGCCATGTATTCATTTGTTATCGCTAGCTCATTGCAAATATTGAACTACGTTTTTTTGTAATCCCATAAACGTACAGTTGAAAGCTACATGAGCTATGAGCTCAAAGGCAAAGCACTGCAAAAGTTACAAAAATTATACTCATGCGACACACCTTCCGTACCCCATCCAATCTGGCCAAGTGCAGTAGATTAGCCACAGCGGTGCAGATTGCATTCTATTCTAACGAATGGAATATACATTTTAAGAAAAACGAATATATTGTGTTTAATACCGTTACCGTCCGTGCTTCAAATTTATACTGTGATATACATTTTAGGCCATACCGCCCAGCCATAATTCCTAGTGCTAATTTAAATACACAGTATTTCAATACTCTTGATGTGTCTAACGCTTAGGGGTTTTGTGTATGTCTTAACGCAACATGCAAAAGGACTGGACTTGAGTCCCTTATTACTCAAGGCAGAGGAAATTGCTTTTTCCCCTTCTTTGAAAAAACGTTGCCTTCAGACATGTTCAGTCATAGACCTCAGCCCATCAAACCTGGCAATTAACAAATATCTTAACACAAGTCGGCTTTTCAGTGCATGCAGCCCATCTGGGGCCCACTACGGATTTATGGACATTTGGGGACTTGAGAAGGAGTCTGTGATTACAAATCTATCTACTTGTTTGCATGGCCTTCCAAGTCTTCTCTCCTCTGTTTCCCTTCCCACAAACTTGTTGCAACGAGGAGCTTGGATCATGTGATTTTTATGATTTGTACAGGTAACCTCTGGTTTGCTAGTCATTTACAGAGCATGGATAGACAAAGAATGTGTGTGGCTGACCACTGAATTATTTTGAATATTCAGGGGGTGGATTTATCAAGGCAGATTGAGACTCTTTTAGATTTACCCCTGCTTTGTCCTGATAGCATTGCAGCGATTAAACCTAGCCCACTACAAATCGGTCGAGAAACAGACCAGGATCTCCTGTCTTGTTGTGCAGAGAAGTACCAAAGGAACTGTAGCCTACACAGACAGTTGTGCTGCTCCTGGAAACATCTAAATCCAGTTTGTGTGACGTCTGACTCTTGATGTGTTCAGGCTTCACATTAAAGGCAGTGGTGATGAACCAACATATTTTTTAAGAGTGAAAGGAAGCTGCAGGATGCATGGCTTGCTTGTATCTGACAAACCATTACGGTCAAGTAGTGTCCCATTACCATTCTCCTACAGCAAAAATGTGTTCTAGGTCATGGGAGGACTAATCCTATTTTTCATGTAAAGTCTGGGTTATAACAGTCTTGTTTGAAGTTTGAAGGGAATATGTTATTCAGTCTGGATTGTATAATTCTTATAGAACTATCTTTGAAGGGAAAACATTTGGTGCATTTGGTGCATTCCCACCAAAAAACAAAGGGTTTGTTTAAAACTAAGGGGTTTGCTTCCGGTCTGCAGCAAATCAAGGGAGTAGCAGACGTTTGACATGGACATTCCACTGGTGAGGCTCTGTACCACTCTCCCAAGCAGCCTGCGAACAGATGGACAGATATGAAATTCTGATAAATCAGCCTTCAGAAGTCTTCCAGACGTTCAAAGCTCATTTCAAAAGTATTCCAGAACTGCTGCCAATTACCCTCCACTCCCTGCTTTCTCTTCGCTAATCTGTTTGGATAACGCCAGCACAGGATCTCGCCACACTTTGAGCCCGAGCTAGCTGATTGGCTGCTTTTCTAGTGAGGTAACACAAAGCAGCTGGGATAAGGGTTTTGTACCCCATCTTGTGCTGAGTGCAGACTGCTGGACAACTACGACCGCCAGGTTTACCCTCAGTCAGAGCGTGTGGGAGCTAAATCACTGCAAGGCTTTGCAAACACAGCCCCCGTGCCCCCTCCAAAGCTTTAGGTTAGCCCCCAGACAGGAAGTGAGGGCTCAAGGCAGGAGTATGAGAAGAAGTCTTGGGAAGCTCAACCTCCAATAAAAAGTGTGCTAGAGTTTTACCATAGAGAGCACACCAAAATGTGTGCTCTCTATGGTAACCAGGGCTACCTCCTTTTGTCATTTAAATTGAATCGTGATGCTTTTGAGGAAGAAAATGCACTTACCCCTGTGGCAAATGAGAATCTGACCAGAGGATCGGTATTTTTTTCAGCCCCATCTGTGGATTCTCCATAGTCTTAATGAATAAACCCAAGACTCATGAAAGACATTTAAAGATCAAGGATTGGGCAGACTTGTCAGTGCCTTCAACAAGTCCCTGTACCCGGCAGGGGCCAATATTGTGGCATACTCTCGTCTTTACTCCCATCCCATGTCTGCCAAAGTTTTCTGGGCCATTCCTATACTTGTCCATTTATTGTACAGGTTTTTGTAAAGGAGTGGGCAGTAGGTCAGGTGGAGGAATTCTCCCAGCTGTAAATACCGGAAGGGTCCTGATGATCTCCTCTGCACTACACAGCCATTGAAATCAGTCACACTAAATCAAGGTCCCTCTGCTGTTGCCGTTGATCCCTCCTGCACACCTGCTTTCACGTTGCCATGGTGATTCAACCTCTTTGTTGAGCTAAGCCTTCGGTATACTATGGAGTTATCTGTGGAGAAACTTCTCAATGCAATAGTAGGCACTTCTACATCTCCAAATGTTGGCGGAGAACTCTGGAAGATAACCAAAGCCTTGTGGCTTGGAGACATAAGGAGGAGAATAAAGTGGCCCCTCAGGGCTTTAAGATGTGATACTACTCCTCCAAACTTGCACTGCTTTAACCTTAGTAGGGCTTTAGTAGTGAATTGACAAATGGGTGCCATGTGTTTGTTGAAGCTCCTTTTTTGATTTGTTTGCATATCTTGTCGTGGGAAGAGGTTATCGGAAATCCCTGTTTGTCCATAATCTGGAATTCAGGGAGGAAAGCACTTCAACAGCAAGGAGCTGGTATTAAGTGTTGTAGTTTGGTTTGTAATTGCAATGCTAAGAGTGTTTTAACCTTGCACTATTCTCAAAGAGTTCTAATGGTATATTTGCACTGATCCTGAATAAGTGAGTTTTCCCAGCTAGATCTCAGCTATTATGACAAGTGTTTATCGGAGTTTATCGGATGACCTCTCTAATGGCGGATTGGGCATCTAATTAATGTTGCAATTAAAAAGCACTTCGCCAAAGATAGAAATGGCAACCATATGGCAATTGAGATAGAGCAGGTGTGAATTGTGATTTAATTATGTACCTGAGAAGGGAGTGAGTGTTTTTTATTGCTGCTTTCGGCCTAATCCAGAATTATCTTTACAAGCATTTATTTGATTTATTTGAAGAAATGTAAATGATAATTTCTCTATCAATCAGTCTCAAGTGTTCTTAAATTCTCAATTGGGTATCTAAGAAAAGTTTTAGGCTTCAATAATGATTATGGCTGTAAGGCATTTAATTTTAAGATTCGTTATTTCATACATTTTGATCAGATGGGTTCAGCCACTAACACTCTAGGCCTAATATTTAGATAAGTATTGTCTTCTAGTCTGTTTAATTAACTGAAAGGATAAATATGGTTGTCCTACTGTTTCTGGGCACAGAATGTGATGTTTAACAAGCATAAAATTCAGAATAATATTTAATAACTAAAGTGCCCCTTGGAGGTCTTCAAATAAAAGGCTCTGCCATATTTCATTGTGTGTCTTCTTATGAGCTGTTTAACTTTGTGTGTTAACCGTGTGTTAAGAGCAGCCACACTCAAGGCCAAATTATCATCTTCCACTTGTTCAGTCCATCCAAGAAACCTTAAACTCCTAGCACCCAGCTTGATGTGGGTTTCAAATACTTTGATTTTTCATGTTGCTTGTACGTAGCTTTTTTGTGAATTACCAAATAAGAAAAAGAAATATACATTGCTAGCAAGTAACAGTGGCACAACAGAGGGGACTAGGGTGACCAGAAGCATGACCCTGAAAAGGAGGACACTTGGGTCCAAAAAGGAGGACAAAGGGTCAAAAAGGATGAAATTAAGACAATAACATTAGTAATTTTAGTAAGTCAACATTTGTAATTTGACCATTCCCCAAACTATTTCAATTGTAATAGAAATTAAAATATATATTTTGGTCAGCTCAGCAGCGGTTGTTTTATCATCCGCTGTTGTGTTAGGAGCAAAAAATGATGTTAAGGAAGAGTGCCCGGCAGAACTAGCATTATCCTTGTGCCGTTGCCTAGCGCAGGCATGCCGCTCTAAAGCCCCTTTCCCCCTACTACTCACGTCTATATCAATGCGACAGAACTTACAGAAGGCACGATATTGATATTTGCTGCTCTTAGTGGCAAAGTGGAGTTCTGAACTCCACGTAGGTTTGAAGGAGGTCTTTCTTTTTGGCATCTGAAAGCCTACACAAGTAGTAAATTGCGACGGTGGGCAGAAAGGGTAAAAAAAGAGGACAAAATGGCGAAAAGGAGGACACGCAACAGCGGCCCGGACAAAGGTCTGGAAAACCGGACTGTTCGGACGAAATCCGGCCGTCTGGTCACCCTAGAGGGGACCTTGGTAGTTTGGGTCACAGGGGCTAGGGATTGTCCGCTAATCTCTTCCATACTATCCAAGTCTTATCCATGTTTACTCCAACGTCCAGTCTCTCAGGGAGGTTGGATAGGTGTAGACTGTAAACTTTGCTTGAGGTGCTGAAAGATACACAAGTGAAGCCCCCCGAAGCTCGAGAGGCATGCACTATGAAAACAAAGGGGAGTCTGAAATCCATGACTGGGCCGACCACAGGGCCATGTGTATATGGAAACTGAAATGATTATGATATTCACCATAAAAAGCACCACAGGCTCTGGACTGTTTATGGGGCTGGGTATTGTCATGAAGGGGCCAAGCAGACTGGATATGAGCAGCTGTACTGCTGATTAATTCACTGCCTTGCCATGTGTGGTCTGAGAACGTGGGACCTGACATAGGTAGAGAAGCAGTCAGGGCAAATAGTGGGAACTGGAGAGTTGATTACTTTCTGTTTCTGTGCAAAGTTGTAATTTTTCAGGTGTCCATTTAAAAACCCAAGGACATGCAATGCAGTGTTTGACATTGTTTAGATAATCTAGATCCCTAAAAAATAATTTGCCGCCAGTTTCGCTATTGAACCCTTTTCGCCATATTGAGGTGGCACTATACATAGCTGCACTATGGGCGACCAGTGTTGACACAGTTACTTTAAAAAAGTAATCTGATTACTCCTTTAAAAAGTAATTTACTTTACAGATTACTTGATTTTAAAAGTAACTTAATTAGATTACAAGTTACTTTATTAGATACATTCAGCAGCTACCGACAACAAGGGCGTCTTAATAGCATTTGAGGCCCCTGGGCTATGGACTTTTTTTTTCATTTTTTGAGGCCCCCCGCCCGCTAATCGCACAATCGCACGAGTTGCTTTTATTGTTATTTACATTCCGTTGCATGGTTTAGACTGAAATTCAGTTTTTGTGGCAAAAAGTGCCTTGTGTCAACGAAGGGAACTCAGTGCTAGCCTACGTCACAACGTCAGCACACGTTAGCAACGACGCATGGATACAACGTGCATTGCTGTTGCACAGCAAGTATCGTATCGTGCCATGGTGTACTAGCAGCATTATACATTTAAGCAATTCAAGACTTGCATGTACAGTAAGTAATGTACAGTAAAAAAAAAAAAAAGTAAAATGTAATGTCACAATAAATAATGTATTTAAACTCAAGCTTGTGTGGTGCGTCGCTGTCTTCAATGCCACAGCCTAAAGTTTATGTCAACACATACACCACCAGATGCCACTGTAGAGCAATGACTCCGCGAATACGGACGTTTATCATCATTATTATTTTGTATTATTATTAAGAGGCCCCTGATTGGTCGAGGCCCCGGGCTTAAGCCCAGGTAAGCCTGTGCATTAAGGCGCCACTGGCCGACAACACCCCCGCCGCCTCAACATAAAAAAGAACCGGTTTTGCCAACACACACACTTTATTAGAAGTGCATTTTTAACAGTAATGTACACAACAACAATGAATGTGTACAACGAACCTTGATATTTCCATCTTTAGCTGACAAAATAGTGATTGTATTTCCAACTCGAAAATGCGCATCTCTCTCCACCATTTTTGTTTGTGTCGCTGCGCACACTTCAATTGTCTCCAAACATCTGCACTGTAACATAGGCGATGAGAGGCAAGACACAAATGTAATGTTGATTTAGAGTTTCTTTTGAAATGTTGACCTAAGAACGCACTTGGAAAACCGACTCATAGGCCTAGCCTACTTGGGGGAAAAACAAACCATAAAAAACGCCCCGAGTACAGTAAATCTGAGATCATTTGCGAACCATTACTTTTCGGGAAAAAAAAAGGATTTAGTTGCGGTTCGTTGAGTTTGTTCATGTAATAGTTTATTAATCTTATTTGTCTTTCTTATTTGTCACATATAATCAAATCGAGATGGCACCGGAGCAAAGGGGCTTGAGGAAAGTGGCGACTCAGAATCACTGGGAGGAAGTGGTAGGTCTATGGCTGTGTCTACTACCGCGCACTTGTGCACTTCGAGCACTGACTTTCAGTGCTTAGGGTGCTTACACTCACAAAACCAGCAGAATTCAGGGCACTGAAAGTACCCAGATGGCGCACTGCAAACGGTCAAAAAATGCAGTGTACAACGATGGACACTACTCGCCCTAAACGGGCGCCATATTGGCTACGTAGCGGAAGAGGAGGAGCCCTTTTGGCAGCTTTTCATTTCATTTCTAAAATAATGGCGGACGAAATGACTCGCGAGCAGATTTGAGTCCGTCACTTCCGCCTTAGATTCGCGGGTACCGCAAGCAGATTTGCGTCCGTCACTTCTGCCAAGCGGTTAAAGTAAGTGTTCCATTTGAGACAGCACTAATCAGCGACGGAGTGCACTACAGATGTAAGTGCACTGTATTGCAGTGCACTGTATTGCAGTGTACTTCGTAAAGTGTTCGGTAATAGACACACCCTATGTATATACACGTGACGTGACCTTCATGCTGAAAACGTGACTTAATTGTTGCATAGGCTACATGACTTCACTCCCAGAGACGCAAGAAGAAATCAAATATATATTTTACTATTAATGACAAAATAGTAACGCACAGTGATTTGGACAAGTAACTTTAATCTGATTACTGGTTTGGAAATAGTAACGCGTTAGATTACTCATTACTGAAAAAAGCGGTCAGATTAGTTACCGGCATCACTGTGAGCGACACAGTATAACTTTTTAAAAAGTTTTAACAATTTACTTAATTAGTCAGCGCAAACGGATGCGTGGCCACAGAATTCCATGTCCGCGCCCTCTTCTGTGCTTGCACACATAAGATCAGGGCTGTGTCTACTACCGCGCACTTGTGCACTTCGAGCACTGACTTTCAGTGCTTAGGGTGCTTACACTCACAAAAACAGCAGAATTCAGGGCACTGAAAGTACCCGGATGGCGCACTGCAAACGGTCAAAAAATGCAGTGTACAACGATGGACACTACTCGCCCTAAACGGGCGCCATATTGGCTACGTAGCGGAAGAGGAGGAGCCCTTTCGGCAGCTTTTCATTTCATTTCTAAAATAATGGCGGACGAAATGACTCGCGAGCAGATTTGAGTCCGTCACTTCCGCCTTAGATTCGCGGGTGCCGGGAGCAGATTTGCGTCCGTCACTTCTGCCAAGTGGTTAAAGTAAGTGTTCCATTTGAGATAGCACTAATCAGCGACGGAGTGCACTACAGATGTAAGTGCACTGTATTGCAGTGCACTGTATTGCACTGTACTTCGTAAAGTGTTCGGTAATAGACACACCCCAGGTGTCAGTACGCAAATCAGAACTGAGGTAGGCTAAGAAAACATTACGAAACTATAGAAAAGTTTCTAAATAATAGGCCAACCGATCATCTTATTTTGACTCAAACGTAATAACAACATGAGTCCAAAATATTATATAACATGAAGCTGAAATAACATTATTTGTGTTCAAGTTATTGAGCACAAATAATATTGCACATATCGATATGGCCAGGTTAGCAGTGCTGGCATACCATTGAATCAGGATCAAGGATTTTCTTTATAGATGAAATGCTGACTAGCTAACAAAAATATATATATAAGTGTATACTTATTTCAGTTAAATGTAATTGAATGAATGTTTTTCATGTTTTCAAGACCCTCCATAGGCCCATGTTTATAAATGTAATACCTTCGGTCACCCCTTCTAACAATGGTTTTGTTCTTTTTGGACTAGTCTATCTTCAACCCTGCCATCACACCTTTTCTGTGCGTAAATACATAAGCAAAAGTAGGCTACATTAGATTGAAATGACATGATGACTGAAAGCCGTAAAAGTAGCAGTATTTGGACGCATTTTAATCAAGTGTCAGCAACAGTTTCCTCATGCACCATTTGCAAGGTGCAGATATCCCCCAAAGGTGGGTCCACAACTAATGTTCTCAGACATTTAAAGTCTAAGCACCCAACTGCTCAATTGATCCCAGCCTGGGGCAGAGTCCAGGGAGTATACGAGCAATACCAGTGATGCACCCCCAAATGTTCCATCTGGTAGAGGAAAGGAAACAGAGCACACTGACCCATTTTGTCACCCAATAAGGCAGACGACAGTGATGAGGAGCTAGCAACAATTATAGCTCTTGAAACGTTTTCAATTGTTGAAGACAGGGGGTTTAGAGGCTACACAAAGGCTTTAAATCCCATATATGCCTTGCCTAGCAGGAAAACACTGTCCAATACAATTATTTCTGAAATGTACAGCAAACCCCCCAATCCTAGGCAAAATACGATTTAACCGACCCAAAATACATTACAACGTAGGTAATGTGTTACAGGGGGGGCCTGAGATTTAGTAGACAGCCTGTGCCGATACCCCAGTAGATGGAGCAGTCTGGCCCCTATCTATAGCCTACTCTTTCCACCTTTCAAAGAGCCCTTTCATGGTTTGGGCAGCAGGCAACAGAAATGCGTCAGCCAGCTGATATTCAGCTATGTATATAGGAGTGCTCCCTAATTTCTAAGGACTAAACTGTTATAAAGTAGAATGGAAAGTTATCTCACTGTGCATACACTATAGTATAGTAGGCTTATAGCTGCTGAATGATGGGCTACCACAATTGTTCATTTGTGTCTGTCTTTGAAAGATTTTTGTTTTCTGTGACTAGTTGGCCTTGGGTCTGCTGGAAAAGGGCAACATATACTGTTAAAAGCCTTATTTGGTCAGTAGTTGGACAGGGGGTAGACAATCAGCTCCTGGCCCTTTTAAGTTTAATTGCAGTGTTGTAGTTCACAGACAGTAAATACTTCCTTTGGTGACTTCTAAACCCTGAATGCCTATATCTGCTAGACTGCACTAAACCTTTTTCTCAGTTCAACATTTATGGTGAAAATCCTCATGTCAATTTAGATCCAATTTAGCTTGGATAAAATCTTGGGAACACATTCCATCTTATCTAAAACCCAGGAGTATACATTTGGCTTTGGGCAATTCAATAAGTAGGGTCCTGTAGAAGTTTCTAGAGTTTACCATTTATTTTGACATTAACTGAAACTACAGGCCCACCTCAGAAAAGACAAAGCCTTGACTGTTCGTTAAATAACAACAATAATCCAACATGATGTATGATGTAAGACAAATTAATATAGCCCCCTGTATTTTCAGTAGGTTTATGTTACATATCAGGGTAAACTTTTCAGGTTTGTGAAAAGTCAACTTTGTACGGTAGAAAAACACTTGAATGAATGTACAATCAATGTGCTGTGCCCTAGGAAGACCTCAATCATCACATTTGACCAATTGGCTCCATGGTGTTACAGAGAGAAACTAGGCAACTGGGTCCTATGGCACCTCAAAAGGAAATGAATGCCCCTATATTCCCACAAGGAGCAAGTCTCTGTTGACTGGGTGGAGGAGAGGTGAAAGGGTATAGACTGTATACAAAGATGGGGGTGGGGGAAAAGGTGGGGAATCATGGAAGCAGCTTTTGTCTATGCCTTGTTTGACACTGACAAATGTGTTTGTGAGATCCTGTTTGTTTAGTACTACTTTCTTCTCAGAATAGCATTGTAATCATGTTGTAGGATTACACATTAAGGGTTTAACTTTGTTGCTGACTTGCCCTTCCAATGTGAAGGGTATTCTTTAAGCAAGCTCATCAGTGGTGTCAAAAATAAGGTATGATGGTCCTGCACTTCTAAGATTCAGTGCTTATGTTATTGCATCTAGCTTTGATGGAATTATCTATTTGCTTCTTTCCTTTCATCTTCAAAAATCAGAAAATAAGTCTGTAACTCTACAAATAGAAATCAGTGTTTGTATTAACAAGCCTCTTGGAGGTCAAAGTCTGGATTGTGTTAGGCCAAACCACAACACAGAAAATAGAAGCATGGAGGGAAAAAGAGCATGCTTTTGTTCTCTACCTCCACCACCACATCTGTCAAGCACATGGTGGTGGCACGGGAGAGAGAGTGAGAGAGTGGGGTGATGGGAGTTGGCGTATCAGTCTTTAAGGTACCACAGTCGCCGCCTTGTGTCTCTGGTCTTGATTAGCTCCCAAGGAGACCTGAGATACAATCAGTCACACAGACACAGTATACATTTCACACAGTCTCTGTAAACAAGACCAACTATATGCCCTTAGATGAGTATAAACCATCAGATATGGATGAAAAAATACAGTTGGGTCTCTTCATGCCAACCCTATTGTGGGTTGTGTTGGGCTTTCTTTTTTTTTAATATATAATATAAAAGGATGATTCAGAACTCGGACATACTTTTTGCTGTATACATTTATAGCCCAGGAACACAGCATGCTGATCAACACTAGTTTGAGCAGTGTGCCTGGTTCTTAAACACTAGTGGGAACAATGTGCCAGAATTATATATTTTTTTTATGCACTGCACATGGCTTCTCTACCCTCTCTCCATCGACCGCCTGTTTGACCTGCTGAGTTTCTTTCGTCCTTGCAACATCTCTGTTTTACATTATCGCAAAAACCTTGTGTCTCTCACTTCTCAGCAGTGACGGCTTTATCCACTTACAGAAGCTTCCAGACTTTTATCAGTCCTTCCTTCTGTTCTCAGGACCCACAATGTTTGATGTTACCTTCTCCCCATCCCTGTCCCCCCTACCCTGTCCCTTCACTAAAACATAAACGTATAGTATGTGCATCGTTTATGGATGGGAAGATGTACAAGAGAACAGTGTTCTCTAGACCCTGGGTTTGATTAATTGGAAATTTAGCCCTTTGACTTTATCTAAACATGTCTCATCTCAAGCAGGCACTGTCATGCTTGGCTTAAGTTTAAGAAGTACATGTCTTTCCTGTGTGAAATCTATATTATGTACTTTGGTTGGCAGTCAAGCATCTGTTTTTAGCATCTGCCAAGCCTCCCTCGAAGCCTAATCTAAAGACAGGACTGGAAAGTGGACTGAATACACAAGATCTGACTGCATTGGTTTCACCTTTCACCTTCTGAGAATAATTATAGTTTTCCTTTTCTGTTATAGAATTCTGCAAGAGCTTTAGCTACTTTATTAGAAACTGGAAACTCAAATCTGTCTGATAGAAAATCCCCAAATGTTACCAGTATAATGCTGGTGTAGCACAATGCTAGTGAACCTGAATGTAAAAGCATGTAATAACTGGTAGGTCTATTGGTAAATTAACTGCTATCCTTCAGCATAGGGGCGCTGAGAGGATAATTAAAGCCATATTGGACATTCTAGAGTTTGAGAGGCAGGGATGTGGGCCTCTGTGTCAGCCAGAGGACATATAAAAGGAGGTGTGTACATGTGTGAGTTTGTTCATAAGATTGACAGCAACAATGTAAAGAAGATTGCTTCAATTGTTTCAGTTCTCTTCAGGCCCAAACAACAGATTTAGGATGTATTTCCTGTTCCTAATCTTAACCCTTCCATGCAAGATATGTACAAAAATGTGCACGACTGGATTGATTGCTTTGACCATAATGACAGTTTTGACATTTGATTAGAAAAATTAAAAGATTTGCTGTATTTCTTTCTTCAGTTTTGTATCAAATCCATGGTACTCTCCTTTGACTGCCAACTCTGATTTAGGACTCATTGTGTTTTTTGGCAGCCTTGGCGAGCAGCGGAAATTGTGTTTTGCTGTTTTCCTGGATGTTGTGGTACTTGAGGTCTGTTTGCAGATGGTTAAACCATGTTGATTTTGGTTTACACCAACTCAAACTGCTATTTTTTATTTTTTTCGCTCAAGCCGGCACTGTAGAATGGGCTGCAAAGGCCAAATGCTAAGTAATTCCGTGGGGATGGATGGCAAGCATGATTATAAAATAAAGGTGGTCTTCCAACAACTACTAATTGTATTTCTGAGTTAAATAAGGTAACACACAGAGAGTGATCTCCTCTGATTGAAGTCACAGCCCAAGAAACATTGTTATTTCTACATTGAAATTGTTATTTTTTATCAGTTGCATAGCACATGGATGTTTGGCAATAGGTCTGCTATACCATTTAGTATGACGGTACAAAGATTCATGGCAACAAAAGCTATAATACACTAACACAGAATATTCTGTTTGAACATGAATAATGTTGTTGCATTGCTAATATTCCTTGGACCCACTCTACATGAACCCAGTGTCCCAAGAGTCACATCCAAGTCAAATTTGAGTAAAACTAAACAGGGAAATGCAATGTGAGGACTACATAAAATGTGAGCAGTAGGCCTGTTTGTATTTTCTATTCAAATCTTCCAAACCCTGAATGAGTGTGTAAAGTTATACATGAAATTCTTGACAATATACATTTAAGTTTCCGGCAGCCTTGCACTTTCACCTGGTCAGTTTATGGAAGCTACATGTTAGCCATTATAGAAAATAAATACATTCTAGTTTACTCCTTATTTCCTATATCAGAGGGGGGTCCGGGTCCCCGAAAAAGGGTTTGTAGAATATATGGCGCTTCCCATGGAATAGAGGACCCCAGAGTTCTTTGTGTGAGGCCATAGAATCAACATTGCAAATTATTGATGGTTTCTCTTCATGGTGAGAAGACTTTAATTATTTGTTACTTGCTGATTTGTATGTGGCTTAATAGACCTAGACATTCTTACTGGAGTGACAACTAGAACTTTTTTTTTAAGGGAAATTATTGTGAAAATGTAATTCAATGAAATGCATGTTTTAACAATTTCTGACAGTCTACGATCACTGGTCTGACTAGTAACAAAAGCTTTCCATGTTTCATTACCTTTTGTGAAAGGTAGGGGCTAAGGGGGAACTGTGTGTGTGTTTTGTAAAAGGAAATGTATAATAATGGAGTTTGGTAAGTTTTTAGCTCCTAAGAAAGTGTCTCAATAGCAGCTCCGACAGTGGAGGCTGTTGTCATTCCAGGGCCCTAAAAAGTAAGAGCCCCCTCAGGGCTTCGCCGACACTGAGGCAAATTACTCCTAAGCTTCCTGCCTATGACACAATACTCCCATTAGCTTTTAGTGCATGTGCAAACCCCCTGCCGCCCTTCCAAGAATGCTGAAAGAAAAAGAAAAAAACTGTAAAAAATTACAAGTTTTAATTAACTACTCAAAACAATGTTAGCTATACAATTGCTCTTTCAGAACTCTGAAAACTTAAATTGATGCATGGCACACCTCACAAATGCTTTGTCCTGGGAATTCAATTTAGTTTTATTCTTCTTCTGGTTTTCCACTGATTATGCTACAAAAAAACTGTTAGTAAAATTTTTCAAGTTTCGTGTTTTGTTGTTGTTGTGAAAGTACCCACTTTTGATAAGACTTTACCTGCTGTTGCTCATCTAATCCACCAGATGCTATTTTTGTGCACGTGTAGATCAGTTAAACTCACTCCTCAAGTATGTATACAGGCAACCAGCGCAAGCGAATTGCTAGCTTTTCGTTGGCGTAGCTGGTAGTGGTCATACTTGAGGAGTCGGAGGTGGCGGGTTTGATCCCAGGTGTGGGTGGCCATGTGTAGCCTACCTCAGACGGTGGAGCGACCGTGTCTGTTACACACACACACACAAACACACTGGTTAACTCCACAGTTTTTGTGGATTTTTTTGTGGATGTTTCCTCATACTTTTTGGGTTCATTGCCGTGCTGGATGATGTCATGATGTCTTCCAATGAGAAGAGGCATTTAGTGCAGATAAAAAAAATTATGCACTCCGTTCTACTTTTGCTGTCAGCTGTCACATCATAAATGAGGCAGTTCCTGCATCAGCCTTAGATGCCAAAGCCTAAAACAATACAATAGTATGATTTGGATCATGACCACATCCTTTTTGTTCATCATACATAGTTCATGGACTGTATCCAGGGCCTTTTAGCTGCCCTCTCATATTGGCTACCGTTTGAAGTTTTGGTCATGTAGACCTATGGCAGACTTGGACATGTCTTTAGCTACATGCTGGAGAGTGTTTCTGATCAGTTGGTATGTTATTACATGTATTTGGTCTTCTTTGATCTAGCAGGTTGTTTTCCATGATTGAGCTCACCTTTTTTAGATAGCATGTGCACTTCTGAGTTTCTAACACGGTCACACATCTAAAACAGAATCAAGAGAGACTAGTGATGATAATCTAGACTACATATCGGCAGATTAGGTATAACCACATTCATTTGCCAATTTTGAAACAGCGGCTAGTAAATTAAACAAATCTGTAATGTGTAAGTATGGCATCAAAAGGTGATGCAAAACTTAAATGATATGAAAAAAAATTACATAATAGAGTTTACACAATCTGGCATAATAAAATTATCAACATCAAAAACTGTGAAAACCATCATTTTCCAAGCAGAATTTACCTATTTTATATTGATGCAAATAAACAAACCTTGGATGTGTATGCCTTCTGAGCAGGGTTCTAAAATGAGTAAGTAAAGCCTTTGACAGCAGTTGCTTGCTGGCATACAAGGCAGTTGCTCAATAAGAAGAGACTTATCAGTCTGCCATTTTGGAATCCTTTTATCAGTCAAATGCCTGTCAGCATGTTGCAATAATAAGAGTTTACTACTGAAACCTATTTTTTCCTTTCTATCTGACATGCTCAGTCCAGTATGATTTACAGTTGGCCGATTGCTCCTAGCAGATGGAGAGGGATCCCCTCGAGAGTGTAAGTACAGTCCATAAAGCAAACATGAAAGAATTATTGCTCGTACACCACTCTGGAGTGAGCAGAGGTCGTACTGTGCATAGCTCCATGGAGATGGGACCACTATTAAATGTTAGCAGCCCATGTCAGACGAGTGCCAGTTAGACGTCTGTTCAAAGATTCTAACTAAATGAAAAGAGGTTGATATACTCTTTTCTATTTGCTTTACCTCTTGCTTGTAATGTTTTTCAGTAGTCGGGAGATTTACACAGCGGTTTGAAATGTAATGGAGGCAGGGTGTACTGTGATGGCGCCAGGCTGCTATGGGGCAGGGGTCTGACCAGCTTAGGAGCTGCTGCCATAGTGTGTGTGTTTGTGTCTCTGTGTCTATGTTAGCATGAGCCAGCGTTGCCCCACAACATACCAGTCTCACTTCCAGATGTGTATTGGAAGTGGCGACCTCAGAGGAAGTGTGCTTCACTGGGCCCATCCCTACTGTGTAATAGTTACCCTTCAACACTTGGAAGTGATATAGACCAGAAGGCTGATCTGCACTACTCACCTGGGAGAGACCTTGCCGTGACAAGTAATGCCCTTTATCTAGCGAAGCTTCGCTCTGCCTTAAATATTTCATTCTAACTGCACTTGTAAACAGACACAGAAGTAGTTACTGTGTAGTGTTTTTCTTTGCCATTAGTCAGAATAGTCTGCATGTGTTTTCTCCACACTTGTCTGCACTGACAGTTTGTATTATTTGAGGAGCAACAAAAAGTACTTAGACAAGTTAGTAGCACTCAAAGCCCTGAGGTGGATGGCACTAAAGGAGACCACCATGTGTAAACTATATTTATGTTATTCCATGTCCTCTCAGAGAGTGTTGTAAAGTAAACCGTTCCTGGATCAAAAAGCAAAGAAAAGGCTTTTTTCTGTGGTCTGTGACTGCTCACAGATGAATCTACAGTAGTCTACAAACTATCCCACCCAGCTCCCCGACCCTTTATGCTAGATTGGGCATTATTACAATCATTACATTATCAGATCAGTGTAGCTATAGACTACAGAAACTGTTCTCTAGGGTGGAAAGTTGAAGTTATGCATGTCAGCGGTTGAAATTTATAGTCCCTTGAAGCTGGACGTGTGCAAGCGAGATGGGCCACCGCAAGCTGACTTTTGGTAAATGTGTGCTTTGTCAGTCTTCCAACTTGAGCATTAAAGTCTTTGTGTCCAAAATATGTGTAGCCTATGCCTAGCTGGTGATGTTGAGCTCTGACGAAACTTTGTCCCTGCTTCAACACGGATTGATGTGTTGTTTGATTTCCCTCTAGACATAAAAATTAAGAGACTATAACATTACCCTGGTAGCCTACTTATAATACTACACACTAGTATGCTATTACTTACTGTTAGATAGTCAACAGGTACATTAACATTTAGTAGCCTAGTCATAAGAAATCCCAAATCTTCTTAAATAGCTAGTTTAGCTTTTGAGTTACTGTAGCTTACCGTCCGCATACCGTTTGCCATCCGCATTACAGGTTGGCCTACTTTGGAGATG
This sequence comes from Thaleichthys pacificus, assembly GCA_023658055.1. NCBI lineage: Eukaryota > Metazoa > Chordata > Actinopteri > Osmeriformes > Osmeridae > Thaleichthys > Thaleichthys pacificus. The sequence continues at coordinate 5,403,815 of CM042865.1, forward strand.
CACCATTGGAAATCAGCCATCTCAACTTGCCAATAGCCTGGGTTTTACACCATAGAACTCAATTGCAACTTAGTTTAACCTAGCTATAAGTTTCAACCAATTAAAGTTGTGTGAAAATTTCACCATGTAAAACCAGCCTTAGTCACCACAATGTCCTACAGCAGAACTTACTGTCGAATTAACAAGAACAACCTTCTGAAGTTCACAGAATATTATATGTCATGGTTGACATGCTAAAAATATTGCTTTGAGCCTTTGATTCTAGTGGTGCAGAGTGTTTTATGCCACATGTTATAGCAGCAGAACTAGACAGCCACTCGTCCTCTTCAGATCTCCCATACAAATGACGGGATAATGACAGTTCTTCTTCTCAGACATAAACTGAACACTGCCGAAGATGCAAGGTTCTGTGTTTATCTTTAGGAATGACTGTAGTCATAACAAGGTTTCTATATATAAAAGTGTAACAGATCATTAAACCAATGGAGAACATGGAACATAAAATGTTCATACCCCCACCCCCTTGTGATGTTAAGGAGGTGGAGATATGGATGTTGATGTCAAAAGCAGGGTAGAGTTATGGCTTGAACCTCCAGCTGGAGTTGTTGTAATAAATCATGACTATCAGCCATGGCAACCCCAGAAAAAGAGAAAAATAATCTCTTCTCCAAATGGTTGTTTGGTTTTTGAGGTTCTGAACTGTTCCACAGTTCAGTGAATCGTATGTTACTCCTGCTCATGCAAGTACAGTAGGCTAAATCAGCAGAGACACTGGCAGAACAGGACCACCTCATGTGGGGCCACAGCATTGCTAATAAGATATATGAATAATTTGGCCCGGTTCAATGAGGGCCAACGACACTGTAAAATGTCATACTGTGTACATTCAAGACAACTTGGATTTGATCTAAAATGCATTGTTAATAGCCGTATACCTTTTTCAAGGGTGAACATATGAAGAACTATTATTATTCCAGAGCATTGCATCTTGCACAAAAATAATGTACTAGATTTGAATTGTCTCTGTGAAAATAGGTTATCATTATAGAAGGCCTTTTTTAAGGTTTCAACCACCCGAGAGGCCAAGTTTCTGGGGTCTGAGGCAAGAATGTTTGGTCCACTGCCTCATAAAACCTCTGGTATGATGCAGAAGATACACTGGAGAGAAGAAAGCAGGGGTTGGAGGGAAGAGCACAAGTTTAAAGTGTGGTTCTCCTAACCAGACTAATTTATTTTCTGCATGTTCATCAGTGTGAGGGAGTAGCAATTGCCAAGGGGGCTTGAAAACAGTTCGACTGAAGCCTGGAAGACATCCCAACCCTTTCCTGCTTCCTGCCAGAGAGCCTGTAGCTTCTGGAAAGCATCTATGGTTAACAGAGGCAGCATCACAGTCTGTGTGCTTCAACAGACCTATAAAATATACCATACACAGCTAGAGCTGTCAGGTTACATGAATTTAATGGATCCATATTAAGCTACATTGATAGTAAAATATCACTTGAGACGATTCAGAATTTAAGGTCATATATATCATCAGGTAGTAGCTGTTGTCAGGATGCAGAATACTGTTTTGAAAATGTATTTGCACACTGATACGCCTGGATTTAAATCCCTATGACCATGTATGTCATATTTGCCCTTTCATTCATGCATCCTGATGCCTGTTATGAGTAAAACCGTAAACATGAAAAATATCGTCCGTAAACAAAATAAAGACTTATTATTTCTGCAGAAAATTAGACTCTGCATTATGTCACGGGCTGGGAGTTTGTACAATTTTCTTAGCAATTCACCCCCCCCCCCCCCCCCATTACTCTTATTAGGCCCCACCAAATTTCATATAATTAATATCTACCCACCTCTCTGGACCATGATACATCACAGTGTGTTGTATATCTGCTAACTGAATATATAAATATATATAAAATACTGGACAATATTATCTACCTTTGTTTGCAGGAGAATGAATATAACCACACGCATGAATTTATAGTCAAATACTAAAAGTGTCCCATACAGGCACTTAAAGCTGGGTAAGCTTTGTATTACTCCCACTCCTGTATTCAGCCATCAAATTGCCCATGTAAGGTCACAACAAGCACAGTGATTTCAAGCTAGAAACATTTTCATCCAGTTGTTAAAGAAGCCAGTAGAAGAAACCTGGTGGTCCACGAGGTTAGTAGGACTTACATACGATGTTGTTTTGCCACGACTTGTTATTAACAGGTTACCTAAGAAACAAAGCCCCTGGTTCAGAGGTGTTAAGCCTTTTTAATGTTTAGATTAACTTTAAGACTCTTAGAGGATGTGGAGATGATAAGTATCTTGTGTGGGCTTTACATCTGAAAGCAATATGCCATTCACAACTGTTATGCTTGTTAGAGGAAGCTGGGCTTTAGACCAGAGGCCATCTGAAATGTAATTTTTTTCACAGTTTTCACCAGTGCGAGCATAGCTAAACAAAAAAAGAGAGATTTACTTAACATGTTATTTCCCAGGAGAGCTGGAAATAAGAGCTTCACTCTGGGTTCATTTATTTTCTCTCACTGGCTGTCCAGGACAAATAAACATTGTCAGGAGTGATGACCTTAGCCAAAACTCAGGACAATACATTCTTGATTGAACTGAAATAAACGTATTGATATGTGATGTGTTTAGCACTTATTGTGTTATGTTATGAACTTAATAGATACACAGGGTGACTAGTTTTTCCAGGGCACCCAACTGTTTGTAGCTTAATAGGTAAAAAAATCTTCAAAGTACCTCTGCTTCCTTTGATTTAATGCAACTGCTCCATTTGGTGACCTCAGTCATAAGAGAAATGTTGCATCTACCACACCATAGATTAATAAACATAGCTTTGACCAGCTTTGTGCCATGTTTGGCAAAAAAAAACGAAATTCTCAACTGCAATTTCACCAATTTCTTTATGTAACGTTTACTGTTCTTCAGTCATCCATGAATGAACATTACTTTTGTCTTCATTGTAGAGAATTTGAGCAGTAAGGGAGAGGGAGAGTAGACATGTTGTAAGGCAAGATCTGCGCTAAGGTAAGAGGTATAAAAAGGAAGAAGCAAGGAAAATCTGCTAATTCCATTTTAACCTCTTTTCACAGGTTCACCATCATTGCCTGTTTTATGACCAACTTTCACCTTCAATTAGAGTAAAGCCTGGGTGTCTATAGTGTTGTAAATAAGACCATTACAGAGTGAAGTTGGCTTAAACCGTCTGCACACTAGAATTTTGGCTACGATTTGGTCATCTGAGACAAATTTTGAGAATCCTAAAAGATTCCTATAATCCTAGGCCAAAATATGTAGTCTTTGATCGCTAGTTTGACATGTTCCCTAACAGCCGATTAATGGCTGTCGGATCAAACATTTTCTCAGATTAAATTCTGGCAGTGTCAGAAGATTTTAGAAACAGTTTTGTAGTGTGGTTTCTCCTACAACGAGTGTGTCTTTAATTAATGTTGATTGAGTCTTCTTGCATGCGTCCGTGTTTCGCATCTTGACTGCACCTGGCTTTAGTCATTTAATTGTGTCTACAAAGTCTGAACAAATCATTTATGCAGCGTACACAATGCAAACACAAGTATGTACAGTATACATTACAAAATAACAACTGTAGTATAAGAGCACAGTCATAGGCATCATACCACAGTCAGTCTGATGATGTCCTTTCGCACTGTAATTTATGGCTTTGTGTTTTATCATGATCAAGCGCCATTACATTTTCCATTGGTTTTAAACCTTGGCAGAGTCAAGAACAAGACATGGAAAATATTTCCAGACATTCCCTTCATCTGCCTGGTTAGCGAGTGGAGGACGTGAAGAGTTTCTTCCACAAGCTGGAATGTGTTTACCTGGAACCTCAGCGACCACAATGAATGAATGAGTACAATAATTCATTCATCAACACCAGCTAATAATGTAGATTGCTTATGTGGATTAAAATGGGGAAGGGTGTCGATACTAAATTCTGTGCAAAAAATCTCCGCTCCCAGTTACAAGGTCACACTTTCCTATAATACTGATGGGTGGTAAAAAATTGTATTCTATTTGTAATGACTGATTGCAGTGAAAAGCAATCTGAAATCAAGTACCAAGTAGTAGGTAAATTGGTGTATACCATGACAGTCTCCTGGGGTGGGGGGGGGGGGTGTTGAAAGAGCTTCAAACAGCAGCTTTTGGTGTGATAACTGGACCAGGGTGTCAGAAGGCAGACAGTCATAACACTCATGTTTGTTTTTGTTGTCAGGGACCTGAGGGAACCTCATTGCATGGCAATGTGTTGTCTGCGCAGACACACACTGATCCTTTGCTCTTGCTGATGTCCAATTAGTTGCTCAATGACCATACATCAACACCTAAGATGCTTGCTGATTCACGCCGCATAAAAGAGCTCCCTGGTTTGAGGACACAAACTGGCCATTAACACAGAAATGAATCGTCCACTTGTCAACTCTGGCTGTAAACATGTTTCATAGTTACAAGGAAGGATAGAATTACTCTTAATTAAGGTGCAGTCACCTCACATAGTTTAGCTTTTTGTTGGATAGTGACTTGTGCCAACACAGTGTTTTATTTTTTCAGCATAAAACTTGAAAATGCTGATGTTCCTGTTCTGCAGTAGACATAATTTAACCCTTGTGCTGCCTTCGGGTCACATGACCCAAAGGTTCATAACGAACCATCGTTGTGTTTACCCAATTTTACCCAATACAAAAACAAATAAACATAATTGTATTTTAACCTTCGCAATGTGGGTGGTCTGAGACAGCCCAACGGTTAAAAGAAAATGATTCACTTTGTTTGTATGCGGTAAAGTTGTCGCAATACGACGGTGGGTCACAATGACTGATGGGTCAGAATGACCCGAAGATAACACAAGGGTTAAGCTCTGGGATTATCACAATGAAGGGGTTATATGTACAAATTGAATTTGCTATTTGTGGTGATGTAAAAGGGTCCTTTACTTCTGGGTAACATATCAGGGAGGGTCGGTGGAATCCGGTAGCCACAGTACCGGCTAAACTCATCTCGACTTGACTCCACGAGTCAAAAAGGCGGGTATAGTCGGGTCGAGGTGAACCGGTACCATGCAGTGGAAACGCGGCATAATATTCCAAGCAGGTTTAGTAGGAAAACAGTTTCAGTAGACATTTTAAATGTCATGTGTCCTTCACACCCACAGAAATTCCACATTTGGAGAGTTGGACAAATCTCACAAATTGTAAACAAACATACACAATCCTGTACATGCTCCCAAGTACCAAGGTACAGGCCTAGTCCAGTCTGAAAGTGGTCTGAAGGTTCTGGAAGTAAATTCATAATTGATTAGTTCCTATAGGCTCTCATCAATTAGTATTACTTGCTAAAGCTATGCATGCGTGGAGCACTTTACATTGTTTCCACCCCTGTCTGCTGTTCCTGCTTGAGCTGTTTTAAATTGTGATTCAATGTAATGGACAATTTGCACTAATTGCTGTATGACTAATTTGATTCCAATTACATTTCAAATGCTATTAAATTTACAGATTTCTTATTAGCTTATAAACTTCAGAGGTTTTGACTGCTTTCCTTCCTTGCCAGTTGAGTCAAGGTTCAGTTAGCTGTGAAGTTCTCATAACTTAATGAGGAATTTCCATGCTGCGTATGGGAAGGTTTTATAAAGATCACTCTCTTGGATTATGGGTAGTGTAGTTAGTGGGTAATGGACTAAATGTCCGTGTATAATGAAAAATGTCAATGTAAGCAGTCACAGTTGAAATCGTCTAATTACTTTGGTACGGATTGGTCAGCATGAAGGCATGCACCCATATTGAGGGAAGATAACAAAACATGTAGGTGGGCATTAGAAGGAAGCCAAACCAACATCAGCCACCCGCAAGTACCGTTCTGAGAGTGCAGCACAACACAAGCTGTAGTAAACCTGTCCAATTTATTTTGGTCTGAAATTAGCTTCCACTCAAGGTTAGCCTCCATTTGTGTTTCTTTAAGTTTGTTAGAAAGATTCAGAATAAATATGGTCTTCTATGTCATGTAATCCACTCTAACTCCAGAACTGTGTTACTTCATCATGTATTTAAAAACAGCAACAAAAACAACTGTAAAATGTAGCTGCAAGCAGCAATGGTGTATTCCTCCTGATGTTTGCAAACCATTTTAAAATTGACATGATGGAGACATGTATTTCCCACATGTACACAACATTTCAAGGCAATTGGAGCAATTAGCTATTTTAAGTAATTTTTTCACGTCACTGTAATGAAAAATTAATCACGCAGACATTATGGGTTCTTGAGACTTTTTTGTTACCCATGAGCAAAAAGGCATACATACCAACCTTCAGACACCTTGGCCTGATGAGGTTGAAATGCCATCATTTTGAATTTGACAACAGTGAGGTGTAGTATGTACTGCCACCTATGCTCTGATCAATATTTAATATTGATTAATTGATATTCACCTCCTGACAGAGGAATCCTAATAACCTTTTCTTGCACTGAAGGACATTAGGTTCCAATTTAGAAAGTGGCTCACAATGCCTGAGAGAGAAAAAGAGCAACAGCAGAGAAAATACATTTCTGCTTCAATGATCAATGGTCCTACTCTGACGTGTATAATTAGGTGACCTGATATAGAAAATCTCCCGTTAAGACTGTGATTGCCAATATAGAGGCTGGTTCATAGAGGCAGAGGAGATTGCTCCTGCATTAGGTTGGTAGTTGGATTATTGCTACATTTGAACATAACGACAAAACGTAACTTGAACATAAGAAAGTAAAGATTAGTAGCTAACTAGTATAAAATAACTAGCGCTGTCAAACGATTAAAATATTTAATCGCGATTAATCGCATAGTTAACGCGCGATTAATCGCATAGTTAACGCGCGATTAATCGCCATTTTTATCTATTCTAAATGTCACTTGATTTATTTTTGTCCCATTATTTTTTCTCATTTTAATGCTCTTATCAACATGGAAAAGTGGATTGGATTGCTTAGTTAGTGGAAATGTTTTTTTAAATTGAAAACAACATTGCAACATTGCCTGGCTTTGACGAGGGGGCGGAGAATTCGCATCAGCTGTGTGGTTGGCCAAAAATTGGTATTTCAGACTGGATGTGCTGCGATGATAGCTCAGTTCACAACGACAAAACACACAGATCAATTTGGTCTTGTCAATGGAACCATTTGGCAACTTTTTAAAAGTAACCTTTCCATTCAGAATCTTATTGGCATCCATTTCAGCGTCTCGCGCTCGCTATTAGTGATGTGTCATTCGTGAACGATTCGTTCATTTTGAACGAATCCTTACAAGGACTCGGGAGTAACGAGTCCTCTCAAAGAGTGATTCGTTCATTTTCTCATGGCCGCGTATCGGGACTGTTGCATAGGCTCGTCCAAGTAAACAGAAATTATTCGTTAATTTCCCGACTCTGTATTCGGGTACGAGTTTTTGGATCATTTTTCACGTGACCTGCATAGGCTCTGTACTGGTAGCTAGAGGAAACAAACGATTCGTTCATTCCCCGACTCGGTCTTTCTACGAGTCTTTGGATCCTTTTTTCACGTGACCCGCATTGTATTTTTTAGTAGAGGAAACCTCATTCCCTTTCGCGTGGCCGCTGTTTTAGTAAGACGTGAATGATATTCGCTCAAGTCATCATACTGACTGGTTTTGTTATTTTCACTTTACATTTACACTTACAGTTTAGTGCAGTATAATTGTTTGCCGTGATAATTAAATGCTAGTGTGATAATAAATGACCAAATCATAAAAACTATATATGTCATGATACATTATTTTAATGCAGGAATTTCTTTTAAAATAGTATCTGCTGGTGCACATGTCATGCACTAACCATACGTGAGAATATGATACGTGTTTGCAGTGGACGGATACCCCCCCCCCCCCAAGTGTGTGCGGCGTGCCTGTTGTTTTGTTTCCGGTCTAGCTAGATCCGGTGTGGTGTTGTAGTTTTTCTAACGTCAGTAGTCGTTGCAACAGCATGTGAAAAAAACTACAAAGTTTGCTAGGCCAAAAAGAACGTTAATCTCGCTATAAAAACATTAACGCCGTTAAAATGGGTTTGCATTAACACCGTTAATAACGCGTTTAACTGACAGCACTAAAAATAACATGACGCGGGTGGGTCGGTTTTTCTCCTGTCCTCCCCAATTTTTGGAGTCACCAGCCGCCACTGCTAATCACTAATCTTAACCCTGACAAGGACATTCCTGAGGTGTTATTGTTCTAGCTCTGGATGTCCACAGGAGTGAAAAATGAACTCCCTAAGCTGGAAGTTGCCTGCATCTGTCTCTGCGAAGACACCTCCAGGAGCCGTTTGTAAAGCTGCCCTTCACTCCTAAGTGCATCCAGACACAACAATGCACTCCAGTTTTGGCTGTGGGTTAAACATAGTGTACAGAAAAAGTTCATTAAAATTAAATCCGATTTCTGTGTGATACAATTGATAGATCACGGTCGTGGAACTCTAATGTGATTAATGTGAAAAATGCCAATTGACAAGAACCAAATTAGTTCACTTCATGCTCTTATATTTGAGTATTATGTTTGCCCACAACAATCTGCTTTTGGCTGTTCAATTTCTTTGAGCAATTTCCTTTTATTCAGCCTTTTTGATTTTATGACTTTGGCAAACCAGCCCTTTCAGAATGGCTCTCCAGAGGGGCACAGAGAGTGTTAACAAGCTCCTACATTTTGAGTTGGGCCAAGAAGAAGTTTGCTGCTCAATCTCGGGGCTGAAGCCCAGCTAAACTGATGGGGAGCCTGGGGGGAATTTAAGGCAGATCGGAAATAAATACAGCACAGAAATAAATGTGGTGTGGAAATAAATGTGGTGTGTAAAAGTCTCAAAAAATAAATAAATGTGGCATTAGGAAATAAATGTCCCATGAAATAAGTAAATGTTGTCTTTACAAAAACGTCATTTTGAAATAAATACATTTATTTATTTATTGATGTCGGTAAATGGATTCAGCTATATAATTATATAATGCTATCTTTATATATGTATTGCCATCTTTTTTTAATTTCAGAATTTATTTCATAGCCGTATTTATTTATGTATGAATTTATCTATTTATTTACCTATTTATTTATTTAATTTTGACTAACTCGGCGTTCCATAACACCGTGGATAAATGTAAGGATAAATAAATGTAAAGATAAATAAATAAATGTAAGTATAAATAAATAAATGTGAACACATTAAAAAAAAAATATATATATATATATATATATACACACACACAAATATAATGTAACATTTATATATTTAGTGTCATTTAATTTGTAATTTATATATTTTGTATGTCAATTAGGCATTTCATTATATAATTTGTCATTTATTTAAGCTTTGTGTTAGGCCTATATAATTATTTATTATCCAAGTATTTATTTATTTAGTTTTGGCCCCTATAATCCTCCAGTGGGTCAGAATATTTTTGTGATTTGTGTAAAACTTGGAATTTGAGTGAGACCGCGTCTTGTTTTGACTTTAGCCTCAGAGTCAGACTCGGCTCGCCCACTGGCAGTGTGTAGTATGTGCTGTTGCACAGCGAGTAACGTATCGTGCCGTGGTGTACTAGCAGCACATGTACATTTAAGCAAATGAAGACTTGCATGTACAGTAAGTAATGTCACATTACTTATGTAATATGTATTTAAACTCAAAATTAAATTCAAGCTTGTGTGGTGCGTCGCTGTCTTCAATGCCACAGCCTAAACTTTATGTCAAAAGAAACGTTCTCATTTCCAGCGCTTTAGCCATATCCCCCTAACATTTAGGGGGAATAAATGTCAAGCTTATTTACGTTTTTGGGGGCATTGAATCGCGATTCCATCTGAAACACTGTCGGGGACAACGTTGTTACAATAGCTTGTTTCAAAGTTTTTTTTTTATGAATTATGCAATATGAGTAGGCTAAATGCTTGAAAATATCACTAGAAGGGGAAAACTTAAGGGGACGGACCCACCTGCAACCGACGGAAGCAAGCACACCCTACAATTTCCCTAGAAATTGTACTCTCTCTAGTTTAATATTACTGTGCCGCGATTGTCCGCGATCTGCAGCGATCGTTTCGGCAGCTGGTCGAATTTTTTCGCCAGACGCTTTGCGAAATCGGCTGCAGGATGATAAAAGACACCATATTAGTTGATATATTTGAATAAAAAAACATGTTAAGATTGTACTACATTTATAGTAGACTATGGTGAACATTTGTAAAGTTGTAGACTTTACAAATATATATATATTACTTTGGAGGCCTACGTACTTTACCAATATTCACCCTATATAAAACGTTAACTACACAATGTTGGTAACGAACGGCCATTTCATGTGGTTACCCTGATAAACACGAATGAAAATAAACGGATTGATCTGTTGAGCCAGCATGCCCATGTTTGTTTGTGAGAAACGAGTTGTCACGCGTTGCACCCAACACACACGCGTGCAGACATAGCCTAACCCCCAAGTCGATTTTGAAAATCAGCGAGAAATTAAAGGGGTGATTGACTGGGTTTTTGGGGTATTTCACACTGTTCCTTAAGGTCTCCGAATAGGGTATGTAACATGGGTTGGGTTGAAAATGGCCCGGGTGCTGTTCTATGCCCCCTGATAGATCCTCTGAAATTTTCCCGGGAAAAAACACTAGCTTTTCTCCTTTTATGGTATGCTCATTAATATTTAGATCAGCTGCGTGCTGATTGGTTGGTTTTCAACGAGTGAAGCTGAGGAGCAAAAACGCAACACGGCCAACAGCACTCACTGAAACACCGAAGGTGGAGACTTGAAATAAAAACGCGCAAATAAATCTATTGTGTCTACACAACACTGTTTTCAACAGATTGACTAGATCTCATTTGAAATGATAACGTTAGTTGTTTCCACTTCTGTTGTCGAAGCAAACTGGATTGACTTAGGTGGGTAGAACGTTACAGTTTAGCAACCAAACTATATCGTGATTCAACTCAGCTTCAGTTAGCTTGCTCTAGACATCTTGCTGAAAAATAACCTGACAAAGATCTGGACAAACATGCATCGTGAATTGTAGATTTACATAACAACACGGGTTATTTATTTGAATGAAACAGTCAGGAACATGAAACAACGTTAGCCCCATTGCCAATAAACTAGGCTAAATCATTCTACCTATGCTCTTGCGTTAGCAAGCTAAACTAGTTTACATGCCTACAGTCTAGGGCTGTGTCTACTACCGCGCACTTTACTAAGTACACTGCAATACAGTGCACTGCAATACTGTGCACTTACATCTGTAGTGCACTCCGTCGCTGAGTAGTGCTGTCTCAAATGGAACACTTAAGTTAACCACTTGGCGGGAAGTGACGGACGCAAATCTGATTGTTACACCCGCGAATCTAAGGCGAATCTGCTCGCGAGTCATTTCGTCCGCCATTATTTTAGAAATGAAATGAAAAGCTGCCGAAAGGGCTCCTCCTCTTCCGCTACGTAGCCAATATGGCGCCCGTTTAGGGCGAGTAGTGTCCATCGTTGTACACTGCATTTTTTGACCGTTTGCAGTGCGTCATCCGGGTACTTTCAGTGCACTGAATTCTGCTGGTTCTGTCAGTGTAAGCGCCCTAAGCACTGAAAGTCAGTGCTCGAAGTGCACAAGTGCGCGGTAGTAGACACAGCCTATGACTGTCACAGAGCTGCAAACTCTCACGGTTTCACCGTGTGACACACGCATTTCAACCATTTCTCACGCTCTCACGCCACACATTGTATATCTCACGGTGAAAAGGCAACGCCAAACAAGTAGCCAAGCTAACGTTGTAAACAGTAACGGACGAGGCGCAGCTAACGGAGTGAAGCATCATTGACGCGCAAACAGCCGTGTAGACTCGCCTGGGGGGGGGAGTGAAGCTCGCGAAAGCTCGCCTAAGGAGGAGAGAGAGGGGGGGGGGGGGCTAGCTACCAAATCTCACGCCAAGGTTTTTGGAAAAGTTGGCAGCCCTGCTGTCAGCATTCCCTGTACAGCCTGGAACACTGCATTTACGACCGTGGTCCATTTTCAATATCCTTAGAAAAAGTTTCTTCTTTCAATTCCCGTGGAAGTAGGCTACAGAGCAGCGCGCCAATAAACTATAGTGTCTGAGATCTACGTGAGCTCCAGTAATGTTCCTGGGCCAGAACACCGGTGGGTCTGAAGGTAAATGTTGTGGCGTGACAAAGAGCCAAAAAAGGTGGAGCCCCGTTGGGACGTCACAGCGGGGAATGTTTTTGAAAGCTATCGTTTCACAGCAGCAGTTACAAATTGTGAGATTTATATAGGAAAGAGGCGTCAATGGACTTTGAGGTTCACTGTATGTCTATTTTACACACCAAACTGTCATTTTTCAACTATGACAAGGTAAAATCGGTTTTGCAATCAATCGCCCCTTTAAAGAAGATGGACGACATCAAATTATTTCTCGAAGTTGAAAAGCACAGGGATTTTTACGAGGACAACGTAGAGAAGGATCAATGCTGGGATGCTGTTGGAATAACACGTTTCCTAAATATAGCCTATGCCATGTTTATGTACCATGTTAGCGTAATGTGACAAGGGAAAGCTCTGAGTATCTGAAAGGCTTGGTGACTGGCACGGAGAAATGCGCGTCTGGTGTGAACAGCCTTGAGCCAGTCGTAGCCGATCGTAGCCGATCATGACGCGTCCAGGCGCTTCGCAGCCAGTGTGTCCCAGGCGTTAGGTTACTTGTGGTGTGTCAGCCTATGTGAGTTGTGTATTGGACTGGACAGGACTTAAATAGCGCTCGCCGCTACTCCCTCATTAATGCTAATCGCTAATTGACTGGCCTACAGCGCATTCCTAACCAGAGACTGCTGGGAAATTTTACTTAAATTAGTGTGGAAGTGCTTTCAACTGGTCAAGCTGCTTTGGCTGCCATGCCCCATTCTGGTTTCCTTTAGACTCTGTCTTGCAGTTTATATAACAAGCAACTTCTCAATTGTTGGTTGTTCGTTAACCTGTTCCGACACCTTATGTTATAGTCAATTACGCTGCACAGCTGCAACAAATTCCTCCCTGCTTATTGTTGTTCTATCAATAATTAGACAGTGAAATGCTTTGTGTGATCTAAACATTTGTTCTGTGTTTATCAGACATCTACAGACCATTGATCTAATAACAAAATTACTAGGCAACACTGGTGCCTTTAACACTGATTAATTTCTAGCCAGGGTTTGTTGAGTCATCCTTTCTTGTAAGACACACGACATGCACTTGTTTGCCGATGTTGCATGCCAGAGATGTAATATAATTTGTTTTGTCCAAACCCTTTTGTCTTTTGCTGCAGGCAATAGCAATTCTCATAAAACTGCATATCCCTCTTGTCAGACAAAAGCCCTGTTCCCAACACAGCTGTAATACATTTGGTTTTTAGACACTGCCTTTTTGGTTTGCAGAGCCCTGCACTCCTCTCCCCATCTCCCCTTCATCCCTGTCTCTGTGTGGCTCATTTTTCCGGAAATTCAGACCTCCCAATGATAAGATTTTAATTTTATATGATAATTTTATAAGCTGCTGGTTTTGTATGCGGTTGACATCACCATTTAATAATATAATGATAATGTATGATTATGGTTAAGTCATAAGAAGCCATGTTTTGCAGTGTCATCTGGTCTGTTTGACATCTGTCGTGAAAAGCAGAGTAGGTTTATGTTCTAATTCTCTTCTCTTTTCTTTTCCTGTAGCTGACCCTAGCATTTCCCAACCAATGGAATCAGAAGGTCTGGCAGAAGCCCAAAGTGGAGCTGCACCCACAGCTGAAGGTTAAAATACCCCCCGACTCGCTTTCTCATTTGTTTTACCCCCTCTCTGTTCCATAATCATTATTTACAATGACAAACTGAGCCTTGTACACACATTTACACACTTATCATATGCTGTAACTGTTTATTATCAATCCAACAACCTAACTGGTGGATGGACTCCTTTATCTCTCCATTAAGAATAGTGGTTCATGTTAAGTCAGAGTGAGGGAATATATGCCTCCAGAATTGACCCCATTTAGACTCTAAATGACCTCCCTGTTAAGTTCTGTGAAGACCAGTTTCTTCTCAAGCCTGGTGTCTTTGGCGCTCCTGTTTCCCAAGTATCTCTGTGTCTCCCTTTTTAACAGAATCCCTAATTTTATTCACAGTCAATTAAAGGGATGGATTATGTTTCCCCCATGGGGAAGTTCTGCAACTAAAAGCCTGCCATGAACAGAGCTAAACCTTCTTTAAGCCAGCCCTCACCCTTCAGCTCGGCCATTGTGTGCTGATGGCCTTTGACTTTAATGACTGTAGACTAAGGAAGCAATTAAGTCAGAATGAAGCATTTGTCATAGTAGTTCCTTCCTCTTTGCCCTCCCCCCATATTTATCTCCCCCCTTTAAAAAAAGTTACCTTGAAACACATTTCTTCTGTCACATTGGAATATTTACTGAACTGAGTAAGTTTTGAAGTGCTGCTCACCATGGAGGGCAATTGAACCCCAGGTTGGAAGAATTGGTCACACTTATCCACAACAAAATATTACTGGAAAATGCCCTTTCTGAATGGTCTCCACCAGAAACCACACTCCACTCTCAATTTTGAAACAAGGGGCCCCACAGCCTTGCAGTATTAGGATTATTAATAACCACCGGATGAACTGTTTAATAACGTTTTGTGTGGCTGAGAACACTTATGTCAAACAGAATATGGCCGTTCAAAACCCTTGCAGATCGTTATCTACATGAGTAACAGCTACTGTAAGTATGGCTGAAGAGTGTAGAGGAATGTCACGTGTATGAATCAGATTGTAATTTTAGGAGAAGCAACCACTTTGCTTTAGTGGGCCTGGGTAATACAAGCAAAGCTAAATGTGATGGTGCACCATGGAGACTGTTTTGTTGGCCATCAGTTGTGAGCCAAGAGGAGTGGCACAGATTCGAGTTTCAGAGGAAGCTGCTTTTCATTACATCTATCTCTCAGGGAGAAGCTAATCAATCAAGCCTTGATATACGATATGACTCCATCACCACAAGAGCCCCACGTTAGTCACAAAATAGTTTGGCTTTTGACCAGGACTGATAATGACTGTATACCCCTTAGATTACTGAACCAGGCCCAGTTATTGTGACTTAAGCAGCTGAAGATGTATTTAATTATACTGTATCCCACTGGATCAGAAGGAGAGCAGACGTTATGGATTCAAAGGTAGGCTGCATTAGTAGTTTTTTAATGTCTGCTCAAGAGCATTTCAATCATTACTGAACACAACAGTCAAACCCATTTGATTATGTGTGCCTGGTGTGGGCTCCATGGAATTATTCCTTCATCCCTCCTTTATTTGTTAGAGAAAAAGAGACAGATTCCAAATGGAGGACAAGGAAGCTTAAATTAACCCCCTAAAATCATGACATCATTCATCTCCACTGTTCTGAGCACAGTGCTCTGCCATGTTGGGGATGGGCACTCGTTTCCTTGTTTCCATTGCGTAAGCTTTACCACAACTCCAGGCAGATGTTGAGAAAAGGCAGGAGGGAAGTTGTGAAAGGGTGAGTGTGTCTATGCATGTTTAGATTATCTCATACATTGTAATCAGTAAAGGACATGGTGAGGTATGAGGGTCTTTAGGATAAAGGCTACACACTGTAAAATAGTCCTGCTGTCCTTTTCAGTGGGGTCCAGACTGAAAACAGAAACTACCTAAAAAGAAGGCAAAAAGTTCAGTATTCTTTTATATGGAAAGCTTTACGAGATGGTACATTTGGAAATTGCTTTTATTGGGAAAAGGCAATTTTTGTTAATCATCACTTCCTCATATCAGTTCCAAGTTGTGTATAGAAAGGATAGTGTACAATAATTACCAACAGAAGACAATACAGGATGTTCATAACTGCAAACACCATTTTATTTTTGTACTTTGTTCTGCTATCAACCTTTTGTATGGATGTTTAGTGGAAGTTTAAATGTATAAAGCCTTTCACCAGCTTTTTGAACTGATGCCTTAAGCACAAGAAAACAAGATATCTTCCTGACAGTTTAAGTGTATTTATTTGAACCAACAATTTGTGTCGGCCAACAGCCTTTCTGGCCTTGAGGAAGGGGAAAAACAGCAAAGTGATTTAGTTTTTCCCCAATTGGAATATCTGTGGATTTCACTTCACCCTCTCCTTGGCCTTGTTGATGGCGTGCGCTGTTTTGGATTACAGTTTTAGGCTCATGTTGCAAGTTGTGGTTTGGCAGTCTACGTCAATAAAAGGTCAGTCAGAATTAAATGTTACTCTACTGTCACCATATTGTTTAGCAATTGAGGAGGTAAAGGAATACAAGGAAACGATTCATCCTTGTCCTACAGTATGTATCTTACTTGCCGTAAGGTTGGGCGGTATACATATTGGTAACGGTAACGGTAACGGTATACGATATAGTAGTTTTTCTAAACATTTATAGTCCATTCGTTTCAATAGAATGCAAATCCGCACCACTGCGTTTAACCTCTTAAGAATCCTGTCAAAAAAGAAAAATGCCTAAAAAGGGCATACCCAAAGTCAATTGAAAGCTGTTCTTGAACCATTTGTCTCTTTTCACAGGTGATACTCTGAAGTTATTTCCCCTGTTGTCAGGACCCCTGTAAGTCCTACTGTTTTTGACCAACAGGGATGTACACAGGGGGTGGCTAAGGTTGCCCGGGCAACTGCCCGTTTGCCCTCCTCGAGTCAAAGTGCCCCTAAATTTAAACAGCTGCAGAATTTCATGTAGACCTAGATTTAAAAAATCGGCACCCAAAACATTTCATAAAGTAGCCTTATTCACTTCCAATCTATTTTTTGCCGGGGGGTGGGGGGGTAAATAAAAAGAATTGTTATCTCTAATGAAAGGTGGTACTTACAACGATCATATATTATAGCTAAATCCCCCATTGGTATAACTGAAACACAAAAACTGAAGCATGAACACATTGGAGCGCTTTATCTGATTCACCAGAAAGAACTCTGCTTCTGTCAGCCATTTTGAGCCTGGACTTTTATTTTGAAGGTTCCAAAGTTAGCCAACATATTGGGTATCAGCGTCTGCAGTATTGCATTGGCTATAAGGCTAGCAAGCTCATTTTGAGAGCCAGATGAAGCCACTTTGAGTTGTAAGCAAAGAAAGAGAGGGGGGGGGGAAGCCACCTGGTTGGCTTTAGAAGGCTTTGGACAGGGCATTGAAGCTCCCATTGGGTCAAACGAGATCTCATCACTTGTCGATGAGATCAGGGGGTGTCACAACTCTCTTTCACTATGGCTTTGGCCCAAACTAGCAGCAAATCAAGGGGGCGTGCCTCAAAGCCTGTCACACACACTATGAAGATGAATGGTAGCTGATGCGTTTGTGCTGGAAAAAATAAGCACAATAGTGTGACTATTTGGTGTTGCTGCTCTTGTTGCCACCAACATTTTAAACAATCTGTTTCTTAATAATGATCTAATTATCTTGATATAATCCCGTGATCTATTCAATACTAAAGACCACTGCAGTGAAAGAAAGAGAAAGAAAGGAAACCATGTATCACAGGGGACACTCAAGATGAGACAGAGCACATGAAAAGGAAATCATTGGGCAGGAACTTATGGAAGGTGTAGCTTTGTTTGATGTGTTCCACCAAGGTGGAAATGGGACCCATGATGGTGCTTTAGAGGAGGCAATGACAGGATGTGCATCACTTCAACACTGAGGCACGTCTGATACTAATCTCTGGAGGTAAGTGTGAGGGAACTGGCAAAGGCTTACAGGGGGAATGGGAGGAACAGCAGTGAGAGAGACAGACATACAGACAGAATGAAAGATGAGAGAAGGGAGCTCAGGTAAGTCAAAAAGCAGAGTAAGTAGAAAGTGAACGGGGAGAGGGAGGCTGGGGAACAGCCATATCTGTGATAAGGATGAGATGGAGAGAATGCGCCAGTGAAAAGGGTTTTGGGGCAGGTTCTCACAGGCATCTCAATCTTTCATTAGAGCAGCAGCATGACCATAACCTCTCTGGTGTGAGCTTTTCTGGGTATGCTCCATCAGCTGTCTAAAGAGCTGCCTACTCTATGCACTGAGGCTAACTTTCACAATCAAAAACTGTGAACACAACACAAAGTCTAGCCTACAGTCTCCAACCACTCAAACATAGACACCTGCAAAACCAACACCATACTGACTCACACCTAATTACTCACAAGGGGAGTGACTAAGATTATATTTCCCAACAAAACTCCTTGTAGAGAGTATGGTATCTTTGCTATCTTTACTGCCAGAGGGCTGGCGTAATCAGGTTATCAAGTCCTGGGAAGAGAACATGTTAGGTCATGCACAGTATTGTAGAAGATGACTTGATCAAAGACGTATGTCCTTGCACAAACAAAAACATACTGTAAAATAGGGGTGGACGGTATGAACGGTATAGAAATATATTGGTATGAATTTGGCCTACGATATGGATTTTGACTACACCGTGCTAACTGTGGTAGAGCCTTTCAGAAATAAGATTTGTCACAGCCCCATTCACACCAGGCATGGCTTACAATTACCGTACGGAACATTAAAATATTGCAACCGATCTACGCAAACATCGCAAGCATTCTTCCGCATCCCTTATTGCACAGATGGAGTAGAGCATAGTTTTTGGGCTTTATCGTTCGGTTTTATATGACACAACTTCCAACGTTTACAGAGACTTAAACTTCAAAAATGCAGCATGGAAGAGTATAGCCATGCAGCAAAGATACCAGGTTGGTTAGAATTGTGAAATGTTTATTATACCATGGTCTGGGTGAATACTCAATTCTGATTGGCTGTAGGGGTGATAATGTACACATGATTGGTGGCTATAACAACACGGAAATACAATTACAGTTATTTTAATGCTGATCAACAACGAAAATGGAGATTGCCAGTAGTAGTCTCTAGATACCGCTTATTTTGTCCCTAGGGAAGGTGAAAAGTTGCTAAATCTAGCGACATTGTTGCTAAATTGGCAACACTGTTTAACTGATGGTTTTAACCTGTAAACATTTGTATTGTTGGTGAACGTTTACACGGTTAATTATGAACATCCCTAATTTAGACCATTCTATTTGTTAAATAAATACCACAGAGCACAATCAGTTTAGCCCAGTCCAACCCAATAGCCCACACTCGGTTTTGAGAGCTCTGCTTTCTAAAACAAACACACAATCTAAATACACAATTCACTCATTCCCATTTCCCTCTATCTGGTCAAGAGGGAAGGACAATGTTTGTTCCATAGAGGGATGCAGCTTTCTCAATCTGGAAGTGGCAGCCATTTCTCAGTAGTGCGTGCTCCTAGAGTTCAAAGGCCCGATCCACTCTGAACCAATCAAAGATAAAGGTTAGGAGTGAGTGACTGTGTGTGTGTCTGTGGCAGCCTGGGGGGTGTTCCATCAACGTCGATTAAGGAAAAGCGAGACTTATTTCGCCAAGTCTCACTTACTTTAGCGAGAGTTCCGTTCCATTAAGGTGGCTTATTTTAGTTCTAGCTACGTAACCAAGGTAACTTATACTTCGGAACTAGCCTGGGCTGCGTTTCCCGAAAGCATCGTAAGCCTAAATTGATCGTAGAGTCCATCGTACGATGGATCTTAGTTGTATGGGCCGTTTCCCGAAACCATCGTAGCTAAAGAGGTACTTGAAAATCGTTGTAGATTAACGAGAGCTCCAGACCAGTCGTAGATCGCTAAGTGCATCGTAGCACAGAGACTCAGTGGAGACACACGTAGGCCGACCATGAAAACTACATTAAACTAATGCTGAAAGTTACTTCCGATGGAAAATAAGATTATTTTGGTTCTCTTTTTTCTTTTTTACGCTGGAACTGGGATATTTCTTAGTGAACCATACAAGTTTAAGTGACGAAAAAATATCAGAATCCGGTTTATTCTCAAGTAAATTTAGGTTACACAAAATAATTAGATTTGGTGGGTTTGGCGCATGCAATGAAGGTATTTAAAAAACAAATGTCAGTCTTTTTCAAAATACTATAACATTGAAATATGGCTGTTGTAATGTGCAATAGTAACTAGAAATGCATTAACGTAACGCTTTTACAAGTACAATAACACAACAACAATTGAACATTGAAGATGTTTATTAGAATTATAGGGCTGGTAGCACGCCAAGCCCGGTGGATGAAGAGGCTGGTGGCAGAGCCGAGCCTGATGTTAGGAGATGGTGGCGCCCAGGAAATGGAAAGACTCCACAGGGTTGACTGGGAAGTCACACAGGGTGAAGGGGCTCGGAGGGAGTGAAAACTCATACAAAAATCATAAAAGCCATTGAAGATAGCCTAAGTCCTGCACCGCAGACTTGTCCCCTCTGGTTGTGGGAATTGGATGTGGTCTGGGATGTGGCAAAGTAATGTAGTTGTGACAGCCTGCACAGATCTTGACACTGAGGCCTTGGAGAGCCCATGTCCATCTCCAATAACCTCCAGAAAACTGCCAGTGGCATAGAACCTTAACACTGCCAGTAGTTGGGTTGCAGGGGTCAGTGCAAAGGACCTCCTTGTTAGCCTCTGCATGTCTGCTTCTATGTGGTTCATGAGCAGCATGATATCATGATGTCATCTGACATATCTTACACTCATAATGAGTATAATTGATCAACCATCAATTAAAGTAGAGTTGATTATTCATGTCAGAAACAATGATTCCATGTTGAAGACAGGGTATTCATTACTTATGTGTTTGTCATTTGTCACAATGTCATTTGTGGCCAATATGTGAGAATTATGAGATTGCAAACATGGTCTTGGAAAGCTGTTGGCCTATAGAAAATGTGATGCAGTACCCTATAAGGTGCCCTTACAATGGCCTAAATTGGACTGTTCCCATGCCCTTACTTCCAATGGAAAAAGGTGCTGTTATGAAGTGCCCTTTATGCTGCCCCTACATGACACTGTCCCAAATGTTGCCCTTTCCAAAGAAGACAATTAGATTCTGTGCCCAACAGTCTCCCCTAGGTTCCCAGTAGGGCATGCTTTCCCAAAGTGACGCTGTGACAACACTTGGCACAGCCACTGTCCAAGCCCCCTCTGGATCTGTGGAGGCAGACTATGTTAATTGGAAATACTCGTAATATAATAATGATAGTCATGCTGAGCAATTTTAAATGACTGTTCTGCCAAACAAAGTGTGCAGTTTGGGTCACCTTCTGATCTAAAAAGTCAGTGCTGGATTTATGCAATACTAGTCATTTCAGTGAATCCCCATTTAAGTCATGGTTATCTTTCCCTTTTATCTTAAAGCTCAGCATTTAGCCTACCAGTTAATAAATGTGTGTGGCAAAGTTATTTTGAAGTCATTTTTTATTTTGTTCAAGATGTGAAGACAAAAACAGCTCACATCAAGTGCAATTAACCATGGCCTTCTTCAGTGTTTTGAATTTTATCCTACAATTTTCAATTGCTGCCACGTTCTTTTTTGGGCTATTATTCTCAATCTCCAGAATATCGGCCATAGGCTAGCCTACTGTCAGAACGGTTTCAGACAGCTCATCAAATTACGCTAACTATCAGTAGGCCTAAATGCATATATATATATATATATATGTTAAGTAGATTTGGTAGGTCTACAATTTACGCATTTTAACGGTCGTAATGGTTTGACAAGTTGTCTCCCTTGCCATGTTAATTGCGGCAACATTGCCCTTTTTGGGGTCAACTCCAAAAAAACTCAAAAAATCAATTTACGCTGCTGAAACAACACCCCTCTGCTGCTTTACGCTATACTTTTTGCGACATAACTCCTCTTTTCGACGATCGCCTGATCTAGGCTGCACAGTCTAAGCTTATTGAGGTCTAGCTTGAATTAGCGTTGCCTGTTAAGGCCCCGTCACACCATAACGTTCTGGTCGACGTTCTATGACGTTAGAGGAAACGTTGGTAATCGTCCATGGTCGCTGGTATAGCGCTGGTATAGCGCCAGAAGAGTGTTGTGTGGACGCTGGTAATCGGCGGTGATCGGCGGAAAACGCTGGTCCAAAAAAAAAGTTCTCCTGGCGACCAACGTTCTTCAACGTTTAATTTTAAACGCTGGATAACGCTGAAGACCGTTTGTGGAACGTTTGACTAACGTTGCGCACGTTTGGCTATCATTTGACTAACTTTGCACACATTAGTCAGTCGTTACCCTAGCGTTACTTGGTTGTTATTCATAATTTGCTTTGAAGCGAACAACTCACTCGCTAGTAGCAGAAGCCCCCCTCGCACCCTTATGTCATCTAGGCGGTATGATGTTTACTGTTCAGGACAACTGAATCAACTGATTTTCCAGTGTTTTATACCCGTTTGGTCATAAAACCCACACGCCAGCAAAACGCTACTCTGTCGTTATTCACATGTAAGTCACACGCTCAACACGCTCGTCTAACGTTGACTAATAGTTTGTCGTGCGTAGCAAAACGCTACTTGTGTCTTACTTGGTCGCTGTTACACGCTCCTCATGCGTAAGTCCCTCGCTAGTTATGCGTCAGTCCCACCCTAGTCATGCGTTAGTCACACGCCAGATGTGTCCACCTCGCCCTAGAACGCTCGAAATTGAACAATTAGAACGTTCAGAGAACTTTGACCAGAACGTTATGGTGTGACGGGGCCTTTAGTGGAACGGAACGTTAGTGGAACGGCTTGAGGCTTAAGTCTAAGTTGACGTTTACCCAAGTGAGACTTATTTGTGTTAGCGCGACTTGCGTTAGCGACGTTGATGGAACACCCCCCTGGTCTCTGACCAGTCAAGTCCTGTTTATCGTTCACTCCTGAATGAGGGACATCTGGACTAACCTTCAGCCTAAATGAGGCATCTGAAGGGAGAGAGATAGAGTAGGTATATTTAATGGTTAGAGTTTGAAAGAGAGAGATAGGGGAAGACACGTTATAAGGTGAGATGGGGGTGTCATTTTGCCTTGCATATTATTTTACCATAGCCGTCTGATGTTGAACTCTTGTACCTAGACAGTAATAAATAATTATAATAATAAAGAGCACCATTATGTGGCTTAAGTAGCATGAGGTGTTTTTTTTATGTGTCTTTTATCTGTCAACTTTATACACAAGGGAAGCCAGAAAACAACTCCCATTCACAGGAAGCCGTAGACCTTAACCAGACATTATAAACACACTATTGATTTTCCTACACTCTACTCTTCCCCAAGATGACTTCTGTGGTACTTTGCCTTGATAAATTGTATTTCAATAAAACTGTTCAAAACGATTACAATGAGTTTAGAAGAACAAAAACACTTCAGTAGTTTGTCAAATGGATTTCTTGACATACCTTTCTCCTTGAACCTCCCTTACCTTTAGCCGTTCTCATCCCTCTCTTTCAATCACAGGCTACTACTTAGAGTTTCAGGAGCCAGTCAACAACATCACCATTGTCCAGGGTCAGACAGCCACTCTACACTGCAAGGTGATGGGGAACCCACGGCCCACCATCCGCTGGCTAAAGAATGATGCTCCAGTGGTTCAGGAGCAGGGCAGGATCTCCATCAGAAAGACTGAGGCGGGCTCCAAGCTCCGGATTCAGGACCTGGACACCACTGACACAGGGTACTACCAGTGCGTGGCATCCAACACTGTCAAGGTGATATCTGCCACAGGGCTGCTCTACGTCAAGCTGGGTAAGGCTTCTGGTGATATTTTCATGTCTCTTAAACAGTGATGCCGGTTAGTAACGTGTTACTCTAATCTGACCACTTTTTTCAGTAACGAGTAATCTAACGCGTTACTATTTCCAAACCAGTAATCAGATTAAAGTTACTTGTCCAAGTCACTGTGCGTTACTATTTTGTCATTAATAGTAAAATATATATTTGATTTCTTCTTGCGTCTCTGGGAGTTAAGCCTATGCGACAATTAAGTCACGTTTTCAGCACGAGGGTCACGTCACGTGTATATACATAGACCTACCACTCAGCGACACAAACAACAATGTAGCAGGAGAGAGAGAGATGCGCATTTTCGAGTTGGAAATACAATCACTATTTTGAGTATTTGTCAGCTAAAGATGGAAATATCAAGGTTCGTTGTACACTCTGTGCTGGTGGGGACAAAGTGCTATCAAGATACAAAAACACGACGTCAAATTTGAAGAAACATTTGGAGTCGCAGCACTGCACAGTCAAATTTACAGAGCCGGTTGTCAATAGTTGTGTTCGACTTCATGCAGCACCGGCGGCGCCGACAGCCGGCTGCAGCATGAAGTCGAACGCACCTATTTTTATGTTGAGGCGGCGGGAGTATTGTCGGCAGCTGCTGAATGTAACTAATAAAGTAACTTGTAATCTAACTAAGTTACTTTTAAAATCAAGTAACTTGTAAAGTAACTAAGTTACTTTTAAAATCAAGTAACCTGTAACGTAACTAAGTTACTTTTTCAAAGTAACTGTGGCAACACCGCTCTTAAAGAATAATTGGCCTTTCATCTACTAGGACATCCATCTTTCTTTTTCTGTCTCTCTCACTTCCATTAAACACCTCTGCACCCTTCCTTTTTCAGCAATGGGGTAAACACAGAGCCAGTTGTTTGACCTACATTGGTCTGAATGATTACATAACTGTTCATTGTTACATAACCGCGCTCCTGACCATGCCCAACCAATAAAATAAAAAACAGCTGTAAACAAAAAGCATACATTGGAATTTCCTTATAGAGGATGTAACTTCTGTGTCAAGTATGCACGTTTAGTGCAGTCCAATTATTTTAGACTTTTTATGTGTGCAAGCACATTCATCTGTTAAAACTGTTTTAGGGCCATCTGCTTGATGTCTTAGCACTGAAATTAGATTCATCAATGGGCCTCCCCGTGTATAAATCTTCCACTTCTCAGCATTAGAAACAGAATTCCCTTCACTCACTGGGCTTGGGAGTTGGACAACCTCCTCTGTGTTATTTCTCCAAGTTAGTTAAATTAGTCAGATGAAAAAAAGCTTGACAACACTTACATTAATGTTACATTGATTACCTTAAAACCTATACCTATAATACTTATAGCTATACCTATAGTAACAATATCATAGTTGTTGCATGGGAACTGCTAAATAGTTTCTCTGCATTACGGTTTACACAAGTGGTTACACAAGTGAAACATAGTATGGGGGAGGTTGGGCGTTCATGGGGTAAGTGTATGTTAACATTGATCTTGTTTTGGGAACACAACCTTAAACTGCCCCTTTATAGCATCACCACTTACCCCTAGAACTCTCCCCCCCACTGTGCCTTCTTATACTTTTTTAAATAACCTATACCTTTAACACTTTATACCATTTAATTGCATACCAATTCCTATGCACCTACAATGTTTTTACAACAGGTATTTATATGTAGTTGTTAATGTACACTCAATGTTAAGTGTTGCCTCTTCTTTTTTCTGACAGTTTTAAGGCCTCTGTCAATATAAAAAGTATAAGAGTATAAATAGTAAAGAGTAAGAGTATAATACCTAGTGACAAGCTTGTCATATTTACACTCCACCTCTTTTTTAATCCACAGGGCAATCACCTACACATGGCCCTGATGATGGGTAAGTATTATTACTTTGTGTGTGTTTGTCAGTGTCCTTCATATGGCAATTCCTTGTGTTTATGTACTTTTCCATGAGCAAAACACACCCATACATACACATGCTCACATTGTAATTACAATTATCAGTGCCTTTGGACACACTACACAATGGGAAACATAAACTTATTAAGACCATGAATACTTATAGCCTTAACACTCTCCTTTTTTATGCTTAACCCCAAGTTACAAAAATAACCAGGAATAGAAACCTTTCTTTGATGTCAGACTCTAGTGGTTAGGTTGATTAGGTTGGTCTAAAGTGGAAAGAACGCTGATTCATTGGCTGTTGTGACCAATAGGTCACATTCTCACTTGGCTTGTTCATCAGTGTGCTAACAATGAAGTGACCCATTCGAAAGGGCCTTTGTTAAAGACAGGATGCATGCCAGACAGGCTAGAATTAGGTTTGCTTAAGAGTGCAAGCCCTTTCATCAGCTTGCGTTTTTTCTGTGTTAGTGTTTTGCTAAGCCTGTGGGGTCAGACATTACTGAATACACACCCCATCATTTTTTAACACTTCATGTTTTGCCCCTTTCTACCCACGTCCACCCTACCACTTGCACACACACACAGAATTTAATTATGTTATAAACACACTTGCACACTCTTCACAGACGTGTTTCTAACACAACGGACAGTTTGTCCGGTAAAAAAATCTAACAGCGCCTTACTCTGTTTCCTTAAGACAAGAAAAGCTCAATAGGCCTTTAGTCTCCTTTAGGCCTTGGCCCCCAACATCTAACCTGTAACTACGTACGCAGCTCCTGATGACTGTGTGTGTGTTCCTCAATCACTGACACTTACCCTGTAAACCCCCCTCAAAGTTACCCCCCACACACATGTAGACACTCTCAGCCTTCCAACCCACCCAGTTACCAGAACCCTAGTTGTTGCTCTTGGCTGATGCAGCATCCTAACAAAGCTGGGGCAATAATTGGAGGTGAGGAGTTAAACTGTGAGGTAGAAGGGCTGACAAACAGAAGTTTCTGCCCTCCATCGGTGCAGCCAACTCCACCCGGGACACCTTTATGAAGGAAAAACTAAAGTTATATTTTGGTGTGGGCCTGACCCTGTCTAATGTCCCGGAGAAACTGGAGAAGAACTGGCAGTCATACTCAGTTTAGTGTCCTAGTTGTTCCTACCCATGGTAAAATAAATATGGGCATGTCAGAGGGGACATTCTTGAAACAGCGTGCAAACAGTGAAGCTGAATGGAGCATGTGAATGAGGCTGTGTGGAACAGAAAAGTTCTAGAGGGTGGTTTTGATGGGAAGCCTTTCAAGCGCACACAATGGCACATGTAAAAATGTGTTTGGGTATTTCTGACTTGGTGGATCACAATGTCTGTAGTTTACACACACACATGTTGGAAAAGTATCTTTGATTGTGCCTCACCGCCACAATTCCAGTCACCAATGTGGTTAATTTGATAGCACCTCTTCACCTCTCTTCCAATGTCTGACTCAGCTGGATCTTCTAACAACCCCTTTAATTAAGCAAACATGCATGAGCTGTTGCCTTTTGAAGTAAAACATGGTAGGCGGTGTTAAAGAAGCTAAACATAAATAAAGTAGGAGCAACTTATGTTGAGAGATGGTGAAAACTATGATTTTGTGGGACACTTTAAGCTGAACTTCTAGACGGTCATTATCAGAGAGACTTGCAATAAAATGTTGGACCTGTAAGATTGCCCTGAAGGCAACATTTCTGATGAGGGGGGCAGGTTTCCATGACACTTGTTCCCTAGGCTACTAAAATGCAGGACACAGGATAGATTAGGGCATGGTCATAAATACCAGACTGGTAGAAGGCCTTTGTTTCTCCCAAGAGCTCCATTATCTCTCAGCATCACCCTATTTATTTTTGTCCAGTCCTATTTGAGTTAGGACAGACTGGCAGATGGTAACAATACACATCAATATCACAAACACACAAGCATAAACTTTATCTGGAGTTTTCTTCTTCCTCATGTGTTAAGAAGAATTTGCAAATACCCATGAAAGGAGAAGGAAGAGCAGCATTGTTAAGGCTTGGTTAAGTAAACTTTGGCAGAGCAAGGGAGGATGTCACTGTTCTTTCCACTCTTTACTCAGGGGCACAGTAGACTGTCCTATTGCATACTTTACTCTTTACCCTTTTCTTAATGAGAATGTTGTGTTGGACAACTTTCAGTCAGGTTTCAGAGCACACCATAGCACAGAAACAGCACTGCTTAAGGTACTGAATGATTTGTTGTTGTTCGGTGTTTCTGGGAATTGTGCCGTTTTAATATTACTTGACCTCAGTGCTGCTTTTGATACTGTTGATCATGCTATCCTCCTGGATCGTCTCCAGCAATGGGTTGGTATCCAGGGTGTGGCTCTACAGTGGTTCCACTCTTATTTGAAAGATCGAACCTTTTCTGTCAATATTGGAAATATTTCTTCCTCTTCGGCAGCGATTATGTGGAGTACCTCAAGGTTCAATCCTGGGTCCAATTCTATTTTCTTTGTATATGCTCCCTCTGGGCTCCATTCTCCGTAAACATAATATACCATATCATTGTTATGCTGATGATACACAGTTATACTTACCGTTAAAACCAGGTGATACCAACTCTGGTGTCCCTTTTTGACAAATTAATTCTGTTGTCAAAGGTAGTTTCTTTCATTTAAGGACTATTGCAAAACGAACATCCTTCCTCTCTTTCAAAGACTTGGAAATTGTTATTCATGCACTTATATCGTCTCAAATTGATTATTGTAATTCTCTGTATTATGGCATTTGTCAATCATCATTATCACGCCTGCAGCTTGTCCAGAATGCGGCTGCTAGAATGTTGACTGGTACCAGGAAGAGGGACCATATCTTCCCCATATTGGCCTCTCTTCACTGGTTGCCAGTCAAAGAAGAATTGATGTTAAGGTGTTGTTACTTGTTTTTAAAGCTTTACATGGATTGGCTCCATTGTATATCTCATATTATTATGCTGTATCACACTTCCAGGCCCCTTAGATCATCAAACCAGTTCCTTTTAGCCATTCCACAGACTCGGATGAAAACAAAAGGTGATTGTGCCTTTTCAGCTGTAGCCCCTACTCTGTGGAATAACCTGCCAATTTTTCATCAGGTTATCCCCCACCACCGAGACATTTAAGTCTTGTCTTAAAACGTATTTTTATTATTTGGCTTTCGAGTCAGTTTAGGGTCACTCGTGCTTACTGTAATTGTGTTGTTTGTCTGTTGTTCTTATTGGGGGCCAAGCAGCGAAGCTGCGAGGCACCTATTGTATTTGTTAGTATTATTATTATACCTTTGGATTCCCTGGATCAAGACGAATTCAACGCACTCAATTGCGTCATTTCCGGTTATTTGGATTTTCCACTATTTCCGGTTTTATCAAAAAGCTTAGAAATGTTTCACAGGTCACAAATTGTGTTAAATCATCCCCAGATTTTGCACACATGATCTTCAGACCAAGCCTCACAAAAGTTATCTAATGTATTTTTGATTCTTTAAATCGTTTTTCAGTTACAGCAAATCAAAGATGGCAACGTAGCCTCCAAAAAGGAAGTGAGGTCATATCTCAGGGAATCCTTGCTGCATTGACATCAAACTTGGTACAGGGACTCTGGACCCTCTTCTGAGGATGTCCAAACAATTTGGTGTCATGTGACCACTGGGAGGGGCCGCAGAAAGCAAAAATGCGTTTTGGCCAATAACTGTTGATTTGTTTACCTTAAATAAGTGATTCCATTGTCTTGTGATAACTTGGGAGATCCAATGTCTGACACGTGTTAACTTGTGATACCAGCCAAATTGATGCAGCTGCCATTTTGAAATAATTTTTTTACGTTTTTCCGCTACCCCTCCTTTCAAAGTTTGTCCAATCTTCACCGTTTTTGACACAGATTATCTTCAGGAAGTCACACCACTGACAATAGCTCACTGGGATAAGATGGTCTCCTGTGAAGTGCAAGGTCATAGGTTCAAATCCAGCCGCAGCCTTCAAGTCTGGCATGATACTGATTATATGTTTAGTGAAACAGGAATCCAGGTACATCACAGTAGCGGTCTAGCAGTATAATCATAATGGTAATGTTTCATTCTGAGGGGATTTCTACTCAAGAAGAGCCAGAACTATTTTGCTTTGTAGATAATATTCTGCTAGTCAGCACATCAGATTTCTTGCATCGTGTGTTTAGGAAACCTGACATGAAAGAGAGAAGTCAGTGGTGTAATGGATAAGACACATGTATTCAAGTCAGAAGGTTGTAGGTTTGATCCCTGAGTCTGCCACATAATTTTGTATTCATAAATTTGTAATAAATACAATTTATACTTTTTAAACATGCATACGAGAACAATTTACAACTTTTTTGACAACAAAATCATAGTTATTGTTATGTATGATTGCTTTTTCTGAACACAAACAGATATTTCAACCGAACTGGGTGTGTCGCATGAGTTGTTGCACAAGTGCCATGTAGACCATGTCCTACTCTAGAATGATTGGCCCCTTCATTGCTGCTTGCAGATATATTTAGCCTATTGTCATTGTTACTTTTATTATTATTTATAAAACTATTATATTTGCTATTATATACAACTATTATATACAACATTTATATTATTATAAAACCGGTTTCCGGTTTTATCAAAAACCTTTGAAAGCCTACTCCTCCTACAATTTTTTTCCAATCTTCCCCAGAATTGGCACACATCATCGTCAGAGCAACCCTCACTCAAAAAATATTTGTATGTTTGATTTTCAAAACAGTTTGTCCGATACAGCGGACAAACGGTTTGATTGTTGCCAATTTTGATTGTTGCCAATCAAAATTGGCAACAAAGCAGTCAAACAGGAAGTTTGGTCAAATGTTAGCAAATCTTTGAGATATCAACACTAACCTTGGTATATCTGTGGAAGACACTACAACATGTTACCATGTTCAACTTCATATCTCCAAAAATGATTGATATGAAGCAACTCGAATTTATTGCTAACGCTAAAATAATGCTTTACACATCCGCCGGTCAAAAACTGATACTCTGATTCAATCACAAGTTCACATGAAGACTCTTGAGAATGTTTAGTACACAAATCTGAGAAACAGTTGACTGTAAGATGAAAAATAGATTCATTGTGAATATTTGAAAAAAGCATGCTTGGCTAATTGCTACGGATATTTCCAATGAAATGTCTCCCCTTGCTCCTCAGCGTGCGCGCTCCACATTCTCACACACTCAGCCTTTCCCTTGACACACGCGCGAGCCTGGCGAAACGCACACACGTCAGGACATTGTGGGCTTGACCAAAGCCCCTACTCATTTCTTGGCTTGAAGCGAAGGCCCTTGTGTATCCCAATGGTAAGTCTGCAGCATGAATCTAATTGCTGTGGCTTTTTCCAAAAATCCTCTCTCCCTCTGCTCCGCAGCGCACGCTCCACATTCTCACACACACATTATGTTCCCTTGACACACGCACAAGCTTGGCAAGACGCACACACAGCATTTCAGGACATTGTGGGCTGACCAAGCTCACACTCACTCCTTGATTTCAGCATAGGCCCTAGAGGACCTTGGTGTCATTGCATTTCTGATTTTGTATGCAATGGTAAAAAGTTCTCAAAATCATGAAACATTGATAGTATAGGCCATGAGTACCTACCACACCACAAATGACACACCATTACCCATAGGTGGCGCTACAGGCCAAGCCCTGACGCACAAAGATACAAGGCTTTCTGGAATGGGTGGGCTGACCAAGCCCACACCCTTCACTCCTTGGCTTGAAGTAAAGGCCCTTGTGGATCTTGATGGTATTACATTTCAGATTTGGTATCCCTTTGGTAAGTCTGCAGCATGGATTTTTCTATACAGTGACAATTTGTGAAGAATATACATTTTTCAATGGTTTGCAATGTTTGGAGGAATCCGCTATTGCTGCTTGCAGCTATATTTAGGGGCCAAGCAGCGAAGCTGCGAGGCACCTATTGTAATTGGTAGTATTATTGGGTGTGCTTTGCCTTCGGCAAGGGCACAACCTTTGTTCTCTCACATATATATATATATTTTTTTTTTCCCCCCCCTAAGCATCAGTCAATATTTGGACTACATAGACAACCTAGGTGTCAAAAGTTTCGTCTTTACGGTTGACAAACAGTAAATATAATTTGACAATATGTTGGACAAGAAGACCAGCTAGCTAAACAGCCATGTCATTGTCCCCAAATCAATATGAAGATGTTCACGAACAAGGTATTGGACATATAGGCTACTACTAGTACTAAACTACAGTACGGCCGCAGCCTGTGTACTGTAGCAAGTTGAATAGCAAATGGATGTGAGATGATCGTATCAAAGTTGATATATTCTCCAAACAGTAATTATAATTTGACCGTATGTTTAACAACAATACTAGCCAGCTATCCAGCCATGTCATTGTCCCCAAATCAAATCAAGATTTTTACGAACAAAATAATCGTCATGTCGTGTTGGCCGCAGCCTGTCTGAATTGACTAGCGAGGTGAATAGCGAATGGGATGTGAGATTATCGGTTACGTGACACTGACACAGTAAATTCAGAAAGGTAACATTTTCCAAATAGGTTAAAAGAAATATTGAAGTCACTCAATGTTGTAATTACATGTTAGCTTGTTAAAGTCTTTCAAAATTGTAAACGGAGGCTTTGACTGCGTCCCTGTTGTTATGGTTAGCTAGTTATTTCAGACACTTTGTACAGGCTCATACCAAAGAGTATAGTTCTTTGCTCATACTATGTAGCCAGCGCAATAATTTAGAATGGTGAAAAGACAGTTTTGCTGGAACTACTTAGTAGGTGTACATTATCATCTGTTATACCATGGTCTGGGTGAATACTTGATTCTGATTGGCTGCAGGGGTGTCTATTATCGGGTGATAACGGACACCTACTATGTAATTGCAGCAAAACTGTCTTTTCACCGTTCTAAATTATTCCGCTGGCTACATAGTATATGAGCCTGTACAAAGTGTCTGAAATAAGTAACCATAACAACAGGGAGGAGTCAAAGCCTCCATTTACAATTTTGAAAGACTTTAACAAGCTAACTTGTATTTGCAACAATGAGTGACTTGAATATTTATTTTAACCTATTTGAAAAATGTTACTTTTCTGAATGTAGTGTGTCAGTGTCACGTAACCGATCAAAATTTTGATCACCATTCCCTCTTGGGAAATCAGAAGACAACTATTTCATTCTACACTTCACTCTTAGTATTTTGAGTTATAAATGCTTTTAAATCTATGTAATCTCAGAGCTGCCAACATACACGATTTTGGCGTAGCCGATACGATTTCCAGGCCCCAATTACACTGATCACTGCTACGCTTGACTTGAATATCCTACGCATTGGCTCCAGACTGCGACCAAATGGTCGCATTTTGCGACCAGTTTTTGAGGCAGTGCGAGCATTTTTTACAAGCACTCGCGCATGTGCGACCTACAAATTTGTAATTTATTGGGTGTGCACAATGTCAGCACACGTTAGCAACGACGCATAGATACGACGTTCTAGTAAGACAGCGATATCAGCGAGCCCTCAGCATTAGTACCGTAGCTAAAAGTCTAGGAAAGTTTAGGCTATCTTTCGCTAGGTTCCTACGAACATGTCTTAATCTGCCAGACAAGTGGGTTCCCCTTCGTTCTTTTGGTGAGCAGTTTCACGAGCCCTTAGTTACCCGGCGTCATGGAGCCTAGCAGATAAATACTTATTTAGCACTAGCGTTGCTACTGTATCCCTGCATGTGTTTGAGCTGTTGTGCTGTTATACTCAGCAAGTATCGTGTTGTGGTGTCAGAGGACTGATCAAAAAGTGCATCATACATTTAAGTCATTTAGCTAAGACTTGCATGTATAGTACGTAATGTCACATTAAATAATGTATTTAAACTCAAGCTGATATGGTGCGTCGCTGTATATCAGTTGTAAAAATGACAGTAAAAAAACGGACCCATCTGCAACCGATGCAGGCACACCCCACAATTTCCCCAGAAATTGTACCAGGGGTGATTCTAGGACACATAGACAACGTAGGTGTCAAAAGTTTAGTCTTGGTAGCGATTGAGTTGCTTGTATTTTTATTTACGTTCCGTTGCATGGTTTAAGTTTAAATTACGTTTTTGTGGCAAAAAAGTGCCTTATGTCAACGAAGGGTACTCAATGCTAGCCTACGCCACAACGTCGGCACACGTTAGCAACGACGCATTAGATACAACGTGCATAGAGACTGTTGCACAGCAAGTATCGTATCGTGCCGTGGTGTACTAGCAGCATTATACATTTAAGCAATTCAAGACTTGCATGTACAGTAAGTAATGTCACATTAAATAATGTATTTAAACTCAAGCTTGTGTGGTGCGTCGCTGCCTTCAATGCCACAGCCTAAACTTTATGTCAAAAGAAAGTTTTTAATTTCCGTCCCATTAAAACAATCCCCTCAGTGTAGTTTGGCTAGCAACAGCAGCTAGGCTACAGTAGCTTACTCATAGCACAATTCAGCTTCTCCAGGCAGGGCTCTAGACTGAGACCAAAAAGTCGCTTTTGGCTTTGTTACTGACAATGATCACTTCCAGCAAACTTTTTTTGAATTAGCCATTCCCCCTAAATAAATATCAAGCTTATTTACGTGTTTGGGGGCATATTTTCAGTCAGCAGATGGTACTAGTACTGTTTGAATCGTGATTCCATCTGAAAAATACTGCCGGTGACAACGTGGTTAGAATATCTTGTTTGAAAGGGGGTTCAGCTTGTTTATTAAATGGACCCATCTGCAACCGACGCAAGCAAGCACACCCTACAATTTCCCCAGAAATTGTATCCTCTCTAGTTATTATTATGTCTAAACTTCCGCCTCTTGGTGTCTATGGCAGCCCCTAGAACCGTATGGTCAGAAGTTGTGAAATTTGGCACACTCTTTGGGGCCAGTCCCCTCATCAATTTCACCAAGTTTCATGTCTCCCATTCAAACTCTCTAGCGCCACCAATGGGTCAAAGTTGAAGGTGTGTTTACACACGCTACTTTTGAACCACATGTCTCATTTTCTAAAATGAGGTATCGTTGTATTCCCTGGATAAAGACGAGTCCAACGCACTCTGACGGCATACCCAGTTATTTCGATTTTCAGCCACTTTGAATTTGAAGGAAAAAAGTTTTTTCGCTACTCCTCCTCCAATTCTTGTTAAATCTTCTTCAGAATTGCTATAGATGATCTTCAGACCGAGCCTCACAAAAGTTATCGTATGGATTTTTGATTTTCAAAATCGTTCGTCAGTTACAGCCAATCGAATTCAGCAACTGAGCCGGCAAAAGGGAAGTGAGGTCATATCTCAGCAAATCTTTGCTTCATTGACACCAAAGTTAATACAGGGTTTCGGAACTGTGTTCTAAAGAGGTCCACAAAAGGTCATATCATTTAATCTCTAGGGGGCGCTGCAATAAGCAAAGATCTGTTTCAGCCAATAACTGTCCTTGGGCAAGACACTTCACCCTACTTGCCTCGGGGGGAATGTCGGGGAAAATGTCCCCCCGAGTCAGGTGGCTGAGCGGTGAGGGAGTCGGGCTAGTAATCTGAAGGTCGCCAGTTCGATTCCCCGGCCATGCCAAATGACGTTGTGTCCTTGGGCAAGGCACTTCACCCTACTTGCCACGGGGGGAATGTCCCTGTACTTACTGTAAGTCGCTCTGGATAAGAGCGTCTGCTAAATGACTAAATGTAAATGTAAATACATTCCACTGAAGGGACACAACGCACATGCACACAATACTGTCTGGCTAGCCTAATGTGCTCTCTCTTTACATTCTAAAAGGAAGATACAACCCCCCAGACCTCTTACATCCCCATATTGCAGAACATTCACACCTGTCCCTGAACAATGCACCATACATGCAACCCCCACATTCCAAAACATTTACACTTGTCCCTGAACAACCATCCTCCAAAGCATTCCACAAACAGTATCTGCCTTGTGCAACAAGCAGATATTTGGGCAAACAAGCAAAGTCCATATTTTAAAAAACAGTTGACTATATTTAACTTCTGACCATAGGTGAGGGTAGGCACGTATATCGACTGGTAAATAGAGAGCTTCGCCTTTCGACTCAGCTCCTTCTTCACCACGACGGACCGATGCAGAGCCCGCATCACTGCGGACGCCGCACCAATCCACCTGTCGATCTTGCACTCCATTCTTCCCTCACTCGTGAACCCCGAGATACTTGAACTCCTCCGCTTGGGTCAAGATCTCCTCCCCGACCCAGAGATTGCACTCCACCCTTTTCCGGTCGATAACCATGGCCTCAGATTTGGAGGTGCTGATTCCCATCCCAGCCGCTTCGCCTTCAGTTGCGAACCGCTCCAGTGAGAGCTGAAGGTCACGGCCCGATGAAGCCATCAGGACCACATCATCCGCAAAAAGCAGCGACCCGATCCTGAGGTCACCAAACCGGACCCCCTCAACGCCCTGGCTGCGCCTAGAAATTCTGTCCATATAAGTTATGAACAGAATCGGTGACAAAGGGCAGGCCTGGCGGAGTCCAACCCTCACCGGGAACAAGTTCGACTTACTGCCGGCAATGCGGACCAAACTCTGGCACCGGTCGTACAGGGACCGGACAGCCCCGATCAGGGAATCCGGTACCCCGTACTCCCGGAGCACCCCCCACATGAGCCCCCGAGGGACACGGTCGAACGCCTTTTCCAAATCCACAAAACATGTGTAGACTGGTTGGGCGAACTCCCATGCACCCTCCAGGACCCTGCCGAGGGTGTAGAGCTGGTCCACAGTTCCACGGCCAGGACGAAAACCACATTGCTCCTCCTGAATCCGAGGTTCGACAATCCGACGGACCCTCCTCTCCAGAACCCCTGAATAGACTTTCCCATGGAAGCTGAGGAGTGTGATCCCCCTAAAGTTGGAGCACACCCTCCGGTCCCCTTTTTTAAAGAGGGGAACCACCACCCCTTCTGCCAGTCCAGATGTCCCCGATGTCCACGCGATGTTGCAGAGTCGTGTCAACCAAGACAGCCCTACAACATCCAGAGCCTTAAGGAACTCCGGGCGGACCTCATCCACCCCACGGGCCCTGCCACCGCGGAGCTTTCCAACCACCTCGGCGACCTCAGCCCCAGAGATAGAAGGGCCCCCCCCGATGTCCCCAGACTCTGCCTCCACGTCGGAAAGCGTGTTGGTGGAATTAAGGAGGTCTTCAAAATATTCCTTCCACCGATCCAGGACGTCCCCCATCGAGGTCAGCAGCGCACCATCCCCACCATATACAGCGTTGACAGTGCACTGCTTCCCCCTCCTGAGTCGCCGGATGGTGGTCCAGAACCTTTTCGAAGCCGTTCGGAAGTCATTCTCCATGGCCTCGCCGAACTCCTCCCACGCCCGGGTTTTTGCCTCCGCGACCGCCAAAGCCATATTCCGCTTGGCCTGCCGGTACACATCAGCTGCCTCTGGAGTCCTACCGGCCAATAAAGTCCGATAGGCCTCCTTCTTCAGCTTGACGGCATCCCTCACCTCCGGCGTCCACCACCGGGTCTGAGGGTTCCTACCCTCATCTATGGTCACGAACTGTGGGTAGTGACCGAAAGAACGAGATTGCGAATACAAGCGGCCGAAATGAGTTTTCTCCGCAGGGTGTCCGGGCTCTCCCTTAGAGATAGGGTGAGAAGCTCAGTCATCCGGGAGGGGCTCAGAGTAGAACCGCTGCTCCTCCGCGTCGAGAGGGGCCAGTTGAGGTGGCTCGGGCATCTGATAAGGATGCCTCCTGGACGCCTCCCTGGTGAGGTGTTCTGGGCACGTCCCACTGGGAAGAGGCCCTGGGGAAGACCCAGGACACGCTGGAGGGCATGTCTCTCGGCTGACCTGGGAACGCCTCGGGGTCCCCCAGGAAGAGCTGGTGGAAGTGGCCGGGGAGAGGGAAGCCTGGGCCTCCCTGCTTAGGTTGCTGCCCCCGCGACCCGACCCCCGGAAAAGCGGCAGATGATGGATGGATGGATATTTAATTTCTAACATAGAAATAACATTGATTTAGAAATCTTCAAATCTGGT
Organism: Thaleichthys pacificus; assembly: GCA_023658055.1. Lineage (NCBI taxonomy): Eukaryota > Metazoa > Chordata > Actinopteri > Osmeriformes > Osmeridae > Thaleichthys > Thaleichthys pacificus. Next base: position 5,441,522 of record CM042865.1, read on the forward strand.
CTAAACTGAAAATTATAACAAATAACCCATTTGTAAAGTGTGAATCATCAAATACATTATATTTCTGTAAGTATTTATCCTGTATCTGAACATTCGAGAAGTGTAATGTCTCCATGTAGAGTGCAAGGTGCAATTGCTATTTTAGTTACCATTTTGACCCAACGTTGTAAAATTACAACAAAGACAAAACAAGCTGAAAATCAAATGTGATGCTTGAATTCCACAATAACTTAGTATTTACATGAACTACATATTCTAACAATTACCAAAAAAAATATAGCTGCAAGCAGCAATGAAGGGGCCAAGCAGCATTCGATATGGAAATTCAGTAGCTAAAGCAGCACAGCAAAAAGTAAAATCGCAATATACTTTTCGGCAACGCGGTGGCGCTACCCTGAAACTTTTGATTACCTTCACGGCGTTGCGCAAAAGACGTATACCGAGTTTTGTAACGATAAGCCGACGCGTTTGGTAAATATGTCATTTTGAGACAAAATGCGCTGGCTAGATGTAGCAGCTTTATATCTACAAAGCACAATAAATCCACTTCTTCTTGACTATAAATCCCTTGACAATGAAACGTTATCGTTACCATTATACTGCCAGACAGCTACTGTGGTGTACCTGGCTTCGCTAAACAGATAATCCGGTATCACGACATGCTTGATGACTGTGGCTGGATTCGATCCTAGGACCTTACGTTTCAAAGGAGCCCGTCTTATCCCAGTGAGCTATTCTCGCTGCTGGGAAACACTGTGTTCGGTTACTTTATTAAAAAAATGAAGCCGTTTCTCCCGTGGCGAGCTTTGTCAGATTTGACCCAAGTATAAACAGCTGTAATTCATATTTTGACATATCAAGGTGATTGTGGTAGGAAGATGATTAGATGACATGCTCGCGATGACATTTCCAAAGTTTCGTCTCCATACGGTAAACCGTCGCAGAGACAAGGCCTCAGGTCCGCTATGGCGTGCTCTTTGTCAAAATCGTTTGCGTGTAACTCGTGAACGGTTTGACTTATCAATAAAATTCTAAAGATTTTTCGTCGGCATGGTCGGAAGATGATCTCTTACAATTTTCATGAAAATCGGAGGAACGGCCTAGGAGGAGTTCGAAAAAGTTGGCATTTCTTAAAATACAAATGACGGAAAAACCTTCGGGACGACAATGACGCCATAGGGTTCAGTCGAATTGTCTGCGTCTAAGGAATCCGATGAAACCTCAGTTAAGAAAAACGGCATCATGGTTCAAAAGTTATGGGCATAAACACACCTCCAACTTTGACACCTTGGTGGCGCTATAGTGCTTCATGGATCGACATGAAACTTGGTGACAATAATCAGGAGACCGTTCCAAATCAGTGTGCCAAATTTAAAAACTTCGCACCAATCGCTATGCATAATAATAATAATAATAATACTAACAAAAACAATAGGTGCTTGGCCCCTAATTATTTCATGGAATTTACTTACTTTAATGTTGATATATCCAGTCCAATGAAACAAGGAGATTCGCTTCCAGGAAAGTTGGCTAGTGGAATGAGTTGTAATTCATATTTTGACATATCAAGGTGATTGTGGTAGGAAGATGATTAGATGACATGCTCGCGATGACATTTCCAAAGTTTCGTCTCCATACGGTAAACCGTCGCAGAGACAAGGCCTCAGGTCCGCTATGGCGTGCTCTTTGTCAAAATCGTTTGCGTGTAACTCGTGAACGGTTTGACTTATCAATAAAATTCTAAAGATTTTTCGTCGGCATGGTCGGAAGATGATCTCTTACAATTTTCATGAAAATCGGAGGAACGGCCTAGGAGGAGTTCGAAAAAGTTGGCATTTCTTAAAATACAAATGACGGAAAAACCTTCGGGACGACAATGACGCCATAGGGTTCAGTCGAATTGTCTGCGTCTAAGGAATCCGATGAAACCTCAGTTAAGAAAAACGGCATCATGGTTCAAAAGTTATGGGCATAAACACACCTCCAACTTTGACACCTTGGTGGCGCTATAGTGCTTCATGGATCGACATGAAACTTGGTGACAATAATCAGGAGACCGTTCCAAATCAGTGTGCCAAATTTAAAAACTTCGCACCAATCGCTATGCATAATAATAATAATAATAATACTAACAAAAACAATAGGTGCTTGGCCCCTAATTATTTCATGGAATTTACTTACTTTAATGTTGATATATCCAGTCCAATGAAACAAGGAGATTCGCTTCCAGGAAAGTTGGCTAGTGGAATGAGTTCATGGCCTTATAGCCAGATCTATACACACATCATAAGACCCAATGGCTATGAACATTTTCAAAAAAAAATCTTTAACTAAAGGTGACGTTGTAATATTACAACAAGGGGTCTTACAGGGTTAAGTATATATCATTGTCTTTGTAACAAAGTAAACCATATACATATAACAACATCTACTTATCGTCTCCATAGGCCAAAGCAGAAGTTGTTTCAGAGAATCATGCAGAGAATCACACAATTTCCAGTGTATGGATAGCTTTGAGTGTGGAAATGGAAAGCTTGCATCCCTTATATAGAGTGCTCAAAACAAACCCCATTGTTGTTGAGCCATCTGTAGACAGTCAATGTATAATTGTCTGCAGATCCAGACCCTGGACGTCCTTGGCCTATGGCAGCACACTTATCCTCTGGCCAATGGTGGCTTTCTCTGATTGAATATACAGATAACTATTACAACTAATGTTCCTGAAGTATTTATCTACCAACATATGTTCCTCCAGCAATGTCCTTGACACTCCTTTATTTATCCTTTGAAATTGAACATAGTTATATTGATTAACATTTTGGTGTGTGTATGTGCATGCTTGCACATGTGCAGTGCTTGCACGTAGGATGTTTGCCTATACAGTCTTCCTGTGTTTTCTCCACTCTAGACGTGACCTGGTTCTGCTACCCCTCTTCCCAGCTCACACAAACACTCCTCTGTCTCAGCCTCCCCCTGTACACACACCTCAAGTTTGGATCCCGTCTGTGAAATGTCCTAACGACATTTTTGAGCATTAGGTTTCAAAACACGTTATATTTGAAACTTGCTAGTTATGTTACTTTTTCACCCTGCATTTACCCTCTTCCACTTTTTCAAAAGGGTAGTATGAAATAAAATACAGAATAAATGATGCAGGCTTTTATGTACTGCCGATGGCTTTGCAGATAATCTACAACCTTTTAAATGGTATGAAAAAATATGCTGGCAGATAAATCCAGCAACATGTATTGTGCCAAAGAAATTACGTTTTTTCTCTTTTGTGCAACCACATGAAGCTTTTTTATTGTCCAAGACCTTCTACATAAATATAGGTTTCAGACTCTTTATATTTTGTGCAGTGAAAGGGAAAATCAGTGGTGTAGACATAGAAAGAGGGATTAGAGTTTGTATAAGTAGATGCTCTCTTAGATCAAAAGCTGTTTGAAATGAGTACGCCACATGAAAGTGAGGGAGAAAAATATAATTCCTGTGATTTTCAGTCCAGCTGATGTGAATAAAGGATAAGTTTAAAGTCTCTTGCGTAGTTACAAACATTCTGTGCCTGTCTGTTGGTGCAAAATGAAGGGCAGAACCTTCATTACCTCTATTTCGATGCTGGTGTACAATAGTGTTTTCTGTCAGAATTGACACATGTCCATGACCCTTCACTTCCCCTCAACAACAGAAAACCTTACTCATTCTGAAACTCATCTGCACCACAAATCTCTGGTCCCAAGGAGCGTTATAACACAGTCCAGCTCCAGTGGCAACATTTCAGCCTCTTCCATTTGGCAATGTTTTCCGTTCCACTATATTTTTATGTGGGTATTTATCTTTTACCCCATTGCCAATTTTTAGCCAAAAGGAAGTAGAAATGTAAAAAGCTACAGTAATTCTTGTTAAACTTCAATCTTCAAATGTAGGTTTTTGGGCAAAATGTCCCCTGCAGTCAGTCCAAGCTGAAGTGAAATTGTAACCATATGTGATATTGACGCAGGAAGGACTGAGGGGCTTAAGCATTGACAGCTCTCCTTGGCAACATGCCTCTCTGGGGTTTGAGCTAAATGAGAGTGAACAGTGTAGAAATTCCTTTTGAGAGGTGCTATTGTACAATCCTACCGTACACACCATATCCATTCACAGGTCCCGCTGTATTATAGAGAGCGAGTATAAATCACACATATGGCCTGAAATGGAACCATGTGTAAGAGCTATTGTTAAACATTACCCTTCTATTTTAAATTTTTATAACTTATTGTCACGTGACCCCTGAAGTCTCATGATAGCATTTGGTCTTTAGAAGTCTTGGTTTCAGACTGTCTGGTTCCAATAAAGGCACTTTATTGTTTACAATGTGGCTGGACAAACTCCCCGGGGCAGTGCAAGGTTTTCTGTTCTAAAGGCCTTTGTTGCCCGCCACATGTAATGATGTCCCTAGCTTATCTCTGTCATATCCTCCTGCATTTTTTCTTCTGTGTTGAGGTTCTAACTGCTTTTCATAAATCAGCTGAGTTACTTCTCACCGATGTGTAACGCTGTTGACGAGTGGCTGCCTTGTTTTTGTCTGGTTCAAGAGCTGCCACAAAATGTATTACCTCTTTGATTCATTTCTTCAATCAAATATTCAGCTCTTTACCTATGAACGCTAAGGTTGGAGGAAGTCACAAGAAGTGTAGGTGTCTTGACTGTAATTGTTTTATTGAGGATTGTGGATAATAGGATTTAAAGACAAAAAGGTCTCCTAATTGCATGTTAGAGATAACATATATATGTTGACATGAGTCATAGTTTCTAAAAAAGCATTTACATTACATTTACATTTAGCAGACACTCTTATCCATAGCAACTTACAGTAAGTACAGGGACATTCCCCCGAGGCAAGTAGGTTGAAGTGCCTTGCCCAAGGACACAGCTTCATTTGGCACGGCCGGAATCGAACTGACAACCTTCTGATTAATATCCCAATTCCCTAACCGCTCAGCCATCTGAGTCACCTGTTTGCAAATTGAAAACCCTCCAGCACCATAGATCCTTATCGCATCAGTCTCCTATATATTTACTGTGTGTCTGTAGTCAGAAACCAAGCATGGTTCTTTAACCCACAACTGATTGCTCCACGACACTGATGTGACATTTTCCTGTGTTTAAGGCTTGGCTTCAGAGAGGATAGTCAGATCTTTCATATGTGTCATAATTTCTAACCAAGAAATTAGAACTCAGAATAAAACTTGTATGTCCTCACTCATTATTGGACTTCAGCAAGTTCACACATACTGTACTGTACACACACACACAATTCATAGCCGGAACATTTAAAATGACAGCAACCTCCAGTGTTTCCTCTAGGATTTTCTTTAGCAGTGGGGGCAGGTCTGTACGACCGCCCCCTCCCCCCCCCCCCCCCCCCCCCCCCCCCAGCCGAAACAAAGTTCTAACCCTAACCCTATATTTCGGAGCAGGTTAATGTAATAATGTAATAGTCTAATGTAATATTGCACATATTTTCGTCCTATTTCCCCTAAAGCAATAAGGTTAGGCTGCTTAAAGACCTTCCACTCATAAAGTATGTTCTAAATGGCATAAATGCTGCCAATTAATAATTGACGTAACAATGTATTGTAAATGGTCAGTAGCCTATCGATTAAGGTAGCCTACTCGAAAGCATGTACACTGTCTGCTTCATTTGATCTTGATAGGCTAAGCATTCTGTAGCAAATTCTAACAATAAACCCACTATTTATTAATTAAAACTACTTCAGCATAATAATGCACTTAAAATACAAACGTGAGCAAAGGCAGCAATCGCTATCGAATCAACAGACATGTGCAATTTAGCTAGCCCGGGGAAGAATACAAACAACGAAAATCACCAGTTAACTTAATTTAAATTAGCAAGAACTATAGACTAATACAATAACAGGCTTAAATGAACTGACAACATAAGTTATACGACTTACAGTTCTCAAGGACGCACACACGCAATCTCAACTGCGGTGTGAAGCGCGTGACAGCCCTATTTCTGATACCGTGGCGGCAGAAATTTAGCCGTGGCGGGCCGCCACGGCAAAATCAACATAGAGGAAACACTGACCCCTATTTTCCAGGGAAATTGGATCCTGAACCGATGTACTTTTGTTGAAGTTAGTACCTTAACTGCTTCAGTCATTCACTAGATCCAGCTTTTCCTCTGGGGGAAAACAGAGTTCTCGAGACACTCTAGAATGCTGAACTCTCTGCTGGCATACGTCATTGTGGCTGTACTTGCCAGAGCTGGTGGTTTCCTTGATTCTTTTACCCATAGTCTGTCTTGAATGTAAGATCACAAAGCTGAAGTATACTGAAACCTGTGTTTCACAAGCTTCCTTATTGTCCTACCCTGTGATATTGGCTCGTAATTATGGTCATGGAGTGAATGTTCCTGTGGCATTAGGAACCCTCCCTGGAATACACTTTAATAACTACTAGTGTTATTTAGGCAATGCAAGAGGATGTCATAGGCTATTGGCCTACTATCTCTGTTTAAATGGTGTCTCAGATCTTGTGTCTGAGATAATCTGATACACAAAGATAATGAACAAGGTTGACTTGAAGTCAAACAAGCGCAAATGTGCAATAGATTCAACCACGCAAAACATTTCTGTGGAACGACCAACCAATAGTGAGCAATTCCAGCAAGGCTTTATGACAAACTGTTATTTAAATACATAAATTATGAAAGGGGACGTGACAAATTACAAATACTAGTGTCACAAGTGTGGTGTCCATCATACATTATACACACTTTATATATAATTATGTTATTATTTATGTTATGTTATTGTGGTGTAGCAATAAGTTGTTTTCAACGCTAGCGACAAGCTATTTCATATTAGCTGGTGTGTGTGTGTGCGCGCAAGTATATTAATTCATGATTTAAGTATGTGAAAACATGGTTAGATTACACTTGGACTGTTGAATGTGCACACACACAAGAACAGAAAGGCTCACAATTCTTCAAGATACACATCGTGGTCTAACACCCCAGGAATATTGAGTTGACTACTCTATGGTAAATTTCAATAAGAACCCCTGCTTCAGTCTTAGCCTGTTTGTTTTGGGATTAAGGCAGTAGTTGGGGCTGACAGCTCCATGACAGATCTGGAATTAGCCTAAACCCAGCGCAAACACAAAATGTGAATGTTCTGAGCGTGAAGGTAAAGTTTGGAAACAAGTAGATTAGATTAGAAATATCCTCAACTAAACTGACGCAGACAGGCCACCTATGTTACTATGAACAGCTGATAGTTGAGTGGCCTATTTTAGCCTTCTATAGAAAATTATCTTGTGCTGTGCAAACTCCGTTTGACTGCATAATACAAAATCAGAGCAAATAAAGTGGTTACTTTATTTCAACAGCAATCAAGTTTTTCCCAAACTCAAAATTCATGTGAAGACATGGGTGAAAGAAACCAGTGTCTTCACCCTACTGAGTTAGGGTTCCAATAAACAGTGAATACATGTCTTCTATTAAATTATTGGGCAACATGTTACATTAAGGTTACATTGACCTACCATGTAACTACATATTATAACAACATTGAAGTTGTATAAGAGCTGCTGTGTAGTTATACTTAATTACATTTTAGCTGTACGGTTAGTAATTACACAAGTAAAACTTCGATGGGGGAGGTTGGGCTTTCCAGGGGTACATGGATGTTAACAATAATCTTGCTTTGTTAACACAACTGCCCCTTTACAAAATCTATTTACCCCCTACAACCCCTCCTCCACACTGTGCCTTGTTACATTTATGGATTAACCTATACCGCTAACGCTGTAATTTAATGGTATTGTCATTCCTATGTACCTACAATGTTTTTACTATAGGTATTGCTATGTAGTTACATGGTATTTAATGTAACCTTAATGTGAAGTGTTACTTTGTTGTAGTTTGATGTTATATGTTAATCTCTCTAAGGTAGCTTTATAAAGTAAACATTGGGTGTAGCAACCAATGTGATTCATAGACTTACCGCATGTCTCCTAATGTTGGTGTTTCAACAGAACACACGAGAAGGGCTTTTGCCAGCCGTACCGGGGTATCGCCTGTGCCCGCTTCATTGGCAACCGCAGTATCTACGTTGAGTCTCTGCAGATGCAAGGGGAAAGCGAGAACCGCATCACAGGTGAGAGGGATAGAGCAATCATTACTTTGTTGTGAAAAGCTTGGTTAAATTTTCCTGAACTCAGACTCTCAAATTTATTTGAAATGCTTTGGAACTAAAACATAAACATAAAAAAACATGAATTGTTCTTTTCAAACATTAAATAGGACCACATTTACTCCAGGATTTTATGAATGATATCCAAATACTTGTTTGTTCATCTTTCATGTGATTTAAGACTGAACCTGAACATGCTGCCACACATGAAATATCAGTGGTTTTAACCCTCTCTTATAATACAGTTGGACCTTTTTACACTAAGTGAATTACCGTATGTATCTTGGGTGGGGAGCCCAAAAAGTCACAAGTTCAGTTAAAATTAAGTACTGTCTTTCTCTTTCACTTTCCAAGTGCCATATGCCAAGAACAAAACAGTAGGCAATCAACAACTTTGTCTTGCGTCAGCATTACTTGGGATAATAATGTGGGATGTGAACAGTACTTATTTCTTTTATGTAATGCAACCAAATAAAATAGGTGAAAATTGTCTAGCCAGATTTGCATTATTTTTTTACTTTACAGATTTGCGTGCTAAATGTTATATATATACCTAACTGTAAGGTAATAGGTAAATGTAATGTTATGTTTGTGCCATGTACAGTTAGAATTGTTTAAGTATGAAAAATATAAGGAGAAGAAGTAACATTCAGAACAATAAAAGCCAGATAAAATAATGCAGCACCATTCTTCATTCCAAGTCCTCAATATTTTGCTTCAGTTCAACCAGGAGTCCCAAGAGGTTTCTATTTGATGGGTTGTCCTTGGTAAATCCTTGCCTCACCTGTGACAGTTTATTTTCAGTGTCAGTTTTACTGCTCCATCCTACAACTCTGGTTATTGTGAGCATTGCTTCCTTTCTGTGTGTTTTTCTCCACATTTTCAGATATTTAGTTTACAATGAAGCTGTCATATTGTATTCATTAGCAGCTATATTGTCCAGTTCTAATTGGGATGTGAGCAACCTGGAGGCAGAAATATCATATTTAAGACTACAGTCAACTAAAACATTTGTTTTATATTATCAGTGGAGGAGCTGCACAGCATTATAAGAAGACTAAATGTACCTGTCTGCTTACCAACAGCTGCCTTCACCATGATTGGCACCTCCACCCAGCTCTCAGACCAATGCTCCAAGTTCGCCATACCCTCCTTTTGCCACTTTGTGTTCCCACTGTGCGACGATGGGGCACGGGTCCCACGGCGGCGTCAGCTTTGTCGGGATGAGTGTGAGGCTCTGGAGAGTGACCTTTGCCTTGCCGAGTACACCATCGCCCGTTCTAACCCCCTCATCCTCATGCAGCTGGAGCTTCCCAGCTGCCACCTACTACCCCACCCGGGCTCACCTGATGCCGCCTCATGCATGAGGATTGGAGTGCCTTTAGACAAGTTGAGCACATGTAGGTTTATTCATGGACACAATGTGGATCTTTAGCTTGATGACAGTTTGCATAGGGTGCCCTCTTGTGGCATTCGTACAAAACATTTTTGTTTACATTATATGGGGCAACAGTATAAATCAGTTTATTCATTTATTGTTTTAAACTAAGTTTGTGTCAAGCAACATGCCCAGTGCAGCCACATTAACTATAAATCTTCGTGAAAGATTCTCCCTCAGATCACAGCTGTTACAATGGGAGCGGTGCTGACTACAAGGGCACGGTTAGCGTCACCAAGTCAGGCTACCCGTGCCAGCCCTGGAGTGCCCAGTACCCCCACAGCCACCACTTGTCTCCCATAGAATACCCTGAGCTGCGTGGGGGACACAACTTTTGCCGTAACCCAGGGGGTCAGATGGAGGGCCCCTGGTGCTTCACATTGGACTCAGATGTCAGGGTTGACATGTGTGACATCCAGCCCTGCAGTAAGTAACTAGCCCTGTATTTAAGCTTTCAAAGTTATCTGAAATGTCATATTTTCTGTGAATAAACAAGCAAAGTTGTTAAATGTAAAAGGTGACTGTAAGAAATGTATGTATTCACCAATTAGCACCAAATCTTTTGTTAATCGTACGTTTCTAAAACCTTTCGATTACAAAAGTTATTGTTGGTATAGTACAATGGAAAATTTGCCAAAATCTTCTGCGTGACCTTTTTTTTTACATCCACAGAGCCACCAGAGAACCTCAAGAAGGAGATCCTTTACATCCTGATCCCCAGCATCGCCATCCCATTTGTCATTGCCTGCCTCTTCTTTCTGGTCTGCATGTGCCGCAACAAGCAGAAGGACTCCACAGACACACCCCCTCGCCGCCAACTTACAGCCTCCCCTAGTCAGGAAATGGAGCTGCCACTGCTCAACCAGCACAAACACCAGGTGGGGATTGACTATTATATGACTATTCTGCATTCAATGGGATGTTATTCCCAAAATGAAGAAGAAATGTCACAAATTGGTAACATACTGTATGCATCTTCCTATCATTGTGCATCTGCAGGCCAAGCTGAGAGAGATCAACCTGTCGGCAGTGCGTTTTATGGAGGAACTGGGTGAGGACCGCTTTGGAAAGGTCTACAAGGGCCATCTGTATGGCACAGCGCCTGGTGAACAGACCCAGGTGGTGGCAATCAAGACTGTGAAGGACAAGGACGACGGCACGCTCCGTGAGGAGTTTCGCCATGAGGCCATGCTCCGTTCCCGCCTCCAGCATCCCAACATTGTCTGCCTGCTGGGCGTGGTCACCAAGGAGCAGCCAATCAGCATGATCTTCAGCTACTCTGGCCTTGGTGACCTTCACGAGTTCCTGGTCATGCGTTCACCGCACTCAGACGTCGGGAGCTCAGATGACGACAAGACGGTGAAATCCACCTTGGAGCAGGCTGACTTCCTACATGTTGTCACACAGGTGGCCGCTGGTATGGAGTACCTGTCCAGTCACCACGTGGTCCACAAAGATCTTGCCACAAGAAACATCTTGGTCTGCGACAAGCTCAACGTCAAAATCCTGGACCTGGGTCTGTTCAGGGATGTCTACTCTGCCGACTACTATAAGCTCATGGGTGCCAGTCCCTTTCCCATTCGATGGATGTCTCCAGAAGCCATTATGTATGGAAAGTTCTCCACCGACTCAGACATCTGGTCATATGGGGTGGTTCTCTGGGAGATTTTCAGTTATGGCTTACAGCCTTACTGTGGCTACTCCAACCAGGACGTTATTGAGATGGTGCGCAGCCGGCAAGTGCTGGCCTGCCCAGACGACTGTCCAGCTTGGATCTACACGGTCATGCTGGAGTGCTGGAGCGAGTTTCCAGCTAGGCGGCCTCGCTTCAAGGACATCCACAACCGCCTGCGAACCTGGGAGAGCCTTTCCAACTATAACAGTACGGCACAGACCTCCGGGACCAGCAACACTACTCAGACCAGTTCCCTGAGCACTAGCCCCGTCAGCAACATCAGCATTAGTGCCACCAACGCTGCACGCTACTCCAGCCCAAAGAAAAGCTCACCTTTCCCCCAGCCCCAATTTATGCCCATGAAGGGCCAGATGCACCGACCCATGGTACCCCAGCAGCTGTACATCCCAGTCAATGGGTACCAGCCTATGCCTGCGTATCCCTACCTACAGAACTTCTACCCCATGCAGATCCCGATTCAAATGGCTCACCAGCAAATGCACCACCCACTCCAGATGGTGCCCAAACCTGGGTCGCACCATAGTGGCAGTGGCTCCACCTCCACGGGCTACGTTACAACCGCACCGTCCAACGGATCGGGCACGGAGAGAGCTGCCCTGCTCAATGAGGACCCCAAGGCTAATGAGGAGGACATGGCTGACGGGGCATCTCAGAAGGGTCTGGGACAAAATGAAGACTTGTCAATCCCTGAAACAGATTTATTGAGCAACAATGATGTTTCTCGTACCGATGATATGGACATGCACTCAGAGGCATAGATCTGGAGGACTGGAACAAAATACAACTGAAATGCGTACTTTGAGTTGAGACCTTTATTTGGAGGGCCATCAATTAACAAGTGAAGGGAAAGCATTTTGAAAGCAGTGACTGAATGTAATTTATGTATTTTGATGGCGATTGTTGCATTAGAATGCAAGCAGCAGAATATCCTGTTTCTCTCCTAGAGCTATGTGTCTCAACCTTGAAAGTTGCTCATCCATAAAGGGGCATTTTTACTGATATACGATTGTGCATTACCGAAACGGACAGTGTTTTCAATTAATTTAGTTGCAAAAGCCCTTCAGAAGAATTTATGTTCTTACTGTTGCTGTGCAACATAAAGCATCTTCTTTCAGACAAGGCTCCCTGAAAAAGCCTTTTTTGATACTATCTTTGACATTTTCTAAAATTACAGACTAAATCTGGTTTTACGCAACTTTACTGCGTGTTGTCTGTTTGGTCACAATAACAGAAGGCGTTTGAGACAAGACATGGCAGAATGTATGATGATTGGATAGCAAAAACTCATATAAGATGTGATGAAGGGTTAAATATTGCTAACATGGAGGTGTTACTACACAACATATGCCTGCTTGTGAAACAGAAAAAAACGTGGCTTTTTTTTGTAACAGTGTTATGTTTAAATTTCCCTTTACGGCTCATCTTCAACTTTGATATCCTGTTGTACAGATTTGTAATTTATGTAAGTAATTAGGAAAACTTTAAATCGGTTTTTACTTTTCCTTGGTGGTAAATATTGTTTATCATGATGTTCTTTCTTTATTGTCCCTGCCATCAGATAATTTGCTTTTCACTAAGATATTATAACAGATGTTAACCATATTGTGTACATCCAGCCACGGAGCATCAAATAAAATGATACATTATCGAGTATGTTATTATTTAAATGTTAGTAAAGGCTCTAATATCGGTTAATTATATCACATCATTGCAGCCCACAGTCTTGTTAAGGTCATTTCAAAGCTTTGTCTGCTATGGATAGAATCGGTTAAGTGTGTAGTAGTAAGAGTAGATGTGCATATAATACATTATACAGTAGAGTAGGCTATGTGTATTAACCAAAAAAAGGTGACAAGCATCTGACGACTTGGTGCAGGACTATTGTGGGAGGTTAGCAGTAGCACTGTAGGTTATGATTTATTTATTACAAATATTTGAGTAACTATGCTTTTAAAGTGACATGAAAACAGCGCATTGGTTGGTGGTTTAACACTTGTGAATGTAGGCATAACAACGACGGTATAAACCGCTTTTTCAAGTATGTGGGCGTGTCTTACTGTTCAAGTTTGAAAACATCGCTGAACGCCCCTCAGAAGTCACTTAAAAAGCATACACGCCTTGGAGAAAGAGACGACGCTGTTGACATGGCAGGTGCACAGCAAATGGGTGGACATACGCACGTACCTGATGACAAATTAGTACACGATACCCGTGTTGATGACCTGTATAGGTGTCTTGATCCATCTGTTTTAAGAAATGGCAGGTCAACTATAACAAGTATCGCTTTGCTTGCTCGAGAGTCAAGTGACAAACATAGCAACCCTTTGCGTAATTACGCAAACTCTGTACCGGAGTTGCAGTTGAGCCCCAAAGTTGATTCGAGGCAACGCAGAAAAAGGGAGTTCATACCCGAGGACCAAAAGGATTGCAATTACTGGTCCAAGAGAAAAAGAAATAACGAGGCTGCGAAAAGATCAAGACATCGTCGACGAGTGGAAGAGGTGCTCTTGGAAGGCCGTGCAGTTGAACTTTTCCGTGAAAACGAAAAACTGAGAGCGACTCTTTCGGCTGTACAATATGGCACCAATGAGTCTCGCTGCAACCGGTCAGTTGAGAGCCAAAATATGTCAGCCCACTATTTCCATCCGTTCTCAAATGACCACCCTCCTCTGCTGCACCCGCCGGCTGCGTCGTCTGTTGGCATGCATTTTAGAATTACAAATGATGTGCCAGACAATGAGTTTACACGTTGTTCTGGATTTATTAACACGCCATGTTTTTCGTCCGTTGATCACTTTCAGTTTAAATATGGGAATGGTTCAGATGTCTTACCTAAATATAAAGTAGGCTTACCTGGAAGCATGGGCGTTTTCTCTGGAGCTCCGGTTATCGATCAGAATGGTTCCTCTGCCGAGGCCATTTTTAATCAAAACCACAGAAGTGTTGCAACTGCAGGCTGTGTTGGACATGAATCTAGTGAAGTAGACAACACCTCTGACAATTCAGGCATCTCTGAATATCCATGTCTAAATAATCGATTGGGCTCTCGTCGGAACTCTACTTCCTCACTTGAACATCATGCCCATTGCAAGACTGTGAATTTAGAGAGCATGAATCAAGACCTCACATCTGAAGCACAGACACACATCGCATCCAGCACAGTGGAATTAATGATGAAAGACGAAGTACACAAAGACAGAAGAACCGCTGAAACCACGGGTGTTTGGACCGTGTTTTCTTTACCCCACAAACTGAGATATAAACTTCTAAAAGCTTTTGAGGAACCAGCTTTAATGTCTCGAACACCCACAACTGCCACAAAGGAAATAATGAACAAAGCGCTTGCACAGACAAGTGGGACAACTTTTAATAGTGCAGATTCCAAGACAATGGCATTGCCAAAAGAGTCTTCAACGTCACTTTCTGTTACGTCAAGTGAGATGAGGGATGATGAACATCTAAAGAAGCAGTTAGCATCACTTTGTGCAGAGGTGAAACATCTGAAACAATTAATTTTGGCAAAGTCAAACTGATTTGACTAATATAGATTAGAATTTGAGAGATTGGTATGGGCAACATAAACAATGCATCATTGTCAACAATGTCACTTCGTGGGATGTAGGATCCTGCTTCTTTAAGAACCATACAGCCTATGTTATAAACTGTACAAATGAGCAATTAGGGCTAACTAACAAGGTTCTCTAACTAACTAGGCCTAGGTTCTCATCTATTAGGCTATTCAAGATAATCCATGCAATGCTTTGCCTTTAACAAGTGATTTGCATGTAGGTAATATCATATGATAATAAATACAAAAAAATGCATTCAAATTGTTATAAGAATAAGTAGAATTGGGGGGTAGGGGCTAAATTGTGCGCAAAACTAATGTAGATTATGAAAGTAACATTTGATCACATTGCTTCGAAGTTATTGCCACTGGATGTCTCTGATTTTGTCAATGAAATAAACGAATGACCTTAGATGAAGTAAATGAGGACAAATGTAAAATCTGCATATGCCCATAATGCCTAAAGTCTTCTATGCAGCTTTGACTGGTTGTCTGTGATATTTTGTGAGATAAGTTTTCTAACGGCTTTTCAAATGTAAAGTGTTATATTGAATTTAGCCTTCCTGATGTAGCCTATCAAATCTTAAAATGTCCGATTTGTTGTTGATCTTGGGCTGTGCCTTTTGATCATTCACTATAGGCATGTTTGACAATCTATTGAAGATCATTTTTGTAATCCAATTAACAAAAATTGATTTTGTAAAAATGATGTACAAAAGAATGGAGGGAAAAACTTTGAAGACGTGTAAACTTTTCAATATTTTTATTTTTATTTAATTCTACATCAAGCACCCCCTAGTGTGCGAGTGTTGATATATCTTTGTAATACGTTTATTCGAAGATATGTAATATTGTTTCTGTTGATAAAAAATAAAATAAAAGAATGGAGGTAACAGCTCTGAAAAGTGAAGCCAAGACATCTCGATCGCCCCCTGATGGCACGCTTCAGTATAGGTCATAAATCCCGCCCCCTCTATGTTATCGGGATTAATGTGTATTTGCGATTGGGTCGGGCGAGTGTATGGGTGGGACCTCGATAGCGCGGCTCCACCACGTCACTACTGCGCAAACTCTGGCTCCAAATGGCATCACCAGCGCAAGATGGCTTTTTTTTTACAGTGGGAGGAAGCGGAGAGGCGTCGTCCATTCTTTTTACATTCTATGGGACAGAGAGCGTCCGATAGTCGGAGCTACGCGCTTCGATATTTTTGAGCTGGTGCACGTAACCTGTGAAGCCTTGCTTTGCGGCCCTGTCTGGTTAAAGCCTGGTTTATGCTTCAATGTCAAACGCTTCAGCGGCCGCGTTATGTACACCAGGTCAAAAATCTCAAAGCACATAAATGCTGAGCACGTCTCCGCACACCCGCAGAACCAGGCTTAAATCAGGCTTGAGTCGGGAATAGGTTTACCCGAGTTCGAACCCCGGTATGGGCAAGAGACGTAGGAAACGTGTACGGAAGAGCGATGACGACACTTGTGACACATGGACACTAGAGGGCAACAAACATCACTCAATTGTGCCAAATAGTCCTTGAATAAAGAATGGCTACAGCTTCAACCCATTTTTTTCCATATATTTTATATTTTGGTTAACTACAATCATGGGTTTTATTGTTATTAGTATTATTATTAAACAAGTTGTCTATCATGGATTAAAGTAGCCTATAACGGACTAATGTGAAATCAAATTGCACGATGTGTTGTCCATTGAACATTTGACAGTATAACGGTTTGAAATAGGCCTACATAGCCTACATTTACTAGGCATACTTTTCTTTAATTTTGCAAAGTATTCTACTTCGTAATTTAGCGTATTGATAAACTTCAATGCAATGTAAGCAACCCCTCCGTGTTCCCCGAATATAGACGACCGTGTAGGCCCTATTTGCATCAGACTCGGTACGTCTACGACAACAAAGAATGATTGGTTAAAATTAGAAAATGCTGTCTTTCAATTGGCTGCATGGGCTGTCAATAACGGTACGCTGCCAATACGCTTTGCCACTGACCTACTAACACAGATCCATGAGGCAGTAGTCATTCCAGCAGGAAAAGCAGAAGGAGACGAGGAACGTTTCCCATAATATAACTTATTGGATTTAACAACGGCATGTGTGTTTGGTTTTAGTATTATGTCTTCTACTATTGTTAAACTGCGGAAAACAACACCCACTTCGTCTACCTGATGGTAGGAAAAGGTAAATTTAAATTTGAGGTCAGCGCAAGCCGTAGCCTATCAGTAGAAAGATTGTAAGCTACAAAATGTTTGCAGAGTACAGGTTACTCGGCAGTGTAAACAATGTTGTGAACTCACTTCAAATGAAGTGGTAAAAATAACTGAAATCAAAAGTTTAGTCTACACAAACGATCAAGTTAGGCCTAAATTAACTTCACTACAAGTCTATTATGTAATCACAACTGCTTAAAGCTACTTAGGTGATTGTTATGTAGGTTATAATGTTCTCCAGCTTTGTGAACGGCTCAAGACTAGTTACTGCTACAGCTTGGCTTTTTGATTACTGGCACAGTGACCTAGAATGTGGTGCTGATGGGTAGGCTAATAACCTTCCTTTTGTTACTATACCTGCGTGGTTCAAAAGGGGTCACCTTATAATATTGCAGTATTTAGGGCGCTCCGAATGTAGCCAAGTTGGCGGCCAATGCCGCGGAGAGAATAGGCCAGATGAACTGTTTTGAGTAGCCTAGTATAGGCTACATATTTTGGGGAGTCTATCTCCTGAATCGATCTCTAAATTGTACAGTATAAGGTCTGCAGCCACAGACTTTGCTTGCAGCCAAGGCAGAGGGGCTGATCACGCTCATTTTGTAATCCTGACACAATGAAGGAATTTTGGGCTATGAGACATGACGTATAACAAGCAAGCCATCCGTTCGAACATTCCATCGATATTAAACCATAAATAACTTTGCAATACGCATTAGACAGTGTGCTGATAGTCCACCGCTCCCAAAAACTGGAAGTAGGTTTATGTAAGTTTTTTTATTCAAATAGGCTCCTACTATTTAACTTCACTCTATTTTAAATTAGTTGAAAGTAATAGACGGGTGCAAAACGCGCTAGAATCAGCACGTGTAAAAATGTTGTCTAGTGTTTTTTTTCGCATTTGTAACCTCGTAAATGTATGCTTTTATTTTGTTGTCTTTCCAACCACGTTTAATGATTGCGGTTGGTCGTATTCTTTTGTTTCTTGTGCTCCGGAGATATACAAACAATACGTTGAGACAAGGAAATCATAGCTACAGTGGTCCATTTCCTTATTTAATAGAAATGTTTACGTTACGAATTTATCGTAGGCCTATCGTAAATTCGTTTATCTGAGACGATTTTAACAAAGCTGTTGGGCCCATGAAGGTCATTGTCAGTCGCTCAGGTTCTCTATCTATTTAGCCAAAATCAATGTTTAGGCAGTTGGAACCAGCTATTCAGAAAAACTATTCCGTAGTAACAGGAAGAATAAGCCTTCAGGCTACATACTGTAGATTTTTTCTGAAACACTCATTGTTTCATTGCCTACACTTTATGCGTTAAGACTTCTGGCGATGACATCATTTGGAGAGCTGGAATTGGGTCGTGCCTGGTGCGGAGTGAATTACATAAGTCGCAATACTTTTTCTGGCAGATTTTCTTAATAGCCGTGTCTCTCCCAACATATTGACTAGTGTTTTAGGATTGCTGTAAAGCAATTCAATCGTCTGTTGGAAGCTGGAGATGGTCCAATAATATTTTATACCCCGCCCCGTCCAATTGATTAGTCATAATATCAAAGTCCCTCAAAATAGTTTTTTTTGCATAATGCCCATAATTTATGACACCATACTTCAAATAAAGAACTGAATGGAGAACATACTTGTATTTTGAACTCTTGTAAGCATGGCTTCAAAATTATGTGATGACACAGTAAGTCTAAGTCTACATAACCTATGTAGTGTTGCAATTCTTTATTCTTTTCTTTACAGATTTCCATTGCTTCACTGGACTTTTTCACTGTTGGAATTACCCATAATAAATGCTGATGTCATTGGCAACTTTAGGCTTCTGATAACATAAATATCCAGTCAACATGACTAAGGACCTATGAAAATATTCAACACCGCTATCCTAATTGTGCTAACATGCAGGGGATCAAGAGAGAGCCAGACTCCTACAGTGGAGAGGATGCCCTAGTCTTGGCCCTCCAGGGGGCTGACCAGGATTTGATTGGCCACAAGTTTTCTGGCATTCCTTTCAAGGCCAAGTCCACATCTTGCCGTAGGAAACGGGAGTTCATCCCTGATGAGAAGAAAGATATTATCTACTGGGAGAGGAGGCGCAAAAACAATGAGGCAGCCAAACGCTCACGGGAGAAACGCCGCCTCAACGACATGGTGCTGGAGAACAAGCTAATGGCCCTTGGGGAAGAAAATGCCACCCTGAAGGCTGAGTTGCTGTCATTGAAGCTAAAGTTTGGCCTCGTCAGCTCGGCAGTATACGCCCAAGAGGTCCAGAAGATCTCCAGCTCCACCACGGCACTCTATCAGGACTTTGTTTCGCCTGGTGCTGGCCAGGGTTCTTACTCCAGGGACCTTGAGCCTCCTCACCTGGCCAGCAGCTGCATATCAGTCATCAAACACTCGCCCCACAGTAGGTTGTCGGACGTATCGGAGATGTCTTCTGCCACCCAGAGCATGCTGAGCGGTATCTGCAGGACCCCGGAGATCATCAAGCAAGAGCCTGCTGAGCATAACAGCTACACCCGAGATAGGAGTAGCCCGTATGAACTTTACAGGAACTACATGGTCAGCCCTTTCCCTGGCACCTACTCCCAACCTTCGCCCCAACCTTCGCCATTCCTGCAGATCACCCGGTCATCCAGTAATTCCCCCAGGACTTCCGATGATGGAGTTGTGAGTAAATCATCGGATGGCGAGGATGAACAGCAGGTCCCTAAAGGCCCCCTCCCATCTGCTTCTGACCCCAAAAGTGTCATTGTCTCCACACTTAAAGTGCCAGATGCAAGCTCCTCTGCCTTACCCCACAAACTGCGGATCAAGGCCAGAGCCTTCCAAATTAAAGTGGAGGCCATTGATCCAGACTACGACTCCTCTGGGAAACCATCTTCGCCCATTGACATGTCAGCCAGAGGGTGCTACCCAATGGGTCAAGGTCCAGCACATTCTGAGTACATTCACTCATCCCTCAGCCCTTTGTCTCTCCAAATGAGCAATATCCAGTATTGGACCCACCGACCAGAGCACTGGCACAAAGACAGCACAGAGAGGCAGCCTAATGGCTGCAAGAGACATCTCAGTCCAAGCCCCATCCCCAGTAAACTCATTGTGGCCCTTAAAGGCACCTCTTATGGGCCCTCAGAGTCAGAGGATTTATACTTAAAACAGGGCATTGCAGACCTGTCTGCAGAAGTGGCCTCACTGAAAAGACTGATTACGACTCGGCAAGGTTCTGTGATTGAGTCAACCAAAGGCACTACTGATCGAGAGTTATTAACAAAAGGATGTTACTCAAAATGAGTTCTGTATGTTTTGCACAATGCCTGTTTTTTCACTGTTTACTCTTGCACTGTGTGGTTGATATGGTGTAAAATGCAGTTCATTTCAAATGAATAGTGTGTTGTGGAATTGCTATCGTGGTTGACACACATGTCATGATAACTCTCATCTGTAGCCCAACAGTCAGGCTACTATACATGCAAATTCAATGTTAACTGTTTTTCTCAAGTTTTGTTGAAAATGGTGAGTTTTGTTTACAATAAATATACACACTGATGTTTTGGGTGTGTCTGTGTTCCTTTCAATAAATACATTACTAGTAGTGTTCTGCAAATAGCCTAAACAATGTCACTGGTGTCAACAACAACTCCATGTTATTTATAGGTTAAAGCTGGCTTAAGCAAGTTTTGCGAAGCTAGCTATTTTAGCTCCCACAAAACTACAGTAGGGGCAGAGTCCACGCAGGTAGGTAGGTAGACAGACAGGTAGCCCGTCCAATCAGTAGTCAGGGTACGGCCTAATGGTTTGTTTTGTTTATTACCGTCTTGCGACACCCACAGATGTTGGATTGGTTTGATATTACACCTTGTGTATTAATTGCTATCAAGACGTGAAGTTTATTTAGGTAAACATGACATAAAGTGCTTCTCAAACACATTAGACAAAAAACTGTTGACTCGGTCAAATATACATAGATGTCATCTAACCTGTTAACACGATGCATCGAACACTAGTCAGAGGAGTATTGCTAGGTATGCTACTTTGCTTCTTCACATAACAATGTTAAAAGCAAATGTGGAATCGTAACAGTTGTGCCTGAGCTCCTGTCATCTTTCACCTGAATAGAGGAATGTATCTTGTACAGAATGAATTCTGCAGTTAGGAGAGGGCCAATACGCGCCTAAGAGTAGGCTATGTCACATGACCAAAATCTACGTCACATCGGTTCAAAGTTGAAAGTCAAAACAACACTACAGTTGTGCAGTATGGCGGTCTTGGCAGGATGCAGAGTTTATCTGCAATCTTTTCGAACAAAAATGGGAAAGCTTGAGGGAGTTTACAAATTACACGAGCATGCAAAGTCTTTGCATCATGCTGCCTCAAACAAACGGGTGTATTGTCGTCCGGCAAGGAATGGCGCTATCCGTAATTCCAGCTCCGACGCTAAGTCAGGGGAAGATCTGAGCGTTAGGTATTTGGACGGAGAAGATTCAGGTAGTGGAATTGTCAAAAAAGGACCCGAAGTCACGTTTGTTGTTGACTTGTTTAATATGTGATGCCATTTAACAATTGTAATGGGAAAGTCGGTTGTGTAGCTTGTGAGCGTGTCTATGTTCCCAGTGACCTAAGTTCCCAATATTATGTTCCCCTGGTCAATTTCCCAGGTGAATATTCGTTTAACACACATTAACTCTTGTCTTCGGGTCAAATATAAGTTAAAACATTTAATAAATATTATTCCTTTTTTAATTATTGGAAAAATGCCTCAAAGCAACTAAACACAACAAACCAATGATAATTTTGTATTTTTTTTTTTTCACGTGTGCTGTTCCGCAGTTTAGTCTGTTGTAATAAAATCACTGTTGTATTGAAACAATAGCCACGGCAGAAAATCAAAAAAGTGTTCAAAATCACCCATAGATAAATACAGATTAAGACAAACAAACTGGATTCAATTGGATCCTTAGGTCATGATGTCATGTTTTTAGATCAGTTCGAAGACAGATGCAAGTGTGAGAGATTCAAAACGTGTAGTAGGCTAGTTGTCACCTAAGGAAGTATTAAGTTATGACCTTGGTGATTCCATGACAACAACCATTGTCAAGTTCTCTCAAGTGTAGTCCTATTATACTGAGAGAAAGGCAACAGTGCCATTATGTTAGCAATTGTATCCAGTAGCCCATGTTTACTACATACTACATAGTTGTGGGACATCAGCATAATTTCAAATGACACAACAAATATTGATTGGTGTAATACATTAATATTTGATTTATTATGAAGTGTTGCAGATTCTATCATAACCCTATTACATGCTGTAGTGCTATAACATGCAACAACAACAAAAGCCAATGTTTTTTATACAAATGTGTTTGTATTGGATGAGTAGCTTTAGAAGTTGTCTACTGGTAAAATAAAATGGATACCTTACACCTTAGTGTTGCAAAAGGAAAGTTCCTGGGAATTTTCAGGAAAATGTCCTTAGAATTTTTCATTATAAATACATACAAATTCTATAAACACATACTTACACGTAAATTATAACATAATAAAGGTATTTTTCATATAATAGATCATTCATTGTACATGGGATATTAAACATATGTGTAATTAATATTACACAATATTTATTAATACAGTAAACTTTTATCTGGTTGGAATGCACACACTAGGTAGACTCATTTGATTGCTTGTGGCACTGTAAAAACAGCCCCGTCTAATGGAAGAGGATCGTGTATGCTTCCATCCTACAAACCTATACTGTATTTGCTAATAATTTATGTCAGCATATGAAATGTATAACATATGCACGATACATTTCACATTAATTGGGAGTGTTAATCTTTGGCAAGGCGAAACCTATATTCTCTCTCATATATTTTTATTATTATTATTTATTTTCCCACCCCCCAGTGAATTTTTGCACTACATAGACAATGTCGGTGTAGAAATGTTCGTTTTGGTCCCGATTGCATTGCTTGTGTCTGCGCGAATGTTCTGTTTGACGGTTTAGGTATAATTTATGTTTTTGTGGAGAAAAGTGAGGCTAACGGTGGCTAACTAGCTAGCCACAGTCACTACTTCTCAAACCCATGCGTGATTAGGCCTACATATAGTAGCCTAGAACATTAGTTTAGCAGCTCGTTAACTTCTGGGAGATAGCTACATAAAACGGCAAGACAGCTGCAGATAGGCCACAGGCAAAGGCCAGCGTAATAACATGTAGCTAGCTATGCTTCCAGGCTGTGATATCAACCATATTGATCATAAGTCCTGTAGAGCAATCAAATACCATTCAATCCGAACAAGTGGATATACGCGAGGGGGTTTCCCCTACCTAAAGCACAGATAGCGCTTCACATCACATGACCCCCTAGTCTTCAGACAGGGACGTTGTTACAATACTGACACATAATGATCACTTCTAGTAAACTTGTTATATTAGCCAGTTTTCCAGAAATACTTTTCAGTTTTTGGGGGCATTTTCTTCAGTTTGCAGAGGGTACTGTTTGAATCGGAATTCCATCTAATATATTGCCAGTGACAACGTTGATAGATATAGGTTAGGACATTGTTTACACAGGATTGGTCAATTTATTCGTTTTGATGCAACTTTTTCAACTATGTGAGGCTGCAACAGAGCCTATCACCATTCCCTCTTGCACTAAGGGAAATTACAAGAGAACCCTGTTTCATTCGACACTTCAATCTTATTATTTGGAAGTGTTAATGAGCAGCAACACATTTATGATTTTTGATCTATGCCATCTTTATTAAAACTAAGTATGCATCAGTTGTAAAATTTCAGTAACAAAACTGACCCATCAGCAACCGACGCAAGCACACCTCACAATTTCCCCAGAAATTGTACCCTCAAGTTATGTTTATTCCCTCAAAAATCAGTATTACATTTGTTTTGGTTGGTTCCTCCAAGATCATGAAATCATTTTATGTGTGTGGTTGTGTTTTAGGAATTGTTGTTTTTGGAATCAACAGAGCAAAAGCCAAAAATGCCATTAGCAAAAATCTGGTCAATTTGGTATGTATGCAGCTTACAAAAGACATTAAAATGTATTTTAACAGACATTGAATTTCCACATGTATCTATTCATATCCACTTGTTTGCCCTGTTTCAGATGTCAGAGGCTGTAGAGAAGGTGAAAAAGAATAACAAAGTACGAACTGTCATTTTGTGCAGTTTGGTGCCTGGGATATTCTGTGCAGGTAAAGTTGAAAGGAGTCGTTGATACTTGTCAAGGCATTATTTATGATCTTTTTGATATAAAAAAATATATGTCCAAACAGATTAATATTTTACTAAATGATGTTCTTAAAATGTATCTTCTCTGTGTATTGTTGTCTGCAGTCATGTGCCAAAATGCTTATTTATTATGTATTTAAAGCTGAGAGGTCAATTGAAAGGGTTCTGTGTTTTTGTTATTGAAATGGTATGAAACAGTCAGCATTTCATCTGATGCATATTTTTAGACATTTGTATTTAATTTAATGATTATGATTTGTCGTTTTTGCTTTATGCAGGTGCAGACCTGAAAGAGAGGGCCAAAATGCACCAAAGTGAAGTGGGACCTTTTGTCTCAAAAGCAAGGGCACTAATCACAGAACTTGGTGAGGGGAGTGATTTAATTTGAATGATTTTGTTCTCTCTTAGCACAGCATTCTGGGTAATAGTTTTATGTTTATAAATCACCCATCAGAATCTTTTCTTTTTACTGAATTTCATCAGTCCCATTGATAAGAAAAACCTTGTTCAAAGCCAATGTTTAACAATGCATGCAAGTGAGAAATTGCATGCAATATCTGGCATCCGTCCGTCTTTGAGAGACAATGGTGTAGCTTCCGTGGGAGCCTTATCTGCTCCGTCGTGAGTGGCTGAAGAGACCAACTCTGGAGTGACAGTCTCTGCTGCACCTGCTGCAGGTCGATGCTTGTTGTGGCTATTGTTTCGCCTTCCTCCTGGCTCTCTTTGCAGCGGTTTGTGTTTCTCGCTTGCTCGTCTTTCTGAACACCCTGACTGACAGCAAGGCGCCAGGTGGAGTGGTCTTCAGCACAGCTCTCCCAGTCATTGATGTTAATGTTGGCCAACTTCATGTATTTTTCGCATACATCTTTGAAGCACAGATGTAGTCGTCCAGTCAGTTGTGCGCCTTCTGCTAGTTCTGCTACTTTATACTAGTATACCTGCCGTATAGCAGGTCCTTGAGAATGCGGCCCGAGTCCATTCTGTTGACATGGCCAAACCAGCAAAGGGGCCTCTCACTGACAATAGAGAACATGTTGTTCATGTTGGCCCATTCCAGAGCCTTTGTGTTGAGTATATACATATTACTGTTACTTTTAAAATCCTTAGATTTGCACTTTGGAGCCAAACAGGTGTAACTCATTATAGAGGGTTGGCATTAGTACTGGGCGAAAAAAAGTGATATCTCGACATTGTAATTTTTTTTACGATATTCGATATATATCTCAATATGTTTGCATTTGCTTTTAAATAGGCAAACAACATTAGAAACCATTAGAAAACAACAAAAACAATTTAGATAGAACAGCTATTGTTACAAAGTACAAAATGTGTAGTGCAAATTTAAGCAGTAAAAAAAGAAGACCCTCCCCCACCCCACGTCTCTTGCGCGGGAAATCGTGACAAGACAAAAAGGGGACGTAATATTGGACGTTCGGCGCGTTCTTTGGGAAAGTATGCTTGAATTTGAAATATTCACGATATTTTCACATTTTACATCGTCATCAAAATGATTGCGATATTATCGCAAATATTCTATCAAATAAAATGTATTTGTATAGCCCTTTTTAGACGCAAGCATGTCACAGAGGGCTTCACATACGCCCATAGAACTGCCCCTCAACCAACCTAAACCCTCAAGGAAGACAAGGAAAAACTCCCAGAAAAACTCTCAACAGGAGAAAAAATGGAAGAAACCTTGGGAGGAGCAATTCAGAGAGGGATCCCCTCCAGAGACGGTTGGTGAGAGAGAGGAGCAGAACACAGGCTTAAACATAGTCATACAGTGTCAATGGGTTTTGAAACACAAATCCATTGTTCAACTTTATAGATGTAGGACAGGACCGGGATATTCTATATATATCGCCCAGCCCTAGTTGACATATGGTTTATAGTTAGTTAGTAATCTGCAGTCTAACCAAGTTAAACTCTGTATCACTTTAATAATGCCAGGAATCTGTGTGTGTGTGGGTAAAAATTTGAGTGGGTTTAGTTTCCCACGTTCAGCTCAAGAACCGGGAACTATGCAAAGTTCATATTCTGCATGTGTCTTCTTTAAATTCCAACGGAGTGCAGTGCCGCGATTGAACAAATGCGATTACAGTTTTTTTCAAATGCTTACACACATTTTTTTTACTTGTCCTCTTTTTTTCAAAACTTAACACACAAATCCAACAACTGCACACACAAAATGCCTCGCTTCTCTTGCAAAATGAAGCACTGCATTAAAAATATCACAAACACGTCTCAAAAGCACACATTTGTCTCATGTTGCAAACACTTTTGCTATTATATTAGGTTTTTGGATATATCATGTACACAGTTATTCAAAACCTAAAGCTCTTCTTTCATGAGCTCCTTTGTACATTTCTGTACAAGATTGAAAGTAAATGGCAGAGATGATGAAAAATTCATGGTAAACACGAAAACAAGATTGAAACCAAACTCATTTTTTTACTATAAGCATTTGTGGTTGTGAATACCGTATTACACAGTACAAAAGAAAGAGTAGTAGGACAGAAACCAAACCTAATTTTGAAAAAGGTGATTACGGAATGGTGTGTCTGTGCCATGAACTGTAGCATACAGTAATATATACTATTTTCTACAATATTGTCAGAATGTCTTCTTACAGTCACTGTACTGTTGCACGGTATGATACAGTAATCCACCAGACTGTGACCAATCATGCAGTGCACTGCAGTCAATGGATGCATGGGTGCTAAAATATGTTTGTGTATAGTATACCGTGTGTTGTGCTGAAACAGCTATTATGTGTACATTAGAACAGGCCTATTCTAAAGCCATGATTGGTTGGTGTTGAGTAAAGCAATGAGTGTTTGCTCATGTGAGGAGTTAGTGTAAGGCACTGTGTGTTGTGTTTTGCAAAAAGTGTTTTATGAAACACTGAAGAGAAGATGAAGAGTCAAAGAAAGAGTCAAAGGCCCAAAATGTGCGTATGATTTTGCAAATTTGAGGTGTGGTTCTGGTGTTTGAGTGTCAGATTTCAGAAATTGTGCGAAAATTAAGGAAATTGTGTAAGCATTTGAAAAAAACTAACACATAAGGCATTCGGAATTAAATGAAACTAAGCGTAGTAAGAAAATAGGGAATTATGTTAAGTCATCTAGAAGCAAATTCGCTTTTACAACTGATATTCAGCAATTTTCAAAAGGGATGGCTATCTATCAAAATTACAATATAACGTGTATATACTTTCAGTATAGATCAGTGAATTTTGTTACATAAATGAATGTGTTTACTGATGTCAAAACTGCCTAAGTAGCCTACCGCAATTGAACTGATGCGATTAACAAAGGCATTCGCAATGAAATTAAACTAAGCATAGTAAGGAAAATAGAGAAATTATGTTTCGATATTTAAATGCAAATTCGCTTTGACAACCGATAACCAGCTGCTTTCAAAGGGGCTGGCTAGCTAACAGAACGACAATATAAAGTGGATATAATTTCAGTATAGATCACTGAAACATAAATGTATGTGTTTACTGATGTCAAAACTGCCTGCACATTGCAAATGTATTGCTGTATGGTGACTTAGGCCTACAATTATGACTGGCTCAACCATTGTGCATGTAATGACTTCTGTTATGAACTGAATGTTTAGATGTTTGTAGTGGTAAGACAATTTAACAGAACCAATATAGTACATTTTGACTAACATAAGCAATTTATAACGTAGGAAACAGCAGACAAATAAAGGGTACATAATTAGTTGCATGAATGTAGGCTACCACAGCATTGACAATTTGACTAGACTAGATGTGGAGGTTGAACAAGTACTTCAGAGATGACAGAAAATTTCAATCGTGATCTGAGAAATATAGGTACCAAAACCACTGAGAACTGTCATCACCAGCTGCATTACAGGCACTGCCCTATCTATCTATAATTCCAGAAATCTGTGTGTGTCACCGACATCATCGCGGGCACTGTGCTTTATCTATAGTTCCAGGAATCTGTATTTGTGTGTTTCACTGACATCTTAATCACCCGACTGCATCATGGACACGGTGCACTAGTTACATTAAATGTAATTAATTAGCTTTTCTTTTTTTCTTTCTTGATTGACACCCTGTACTACACCCTGTGTAGTCTAGTGTGATGTACTGGGCATACTGGAGACCCTCTCTATCCCTTGTCATCCCCTACCCATGTATCCCTGCACATTTTATAGTGTGCATGTGGGAAATATTTGTGATCATACAAAGTACCCGCGTATCACGTATTCTACACCAATACGTGTATAGCATTGATGCCTTGTCCACTAGATATTGCAAGCAGACAAATTATAAGAGTTAAATATTGTTTAGATTCCTTTTTTTCTTATCACTAATAAGTATCTCCCCTCTTTGTACTTTTAAGGTAATTTGCCAATGCCTACAATTGCTGCCATCGATGGAGCTGCGTTGGGAGGGGGACTGGAGATGGCCCTTGCCTGTGACATCAGAATTGCATGTAAGACTGGGCTCTCTGTAACATGCATGCAGATGCTTGTGTAGTATGAGCACATGAACGTGATTACATCAGCAATCTTTTAATAGAGAAGCTATACACACACACACATTGTCTTGTTATTTGCAATGACAGAGGAGGACGTTTGTAATGTCCACACATGACTTTCTCTATGAATGGAGGGTATGACACGTAGTACAATCAGCTGTATATTTGAATATGGCTATAAGTTTATGTTATGAACATATAATTTAAAAGTCTGTTATGTGAAATAAAACCTTAATATCATCAAAACACAGACCACAAAAGGTCAGCCTATTAGCTTATGAAGCTCAAATCATAAAATTGAATAGATTTCAGGCTTTTTTATTACAACCTTTTGACAACTTACAAAATCTTCAGTTGGCAAAACCTTAAGCAGAATACATTGACCTCAGAAAACATTCAACACTCAACTCAAACTAACTTTGTCACAGATTTCTTTTTTTCTAGCATTAATAGATAGCATTAATCTCTTATAAGAATATGTAAATGTGTTGACTTTCACACGTGTGTCTGATAACATGGTTAGTCACAGCTAATGGCAGAGCAGCAAGCTATTTTAAGTGTATGTCATTGATGCAGCTGCTTTGAGAAGTGATGGTGAGAGGTGGTGGAGAATTGTTTTGGCATCATAGCATCAGTGCTATGGCATCCCACATTCGTTAGTAATTCTTGGAAAATTTACCAAAACTTGAAATGAGTCCTGGAATAAATCAACTTCCTATAGCCAAATGAGTGTAAACATATTGTTTCGATGTTTTGTTTGCAAAAAAAACTATATTATTAGACGGGCAAACCGATTTTTGTGGAAAGTATTAAGTGTGGCACTTTATACTGCAAAAAAATTATTTATCAGCATAATCACTTTAGAATGGAAAGTGGTAGAATTGCAACAGGTTTATTAAGCAGAGTTTAAAGATGTTATGTTGTATTAGCTTTGTCTAATGAAATGCTACTGTGTCATTATAGCCAGAATACCTGAGGGTATGTCCAAGTGAATCACTCAGGGTACTTAAGATGACAATGCTTCTCTCTTTCTCTCTTATTTAGCAAACTGTGCAAAAATGGGACTGGTAGAGACCAAACTTGCAATAATTCCAGGAGCAGGTAAGGTTTGATTTGAGTTCTTTTCTGCTCATGTTTGTTAAGTCATGTTCCACAAATCACCCCACCTACCATAAAGATTTTATATCGTAAGGTTACCCTCAAGTAAATGCAAACCTTGTTTGGTTTTGATGAGAAACATTTAAAGAAAACCTTTTAATCCAATCTTGCTGTTACAACCAATAGCTCAAATGACAGTGAGAAAGTCACTCCCTTCATGTTATGAACTTGGTTTTTCATTGATTCCCTGAATCAAAATCTCGTTCTTTATTTTGTATCTATGGTTTACCAGCTATTGACAATGTGAGGTTGACTGAATCAAATTGGGGGTACAAACGGATTCAGCTTTACTTTGGTAAAACTTCATTAACTCGTGTTTGCAGTGTTGTTTTTCCATATATGTCAAACTTAGTTACCCCTCATATCAGGTGTCCTGGACTTTAATCTGATTCCTTCAGTTATCACTGGGAGTTTAGACAAGGAACATGCTAGCAATAATAGGAGGGTAACAGCAGGAAAGTGGGTCAATCTGCAAATGTCCTTTTGACCAAGGTCGGTGTCGCAGATCCCCCCCCCCCCCCCCCTCCCAAAAATGATTTTTTATGAAACAAGATTACTTCCCTGATTAACTCATTCTAAGAATAGAGGTGTGTCACACCAGACCCACCTTTGTGTTTTTGTGTATAGTAAATATAGCTGAGAGAACAACAATGGTACATGGCTAAATGCCTTGATCAGAAGAAAATGGTAGGCCTGGGCATTACAGTTATTTTGTTGTGTAAACCTAGGCATTAAGATGTTTTCACAAGTCTGATGCAATATGAAACTTTGTATTTGACCAGCATTTCGGATCAAATAGGGTTTAGATACATTTTTACTTGTTTGTCCCTTTATCAAATTATGGTGATTGTGTTACATTACATGAATAGAGATATCATGTCTGTTATTTCTGATATGCTTCTCTTGTTTTTCCTTTCCTCTCTGCTGGACGATGTCACTGAGAACAACATTTGTTACAGTGGCACCTGTCGTTTGTGCTCATTGATTCATCTTGTCCATTGTCAGGGATTTGTGTGTCTTCAGGTTTCTGTGTTTGGACTCCGTCCAAGCATTCAGTTGCCCTTTGTATGCCCCTCCCGTGTGCCCAAAGGGATTTAGCACTTGACATTTAGCTAGCTCTGCCTTCTTGCTCAGTCTCAACCTCTAATTCTTTCATCAAATTCATGTGGCTGCAGTTGACATTCTATATTATATTTATAGATAGAGCATGATAAGAGGTCTTTAGATATTGGGGAACTTGTTAGCAGAACGTTAAGCCTCTTATCATGGCAGTCAACAAATTATATGTTTAAAATTAAATATTATGTAGCCCTACAGAAATATTACCTCTGCAGTCTGGGACCATTGTTAGAGGATCAGTAAGTATCAATGAGATAAGGTGTCTTTTAATTCTTGCACTCTAAAACTTATTTGCAGAGAAAACTGGGAAGATAGATACAGTGTCACAATCTCTTCTCTACTTGCCTGTCTATCCCCCACATGAAAATAGGTCACCAGAGCGCTGGCTCCTGTCCAAGAATTGAGAGATTTATTCACCACTGCCACGCTTCCTGGAAATGGAGGGGTGGATGTGGTCACAAGACATATTTTTGTTTGGCAAACATGCCGCCTTGTACGCTGGAACATATGCCCCCCTGACCAGTTACTAAATGCTATCCATCTGAAGAGGGTTACTGCTTGTTCTACAACTCTGTGTCATTGATCAACATTGCCTTGTCTCTTGTCTCCCCCATCTGCCTCGGTAGATATCAAGTACACAGGACAAGAGTTTTATGTGGAGTTTCCTGTTTATCTTTGGATTTAACAGCTGGAATTAGCAGCCTTAAAGTAAAAGGCATACTGCAGTCCTCAAGCATAAGAGTACAATGGAAGTATCTGTCCATATAAACCCATCACAAGCTTGTGTGTATAAGACCCATAATCTTGTAATGATATTGCTTACCAGATTTTCGTTGTATGAAACGGTTATACTGGTATTTAACGTGAATTCTATTCTCCTTTGCCTATCAAAGTTCTCTGCAGTATAACGGTTTGCTCCTTCCCTAACCCGTTTGGCAGGCGCTGAACCATTTCCAACAAACCAGCACACTGAGGTCTTGAGATTGCGTATTCACTCCTTGACCTGGCTAATCGGGAACCTGCGTTTTTTTTGTCAGTTATTGAATGTTGTGTGATATATCTGGAGCAGGCAAGAAACTACAGATTGCCCATCTGGGTTTGGCACTATCAGGCCAGGGGAAAACATATAGAGGTGAATACTCGATTCTGATTAGCTGCAGGGGTGTCCATTATTTTATGACATCGTACACCTTCTAAGTAGTTCCAGTAAAACTGTCTGTTCACTTCTAAATTAATGCGCTGGCTACATAGTATCATACTAGTAATCATGTAGTATGAGCCTGTGTCTAAAATGAGTAACCATAGCAACAGGGACGCATTCAAAGCCTCCTTTTACAGTTTATTGAAACACTTTAATAAACTAACATCTAATTACAACAATGAGTGACTTCAACATTTCTTTTAACCTATTTGGAGAATTTACATTTCGTGAACTTACTGTGTCAGTGTTACACAACCGATCATCTCACATCTCATTCGCTATAACCTCACCCTCCTGGCGACTTTTATTGTCAAAATCGACTAGCGACAAATCTATCAACTTTTTCCGGTGTTGTTGGAGACTTGCTGGAGTTTTGGAGACTCTCACGTGATAGCACGGATTGTTTTGCAGTACTGTCCTCATCGATCAGCGGGTGCTGCCGTGAGCTCCTCCCCGTCCCAAAACACTCACAGGCAGTCAGTCTCACAGCTTCGCGCAGCAGTCTTAGCTGCAGTCAAAGTGGACAGCAGCAGACCCACACACTCCGCATCCAGACTGCAAATGAATCACGCATGCGCTAATCCACCGTTGTTCCCGCCCTGGCTTAGAGAGCAAAATAAATACTGTACATAAATATATATAAATGTAAACGTTTCTTCACTGTCACACTGAAATAAATCACTGCATTTTACCTCACACAGCCTCAGTCACTTACTCACCTCCTCAACTGTGTGTGTGCGCCTCTGTTACATATCGTGAAACCCTAGCTAGCTAGCTAGCCAGCTGTTACAGTTATGCAAATTAGGCGATTACATCATTTAGCGACTTTCCTTACTGAGGAGTTGGCAACACTGGTTGGAGGATGTATTGCATTTATATGTATGACTTAGGCTACTTGAACTTCGGTTTTAGCTTAAGTCAATAGTGTTTAACATAGCAAAAATTAGCATTGCGGCTAGGTGTAAACGCCACAGCTGGTTGGAGGATGTATTGCATTTATATGTATGACATGGCCGATAATTTTGTTTGTGAACATCTTTATATTGATTTGGGGACAATGAAATGGTTAAATAGCTGGCTAGTCTTGTTGTTAAACATACTGTCAAATTAT
The DNA here is from genome assembly GCA_023658055.1 of Thaleichthys pacificus. NCBI lineage: Eukaryota > Metazoa > Chordata > Actinopteri > Osmeriformes > Osmeridae > Thaleichthys > Thaleichthys pacificus. Next base: position 5,475,024 of record CM042865.1, read on the forward strand.
ATGTAGGTTAGTTTGGAGAATATGTCAACTTTGAAGCAATTGTAATCATGCTTTTAAGGTTGGGTTGGTCTACACACTTGTTGGTTAATAAAATAAAGAAACGAGACGATGGAGATCGATTGCATGAATGGCGAACACTTGATTTTTCTCCAGAACACCTGACACTGGAAGGCACTAGAGAGAAAGTTTGAGAGCCGGTGTTGTACGCATGCGTATACTTGCCTATGGCAAGACCCTAGGGACAAAATGTATTGCATACCCACATCCAAGCTTTTACCATACTTCCTCTACCTACCATTTAATCAATTACACAATCATCTCACACAGTGCCGGTCCTAGCACATTTGTTGCCCTAGGCAAGGTTTACCCCTGGCACCCCCCCCCCCACCACCAAGTCAACGGCACGAAATTATAGTCAAAATGACCCAGTGCAGTAACTTTTTAATGCCAGCAGAAGGGCGCCAACCACAACACGGACATATGACATGATTGGCGCCCTCTGCTGGTAGTGCGTTTGAAACTCAAGGACAGCGGGAAGGTTAATTTAATTGGATGCACTTGGGGAAATGCCGCCCCCCTCTTCATGCCGCCCTAAGCGGGTGCCTATGTCGCCTATAGCAAGGATCGGCACTGATCTCACATCCCATTCGCTATTCAACTTGCTACTTCGGGCTGCGGCCGATAGTAGAGCTAGCCTACATATGGCCGATAATTTGTTCGTGAAAATCTTGATATTGATTTGGGGACAATGACATTAGCTCTAGTCTTCTTGACAAAACATACTGTCAAATTATATTTAATGTTTGTCAACCGTATGCACTGTTATTGTCTTTGAATCTGCTAGCATAACGTTAGCTCTAGCTTTCTGGCTCATATCTCAGCCAAAGGAAAGCCGAGGTTGGTTCTACTAGAATTTCTAGCTCTATGATCTAAGCGGACTAATATCAGAGTTGGCTTATTTCTTGTGAAAAACGTTAGACTGTAAAACACATGAATATATAAAATAATGTTCATACTTTTTTTTCTTGGCTAGTGACCATGGTATTTTCTGATATTGGACACCTCGTCGAGTTAGCCTACACATTTGACGCCTGGATTTCATAGAAGAAAGATAAAAAAGGAAAACTCATGTTTCTCATGTTAGGTTAGCTTGAAATAAGGGGAGATAGGGGTGGGCGATATGAATGCCATAGAAATACACCGGTATGAATTTTGGCTAAACCGTGTAACCGCGGTAGAGCCTTTCAGATTTTTTGGGGTCACAGACACATTCACACCAGGCACAGAATAAAAGAACCGTACGGAGCTTTAACGCAAATATCACAATCAATCTACGCAAACATAGCAAGCAATCTTACGCAATCGTTTTGGGGCTTTACCCTTCGGTTTTAGATGACACAACGTTCAACGTTTAGCCTACAAAGACTTGAACGTCAAACATGTAGCATGGATGAGTGTAGCCATGCAACTAAAGATGCCAGGTTAGTTAGAATTGTGAAATGTTTATTGTAGGCCAACAGAATCGAGTGTTCAGCCATGTAATCATTTGTTATCTAGCTCAATACAAATATTTAACCAAATGTACTTGTTATCCCATAAACATACTGTTGAAAGCTATATTATCCTAGCTCTTTTTCTGTGGCAAAGCACTGCAAAAGTTGGAAATACCAAATCCGAGTTTGGTATACTAGCCAACTAGAAATTTTAAGAAAAACAAATATATTGTGATATATACCGTTACCTTCTGTGCTTCAAAATTATACCGTGATATACATTTTAGGCCATACCGCCCAGCCCTAATTAACCCAAATAGTAAAAACATCAAACCTAATGTTTTGGTTGTTTACTAATCAGAAGTTTCTCACCAGCTCTCTTTCTAAGAATATGGCATGTCTTGTTCTTCTGTGTTTTTTCCAATACTGTACAAAACAACTCAAAGGACATTCTTGGGAAACTTTTTGATAATCTGTCATTTCTTTTCTGAAGGAAATAATGGAAATGAATGTAGATTAGATGAAATGGGCGAACTTTATCAATGTAATCTATAGTAACATATTGTGCATGTCACCATTGTTCCACTGACCCAATTTTTGTTACAACCATCAGGGCCTGGCCTAGTTCCTTTATATTTAAAGCCACTTTGTCTCCTAAGTAAATGTTTTGTTTTCACTGCCCTATTTTCACATGAATTGACCTTAACTGGACATGAGAGAGCAATTACCACATTGATATGTGTGCAACAAGTATTGCACCAAGTAACTATGGAGGTTGAGCCTTGATTTGGTTTCTTCACAATTGGATCTGCCCAGGAACAATGAAAGATTGAGTCAATTTACCAATATGTTGCCCTCAAGAACTTAACCACTGAACTGGAATGTTTTTAGCACTTCTTGCAAACACAGTTAAAGATTCTTCAAGATTATTAAAAACTAAGGGAATGGGAGAACATTTTATTGAGAAATTGGATCACTTCAAATGCTCTCAACAGCAGTAGAAGCAGAAATGGGGCCAGAGGAAAGAGGTTGAAATGTAAAATCCAGGTTGAATGGAAACCTAGAAATAGACACACTGTGGAGCCTTGTTGCCTGGTGATGAGCAATGGTAATTCAAGCTTCAAGCACAATCTTTTTAAAGTGGGACACATTCATGCACCTTGTAGCATAAATAAAGTGTGTTGTACATTATGACATTATAGTTATGCTTATTTTTCCTGTCAAAAAGTCACTGTGTGTATACAGAGGTACACGTGATACTCTGGTCTGCCCAAACCATCTGGTCTGGGTTTGTAATCTGAGCCACATGTGAGTGATAAGCTGGACCCACTGCACAGTAATGTCAGAAGACCTTAGCCTAGCCATGTATTCAGCAGAAACCAGATCTTTCCAACCCATGCAGAAGTAGGACAGGGGTTACATGTCGGTTACCTTATTGTGCTCGTTGGCACTGTACAAGGACAAGATTTGTGGAATTCCTGGCTGTCATCCAAGACTGCTATTTTGGCTGGTTAGACCAAAGTGGGTTTGATGCATTGCAAAATTTGATCTAGATTTATTGGATTATATGGCATCTGGAATTAATTTTGATCAAATGTTGTATTAATCAAGACTACTTTGGTCTACACTGCCAAAATGGTAGTGGATTGACTTTAGCATTTGATGATTTTGACAGGAACTCTCAGGCTTGCCCTGCCAAGTTAGAAGTCCTGGAGCATTGTGTTGTTGTCTTTATGAAATAAGATAAACATAACAGCAGTTGATTTATATAAACGTAAAGGTTGCTGTTTACTTGGTAGAATACATTTCTGGGTGAGCCCTGTGAGGTTGGTGTTGTGATTTCTGGAGCAGCATTTCAGTCAAAGTACTTGGCTCCTGGCAGCTTCCACATGCTCTGAGGATGCCTCCTCTTCCATAGCCTTTAACTTTTCTAGGAAGGCAAAGTATTTCACTTCAGTTCATTTGATGTTTGTGAGGAATTTTAACACACCCAGAATGTAAGCAACATTAACCACTGCATGCAATCGCATTCCAACACTCCCAGGCAGTGTGGTAAAAAAAACAAATTACTCCAATTTAGCTTACATGTCTTCATATTTGCTTTAGGCATATTAAGGCATTACCTGTAGTTTATTCCCCCAAAGCTGTGTCCACATAGTGTAAGCATAAGTGACATTATGACAACCATTTCTGAGAAATTCTCGCAAACCATCTCTGGTGGAAGTTACACAAATATTATGCAACTATGAGGCCAGCTGATGACATTTACCAGAATATATTCATTCTGTGGTCAGTGATGTAAATGATGACTGTCATTCCACATTCTATCTTTGCCTGTAACTTTTCCCCCCAAAGCCATGTTTGTTCAATCTGTACTGTTCAATAGATAATTAAAAAATGATACATCTTATTAAATTACTTTTTGTATTCTCACTCTGTGAAACCAAAACATGAATTGTCAGCCATGTTTATTTTAGCCATAGCATTCCTGGCACCAGTGTTTCCCCTACCATTATATTAGGGGGGCGCCCTAATGCCTTTTTATTTTTTTTATTTTTTTATATAGCGCCAGATCACAAAATAAGTCATTTAAGGTTACCTTTCCTATAAAACAGGTCTATAACTTGCTATTTTATTAAACAAACTAAATGGCCTTATGTTATTTATCTTAATCGACGGCATGTCATTTCTGTCTCTACATCAGTGGTTCCCAAAGTGGGGGTCGCGACCAGTGAGGGGGGGTCGCAAGATGATTTCCAGAAATCAAGGAACATTTTAAAACAATTAGAAATAGCATATTTTAGCCAAAATTTTAACAAGTAAAAAATAGTAGTTAAATTAATGCATGCAAATAAAAAAGCCATCAGTCTTTTGATTTTCCATTCACTGTAAGTACGGCAAACCATCTGACATCCAACCAGGAGGACGCATTAGTTGAACTGTCAAGCGACCGAACGTTAAAGGCAGCGTTCTCAGCCAAGACACTGGCTGAGTTTTGGATTTCAGTGGAGAGGGAATACACATGGCCGCGGGAACTAGGGGTGCAGCACCCCCTGACTGAGAATTTTAAATAACATCGGGAGCACCGGGACAAGAATAACGATGGAAAACCAGGCTAAGAAGCGTAAGGGTGGGGCTGAAAAATTAAGAGACAAAAAGAAATCACCTGTACTAGACAAGGTTTTACCAATTGAAAAACGTCTATGTTTATTTTACACAAAGCTCAAAAACTATTTTGCATTCAAATAAAGGCCCAAAAATTTGGCTTGCGTGCTCGCATTAACGATCAAACTCCCGAACTAGCATCACATCAAACACAGAATGTGCATGCATTAGCAGGTTAGCTGTGGTGGCAAATACGGGGGCCGGTTCTGGTGGGCCGGTCTGGATCAAAGTCTAGGGCCTATTTTTACTCCCACGTATATGTAAACCACCTCCGTGGATGCGGGTGTCACGAGTCACTGGCACCATTATTTTAGGGGTCCCCCCCAGGTGAAACACTGCCTGGCACTATTGAATCTGGTTACTGAGCTGAGATGCGGTTAATAAATACAGACTGTTCCTTGACTGACCAATGAAATACAGCAGAACTATATACTTTATCCTCGATTTTCTACTGTACTTCCTATATGCAGTATTTGTACATTACCTTGGATAAAGTTGACTTACGAAAATCTGCTAAATGAATAAGGTGTAATGTAAAGTAAATCATTTGGTATGTTTTAAACTAACAATAAAAGTTGAAGAAGATTACCCTAGTCAAGGGTGAGAGTGTGGGTGTGAGAAATATAAAATGGCAGTCATCAACAAAATTAATGTTGGGAATGGCTTCATCAGTGTGATAAAACTAATGCAGGCTCCTCCATGTGTCAATCCAAGCTCTTGAGTAAGAGTTGAGCAACAAGGTCATGCTGTTAGCCAACCGGTTTTACGCAAACTAAACCAGAGGGCTTTAATGTGTCTCGAACAGCCACATTTACCCCAAGAGCTCATTTCAGATGTGACCTCACACAACTTTTGTAGTTGTGTGATACAAAATGGAAAGATTTGGCACCAGTGGTGTAGGAAAAGAGTGTTGGGTATAGTACAGATGAGAGCAAAGCACTATGCAAAACTCCAATGTTACAAAATGTATCTTACAAAATCCAGCAGGGCTGTCTAACTGGTCTAATTCACTGTAAGACAAGAGAAAAGCCAATTTTTACTTGGTACCCTGAATTTTATTTTTGCCCTCTGTTACTAGGTGTAACAGCTACTTCAGGGTTTTTTTTGTGAGTCACAAGAGAAAATAAAGTGATTTTATTTTCACTTCAGTACCTGTTTTATCTCTACGTCACCTCACAGAATGTGAGTTTTGACAAACTCAGATGGATTGAAGTAGTTCGTTCCACACAAGCGAATGTGTCTGCATTGGAAGAGAAGTTGGCCTACAGTTTTGCAAAGCAAATGAGCTCAACAGTTATTTTTCTGCACAGGGAATTGTAAAGTGATGTTCATTAGGATCTTTAGGGAATAGATTTAGCTTTCTCTTTTCAATCTGAAAGACTACTAAATCAGTGATTTTCTCTTGATATGGCTACAGTTTGTAAATGTGCTGCAAAGTGATCTAATAGACTGCAACTCCTCAAGCTGGCAGCTTTTTATCAACTTGTGTTCACTACAGTCTCTTCAGACTTCAACTGTCACTTCAAAAGTCACTTCAACTTGAGCCTAATGTTACCCACACAGTTTAGCATTTTCCTGCCATTTGTCAGATAAATAAATGCAATGTTTCTAGACACAGCACAGTTCTTCAAAGTTTGCCACAACTCAAAATAAATGTGCAATGAGGTAGGTGAACAATAGAATGTGAACATTTAGGTCAATGCTAACCACCTACCAAAATACTCCAGAGAGCCAGAGTGTAGTTTAGAAAGCCGCCTCAGTGGCACTGGAATTTTCAGTTTTTCTTTGGTCATAACTAGCAACTTCTAGCGAGATAATAAGTAATATAGTAATATAACAAGTAAGGCAACTAATTACTTTTGATAATAGGTTATTGTGTTACTTTTTAAAGATCCTGTAAAGTAAATTCCATGTTTTGCTTCTAAGTACATTATATACGTGAAATTAGTTCCTGAAAGCATGTGCAGGCGCTAAAACTTTGTCGCACTGAAATGTGGAGTTAGACCGAAGAACAGTTTCTCTTCTGTTTTCAGATCAGATTTTAATGGGCGGAGCCAAAAAACGACCTATCTACGTCATTTCGACCTATCTACGTCAGATCACTGAATGGCTCCTCCTGCTGTACTGTTATTATAGCTTACATCAGCTAATTTAAGCCATTTAAGTTCCCTATTGATAATGAAAGGAAAAATAGGTGGATAGATTTTGTGAAGAGAAACGCTCATGGAAAGAGGCGGCTGATGGATAAACTCCAACAGCCACCTCTGCACTGACCATTTCACGGCGGACAGTTTTAACATGGACCAGAGACAGACGGGGTTCACCAACACACGGCTTCTCTTGCAGCGCGGAGCCGTACCGAGCCTCACCCCCCCAGGCCGTTCATCGCACCTGGACCATCCACCACCGCCAGCAGTTCATCACTCAGTTCTGTGTGCTTGTTATAATTATACTAGATAACTTTTCCAGAGGTATCTCTGCTATGAGTTAGTGCAAACCGCTAACTTGATATTAGGCTACTCGGTGTAGAATGATGGTATTTTGGTAAAATGGTAGCTAATGTGCTAGAAGTAGTTGGAGAGCGCACTGTCTGCTGTCTGGTGTCAATTTTTACTCCTGTGTTACAGCTCAGGGGAACATTTCATTTATATGCATCTGTATGTTTCACTCATTGAGTAAATACATTTTAATTCTATACTGTTTTGTTCGGCTAGACGTAGTGTCCATTATCTGGGTCGTAGGTAGCTTACTTGAGAGAGGTGGGGCCTTCCAGCGAGGGGGCCGAGCTTCAGCTCCTTCAGGCGACACGCCCCCCCAGTCTCAAGCAGAGAAGACTGCTGATTTTCTTATGATTTCAAAGCCTAATTTAACATACTTGTCTGTGTTTTTTTTCCATTAGAATTTGGATGGGTAGTTAATAACACATTGTTCTGTGGTGTGGTGAACCTGAAACTCGTTTTTAATTCCACTTTACAGGATCTTTAAATGAGTAATGACTAAAAAGTAACTTATTACACTTCCTTAGTAACTTGCCCGAACTCTGCTATGACCAACTGCATTGTTCAGATACTGCACCCTCACTTGTCTCTGTGTACTATGACACACGTTTTGTTATAAATATTGCTACACTGCGCATTTGCCCATGGTGTTTTCGCACACGTTTTTTTATCCATCTAAATTAAAAAAAATGAAATTCAGAGTCACATTGTTTGGTTTTCTCCCCATTGTTTATACAGCCTTGAAAATGGAAAACCAAACGTGTCATAACAGGCCAGCCCTGCTCTGTTTATAAAAGGGTGGGTGTGGCAACTGAGAGAAGAAAAGTCAATAAATCATTATTTTCTTACTGAAGGTGGCACCCAGCGACTGCCTCGTGCTATTGGGGTGGCTCTGGCCAAGGAGCTGATCTTTGCAGCGCGGGTGGTGGATGGGGCGCAGGCACGATCCTTGGGCCTAGTCAGCCATGCGGTGGAGCAAAACGAGAGTGGAGACGCCGCCTACTTGCGAGCACTGGACCTGGCCCGAGAATTTAACCCCCAGGTGATCTCTCACACACACCTAGGCCCAGTGTAGGGATTCCTTTGATGCCCTACATGTCGCTGTGCATATGACTGTGGAATGGAATAAAGTTTTAAATAGGGATGCAGCGAAAATGAAACCTGGGGGTCGAAACCTAAAATTCTGGATGCACTTGGCTGAAAATCAAAACCGAACATTACTTCCAATCCAATCAACCAGAATACAATATAGACATCACGTTTGTCCAATTATAATTTCCGAATTTCATCTTGAATTCGCAACCACTGTACTGTACCGTGAGTGACGAATTGATGGCAAAGTGATTAAGATAGCAATAGATACAGCGATAGCGATAGACACAATACTATATTAGAAAAGATAAAGGATAAATGCAAATTGTGAACCACTTTTTTCAGATTTACGTTTCCCTTTTTTTATTGAGAAGTAGCTAGCTAGTGTTAGCTTGTTCTGGTAACCCTGAAGGAGTGTTAGGCTAATGGCTAGAATGGATGCTAACGAGGCAAGTAACTGCAGCTTGAATGAGGGGGTCACAGAGAGGCATGGATGCAGCGAGTGGGATGGGGAAGAACCACATGTAGATTTTTTTGTTGTAACAGCCATTCCACAGTTTGGATTACGCAGCAAAGGAAAGGATCAGGGCTGCGTTTCCCGATAACGATGGATCGTAGCAACGATCGAGCAAAAAACAAAACCATCAATATTTCTTACGTGCGTTTCCCAAACATGCTCGTAAGGAGTAGGCTAATCTATGCACTTTCAAGAGTTACGAACTTTCAAGAGACACTTTAGCTACGATGTCTTTAGGAACGGCCAGTAAAACTAAGATTCGTCCTACGATGGATTCTACGATCAACTTAGCCTTACGATGCTTTCGGGAAACGCACCCCAGGACTGCTGAAACTCCACAGAAAATATTATATATTTATATATATGTGTATATAAAATATGGGTGTACATCCATTGTGTTGTAATAGGCATATGATAATATGATGTTTGTTCCTGATGGAAGATGGGGATAAACTTAGGGTGCATTACCTTACCTTAGTTATATAGTACATTTTCATTAGGTTGCTACTTGAATTATTGCTACATTTGAACATAAGAACATAACTTGAATATAAGAAATTATGGAAAAGGAGCCAACTAGTGTAAAATAACATGACGCAGTGGGTTCGGTTTTCCTCCTGTCCTCCCCATTTTTTTTGGTCACCAGCCGCCACTGTTGTGCATTCTGTACTCATACAGATAGTCTGAAAATAGTTTGAGGTTAGTAGGTCACATGATAAAATTAAATTTTTTAAGTTTTAATTCAATTTTAACTTAACTTACTTTAAACAAAATATATAAAAATATGTGAGGTGAAAACAGACAAGCCAAAGGGTGAATTGTGTCATTATTATTGGGTTAGCTGGAAACACTTTTGAGTAATGACATATTTGACAAAATAACACAATCCCGAATGGGGAATATCTGTCGAATATCCAACCTGAAACTAACTTTACTTGGGTCCCGTGATAATGATTAGATTGAATGAGTGAAATCTGAGCACAAAGGCCGGCATATATTTTCAACTCAGTCCTTTTTTCTCTTAAGGCCTATAACCGAAAATGCTATTTTTTCCAAAATCTTCGTCTGCCATAATTTCGCTGTATCCCTAGTTTTAAATTACTGTAAAACATCAATGCAGATATTGTGCATTTAAGTTAATGAGCAGACCTAAACCTTCTGTTGTCTTAATTTGTATTTTGCTCTGTACTGTGATGCTGTGACATTAAATGCTGTGACGTGTTGTTTTGTTTTCAGGGCCCTATCGCCATTAGGATGGCAAAGTTGGCTATCAATCAGGGTATAGAGGTAAGATTCCTACCACATGCATACAAGGCTTCCTCTCCAACATCTACTCTCCAGCCCCTTACAGGAAATAACATACCTGTCATGATTCACACATTCATAATTTGTCCTGAAATTAACACACTTACTAGATAATTGATGCATTTCTCATGTCTTCTGTCATAAAGAAGAAATCTTTCCATTTAGTCACTGTCTGCCTCCTGGTTAAGTGTTCTATTTCAAGCTGGAATCTGAGAAACCTTATAGAATTTGATGAATGACCTCACCATTAACCTAGAGGTCAAAGTTTAGATCTGTGGACTAGACCATTCGTAACTCTGGGGCATTCTGACAGGTGTTGATTAGTTTTTTGTCACAGTGTGCTACCAAATAGTTTGCAGTGTACTGCGGACTGGAATATGTTGCTGAACATGTTTATTGTGATGCTTTTCATGATTGCCTTTTGCAAGACCCATTTTACTCAGTGTGTTCTGGAGCTTGATTATATGTTTTGCAAAAAGCTTTGCCTGACTACGTCCCACTGTCCTGCACATGACCCTCTGAAAAGGGGCCCACTTAACAACAACAGTTTAAGGATGTGACAAAAAATAATAATTTGAATCCACAAAGTGTCTTCTATTCAGTCCACTCTAGGACAAGTTTCTCAAAATCATTTTTTCTTGAGGAGAGTGCAGCATAGGGATATTTCTAGTTCAGTAAATAAGTTATCCGTAAAAGTAAGTTACTTATTCCTACACACAGGAAACAGAATAACTGGCAACACTTTACAGTAAGGTTACATTACCCAGCATTTAAATACATATCATTAGTAACAACATTGTAGTTACATAGGAATAGGTATTTAGTCACGCTTAATTACGCTTGAGTTATTACACAAGGGCAGTTTTCTAGTAAATCTCTCTAATAACAAGTATCAAGTATGAACAAGGTATTTAATGTTAATAATTTCATGTTGTAGGCAGTTGTTACATGCACTCACTCATATTTTTTTTCTTGTATTTTTTTGTTGTTGCTAGTAATGACAATGAAAGTTAACTGAAACTTTCAAGGTTTAACCTTGAAAGGCTGTATTCTGCTGCACCCGTAAAAGTATGTATGTCCTTTTCTTCAGGTGGATTTAGCTACAGGATTAGCTATTGAAGAGGCATGCTATGCCCAGGTATGTTGGTGGCCCAAATATAGAATAATAAAAAAAGTTTGTTTCAACAACAGATTATTTTGTTGACATTGAATAATTACTTTTATACGTATGTTGTAGAAGACAGTTACATATGTCACATGCTGTATACAGTTTACAAGCACTTTACTAGGCAAGGAGCCCTTTGCTGAGGGCTCTATTATACAGCATATCAGGAATCCAACACAATCGGGACAATAAACAACAACCAACGTGGGCTGGATGACTAAATATAGAATAGCACATCTTCCTTTTTTGAACAGATCTTTTGTTGTTTCCAAGGTGATACCAACCAAGGACAGGCTGGAGGGCCTCACCGCTTTCAAGGAAAAGCGCACTCCTCGCTTCAAGGGAGAGTAACGCCGGCAAATCACAAGCCACAGCCTTCCTCTGCTTCTGTCAGATTCCCAGTAATGGTGATATAGCCCATGCCCTCCGTAGAACTGGAGCGTACTACGTAGAGGCTCATGGTCATTTGCACGCATTGTAAAACGGACTGAACACTACATTGGGAAGTAAAATGATTTATGCTGAGCAAACAGATGATCTGAATTTTGCATGTGTTGTTGTTCAAGTTTCTAAGTGGCCTGTCCTTGGCTGCAAAGTAGTTTGTCTTCCATGTACTGAAATCATTGTTTTCTTCAATGATTCACAGTGAATGATTTATGTTCAATGTAACTAATGTAAATCATCATGTCAACTAACTGTTTATACTAACAAGAAATGTATATTATCAAGAAATGGCCACAAAGCGTAAACAACTTTTTTGATCAGCCTTGTTTTAGTAAATTTCACAACTTAATTTCATGACAAATCATAAAAAAGCCAACAGCATGTTGAATGCAATGGACTTCTAAGTTAACTTTTTTTATTTGAGAAGAAAGTTACTCCCAAGGGGTAACATTTGTAGAGCAATCACAATAAAAGTATTGTCTCCAACTCAAATACTGGCTGTGTACTTCTCATCTTCTCACACACAACATTATATACATTTTATAGGAAACGTATTGTTAGATCAGATGTGGAGCTTTGAAACCTTTCTTTTCTAAATAGTTTTCCTGGAAGTGTATCACAAAGGCATACAAGTTAAAGTCAGGAAAGGCATGTTTTGCAAACTTAGCAAGTTTAGTTCTAGTTTGAAAGGATTCAAACCAAAATATCCCACCCACTCCCTTAAAAGCTACTCCTCAAAACACATGAATGCACTGCCTGACGACTGCTGGGAGGTATGTAAACAGACAGAGAAGTAGCCGGTCCAATCATTGCATTTGGTCCGAATACCATCAATTCATTAGTGCCCGTCCGACCATAATGATTATTCGTGTTTATTACAGTTCTGCGATACCCACATATATTGGATTGCTTTAATTGACTAATATACGTTTCTATCAGGATGTGAAGTTATATTTCAGCATATATCACAAAAAGTATTTCTCAAAAACATTGTCTACCCTGCCTTTAACCAAAAACATAAGTAAACAAACCATAATCTATTAGAAGATTAAAATGAAATCCAAAGTCCTATTTTATTTTCTCAAGAACAAATTATCTGAATATCCTCTTGTTAAAAACATATATTTACAGTTTAATGAGTAGTGCCTGTATTGCTTTCTTTGAACTTACAGTGAGGGAAAACAATATTTGATCCTCTGCTGATTTTGTACGTTTGCCCACTGACAAAGAAGTAAATAACAGTCTATAATTTTAATGGTAGGTTTATTTGAACAGTGAGAGACAGAATGATATCAACAAAAAATGTCAAAACGCATGTCAAAACTTTTATAAATTGATTAGCATTTTAATGAGTGAAATAAGTATTTGACCCCTCTGCAAAACATGACTTAGTACTTGTATAATGTAAAACAGTTAAAAACGTTTTTCAGGATAGAATGGTTAAACAGACAGGGAGGAAGATGAGGAACGAGAAAGAGAAGATAAGGGAAGGGAGCAAGAGAATGTTGAGTGAGTGGAGTAAATGAAAGTAGCCTCAGATGTGTTATTTAGAGTAAAGAAATGTAGTGTTATATTTAATAGTAATAGAAGACTTGAATTACATTTAGTCATTTAGCAGACGCTCTTATCCAGAGCGACTTACAGTAAGTACAGGGACATTCCCCCCGAGGCAAGTAGGGTGAAGTGCCTTGCCCAAGGACACAAAGTCATTTGACACAGCCGGAAATCGAACTGGCAACCTTCTGATTACTAGCCCAATTCCCTAACCGCTCAGCCACCTGACTCCCTTGACAGTATAGGTGTCCCACTTTACCAATATCACATGAAAAAAATGGAGGGTTTGGTCAGCAGAGGTTCAAAGAAGGTTTCTGTGTTTGATCTTTCATGTTTATACTTATGAATAGTTTAAGGGAGACTTTAAGCTTTTTATAAAGGTATCATGTTTGATTATATGGTAATGTGTTCATGGCAAAAACTGACATACAAATCTATTTTTCTGAAAGTGTCCCACTTTACCCGTATTCACCCTATATATTCTTTATATATCATTGACTAAACATGCGTTAATAATCCACATACCTTTGCATTGTCCACTGTGTTGTGTTCGTCTCATAACCTGCATCTGTGAATGTGCCAATGCTGTTTGGGTGCATGTGTGTATAGAATTTATAATTTGACCTGGGTTTGATTCCAGCCAAGGCCCTTTACCGCATGTCATCCCTTCTCTCTCTCTCTCTCCACATTTCCTGTCCTCTCCAAACACACTATGGCCCAATCCCAATGTTTGAGGCGTGTTCTCGCTAAGTCTGTAAGGGCTTAGGGCTGTCCCACTGTCAAATTGTCAAGTGCGCAAAGGCACCTTCGCAGACATTTTGAACCCTTTATGCACCCTTTTTGTAAGTATGCATTTTTGCAGACTTTGGCGAAGGGAATTGACCACAATTCACAGTGTTGTGAGTGACTTGAAACACGAGGGTTACGCAAGCATTGACATATAATAACTAGACCAAGTGCAGTGAGGAGAGCGAGAAACGGACCACGCCATCTTTCAAGTTCCGGCTCATCCGGATCTTACATAGAACAGTGGCTCGCCATGTTCCTAGCTCAGAGGCTCGTGCACGCTCGCAACCAGCTGTACACTTCATACTTTGCGCCAACCAGTAACGAGCGTGTGAGCTAAGCCATTGCAGTAGAGTCAGAAAACTGGCTAAATGGGGTACAAGTCCGATCAAGAAGCAGACACATAATGCAGACTTTTCGAAAATCAGTGCCATCACTGTATAGTGTTCCTTTCACTTGATTTTTTTGAAATATAGGCCTATTCTATATGGAACTCACCAAATACGTCGTTTTTTTTGCTTCGTGTTTTGAGAATGATTGCCAACGCATTGTATTGGATTAAATAAACTGTAAACTGGAATACCTTGCTCTGTCGCTGTTCTCACCCGGCAAAGCAAGCTAAATACTTATATACACATGTTACTATTATGATGATGAGTATTGTTTTATTATTACTAGCTTACTGTTATTGTTAATGCCATCACTGTGGTGTTAACAGACATGACGTTGCATTACCATAACAATATTGTAGCAACAGCTCGCGTAGAGAATTGAGAAGAAGGAATATTGCTCACAACCTGTTTATTAGCCGTAGGAACCTTTCGTAACTTACACACGTTGGACGGCTTGGATAGCCATCTATCTAGATAACCTTCACAATCAGGGTGACTACTCAAATTATCCACACTAACAGACCATAACGTTACACATAAAAACAGAACAAACAGAAGAATAGAAACTCAAACAATGCTTATCTAACTAAGATAACCCTCTAAAATAAGTCGCCTTTCCAGCTTGCCGCAGGGCATTCTGGGTACATTTAGTCTTTTTTTTTTGGGGTACCGAGGGCACTGTCATTACATGGCCCCCTCCAGCGTGTTTCCTGTCCATAGTAACTAAACACTACTCCAGAACAAAGTCAGTAAAGTGACGGGGAAGCTGCCCCCGCCATCTCGGTGTCCGTAGACTCACAGTCCATTGCCCACTACCAACAGTTGCCAAGTCAGTTAGGATGGGCAAGGCATTAGGTGTTGGTGAGATTGCGTCAGGTGAGCAGGGCTGGTTCCCAACAGTCTGTCGTTCAGCCAGGGGATGGTAAGGCGCCAACTGGTCCCGGTGCAACACCACTATCTGCCTTCTGAGGTTCAGTTTCACCTTCACCCAATACACTACGTACGAGATCTTCTCCAACACTTGACAGGGTCAAGGGAGACCCCCTTGTTTCATGTCAGTTGGTCAGTAGACTCAGACCTTCTCTCTGGGTGGGAATGCGCAACCTCAATACTGGGTATCATACCCCTGCTTCTGCCGTACCCCTGCCTTGGCAGGTGGTACGGCAGTGTAGTCATGCGTCGAGTGTAGTCATGCGCCACGGCCAGGCGCTGCTGCAGGTCCCGCAGATACTTGTACCCAGGCACTGAGGGCAGTTCAGTGTTGGAGGGGGTGCCAAAAGCCAGGTCAACCAGCGTCCGCAGCTGAGGGCAACTGGTGTGCACCCGGTGCTCTGTTGTACTGCTGATCGGTACGCCCACAGGACCAACGGCAGATGGGGGTCCCAGTCGCGTTGGTGTTGGGAGGTGACGATGGCTAGTTGTGCAACAAGTGTCCTATTAAAGCGTTTGACTAACCCATCGCTCTGTGGATGGAGGGGTGTCGTCCTGGTCTTATTCACCCCCCATCCGCTGACACACCTCCTCGAACACCGGTGCCTCAAAATTTCGTTCCTGGTCGCTGTGAAGCTCTTGGGGAGCCCCAAACTGGCAGAACATCTCGCACACAAGCTTCTCCGCTGTTGTAATGGCGCTCTGGTCTGAAACTGCATATGCCTCAGGCCACACGTAAAGTAGTCCATTGCTACCAGGACGTACCGGTTTCCGGCATCTGTGGTAGGGAAGGGTCAAAGGAAGTCCACCCCAATCCATTCCATGGGCACCCCTACTTGGTGCTGCTGTAGGGGAGAATGTGACCGTCCAGAGGGTCTCTTACTAGTGGTGCAGGCATCACAACAGTGTACAAACCGTTAGGTGTCCTGCCTGCACCCCGGCCAGTAGAACTGCTGCCGCAGTCGGTTTAAGCTCTTTGCTATTCCAAAGTGGCCCGTTCCAACGGAACCATGGATGGCCTTCAGCACCCGCTGACGACAGTTCTTGGGCACCAGTAGATGCCATGTGCTCCCCCGAGATCCGGGGGACGCAAAATCCGGTAGAGCAGTCTGTGTGCCGGGCTAGGGAAGCCCACTGTGTGTAGTAGGCCTTGGTCTCAACAGATGCAGTGGAGACATCTTTCCAGGGAGGGCATTCCCCAGCATCAACCCAGTGCCCCACCACAGTTAAGATGGGGTTGTCTGCTTGCGCTGCTTTCCACTCTGGGCCACTCACTGCTGAAAGACAACCTTCTACCGTCTCATCCACCACCACCTGGCTAACTGCCCTTTAGGCTCCTTTAAGCTGAGCAGCCAGGTCAGAGAGGCATGATCAGTTCACAGTAGGAAGGGCTGGCCGTAGAGTTAGGGTCGAAAGTGACTAAGTGCCGAGACCAACGCCTGCAGTTCTCTCAGGGTGACACAGTAGTTGCGTTCAGGGTGGCTCAAGGCTGACTGAAGTAAGCCACAGCTCTCTCTCTTTCCACCTTCTCCTTCTTGGGACAGCACCGCCCCAAATACGTGCATTTGTTACATCCCGACTGGACTACTGCAATGTGTTGTTCTCTGGCTTCCCAATTACTTACTTACAAAATATACAGCGGGTGCAAAATGCTGCTGCTAGATTATTAACTAGAACCAGAAAGTTTGATCACATAACATCTACTCTCGTCTCTTTACACTGGCTCCCTATCCAAGCCAGTCTAAATTAAAGAGGCTGATACTGTTTCGACATTCAAAATTAGGTTCAAAACTTTCTTGTTTAGTCAATTTTATGACTGCTAAAGATAAATATGTGTGTATGTACTTTCTATGTAAACCTGGGGTGTGTGTTTGTCTGTGTGTATCACATGTAACTTTTAAATAGCAATTAAAGCTTCTATATGTTCACGTTGCCCCATCTAGATTTTACAAATAAAGTAAACCTGTTACTGTATATTGTTATAGTTTCCGTTACTAATTGGTGACAACGGGGGACGGGGCATTCTCACCCTTATTCTATAAATATAACTTATTTTAGAGTTTGTCATGAGACACTTTGATCCTTGGCAGTTAGGAACGAGGAGACAAAGGCAGGTGAAGCACTTCTACTTGTACTTTGGGACATTTACAAGATACATTAGACAATTACCCACAACAGTGCCTGGTCTGAACAGGGTTTATATACTGTGTGTAATTGATGATGATGTGCAGGTGTGTGCAATAATGAGGTGTGAGTTGGTCCATGTTCCTCCGCCGTCCTCAGTACTCTGGGAAACTAGACCGTCTGAGGGGTGCAAGAGGAGGATCCGTGACAGAACCCCCCCTCGGACGCGTGGCTCCCGCCGCTGGACGCTGCCGCCCTAGGGGGCGACCCCGAGGACGAGGAGCAGGGCGATCCGGGCGGCGGCGGTGAAAGTCCCGTTTAAGAGAAGGGTCCATGACATCCCCAGCAGGAACCCAACTCTGCTCCTCAGGGCCGTATCCCTCCCAGTCCACCAGGTATTGAATCCGACCCCATCGGCTCCTGGAGTCAAGGAGGTCCCTCACGGCGTAGACTTCGTGGCCATCCAGCAACAGAGGAGGAGCAGGTGGGCCTCGAGGCACGTTATCCGTCAGGGGTCCTGGGAGAACAGGCCTAAGGAGGGAAACGTGGAACGTCGGTGCAATGCTGTAGTGAGACGGTAGTTGTATGCGATAGGCCACCTCGTTGACCCTCCGGAGGACGTTGAAGGGTCCGATGAACAGGGGACTCAGCTTCCGGCAGGGCAGGTGGAGAGGGAGGTTCCTTGTGGACAGCCATACTCGATCCCCAGGGATTGAGTATGTGTCGTCTCACTGCATGCTTGAGTCTAACGTGAGCGGAATCCCAGACTTCACCAGCTCGTCTAAACCACTCATCCACTGCCGGAGCATCAGTCCCGGCAGGTGTCCAAGGTGCAAGGGCTGGTTGGTATCCAAGAATGCACTGAAACGGAGTGAGCCCTGTAGAAGAGTGAACAAGAGAGTTCTGAGCGTATTCCGCCCAAGGCAGAAATCGTGCCCACACACCCTGCCTGTCATGACAATGGCTGCGCAGAAACCTCCCCAGTTCCTGGTTGGTCCTCTCCACCTGCCCATTGGATTGTGGACGGTATCCTGACGTGAGACTGACGGTGGCTCCCATTTTGTTCAGAAACGCCTTCCACACCCTCGCCGTGAACTGAGGTCCCCTGTTTGAGACGATGTCCTCCGGAAGACCATAGTGTCGGAAGACCTGTTGAAACAGTGCCTCAGCAACCTGGAACGCTGTGGGTAGACCAGTTAATGGGATGAATCTGCAGCCCTTGGAGAAACGATCTTCTACCACCAGTACAGTAGTATAACCGTCAGACATGGGTAGATCAGTGACGAAATCCACTGAGAGATGGGACCAAGGTCGCTGAGGCACTGGCAGGGGGAGGAGCTTCCCTGCAGGCGCTTGTCGGGGAGCCTTGGTCTGCGCACATACAGAGCAGGAGGCGACATACCGTTTGATGTCCGCTGACATGTTGGGCCACCAATACTTCTGGGAAAGTGCATGGCTAGTGCGGGCAGTACCTGGATGACCTGTCGAGGGATTCGTATGGACCCAGGTGATGAGGCGTTCTCGGAAGGCGTCTGAAATGTAGGTGCGTCCGGGTGGTACATTTCGGGGAGCAGGTGCACAGAGTAGCGCCCTCCGTATGTCCTCGTCGATATCCCATGACACCAGGGCCACGATGAGCTCTGGGGGGAGAATGGGACCCCCTAGGTCCTTGTTCTCTCCTTTCTCATGCATACGAGAGAGGGCATCTGCC
Organism: Thaleichthys pacificus; assembly: GCA_023658055.1. Taxonomy (NCBI): domain Eukaryota; kingdom Metazoa; phylum Chordata; class Actinopteri; order Osmeriformes; family Osmeridae; genus Thaleichthys; species Thaleichthys pacificus. The sequence continues at coordinate 5,494,200 of CM042865.1, forward strand.
TTGGCATTCTTGGTACCGGGTCTGTAAGACATAGTGAATCTGAATCGGGTCAGACATAGCGCCCACCTGGCTTGTCTGGAGTTGAGACGCTTAGCGTCCCGTATGTGTTCCAGATTTCGATGGTCCGTGAGGATCTGGAACGGGTGTGCGGCGCCCTCCAGCCAGTGTCTCCACTCTTCAAGTGCCAGTATTACCGTCACCAATTCCTGGTCTCCAACTCCATAGTTCCTCTCTGCAGAGTTAAGTTTCTTTGAAAAGAAAGCACAGGGATATAACTTTTCTGGCTTACCCTGTCGTTGAGATAGAATGGCTCCCACACCGATCCCCGAGGCGTCCACCTCCAAGACGAAGGGTTTGTTTGGATCGGGATGTTTCAACACCGGAGCTGAGGTGAACATTCTTTTCAGCCGGTGAAAGGCCCGTCCATCCTCAGGGGTCCAGTCCAATTTCTTCGGGGGGCCCTTCAGTAGGGAGGTTAGTGGAGCTGCTATGGAGCTGAAGTTCCGGATAAAGCGGCGGTAAAAGTTGGCAAATCCCAGGAAACTTTGTAATCCTTTGATGGTGGTGGGAACAGGCCATGACCTGACAGCACTGGTCTTCTGCTTTTCCATCACTACCCACTGTGTGCTGATCTTGTATCCCAGGAAGGAGACTTCTCTCTGGTGGAAGGGACATTTCTCTCCTTTCCCAAAGAGGTTGTGTTGACGGAGTCTCTGCAGCACTACTTTCACATGCTGGACATGGTTGTCGAAGGAGTTGGAGAAACCCAAGATGTCGTCAATGTAAACCAGGACACTCTTTCCCAGTAGGTCACAAAAGATGTCATCGACAAAGGACTGAAAGACGGAGGGGGCGTTAGCTAGCCCGTAGGGCAGTGGTCACCAACCTTTTTAGGCCAAAGATCACCGACCTTTGCCTTGGTGACCCGAAGATCTACCTATTGAGGCGTTGAGAGACAGAACAGACTCCAGACTGAACTTACAACTTAACTTTATATTTGGCCTTATTGTAATTGAATGAAATCAAACACTTTGTGAACAATATGAACAAGAAAAAACACTTTTGCAATGAGCAGGCTGGATATGAACGGTTTTATTTATAAACTGAAGTTACAACACAACACTGACAAATTTCTCATGTGACAAGTCAGTGTGATGGCTGTGACTGAACACTGTCTGTGAGTGCCTTGTAGTTTGGCTCATAAGCAGAGACAGCCAGTCTGAGGCAGTCTGTGAGGTGTCTGTCAGTAAGCCGGCTCCTGTACTTGGATTTGGTGATTTTCATCTGTGAAAATGCCATTTCACAGAGGTAGGTCGATCCAAAGTAGGCACTCACTTTTAGTGCACATGCACTGAGGAGAGGAAACTTCTCTCGGCTGACAAGTCCCCAAAAGTCACTGTCCCTTGACCTGGCTTTCAGCTCAATGTCATTTTGCAAATCAAGCATCTCCATGTCCACTCCACTTGGCAAAGCAAATGCTTTCTCGAATTGGTCTGCAACCTCCTCTGTATTAATAGGCAGGAATGGGTTTGAAAGAAATGCAGCAATATCCTTCATGATTTCTAACTCACCAAAACGTCGACTGAACTCCGCTGCCAGTTTGTCCAGGTGCACACAGTACTGCTCAGGGTGAAAGTCAGAAGAGTCTTTGATGGACTGTGACATTTTTTCCAGGTTTGTAAAGTGTGTCAGCGTCCCTTTCCTCAGATTCGTGGTCCAGACACAGAGTTTGGCCTTGAACGCATTCACTGCGCTGATCATGTGGAGGAGGTGCCGGTCTTTTCCCTGGAGTTCGTGGTTGAGCGAGTTCAGTTTTCCGGTTAGGTCCGTCAGAAACCCCAGGTCCAGTAGCCACGCATCCGTTGAAAGTTCCTCGTGCTCCTCGTTCCTTTTCGACAGAAACGTCTTAATCTCAGGCAGCAAGTCAACAAATCGCTGCAGCACTTTTCCGCGACTCAACCACCTGACATCAGCATGCAGAAGCAGGTCTCCATACGCCGAATCGAGCTCATCCAATAACGCCTTGAATAAGCGATGCTGAAGCGCTTTTGCTCGAATCGAGTTTACCACTTTGACCACCAGTGACATGACATGAGAAAAGTCCACAACTTTCCCAGCCAAGGCTTGCTGATGAATCACACAGTGATACTTCATGAAGTCGGGGAAATCCGGATCATTACGGCACAGTGCTATAAAACCAGCGTGCACACCGCACATTGCCGGTGCCCCATCGGTAGTGATTGCCACCAGTTTCTGAATGGGGATGTTCTTTTCACGGACATAGCTTTTAAAAACGTTGTAAATATCCTCACCTCTCGTTCTCTCTTTTAATTGGAGAAGAGTGAGGAAGTCCTCCTTTGTTGTAAAGTCCTGGAAAGCCATTCTGACAAATACAACAAGCTGAGCCGTGTCCATTACATCCAGCGATTCATCAAACTGCAGTGAAAAATATTCACAGAGTGACAAGTCCTCCAACACCTGTTGACCAACGTTATCCGACAGTAACTCGATCCTTCGTGTCACTGTTGTAGGACCAAGAGGCACAGCACGGAATGCAGCTTTTATGTCCTCTTTGTTTTTGAAGGTGCTGCAAACAGTCTCTGCGGTGACGGTCAATAGTTCCTTAAACAAATCCCCATCTGTAAAAGGTCTCTTGTGTTTAGCCAAAATGTGGCTAATACGAAATGACGCCTCAGTTGCAGCCTTACTTTGAGACGTAGGTTGTGAGAAAAGCGACTGTTGAGCCTTCAACTCCACTTTCAGCTCCTGAACTTTTTTGGCGCGGATTGCGCTCTTTGGTGGATAGCAGTCTTTGAATTTCGGATGGTTAGTGTTGTGGTGCCGCTCCAAATTCCCTCGCTTAGACAGTGCCTGTGGCTGGTGGCACAACATACACACACTCTTGTCTTTTACCAAGGTAAAGATGAATTCCTCCTCCCATTCATGATGGAAACTGTAGTTTTTCGCCCTCTTTCGTGGTGCCTCTGCCATGCTTGCTAACACTATGTGGACAACACGGCCGGGTAAATAAACAAACCAACGGCAACCACGCCCACAGGTATCCTGGGATAGCAGGTCTCTCAAAGGTCGTCTTCGGGAAAAAACGCCCATTTATTCTGTCGGTGAATTGCTTTGCAACACGCACAGGCCAATATGCAAATCCAGGTACAAGAGAACGCGCGTTCAGTTTAAGAATCCTCCGCGTTCATGAATTAGTCGGAGATCAGTATTTCTGAAATTATTTTGGAGATCGACAGGGAAAGTCTCCGAGATCGACACGTCGATCGCGATCGACAGGTTGGCGACCTCTGCCGTAGGGCATAACGCAATATTCGTAGTGCCCAGACGTTGTACTGAATGCCGTCTTCCATTCATCCCCTGCCTTGATCTTGACGAGGTTGTATGCACTGCGTAGGTCTAGTTTAGTAAAAAAAGCAGGCCTCTCGTAGTTGTTCCAATGCAGATGGAACCAGAGGCAGGGGATAACGGTATTTGACAGTGACGTCATTCAATCCTCTATAGTCAATGCAAGGGCGCAGGCCTCCATCCTTTTTTTCCACAAAGAAAAAGCTGGCAGAGGCAGGTGAGGATGATTTGCATACATACCCGTTTTAAGGCTTCCCTGATGTTGTTTTCCATGGCTTCTGTTTCCGTCCGTGATAAAGGATAAACCCGACAGCGTGGGGGAACAGCTCCGTCTATCAGGTCAATGGCGCAGTCCCAGGGTCGATGAGGGGGAAATTGCGTTGAACATGACGGCGAAAATACATCCTGGAATTCGTGATACTCCCGAGGAATACACACTTGGAGGGCACCCGTCGGACTCTCCACCGTAGTTGACGCGCAGACCAAGGGTTGACAGGTCTCCCGGCATGAGGAAGCCCATGAGATGATCCTGTTCTGACTCCAGTTTATTATGGGTTGATGCTTGCACAACCATGGTATTCCTAGCACAACCTTGTGAAGAAGGGAGGTAAGGACGCGAAACACTAACGTTTCCTGGTGAGGGGGTGTAGTGGAAATAGTGATTGTGATGGGAGAGGTGCAGTGCGTAATAGTGCCGGTGCCCAGTGGTCTTCCATCCAATGACGTCACTGGTCTCGGGTTTTTCAGCCTTTGTGTGGGAAGACCCAGGGCCGTCACCAGACCGTAACCCTAACCCGTAGTCTATCAGGTTGCCCGCCGCTCCTGAGTCTATAAGGGCAGTAGACATCAGAGGAGAAGAACCATGATGGATTTGGATTGGTATTAAACATAGCTGAGACTTTGGAACTGGGTTTGGGCTCACGTGATCTTGACGTGGGGTACTACGCTCCCGTCGCGGCCATCGTTGTCCCTTTGAGGGGTCCGGTGATCCTCCTATTTCCATCGGCAAGTCCTCCGTACCGAGGTGGTGTGGTGAGGAGGGGAGGTGAGCGTCGTGAAGGAGCCTGACTGCCCCCTTTCCGTCTTTCCCGCAGCATATCATCCAGTTTAATGGACGTGGAAATCAACGTGTTGAGATCCATGACATCATCGCGGCAGGCTAGTTCGGTTTTGATGTTGTCGCGTAACCCCCGTCGGTAAGCTGTGCGCAAAGCACGATCATTCCATCCTGATGCCGCTGCGAGGGTGCGAAAGGCCACTGAGTAATCAGCCGCCGGTTGATCATCCTGAGTGAGCTGCAGCAGACGCTCACCTCCATCCTTTCCGTCCGAGGGATGATCAAACACCGCCCTGAAATACAATATAGGGCGTGCATTTTGTAAAACATTATATTATAATTAAAATATAATAAAACCAACTTACATTGGTGAATTTAAGGTGTTCTTGGTTGGAATGATTTAAAATTGACCGGCTGTCAATAAGTTTGTTTTTATTTTGGTGGGACCACAACTAATTCCACTTTGCACTGCCCCTAGTGGTCTGGAGAACTTCTTGTTACCAATAATCCAGCTCCTCTTATGAAACGTAACACTCATTTAACTCATGGTTACAATGGTAAACCGGCACAACAATGACAATTACCACGCAACAAAACACTACATTCTAAGCAGACACATTAAAAAACGAAATTCATGAAGTTACATTTGTATTTCGAACAAACGGAAAACTTATCGGCACATTTTTACATTATTTACCGCCTTGCATCATGGGAATTGACCAGCCAATGAGCCACGCTATCTTCATTTTTTCACATCCTTATTTCGTTCTTCAGTCAGTTTGACAGTATAACCTTCAAATGCCCAATGCAACCCTTCTGTCTGCTTCTTTCTCAAGTAGTTTTTTCGTTTTTTCCATTAATACTCCAATTGATAATTATTAGTATAAGAGTATAGGGCTTCAAAATGTTTTTGCAGTAATTAAGGTTACAGCTTCAGTACGAAAAAAGATTCAATGTGCAATGCATAATAGATTTTCCTAGACATGAATAATTAGAATGAGATGGATCTAAAGAATTAAACCTATAATGTACTTAAAAATTATTTTGACAGTTTTTGCTGTATAATAATAGAAAACGTACATCCTACTCCAGAAGAAATGTATACAATTTTCTGTTTCGAAGCATACTTCTTAAAAGTATATCAAAAGTGAACTATTTTCAAAGCATACTTAAAAGTATATCAAAAGTGAACTATTATCTAAGTATACTTCTTAAAAGTATATCAAAAGTGAACTATTTTCAAAGCACACTTAAAAGTATATCAAAAGTGAACTATTTTCTAAGTATACTCCTTAAAAGTATATCAAAAGTGAACTATTTTCTAAGTATACTCCTTAAAAGTATATCAAAAGTGAACTAAAAGTGTACTATCCATATTTTAGTATACTTATAGTATACTTTAATATACTTCTTTTTTGTAAGGGAGCATTGAAAATTGTAGGATCAAATTCAAAACACTGAAGAAGGCCATGGTTAATTGCACTTGATGTGGGCTAATAATGTTTTTGTCTTCACTTCTTGAACAAAATGTATAAATTACTTCAAAATAACTTTGCCACACGCATTTATTAACTGATAGGCTAAATGCTGAGCTTTAAGATAAAAGGGAAAGATAACCATGACTAAAATGGGGATTCACTGAAATAACTAGTATTGCACAGATGCAGCACCGACTTCAGATCAGAAAGTGACCAAAACTGTAGCACACTTTGCTTGGCAGAACAGTAATTTAAAATTGCTCAGCATGACTAAGAATATATCATTATTATATTACGCGTGTGTAAGGGGCACTTATTATAAGGTTAAGTGAAGTGCTGCCTTTCTAAGGAACTTTTCAAAAAGAAGAGAGAAGAATAAATATAGAATACTTTACTCAGATTATATAGGCGGCATTTATTAAACATCAAATATCAAACAGTATGACCTTGTTTCCCTTAGTTTCAACCTTCTTTGACATAAGTTGAGAAAATAAAGAAAATACAATGACCTCAGAGATCTAATGAAATAACCCCAAAATAATAAACCAAAGTGCATCTACCCGGGTAGTATGTTTTTGTCTGGTGAGATCTCGCTCTTATCTGTATGATGCAATGAAGGAATGGTGAGTAGAAAACAGTCGGTGTTGCAGGCAAGATGACCGTGCACGCCCTCTGCTCTTCTGCTGCACGTGTCCAATGGCGAACTCGTCCAATGGAACCTTCCCTCAAATCATGCACCCAGAAAAAAAAAAACCTGCATAGCAGGACAATATTCAATTACTCTCTCAATAACTTTACCAGATCTGGGAATATAACTCTTATGAAATCTTTGCATTCACTACAGTACATACATGAAACTCAAGCACTAGCATATCACTAGTAACATAGCTTCAACATAGCATGGAATGGCTTCAAATCATTAAACTCACGTTCAACTCCGATTGGTTTTTATTTCAAACTTATGCAGTACACATCATCAATACATTTTCACACAATGCATTAAACAACCGAATTAACAGCAGAATATAAATATAGAGAACTTCACGTGCTTGACTAAACACATCTATCATGCTGTCTGCAATGACACACAATGACGAACACGTGTAAAACGCTCACCGGAGAAAAAGAATAGTAGAAGAAAGTAAACTCCTTGTAGGGCTGGGCGATATGGCCTAAAATGTTTATCACGGTATAATTTGTAAACACTGACGGTATCGGTATATATCACGATATATTAGTTATTCCTAAAATGTCATGACAAAGCAATCCGCACTGCAGCGGCTAATCTACCGCACTCGGACGGATTTGCATTGGGTAACTCTGGTGTGTCAAATGAGTTTTCCAAATTTTGCAGTGTTTAATTGCCACGGAAGGGCGACTTCCCAGTAGCCTACGCGTTCAACAGTAGCCTACGTTTATGGGATCGCAAGAAAACTGTTAAATATTTGTAGTGAGTTAGCTCTACCTATTAACAATTATTACATGGCTGAATACTCAATTCTGTTGGCTTACAATAAACATTTCACAATTCTAACCAACTTGGCATTGGATTTGTCAAACTCATTCTGGTAGATTCATTTTCGCGCACATGCACGGCTTTCAGGTGGTGAAAAAGATTGCTAGTGTTTCCACCTTTGGCTAGCACAATTCGACGACACAACTTACAGAGTAGGCTACTGTTTGTTGGTCGATGTCGGATAACTTGAAACCAAACCATTTCCAAACGACAGAAGAGGTCCCCTTTTTTACCAATTCGTCCGGCAAATCAACCCCACTGGTTTTATTTTCAGACATCATTAACGCTTGCTTACACTTGACAACAAAAGCAGTTTACTCATATGAATGTTTGCTCCCTCGGAGTTGCGCTAGCTTGTTTGTTGACTTTCATTGGCTGGGACAATGCGTGCAGCGCATGCTGCATGTTTTTTGTGTGTAAAAGATACAAATTTGAACTAGCCCGCTAGGCAGTATCACTTACTTATATTTTATACCAAACAGAAACACTTAATATTTAGGCCTAATACATTTATTAATATATCGTGATATCCATGATATGGCAAAATCCATATCATGGCACAACGCAATACCGGTATTTGCGTTACCGGTATACCGCCCACCCCTAACTCCTTGTCGTAATTTCGACCCGTTGTTCTGCTATTTCTTCCTTAGAAGTATGTTTGGTGGGAAAACTCTTTTAACTAGCTCTTCAATGTTATCTTTAACTTATCTTATTATATTTAATATAGCTTCAGCTCACGATCGTTCTGCTGTAAAACGGTTTTCTTCTTCTTTCTAAAATCAGTGGCAGTTTCCTCTCTATACCGCACCACCACTGCTACTGCCACCTACTGGACAAATATGGTGTGCAGAGAAACATAACTAAGTAGGCTATTTTCGAGTGGGTTACACGTGCATATTTAATCCAAATCCAATTATTACTATTCTGGCTGACAGTGTATGGACAGCTGCCCCATATTTCCATATTTCCAATTAACATAGTCTGCCTCCACAGATCCAGAGGGGGCTTGGACAGTTGTCACAGGGTTGTCACAGCCTCACTTTGGGAAAGCATGTCCTAGTGGGAACATTAGGGGAGACTGTTGGGCACAGCATCTAATCGTCTTCTTTGGAAAGGGCAACATTTGGGACACTGTCATGTAGGGGCAGCATAAAGGGCACTTCATAACAGCACCCTTTTCCATTGGAAGTAAGTGCATGGGAACAGTCCAATTTAGACCATTGTCAGGGCACCTTATAGGGTACTGCATCACATTTTCTCTACTATAAAGGAACTCATGAAGACATGTTTTTACATTTATAGAGGGCACACTGTCATTTATTGCATGGGGCATCCTGTGCACTCAAGCATATTTCACAATGTGATTGGCAGACAGTAGGGCACTTGGTCTAATTTTTGCCACTCTAGAGGGCATTTTAGAAACACTTTCAACCATGGGGGCACCAGGCAGTCACCCCCTGAGTCTTCCAATGGGCCTGGATACACCCATGGGGACGGTATATTGCACCTATAATATTGGGGAAGCCAGAGGAGAGGTAATATAGAGGCTTGTCAACATATAGGCTACTTTAAACAATGAAAATACTTTATACAATTGAATAAAAAGTCTCCTTGATTCTTTGTGTTTCAAGATTACCTGAAAAACTGATGATAATATTCAGGTACTGCTTTGGAGCAAGGTATAGCCTTCATATTTCCTGGCATAGTTGCCCATTCAAGAATGTCCCACATGCAAAGACATAGACATATGCAGACAGACTGAACAGTGTCAAGGCTTGGCTTGTGTGTGTGATTCCAGCAGACTACATAGTCTAGGCCTACCTACATAGACTGCAGTCTACTACCCTCCTTTCTACTATTATAGTCTACTCTCCTTTCTATTACTTTCTACAAAGGATGGTAGGCTGCTCTTATGTGTTCATTGCCATCCTTAAGAGTTGCTAAAGTGTTATTTCATATATATATATTTATGTATTTTTTTTTTAAAGAATGACAATTAAATCTATCTAGATAAACTATGCTGGGCCTGCTGAACCTATACTTCTTCCACAGATACTGGTCAGGGAAGCATTACTTCTGTCTCTGAAGACCCTTGGGGCTGGTGGGATAAACGCTCTTTGTTTAATCTGAGCACCTTCATCCACCACAGGGTTGTCAAATAACGGATATACCATAATTGATTGTAACTTGTCTAGACACTCTGCTTAGTTTCTAAGGCCTTATTTTATGTCAATTAACCAATGGCTTTTGAAAACAGTTAAAGTGACATTATTTCTTAACTTGTTTATTTAAATTAATATATTTTTTGGAGATGAAATAAACACGTAAATCATTCATGTCTGCACTTCAAAAAGTCTTAATTTACGTTTCCGAACACAGACTAAAGTGCTTTGCGCGCAGGAATTTACTCGACGGAACTGTCTTTTGAGATTCTGTTTCCGCCTGTTTGAAATTATTTGCAACACATTTTAGTTTAGCTTGACTTTTAGCCTGACACGGATCAGGCTAGTTCCGAAGTATAAGTTGGTTACGTAGCTAGAACTAAAATAAGCCACCTTAATGGAACGGAACTCTCGCTAAAGTAAGTGAGACTTGGCGAAATAAGTCTCGCTTTTCCTTAATCGACATTGATGGAACACCCCCCTGGTGTCCCTGTCAAGGAAATACATTTTTTGTATAAATCATTTCTAAGGAATGTTAGATACAAATACATATCCAAGAATAACACCTCTGATGTTGTTGGCCCAGCTTGTCTCTGATGGCTGGTGCCAGGCGTGGGAGCTGGTGGAGGTGGCGTGGGAGCTGGTGGAGGTGGCGTGGGAGCTGGTGCTGTTGTTTTCATGAGTTTTGTACACTCTGCAGTGACATATCTGAGTGCATCCTTGCCTTTATTCGGATTGCCAAATGCAAGAGTTTTGAATCGGGGATCCAAAATGGTTGCAGCCTGTAGGCAATGAACAGTCTCTGGACTGGCCCTCAAGCATTGGATCAGCTCCTCCCCCAAATATGCTGTGGGGTCACTCGTAACAGTCAGCTTCGATGTAATGCTGTGCTCTATCATCCTCACCATTGGAATAACCTGGAATATAAGACAGATATTTACATGTTCATTGTTTTCACATGTGTTGTATTGTAAGTGCTGTTGGACTGATAGATACTAAACTGACCTTGGAGGCTGACGCATTGCTCTCAGCTGACAATTCCACAGTTGCATGGTTGAAGGGGGCAAGGATGGAGAATGACTGGCAGATGGTGTCATTTTCTGCACTTGACATTGCTGTCACTTCAGTCCTCAGACTAGAGAGAGCAGCTCCTACTGGCTCCCTCTGGTCGTACAGACGCTGAAATATGGAGAAGGTGCTGTTCCATCGTGTCTCCACTTCCTGGATCAACTTCAGCTGTGGCCTGGACATCTGTCTTTGGACATCTGCCAACCTGTCCTTGGCTGTACAACTAGTTCTAAATAATGTCACAATCCTCCTTGCTTTTGAGCAGATCGCTGCCAGATCTCGAGTGTCATCAAGGGCCTTTTTCACCACCAAGTTTAGTGTATGGGCAAAACATGAAACATGACTGATTTTCATCAGGGAGTCACAGAGAAGCATATTTGCTGCAAGACACCTGACTGCCTTGCAGACCCCAGTCTGCTATGAGCAAATCCTTTGCACCTTAATATGCTCTGCTGTGTGTGTTCCAGTGAACTTAGCGACACCCAGCAGTCTTGAACATAATCTATCTTCTTTGGTGAAGTGGCATGTAACTCCCAGGTATGAATCCATGTTATTGGAGGTCCACATGTCAGACGTCAGGCTGACACACACTGCTGCATCCCTTAACTCAGCCTTCACCTTCTCCTTGGTTGTGTGGTATTTATCACACACCATTATCTTTAATGCTCTTCTTGTTGGAAGAGTGTAGGCTGGATCCAGCTTCCCAACAAATGCTCTGAAGCCCTCATCCTCCACCACAGAAAACGGCTGTAAATCCTTGACTACCATCTCCACCAGTGCATCATCAAGTGCTTGTTTCCTGGCTGTCAAGACAACAAATCATTTGAATATGTATTACCATTTAACAGATTAATTGTATTGTAACTTTCATAAATATATAACTTCTGTTCAACTGCTGACCATTACATGATAGTATTGTGTAAGCAATCATACCGTGTGGTAGGACTACAGGCCTCCCAACAGCAACAGCAGCACACGCAGCAGCATCCTCTGCATTGGGTGCAGGTGGGTTGGCCAGCCCTGGGTGCTTAGCACGCAGATGCCTTAACATTGAAGATGTATTGTTACAATATTACAAATTCATAGGGCATTGCAAACACTGCACCTTGTTAGGGGAGACCAGATCAAAGTGCTCACACACAAGGGACCTTTGTCTCTTGTTGGCCCTTTTCTCCATTTCTCAAGCTAGCACTATACCTACTACAAACTATCTGAACTATCTATCAAACTATCTATCTGAACTATCTATCAAACTATCTATTTGAACTATCTATCACACTATCTATCAAACTATCTATCTGAACTATCAATCACACTATCTATCAAACTATCTATCTGAACTATCAAGCTATCTATCTGAACTATCTATCACACTATCAAACTATTAACTAATACTGAATATATACAAACTATGGAAACACAATGAACTAAGGCTGAACTACACTGAAGCTAATACTGATAATATCTATACATATAATTATTTTTGTTAAAAAAAAATTATACACACAACAGCACACAAACAGACAAATGAACAAACAGGATTTCGCTAATGGCACACAAGTAACTAACGTTCTCTAACTGTCTCTAACTCTCTCAAACTTTCTATAACTCTCTCAAACTGTCTCAAACTGTCTAAAACGCTCTCAAACTGTCTCAAACTCTCTCAATCTCTATCAAACTCTCACAAATCTTTCAATCAAGGTCTCACACATTCAAAACCTTTGGCTTTGCCGCCTCATTTTATACCCCGACACGTCAGAGTTTTTTGGCAAGTGCGACACCGGTTTCGTTCAAGATCACGTCACAAAACGTTTCGAAACACTTTGACACGTGACCGGAAGTGTTTTTAAAACCTGTCTCGAAACGTTGTTCCGATGCAGTGTTGAATGTGTCGGGACAGTATTGACACCGTAGTACTGAGCGGACCATCACTACTGCCCGGCATGTGGTTTGGTTGAATTTGATGACTGGCCTCGGTGACGGTGGTGACGTGTAGGGCTACAACTAACGATTATTTTAATAATCGATTAATCTGTCGATTCTTTTTTCGATTAATCGATGAATCGGATAAAAAAACTAAAACAAAAAAGCATTAATTTCCAACCCTTTATTCAAAAACAGAACTGACAGTGCAAATTCACAGTGCAAAAAATCTTCAGAATGTGCACAAACAGGCACACAATTTTGAAAAAGTTATTAATATTAGCGTGGATTTAATGCTATTTTCCAAGATGAGCAATTTATTTGAGTTTTGTTTAAAACTTTATTGAAAATTGAAAGGTTGTGGAAGTAGGCCAGACTTTATTAGAATAATCTGGTGTATATTTAAGATTTTTTGACACAATTTTGAAAAAAGTTAAGATTTGCGAGGATTAAGCAATTTTCAAAGATTAGTGATTTTCTATCATTTTATTTGAAACTTCATTGAAAAAGTAAAGGCTGTGGAAGTATACCAGACATTGTTAAGATACTCTGGTGTCTGTTTGAGGTTTTATATTCCTAAAAATATTATAAAAGTCAAACATTTTCAAAATGGTATTGGTTGTTTTCACCTGGTCCCTAACGAGATGCTGCAAAGTAGCGTCTTCCGAATGTGAGACGAATGTCGAATATGAAACTAACTTCACCTCAGTCAATTAACACACTGTTTCGATGTATTTAGTGTGAAATGCTCCCACACCTTGGATGACTTGGGTCGTACTGATTTCTCTGCCTCCGCCATGTGTTTCAGAACAACGTTACTCAACAACGTCTCTCCGATGGCCTTTCCTCTACCTCCGCTCCGCGCTCAACAAAACTTTTTTTTTTAATACTCAAACATCTCCGCGACATATTGATTGCGTAATAATCGCGCGACACAACAAATCGATAATGAAATTCGTTGCCAACGCTTTTAATAATCGATTTAATCGATTCGTTGTTGCAGCCCTAGTGACGTGGAGCCTTTGCTGCAGGTTTCCGGGGTGGTATCACAGCCAGGGACACCGGTTGGGCTTGGTCATGCTCATCCTCCTCTCCCTGGCAATGTTGAAGTGCCACAGTCTCTGAGCTCAGGTGGATGACATTCTTCAGCACGTCCACCCGGGCCTTCAAACGAATCAGGAGGTCCAACCCGATGATACAGGGTTATTGAATGTCAGCCAGCCAAAACTCATGGTTCATGGTGGTAGCGGCCCCCGTCTGCACCCTTACGGTAATAGTCGTTTACCCCGCATCCCCGCAAGTACCCCAGTCACTGTCAGGATTTTACAGTCAGTCGGAGTCTTCCGCAATTGTTGGCCATTCGTCTCAGGCAGCACCCCAAGGCGCACAAGGGAAATGGTGGCCCTGGTGTCCACCAAGGCCCGGCGGGGAAAGCCATCAAGGGAACAGGGAAGGTAAAGTCCATGAGCATGGCCCAATCTGCCAATTTGAGCGGTGCAGTTGTCAGGGGACTAGAATGAGTCCTGTGGGTGGCAATCTCCCCATAGTGCCACCCCGCTCTAGTTTTCCGAGTGGGAAACATTGAGTTGACGCAGCGCCGGGGCAGGACATTCTTGTGCGATGTGCCCTGGTTCTCCACAGCGGTAGCAGGACCCAAAGTGTTGACGCCTCTGGGATCATTGTGGTGGTTGCTGTCAAGCCAGACAGGCAATCTCACAGTCGCCCTAGTTGTCGCCAAGATCCACTCGACGGATTCGGGACTGGGGTGGGGGTGATGTGGACAGCACAGCTGTCACACAGACCTTCTCGGCCTCTTCCAATGTGGCGTTCAGTGTTGCAGGGGCCAGGATGCGGAGATGATCTCTAGGCCGTTCAGGAGCAAGCCCCTGGATGAAGGCACTTAATGCAAGCTCTTCCAGGGCTGCGAGGTCAAAACTGGGGTACCCACGCTGCACGTAGAACTGTATGGGCATGTACTGAAATATTTTAATAATGTGGAGTCTTCTATAACGTAATTTAACAGGCAATAAAACTGTGGTGTGGGAGTTAGATGGCTGAGCGGTGAGGGAGTCGGGCTAGTAATCTAAAGGTTGCCAGTTCAATTCCTGGCCATGCCAAATGACGTTGTGTCCTTGGGCAAGGCACTTCACCCTACTTGCCTCGGGGGGAATGTCCCTGTACTTACTGTAAGTCGCTCTGGATAAGAGCATCTCCTTTTATTTTACAATCATAAACACAAAACAAAATAAACAAAAAACATAAACTAGAAAGGAGACAACATATTGGCATCTCCGTCTCTTATCTCACTCATAAAAAATAAGTCTTAATGCGTGTGTCCTTTAATATTTTATTGATTGATTGAATTACCGCAAAATATGTGTTTTTGAGGGGCAGGTTGGGCGTCCGTCTAAGTTGTCTATGTCTAGAAATGCCCCTGACATGCATTATAACAACAAAGTGCCACTGATTCACTTTAATTGACAATTGCTATGTCAATTATATTATGTGGCCTTATGTCTTTATATGGCTCACGTGACAATAACATGGAAGTGCTGAAAATTTGAATGATCATGACTGCTGCTGGAAGACTTGTGTTGTCCGAGGTGGAGTTAACAGCCCCTCTTCAAGACATGGAATGTCCAAGTTGAAAATAAAAAATACTAAACAGAGTTGTAATCTC
Source organism: Thaleichthys pacificus (assembly GCA_023658055.1). Lineage (NCBI taxonomy): Eukaryota > Metazoa > Chordata > Actinopteri > Osmeriformes > Osmeridae > Thaleichthys > Thaleichthys pacificus. The sequence goes on from CM042865.1 coordinate 5,509,453, forward strand.
AAAAGGGCTTCATGGGAAAATACCTTTTTGTAATGTATTCCTTTTTAAGGAATACATTCCTTTAAAAGATCCCCTCCCTCCCATAGGCATAACCTCATGCCTATTATGTTTCTTGTGGTCCCAGGGCTTACGTGCCCCGCTGTGCCCTTAGACGTATATACAGTAGACACAGCAACCCTGCTCTTTAAAGATGGTTGTGAGGCAAGCAAGAGCGCGAAACGGACCGCGCCATCTTTCCAGTTCCGGTTTGTCCGGTCTTGCGCAGAACAGTGGCTCGCCTTCTTCTTAGCTCCGAGACTCGTGCACGCTTGCAACTAGCTGTACACGTCATACTTTGCATTAACCAGTCGCGAGCGTGTGAGCTCAGGCATTGCAGTGGAAACTGGCAGAATGTGGTACAAGTCCGATCAAGAAGCAGGTACATTGTGTGAACTTCACGAAAATCTATGCTATTAGTACTGTATAGTATTCCTTTCACTTGGTTTTTAGTAATATAAGCCTTTTCTAGATGCGTACGACTCAGACTCACCAAATATACGTTGTTCTTTTTGCTTTGTGTTTTTAGTATGACTGCTGTAGCGGGGTTGTCTCGGTTAAGATGGACAATACTTAATTTATAATAAAGTATCTAGTTCTTGGGGCACCACCTCATAATTTGTTTAAAGGGACTGAGGGAACCTTATTTAACCTCATTGAATAATAGCCTTCGTAATAATCAGTCTAATCTTAAAGTAATGAATTCTATGAAAGTAGAGCAGATCAGATAGTGAGGGATAACGCGAGTATTATAAACAATGATTTATTTAAGAATATGTAATTATAATGAACAAATACCAGGGAGGTTATGGGTTAGTTGAGTGGAACAGTACAGTAGGTCCTATTGATGAAGAAAGTGTTTTGTCCGTCTCTTCATAAACGGAGTGACTAAGTTCAGTTGAGTTCTGGATTTAATAAGTATTTATCAATCTGCAGATTGGGAGAGAAAACCAGACCTCTGACAATAAATGACAACACAACACCAGGCTTAGGTCTCAATCATGTCTCTCTCAGCTCTGAAGGCTGGAGGACCATCTTTTATAGGGCACAGGAATGTAAACATAGATAGTGACAGTCAGGCAGTAATGACGTTACAACAGTCTCAGAGGAAGAGATTCACAGCTCCCAACACATGACCACTCAGACTAGAGAGGTCATAGTTGGCGCTCTCCTTGTAGTCATGACAAAGGACGTTTACCCAGTACTTTCTCCTGATCCCAAACATCTATTAACCCTGACACAGACACAATCTACTCTTATTAATAGCAAACTTGCATGAGAACATACTAACTAGTATCCAATGACTAGTTCTATTGATCAGTGAATAATGTAAGCACACCTGAAATCGCAATTTCTTCCACACTATACTATAATGACAGCGGGATACAAAATGGAAGGTGGAGAGCGCGTGGGAAGGGGAAAGGGAGAGAGAAATAGGCTTTTTGAGAACAATGGTGGACAGTCTATGGTAACTAATCCTAACAAAACCATAATGTTTCTAATGACCATATGATTCACTCAACACAGATAAGGTTAAACACATTTATTGCACCTGTAGTATGATAATGGTCAACCTAGGTCAGTTTGTTTACGTAAGCCTAGTGTCATCTATAGGTCATGTGGGGAGGGGGTTCACAAGGAATGCTAAGAACCAGTATTTTCAGAATATAACGTTACATTCGAAGTACGTTTGTACTTCTTCAAGCCTATCAACAATATCATCTGTAGCTCCCCAGTAATACGCGCAGACACACGAATCTTAGTAAAGAACAGGGTGATCTTTATTCCATCGTCGTTGATCATCAATCCCGTGAAAACTGCAGATGAAACAATACTTACAACAGTTGCATGCAGCAACCTCACTATACTAACAAGCGATAGGCTAAGTTAGCTAAAACAGGCAAGCATCCTCAACATACCTCGTTGGCAGCTTATCACAATAAGGAGCTAAACACAGATCTTGTATCTTCAACGGCCTTTTCATAACTTCAATGTAGTAACTTAACAGGTACTATTTACATGTTTGATTGAGGAATGCACTTGTCGCATAGCAGATCCTTTGTCTCAGAATGTCCCACACAAAAGGTCCCACAGGCATGTACAGTGCCCTCCAAAAGTATTGGAACAGTGAGGCCAACTCCTTTATTTTTTCTGTAGACTGAAAACATTTGGTCTTGACATCAAACGATGAATGTGAGACCAGAGATCAACATTTCAGCTTTTATTTCCAGGTATTTACATCTGGATCTGATGCGCAACTTAGAAAATAGCACCTTTTGTTCGAACCCACCCATTTGTCATGTGAGCAAAAGTATTGGAACATTGGAACTGACAGGTGTGTTTTGTTGCCCAGGTGTGTCCTATTATACATACATTATTCAATCAATAAATAGCACTGAATGTCTACGCTCAGGTTCAGATTGGGTAGGATAGGTTTTGCCTATGCAGACTGTATTCAGAGGTGAAAACAACATGAAAACCAGAGAAGCTGTCTTTGGGTGAAAAACAAGCAATTGTGAATCTGAGAGAAGATGGAAAATCAATCAGAGCCATTGCACAAACATTGGCCATAGCCAGTACAACCATTTGGAATGTCCTGAAGAAGAAAAAAACTACTGGTGTACTAAGTAACAGACGTCGAACAAGTAGACCAAGGAAAACATCAGCAGTTGATAACAGAAACATTGTGAGACCTGTAAAAAAAGACCCTAAAACAACTGTTAGTGACATCAGCAACAACCTCCAGAGGGCAGGAGTGAATGTATCACTATCTACTGTTAGGAGAAGACTTCATGAACAAAAGTACAATGGCTACACCAGAAGATGCAAACCACTCATTAGCAAGAAGAATAGGAAGGCCAGGCTGGAATTTGCCAAAAAGTACAGAGATGAACCTCAAAAATTCTGGGACAAAGTTTTATGGACTGATGAGACAAAGATTAACTTTTACCAAAGTGATGGAAAGGCTAGTTTGGAGAAAGAAAGGAACTGCTCATGATCCCAAATACACAAGCTCATCTGTGAAACACGGTGGAGGTAATGTCATGGCTTGGGCTTGCATGGCTTCTTCTGGGACGGGCTCATTAATCTTCATTGATGATGTAACACATGATGGCAGCAGCAAAATTAACTCGGAAGTCTACAGACACATTTTGTCTGGCAATTTAAGGAAAGGTGCAACCAAACTGATTGGCAGAGCCTTCATCATGCAGCAAGATAACGACCCAAAACACACTGCCAAAACAACAAAGGAGTTCATCAGGGGCAAGAAATGGAAGGTATTAGACTGGCCAAGTCAATCTCCAGACTTAAACCCTATAGAGCATGCATTTTACCTGCTTAAGAGGAGACTGAAGGGAGGAACCCCACAAAACAAACAACAACTGAAAGAGGCTGCAGTGAAAGCCTGGGAAAGCATCACAAAGGAAGAATGCAAAAGTTTGGTGACGTCAATGGGTCACAGACTTGCTGCAGTTATTGAAAGCAAAGGATTTGCAACTAAATATTAATTCTTATTCACTTTAAGTATATCTGTTCCAATACTTTTGCTCACATGACAAATGGGTGGATTCAAACAAAACGTGCTATTTTCTTAGTTGTGCATCAGATCCAGATGTAAATACCTGGAAATAAAAGCTGAAATGTTGATCTCTGGTCTCACGTTCATCATTTGATGTCAAGCCCAAATGTTTTCAGTCTACAGCAAAAATAAAGGAATTGGCCTCACTGTTCCAATACTTTTGGAGGGCACTGTATGTCGTGTGGGCTGTGTCTTGTTTTGAAGGGATGATTTATGCATGTGAATAATCTGTATGAGGATGGAAATGTTTTATAGTGCGAACTGTACAATACCCAGCACGGGTGCGTGCTTTCTGCTGTTCTGCTTTTCCATACGCTCATGAACAGACACTCCGCTATTGCCGTGCGAAGACGATTAATAGGACACGGCTGCAGGTCTTTAGCGGGATTGAGTGGCCAACTCAGAATGGTGGAGCCCCAATTGGGCTCAAATGGGGATACAAAAAAGACTTACGGCAGCGAGATGGGAGGCCGAACTGAGGAAAGGATTCCACGACCGAGCTGAGGCGGCGGGGTAGACGATCCACTATCCTCTGTGCTACGATCTTCGCTGCTCATTGCTGTTACGGGCTCAACGCTGACTACTACATCCGAGCACCGAGGGGAGGAAGCCGAGCCGAGACGTTGGACGAGCAATACAGTTCTGCACTCTCAAGTAGCTCAAAGGATGGTGGCTTTGACAAATCCACTGCAGCGTGAATGCGTGGCTGTAATTGTGCTTATTGTGAAGGCTCACTGCTGGTTTGCTGTCGACAGGTTTCGAGGCGGCACTGGATCCAACTCCTGGCGTTCTTTGGGGATCCCGAGGGGTGACGTCATTCAGGCTGGGGAAGCCCCATCAAACTAACCTGCTCAGCCACTCGTGAGTGAACTTGAAGGTCTTGGCCGGGCGCCGAGTTAGAACTTTGACGAGAGAACTTTCTACCGGCCCTACACTGAGGTGGACTGTTAGTGCAGCCCTACCAATACAGTCTCTAATCTGGTCAGAGTTTGTTCAGATTATTCTTTCGGACGGGAGGGACCCCGACCGAACGGAGGTTTTTTTCTGTTCTGTCTTTCTGTGTGTTAGCCTGCCTGCCTGGACAGGGGATAGTGTTGGGGGTGGACTGAATGGGCGTTACAGGTAAAGGCTTGGAGGTCCTTGGGTACACGTGTGAGGATTGTAGTGAGGTGCTATCTGTGTGCAGTGCTCGACTATTGAGTGCCTTTGCTGTCCCGTTAACTGTGTGCGGGTTTGACCGGTGAACTTTTGCTGTGTGCCCATCACTGTGTGCGTTTTCCCCCTAGTTCAATTCCTTACCCTACTGGGTAACACCGTTTGTCTGTGCCTCCGCTAAACCTATCCAGGGGGATTTTTATGAATTCTAAATAAAAGTCTAGTTTTTAACAACAAAACAAAACCCTCCTGTCTCTGTTGTGGTGTGTCCTGGGATTCTTTGCCTAGTGGGTTTGTTCGTCTGTCCGGCGACATGTACACAAATTAGTTCCGCCCCAAGCTATTTAGAACATTATGCAGGAGACGTAACATTTATACACATACAACTGTACAATAACCCACTACATAAATGAAACCTAATGAGAGACAAACATGTTAATGAACTAAGGGCAGTTACACTCCCACCAAAATCCTTAGATTTTTTGTATTTAATTTTTTTTATGTAAATGTATGAACTGTACTGTGAATCTCACTTAAGTTATAAAGATAAGACCTCACCTATAAATTCACCTTATCTTTACATACTCTGATAGTCTACCAGAATTAGCTAGAGTTCCATCCAAAGAATGACAGTCAGGACAGTGCATCAATCTGTTTCCACTAGTGTGACCGTTTTTTGGATCGGACGCTCAAGATAAGCAGGCTTGGATATACGTTGTCCCTTTGCGCCAAGCGTTGGGTCACTAATCAGTCATTTCAGCTTTCTCACTCCTTTCCTGGGAACACTTCAGTTACCTTTGCCAACTTCCAGTGGTTATGTGGAGCCATGTCGTCTTGCAAAAGCACAATGTCATTGACGCGTGCATTTCTTCTGACCTCTGTCCATTTCTGCCGACACTGAAGATTTAAGAGATTCTCTCCATCGCACCCAGAAGTTGTTGGCAAGGAGCTGTACCCGACGCCATCTTTTGCGGAGATATAGGTCTTCCCTAACAAACTTCCCGGGAGGTGGAGAGAGTATGGTGGACTTCATAGTTAGGATATGGTTTGGCGTCAAGGGCTCCGGGCAAGACGAGTCGCTCAAATAATCAGTGGTTAAAGGTCTTCTGTTAACAACAGCCATGACTTCATACAAGAATGTCCTGAGAGCAGTGGCGGAACTAGAGTTTTATACATGGGGTGGCGAAGGGGTGGCCAAGGCTACTTCAGGGGCTCCAGAGTCTTGGGTCACTGTTTTCATTAATATATACAGTATAATCTGGGTCTATAAGTGCTGGAACATCCTAAATATTTTTTGGAAAAAAAGCTCAAGCACCAGGGACTTATAATAGCATTTCTGTGTTACAGAAATAACACAGTGCATAGTGAATTTACACACCCAAAAAAACACTGCAATTTGACTTGACAGGTAGCACAAATCAAGCAGAAATGGACTTGAAAAATATAAATAACTTGGTGCCCAACCAAGCCAATAAAGCCAAGTCACTCATTTAGTGGCAGAATCCATTGTTATGTCTACAAAATTATTTTAGATATACTATAAGTTTAGCTAACTTGCAAATCCTGAGGATAGCCTACTGTAGCAGACCTTTCTATGTGACAACGGACAAGGGTGTTTTGTCCCTCGGGCGTTGCCGTAGGCTTGATGCTTGTTAGCGATGCTAGCGTTCTAACATTAACTTACACAGCTACTGTAGGCTAATCAACATACGTAAAAAATGTTCAGGAAACCTAAACCCAATGCAAACCTTAAAACGTATTCTCTATTCTGCTGTCTTATTCTTCTGTATCTCGCAACAAACGTGTCTCTTCGATTTGAATAATGCACCGCAATGCAGCGAAATAAATGCTTCTTTCAACAAGAGGTCAAATGAGATGTCAATCAGCATCACATTTCCAGTAGCGAATTACATTTTGGGGTGGCACCCGGGGTGGCCAATCAGATGTCAGGGGTGTCCAGTGCCACCCCGGACACCCCTCTGGCTCCGCTACTGCCTGAGAGAGGAGCCGTCAAGTTGTTTGGAGGACTGCTCTAGAATTTACATCAAGATACTTCTGACAGTTCGAACCGCCCATATGACTCGAGGCTGGCGTGTTCATGATAAACTCACATCCTTGTTCCTTGAAGCTCTCTTTCTCCATCGCTTCCAATGCCTCAGCGAACTCTCTTGTTCGCATCGTAATTGCCGTATTGGTCCATGGATAGCAATAGCAGCAGACGTGCATTGATGAAAGAGTCAGTGGACATATCGTCAAGCATCTCAATATGCACTGCTCTAGAACAGTGTTTCCCAAACTTTTTTTCTGGGGACCCATATTTTAAAAGTCACAAGCCTTCGCGACCCAAGCCAATAGACATTATTCGTAAATCACAAAATTAAGGTGGATTTTACCATTATTGAACAATAATGAGGATATTTTATTGTTATTTCAGAACTTGTAGGCCTACTGCCATTGTTAATAAACTATCTCAGACTGAGTGATCACTTCTCGCTGAACAATTGAACCAGCAATATTTAAAGAAGGTATGCTAGTGCCTAATTGGACATTAAATGTAGGCTATAAAAAAAAACATATAGCCCATTTCTTCTTATTTTCAACATTCAATTGAACCAGAAATATTGGAACAAAATATGGAATAATTACAAAAAGATTACAAATTATACAAAACATGTTGTACCATTTCAACATTGCTAATGGGATAGGTGGGCCTATCTGCGTTTTTGTAGTGCGTTTCAGTCCGTGGTGCAGGAGGAGAGCGCAACACGCATATCAGGCGCAGCATTCTGTCTGTTTCTGTGCTTTGTCTTCATTTTTTTTGTGAGCACAGAAAATCCCAATTCGCACATGTACGTGGTAGTGAAAGTAATAAGCATATAAATACTGGCCCTACTGAGAACAGGATATTCTGACGAAATGCTTATCCAGAATGATAAGGTCACAGATCCATAGCGTCAGTGCAATCGCAGCTGAGCTGCAACAACTCGGTTTCTTCTGCAGGTCTAAGCGTCAACTCAAGCAAAGCCTCAGGACTCTCAAATTCGAAGGGATTTTGCATCCACCTTTTATCATTCAGAATGGCATACTTCTCTGTTGGAAAATAGCGATCAAAGTTCTCAATAAGCGCAACGACATGAGTTTGAATAAGCGCAGACGGCTGCTGGTCTTTCAAATAGGGGAAGCTAATTTTCGGCCTAAATCATATATTTTACATTTTCTAGTTCACTGGCTAGTTCACCCCTACGACACTAGCCTAGCCTACTGTATATGAATGAAGGAATGAAAGGAACGATCAACGAAACAATATTAAACTCGAAGAAAATGTGGGAATTAGGTTAAACTGAAACAAGGCATGTGGTGTAGCTATAATTGTATGAAATGTATGATGACAATTTGCTAGCAACTTCGCCAAGCAAATACCAAGAAATAGGTTGCAGCAGTTTGTCTTTCGACTACACTTACAGAATCCGCGATGGGACTGAGCTTGAATAGCTTCGGTGACTCTTTATAGTACAAAATTACTGTCAATCAAAAGGAGATGCAGTCTTTCGACAGACGCTTCAATCATCACGCGGAAGCCCAGCGTCCAGGCCAGCCCACTCCTCCATTCACCCCCAGAGACGCTGAGCGTCCATGGGCAGGACATAATCGCAGCATTTATCCAATGACCGTATAGCACTGAAAAAAACTGTTCAAAGCTGCCCCATTGAAGTCCATGGAAGCTGAGCTTCAACCATAGAGTTAATATAACTAGAGTAAGCTACTTTTGTCTTCCAAGATGGCGTCCCCATTCATTTCTATAAAAAGTGCTCAGTGGCGCAGTGAGGCAAGCGAGAGCGCGAGACTGGACGCGGCCATCTTTCCACTTCCGTGTCTTCCGGTCTAGCTTTAAACAGTGGCTCTTTTTTTCCCTAGCTCCGAGACCTCGTGCACGCTTGCAACTAGCTGTACACGTCATACTTTGCGACAACCAGTCGCGAGCATAGATTTATATGGTTACGAGCGTGTGAGCTAAGGCATTGCAGTTGCAGAATCTATGGGCAGAATGGGGTACAAGTCCGATAAGAATCAGACACATGATGCAAACTTAACGGAAATGTATTCTGTCACTGTATAGTATTCCTTTCACTTGTTTTTTAGAAATAGGCTATAGGGCTAAATATAAGGCTATTCTAGATGGAACTCATCACATATGTTGCTTTTTTTCTTCGTGATATGAGTATGATTTCCAACGCATTGTATCGGATGAAATAAACTGTTAACATGAACAGCTCCGTCGTTGTTCTCGCCAGGCAAAGAAAGCTTAATAGTTATTTTGGTAACCGAAATCTTCCATAATGCAGACTTACCATAGCTTACTGTCAACTTTATATTCAAACGAAATGCCACGAAATTCACACTGCCTTCAATTTCACATCAGTGTCGAAATGTGACCTGTGTTTTATATGTTCAACCTAGAAAACCAAACGTCTATTAATGGATATAACGTGATCTAACAAGACGTGTTAATAATGTAATAAATAAAAGCTCGAGAAGTGTGTCTAAAATATACTTTATTGAACATTTGCCTTTGAAAGGGGCATATTCATAGAACCATATAGGCTACAAGACGTTTCCATCAGATGTAAGTGGGGGTGAAACATAGTCACTGAGGACCTTCATTGTCCCACAAAAGCAGTCTGGCTTGATGACACGATCAAAAAAAGAATAATGGGTGTGTTTAACAAAAGCTTCTAAAGGCAAGACTAATATTATTTAAATATATATCATTTCCTATTGTGGTTAACAGTTCAAACCTGTTCAAAATCCTGTTAAATTTGCCTGAAAACGCCTAAACAGCATACCCAAAGTAAATTGAAAGCTGTTCTTGAACCATTTGGAGTACATGCATGTAAATGGTCTCTTTTGAAAGCTGACACTCTGAAGTTATTTCCCCTGTTGTCAGGACCCCTGTCAGTCCTACTAGTGTTGAGTAATAGAAGCTTGAACACAAGGAAAGTGAAAGTTTCTATTTCCGCCTAGATTTTGTTTTGAAAACAGAGGCCTGAAGAGGCCTAGAGGTGGTAGGTATTAGCTGGAAGACTAAATTGGACCACAGGTTGAAGCCTTACCCAATTCAAATCAAAAGTCAAACATAATACCACAATATATTCCTATTTGACACGTTTTTATAAGAGTACATCCAGGCGTTTTCTAAAAGGGCCTTTTGGAGACTTCAAAATGACCCTTTGTAACCAAGGTCAAATACTTAGGATAAAAAGGTATTATTTTTCATAATTGTTATCTCTAATGAAAGGTGGTACTTAGAACTATCATATACAATAGCTAAATCCCTAATTAGTATTACTGAAACACAAAAACTGAAGCATGAGGGGGGGGGGGCAGGGGGCACAGACCTAGTTGGCTTTAGAGGGCTGTCAACGGGGCATGGAAGCTCCTATTGGGTCAAACAAGGTGTCAATCGAAAGGGGAGGGTTCAACGGACATTCTGATGCCTTCATATCGTAAATACTCCGTTGCTAACCGGAGAAAAGAACACTTTTATGTGAACAAGTTGTTTCTTCCGTCGGCTAACTTGCATAATGAAACAAAGGATAATGGCTATTCATGAACGTAAAACATTGTATTTGGACGAATTACTTTACATGGTTAGATACTTTGAACCCTTGGGAATGTACGCAGATCAAGTTTTGATGTGTTGTTTGCATACCTGGACGACACGGAACCTTTGAGGGTAAGTAGAGACGTTTGGCTTTGTAAACAACACCAAAGTGGTGACTGGACAAAGACGTTGACTAAACTTGTTGTTGTGACTCGATCTTGAAATGGTTTACATATCTACAAGCACAATAATCGTAGCTTTCCAATGATGTATAACATGTGTAGTAGTCTAAAAAATATATTTATTAACATGCGTAGTAACTGGGGGAGGAGGGGGCAGTGTTTCGGGCCCGCGGGCGGGCCTGGTCAAATAACAGGCTAAAGTATTAATCTTCGTCTTTGCTCCAGATAGACATGTCAACAATCTATGCTCGCGCTTAACATAATATATTTGCCATCATGTCATGAACGTTTTTACGAAAAATCAAATGTTTTAAAATAACGGGAATAAACTATATTAACAACATTTAATGTATGTGTGACAACGATTTGCTAAACTTTCTACAACAAGGCAGGCAACTCAAGCCATTTCTCCCTGTGCTCATTCAGTATAAGTCTATGGCTCATTCAGCTCTATGTAAATCGGCTATCGGCCAATGTGAACTTTTGTGCTCGTGCCCTGTTAGTATCCGCGAGCACATTTGCAGGCAACTTTTATTGACGTAGGCAAATAAATGGGGTGCTAGTTTACCCATTTCGGATTGGTTTCAAACAAAAATCAGGAAAAATGATTCTATGAAAAAGCTAGTAGTATGAGCCAGGTTCGAGAATCGAACAAAAATTATTGGGGGAGATAGTTTTGTAAATGTTGACTGGAGTTAATAGAATAAAAACGACCGGAAGACACGGGAACCTAACCGTAAATGCAATACCACCTACATCCACCGGGGCCGTTGCTTCAAGCCGAGGGGCGAGGGGTGGGGGTCTGGCTTCAACAGGGAAATGCACTGTGGCGCTACGGGAATGTATGAGAAGGAAATCAGTCAGACGACCTGCTAATATATGTATCTGATTCTGAATGAACTCGTCTTCGATATGAACGTGTTCTAACGCATTAAAATGTTAACAAAATAGTCAATATTTGACCATTAATTTGTTTAAGAAATCGCCACTGGCAGAGATGCAGATCGTGACAAGGCGACCCCAAAAAAATCTCTTGCGACCCACCTGAGGGTCGCGACCCAGTCTTTGGGAAACAATGCTCTAGAAGACATGCTGGTAAGCAGTAGTCCATAGCGCTTTAACTCCTTTCTTCCTTCTTTAATGTAGAATGATCCAAAACAATCCATCCCACAGTAGGTAAAAGGAGGTGCCTCTTCAGTGCGTTCAACTTGGAGATCTGCCATCTTATGCTGTTCTGTTGGTCTTCTTGCCTTTCTACACCTTGTGCATCTGTAAATATGTGAGGACACTGCTTTGCTGCATCCTAAAATCCATATGCCATTGGCCCGAAGCTCATTCATTGTCATTGCTTACGCTTTCTCATGGTAGTGTTTTATGAGCAGTGATGACACATGCTCATTCCGTGGAAGAAAGAATTGCAGGATGTTTAACATGCGGATGGAGGGCTGCATGAGTCAAACGTCCTCCTACTCTGAAAATGCCTTGCTCGTCCAAGAATGGACTTAGTTTTGCAACCTGTTCTTTTCCTTGATCTGATTCCCACTGCTACGTTTCAGACACTGGAGGTCTTGAAGAAGACTGGCTTCTTGGACTTTCTTTATGATGCTCAATTCTGCTTCTCTCCTTTCATGCAAAGTAGAGGAATCATTTGAATGTTGCTGAAGGCCTTTGATTTGCTTTGCTCTGTGCTTGAGCCTAGCTATGGCTCTCACCAGTCTTGATCAATCCGAAAACTTATGCAGGTGATCCAGGAGTGACCTCTCCTCCTTGGCGTCATGCACAAAGGCTTGACTGAGCTCTGAATCAGCACTTAGGACTTCTCCCAACATGACGTCAACGCATGGAAGCTCTTCCTGCCATAAGAAGGCTGGTCCTGTGAACCAGTTGGACGCCTTTAGCTTCAATGCTGCAAGACCCCTGGATGCGTGGTCTGCGGGATTGTCTTCTGAAGCTACATAATGCCACTGAGCAGATGCTGTGCTTTGTTTGATTCGCTGTACTCGGTTGGCCACAAAAACATGGAACCTCCTGGCGTCATTATTGATGTATCCAATGACGACCTTAGAATCCGTCCAGAAGAATTCATATTGGCAGTTTACTTCAAGTTCTCTTTTCAGCAAGTCACTAATGCAAACAGCCACAACTGCTGCAGACAGCTCCAATCTTGGTATGGTAGTGACCTTGGTAGGTGCAACTCTTGACTTCCCCATGACTAAGGAGCAATGGATTTATCCTGTTGTACTGACTGCTCTGAGATACGTGCACACGCTATAGCCCGATGTGCTGGCATCCGAGAAATTATTAAGTTCATAATGCTGGACTTCAAAGCCACTGGGAACGTAGCATATTGCTATCTTTATGTTAGCCAGGTGTTTTAATTCTAGAAGCCAGGATTCCCACGAAGGTCTCAGATCTTCAGGTAAGGCATCGTCCCAATTAAGTTTGTCTCTGCACATCTGCTGCAGGATCTGTTTTCCTATCAGAATGAAAGGTGCGGCGAAGCCAAGTCGGTCATATACTGAAGCAACTGTGGACAACACTCCTCTTAGAGTGAGTGGATTGTCTTTGACCACCACTCAAAACTGAAACTGATCCAAAGCCACACACCACTGAACTCCAAGTGCCCTTTCCACTTGGAGCTCTCCAAAGGCCAGGTTTAAGTCTTTGACGCCTTCTTCACGTTCTACTTCAGGGATTGTGTCAAGTATTTCCTTGCTGTTGGAGACGATTGCTTGGTCCTTTGTTTCTACACTCATTAATCCATCATCCACATAGAAGTTCCTTTGAATGAACGTGACAGTTTCCTCACTGAACCGTCCACGTCCCTCTTTGGCAAGATGTTTGAGTCCATAGTTGGCGCAGCCTGGGGAAGAGGCTGCCCCGAACAAGTGAACTTTCATCCGATAGATGGAGGGCTGTAACTCCAGGTTCCCACCGTCTCACCAGAGGAACCTCAGGTAATCTTGATCGTCTTCCTTGACATAGAATTGGTGGAACATGCGTTCAATGTCGCACATGATTGCCACCGTGCCTTTACGGAAACGGCAGAGTACTCCCACTAAGACATTTGTTAAACCAGGACCAGTCAGCAGATGGTCGTTCAGGGAGGTCTGTTGAAACCTTGAAGCACAGTCGAACACAACGCGTATTTTACCAGGCTTCTGTGGATGGTACACCCCATGGTGTGGGATGTACCATACTGGGGATTTATTTAAGTCTTCTAGCGGGACTTTCTTAGCATCTCCACAACCTACTGTTTCGTTCATAAAGATTGTGTAATCTTTATAATACTGCTGGTTTCTCTTCAACTTCCTTTCAAGGCATTTAAGATGCACGGCACACAGCTTGTTGTTGGGTAAATTGGGTCTTTCTTGTTTGAACGGTAGCGGCATTTCATAGTGACCATCACTCTTGAACCTAATGCCATTCTTCATCTTAACCAGGAATCCAAGATCCTCTTGGGATATTTGACCATCTTCCGTTGCCCTCTCACTGAAGTCAGATTCAAGAACATTCATTATTTCTGAAGGTGAGACTAGTTCCTTAATCTGTGTTCTATGAACATAGTGCACTTCGCATGCAAGATCAGACCAGGGCTGCAAACCTGGAGTCACTCGCTTCACAAGTACATTATGACTCACTCCGATCAAATCTCCATAGTCGATGTGAGGGTTGCCGCAGCCAATGACACTCCAGCCTAAGTCTGTTTTTAGTGCGAAAGGTTGATGTTCTTCGCCGGACACCACTTGTCTTGGAACAAGAGCCTGAGGGCAGTTGTAACCGATCAGCAAGCCAACATCACAACTTTGCAGAGGGGCAACCTCTGAGATGTGTTCCAGGTGCGGCCATGCCTTTGCAGTGTTCGGAATGGGAATATGACTTCTATTCGCAGAGATAAATTCTCTTGAGTAAGTATCCGGCAGGGGTATTGTTTTGTTTGAGTAGAATCCTCTTACTTGCAGGCCTGTTAGTTTCTGACAGGACACTCTGGCATCCCTTGAAGACATCGTTGACAACTTTAGTTGAACTGGCACACTCTTGGTGTTAAGAGTTTCTGCTGTTTCTTTCAAGATGAATGTTGTATCGCTTTGTGTAACCTTCCTATTCCACCTCGAGGTCAACCAATCTGGAAGTTTGATGAGTAATTTTTGATTTTCATTGCAATCGTTCAACACGGCAAGCCCTTTGATCTGAGACATCGTAGCCTCGCAGCTGCGAAGGAAGTCAACAAATTCCTGTAATTCCAGACTGCTTTTGGGATTGATCTTGGGCCACGCATTGAGTTGGTCTCTGAAGGCCTTGGCAATAACAAATGGATTTCCATATCTTTCTTCTAAGATTGCCAAGGCCAACAGGACATAGCCAAGGCCAACAGGACATAATGACTACAGACCCGTCGCCCTGACTTCTGTGGTAATGAAGTATTTCGAGCGCCTGGTGCTGGCACACCTTAAAGGTCACATGACATGAAAACTTCACTTTAGGAGGTTATTTAACATTAATATGAGTTCCCCTAGCCTGCCTTTGGTCCCCCAGTGGCTAGAATTTTCGATAGGTGTAAACCAAGCCCTGGGTGTTCTTCTCCGCCTTTGAGAAAATGAAGGCTCAAACGCTCGGTTTGAAAATCTCCTCCTTGTGACGTCGCAAGGAGCCAGGCTACCGCCCTTCTCTCTGCTGTGCCCGCCCAGATAATCTGGCCCACCCATGAGGAACTGAGCTATGATCGTGCAAGGGCGAGTGCAATATCGTTTTTTCCTGCAGAGACATCATGGCTAGCAAACGAACGAAGCATAACAGTTGCTCAGTGGTTGGATGTACAAATCAACACACAAGTATTTTTGTAGTTCCTTCATCCGAGCCTCTAAACAATTAGTAGTATATTTTATTTTCGCTGGAAATGCGCCGACACAACTTCTGTTGTAGGCGCATTTGTTTTGTATGTCTGCGCCAAACACTTCAGCCACGACTGTTTCCTCAACTTGAGCTAATACAAAACTGGCCTTGCTGAAATTTAATTCTGGATCAGTACTAACTCTCCTTCGTCCAGCTACTAACCTCGGACAAGTAAGTTAACTAAGCTATATCATTTTGTAGCTTTACTGTATATGGTTACCTAGCTTGCTACCCTTAGAATGTGGCTGTAACATTAGCTCTGCAGCTAACAGCTGAGTTACTGTTGCTAATGGAAAGGTAGATAGCATCAAGTATGTGTGTAAATACACATGCTGTAACGACTAACGTGAGTGTTGTACACTTCTTTGTTATTTGGATAACCGTTCTGCTGTTGGTGTTATGGCGCGCGCGATATCCGCCTTTCCCCTCATTGAAATGACTGAGTGTGTACCTCTGCAAACCAGGGTTATCAGATGAGAATGGGCAAATTCGAGGCATCTTACAGCAACGGGGCTACAGCCATTGCGATACATCCATTGTAAACATTAGCGCATGGTGCCACCCCTCCGCTCCTCATTAGCATTTAAAGCTACAGACACCAAAACAGCGTGTTCTGAGGAAAGCTCCTTGTGGGACTGCTAGTAGTGGCTGTAATTCTGCATCAAGGCTGAATTTCGGGAAAGAGACTTCTGATACAGTATTAGGGGACCACTAAGGCTTATATAAAAGCATCCAAAAACAGCATGTCATGTCACCTTTAAATCCATCACAGACCCTCTACTGGACCCCCTGCAGTTTGCCTACAGAGCCAACAGGTCTGTGGACGATGTGGACGAACATGGCCCTCCACTTCACCCTACAGCACCTGGACTCCCCAGCATCCTATGTGTCAGAAATAATACCCTATTAAGCATTGCACAGTCAGTCGGTGAACAAGTTTAAGAAAGCTTTATTGCTTGCGGCCGGCCCACAAGGAGACAAAAACATCACACGCCATTGTGATACAAAGTTTGTCCGCTAGCATGTTGTGCTAGCTACCTATTTAAGCAGCCCCGCTCTTTACAGTCATTGGTTAAGACAAAGGCATGCAAATGTCCCATGGCTCTTCTTCATTCGCTCCTTGCATAGACCTGGCGCGCGTGTGTGCGTGCGTTCTTTGACCCCTGTAAGATTTACCACATGATTCACCCAACACAGATAAGGCCAGACATCTTTTATGGCCTCTCCAGTAAGAGTGAGTGGTCAGCCCAGGTCACCTTGTTTACATATGCCTCATGCTACCCAAAGTTCAGATTTGGGGGTTGGCCTCTCTCTACACACAAGGAATGCTGAACACAGAATCATTCTTATACAGGATAAATGTGTTACATCTTCAATTTTTCCAACACTATGCCAGGATCCTGTTTGTGGACTTCAGCTCTGCCTTCAATACCATCATCCCCGCCCTGCTTCAGGACAAGCTCTCCCAGCTGAATGTGCCTGATTCCACCTGCAGGTGGATCACAGAATTCCTGTCTGACAGCAAGTAGTGCATTAAGCTGGGAACACAAGTCTCTGACTCCCGGTCCACCAGCACCGGATCACCTCAGGGCTGCGTCCTTTCTCCTCTGCTCTTCTCCCTGTACACCAACAGCTGCACCTCCAGTCATCTGTCCGTCAAACTCCTGAAGTTTGTGGACGACACCACCCTTATTGGGCTCATGTCTGGTGGAGACGAGTCTGATTATAGGTGGGAAGCAGCCAACCTGGTGACCTGGTGCAGCCAGAACAACTTAGAGCTCAATGCTCTTAAGACAGTGGAGATGGTTGTGGACTTCAGGAAGAACACAGCCCCACTCACCCCCATCACCCTGTGTGACTCCCCAGTCAGCACTGTGGAGTCCTTCCGCTTCCTGGGCACTATCCTCTCCCAGGACCTCAAGTGGGAACTGAACATCGGCTCCCTCATCAAGAAAGCACAACAGAGGATGTACTTCCTTCGGCAGCTGAAGTTCAACCTGCCAAAGACAATGATGGTGCACTTCTACTCAGCCATCATTGAGTCCATGCTCACCTCCTCCATCACCGTCTGGTACGCTGCTGCCACTGCCAAGGACAAGAGCAGGCTGCAGCGTATCATCCGCACTGCTGAGAAGGTGAGAAGGTTGCGGTCCATCAGGACCAATACCTCACGCCACAAAAACGGTTTCTTCCCTTCCGCTGTTGGCCTCTTCAACAAGGCCAAGGGACCACACTGACTCTAATGACTTCCTGCTTAATACACACTGCTTTTTGCACTGCATTACAAAATTGTATCTTGTACATTTGTATTTTTTTTTATATTTGTATTTTTGTATTTTTATATTGTAAATTACAACAACCTATATTTTATTTTATTGTATATTTTATTTAATTCTAATTCCACTTAGTACTCCTAGTTTATGTACCCTTAGTATAGCTAGTCCACATATTTAAATTTTAGGTCCCTATATGTTTATTGTATGCACCTTTCTGCCAAAGCAAATTCCTTGTCTGTGCAAACTTTCATGGCGAATAAATCCCATTCTGATTCTGATTCTGATTGTCCATGCAGAAATATATGCCGTCTCAGTGCCCAGCAGAAAGTAGCTTTCAATTGCCTTCCGTGCAGGTCCGCCAACATACTTTCGTAGGTAATAGATATTTTCTTCTGCCGGTATATTCTTCCTGTCGATGAGCGTTTTGAAGTTCCAGTCTTCCAGTCGCTATACCGAAGCGGGTCACCATTGAACATTGTTGGCTCAGGCACAGGGAGACGATTATCTGCAATTGATTCTGCAAGTGCTTTAATTAGAGCTGTAGTGCTGTCTTCACACCTTACAGGCTGTACACCCTTTGAAGGTGAACAGGGCTTTATTGAGTTGATTTTACACTTGACATCTTTCTTCATTCTCAGAGAACCACGGTTATGGAGCAGCTCTTCTATATCTTCATTTGAGCATTCACTTTGTGCATATGCTTGTTCTCGTGCCTTTGCAGCATTTAGTTTCTTGAGTACCTCCAGTCGATCTATCTCTCTGCGCTTGGCATCTAGACTTTGTCTACTCTCTGCATTTTCAGCTTCCTGCCTGGCACGCAACTGTGCAGCGGCAGCCTCTTGCTCAGCAAGCTGCTTCTTTTCTTCAGCTTCAAGCCTTTAAAGTTCTCTGAGCTGTTGCTCTTGTTCTATTAGGATCTATAGAGTAGCTTCATTAGCAGCTACCTCAGCAGCTGCATCTTGTCTCTTAACTAAAGACAGGCTTGAGTGTCTTGAGCTGGATACTGAGCTGCTTCGCACCTTTGAGCGGTTAGACCTTACACTCTGTGTGCCATGCCCCAACAATTCAAACTCTGGTTTTCCACGATCTTCTTCTTCATTATTTCCCATGGTCTCCACAATTTCCTTTGACCTTGCTTCACATAAGTCTACTCTGTGCCGAATGTCATAAACGCGTTGCAAAAACGAAAGCACGCAAACCAAAAACGCTGCAGTACATAAACACGTTGCAAAAACGAAAGCACGCAAACCAAAAACGCTGCATCCAGTTTTCACAACGGAAGTTCTCCAGGGGGAGCGCTAAGTGGAACAGCTTGATTTTCGGCCCCACGGAGCGAGAGAGCATATGAGAAGTTTGGACCAACATCGAAGTAAAGAGGCGACATAAAAAGGTTAGTATTCATTTTTACATGTGGCCCTCCTCTTTTACAGTTTTTCAAAAGAGCAACTTCGATTTTGGTCCCATTTCCAAAACAAACTTCTCATATGCTCTCTCTCACTCCGTGGAGCCGAAAATCAAGCTGTTCCACTTAGCGCTCCCCCTAGAGGCCTGGAGAACTTGCGTTTTTGGTTTGCGTGCTTTCGTTTTTGCAACGCGTTTGTGTTTGGTTGTGTTGTGTGTATTTGCAGCGCGTTTGCTGAATGCTGCGCATGTGTTGTCAAATTAATGATGTTTTCTTAATTTGCTAGTGTTTTGTATATTTGCATGTGTTTGCGCGTTTGCACATGTCAGCCACCGTAACCTTAGCCTATCGCTTGTTAGTATAGTGAGGTTGCTGCATGCAACTGTTGTAAGTATTGTTTCATCTGCAGTTTTCACGGGATTGATGATCGACGACGATGGCACAATTCACAAAGTGTAGCATAAGCCCATAAAACACAAAACCTTACTCTTTTCTTTAACTTCTCAAAAGTCTTAAATCCAAAATGAAAATATTTAATTTGAATATTTTGGCGTTTGTAAATGATTTAATGTAATACTCTTCTCATTTTCTCAATTACTCTTAGTTTTTACTCACTGAATCAACTCAAATAAACAATATTTATTATATCTTTCAAACTCGAATCAAACAAACAGCGCGCGCTGGCACAAACCTTTTCTCCTTTTTTTCTTGAACAATACAGCTAGTCGCTGTTTACCTTTGTAGGTGGTGAATCGTAAGGCCGGAGACGCTTGGTGTTTGTCCCCGGCTTGGGAAACCCAATTCAATTCTGGTTAGATGTTCAGGGAGATAATTGACTCGTTAATATCTGACTCCAATTTTAGAAATGTGCACAAGTGCGTTACCTGTAACCTTGAGCGCTAAACAGTTAATGACATGAAACTCTAGCGTAGGTAAAAATCGTCTGCTTGATCAGAGCATCGACCCTAAAGTATGCGTGTTCACTAATCAGTCGTTTATCTCTACTATAATATGGATTTGACCACCGACCTAGTATGTAAACCGATCACTCAGAGGCTCCGGTAAATTCCTTCGGAGCGTGGAGATCCACTGTAAGTGACTCAGAGGCCTTAGGTTAAAACCTACTTCAAAAGTCTATGTTTATAATCAGTATTAGCCGCATCAACCAGACTAGATCAAAGTTTTCACCGCCGTAGCGTGATAGATACGTTTCAAGGAGAACAAGTAACTTAAAATGCACAATAATAATGTATTATCTAAATAGTAAGATAATCAATACAATGATAATGAAACATCATCAAATACAAAACATACCTTCAGAGCAATGGTTAACGAAGGTATTCACAATGAAGACTAGGCACCTAACGCACCGGAGCTGTATCGTAAACAGAACTCAAAGTGATTGGTAAAAACTTAATGTAAACTTCTTCCTATATACACCCAAACCTGACTAAAATGGTGACACCAGCCATATGACAGAAAAGTTGTCTGACGCATACAAATTCAAATTGGATCATTAATCAAGGCTGCAGTAGACCAAGTGGTGCCCTTGCAAGACAAGGGAATATGTTAAACACATGTTGGTCTGCTGCAAGCACAAACTCTGTAAACCCTGTAGCCTACATGTACATGTTACAGCATTAAAATTATTACTAGAATGTAATGCGTAAAATAAGAAACAAAATCATATCAAACATGACATTAAAAGCTGTTTAGAACTATATTTACAAGAACACAACTTTTAATGATAATTTCAGAGTCTTCCTCGGTCAACCTTCCTCTTCAACTGTTGAGACCACCTTTCCAGATGCGGTCATTAAGGTGTGATTGTCATTTTAGCATTCATGCAAATCAACGAGTGTCTGGGTGACCAGTGACAAAGGGGCTGCCAAAACAGCCCTACACCTTCTATTCACTTAATTTCGCTCAAGTATAACTTTTCCAATTGTATTAGAACCAATGTATGAACCAGGGGTTCAATTTCTGCATTCTTATTGAATACCGTCACACATCACAGATTTGCCGCTTATAAATACATCTTAGTTCTGGTCAGAAAGGCTTTACCTCCCTGTTTGGCTAGGAATTATAACAAATGTTGATCACGCACTTGTTTACCACCAAACTTTGAATTAATCAAAACAAACACATCTTTCAGCATTGATACTCACATAATTTTGCAGAATTATACCCTCTGGTATTTCACCTTTGTAAGATCTCAACGTAACAGGACTCTTTCTCCATCTCTCCTCGGAAGTCATGTAAAATATACTCGAACAAACAAAAACCTTATTAGCAAATGTATAAAAATGCTCATCACGTAACATCTTTCAAAAGTAATCAAATTAGTATGTCAAAATTGCTCTAAATTCGTCAATTTCTGTCATTTCTCAATTTACGTCTGTGCATGCGTCATGCGGTTACTTATTCTGGATCTCAAATGTCAAGCTGCAATTCCTTTACTAGCCCGTACCCGCTAGCCTGGTCCTAACCAGACCCTCGTACATTTCATTTTTACAGAGGGTCTGGGATCGCTCCATTGACAAGCGTTAACTTCCTTGAAGGTGGGTACTCTGTTTAAGTTTAAAACTATTGGATCTGCCCAGAGCCACTCTGATCTGCCATATCCAACCGCTAGTGTAACAGACGTGGTCTTGCAAGCTCCGTCAGAGGTATACGGGCCACTATTCACTCCGACCAGGAGTCGAACCGACCACCTCTGACTTCCCAAGCGCCACCACTACCAACTACGCCAACGAAAAGCTAGCAATTCGTTGACGCGGGTGGCCTGTTACATACTTGAGGAGTGAGTTTCACCACACACCGGCTACACTAGCCTTCGCCTTAGCCAACGCCTTCACCACTACTGTAACGGAGCTAGCTGCTGTAGCTGAAAAATCAAACTTAAAAAAAAAATCAGAACTGTCTTGCAAGACCGCAAGGACGGAGAATGAATTGAGATGCGGGTTTTCTTGGCTATTGCGCAATACCATGGACTCGCTAGCTAGGTTATCGAAAAGTCGGAGCAAATGTACAAATTAGCTAGCCTGGCTGCCAGCCCAATTTATCCCCGCCCACAAAATAATTTGGTCGGGAAGTTGGGTCTGGGGAGTCTCGGTTGGGGAACAACTATGTCCGTACAGAAGCTGTTCGGACCAATGAAATTGTCAGGGCGGGCTTTATACGATGATGGACAGATGATCAACAGTAACGTAATCAACCACGTCACCAAAGAGCGCTTTGGTTGAATTCGTTTTCAACAAACATGGCTACCGCTGGAGAGCTGGGATGTCATGATTCTGCCATCGAGTCTGTTTTAGAAGACATCGACAGCGCATTAATTTTGAAAGAGGAACAGAGAAACGCAATCAAGGCATTTGTCGATGGAAAATATGTTTTTGCTGTCCTTCCTACGGGGTTTGGTAAAAGTTAACATACTACGTTGCTCTGATTGGTTGTAGGTCTATCCAATTGAGCGAAGAGGCATTTGTTTTCCGGGTTCGGTTGAAACACGCCCCATAGTCACAGCCCAATGGAGAGTTCTCAGACTCATATTCAGACAAGAATTATGAGTATGACAACGTCAGGCCACAAATAAACACATTTTCAGCGACTACACTGCCCATTTTTCGTCACATTTTAATTCAGATGCTGATTTTCATGTACCGTTTAGCTGAAATATGAATAGTAAAAACTTACAGTTGTGAAGTTTGTCCGCTCTCCTGACATCTTGCAATGACTTCTGGGAATGTTGAATTCCAAAGGGGAGGCAAAAAAAAAACCACACTGCTGGCTGTGATTTTATTTTATTTTTTAAGTCTCTTTTTTGTCTTAAAAAGCCTTTTAAAATGTAAATTACGTCATACACATCGTACGACCAGAGATACTGCTTTGCGGAAACTCTGGTCACTTCCTTTTTTCTCTCGACGCATCGACAACACAGCTGACAGGTTAGACTCTCCCTGTCAATACACATACTAGAAAGAGTTTTGGCTTGCTAATGTTGTTGCTAATGTTGCTAATGCTCTGACATTCTGGTTCCGCTTCGGATACCATCAAGCGGGATCTCTGGTCGTAGTCAGTCCTTCACTAACCAATCAGCATTCATTAGCAGAATGCTAGCGTGTTATGGGCAACGACTCACCCTGTAAGAAATCGAAAGGACATAAGTACTCGTGAATTCAACTTTCGACCTATAATCCATGTTGAACATACAAAAACTACAATCAAATCTGAGATTTCTCAACGACAATCAGGCGAAAGAGACAAATTTAGCCGTTTAGCTCCATAGACTCCCATTCATTTTGCACTGGACCGCGATGACTCCCAGTGGAACTCTGATGGAACTGCAACAACATTCGGTACAATGGGGCTTAATAGGGAGTGGACAGGCTCTCCTTAAAGGGGTCATTGATTGCAGAACCGACTTTACCTTGTCACAGTTGAATAACGACGGTTCAGTGGTCAAAATGGACATACAGTGAACCTCAAAGTCCATTGACACCTCTTTCCTATGCAAATATCACACATAAAAAATGCAGCTTTAAAACGGTCGGTTTTGACAAATCCCCCGTTGTGACGTCATGACAGGGGCTCCACTTTTTTTGGCTCTGGTCTGTACCTTTGTCACACCCCAAAATTTGCTGCGCGCTGCTCTGTGTACTTCCACGGAATCCTTTTTCAAGGATATTGAAAAGAAAGCTTTATTGCTTGCGGCCGGCTCACAAGGAGACAAAAACATCACACGCCATCGTGATACAAAGTTTGTCTGGTTCACAAATCTTCATGTAAGACCATTTAAACATATTGGTGAGAAGTCCCCTCCCCTGAATATCAGCTGTCAATGTGATCGATCCCAGAGGTAGAGTGTGCGTGCACGTGGAAACTTACTGAAATGGACTGACCCTAGGCTTGAACACTTGATTCACTCAACACAGATAAGGTTAAACACATTTATTGCACCTCTAGTATGATAATGGTCAACCTAGGTCAGTTTGTTTACATAAGCCTAGTGTCATCTATAGGTCATGTGGGGAGGGGTTCACAAGGAATGCTAAGCACCAGTATTTTCAGAATATAACGTTACATTCTAAATTTCTCTGACACCATGAGCCATATTGTCCTTGGGGAATGTTCTTATAAATCCAGAAAAGTTAGTTTTTCCTTAGAATCCTTTGTTACCATACTGTGCACCATGTGGTCTATGTTCTGACCCCATGCTGGGCCAGGAGCTTGAAGCTTCTCCTGATATGAAAGGGGGGGAAACCCCTTTCTCTGGTCGGGGGTAGGGGGAAGGGTGTGAATGGTCCCGTGGTTTGTCTGTTGGCTCTGCGTCCGATGACCCAATGTCGTTGGGCTGTTGGCACGTAAGAAGAGCAGAGAAAAGACAAACACGACACTACGATAGCATTTCTACTGTACACATTGGTATGAGTGGACACTAAATAATGTAGGAATCAATGGGCGCTAACTTGGGTCTTATTACTAAGTTTCTCTAGGCTAGGGTTCTATGCCATAGAATGAAAGGAAATAAAAGAGAGATAGAAGTGGGTGCCTTAACTTCCTGGAGTCATGGTCTTATTTGACAGGGGCCAGGGTAGGATGCTTATTGGGGGTAGTAGACCCCGAAGCCAAGCGCCGCCAGGCGCCGCCATTTGAGTTTCAGCCAAAGCCAGCTAATAATTTTGTAAGCCAAATTGAGCCGCCATCTGATATTTTTTGGCTGAGCCAGCTGAAATTATTTGCATCAAACAATAATTATATCTATTGCATAGAGACATACACACGAAAAATAATATAACTAAATAAACTAAATACATTTTTCACACCGGATTCGCCCCAGTCTCGTGCTTGTTGCTATGATACACAGGACTCACAGTGAATTGATGACCAATTAAAATTGCGTGTTTTCCGATAGTGATGATCATAGACATAGACAGTAAAAGAAGCAATGCATTTTTCTCTCACGCTGAGCTGAAATGGCGGAAACAACTAGAAAAGGTAATTGTGTTGTTCTCACATACTTTCCTCATTTCTACGTTGGATACTCAGACTTTTGTTAGATCTTCAGTTTTTGGAAGTAAGAATGCCGTTTTGTCAGGACTAGAATGCCGTTTGTCGTTGTGTCAGGACTAGTGTTTTATCGATATTTTTGTACTCTTTTAGAACTTGGAAATATTGAGATCTAGTAACCCAGCGGGCACCTTGATATCAATTTGAGCTCAAATATTAGTCAAGACTTGATCAAGATGCTGTATAACATCATTTAAAATTCAGTTTGTATGGCAATTTATTCCAGTGGTAGGTGGGTGAAAATAGGAAACTAATCCCACACAGAAATTGGTTTAATGTATATGTAGGCCAATATGTTTGAAGTCCGATTGACATAAATTTAACTTGTTATTTTAGACGTAGAAATTGATGTAATACAGACATCACATTGACATCAATGATTAGTATGTTTACTTAGGATTATATAATATTATATTATTATATTTATACATTAATATTAATCGTCAGCTTAATTAAGTTGAAATAGCATTTTTTCCTGAGGCCTCAAAACGCATCCTTTTGGCACACCTCCTTTTGAACCGTATACATTAATTCACGCCCAGTGATGCACTTTTAGCTAATATGGTGCTTTTAGCTTATTGTCATGAGTATCTGGCAGTTTTCAGAAATAAATCGGTGATTGGACGGCAATGTAGGTTACCACAATTGCGCCCAAATGTGAAACTGGAAAGTGTTAATTAGTGTTAAATTTACAGTAGGTCTAATGTTTCACAGTGAAAAAACATTGACATTTGATGTCTGAAAAACAAAAACTACTGATTTTCTTTTACTACTACTGATTTCCTTTTTGCAGTTCAACAGATCAAGACACAATGCCCATTTAATGAGGAGTTTAATGAGCTGTTTAAAACCACACCTGTAGATGGCGCTGTGTTAGTAGCCTCTGGTTATGACAAGGTCAAGTGTGAGAATCCACGGACCCAAAGGAACGACCCAACGCCAACGGAAAATATTTTCACATCATCGTGAACTGTCCAGCTCATCATCTTTTAATCAGGTGGGTATGTGTTGACATCTCATGAAATGTAAAACATCAGTTAAACTTCGAAGAACGCGTGTTTTAATGAAACATAAGTTTGTGCATTTAGCTACTATTTCTGGTACTTTTTGTGTATGCTATAACGTCACTGTGTCCAATCCCGACCGCCGTAAGCTCCTATTGTCCAAACCCGAACGGGGTTTGGACCAGGGCCGGCCCAAGGCATAAGCGAACTAAGCGGCTGCTTAGGGCCCCCGTGGCAACCAGAGGGCCCCCAAGAGCACATGAAATTACAGTTTAATGTACCGTGTTTCTTCAATTAAACGCTGCTCTCGTTTAAACGGCGCACCAAAAATGAACATTGTGTAATAAACGCCGCCCCAGAAATACGGTAGGAGTAGCATGTCATTTTAATGAATTGCACTAGGGGTCCACTGTTAGCTAAATACATTTCAAATATCACATCAACATACCTTACTTAGGAAATTACTCAAGCTAGCTAGAGACTAGCTGTTAGTCGGCATTAGAAGGGAAGCTTACGAAAAAATAGCCAGAAAACGAATAGCAGTCTAGCCTATTGCTAACGCCTGTCTAGATTATCTATTGAAAGAACTGGAGAAGCAGGTGCTCTTGCGTTAGCAAGCTAAACTAGTTTACAGGCTACAGTAGGTAGTCTAGGTGTTTTCGCTATCTAGCTGTTCTTGCATTCCTTGCAAATCAGTCTTAATAAAAAGCAGATGAGATAGAGCTAGCTAGTCTAACTAACATTGAGATTTGCTCGTTGCTTAATCGGTGATTTAGAAGACGGTACTGTTCAAACTGTCTAAGAACATTTAATGTAGCGAACTAACACGTTAGCATGTTTGCGCAGCTAGCCTAGAATACCCTATTTCTTCGATTAAACGTCGCCCTCAAATAAAAGCCGCCCTCGAATAAACGGCGCACCAAAAATGAACAATGTGTAATAAATTGAAGTTTAATCGAAGAAATACAGTAATTAAGAAAAAATTATTAATTAACAATTGGCGACGCCGAGGGGCCCCCAAATAAATTCTGCGTAAGGCCCCATAAAGGCTTGGGCCGGCCCTGGTTTGGACACTCAGTTTCCGGTCTTTTTGCCAGCATTTTCTTTTGCGATCGCCAGCAAAGTGTAAGTAGTATTATTTTAGGCATACCAAACAATCTACGTGTTAAATTTCATGAACATATATGGACGTTTACATGTCTAAATAATATAGGAAAGTTACTTTGGCCGAAAGACCACTCGGCGACACTCGGGCGACGCTTGGGTTACGATCTTTACTCTGACAAGTGTGTCTGTGTTGTCATCGTACTGCTACTATATGGGTTAGCATATGAGTGTATTTCAACGCTAGCTTAACACTACTTTGTCTAGCCAATGAAAATACACGATCATGTGTGACGTGATCTGTAGTTGAGGGGAGGAAGGGATGGGGGCTAGCAAACTTTGCCTGCCCCCCTCCTTTCCTGTGTGACGTGATCTGTAGTCGAGGGGATGAAGGGAGGGGGGCAGGCAAACAAATTTGATGTCTGAAAAAAAGGTGGCGACAGCGGGAAAAACGAACAAATAATCGGACCACTATCAGGTTTGTTTTGTAGATCTGAAACGTAAAGGCAGATGATACCACTGGTATCACACCATGTGTGTGGGTTGGAACGAGGAGCTGGATGACGAGGATTATTTTAAATGTTATTTCTGTCCAGATTAATTTTTTATTTTATTTTTGTCTGTTTTGTATTTAAATAAATGTTCATATTTTCAAAGATTTGCACAAGTAATTTGTCTTTTGATAACCGTCCTGTTATCTTTGACCCCATTCAACGTTTGAGGTCTCTAAATATATGATTGACTATTGCTTCATATTTCATGACTTTCTAATTTAATGGGGACAACTGAATAAACGTTAAATTAACATGATGTTTTCAATGTTCTGTACACATGCGGTACGCATCGGTGTTCTTTGGATAAAAATGTTTGTAGGTTTTGCAAGGGACTGACATGAGAAGAGTTCAACAAAACATCCAGCAGGTGGTGGTATACAGTCAAATTGAGATTTTATCGCATAGTTTGGAGATGTTGAAGCGTGATATCTTATTGTGGAGGACATAACTACGTCCCCTGATGTTGACAGCATTGATGGTCAGTTTGGTGACCCTGGATCAAGTTAATATCCCCGTAAAAACAGCAGCGGCGAGTGTTTACTACGAGGATAGAAGTGCGGTAGGGTTTGGACAAGGGTAGCGCACGGCTAATTTACCGGCGCCAGCGTCTTTTTACCGGCTCTAGTAAAGGCTAAGCTAACTCTAAACATTTTAACAATATTTAGCTCGAAAGGTGAGAAGTTAAATCTTAACGTGAAATCAGTAAATCAGCTGAAAACATGATACGATCATTTTTATCAATATTTGAAGTGGCATTTTATCAAAATGTTAGCTAAAAACCGGTTGGGATTCGACACAGTGACGTTAGCTCTAATCTCCCACCAGTGAAAGCTAATGTAGCCTGAATAATGCTAGGCCAGTTGAAGCTGTGTAAAAGGAGTAGCGTATATGTCCATTTGCCACAGTAATGTCGATGTAATTCGGACATAGTGCAATTGAATATTTTCCCATAGACAAAAACTACGCTACAAACGCTTTAGTAGGTTAGCCAGTAACATTAACATGGTAGTATTGCTACGAGTATAATGCTAGTTCCCTTAGCTAAACGAACTAGCTAGCCTACCGTTTTGGAAAAATAACTTGCACTGTGGGGAAATATTTGAAACTCAGTCTAGAATGGGTTAAGCTATGTTTTTTAAATGTCAAAGGGGTAAATGTTAATTTTATGTTTGTTTGAACTAATAGGCAGCTCCCATGATTTTACTGTACTTTACACATAAGCGCGCGAAATGCATTGTAGCACTGAAAATAATCTAAAATGGCGGGATCTCTCCGCCATTTTAGATTATTTTCAGTTTCAAGCAACGCTGTCTAACTGGCCAGTCGCTATGTATCAGCTCGATCCTGTATTCAAAATTATAGCACTTGACAGACTGTTATATGTTTTTCATGACGTAAATAAACAAAATGTTTAATAAAATGAAAGGAATTAATTAAAATAATACAAATTATTAAAAATTATTTGAAAATAAAAATAATAAATTAGTTATATAAGAAAAAATATTCCATAAAATGAAATATTAGTAGATTAATAATAAACTGAGCTTTGAAAACTAGTTGCAGCTATACTTCGTGTGATGGCATACCACAGAAACGTCATGCTGAAGTGCTGGCTCTTGCAGATGTGTTGCTGAGGGCTCAGTCCAGTGAGGATGAAGCTGATGCCAACATCTCGTATTACGACTCTGATGTATTAGTGCTGTCTTCTGACACTGACTCTGAGGTTGCCGACAATCTGTCTGAGGATTCTGCAGAGGACACTGCTCCTGATCTGGGAGAAGAAGTTGCATCTTGGGCAGCTACCAACAAATGCAAGCGGTCTGCACTAAATGAACTGTTAGACATTCTAAGGCGCCAAGGACATCGCCTCCCCAAGGATGCCAGAACACTGCTGAAGACCCATAAAAGAGTGGCAACAGTTGAAATGTGTGGTGGACAATATGCTTACTTTGGTATTACATCTGGCATTTTGAAAGTTTTAGCCCAGTGTCCTGATTTCCATGAAGAACGCATAGACATAGACACTGTTTAAATAATCAAATATGCAGATGTCCTGTGCAATTTCCATGCTTTTGCACCCTTTATTGTGGCACTCTATTGTGGAAAAGCAAAACCCAGCCCAGTTCAAGATTACCTGTCTGATTTTCTTCAGGAGTTGCAGCAATTTAAGAAAGATGGCATAGTCCATGGAGAGAAAACACTTCAAGTGACTGTAAAAGCCTTCATTTGTAATGCACCAGCCAGATCATTCCTGAAGTGTTAAAGAATCACAATAGCTACTTCGCTTGTGAGCGCTGCACAGTTAGAGGCACATATGTGGGATAAGTTGTTTTCGGTGCTACAGCATCTGGTGTTGTTGCAAGGTCTAAAGCAGAATTCAGTAGACTTGCCTACAAAGACCATCAAATTGAGAAATCCCCACTGACCCTAGCTGGGATTCCATGCATTCGACCATTTGCATTGGACTACATGCACTTGGTGTGTTTGGGTGTAGTTAGGAGAATGCTTCACTACATGAAGGGAGGACCCAACACATGCAGACTGTCTTTTCAGAAAAGGAGTGAGATTTCGGATAAACTCATGGCATTGAATGGAGAACTGCCTAGTGAGTTTGCCCGGCAGCCTAGGAGTTTACTGGAATTGGACAGGTGGAAGGCTACAGAACTCCGACAGTTTCTGCTTTATACTGGACCAGTGGTTCTGAGAAGAGTGGTTTCACATGCTGTATACAATCACTTTCATAACTATCATTGTCAGGGTGTGGAGGTTGTATACAATTCTTGTTCTGAGTATGGAGGGGGAAATGCTACCCTTATGTGGATTGAGAGCAACACATTCAGAGAATGACTAAGTTGCCTAAAGTTAGTTGTTGCAGTTGCCTGAATCTCTGCATATTTTGTTCTGGTTGTTGTACAGGTCTCATGATGTGGGTCAGGGCAGTTTGGACAGAGCCAAAGGGAGAAGAAGAGGGAGTCATCCCGGAGGTTTGGGTGAAGAATAACATGGTTTACTGGCCAACAGGAGCTAATGTAACCAAAGCAGCCGAAAGAAATGCGACAACCAGCAAGCAACTAGAAAATGTTTCCACTGCTGAAAATCAAAATCAACTCAAGTAAGTTTACTAGGGCTGTCCCCACTCAGTCGACTAGTCGATTTTCTGGTCGATATGCTCTTGGTTGACTAAGATTTTTTTAGTCGAGCTGCAGTATAGCAGTGTGAGATCTGATTCCCGCTTGTGTCATCATTGCTGAATTAACTAAATGTTCTACAGAAATTGTAGATTATATTATTTAAGACAAATAAAGCAACTCTAAAAATATATAATTTAAAAGAAAAGGTATTACTGTTTTCCCTTTCGTTAATCTGCGCTTTGTTTTGCGTTGGTATTTTGCACACGGCACAAGCACAATTGGCTGCCGAACTACAAACTCTGCCATAGCCTACTTTGTCGGTGTTATTAGTCAAAATGGCAAAGACATCTGTGGTATGGCAGCATTTCATTAAAGTACATTTACAAAGTACCGGGTGACTCGAAAAACGTTGAATGCAAACTCTGTCAACAACACATTCAGAGAATGACTAAGTTGCCTAAAGTTTTATTTTTCATAGTTCGACGTCGAATATGATGTGGCCTACCACCTGAAAAACGTAAGTTGGCCTAGCCCTACTTCGCTCATGCTAACGCGCTGGGTTGAAAAATTAATATGCCTATTATAAGAATCCCATCCAAATCGAATGACATTATCTTCTCCGGCCAAGACAACTAAATCTTTCTCTGTTGCACCGTTCCCCACTCAGCTTCTAAGTTTGCATGCTGCAAGTTTTCAGGCAGTGATAAGCGTGCTCTGATGATTTGCATGTTAAACAAACAATATTTGTAATTTGTAGTACATTGTAAGAGATACTAAATACCATCGGCATTCGGTTACAACAGGATTTGTGATACGAGTCTTATCATTAGTAGGCTATTAGCGGCTGAATCTGCAATGTCCAGCAGCCATTGAGTCAGATCTGGAAAGTGTTTCAAATTTCGATTAGTCGATTTTCAGACGTTTTAGTCGAGTCTTGGTCGACCAAAGAAAATCTTAGTCGGGGACAGCCCTAAAGTTTACATAAATATTTTTAAGCTGAATCTGGGTTTTTCTACTACTCAAATCAAGTTAGTTATTATAAGCCTGCTTGTTCCATTTACTTCAGAGAAGCGAGAAGAGTGTGAAGCATTCGACCAAACAACAACTGCAGAGCTAAGTGAGGAAGAATGCACTCCTGTTAGGAGGGTGAAGAAGAAAAAATACCCAGGGTTTATCTTAGGTATACAATAAGTGCACATTGTGGCAGGCCCATAGTTTCTGGTGCTGGATAATAGTATATGTTGTGACACTATGCATTGTGGTAATACTGTTGTTTCTCTTCTTACACAGATGAGGATGAAAGTAGCTCAGATGGTGCTGGAACCGGATGTGGCAATGTGCAGAAACGATGTGTGGAAGCACAGTCACAACACAGTAAGCAAACTGTTAAGCATCATAACTTTCATATATATTTTTTATCTGAAAGTGCTTAATGCAGCAAATCCGTCATCTAATTGCTCCATTTTGTTGTATTTCATTCGTCAGGTCCATCCTTGCCAAAACCACCAAGGGTTCAACAAAAGAGACGTAGATCTAAGTCCCACAGTCTCCTACACATCCCTCAAACTACACCCAAAAGATCACACACTCAGCACAAGAGCTCCCGCTCTCCATTCCACAGCACGCGCCAGAGATCCCCCTCTCTGCGCCAGAGATCCCGCACACCGCGCCAGAGATCCCGCTCTCCATGCCAGAGATCCCGCTCTCCGTGCCAGAGATCCCACACACCGCGCCAGAGATCCCGCTCTCTGCACCACAGCTCTACACACCAGTGAACCATTCCCATTAGATAATGGAAGTTAGTATACCTCCTTATTTTATTACTAACAATGGTGTTTTTGCAAATGGGACTAATGTTTATTTTCATTCCGATTTGCCCTTCAGCGTTCCAAAGACGGGTTCTCTATCTGCTGGCCGATATTCGGGAAAAGCTGTCCCCAAACTCTCAGTTCCACCTGGTTGTTCGTGGAGCTATATTTGTTTCATGACGAGTGATGGTTAGTAACGCGTTATAAGTAGCGGGTTACTGTAATCCGATTACTTTTTTCAAGTAACGAGTAAAGTAAGATTACAATTGCAAAAACAGTAATTAGATTGCTGTTACTTTCCCACAAGCAGGCTGCGTTACTGCGTTACTAAACCGTGATTTTGTTTGTGAGAGTGTCTCATGACAATCAAGTATGAGCCAGAGTCAGTGCGTGTGTAGATCAACAAGAGATACATGGAATGCGGGGCCCGTTCTCGTACGTTGCTTATTACATCCGAGCTCAAATGACACATCCAAGATAACATTATCTAGCTTATCATGATCTGGGGGGTGTTCCATCAACGTCGCTAACGCAAGTCGCGCTAACACGAATAAGTCTCACTTGGGTAAACGTCAACTTAGACTTAAGCCTCAAGCCGTTCCACTAACGTTCCGTTCCACTAACAGGCAACACTAATTCAAGCTAGACCTCAATAAGTTTACAGTGCGTGTCCACTGCAGCGACGCGATGCGAGCGACAACATGTTTTCCATTCATTTTCAATGGAGCCAGGCGAATCGCTTGTGTGGTGCATTGTGGGTAGCAACGCGACAGAGTTGAGATTTTCTCAACTTTATGCAAATGAGGAGCGATTTTCGCTAGCGATGGCCAATCGGAGTGTTTTCTTGTTTCTCGTAACGTAGCAACCATGGTCAACATTTCTAGGTTTCAAGGTGGAGGAGAAACTAATAGTTTGTGTGGCTGCTTACCCAGTCTTGTACGATACATAGCTATATTCGTACAGAGATGTTAATAAAAAACGATGCATGGCGCAAGTTTGCCGAAGTTGTTGGTGCTTGTACTTTCAAATTCAGTCTAGTCACATTACGTAACTTCGTTCTGTGGTAACTAGCACTAGCTAGCTAGCCTGGCTGGAACGTTTTTACACATGTCAACATGTATGTCTATTAAACAGTTTTGTATTTTGTATACAAGTTGTATTTTGATCGATGTTGCGAGTACGTAAACCCAAGTCTGCACACTTGGCCATGACAACTACAACAGTGACTTTAGAGAACTACATTCTACATTAATCTGTTTGAAACGCCCCCGAGCGTGGTGAAATGTG
This sequence comes from Thaleichthys pacificus, assembly GCA_023658055.1. Lineage (NCBI taxonomy): Eukaryota > Metazoa > Chordata > Actinopteri > Osmeriformes > Osmeridae > Thaleichthys > Thaleichthys pacificus. Next base: position 5,543,536 of record CM042865.1, read on the forward strand.
GGAAGGCAAGCGATGGCAAGCGATTTGCGTCGCTGCAGTGGACACGCACTGTGTCCACTGTGTAGACTGTGCAGCCCAGATCAGGCGATCGTCGAAAAGAGGAGTTATGTCGCAAAAAGTATAGCGTAAAGCAGCAGAGGGGTGTTGTTTCAGCAGCGTAAATTGATTTTTTGAGGTTTTTTGGAGTTGTCCCCAAAAAGGGCAATGTTGCCGCAATTAACATGGCAAGGGAGACAACTTGTCAAACCATTACGACCGTTAAAATGCGTAAATTGTAGACCTACCAAATCTACTTAACATATGCATTTAGGCCTACTGATAATTAGCGTAATTTGATGAGCTGTCTGAAACCCTTCTGACAGTAGGCTAGCATATGGCCGATATTCTCAACAGGAGATTGAGAATAATAGCCCAAAAAAGAACGTGGCAGCAATTGAAAATTGTAGGATAAAATTCAAAACACTGAAGAAGGCCATGGTTAATTGCACTTGATGTGAGCTAATAATGTTTTTGTCTTCACATCTTGAACAAAATAAAAAATTACTTCAAAATAACTTTGCTAGGCTAAATGCTGAGCTTTAAGATAAAGGGAAAGATAACCATGACTTAAATGGGGATTCACTGAAATGACTAGTATTGCACAGATCCAGCACTGACTTTTTAGATCAGAAAGTGACCCAAACTGCACATTTTAAATGACAGAACAGTCATTTAAAATTGCTCAGCATGACTATCATTATTATATTACGAGTATTTCCAATTAACATAGTCTGCCTCCACAGATCCAGAGGGGGCTTGGACAGTGACAGACTGTGGTTGTGCCAAGTGTTGTCGCAGCCTCACTTTGGGAAAGCATGCCCTACTGGGAACATTAGGGGAGACTGTTGGGCACAGAATCTAATTGTCTTCTTTGGAAAGGGCAACATTTGGGACACTGTCATGTAGGGGCAGCATAAAGGGCACTTCATAACAGCACCTTTTTCCATTGGAAGTAAGGGCATGGGAACAGTCCAATTTAGGCCATTGTAAGGGCACCTTATAGGGTACTGCATCACATTTTCTCTACTATAAAGGAACTCATGAAGACATGTTTTTACATTTATAGAGGGCACACTGTCATTTATTGCATGGGGCATCCTGTGCACTCAAGCATATTTCACAATGTGATTGGCAGACAGTAGGGCACTTGGTCTAATTGTTGCCACTCTAGAGGGCATTTTAGAAACACTTTCAACCATGGGGGCACCAGGCAGTCACCCCCTGAGTCTTCCAATGGGCCTGGATACACCCATGGGGACAGTATATTGCACCTATAATATTGGGGAAGCCAGAGGAGAGGTAATATAGAGGCTTGTCAACATATAGGCTACTTTAAACAATGAAAATACTTTATACAATTGAATAAAAAGTCTCCTTGATTCTTTGTGTTTCAAGATTACCTGAAAAACTGATGATAATATTCAGGTACTGCTTTGGAGCAAGGTATAGCCTTCATATTTCCTGGCATAGTTGCCCGTTCAAGAATGTCCCACATGCAAAGACATAGACAGATGCAGACAGACTGAACAGTGTCAAGGCTTGGCTACAGTGGGTTTGCTTCCTTGTGTGTGATTCCAGCAGACTACATAGTCTAGGCCTACCTACATAGACTGCAGTCTACTACCCTCCTTTCTACTATTATAGTCTACTCTCCTTTCTATTACTTTCTACAAAGGATGGTAGGCTGCTCTTATGTGTTCATTGCCATCCTTAAGAGTTGCTAAAGTGTTATTTCATATATATATATTTATGTATTTATTTTTTTAAGAATGACAATTAAATGTATCTAGATAAACTATGCTGGGCCTGCTGAACCTATACTTCTTCCACAGATACTGGTCAGGGAAGCATTACTTTTGTCTCTGAAGACCCTTGGGGCTGGTGGGATAAACGCTCTTTGTATAATCTGAGCACCTTCATCCACCACAGGGTTGTCAAAGAACGGATACGCCATAATTGATTGTAACTTGTCAAGACGCTCTGCTTAGTTTCTAAGTCCTTATTTTATGTCAATTATCCAATGGCTTTTGAAAACAGTTAAAGTTACATTATTTCTTAACTAGTTTATTTAAATTAATATATTTTTTGGAGATGAAGTCGTAGCTAAATCATTAATGTCTGTGTTGAGTTTTCATTCTCTTCCGTCATGTTGATAAAGAATCACGTCTTGCATATGTTTCATTTATCTCTTTATTCCTTTCTTCACAGCTCTGGTATATCAATCAGCAGCCATGGCATGTGCTCAGTAACAATCAACGGTCAATGACCCAGAATGCAATGCAATACAGAAAACAAAATAAACAACCAATCACATTGGTGTAAAATAATGTTGGATACAAAAGTCGGTCGTAATCCGCATAATATAGGGGCATATCATGTTAAACAACTAATATAACATTATGGGAACACATTAATTTAACAGTCTGCACTTCAAAAAGTCTGAATTTACGTTTCCGAACACGGACTAAAGTGGTTTGCGCGCAGGAATTTACTCGACGGAACTGTCTTTTGAGATTCTGTTTCCGCCTGTTTGAAATTATTTGCAACACATTTTAGTTTAGCTTGACTTTTAGCCTGACACGGATCAGGCTAAAAGTCAAGTCTCTATATTAGACATTCTCTGGTACAGTAGAGTACAGTACAGTTTCGGTTCTAACCGCTAGCTGGCTGTTTAGGAAGTCAAACGGCGACAGAACATGTTCGGCACTCCCCTTAATTAAAATAAAAGTCTTTCAATAGGTGAAACTACCTGACTACTAACCTGAACTTCATTGCCACAGCCTAAAGGTTGTCAATCTGTTCATGAAAATAATTAATTTCAGCCTAAACCGTACAACGGAACGTTGAATCGAATTCAACCAACGCAATCGCACCAAGACGAACAGCAGTAGTCTAGTACTGTACTGTCTGTAGTAGTAGAATTTACCGGGGCAGCTTCTCCACACAGGGCTATATCGCATTTTGCGTTGTTACTGACAATGAACGCTACCAGTGAGATTTTTATGAATGAGCGATTTTCCACGAAATAAATGGCAAGCTTATTTACGTTTTGGGGGGCATATTTTCAGTTAGCAGATGGTACTGTTTGAATCGCGATTCCATCTTCTACTGCCGGATGCTTTCAAATCTATGTAATCTTTATAAATAATAAGTAGGCCCTATGCATTTTTATATAAAATATACTGAAATATCAGTTGTAAAAATGTCATTAAAAAACGGACCCCTGTGCAATCGACGCAAGCAAGCACACCCTACAATTTCCCCAGAAATTGTACCCTCTCTAGTTATTGTATGATATCCCTTACAAAAAATAAGTATATTAAAGTATACTATAAGTATACTAAAATATGGATAGTACACTTTTAGTTCACTTTTGATATACTTTTAAGAAGTATACTTAGAAAATAGTTCACTTTTGATATACTTATAAGTATGCTTTGAAAATAGTTCACTTTTGATATATTTTTAAGGAGTATACTTAGAAAATAGTTCACCTTTGATATACTTTTAAGAAGTATGCTTAGAAACAGAAAATGGTATACATTTCTTAGGATGTACGTTTTCTATTAGGCTATTATACAGCAAAAACAGTCAAGATAATTACAGTACATTACAAGTACATTACAGTACAAGTACATTACAGGTTACATTTTTTAGATCCATCTCATTCTAATTATTCATGTCTATGAAAATCTATTATGCATTGCACATTGAATCTTTTTTGGTACTGAAGCTGTAACCTTAATTACTGCCAAAACATTCTGAAGCCCTATAATCTTATACTAATAATTATCAATTGGAGTATTAATGGAAAGAAAGAAAAAGCTACTTGAGAAAGAAGCAGACAGAAGGGTTGCATTATGCATTTGAAGGTTATACTGTGAAACTGACTGAAGAACGAAATAACGACGTGAAAAAATGAAGATAGCGTGGCTCATTGGCTGGTCAATTCCCATGATGCAAGGCGGTAAATAGTGTTAAAATTTACTGATAAATTTGCCGTTTGTTCGAAATACAAATGTAACTTCATGAATTTCGTGTTTTAAATGTGTCTGCTTAGAATGTAGTGTTTTGTTGCGTGGTCATTGTTGTGGTGGTTTACCATTGTAACCATGAGTTAAATTACTGTTACGTTTCATAAGAAGAGCTGGATTCCTCAAACGTCAACGCTTGCTCAGTGAATAGCTTCTTTCAGCTAAGAAACTGAAGTGAAACTTTGCAAGAGCCCGCGTTCTAGTTAAGTGATTTATAATCTGAGGCGTTTGAGGGGCTCCTGAACATTATAATATATTAAGTAATAGTAAAATTTAATTTATGAAGTTTACGCTTGAGGTACTTACCTTAATTGAAAGTGCACTTAAAAGTATTCCAAAGTATACTTTGAAGTACTTTAGGAAGTATACTTGATGAACTGATATTGCATTACACAGGCTACTTTAGAGTATTCCAAAGTATACTTTGAAGTACTTTAGGAAGTATACTTGATAAACTGAAAGTGCACTACACAGGCTACTTTACAGTATTCAAAAGTAAACCTTGAAATACACTATAAGTGTACTTTAAAGTGTATTAAGTGACCTAAAAAGTGGGCCAATTCAGTTTACTTAGTACAAAAATAGTATATAAATAAGTACACTGCTAGTATACTTTAAGTAACATGATAATAGTATACTTTTTATACTAAGTATACTTACAAAATAAACTTGAAGTATACTTCTTTTTTGTAAGGGATTGTACACCTCGTTGCGCATTTCTCCTTACATAATGGGCACCCCTGCAGCGAATCAGAGTTGAGTATTCAGACCATGCTATAAATATATTATATTATCTGTGGAATGGGTCATCCAGATCCTTTCCTTTGATACGTAATCAAAATTGTGGAATGGCTGTGACAACAAATAATCCACAAGTGGATCTCCCCATCCCACTCGCTGCATCCATGCCTCAATGTTATGGAAGCAAATCGTTACCAAAATTCAAATGCAAATGCATTTCCAGAAATGCATTTGCATTTTAAGAATGTGGCTGCATTATTTGACTCATAAATGAAATTAGTATTCAATCATCCTATTTGCATTTTAATTTTCTTCTTCAAGAGTGCTCAATCTTTCACTTAATTAAAATGAAAAAGAAATAGACATTTGAGATTTAATTTTCAAAATATGCCCCAGCAAATAGATACCAAAATTCAATTTGAAATGTAAAATTTGAAAATGAAAATGCATTTCTGGAAATGCATTTTCATTTTAAGAACGTGGCTGCAAAATCGTGACCACAATTCAAATTCAAATTCATTTCCCGAAATGCATTTTCATTTTCAAGAACGTGGCTGCAAAATCGTGACCACAATTCAAATGAAATTCCAGAAATGCATTTTCATTTTAAGAACGTGGCTGCAAAATCGTGACCACAATTCAAATGAAAATGCATTTCCAGAAATGCATTTTCATTTTAAGAACATGGCTGCAAAATCGTGACCACAATTCAAATGAAAATGCATTTCCAGAAATGCAAAATGTAATGCAAAAAAACATTCTGAGCGGCGCAGCAGAGTGACGTCAGTAGCCGCTCTTCTTCAGCTCCCTGCTTACCGAGCTACCCATCTTGTTCGGTAGGGGGCGGTGTGCACATCTGCATTGCATTACATTGCAAATGTGCCGGGAAATTGATTGAATTGCCGGGTCTTTAGAGCAGCGTTCCCCAACCGGTGCCCACCGGTCCGCGGACCGGTCATTTCGTACCGGGCCGCACAAAAACGAATTAATAACATTATTTCCTTTTAATTGATTATCAGAGTCTGAAAGACGTTTTATTCTGCAAAGACGTGTGTTTACTCATTTTTTAGCAAGTTTGTGGGCTTTATTGAGCGGTATCATGCGCGTCTCTTCCTCTTGACACATGACAAGTGATAGTTACCACTCAATGAAGCCTGTTTGAGACAACAACTCTATCGGTGTTATGGATGAAGGCTATCCTGAGATCGCCACTAAAGCACTGAAAACCCTGCTTCCATTTCCAACATCAAGCGGGATTTTCTGCCGTGACAGCAATCAAACAAAATTATGGAATAGGCCTAAACTGGAAGGAACGCACTTCGGGTGTCACTGTCGTAGTTTATAGTCACACACAACAGTGGGACTGACACATCGAAAGCTAGCTATAGTAACAATATAACGATGGAAAACCAGGCTAAGAAACTTAAAGATGGGGCTGAAAAATTAAGAGACAAAAATACATCACATTCACTATGGTTTTGTCAATTGAAAAAACGGCTGTTTATTTTACATAAAACTCCCAAAACAATTTTGCGCTCAAATAAAGGCCAAAAAAGTTGGCCTTTAAATAGGCCTATCGAACTCCCGAACTAGCATCAAATCAAACACAGACTATGCATGCATTAGCAGGCAGCTGTGGTAGCATAGCTATACGGGGGCCGGTTCTGGTGGGCTGGTCTGGATAAAAATCCAGGGCCTATTTTTACTCCCAGTCCGTCCCTGCCGCCCCGCAACATTAGCCACCCCCCTGATAAAATATGTTCCCGAGGCTGTGTATATGTTGTTAATAAATAGGCTAACAATAAATTGTTGTTGTACCAGCAATCAAAGTTTTGTTTTTCACTGTAGAAATCTCAAATTTCATAATGATTTGCCAATGCAAGAGAGTACCGGCACGTTTTTTTCTCCACTTCAAGCACTGAATGTAATGCAATGCAGATGTGCACACCGCCCCCTACCGAACAAGATGGGTAGCTCGGTAAGCAGGGAGCTGAAGAAGAGCGGCTACTGACGTCACTCTGCTGCGCCGCTCAGAATGTTTTTCCCTTCATTTTGCATTTCTGGAAATGCATTTTCATTTGAATTGTGGTCACGATTTTGCAGCCATGTTCTTAAAATGAAAATGCATTTCTGGAAATGCATTTTCATTTGAATTGTGGTCACGATTTTGCAGCCACGTTCTTAAAATGAAAATGCATTTCTGGAATTTCATTTGAATTGTGGTCACGATTTTGCAGCCACGTTCTTGAAAATGAAAATGCATTTCGGGAAATGAATTTGAATTTGAATTGTGGTCACGATTTTGCAGCCACGTTCTTAAAATGAAAATGCATTTCCAGAAATGCATTTTCATTTTCAAATTTTACATTTCAAATTGAATTTTGGTATCTATTTGCTGGGGCATATTTTGAAAATTAAATCTCAAATGTCTATTTCTTTTTCATTTTAATTAAGTGAAAGATTGAGCACTCTTGAAGAAGAAAATTAAAATGCAAATAGGATGATTGAATACTAATTTCATTTATGAGTCAAATAATGCAGCCACATTCTTAAAATGCAAATGCATTTCTGGAAATGCATTTGCATTTGAATTTTGGTAACGATTTGCTTCCATACAATGTGACCCCCCACTCAGGGTGCAGTTACTTGCCCCATTAGCATCCATTCTAGCCATTACGTTCTAGCTAATAAATAAAAAAGTGAAACGTAAATCTGAAAAATCTAAAGGTGGCTTGCAATTTGCATTCATCAGCTTTTCTAATATAGTACTGATCTATCGCTATCGCTGAATCACTATCCCTATCACTTTACCACCAGTTCATCACACTCACGGTACAGTACAGTGGTTGAGAATTCAAGATTACATTTGGAAATTATAATTGGACAAATGTGATGTCAATATTGTATTCTGGTTGGTAAGAAAGGATGTCCTCCCTTGGAGCATCATTTGACGTGGTACTTAAAAAGTATAGAAGAGATCCCGCCCGAAGGAAGACAACAGAAGCCTGTCCTCCTCTCCCGTCCTCCTTCACACAGATTAAAGCATTTTAATCAGAATTTCTCAGATTACTTCCAAAAAGATAAATTATTTTTTACTAAGATTTGGTAATGGTTTATTCCAATCAATTACTCTTTTTTTATATATATTGATTTTCGTCTTGCAAGCAACCTCCTCTGCCTCTATGGACCAGCCTCCACCGACACAAGATCACTACCACGTGAGAATTAATCTTGCCAAGCTCCAAGTTATTTGTCTGTGCCCAAATCAAAATGGTTCAGACCAATCAGCTACGTGCATGGTTGAAGACAGAGGCAGAGCCATGTATACATTATAAAGTATTTTTTTATACTAGTGCCCGTAATGCAATCGGTGTCAAATACACAGCATTGTCCCTGTGATAAAATTGGTGGCACACACCAGAATCAGAATTTGGTTTATTCGCCAAATTTTTTATACAAACACAGAATACTGTGGCAGGGAGGTGCAAAACACTAAACATATACGAATCTTAAATTAAGTAAAAGTACAAAAGTGTAAGTATTTCTAAGAACTAAACAATCTAAGAATAAAACTATTTCAATATAAAATAAAATATATATAAAAATAAGAATAAGAACTAGAGAGGGTACAATTTCTGGGGAAATTGTAGGGTGTGCTCGCTTGCGTCGGTTGCAGGTGGGTCCGTCCCCTTAAGTTTTTCCCATCTAGTGATATTTTCAAGCATTTAGCAAACTCAAGAACGCAGTACAAACAGTACCATCTGCTAACTGAAAATATGCCCCCAACAACGTAAATAAGCTTTACATCTATTTAGGGAGAAATGGCTAATTCAAAAGAAGTTTGCTACGAGCAAGCTAGTTGTGGTGGCTAGCCAAACTTCACTGAGTGAGGGGATTGTTTGAAAGTGCCGGAAATGAGAAAGTTTGTTTTGATATAAAGTTTAGGCTGTGGCACTGAAGCCAGCGACGCACCACACAAGCTTGAGTTTAAACTTTACATTCTTTAATGTGACATTACTTACTGTACATGCAAGTCTTGATTTGCTTAAATGTACATGTATGATGCTGCTAGTAGTAGTAGCCTACACTACGGCACGATACGATACTCGCTGTGCAACAGCACATGCGTCGTTGCTAACGTGTGCTGACGTGGTGACGTAGCTAGCACTGACTACCCTTCGTTGACTAAAGGCACTTTTTTGCCAGAAAAACTTTGTAACCCCCTAAACCGTGCAACGGAACGTAAATAAAAATACAAGCAACGCAATCGAGACCAAGACGAACATTTTGACACAGGCGTTGTCTATGTAGTCCAAATATTGACTGATCCTTAGGGGGGCGAAAATAAACAATAATAATAATATATATGTGAGAGAACAATGGTTGTGCTCGCCGAAGGCGTGAGCACACCCAACTAGAGAGGGTACAATTTCTGGGGAAATTGTAGGGTGTGCTAATTGCGTCGGTTGCACAGGGGTCCGTTTTTTAATGAAATTTTTACAACTGATATTTCAGTATATTTTATATAAAAATGCATAGGGCCTACTTATTATTTATAAAGATTACATAGATTTAAAAGCATCTTTTTTTTGCTGCTCATTTACAACTCAAAATACGAGTGAAGTGTAGAATGAAATATGATGTCTTCTCATTTCCCCTGCAAGAGGCAGCCTCATAGCTGAATCAAAACGAATAAATTTGGCAGACCGGTGTAAAAATTGACCTAATCTCTATGACTTAAACGTCCTTTTAAGTTTTCCCTTCTCGTGATATTTTCAGGCATTTAGCCTACTCATATTGCATTCATTCATTAATAAAGAACCCCCTTTGAAGATTATTCTACGACGTTACCGGCAGTAGAAGATGGAATCGCGATTCAAACAGTACCATCTGCTAACTGAAAATATGCCCCCAAAAACGTAAATAAGCTTGACATTTATTTAGTGGAAAATCGCTCATTCATAAAAAGCTCACTGGTAGCGATCATTGTCAGTAACAACGCAAAATGCGATATAGCCCTGTGTGGAGAAGCTGCCCCGGTAAATTCTACTACAGTACAGCGATTGCGTTGGTTGAATTCGATTTAACGTTCCGTTGTACGGTTTAGGCTGAAATTAATTATTTTCATGAACAGATTGACAAAGTTTAGGCTGTGGCAATGAAGTTCAGGTTAGTAGTCAGGTAGTTTCACCTATTGAAAGACTTTTGATTTAAGTAAGGGGAGTGCCGAACATGTTCTGTCGCCGTTTGACTTCCTAAACAGCTGTGTACTGTAGATGTTTTTGTAGATGTCTCGCGTAGGCTACAGCGTTGCAGTGAGCAACACTGGTTTGAAACCACAGGTAATGATAATTTCACCCACAAATCGTTTACTTGTAATGTAATGTCATAATAAATCATACAACCAAAATGTATTTGTGAGGAATGTTTATTTTAACGATTGAAAACAGATGCATCATAGACCACTGTAGTATGTGTTGCCCGGGCAACAGAGGCTAATGTCATGATGCTAATGCTTCAGTGAAATAGTAGACTACCGTTTCCGAAAGTAGATGTGGGCCTACTTCCTTAATAATATCAGCTAATATTGTACATTACATTTCACAATTGTGTTTCACATCACAAAGTAAAATGAGTAAATAGTTATCACCCTGGCCTCTTTGCTTGTGGCGTTTCTGCAGCTGCCTTGCAGTAAAGCTATAGTTAGCCTAGCTATCCCCCAAGTTAACAGATGCGAAACGAATGTTCTGCTACAGGTAGTCACGCGTGTTTTCGTGACGTTAGTGACGTAGTGACGTTGGTAACGTCAGTGACTGTGGCTAGCAAATTAGCCACCGTTAGCTTCACTTTTCACCACAAAAACGCAATTTCTACTTAAACCATGCAATGGAACGTAAATAAAAATACAAGCAACTCAGTCGCTACCAAGACGAAACTTTTGACACCTAGGTTGTCTATGTAGGCCAAATATTGACGAAGATTTAGGGGGGCAAAAAAATAAAAAATAAAATAATTATAATATATTTGTGAGAGAACAAAGGTTGTGCTCTTGCCGAAGTCAAAGCACACCCAAATAGCTGCAAGCAGCGATGTGGGTTCCTCCACAAAATGGCAAAATATTATAAACATGTACACTGTAGAAGATCAAGATTTGGACAACAAGGGAGCAAAACTACTTAATGTTTGGCCAACAACAGGCTGAATGGGGATTTGAACTCATGAGCATAAGGTTACAAGTCTCTCTATCCTCTCTGCTACACTCCAACTGTTGAGATTGTATTAATAGAAAGGGCAGAGTATTAGCTTTGGTCAGCTTTGGGACAAAAGTTAAGAAACGGTTGACATTTCAAGGTGAAATTGCATGAAATTGTGCATGGTATTTCAGAATGATGTCATCCTGTTGAACTAAACAGATAATCAAAATTATGACAGTAAGTAAGTAAGACTTTATTTATATAGCACATTTCATACAAGAATTGTAGCTCAAGGTGCTTTACATAAAATCAATAAAAACAATAATACAAGTGATAAACAATTCAAACAAAAATAAAAATCCCAATAAGATCTCTGTTCAAGAGAGAAAACAACTTTAAACATGCATCTTAAAAGTAACATATACATTTGGTTCACCCCTGGTCTGTATATATAAAACCATACACTCTGTTAACAGATCCTTTCCCCAGGTCAAGAGTATGGGCCGTATTCTCTGTTAACAGATCCTTTGCCTCAGATCAAGAATACAGATTGTTTTACATATTTGTTTAAATACTTCACGCGACCAGAGTTCTTGTACGCTATCAGAGTTTGCCAACTCTGACCTAGACAAAGTAAAAATAGCAAGTCAAATAATGACCCAAATTTACTAAACCAAGATTCTACAATAATATAACTAATAAAAGTAGGATTACAAGTAACACACATACATTTGGTTCACCCCTGGTCTGTATATATAAAACCATACACTCTGTTAACAGATCCTTTCCCCAGGTCAAGAGTATGGGCCGTATTCTCTGTTAACAGATCCTTTGCCTCAGATCAAGAATACAGATTGTTTTACATATTTGTTTAAATACTTCACGCGACCAGAGTTCTTGTACGCTATCAGAGTTTGCCAACTCTGACCTAGACAAAGTAAAAATAGCAAGTCAAATAATGACCCAAATTTACTAAACCAAGATTCTACAATAATATAACTAATAAAAGTAGGAAAACCCTTTTGAGATAAAATTACTTAAATGTTTCGGTAAAAAGGTAGGTTTTAAGCTGTCTTTTAAAAATGTCTAGAGTGTTTGCTTCCCTAATATTTATTGGTAATTTGTTCCATAGTTTTGGGGCGTAATTGACAAAGGCCGAATCACCAATCAATCTTCTTATGACTGCTTCTGGTGACCTCTAATAGGCCTGCATTTGATGATCACAGTGTTCTAGCTGGTGTGTAGTTTATAAGGTAGTTAGCAGTGTAGCTAGGTCCTTGTCCGTGTAGAGCTTTGTATGTGAGGAAAAGGACCTTAAAGTCAATTCTGAAGGTAACAGGGAGCCAGTTTAAAGTAGCTAGGACAGGACTAATGTGTTCTCTCCTTTTAGTTTTGGTTAATAATCTAGCTGCAGAATTTTGAATGAGCTGTAGTCTTTCAGTGGTTTTCTTGGGAAGACCAGTGAAAAGTGCGTTACAGTAGTCCAGCCGGCTGGATATAAAAGGGCCAAAAGACTATGGCTGGATTCCAACCTACGACCTTATACTTTACAGGTCACCATCCCAGCCCATTGAGCTATTCTCAGTGTTGAATATTGTGATGTTCAGTTACTGTATAAAAAGGTAAGCTGTTTCTCCTGTGGTAAGCGTTGTTAGATTCAGCCTAAGTTGAAACTGCTTGTACATTTCCTATAAAAACGGGACAAACAAAAAAACAAAATAACTTTCTCATCGTTTTTTTAAACAGGTTGTTTGGAGTGCCATAACTTGTCATGGAATTTTAAATCATGCCTAGCATCAGTGGGAATGTGTCCTGGCTTAGGTTACTGAAATGAATTTGTGCAACAGGCAAGGGATCCACCTGAACAATCAATTTACTTCATTAGAGATAACCATTAGAGTTATCTCTACCATGCGTAGACTACAAGTAGCTAGCTACTGTGGTGAACCTGGCTTGTTTTGCAGTGGTTTACATAGTCTCACTAAACAGATGATCAGAGTGTTGTGATGGGCTCAAAAAAACATGCATTGCTATGTTTTTACAACCAGAGGATTGATTGGAAGACTAGAAACCGTTCTGTCAAAAATAATAATAATAATTGCCTTTGACTGGTTTCGATCCTGCAACCCTTCGTTAACCAGCACAATTGAGCCATTCTCAGATCTTGACTTCCTTATGTTCAGTAACTGGATAACAAAATGAGACGTTTCTCCAATGGCAAGCATTGTCAGATTTGGTTAAAATTCAAACAGCTGTAATTTAGTCGTATTTGAATATGGGACATAAAAATGGGACAACGGGATGACTGGGTTGCTGCTGTAAATAATAGCTTACTCGTAGTGCTTTAAAAAGGTTGTTTGGGGTGCCATAACTTGTCATGGAAGGGAATTTCAAATCATGCCTAGCATCAGTGGCGATTTGTCCTGGTTTAGGTTACTGAAATGAATTTGTGCAACAGGCAAGGAATCCACCTGAACAATCAATATACTTCATTAAAGCTAACTCAGTTGTGAATCTGACACTACCATGCATAGACTCCAAGTAGCTAGCTACTGTGGTAAACCTGTGTTGTTTTGCAGTGGTTTACACAGTCTCGCTAAACAGATGATCGGAGTGTTGTTATGGGCTCAAATAAACACTCATTGCTATGTTTTACAACCGGAGGATAGACCGGAAGACTAGAAACCGTTCTGTCCAAAACAATTTTTTTTGCCTTTGACTGGTTTTGAACCTACAACCCTACGTTTACCAGCACAACATCTTATCCTATTGAGCCATTCTCAGATCTGGACTTTGCCATGTTCAGTAACTGGATAATAAAATAAGGCAAGCATTGTCAGATTTGGTCCAAGCTCAAACAGCTGTAATTAAGTCATATTTTCACATATCAAGGTGAAACTTTGCAGGGTACTGCAGGGGGGGTCACCTTAAAGCCTATTAGGTTTGAAAAACCATCATTCAAAATGACATTTGATTTAGTGACACAAACATATTGAGGCAATGTGGACATTTACATAAATACACCCCTTTCAGCCATTTTGTTTTTGATTCAACTGTCTTAAGTAACTGTTTTTAAATACATCAATGATACATATCTGTACAAAATTCCAAGTCAATTTGAATTTTGGTTTAAGAGAAGAGGGATTTTGAAGGTTTTCCCAAATTATCACTGTACAGGAAAATCCATCATGGTGGACCTTATGGGTCCTTGAGGCTTTTTTGTTCCTCGTGAAAAACGAGGCATGCACAACAAGTTTCAGAAGAATTGGAGCAATGGGGTGGAAATGCCATCACTTTGAAAAGTGGACATTTGGGCGTGGCCTGTGGCGCCCCCTATTGTCTGATGTGGGCCAGTCTGTGTTTGGGCGGTATTTGTGGCATGTTGTATCAATATGCCAAATTTCAAAACTTTTTACCAATGTGTTCATGAGATAAATTACAAGAATAATAATAAATATAGCTGCAAGCAGCAATGGCGGATTCCTCCTTCAAGATGGCAAAATGTTGTAAAATTGACAGATAGTTACACTGGGATTAACCAAAAGACTTGAAACTAATTTCTGTCAGAAAAAAAAGAAAAAGTTCAGGGCTCTGACTATATTAGAACCCACAACCCTTCACATAGCAGCCCTGCGTCTCATCCTACTAAGCCATTCACAGACATGCCAACCTGCAGACTCATTTCCGGGAGGTGGTTTAAAACTGTTGTAATTTAGTCCTATTTATATATGGGACATAAAAACGGGACAACGGGGTGACTGGGTTGCTGCTGTAAAGAATAGCTTACTCGTAGTGCTTTAAAAAAGTTGTTTGGAAGGGAATTTCCAATCCTAGCATCAGTGGCGATGTGTTCTGGCTTAGGTAACTTAAATGAATTTGCGGCAGGCAAGGGATCCACCTGAACAATCAATATACTTCATTCGAGCTAACTTGGTAAATATGACACTATGCCTACGTAGACTACAAGTAGCTAGCTACGGTGGTGAACCTGGCTTGTTTTGCAGTGGTTTACAGTCTCACTAAACAGATGATTGGAGTGTTGTAATGGGCTCAAATAAACACTATGCTATGTTTTACAACCGGAGGATTGACCGGAAGACTAGAAACCGTTCTGTCAAAAAAAAAAAAAAAATTGCCATTGACTGGTTTTGAACCTACAACCCTTCTTTTACCAGCACAACATATTATCCAATTGAGCCATTCTCAGATCTTGACTTCCGTAAGTTCAGTAACTGGATAACAAAATGAGACGTTTCTCCAATGGCAAGCATTGTCAGATTTGGTTAAAGTTCAAACAGCTGTAATTTAGTCCTATTTGGGACAACGGGATGACTGGGTTGCTGCTGTAAATAATAGCTTACTCGTAGTGCTTTAAAAAGGTTGTTTGGGGTGCCATAACTTGTCATGGAAGGGAATTTCAAATCATGCCTAGCATCAGTGGCGATTTGTCCTGGTTTAGGTTACTGAAATGAATTTGTGCAACAGGCAAGGAATCCACCTGAACAATCAATATACTTCATTAAAGCTAACTCAGTTGTGAATCTGACACTACCATGCATAGACTCCAAGTAGCTAGCTACTGTGGTAAACCTGTGTTGTTTTGCAGTGGTTTACACAGTCTCGCTAAACAGATGATCGGAGTGTTGTTATGGGCTCAAATAAACACTCATTGCTATGTTTTACAAACGGAGGATAGACCGGAAGACTAGAAACCGTTCTGTCCAAAACATTTTTTTTTTTGCCTTTGACTGGTTTTGAACCTACATCCCTACGTTTACCAGCACAACATCTCATCCAATTGAGCCATTCTCAGATCTGGACTTTGCCATGTTCAGTAACTGGATAATAAAATAAGGCAAGCATTGTCAGATTTGGTCCAAGCTCAAACAGCTGTAATTAAGTCATATTTTCACATATCAAGGTGAAACTTTGCAGGGTACTTCAGGGGGTGTCACCTTAAAGCCTATTAGTTTTGAAAAACCATCATTCAAAATGACATTTGATTTAGTGACACAAACATATTGAGGCAATGTGGACATTTACATAAATACACCCCTTTCAGCCATTTTGTTTTTGATTCAACTGTCTTAAGTAATGTTTTTAAATACATCAATGATACATATCTGTACAAAATTCCAAGTCAATTTGAATTTTGGTTTAAGAGAAGAGGGATTTTGAAGGTTTTCCCAAATTATCACTGTACAGGAAAATCCATCATGGTGGACCTTATGGGTCCTTGAGGCTTTTTTGTTCCTCGTGAAAAACGAGGCATGCACAACAAGTTTCAGAAGAATTGGAGCAATGGGGTGGAAATGCCATCACTTTGAAAAGTGGACATTTGGGCGTGGCCTGTGGCGCCCCCTATTGTCTGATGTGGGCCAGTCTGTGTTTGGGCGGTATTTGTGGCATGTTGTATCAATATGCCAAATTTCAAAACTTTTTACCAATGTGTTCATGAGATAAATTACAATAATAATAATAATAATAATACCAACAATTACAATAGGGTTCCTCCTGACGGAGGAATCCTAATAATACCAACAATTACAATAGGGTTCCTCCTGACGGAGGAATCCTAATAACAATAGGTTCCCTTCTACCGGAGGAACCCTAAATATATATGATATAGGGTTGGGTGTGCCTTGCCGTGAAAAGCACAACAATAAGAATAAGTAGAAACACTTAAGGTGGCTTCACCGCTTCGCGGCTTGGCCACCAATAATATATATGTGAGAGAACAAAGGTTGTGCCTTTGCCGAAGGCAAAGCACACCCAATAATAATAATAATAAGAAAAGGTAGAAACCCTTAAGGTGGCTTCGCCGCTTTGCGACTTGGCCACCAATGATTTGCAAATCTCATAAACCCATATGCACTAATGCACTCCCATAACATCAAAAATGCAGGCATTTGAACTGAGCGCTAATAACAAGCCGGATCCCTCTCCTCTTTAGTCCAGAGGATGCAGCGTCCATGGTTCCCAAAAATAATTTCACATTTAAATTTGTCCGACCAAAGAACAGATTTCACACTTAGCCTCAGTCCAATTTAGGCCAGAGAAGATGCCAGTGTTTCTGGATCATGTTCACATATGGCTTTTTCTTTGCACGATAGAGCTTTAACCTGCATTTGTGGATGGCACGGCAAACTGTGTTCACAGACAATGAGTTCTGGAGGTGTTTCTGAGCCCATGCAATGATTTCATGTTTTTCATGCAGTGCCTGAAGATCACAGGCATGCAGAATTTATTTTCTTCCTTGTCCCTTACACATAGAGATTTCTCCAGATTCTCAGAATTGTCTTCACAATTTTATGTTGAGGAACATTATTCAGAAATGGTTCCACAATATGTAGATGCAGGTTTTCGCAGATTGGTCTCTGCCCATCTTGACTTCTGAGACTCTGCTTCTCCAAGATACCCTTTACCATACCCAATCATGTTACTGACCTGATTGCAATTAACCTAGTTTGTTGCAAATGTTCCTCCTGCTGTTTATTTTTTGTAACACTTACTTTTTCCAGCTTTTTATTGCCTCAGTTTTTTTTGAGACATGCTGCAGCCATCAAATTCCAAATTACCGTATTCTTTCCATAACATTTTTAATTTCCCAAGTTTAAACATTTGATATGTTTTCAATGATCTATTGTGAATGACATATGAGTTTCTGAGATTTGAAAATAATTGCATTCTGTTTATATTTACATTTTACACAGCGTCCCAACTTTTTTGACATGGTTTTTCTGGATTTTTGTTGTTGTTATTCTGTCTCTCACTGTTCAAATAAACCTACCATTAAAATTATAGACTGATAATTTCTTTGTCAGTGGGTAAATGTACAAAATCAGCAGGGGATCACATTTTTCCCCTCACTGTACACATAGCTTAGTACTGTAATACAGTAAGTGCTTTTGCAGACAAGGAGTGAGCTCATACTCCTTGCTGTTCGCTGTGGGTCCGCCTGTGTCTGACAGAGCTATGTCTTTCAGACAAATCCACCCCCTAGTGTTGAATAAAATAACGAATTTACTAGTGCAACACCAAACTCCATTTCTAAAACATTGATCTTGTTAAGATGTCCATGACATTCATACATCTTACTACTTCTAAGATGCTATTCATACATCTTACTACTTCTGCCCATTCATAATACCAATACAACAGGACTTGAAGTAGCCTACTCTCCATTATAAAAATGATGGGTATATTACAAATACACACAACATAACCATGCCAATGGAACCCTCAGTAGATGGAATGTTTGACAAACATAGTAATTTAGATAATATTTTATATCTTATACTTGTTATTTTAATCTTTGTGTGTTATGAAGATGACCCTAAACTGGGATTTCATATGAACATTATAAAACTATTAAAGATACGAGCATACCCTTCCAAAACCCCTGGCTATTGGCTTATACTATCTTTTTGCATTAGTTTACAGCATTGGCTTATGACATTTGCCTAGCCTTAGCTCCCCAGCTAGTGTACTGTCTGAGGTGGAGTGCAACCAGTGCAGTTCTACCGCAAGGCCAACCACACCAGACCTAGGGATAGACTGTATAGACTTCCAATGAATTTCCGGTGGTTTGAACTGGTAACCGCTGCATGGCTTCTTTGTAATACATTTGACAGTGTGCCACGTACACAACAGCTCCAAGCCTTAGATTTATCTAAATTGTTGTTCACATTTTGAAAGTACATCTATGAGGCTTTGATTGAGTTTAGGACTTTGGATATATGGTTGAGCAGTGATTGTGTGTGCTTGGCTCAGAGTTAGCACACTGTTATGATCAGAGTTTTATGTGAAAGTAGTTGGCTATTAAAATAGCTGTTTGATTAGGAAGGAAGAATGAACTTGTATCATAGGGATATGCACCTGACTAATAACTATAACATTTGTAAAAAAAAAAAAAACGTAATAACTTTTGCTGAGAAATGTATTCAGTACCTGATTCAGTACCTTGAATTGTTGTCGATTAAATTAACTAGAAAGTATAGGTATTGCATTGTGACGTGTTTTGAAGTAAATAAGGTAATACATATTTGTGCCTACATTTCAGAGGTCAAAGCCATAGGGCATTTACCTACAACTCATGCTGACAGTTAGTCCATGTTGACAAAGGACCAGGTGCTGCTTACCAGTAGAACCCAATCTACCACAAGCAGGCATAATGTCCTTCACGATAATACAGAAATAACATCTGGTTTACCGGTTTAGTCTTGTGTGTCTTTGTGTGTGTGTGTGAGTCTGTTTTTATGTATACACACCACAGATGTGTGTGTGTGTGTGTGTAAGTTTGTGTATTCCTTCATGAGTATGTTTACCATGTGTGTGTTTGTGTGTATATGTGTATGCATGCACAGGCCTCTAAACCCCAGCAGACCGTTGGGCCCCTGACCAGAGCGTGTGTGCAGGGTTGCCCTGTGGCTTCAGCAGGCTGTTTTACAGGGCTTGAGACACGGCTACACATCCCATTGTGGGTGGCCTGCTTCCGGCAGATGTCCCAGCACTGAGCCGAGAGGGATACCACCACAGAAGTGAGGGTTGCGTAAAAGAGAGAGAGAGAGAGGCTCTTCAATCATTAATGGTTGACTCTTCCCCTGGCCAGGGCTCGTGGATGATATTCAAGGTAGCAACTGTGGTCAGAATCCACCAGAGCAGATGTCTGTAAAACAAAATGGTTGTTTTGTAGGGGGCCAGGTTGTGTTTTTTCTGTCCTCAAGTCTGTCACCGCAAACCCAATGAGTGTAACGGGTTTGTCTGTCTCTTCCTCCCTAGCTGTGTGGAGTAACTGTTTCTGTTTTACCTTAATCGTTTGTCTGACATGGTGTCATTGAATGCTGCCTTGGGATTATCAACATCAGTCAGTTGATATTTGTTAACATGGAATAGCTGTTGGGAATGTCCTGATTCTGTCAAACTGCTAGCAGGCTGCTTCAACTCCTGTCAACTCAAGCTCATGAGTTTGTTTTAGTACATGAGATGGTTGTCTCTGATGCGTTCTGGGCCCATGTTATACTCCACTACCCTGTAGCCACCAACCAAACTTTCTTAAGAAGCTAATGGCCCAATAAGTAGCATTTGCTTTGAGGCAATACAATTTTTAAAGGGAACATCCAACTTCTCCAACCTATATTAGATTTAGTGTCTTGGCTCTCTTATCAAACCACCAACCGCTATCTTCTCATGGACTCGCCAAACATGTAATTCAGTCTATGAACCACACAGACTTGCCCTCATACTGCCGCAATAAAACCACTCCTTAACCTGCAAAAACTACCCTAGTTGGCTCTTCTGTCTGTGTCTATCTGGCTCTGGGTTTGTCTGTTGATGTGTGCTTATATGTGTGTCCCTGTCAGTCTGACTGTCTGTCTCTTATTCTTAGGTCAAAGCCAGAGGTCATTGTTAACCCTTGTGTTATCTTCGGGTCATTCTGACCCATCAGTCATTGTGACCCACCGTCGTATTGCGACAACTTTACCACATACAAAAACAAAGTGAAGCATTTTCATTTAACCGTTGGGCTGTCTCAGACCCCCACATTGCGAAGGTTAAAATAAAATAAAATTAATCTGTTTTTGTATTGGGTATAATTGAGTAAACACAACGATGGTTCGTTATGAACCTTTGGGTCATGTGACCCACGGGTTAAGAAGTGAGAATAATTAGTCCATATATATTTAATAAACTCTGGTCTTTGACTCAAATCAGTGTATCTTGGAATTTTGTGGCAGGGATTTGAAAGACATTGTCACATCCAATGTTAACTGCTCATAGAGGCCACAGTTAAGGGTATTATAAGGCAACCAGTTCACCTTTGTACTGTTGTATTCAATGTGTTATTTGCACAGTTTAGCTTCTTCAAAAAGCACAGTTGAATGGTCAGTTTATAATTAGTGGCAATATGTAGAGCAGGTGTATAACATCTTTTGTCTGTTAGCCAGCAGTTTAGTCTAAGCTAAATGCACAATGACATCTAGCGGTCAAACAGTGAATAACAACCCCAGTCCAATTTGAAGTGCTTTCAAAATGCACCATCAGTAACATATCTATGGATAAGTGAGTTTCATAATGAAAGTATTTATCACCTTCTTTATTATTTTGAGTTCAGCTGATTATGTTATTAATATGTACTACACTATTGCAAAAAACACACAATACAGAAACAAAACTCAACAATAAGTTCAATTTGCAATAATACACATTTTATTTATCAATCTTGAGCACACATTCAATCTTATATTCAGCCGTAAGTTTATAACATACATGTGTGGAATCAATTTCCTTTTGTATATAACAGTAGGTGGCATTACATTACAAAGGGAATATATAGGATACAATTGACTACTAAAACACATACACTTTGTTTAAGTCATGGAATATAAAGAATAATACAGTTAGGACATGAACTATAAAATAAACCTCAAAATATATACCGAGTATTGGAAAATCAGACTCATAATTTACATTAGTTGAAACAAAATCTATCATCAATTGTGGTCTGTGGTCCATTTTAAAGTTAAAGTCTATAGATTAGATTCTGATTTTCTCTGACATTTTGTCATTTAAAAAAAATATTATATATATTGTTTGGTTTTAAAACGTTACAGATTTATTCATTAATAAATTCATTAATTATCTCCTCTCTTTCCTTTTAAATTGTTCTGTCTTTAACACTGATTCTCCCTCTCCAATGCTTAATGAACTGAAAGAATGATCACTGAGATATATCATAGTAATAATCTCTCAGTCTTGGCTCCACAACCACAAATCCAGGCCTTTCATCCACTCTGCAAGATAAGATTAAAAAAGTTAAGTATTCTTTATAAAATTCAGTTCTATTCTATTTATTTTATTATTTTCATGTCTCTGGAAGTTTTAGAATTTCCCCCTTTTGAATTTGTTATTGACCTTGACTAATGGCTGTTAAATTGAAGTCTATTTTCAGGAAAATCCATTGCGTAACTTTTCTTGTATACTTTTTACATTTAATTAGCGTTGACTTTGAAATTTATGTCATGTAAAATGAAAGCTATATTTGGAAGAGGATGTACTGATTCCCACTCACTTGTATGTCCAGCACTTCTTCATAAGGTCATACATCTCTGGTGGACAGTTGAGAGGGGCAGCCATGCGCTCACCGCTTTCGATCATCTGGATGACCTCATTTCCTTTCATCCCCTGTGCACACAGAAAGGGGATATTGCTATAGACAACTGCTATTGTCACAACAGATAATAATGTGGCAACGTTGGTTTTCCGCAATCAGGTGTGTGTGCCCCGAATTAATGGCCTTGTGATTTGCTTTGACTGTTCTGCCAGGAAGTGTTATGAATTTGTGTCACTAGTGCACAGTGCCCGTGATACAGCTGGTGATGACAGTTCTTCTGTGGCTTTGGTACCTACATTTCTCAGATCACAATTGAAATTCTCAAAAGTATGTGTTCAATTCCACATCATCGTGTTACTTGCACATCATAAAAGCAATTTCTCATTCAAATTCTTTTTTTTTTGCAGATACTTATGATGGCGCTTAGTTGATTTGGTGCCAGAGACACACAGAGATTCCTGGAATTATAGATAGTGCAGTGCCCATGCCCATGATGCATCTGGTGATAATGTCGGTTAGTTTATTTGGTGTTAGTTTGGAGTTTGTGCACATTTGCAGTGTGCAGGCAGAGTTTTTGAATCAGTCACCACATTAATTCATTAAACAAAATTCACTGATCTATACTGAAATAAGTATATTAGTGCTGTCAGTTTAACGCGTTATTAACGCGTTATTAACGCGTTATTAACGGCTGTTAACTCAAACCCATTTTAACGGCGTCAATTTTTTTATCGCGCGATTAACGTTCTTTTTGGCCTAGCAAATGTTGTCGTTTTTTTCACATGCTGTTGCAACAACTACTGACGTTAGAAAAACTACAACACTACACCGGATCTTGCTAGACCGGAAACAAAACAACAGGCACGCCGCACACACTTGTTTGGGCTTGCGAGCCAGCTAAAGTGGTAGGCTAACGTTACGTTTTGAGTGGATGGCGAGCGCGAGACGCCGAAATGGATGCCAATAAGATTCTGAATGGAAAGTTTACTTTTAAAAAGTTTCCAAATGGTTCCATTGACAAGACCAAAGTGATCTGTGTGTTTTGTCATTGTGAACTGAGCTATCATCGCAGCACGTCCAGTCTGAAATACCACTTGATGGCCAAGCACACAGCTGATGCGAATTCTCCGCCCCCTCGTCAAAGCCAGGCGATTGCAATGTTGTTTTCAATAAAAAGAAAACATTTGCACCAAGCAATCCGATCCACTTTTCCATGTTGATAAGACCATTAAAATGAGAACAAATAATTGTACAAAAAGAAATCAAGGGACATTTAGAATAGATAAAAATCTGCGATTAATTGCGATTAATCGCGAGTTAACTATGCCATTAATGCGATTAATCGCTATTAAATATTTTAATCGTTTGACAGCACTAAAGTATATATATATATAAGTATGGTCTTCTGTTAGCCAGCATTTCATCCATAAAGAAAACCCTTTGAAAGAAGCTGATTCAAAGTTATGCCGGCAGTCAGCACTGCTAACCCGGCCATATAGGCATTTCAAAAGCGATACAAAAATGCACTTCTAAATGTCAATATTCCACAAAGAACATATTTGTGAATTGCAAATTGAAATGTTGTCCAGCAAGTAGGCTAATTCGTTGTTATATGATGCCTAAAGCAACGGAAATCTGGCTAAACTGTAGTGCATTGTTTGTGTAGGCTAGTCTTTACAACAACAATTGTAGCTGTGTAAGGGATAATGCCAGAAGAGGTGTACAATATCATTAAATAATGGACGATGTGGAGGCGTGAACTGTTCGACGTGCACCTTCGACGTGCACCGCTTCCACGGAGTCCATTTGTATGATATTGTACACCTCGTCGGTCGTTGGTCCGAGCGGTGAACGGGACTGCACCCGACTACATCAAGTCTCTCCTCCAGCCTTACACCCCCCCCCCCCCACCTATGGTCTTCTTCCGACAACCGTCTGGTGGTCCCACCTCTCAAGAGTGCCCGCTCCCAACCCAAGCTCTTCTCCTGTCTGGCCCCCCAATGGTGGAATCAACTCCCCACCTCCATCAGAGACACTGACTCTCTCTCCACCTTCAAGAAAAGGCTTAAGACGCACTTGTTCCGGGTGTACAACGGTACTTAGAAATGATTTGCTGGACCTGATGTTAGCTTCCTCCAGCAACACAATGACTCTTACTGAGGGACTTGTTGCTCTTGTTGGTTAGTTGTAACTGATTTAACTTCTTGTACTCGCTGTGAATTATATTATATCATTGTTGCTTGCTTTTTTCTACAGGTACACTCTTGCACTTTTGAGGTTCATGTTGTTTAATTTGTAACTTATTTAACTACATGCTCTTATGGTTCTCCCCATTTGCACTTATTTGCTTTTCACAATGTATGCTTCATGTTTGGCTACTCGCAATGTTTTGGGGCTATCTCGTTGTTATCAGTGACCCATGCTCTTTTGTAAAGCTCGCTCTTGGAAGTCGCTTTGGATAAAAGCGTCTGCCAAATGAATAAATGTAAATGTAATGCATTAAAATCCTACTATAAAACTTGTATAGACAGACACAGAGATTTCTCGCACGACTTTGTTCTAGTACAGCCCATATGCTCCTTGACTCACTCACAAGTCAACTGATTGTCAAGCCCTTTGATGAATGAAATGTTTCAGGTTTGTAGGTAATACAAATGTAAAAAGTCTATAGATTAGGGATTCTAAACACCAATATGAAAAAAGCATGATTGTGAGTGCTGTTATTATTTATACTATGAGTGTACTACCTTGTACGGTTTCTGCCCTTGTGAATAGGCCTCCCACATTAGGACTCCAAAACTCCACACATCACTCTTTGATGAAAACTTGAAGAAATTCATGCACTCTGGGGCGTACCATTTCACTGGCCACTTCCCATGGCTTTTGGCCTAAAGGAGGAAGTAGAATCAGGTTAATGATTACACATCATTGAGCAATAATTTTGCAATAACAATACATTTATTTATGACACAAATTGACTGAAAATGTTTCATGTTCATAAAGCAGCAACAAAGATTGTGACTGACAGCATCAATCCACCTGATTTAGCATGTACAGTGCATTGACGGTCAGAAATGTGTCTAACTTGACACAACGTTTAAAAAATATTAGAACTTTTTACTCTCTAAAGTCTGCACTTACTCTACCATAAATTGTAACAGATGTGAATGTGATCATCAGAATTGCTTCGTCTCATTGGGTCCCTCAAGAGATTGATCTTGAGATCGCTAACTCATGCACCGAACTGATCACCTCTCATAAATATTGCTTTGGTCAGTTACCCAACCAAACAGCCAAGTCAAAGTCAAAGTGAACTTTATTGTCAATCAGACCATGCAACAAGTAGTTACACAGACGATCTAAATTGCGTTTCTCCAAGCTAACAAGGCATGGGTAGGCGTTATTTATATTGAGGGGTGAATTGAACCATTTCAACTTTGTTACACTGACCCCTAAACTCACTCTTATACACCCCTGCTGTTCGAGCAGAGCCCAACTGTGTTTCCAGAGTCATTACTTTCACTGGTGTCATTATGTTGCTCCCAGTATTGCTTCCTCATTTACTCTACAGGCTTTGATCTTTGTCCTCTTACTAATGTACAAACTTTCATCAACTCTCATAAATGCTACCATTTGACAGCTACATCACCAAAAAACTAACAAATTAGCAAAAACACATTTGATTTTACAGTGGGTGGTTTTCATAATCAGGAATGATTAAGTTCAATAATTCCTAAACAAATCAAAGACAATTCAAAAGATACAATGCTATATATCAAGGCCCTTCATTGACCTTATAGTAGTTCTCCTCCTCTGTGAGGACCTTGGAGAGCCCAAAGTCGCTGATCTTAGCATAGTGCTGGGTGACAAGGAGCACATTCCTGGCTGCAAGATCCCTGTGGACAAAGTTGTGTTCCTCCAGGTACTTCATGCCCATAGACACTTGGTGCACCAGTTCTGTGATGTTCTTAATGGAGATCTGCCTAAGAAAAACACCATTAAATACCAATACATTATCTGGAATACGCTGGAAGAGGAATAGTGAATACAATAATTTACTGTGTTAAAACACATTATACAGCACTGCAGTGATGTGGTGGTAGAGCGCAGGGAGGTTAGGCTTGAAAGTTGTTGTTGGTGGTGGTGGTGGTGGTGGTGGGGGGGGATGTAAATGTGACTTTTGGGTTACTTGAAAGAGGTATGATGTCACATGGGAGATTACCCAAATGTCCCTGCCAGGGGATTATTAAAGTGTTACTTCATCTTAAAAGGTACAGAAGGTAAGTGAAAAGTTTTGTCCCCGTTAAACATGTTGGTTAAATTAATCTTTCTTATTTATTTTATAATATTACCTAGTACAGCTTTAAACAACTGAGTCAAGATCATGTTCAATAACTGTATTCATCTGTAATGAGACATTAGACACCAACCTTTGTGAGTACAATAAGGATACAGGAAGATTTTACTAGGGTTTTGTACTTGAGTAGGCTAGCAGAGTGTCATTCTCCCATAGATAACAAGGTTTTTCTAAAGTGTTTCTTGTTACTGTATTTCAGTCTCCTAAAAAAGGTTTGGATGAATTTCTCTGGTAATGAGTACAGTCAAGGAAACCTACTTGTGCTTCAGCAGAAACTTGTTGAGCTGTCCCAGGTCTGCAAGCTCCATGACCAGCATAAGATTCTCGGCCTCGCAGATTCCGATCATCCGGACAATGTAGGGGTTGTCCAGTTGCTGCATGACACTGGCCTCCCTCAGCATCTCATCACGCACGGCCGGGTTGTTGTCATCATTTTTCAAGATCTTCACTGCCACCGGCTTCTCTGTCCTGGGATGGAAAGAAGGGAACTGCTGAAATTTGACTGTCCACTGAGCTTATCAGTATTGGCCTGGCCAACACATAGGCTATTGTGTTACACAGTACTGTAGTGTCTTGGGCCAAACTTTTACCAAGCAACAGTTGTATTTATGTTAATGAGGATGGCAATCACTGAGGCTTTTTCAATGAGATGTTATGGTTTTGGATGCTATGATTAGACAAACAAGAATTATTATTGTGATAGGTATGGCATTGTTATTGTATTTTGGTATTCTAATACACCAGGGATTTACAGTTTTTCCTCAATCTCTTTGGCTCAATTCTACAATGAGAATATATATTTTTTACAATAAGTTCAAATCTCTGAACAATTTGTTTCTTGTTCACACCAGATTGGAATTTCTTATTTATTTACAGTTTTTCTCGATTGCTAACACACAAAATTGGTATGTGTAAGCCGTCCTCACAAAACCATTTAGCCAATTCCCAGCAGAAAGACCACATACCCAGAGCAAGACTCTGAACCCCAAGGTGCTCCTGATCGGCAGGCCGGCGCCTTGCATGGTAGCTCGCTGCCGTCGGTATGTGTGAGTGAGAGTGTGAATGAGAGGCAAACATTGTAAAGTGCTTTAAGTGCCACTAAGGTAGAAAAGCGCTATATAAATGCAGTCCATTTACCATGTGCACGCTGTAGTGAGGTCAGCAGACCACACGGAGCCAACATCTTGCCACACCTGAAAAGTGATTCAATCACATCAGACAAACCTAATCAGCCCTCGTGACACCCTCAGTATGCTGATTACCCACCAAACGCCGATGCAAAGGAACTATAGAATTGGGGGGGGGGACCTCCCCAATCTACCTAATCAGCCCTCCAGCTAGCTTGCAAGCTTCTAAGGGCTGATCTAGACAACACGTCTCCAGCGACCATTTGCTATCCGTTTCGGCGGCAATTTGAACAAAGAACATACCTTGATCAGAACTTTTGAGGAAAGTTCTTGAGACTTCACCTTTACCACAAGAGTACAAGGTGGAGAATTATGAGAGGGATATTTGTGTCATGTTTGTTACCTTGTTTTAATGTTGTGTTCACTGAAATCTTGATTCTAGTAACAACTCCTTCTTCCTGAAAGATAACCATGTCATTCTTGGTATCTACACAAAGCTATCATAATAAAACAATCATTCAACTATATTTTGTAACTGTACCAAGATGTCCAGAACAATATTTGAACAATCGAATGAACCAGCCAGAGATCAGATCACACCTTTGGTAGGTGTGAAGGAAGGAGGGGGAAGTTGAGAACCCAACTTCCCCCAATCCACATCTGACCCCAGACGGGTCCTCCCTTGAACTGTGAACTGTATAAAGCCCTAAGATGACCATCAATCTCTGACTCCAGCGAAACCAACCATGGCATGAACGCCATCAGGATCGGCGTTCCAAAGGACATCGCCAAGCTTCTCCTGTTGAAACTGGACGTTTCAACAGAAGAACCAAAAACGCAATTCTAATTGCGACTTCACTGAGATCCCGCAGACTCAGTCACATGACCCAGCGCAGCCGCGCTTTGACCTCAGCTTCTTCAAATGGACCTTTGGCGCAAACCGCCCTCAACCTCAGTGATCAACCCTGATCAAACGTAACTATGGCTAACGCTCTTTCCTCCCCGACATGGGATTGGCGTGAGCTCTGTTTATTTACATTTAGTCATTTAGCAGACGCTCTTATCCAGAGCGCCTTCCAGTAAGTTTATGATTTGTAAGGATGTAATCATTGACTGTACAATTTCTGTCTTTCTTTAAGTTAGACCATTTCATTCTGTTCATTGAAACCAATATCTCATATCAAACCCATAATCTAACTTGTCCATAAGATCTGTTTACCTTACTTGAATAAATTCATGGTAAAGATTTTGACGTGCATGTTCACTGATGTTACGATTGGCTCTACACTTCCTAAAGATGAGACTGATTATTATTATTACATATTAAACATAGGATTCCCTAATGTCCTAAACCAATATTAGGGTGGTGCCCCAAAACGAGACTTTATGATAAATTAAGTATTTCTATCTGAGAACCCAGCAAACCCCGCTACAACGCACAAACGGCCAAAAATACTCAACATGCTATCAGGAGATTGGAATGAATAAAAAGAACAGGTAAGAATCAATGATTCAAACATCAGAGGATGTTTCTTTCCTTGTTTTCTTAGCCTACTTTGTTTTCCACAGATTCCAATTTGGTGAATTTGTGTTGGTGACTTACAGGAAATTACTGTGACCACTACAGTGACAAGCATGATTGTCACTGTACGGTACTCTAGAATGTTTGAATTGAAAATCAACATCCTGTAAAAAGGACAATTCTGGTATTTGTGTGATTGTATGATTAAAGTAAAATGAAATTCAGGGGCACATTATAGTTATTGGTTCATGAAAACCTTTTTATAATATTGTTTTCAATGCCTCTCAGCAGTGTGTAAAGGGTATTCAGAAGGTTGATTTTATTTAAGGCTTTGTGTGTATTTTGAATGCAAAATTTGGTTTCTATGACAGATAACGTGGTTTTGACTACAATGTTTAATTTGGGGTCAAAAGTCAAGGGTTTGGCCAAAACAGTGGAAGTATCAATTGTTATATATTGTTTAGAGTTTTGAGAAAACATAGTACACATTCAAGTGTGTTAGCAATCAAGAAAAACAAGTTGCACATGTTTTAGCTTGTGTGCAAAAGAGTAAGTACAGTTGTCTACAATTGTTCACAATAACTATATGCACATGGCTTGCTGATCAAAACTGGTGAGTTGTTTCTCAGTGAAATTGTCATACTCTTCACAACTTCAAAACATTCTTTCATCATGTGAGCCCTTACAAGCATGATTGATTCAATGATCAGACATACATGTATATACCCAAGGCCGGACTTACCATTGGGCTTGACTGGGCTCCAGCCCAGGGGCCCCGCCCTGTAGGGGGCCCCGCCCGTTTACATTTATGCGCAGTGGAGGACTGAGCTAGCCTGACGTTGTCATACTCATAATTCTTGTCAGAATATGAGTCTGAGAACTCTCCATTGGGCTTGTGACTATGGGGCTTGTTTCAACCGAACCCGGAAAACAAATGCCTCTTCGCTCAATTGGATAGACCTACAACCAATCAGAGCAACGTAGTATGTTAACTTTTACCAAACCCCGTAGGAAGGACGGCAAAAACATATTTTCCATCGACAAATGCCTTGATTGCGTTTCTCTGTTCCTCTTTCAAAATTAATGCGCTGTCGATGTCTTCTAAAACAGACTCGATGGCAGAATCATAATATCCCAGCTCTCCAGCGGTAGCCATGTTTGTTGAAAACAAATTCAACCAAAGCGCTCTTTGGTGACGTGGTTGATTACGTTACTGTTGATCATCTGTCCATCATCGTATAAAGCCCGCCCTGACAATTTCATTGGTCCGAACAGCTTCTGTTCGGACATAGTTGTTCCCCAACCGAGACTCCCCAGACCCAACTTCCTGACCAAATTATTTTGTGGGCGGGGATAAATTGGGCTGGCAGCCAGGCTAGGACTGAGCTATTTATTAGCCAGAAAGATAAGTTATGCTAGCAAGATTCATAGGCAATAACATTGTGTACGGTTGACAAACAGTAAATATAATTTGACAATATGTTGGACAAGAAGACCAGCTAGCTAAACAGCCATGTCATTGTCCCCAAATCAATATGAAGATTTTCACGAAAAAGGTATCGGCAAATGGATGTGAGATGATCGTATCAAAGTTGATATATTCTCCAAACAGTAATTATAATTTGACCGTATGTTTAACAACAATAATAGCCAGCTATCCAACCATGTCATTGTCCCCAAATCAAATCAAGATTTTTACGAACAAAATAATCGTCATGTCGTGTTGGCCGCAGCCTGTCTGAATTGACTAGCGAGGTGAATAGCGAATGGGATGTGAGATTATCGGTTACGTGACACTGACACAGTAAATTCAGAAAGGTAACATTTTCCAAATAGGTTAAAATAAATATTGAAGTCACTCGTTGTAATTGGGTGTGCTCAAGCCTTCGGCGAGAGCACAACCTTTGTTCTCTCACATATATTTATTATTATTTTTATTTTTATTTATTTTTGCCCCCCTAAAACTCAGTCAATATTTGGACTACATAGACAACCTAGGTGTCAAAAGTTTCGTCTTGGTAGCGATTGAGTTGCTTGTATTTTTATTTACACTCCGTTGCACAGTTTAGGAGGTTACAACGTTTTTGTGGCAAAAAGTGTCTTCTGTCAACGAAGGGTAGCAGCGCTAGCCTACGTCACTACGTCAGCACACGTTAGCAACGACGCATGGATACAACGTGATAGAGCTGTTCTAGCACGCAAATTGGAGCTTGGATTATGAGTGAAAAATGCCAACCCCCAAAATTACCAACCATTGGGTTTTGTTGAGAAAGCAATTTCGAGCGGAACTGCCATCTCAGATTTTTTATTTAGGTCGTGAAAGTCTTTGTAATTTGAGCGAGTGCGGGTCGCCCGTGAGACTGCCTAGGCGGCAGCCATGCAAGCGTCATAGTAGTTTAGTATTTTCGTACTTTTATAGTTCGGTCAATTCTACACAAAAAAAACAGAAGGAGGGCAATGTTATGACGATATGACTATTGTGAAGACAGCCAGATGTTGAGATTTTAATGTAGGTTGCTGTAAAAACTTTGATTGGTTTGCTACGTGAGAGCCCCGTCAGCCTCCGTTGACGATTGCGTCAGCTGTTGTCAATCTCTGATGAGTATTTTCTTAATTTCGTACCAGGGTCAATTCTACATAAAAAATCAGAAAGAGGGCAGTGTTATAAAGATATGGGGATTGCGAAGACAGCCAGCGGGTCAGCATATTTTTGTGATTTGTGTAAAACTTGGAATTTGAGTGACACCGCGGCTTGTTTTGACGTTAGCCTCAGTCAGACTCGGCTCGCCCACTGGCAGTGTGTAGTACTGTCTTCAATGCCACAGCTAAACTTTATGTCAAAAGAAACGTTCTCATTTCCTGCGCTTTCAAACAATCAGTGAAATGTGGAGCAACAGCAGCTAGCTTGCCTCTAGCAAACTTATTTTGAATTAGCCATTTTCCCCCTACATTAATGTCAAACTTATTTACGTGCATATTTTCAGTTAGCAGACGGTACTGTTTGAATCGCGATTCCATACTGCCAGTGACAACGTTGTTACAGTAGCTTGTTTCAAAGGGGGTTCGCAGCTGTTTCAAAGGGTGTTCTTAATGAAATATGCAATATGAGTAGGCTTAATGCTTGAAAATATCACTAGAAGGGAAAAACTTAGAGAACGGACCCACCTGCAACCGACGCAAGCAAGCACACCCTACAATTTCCCCAGAAATTGTACCCTCTCTAGTTACATGTTAGCTTGTTAAAGTCTTTCAAAATTGTAAACGGAGGCTTTGACTGCGTCCCTGTTGTTATGGTTAGCTAGTTATTTCAGACACTTTGTACAGGCTCATACCAACGAGTATAGTTCTTTGCTCATACTATGTAGCCAGCGCAATAATTTAGAATGGTGAAAAGACAATTTTGCTGGAACTACTTAGTAGGTGTACATTATCATCTGATAATGGACACCCCTGCAGCCAATCAGAATCGAGTATTCACCCAGACATTCACCAGCAGGGCCGCGTTTGTGCAATGGGCAGGAGGGGCTGCTGCCCCGGGCCCCGGCCACTAGGGGGCCCCGGCACGGGAGATAAAATAAATAAAATAATAATAATACATATTTTTGATGCATTTACCCACCCGTAGTAAAGTCCACGTCAGAGCCTGTTTAAGGAGAGCCTTGCCACTCCCTATTAAGCCCCATTGTACCGAATTTGGCTGCAGTTCTACCAGAGTTCCACTGGGGGTGATCGCGAGCGAGTGCATGTTGAAGGGGAGTCTATGGAGCTAAACGGCTAAATGTGTCTCTTTCGCCTGATTGTCGTTGAGAAATCTCAGATTTTATTGTAGTTTTTGCATGTTCAACATGGATTATAGGTCGAAAGTTGAATGAACGAGTACTTATGTCCTTTTGATTTCTTACAAGGTGAGTCGTTGTTGCCCATAACAGGCTAGCATTCTGCTAATGAATGCTGATTGGTTAGTGAAGGACTGATACGACCAGAGCACCCGCTTGATGGCATCCGAAGCGGAATCAGAATGTCAGAGCATTAGCAACATTAGCAACAACATTAGCAAGCCAAAACTCTTTGTAGCATGTGTATGGACAGGGAGAGCATAACCTGTCAGCTGTGTTGTCGATGCCTTGAGAGAAAAAAGGAAGTGACCAGAGCTTGTCGTAAAGCAGTAGCTCTGGTCTTACGATGTGTATGACGTCAATGACATTTTCAAAGGCTTTTTAGAACAGAAAGGCGACTTTAAAATAATCTAACAGCCAGCAGTGTGTATTTTTTTTGCCT
Organism: Thaleichthys pacificus; assembly: GCA_023658055.1. Classification (NCBI taxonomy): domain Eukaryota; kingdom Metazoa; phylum Chordata; class Actinopteri; order Osmeriformes; family Osmeridae; genus Thaleichthys; species Thaleichthys pacificus. The sequence continues at coordinate 5,576,941 of CM042865.1, forward strand.
CCCCTTTCGAATTCAGAATTCAAATTACTAGACAAAAAATTATATCCTGAGAAAAGTGGATTTTGAGGGGTATAGCTCCATAGACCTCCATTCATTCTGCACTCGCTCGTTAGCGCCCTCACATGGAACCGCAACCAGTTCAGAACCCGGAAGTTTACCGAGAGTGGCAGTTCTCCCCATAGGTTTATATATATCTATGGTTCTCCCTATATTAGACATTCTCTGTCCACGTTCTCTTAACGTCACGTGTTGTTGCCGGTATCAAAGCATGCAAGACAACAATAGCTTCGCATGATTGATGTCAAACGAGTTTGACCTGGGGGCATACCTGTCAACATTGGAGTACCAAAATCCGGGAGATGTTATTTTTTTGTGGGGGGGGATTTTTATTGTAACATTGTGCCATGTTATTTTACATACTTTTTTTTGTACATTTTACAATCTTTCTGACCATTTTGGCAATCAACATTGCCATTTTCAGTTCACTCTGTAACACGGTGTCTGCCTCAGTGTGCGAATTATACAATGACAATCGGGGGGGTCAACTCAGTAGGGGGGTCCGAGTAAGGTCCGAGCCTTAATCGGGGGGGTCAGACCCCCCCAAACCCCCCGTAATTCGCACACTGGTCTGCCTCCGTCCGTCCCATTAGTTACATAGCTCGAAATCGCCTGTGGGCCTCCACAGCGCGACTGACTGTGCCGTTGTGATTTCATGTGCTGCCTAACATAATTTTTCCCTCCGTGTGCGATACTAAAATCGGCGTGACACACTTTGCAAAAGGCGTGGCATTTGTCGATGCGGCTTGCTGATAAGACATTAAATTTCTCCGTCCATGTACTGTTAAATTTATATTTCTATATATTTATATTTCGTTTTTTTTTTGCCGTAGCACCACCTGAGACTTTTGCCATTTCTACAAGTGATTCTGTATTAAAATTCAACCATGTATTATTCCATTTCTCCCGCCTACCTGCGCAGATATCAACAGCGCAACTGGGTTGTAGGTTGCGGCAGAGAATGTCCTAATATAGACGGGCTCTGGTTGCGGTCACAAATGGGTTGAAAATTGTACGATATGTATTATGTGAGTAGGATGCGTTTCATACAAGATCTGGCAACTGGACAACATTGAAATAATATGTTGATATGAATATTTATATAACAAGGTTTGAGCCATACAAATTACGGGAGTTTCACGGGAGAAATAACAAAACGGGAGGGGGGCGGGAGATGGGTGTGAAATACGGGAGACTCCCGGAGAAAACGGGAGTGTTGACAGGTATGCCTGGGGGTTATTCGTCGTAGCTCGCTAAACGGTTTAGCGAGCTAACTTTCAGGCTAAGATGAAAAAACGCCCCTCTTTTTGGTTCGTGGAAGCAAGTTTCGATAAATCACCATAGTAACATATCAATTAGCACTAACCTGCTCCAGAGCAGGCTAACATAAGTGTAGCTGGATAAGCTTGCCACACCCCCGGAAAAAAACATGGCAGCTCCCTTTTTGAGAGACCCAGTTGACGAAGGAGCTATTCTAGTTAGATTAGCTTTCCATACCGATAGAGTTATTCGCGATCGCCAAGATCCTTTAGTTCACACTGGATGAGTTCTTGTTTGAGCGATATCGATTCAGCCGACAAGGACTCATTTATTTGCAAGACCTTCTCGGGCCGTACATTGCAAATATCACACGCCGCAGCAAGCTTTATTATGAGCTTATGCTGCTGTATGTGAATATGTAACGCTATGTTTTAGGAAATGTCTTGTCTTATCTGTTGTGCCTGTGCTTTTTATATGTTTCACTGTGGGAGAGTGGAAAACATCATATCAATTCCTTTTTATGTCTTGACATGCGAAGAAATTGACAATAAAGCTACTTGAAACTTTAACTGTGCTTCAGACTCTGCATATAGTCCAGGCAAAGTAACGTTTTACGACAGACTAATTGTAAAAAATTTTTTTTTGCATAGATCATTTCTATGAGGTGTCCAGAACAACATACTAAAAGTCCTAAGAAATCCTAGTTGTGGAAATATGTTTAATTCTCATTGGTCTCAACATTGACACCCCAATGGGGCAATTTGTTTCCTTTACTCCTATCAAAATGAAACTTAACACAATGAAACTACCCATGAAAAGTAAAAATGTTTGTATTACAAGTTTCTTTGAAAATGAATTGTAATATGCACATGAGCTATACACTAGTCGAATATGCCCAAAATACACCCAAATAGGCTTAATTTTTTCCTTTACTCCTACCACAATAAAACTTTACATAGTAAAAGTATACATAAAAAGTAACTTTTTTTGAATTACAAGTTTCTTTTGAAATGTATTTGAATATGCACACGAGCTTATTGAATATGTCCTAATTTGTATAGGCAGAAACACCATTCATATGTAGGACCAATACATCGGCCCAATCTCCAACCAATCATCCTACTGCCAATGGGTGATGGCTATGCTGCTTTTAGACTGGCCTCTAACCTGAAAACTGCCTGGCTTGGTAGTACCTGCCAGGGGTATAACCCCCGCCAGTAGTCTTCAGGGTTACGGAGGCACACAAGCCTCCCCACCACGACATGGTAGCAACAACAGGGGAGGACTTTTTTTGGTGTTTTTTATTTTAGTTTTTTAATTTTTTAATCCAGCCTGGATCCTCGACCCCTTCTCTGTGGCTCTTGGTTCTGGCACCCCCTATATCAGTTCCTGGTTTGTTCTTTGCTTAGTTCTTCCACTCTGGGTCATATTCATCTGATAAATCAGGCAACTGTGAGTTTGTGCAGCTAGTACCACAACATTCTCCGCAAATGGCAGTGCAAGGGAGTCCATGTTTTTTGCATGTGCATCTCTTTGTGCTGCAGTCTTTCTTGCAACTACAGCAGACTACATCTAGTATATCTGGTGGTGCTGCAGGCTGATCGGTCATTATTGGCATAAACCTCCCATCCAAAACATGCCACCCCCAGTCTTTTGGGTCCATACGTTCACTTGCCCCTTTCCACTCCATCATTTGGAAAAAGACCTGAAGACTATGGAACTTTGCAGCTGTTGATGTTGGAGGGAGAGTTTGAGGTTCCACTGGAGATGAGTTCTGAGTTACTTTATCACAGAATCTCCTGTATCTCAGCATATCCAGTGATTCATCTTTTTTGCATACAGTGATACTAGAGCTTTTTCACCTGCTGCAATGATGATGCCTTTTCCCACATTTTCCCACATGGAGACTTGCTGGTGACTCTGACGGGAAGTATTTAAACTTGTAATACAAAAAAAGGTACTTTTCATGGGTAGTTTCATTGTGTTAAGTTTCCTTTTGATAGGAGTAAAGGAAAAAAATAGCCCCATTGGGGTGTAATGTTGCCTGGCCTTATTGGCACACATCTCGGATTGATGAGAATTAAACATATTTCCACAACTAGGATTTCTTAGGACTTTTAGTATGTTGTTCTGGACACCTCATAGAAATGATCTAGGCTGAAAATATTTTGTAATTACTTCTATTTCTGGCTCCAAAATGAGTTACTTTGCCTGGACTAATAGCCTTGAGGTTTTTTGCGTCAGGTATAGGCTACATTTTTATAAGGTATAGGCGATGCAGAAAACATTGGCAAAGCCGCAGCATGCGTTGCTGTAAGAAAAGTGTACTTGGCGCTTAACCAGCTGATGAATCAATTCATCATATTCCCTGGCCATGTCCCAGTCAATGAAATCAAAGAGGGATTTACACAGGCCTACATGCATATACATATATATAGTATCATGATATAAGCGCAGTAGCCTACATATATCCTCATAAGTGTCTATGAATTCGTATCAATTAGATACTCTTTGGCCTTGTTTTTATCTAGCCTACTTATTCTGAAAGAGTTGAGACCATTATTTTCGCTAGCAAGATCTCATTCGATTATTAATTTCCATTAAGCCTACTGCCAGCAGGCACATTTAAAGAAATGTGATCTGATTGATTGGGGTAATGAGGCACTTAAAATGAGCCTATACATTTCTCCACAACTTTCGCATTTAGCTTATCGGCAATTTTTGCCAAGCCGCTTGTCTTGCTCTGGCAGCGGTGGCGGTGTTTGACTTAGCCATGATAATATGCTTATTGTCTTCGTAGAGACTCATTATAATAGTTTGCTCGGATGGCGAGAATAGCCTATCACCGCTCTCTCTTTCGTCTTTTCCACCATCATACCGTTAGAAAATCACGGTTTTGGTGATCGACCTTTCCTGCCTTTTGAAGTAGGACGTGGGCGTGCACTTGCCCTGATAAGTTTAGCCTGATTGAAATAAACCAGATGATTTGGATGCGGATCAGCCGTCGACGAACCGATATTTGCGGTTCTCAATTAGCTCGCTAATGTTAACGGGCTAAAGGGACAATTGATTAACTTAGCTTCAACCCTTACGACGAACGGGGCCCTGCTTCGCCAAATTGACTTCAACGATTTGATTCGTGACTTTGCCTTCAAAAAAGTAGACGAGTGGACTTAAACTAGTCCCACACTGATTATCTAGCCTATATTCTTTTCAGTAGGCGGCCACAGCCTGATAATTAAATTGTTCAATAGAGTTGTTTGTATATGTGTTCGCTGGGCTGTGTGTGTGCACGCTAGACTGCATGTTCCAATTTATTTGACATTGTGGCTGGCTAGGGGTGCGTGTTACAATGTACATTGTAACACGCACCCCAGACTGTCATAATTAAATTACCAATCCCTCTCTCTCTCTAATATATATTGATAAAAATCATAGTAATAATAATAATATATATATATATATAAATATTTTGCGTGGGGGGGGGGGGGGGGGGGAGGCTTCTGCCCGGCCCCGGATGACCTTAACTTGGCCCTGTTCACCAGATATAATGACTTAAAATATTTGTAATTGAATCGTTCATTCAGGAGATTCTTTCAAAAATGCTGATTCGTCCATGAAACAAATGAAGTATTTGAGTGAGTAATTGAATCATTCATTCAAACCACGTTTTTTTTTAATAATTCAGATTATTTTAACATTTTAAATAGACTTCAGCAATTAACATAAATTATTGTATTTAGTTTAGTTGTTTGTTCAGAATTGTGATCTCTATTGTATTCTCAATTTATCCAGAACATACATAGCTTGTGTATGTATCATTTTGTTCTATTTAAAGTCATGTATAGAAGGTAGGGCCCGAAAATGACTCAAGCCCAGGGGCCCCCACCCCCCTAAGTCCTGCCATGTATATACTGTGAAAGAAATTTTGGGCCTATGTACAATGAATGTGTTTTAAGAGAAGTTTACAGTAGGTTAAGAAGCTTGATACAATGAATGTTGATTCAACTCCATTTGGTAGAGATGCCACCTGAAGTTTTATAACACCTAACTAGGAGACGTGAAGTCTAGAGACAGGAAGTCTGGGTGACCTGGGAGAGTTCTTGTCACCTGGGAGGAAGGGACAGTTGGTCTGAAGACAATGTGGATTCAACTGTATTGTTCTAAGGATTTAACCAATGACAGAAGAGATTTGGTATAGCTGCATGTCTGTAGGATGGACCAATGACTTTTGAGAACTGTCGTATCTATAAAATGGTCTGTTGAAGAATGTTCTGGGGGGTTCAGGGCCATCAGCTGGGTAGTGCTGGTGGGCTGGATTCTCCCGGTTCCATTCTGGAATGCTAGATGGAGCTGTATGTAATTGTCTTTGTGTTATTGTCTTATGTTTGTGTGCTGATGATGTTATGTTGATAACGTTATTATGTTTAAATCTACGTCAAATAAACATTAACTCTGTACTTCACCCGACTTCAGCTTAAACGATTGATTCTCTCAAAAACTTCCACGACATTTTGGAGGGGGCACTAGGATGTTCATTGAGATCCGACCTGGACTCGTGAGTGGCAAGAACGGGATTCTTCCTCAGGGGCAGGTGGTTCAATGCAGCTTTTTGAACAGGGGAAAGTGGTGAGTTACTGAGATTGATTACTTTGAGTGAAGTTATGGTGAGGTTAAAGTTATTGTTGAATTTGACGGGGTTTTGTTTGAATGGTACACTTTTAGTCTGATAAATAGACGTGCAATTCTATCTCTTACATTTACTTAATTCGGGTCCAAACTGTGATATTGCTACATTCCTACTGTAAATCCTCTGTGTTTAGTCTTTGAGTAGTTCAAAGATGCAGTTGTGGTCTGTGTTTAGTCTTTGATGTTGTTCAAAGATGCAGATGGCCAGTTTATTTGTTGCTGCGCCAGTTGTCATATGCATAATGCATATGGTTGTCCATCCATGGGTGTGTGGATGAGTGTATGGGTAATGTTGAATGTTCTCGAAATTCACAGTGGATCCTGATCTGTGAATGGATTGGTTGAAATTGTCATATCTAGTTACCAATTTTTTTTTCTTTCTCACAAATAAATGTTATTGCTATATTTTGGAATTGTATGAGCTATCTAGGTCTATTGAAGTCATGTAATTACTAAGTATACTAATACATTTTAAAGGGTTCGAGGCCCGTTGCGTTGAAGTCGTACAAAGGATTTTGAATTCCATTAGGGGTTACGAGTTCTGCATGTGTGTGTTATGATTAATTCTAAGTCTGGTGGTAGACAAATGCATGGCAAACATTTGTTAATAAATCCTAACCAAATGTGCGAGTTGCAGATTGCCGACCAGGATTTGGATGGATGTGTAAACGGCTAATCTGATGTTGTGTTTTCCATGTTGAATTTGAATCCTGACTTCTCTTTTATGTGAGGAAAGAGAAGTTAAAGAAAAAGTGAGGAAATTGTATAAGTTTGTCTTTTGTGTTAAATGTTTGTTTGAAACAACGAGGAGTATAAGAAAAGAACTTATCCATAAAAATACACATCAATTTTTTTTCTTCCGAATGTGCTAGTCCGCCGTCTGTTGAACAATGTATGCTAAATATTGCCAGAAAGACAGAGCTTGGATCGGAAAGATCAAGGCTGTGGTTTCGTGAGTGTCCAGAAAGACAGGAAAAATGGCACCGGCATTTGTCACAGTTTGCAGACAGAATCAACAGCGATGGTGGCAGGCATGGGCGAGCGAAGGAATTGCAGTTTCAAAATTGATACTACGGAAGGGTAATTGCCTAACACATGCGCACACACAACGAGAGACGACAACTACACTATGACATTTTGTATCCTGATTAGGAATTGTATTGAAGCTAGATTTTTTGTTTTTAAAGAACTGTTTACTACTGTTGGTTGGCATTAATTGTACAAAAAGAAAAAGTGTGGGAATGTGAAATAAATTTTGGGCCTATGTACAATGAATGTGTTTTAAGAGAAGTTTACAGTAGGTTAAGAAGCTTGATACAATGAATGTTGATTCAACTCCATTTGGTAGAGATGCCACCTGAAGTTTTATAACACCTAACTAGGAGACGTGAAGTCTAGAGACAGGAAGTCTGGGTGACCTGGGAGAGTTCTTGTCACCTGGGAGGAAGGGACAGTTGGTCTGAAGACAATGTGGATTCAACTGTATTGTTCTAAGGATTTAACCAATGACAGAAGAGATTTGGTATAGCTGCATGTCTGTAGGATGGACCAATGACTTTTGAGAACTGTCGTATCTATAAAATGGTCTGTTGAAGAATGTTCTGGGGGGTTCAGGGCCATCAGCTGGGTAGTGCTGGTGGGCTGGATTCTCCCGGTTCCATTCTGGAATGCTAGATGGAGCTGTATGTAATTGTCTTTGTGTTATTGTCTTATGTTTGTGTGCTGATGATGTTATGTTGATAACGTTATTATGTTTAAATCTACGTCAAATAAACATTAACTCTGTACTTCACCCGACTTCAGCTTAAACGATTGATTCTCTCAAAAACTTCCACGACAATACCATAAATATTTATGCCATGGAATGTTTGCCATGTCTGCTAAATTGGCAAATTCCCTGCAAGGTGACATGGTAATGAAATTGGAATGACAATCTTTCCAATCAACCCAATTTTTCAATCCAATTTTATTTTCATTTTGTCATTTTGTGGTAATTTTTAGTGCAGTATATATGACTTTACATGTAAGATGTGTAAAATGTTGGGGAAATGTGTAAAAGAAATTGTGAGCCAATATGGCTCACACAAGGATTTTTTTTTTTTTACATTTTATGTAGCATTGGCCAATTCACTGACACAATAAATGGGTTTTGAAGCATGAAGTAAATGTTTGGGTGAGAAACTAACTTTTGCAGACATGCAATAGAGTTGTGATGTGACGTCCCATTAAACAGTTGTCATATGTCAGTTGACATAGTAAATATGTATTGCGTAAATATCTACGACATGGAATGTTTGTGATGTCTGCTAAATTGCTAAATTACCTGCCAGGTGACATAGTAATGAAATATATGTTGTGATGTCCCAAACTGCACAATTGCACTTATAGTTTAGAGAATGTGAAAAAAAAAGCGTCTGCATAAATGTAAATGTTAAGATGTTACGAAGAAAAAAAAGCGATTGAGGAAAAACTGAAAAGTACAAATCAAATGACCTTTTGCAGGTGAGCTATCATGTTGTGCCGTACCATATAAGCTATTCTGACAAATGCACCTAGAGCTTTGAGAATGTTATTACTGTTTCAAGAAATTAACCAAAGCAATTGAGAAAAACTGTAATACTAAATGACCACAAGAAGGTGCTACAATGCAGTGGTTCTGCATCATAGAGTAAGTTTGTGTTTTATGGTTCAAGGTTACCCACTTCCTCATCTTGTAGACGCCTTTAAGGACTGTGCCAAAGTTCCCAGAACCTAACTCTCCATCTTCTAGGAAGAGCTGTTTGCGGTCTACGGTGCAGGTCCTAAGCTCATCTGGGTCTGCGTAGGGACTCTCATACACCTCTGTGTCCATAGGCATGGCCTCTGTTGAACACACAACACACACCGCCTTAAAGTACTATGATAGTTGACTTACAATGACAGAAATAGGTAATCCCTAAACATTTATTTGTACATGATGGTCCTCTCATTACTTACCTTTGTTGAGCCCCTGATTATTAGGAACCCTGGTTTCATAAGGGTTAAGGTTATCTGTGGTTTTGTTACGTGTCTCCCTCTGGTAATGTAAAGTAGACAAGTTTAAGAAGACATATTACATATAATGGCAAATATATTGTAATAATATAGTATTAACTCTGCTGGAACAATGATTTGAGAAATGCATGAAACACAAGCAAAAATGAAAAATATTATTTCCTTCTAAAGCATGATACCAATCCTTCATTCTCTTTCTTTCAATGACAATACACCCATCTTTATTTTATATTGTACATATAATATTTTAACATGTTGTTCATCTTAAGAATACTTTAACGTTTAAATCATGCATGAAAGCCAGCCTTTTCCCAAAATCAGCATCATTTTACTTGAGATTATGATGTCATCATATTCCTCAAGCATATACTAGGTTGAGTAGGTACTACTAATAGTATGATGTCATACTCAGCCTACATGAAGAAAATTACTCATTTTTGGCCAACGTTTTCCCCCCCAGTTGTTTGCCAATGGAATTATTTTTCCTATTTGAACTTTCCCACTGGTAAGAGACCCCCTGACTCAAGTAAAATGCTTTGAAATTGGAGGAAAGTCTTATACCCTATTACTCATGTCCATGAGAAAGTATTCTTAAAGTGTTTGTATGTCACATTATAAAACACATCTGTAGTGTGAAATTTTGTAATTGAAAATTGACATTTATCAATCAGACATTTATGTAATTTGCATTTTCAAATGTATATGTTTATAATACATGGGTGTCGATGAAAGAGAAAAGACTATCAAATTTAAAAGGAACATAATAGTAGCCAATGTTTAGCATTCCAGCCCAAAGAAGTCTATGTAGACTACAGGCATACAGTATAACCCATTACCTACAATAGACAATGTCAGTGTGTGCTGAAATCCTACCTGTGAGTTACCTTTAATGACAACATGCACTTCAACCCTACATGCCCTACAACCTATATGCTTTCAAACTAAACATGTAGGTTTTAATAATTTTCAGAAGACCAATTTACTCAAGAACATTGACTAGTCAATGAAACTTTGGAACTTTATCTTGGGCATGTTTACAATGTCACAGTTTCCTGGAAATGATGATTGAACTTTGCTTGCAACAATTCTCAACGGCAATTTCATAATATTTGTTGTTTTTGTGAATATAAGTCTAAGCTAAGTCTAAGTTGAGAAAGCCTAGATAGTGTCGTAGAAGGGAAATGTCCTTCTCAGGTCATCAATGTTTTAATTTTTTTCGAGACCAACGTTTGTCTTGGTTTATAAAAAGAGGGCCTGATAATAATAAAAAAAACCTTGTTTAGAATTCACATCTTCAATTGAAATCAATCAATCAATAGTTATACTAATGAGGATGTCTGTCATCACCTTTAATAACAATTAAAAGGGAAGGGTAGTAAACAGACGGTAGAAATTAGAGTGCAAGGTAAATCTCACAGGTGTGTTAGTAAATAGCAAACCACACTTTAGCAAAACCACAATTTGGAGAGTTAGGTGGATGCATATGGTCCAACGTACCACAGGGGGTGGGGAAGGGGGAAGGGGGAAGGGGGGGTTGTGTGTTAGTGCACCTTTTCTTTCTTCCCAGGTATGGGTAAGGTGTAGGATTTGAGTCTGGAGAGCATTCCACCTGTCGCTCCTTGCTAGAAATCACAATTTCAGAGAGTGTCATGAATGTTAAGGACTGTTAATGTCTATGTTGGTTAAGTGAGGTACAGCGGTTAAGTTGTTCAGGGAAAGGGTCTGTTTGTAATGTAAACAAGTATAATTCTTCATAATTTGTAGTTCCTGGCTATCATTGGTAATTACAGCAAAAATTGAATTCTGTCACATCCATACTAGAGGGTCCCTACACTTCAGAAAAGGGTTTCACTTTCATTATACACTAACTTTTAAGTAATACAGCTATTTATTAAAAGTTATCTGAGTCAAAACTTAATTTCAACAGCAAAAGATCTCATGCAAGAAAAAGACAGGCACGGCTATTTGCCCAGCTTTTAACCCACTTATTTAGACTTATCCATAGCTTTGACTGTAAATATGTCAACAGATGGCACAATGTCAGTTTTACTTACTAGGAACAGAATAGCTTTTTGAGAACTGATACCAGAACTGTCAACCTTGAAAAACATCAAAGAATAGAGTGTCAGCAATGTGCACTCAGAAAGATCAATATTGGCAGAAAGTATTTTTTTTTTTTGCCTCACAAAGAATGGTGGCGGAACCTTTATTTATCTTCCCAACTGGTACAATAAACTAATTTAATTGCTGAATTAGTTGGAGGTCGTGTTTGGTAAAGTTTGAGTTTGGTGGGGCAATGGTGTAACTGTGTTGAGAGTCCTGCTTATTGCGTGGATAATGTCGATGCTATAAACATACTGTTTACTTTTTATTGTGAATGGCATGAGCGTGTATGTGTGCTTGACACATCTACTTTAAATGTAGTTAATGAAAGGCAGTACACTCTTTCTTTGAACCCCTACTGTAACATACAATTACAATTTCCTCTTTTCAGTAAGTCCTTGATATTTTTGATAAAGCAACAATCAACGTCCTTGATTACATACAGATTTTGACTTTTCGCACTGGCCAAACAAACACATATACAGTCATTGGGAAAGACTTACAGGGTGATCCCGTGGTAGAGGTCGGCCAATAGCCACTGCATAACAAGAAGAGAACATATTCGTTAAAATATTTCTTAAAATTATCCAACATCCATAGACAAATTTTATCCTGCCACAATATACCATATAGGTACTTTGCAAAAGAATTAATTTGATTCCAATGTGATTTTATTTTAAACAACTTTTTTTTAACGTTCAACTTACTTGTAAACTGAACGTCATATAGCGTAACACGTAATCACAAGAAGACATTTATACATAACATAGTGATATCTTGGTATCACTTGGTATCACATTGGTAGGGAGTCAGGTGGCTGAGCGGTGAGGGAGTCGGGCTAGTAACCAGAAGGTCGCTGGTTCGATTCCCGGCCGTGTCAAATGACGTTGTGTCCTTGGGCAAGGCACTTCACCCTAATTGCCTCAGGGGGAATGTCCCTGTACTTACTGTAAGTCGCTCTGGATAAGAGCGTCTGCTAAATGACTAAATGTAAATGTAAATATCTAGATAAATTGATATGACATTAATAATGCACACTCTTATTTATTCATGTACAGTAGAGTACCGTTTCCTTCTGGTCGGAGACAGGGATCTGTCAACACGCGAAGCAGTCCATCTGGTTTGTAAGAGTAGTGCTCCACTAACTAGGATACAAAGCAAGTCAAACTGTTTTTTTAAAAGTTGGGCAAAAAGCACTTTAGGTAATCAAAATGTACTGTATACATACTGAATACATACAGTACAATGTTATTTTATGTCCCATCATATTCTTCATCTGTGAGTATTAATTATTGAATGAGAAATGTACTTTTTGACACTTGAGTTGAGTTTAGTGGATTTGGAAGAGACAATATGTATAACAATATGACCTGCCACAGCGTGTCAAACTTCTTGCCATCTGGGAAGGAAAGTTTGCCCGTCTTGTCTCTGTCAATGCGATAGTGCATGACCTGTCCTCCGTGTAGGAAACAAAGGGCGTAGGAACCATTCAAGTCCCGCTGTCTAATACTGTTTAAAAAAGGATAGGAAATAATTAAAGAACACAGTGACAAAGGAGGGAGACAGGGTGACAAAGCACACTTTCTGTGTATAGAGAAAGTGTCCTAGAGCTACATTATTACTTACTAGGTAAAGGTAAGATGTATTATAGATACAGATGAGTGAAACTTTGGTACTGTAATGCATGTATTGGCTCCAGGCACAGATACATAATAGCATTGTATAGGTTTGTAGGTCATTGTATATGTAAAGGACACCAGTTAAAATAAGTAATACTTTACTCCACTGTCAATCAAGACAGAAATATACAGCATATCTAGGTGGGGGTGTCTTAACTTTACATAAAAAATTGAAACCTTTCAACCACATGTAATATGTTAAATAAATTGTCAATGGCAAGGATTTGTTTATGCTAAATTAGTGCTAATTTAAAACGAAAATATTTTTGTGTCCAATAAGCACAAACAGTTAATTGTTTAAGTGAAATCTTTACTCAACTGTATTTCTTCTACAAAGAAACTTTTGAGTAAAGAAACTTTCTTTTCGAGCATTCTCAAGACAGACAATAAAGCATTCAAACTTATTTTCACTGCTTCTGCTCTTTGGTCACTCCAGGAAGTCCTCTGCAAACTGACACAGCGGAAACCACAGTGTGCTCTCTCTCTCTACAGCCTAGGCAAGTGTTAGTGCTCTGCAGCACAAGGTTCATATTCTATAAATACTTCCCAATGCTCAAAGGCAGCATGTCTGTGTGGAAGTGTCTCTGGCCTGTACTGTACCACTTTGTGCTTTTGTGCTCTTGGTTGTAGTTTACTAGTCTATCATAGACATAGGTCTTGGCCCAGAAAAGCATGCTCTAGAAAGTAGAACTGAAAAGTATTTATCATGTAGAATGTCATTCCAGAATGCATGGTTTAGGCAAACACATTTTTATGAGAACTAAGTTAAGGAAAAAGCAAAAGCCATGTTCTTATGCATGTTAATGTGTACAGAATATTCATCCTCTTCCACTACCATCACTGAAATAGAGAGAGGCATGGTTTTGAGAGTGGGGGTGGTTTTCCAATCCCAAAATGTTTAGGAAGTCCCACTTCCTAGTATTATTGGGGACATTTTTAATTGTCTCCACTCCAATTATTTCAGATATTTTTAAAACTAGAAATGCAAAAAACAATAAGCCTAGATGAGGCTTAAAGCTTACAGAAATTTCCCGTTGGTGCGTGAGCCGCTTTGTAGGCGTGGCTCAGACTCCTCACGAGTGATGGCACCGTGAAACCAAGGCATCTTCTCGTGAGCGGTGGTGGCAATGAGCTTCTCCAGTTGAGGCCTTTGGCTGATGATGGCTTGGTCCAGGGCTGCACCCTGAGGAAAACCACAAACTACCCTTCATTTCAGTCCACATTGTGTTGTTTTGAAATGGATAAGAAGTGTTAGCTGCTCTTGCAATGTGTGTGATGGGCTCTTGCGATGGACTTGAGTGGAGGCATTTGTATGGACTTGATTATTTTCCTTTGACATAGAAGACTGTGGCCCTATACGGTTTTAAAACTCTGAGGGCTAGAACTGATGGTTAGGATTAACAGTACATTCCTTTAAATGGCCTCAGATCTGATGGTTATATCGAAGGGGATGATTAGTCTTCTACTGTACTCCTAGTACCTGGCATGTCGTCTTTTATGGTTAGAGTTAGGGTTAAATTATCCAGCTCCCCACCTCCCTATGCCATCCGCCACTGATGTATCCCTGCTCATTTTAAAATGGGCATACAAGAAATCCTTGTGGGCATTCAGTGTATGCGTGCATAATACATATAATTGATAACACCACTACCTAGAACCCTCTATCTAAGCAAAATGTTGGGGACAAGGGACTGCTATTCAGACCACTGCAGTTGTTTAATTCTCTTCTATCCAAGATGTTACATGACATTCTCTAACTGCACATTGTTTATGACATAACTGTCCAAGATAGTCTTGGTCATGGAACAAACCCCAGCGAATGTTTGTAGTAGCAAATATGGTACTCTGACTAACCTGGAGGTTCCAGGTCTGTTTTACGTATTCCCTGATCAGTTTCTCCTTTAAGTCCTCAAAAGGGCCGACCTTGGGCTGCATGCCCTTGGGCCTGTTGTAGGGCTTTTTCAGTAAACACACCAGCCCATCAGACTCCTGAGAGTGGTAGTCAATTACGTCCACAGGGGTTGGGTGGCTTTTACCACCAGCGATGGCGTAGGAGTTGTTGAGGTTCCTCTCAATGGTGTAGTGGAAGCACTGGCGCCCGTAGGCTACAGACAGGGCATAGCCCCCCAAGTAGCTCCGACTCTGCCTCAGCAGGTACATGCCGTCAGCCATGCCACCTTGATGGAGGTAGTCCTCTGACTCCTCTCGAGTGATGTTGCCATAGAAGAAGGGCAACATGTTTACTTTGTCAGCCATTGTAGGTCCTAAAACTTGGTTGCTCTGGAAATGTCTGATAGAAGATCGGTGTCTCTTTAAACGAATACCTTAAAAACACATCAAAAAGACAATAATGTTAAATGTTTAGTGTGCTTCAAGGGTTTTGCGATAGAAGACTAAGGACCTACAGTATACTCACACTCATCACTTATAAGTTATTGCTTGTGCAGAAGCAAAGAATGCTTCCAAGTAAGTTATGTGCTGGTTGTGTACTCTATGGCTAAGATTGAAATGTAATCAAATCAAATGTATTTGTATAGCCCTTTTTACAAGCAATGTCACAGTGGGCTTCACATACGTCTATAGAACTGCCCCCCAACCAACCTTAACCCTCAAGGAAGACAAGACAAACTCCCAGAAAAACTCATTTGAGAAAAAATTGAATAAATCCTTGGGAGGAGCAATTCAGTGAGGGATCCCCTCCTCCAGAGATGGTGGGTGAAAGAGAGGTGAGAAACACAGGGTAAATATATTCATACATCAAGAAGTGCCAATGCGTCTGCTAAATAAATAAATGTAAATGTAAATGAAACACAAAAATCCAAAGTTCAACTTGGGTCAGAGCTGGCGAATGTCAGTTTAACCCGTTAAGGAGTAGCGTCACGAATATGTGATTGTTCGATTGACAGTGGAGGATTGTGTTTTATTACTTACAGTACATCGTACGTAATTGACATGTTCTCTATGTTAATATATTCAAGCGAGCGTCTAATTGTCTGCTCAGTTATCTCCCCAATCTGGCACTATATGAAGTTGAAATGCGGCAGGTATGCATGGCTCTGTCAGGCCCCAAAGACGTGCAGTGTTGAATGTTCAAGACAAATACATCTAAATATATAAACCCCCAAAATAATATAAAATAATAATAGGTTTGCCGCGAACTGGCACCGACTTCACTTCATCACTGAACATTTTATTTCTTACATTACCATGGACGAAGAGTCAAGGATAGGTTTCATGTCGAATGAGGAGATCATCCAGAGATAAAAGCATGGGTACGTTTTACATCACCACACAGCGTTAGCTACCTAAGCTAGCTACATGGTAACTGGAAAGGTTATTCAGCTAACTGTTATTTGATTAGAAATAGGGAAATATACAGGATAAGGCACATTCTGTCTGTTTAACTCGAAGAACTAGAAAACCAATCATAGTCTGAAATATATACCATGGCCATGGCTATGGTCTATATTAATGTAGAGAACATATCCATGAAATCAAACTATAAAATTGAAGTGTGGTGTGTGTTATGTTAAATCTATATTTCAGATATTAGCTCCAACACTAAGGAATATGTTGATATGCATAAGGTATTGTGCTTTAAAACAACTTTAGTCTTGTGGTGGGATAATTGAAACCATATTTTTACCAGTGAGCTGTTTAAGGAGCTCCTCTGTAAAAAAAAAAAGTATGTTCAATTATCTAAATATTAGATACAGATAAGTCTGTCAGTCAATGGTGCTGACGTAAAACATGCCCAATCGGATCCTTTAAAACAATCCCTATCTGATCTTTCAGGCATGTAATCAGATATCCCTTACAAAGAGGACACACTCTGACTTAAATACTGTGATATTAAAACAATGCACTTTTTTGGATGGTTGCTCTTGATGGTTATGAAATCACTGAACCTACCTGTAGTTGAATTTCATAATTCATTTCACCTACTAAAAAACACAACAAAATATAGTACATAGAGTATAATGTATTAACCACTAAAATACTGTGTCATTATCTTCCATTGTGAGCTTTATAATTAAACCTATTTTGAAGGAGGAAAAAACTCCCCCTAATAAATGTTGAGATATATTATTTGTTTTCCTGGTGTATTGTAATTTTTTGAAAGTAGTTGGTTTATATCGAAATATTGAAATATCCCAACTTTTTCAATATTATTTCAAAATTGGCATAGCTATTTGTCTCACAACAGTGTCCTTTTTGGAAGGTTGCTTTTTATTGTTGTTCATTGTTGTTATACTGTTGTTCCATTTCATAGACCCAAGTGACAAACAAATAAAACAAAATATAAGAAACAAGAAAATTAAGAAAAGGAAACAAAATATTATAAAAACGTCTACATTGACCAAAGGTTTGTGTAAAACCTACACAGTTTTTAAAAGTCGATTTTGGATTTTAAAGATTGCTGTATGTGTAAACTATATAAAGAAACAACTTGCAGAAACTGGAAGGTCGACATCCTGTTGCAGACAGACTACTCAAACAGTCTTCAAAGGATAGACAGACAAAAGTACAGCTTTTTAGTAAGAAAGACCTCAAAAATGTGGCTGCATTTAGCAAACAAGTACTAACTGGGTGAAGGCTTTTTTATAGGCCTAATGTAAAGGTTGCTGGTATTGAGCAACACATGAGCCACACGTCTACAATATAGATTGTGTAGACAATATTACATAAGCACTATACTGAGTTGTATTCTTTAAAATGTTAGATCCGTTAGATCATGTGACTTCTTCGTAACTGAATAATACTGTACTGACTAAAACTGAATGATAATGATAAGCTAATTGTAATTTGACGAGGAATCCATGTTGTTAGGACAAGGATAGCCACCAGCAACATCATTGACACTGGAAAACCTCTCAACTGCTTTTGATGTTTAGAGAAGTAACTAATACATATAAAAACCAGAAGGCATGTTGTGACACTGTATTCTGTGGTTGGGTTATTTAGTTTTGATATGAAGTGAAATGGATGTGAATCCTGAGAATTTAGGCTTGTGGCTATTTGTGAGCTGTTGAATGCTCAAACAGTAATAATTGGAGAGAGCCTTACTAGAACCACATGAAAGAGCAGAATGGTGCTCAGAGTGATGTTTGGTGGCACATATAAATGTAGTGTGTAATTACAGTCTGTTCCCCAAAATTACTATACAGTATATTAATTACATGTTGTTCACATTACTTTTCCTATTTCACAGTACATACTTAAGCAATGACACTGTAACAAGGACACGGTAATGTAAAGTGTTACTAAAGTACTTGTTACTTGTTGTTGTTGTTGAGTGGGCCTAGAGTCTAATACTCTTTTGGGGAAGGGGAGATTATGATGATGATGATGATGATGATAAATATGGTGAAACACCCAAGACATTGTATGATTCAACAAATATCATTGCTTTATGCAAAGCAGACTTCATGGGTGGGGCCTTATTAGCTGACCAGGGATACAATGAAACTCTATATTCTGTTGGATCTCTTGTGCAAATTTGCAAAGGTGTTTTGTCTTAATCCATAATTCTTCCATGCTTCTTTGTATGCTTCTAACATACAAAGTTGTATGCTAATATACAAACAGGCAGGAGCTTTCAGTATAATAACTCAAATATATCTACAACATTATTTAAACGTACCTCAATTTGTTCTCAAACTGAAACTATCTTGGAAAGAGATACAATTTCTGTCATGTATGGATACGGTAGATCAAATATTACAATATCGGATAGGACAACAGTAAAGAAAAAGAAAACCTATTTAAAAGATTTTGAAGAAGATAAAAACATTGAAAATATAATTTCACTATACTACAGATTTTATGACAGAGAGACATTTTTTTCTAGTCTATTTTCCTATTCAATTTATATTATTATAAATCTCTTCTATGTATAAAACATCAAACAAAACCAAGAAACCACCAAGATTAATGTACTTGCATGCATTTTATGTGGCATGATCAATTGAATCGATTGATGAAAACATGCACACATATCAAGTGCATAAAAAACGTTGTGGTAATCAAAGAAACTAAAGGCAAATTAAAAGCATTTCATTAAATCACCAAAAACAAACCAAATAATTTATTATACTGTATTTTTCAACGGTAGTAGGCAGTGGATATAATCAAGAAACTTTCCCTGTTTCTTGTCTAGGTCTAACATTTGTTGGTTTGTTATACTTCAAGATTTTGCAAATGGAATAGCAATTGTAATTACAATTCAACAAAGTTCTAGCAAAACACCAATATACTTCTGTGAAAGCATAGTACCAAGGTACTGTCTCTTACCAGTCTTTTAAAACTTAGCCAAACCAAGCTTCATCAGAACAAGGACCAATGTTGACCAGAAAACTGCTCAAAGCAACTCAAACCACTAAAATATACATTGCTTGGCATAGTGAACCTACCTTGTAAAAGAATGTTGCTTCACTTCTGCTGTTGCATATGACGTTTTACTAGGTCGACCATGTTCAACTGCCACAGGCTGAGCAGGATGTGATCAGGTCAATTCAAATTTGATTGCAAAACCAGGAACTAAGACACGGCCAAATTCAGTAAAGCCACAACTTGTTAACTACATTCTCTTAAGAGAACATTTTTAAGAGAACATTGTGTTAAGTCTGTTGGGGATCGAAACAGGTATTCTTTGCTCATTGAAATGTAGCAAACATGTAAGAATGTAAAGTGTTAGTGTTTTTAGGCTTCCTCATTTTTGTCTAACATTACAGGCTACTTCCTTGACTTTTGAAATGTCTTTACTTCCTTTTTTCATCTTAAACACTGACCAAAGCAAATTTGCTTAACGGAGGACATAATGCCAGTGTAAAAAAGCTATGTGAAGACATTGATTCAATTAAGGCCATTCTCAGTTCAGATGAAAGTTACCATGTTACCTATTTTTTGGCAATTAGTTAAGAATTTACTTTCATGGTACCATGGTACTTTGGTTCATTCACTCTCTAACTTTGTGCTCCATGTACGGTGACACAAGATGCAAAAGTTGTTATGTAAATAGCAATTCCAATTGCAAATTCTGTTTTATACACCAAGACTGCAAAAGCTTTCATGAATATGAAAACAATACTTCATGATATAGGGATACATTTGATCAAATGTCTACATTTATTAAGGATTTACTCTGTCAGCATTATGTTCTTTGATTATGCACGGAAACGGGTTGCAATTAAACTGCTCTTGCGATTATAACCGCATGTGTAATACAACAGCATTTGTTCTCATGTGAGAGTTTGTCTTTAAATGTGTTAAAATTTGCCATAACACACATCATGTACATATGCTGATGATTTTGTGTGTTTTTTGAGCATGTGTGTGTAACCAGTCATCCATGCAAATAGGGTCACATTTACTAACTCAGGAAGTCAAGCTAGAGATAGATGCATTGTTATCATGCCATGAAATACCCACTGAACCCACCATGCCTTACCATTCATGCTCATAAATTTAGAAATAACATGCCTATATTCTTACAATCTGTAAGAGATAGAAAAGGAGAAAGAGAAAAAATACTGTACAGAATTAAAAAGTCTTCTTAAATCATGAGTACATTGTACAATTAATCTATTATAAAGCCTTCAGTAAAACATGAGAGAAGTGTGGACATGTTTTGTAACATGCAACCATTTGACATTTCACAGCCCAAAAAACTATTTTGAGGTAGCACTGGCACAGCACCATCTCCTCAAAGTTTCACAAGATGTTGAAACCTTACAAAATTATGCCACCATGGTGGCCTAAACTTGTTTCTACATTTTACTAAGTCATGGGGTACATCCTAATACTACAATGTTTTGACTCCTTGTCTACTTTCCTAGTCAAGTATCTTTTTAATCATAAGTCCCTGAAGGAACAAGGGACAAGAGTAGCCCTAACTTGACAGTACTCAAGATTCAGCTTTATGAAATGTGCAATATTTGTTATTTCCTTTTTGCTGCCAGTGAGTTTTGCTGCCAAAAGTGCAAAGATATAGAAATGTCCAAATAGTCTTGTGGACATGGCCATTGTTTAGTTCCTTCTATAACCAATAGGGGACAGACTAACACAGTGTCATCTACTTGAGGGATTCTCACATCTACTCGTCTTTACCTTTTCTGAGACAACAAGTGACTATCAGTGGATTAAAGTTGTAGGAGTAGACTTCAACATATGTGATCACGACTGTACCTCTCAACATTGACTCTTTGTTTTTTACAGATCTTTATTTTGCCTTCTTTGTCACTTCCACTTTGATCTAACTTCCTTCACTGGACTATACATGGTTCCAACAAAACCCTACAATCACACATCACTACATTAGAAACAATGTACGAATTGCTGGTAAAACTCACAATTTAATATTGGTAACCAATTTCTAAAGATATGATGTGAGGGACTGTGAATCTCATGTTGTTTTTATACGTGATTGTACCTTATGGTATTAATGTGTCAGACAATTTGTAATTTTGGTTTAGATTCAACAAAAATATTGGCTTGAATACAATGTATGTCATTGGGATATAAGGATAAATAAAGCTGAATAATCATTAATTGCTGTCGTCAACGTTTGATGCAAGCTGCATTAAAATAGTTATATGGATTCTTGTGGGCACCCCACGCTTCCTGCGTGGGTTTCTGTTTGGGATTTGATTAGGGCAGCAGCGGGAGTAGCAAAGCTGCGAGGTTCCATCCTACGTCATGAGAGGGCGAACCTACAGAGACGCACTTATTTCCAGCAAGCTACGCCTTTAAATATGCTACCAGTCCACAAACAGATGGATTTTTAGTGGTATTGCAGACCTCAATGCGGACGGGACAATTGCGTTGTCTGATATTGCATTCCTTTGATAGCCTACACCATGAGATCAACAGTCTAAACGTTAATCTTTTCATTGCTGCATTTAATAAGTAAGTATTGTTTCGTTTTTCAAAAGAAATGGTCTTTCTACTATTTAGGCCTATCTGGTATTTTACAACGCAATGGTAGGCTATTTTAAAAAGTGATCAAATATGTTTTGGAATGAAATATTTCCTTGATTTGCTTCATGTAAAGGATATGATGTAGCCTTTTGTCTTCCCAATGCAGTGGTTTTACCCGCATTCTAATTGCCTTGCATCCTGACTACATCTGTCGAAAGCCGATTCCGGCAATGCTCTCAGTTGAAACATATATCAGTAGCCTACAGAATGAAATATAGCACATGGAAATCATGTATGCTATTTTTTCGCGTATGATTGACAAATGTTATCTAAAAGCCACTCTAGAATAGCACTATACTTACCCTCCGCGACAACTGGTATCTTCTATCCAAGATGCTATGTCAGCCCGACACTGACATGGACCATTCGTGACCTCATCTTGCAGGCTATCACTTCAATAAATCAATTAGGGTACGTTAAATTGGGTTATAATTCACGTCAACTATTTGGACTGGGTTTCAGGCATTCCTATTATTGCTCTAGTCAATTACTTTTATCTCTTTGATCCAATGAGATTGCTGTGTTAGCATATATGACGCTGGCTAATTCTACTAGATCTAAAACGGTGTTGAATGAGTCGAATATATTGTATTGGGAATGCGCCGCTGCTTGGCGTGCGTGTTCCTAACATCTTTGCGGCACTATTTTGTCTGCTGTTGATTGAATTTGTGTCAATCTCTAGACTAACCCATGTCAGGCTACTGTAGCCTATCTCCTAATTAAAGTTAGAATTTTAAATATATATATATATATTTCAGTCTTATGAAAATAATAGGCCTACCATTAAAGCTATTATGTTTAGCCTAATCAAGGGGCAACAGCTCCGCTTCCTCCCACTGTACGAAAATGAAGCCAAAATATCCCGGATACGGGTTCTGCCATCTTGCGCTGGTGATGTCATTTGCAGCCAGATTCTGCGCAGTAGTGATCGGGTCGCGATAAACACTCGCCAGACCCAAGCCCCCACCCCTCGCCCCTCGGCTTGAAGCAACGGCCCCGGTGGATGTAGGTGGTATTGCATTTACGGTTAGGTTTCCGACTCTTCCGGTCGTTTTTCTTCTATTAACTCCAGTCAACATTTACAAAACTATCTCCCCCAATAATTTTTGTTCGATTCTCGAACCTGGCTCATACTACTAGCTTTTTCATAGAATAATTTTTCCCGATTTTTGCTAAGTTTGAAACCAATCCGAAATGAGTAAACTAGCACCCCATTTATTTGCCTACGTCAATAAAAGTTGCCTGCAAATGTGCTCGCGGATACTAACAGGGCACGAGCACAAAAGTTCACATTGGCCGATAGCCGATTTACATGGAGCTGAATGAGCCATAGACTTATATTGAATGAGCACAGGGAGAAATGGCTTGAGTTGCCTGCCCTGTTCTAGCAAGTTTAGCAAATGGTTTAAACAGATAAACCGATTTTTGATGGCAAATATTATATTATGTTAAGCGTGAGCATAGATTGTTGACATGTCTATCTGGAGCAAAGACGTTCAATAAAATATATTTTATACACACTTCTCGAGCTTTTATTTATTACATTATTAACACGTCTTGTTAGATCACGTTATATCCATTAATAGACGTTTGGTTTTCTAGGTTGAACATATAAAACACAGGTTACATTTCGACACTGATGTGAAATTGAAGGCAGTGTGAATTTCGTGGCATTTCGTTTGAATATAAAGTTGACAGTAAGCAATGGTAAGTCTGCATTATGGAAGATTTCGGTTACCAAAATAACTATTAAATTTTCTTTGCCTGGCGAGAACAACGACGGAGCTGTTCATGTTAACAGTTTATTTCATCCGATACAATGCGTTGGAAATCATACTCATATCACGAAGAAAAAAAGCAACATATGTGATGAGTTCCATCTAGAATAGCCCTATATTTAGCCCTATAGCCTATTTCTAAAAAAAACTAGTGAAAGGAATACTATACAGTGACAGAATACATTTCCGTTAAGTTTGCATCATGTGTCTGATTCTTATCGGACTTGTACCCCATTCTGCCCATAGATTCTGCAACTGCAATGCCTTAGCTCACACGCTCGTAACCATATAAATCTATGCTCGCGACTGGTTGTCGCAAAATTACGACGTGTACAGCTAGTTGCAAGCGTGCACGAGGTCTCGGAGCTAGGGGAAAAAAGAGCCACTGTTTAAAGCTAGACCGGAAGACACGGAAGTGGAAAGATGGCCGCGTCCGTATCGCGCTCTCGCTTGCCTCACTGCGCCACTGAGCACTTTTCATAGAAATGAATGGGGACGCCATCTTGGAAGACAAAAGTAGCTTACTCTAGTTATATTAACTCTATGGCCAGACCCAATCGCAAGCACACACTAAAATTAAAAACAAACTGACCAGAAAATGACGAGCACTCAGACTTTTTAGTTTTTAGTCTACACAGCAACAAGTGTAGCTAATAATCTTCCAGCTACACCTACTGAAATAAACCATCCACTTTAAATATAGTATTTTTCTTAGTTAGCTAGCCAGTATTTCATCAGTAAAATAGTCTTGGATTTTCTGTATTGCACTGACATAAATAATATTGTTCATGTCTTATGCCTGTTTTCGGAACGCTATAGTTTCAGCTTGCGAGAGCTAGCTTTGTGCAGCTCAGTCAACTCAAGATGGCTGAGTCGAGAGTAGGCATGGGCCGGTATCAGATAGGTATGATAACCTTGAGTAAAAATACCATAGTTTCACGGTATCACGGTATTGCGATTACAGCTTTAAAATATATTTGTTCAACACAATATATTTTATTTAAAAAAACATATAAAACAGTTTGAACAGCAGTAATATCAAGTTAAATAGTTCAATTCTTAGTTGGGGTTTTTTTACTAAGAAGAACAATACATAGCCTAATTATTGTTTTAATGTAATTTATACACACACGGTGGAAGTCTTAAATAAAAGTATATACGTGAAACCAGCTAAATTTAGGCCCTAATTTTGAACTAAATCGCAGAAATGTAGAAGCAGGGCTCTCAAGTTTTATCAAAAGTTTGGAGTGAGATTGTTTCTTATTGTCTGGTTTTTAAGTCTGTATAACTCGAGACAACTATCAACTCTGCAGAAATCTGCGCTTCTCAGTGTGAGAAATGGTTGAAATTTGTGAGTCTCACTGCAAATGCGTGAGATTTGAGAGACCTGAAGTAGGCTAATCTGCTCTTCCCCAGAAAAATATTTTTCTTTGGCTCTGGTGTAACTTAACGTGAAACTAGCTGATGCTAGCTAGTTAATTTGCCGTGTTATCTACCTCAGTCGGTAGAATGCCAATAGTATTGTTCAAAGTTTAATTCCCCAGTGCTAAACACGCTAACTCTATTAACTTGTTGCATGTTCATTTCAAGACACAGTTATCTTGAATTTTGCGAATATTGACGGGTGGTGCTCCCGTAGATGGGATATCATAGGCCTACATATTGCCTCCTCTTGTAACCACTCTAAAACACTTCTTACAAGTTCTATTTCCTTCATCCTTGGCCGTGTGAATGTTTCCGGTAACATCGGGAAATGTAGAAATGCTTATTCAAACAACGTCAATCGCAGCACTGCACTCCATTGGATTGTAAAAAGGATTGCAAAATATGAACTGTCCAGAGTGGGTTTCCAACAAAATTGTTGGAAACTCACTGCCCTAAAATCCCATTCAAACTATAGATAGGCTACATAGGCAGGCAGACAGACAGACAGATTCCTGGCATTATTAGAGAGATGTCCACAAACTACATGATCTAAATACTTTTAATTACACTAATATATATATATTTTTTAATCAAACCATGTAATTACCTGTCCAAAAGAAAAACAGCAACCATGGCGTGGGGTTTCAGATCCTTCGATTCGTTGCCCCCATATGTTTCCCCCAGCGTGGAAAAGCAACGCCTGTGACAGTGTGCAAATATAGATTGACAGACAGGAAGGAAAGACATCCTATCATTAAATTCGGGCTAAGTGCAATAATTGGTTGATAATTTCTTTGTCCCTTCCACAGAAGAGATATATATATATATATATGTGTATTTTTTCTCTCACATTAAGACCACTTAAATTATTGATTGCTATCAGGATGTGAAGAGACCTTCAACCAGTATAACAAAACAAAAAAATTGAGACAATTACACATCCTAGCTTTAATTTTGCATTGTTCACTCAATTTAAAGGTATCATCCGAGATCACTGTAGCAGCTCTAAAAGTGGAATAAATGGTGTACGCTATGACTAATACCAAACATTTGGTATAATAATTAAACGATGACCATCATCATTAATCAAGGAGGTTAATGTCTATTTCTAATGAGAGGTTGCTTATTGTTTTCCGTCCTGCATGGTTCCTTTCCTTTCAGATCCATCTGATTAGTCCATCATGCCGGAGCAAAGCAACGACTATCGCGTGGTGGTGTTTGGTGCCGGTGGTGTTGGAAAGAGCTCACTGGTACTGCGCTTTGTCAAGGGAACCTTCCGCGAGAGCTACATCCCCACCATCGAAGATACGTATCGACAGGTGATCAGCTGTGACAAAAGTATCTGCACTCTCCAGATCACAGACACCACCGGCAGCCACCAGTTCCCAGCCATGCAGCGCCTGTCCATCTCCAAGGGCCACGCCTTCATCCTGGTTTACTCCATCACCAGCCGTCAATCATTGGAGGAGCTCAAACCCATCTTTGAGCAGGTGTGTCAGATCAAGGGGGATGTGGAGAGCATCCCCATCATGCTGGTGGGCAACAAGTGTGATGAGACATCAGCGCGAGAGGTGGAGACATTGGATGGGGAGGCCATGTCCAAGAAATGGAAATGTGCCTTCATGGAAACATCGGCCAAAACCAACCACAATGTGAAGGAGCTGTTCCAGGAACTGCTCAACCTGGAAAAGCGAAGGACTGTTAGCCTCCAGATCGATGGTAAAAAGAACAAGCAGCAGAAACGTGCAGAGAAGCTCAAGGGCAAGTGTGTGGTCATGTGATGTGGACTTAAGGGACGTGAGGGAGGCACGGCAGACGCCTCAAAGGGGGAAGAGGAAGGAATCAGAGAGATTTGAGTCTTCCTAGAGGGCGGACCATGCAAGAAAAGATACTCTTTCATACTAGAGAACATACAGTACCTGAACGTTTACACCCAATGCAGAGTGCTTGGAAACGGAAAGGCAGGTGATTTAATCAATCTTATTATCCATCAAGTAGAATGGGAGAGATGTTGTGAAGGTTTAACCATTAAGCTACTCATACACACAAAGGTGCATTGAATAAATATTGCTATTCCAAGCTTGCAACCGAGAGGATTTTAATGCATTTAACCTACTAATTAATTTTAACCTACTGCAGAATTTCAAACGTTTAAGTCTCAACACTAATAAGCAGCACTTGACAACCTTCCCCCACCCTCCACCTAACCCCCTGAAGCGTACAGTGCAGGGCTACAGAGAGCCTGGGAGATGCTTGGTTTCCATGACTGTCATTAGAGACTGTTTATCTCTGCAAACACAGTTGGACAATTAGTTGTTTTTAATAGTGGCAACATGGGAGGGAACATTTTAGAATGCTTACCAAATATATTTTTTACTCCCAAGAACTGTGCTACATAGAAGCAATACTTATCAGAGCAGGTCTGTTAAATTTGGAAGCTGTTTAAACAGTTCAGTACTTACAAAAAAAGAGGAAAGGGTCACTTTCTTTTCTTTCTTTTTTTTAATAGCTTAGTATTTTTTGTGAAAATTATATTTTCTATTTATACTGATAATGTAAGTATTCTTAAATTCCTTATCCATCACAGGAAATGTATCATCCTTAAGAAACTCAAATTATATATCAAAAAGAAAATATATGGCAAAAATACTTGGAATTTATGCCGCGCTTCTTACATTTACATTTAGTCATTTAGCAGATGCTCTTATCCAGAGCGACTTGCAGTAAGTACAAGGACATTCTCCCCGAGGCAAGTAGGGTGAAGTGCCTTGCCCAAGGACACAATGTCATTTGGCACGGCCGGGAATTAAACCAACAACCTTCTGATTAATAGCCCGACTCCCTAACCGCTCAGCCATCTGATCCCTCTTATATTACTTTTTGAGAATGTATGGTTTTCTGAGTAATAGCTTTATATTTGCCAGTTCAGAAATATTTTGTTTTCAATATTTATAGTGTTTAAGCCTATTTGACAAAAATAACTAGAATGGAAAGTGCAATATAAACCCTAAAGATAACAAGATCAAGAAAACAGATGATTCCTAACACTGGCACTGGCTTTGATAATAGATGAAGTTTGCAGGTTGTAAAGCAGTCGCACTTGATGTACATTGTAAGCAATGTAGCTGTTTGCAGAGAGTTCAGTAAGGAGAAAGAATATTATCATATCGGTGTGGTTTGTGAGGTCACTTCCGGTTAGAAGTTTTGGTGGTTCATTAATGGAGTATTTTTTACCAACACTGGATTTAATTCATGGTAGACAAACTCACAGCAGAAATCTACATTTACACTAGCAACGTCTAGCTAGTCTTCTAGCTAGCCTTTACTTGCATTTTCACATGATTGTCATGTTACAGTAAATAGGTGGATACTGAAAATATATCCCTCATGTCTTATTACAGTACATGAAGATAAACGTGTACATCTCTTTTATTTTAAAGCATTTAACATCTATTCACCTGAGCAGAATGAAGCGTATGTGTACATATTTTCAGCAGCCCATTATGGGTCATGTTTCAATAAACAGTGCTGTCTGGCTTTATAGTTAGCTTATTTACTGCACTATTTGAGTAGAGAAACTGTATTGATTGTATGCGATCCCACAATGAGCAGGTATTGTGGACCATTGACTACTATTGTTAAGTTGAGATAGAGAAGTTTATGCAAATAGTCTCATCCAAAGTAACTAGGGATCAGCTATTTAATATGCTCTTTAAGTAAATTAAATGGTTTGTGAAAGTGTAACATTGTCAGTAAAATGGTGCGTTTTCTGGGGATGTGCTTAAGGACAAGTGCTAAAGTAATTAAACTCAATTTCAGTTTATTTCCAAGCCCAAATCTCTGGAATTTCATAGTACATAGTTTAATCCAATGCCTGTATAGAAATCATGTGTGCCTATATGTTTATATTGAATTGTAGATACTGCATCACAAGAATAAAGACTATTATGCATTTAATAAGACACTTGTCCTATCATTAAATCTGTGTATATTAATGATCATTTATGAGAAGCAGGAAAGTTTCAAAATTATCTTTAATTGATAGAACTTCCCCCACAACCATTTATGTGCTGCAACAGTCACTGGCATGTAGGATGTAGAAGTTGTAGAAGTGGGGTGAAAACCCAAAGCATAGTGTTTTCCATGGAGTTTACAATTACATGTATTCATTTAGCAGACTTTTTTATCCAAAGCGACTTCCAAGACAGAGCTTTACAAAAATGCATAGGTCACTGATCATAACAACGAGATAGCCCCAACCATTGCGG
Organism: Thaleichthys pacificus; assembly: GCA_023658055.1. Classification (NCBI taxonomy): domain Eukaryota; kingdom Metazoa; phylum Chordata; class Actinopteri; order Osmeriformes; family Osmeridae; genus Thaleichthys; species Thaleichthys pacificus. The sequence goes on from CM042865.1 coordinate 5,606,212, forward strand.
GTAACCAAAACATGAAGCATACATTGTGAAAAACCAAATAAGTTCCAAAGGCCAGAACCACAAGAGCATGTAGTTAAACAAGTTACAATTAAACAACATGAACCTCAAAGTGCAAGAGTGTACCTGTAGAACAGCAAGCAACAATAATATATTTCACAGCGAGTACAATCATTTTTAATCAGTTACAACTAACCAACAACAGCAACAAATCTCTCAATAAGAGTCATTTGTGATCCTGGAGGAAACTAACATCAAGTCCAGCAAATCATTCCTAAGCAGGGGCGTGTCCAGTGAGTGGCCAGGGGTGACATTGGCCACCACTGAAAAGTGATTGGCCACCACTGGTGCCACCCCTACCATGCGATCTGCTATTTTCTGACAGTCTTGTCCATATGCATGAATATTGTAGCCTGGCTCTGCCCTCCTACGTACTTCCGCTCAATTTTGATTTTGCTTCTGTACTAGGTCTGGCCATGAGGTAAGTAAGTCAGATGTCTCCGGTTAATTTTCTACCGGCCAATCAGCGAACAGAGGGAGTGGCTGTCGTGCGCTAGTTTGTGTTGTAGTTCCGTAATGGCGGCGGAGAAAGATGCGACCGAAGCCATTCGGTCTGTTGTGGCAACGCTGCCGAATATCCATAAGCTAAAGCCAGAGCAAGAACAAGTTTTGCTGAGTTTTGTTGGTGGCCATGATGTTGTGGCCCTCCTCCCCACGGGGTTCGGAAACAGTTTGATTTTCCAGCTACGGCAGCTAGCTCTGTTACAGTGGTGGTGAAGGAATTGGCTAAGGCGATTGGTTATGGCAGATCAGAGTGGCTCTGGGCAGATCCAATAGTTTTAAACTTCAACAGAGTACCCGCCTACAAGGAAGTCAACGCTTTTCAATGGAGCGAGGCCCAAGCCCCCACCCCTCGCCCTGAAGCAACGGCCCCGGTGGATGTAGGTGGTATTGCATTTACGGTTAGGTTTCCGACTCTTCCGGTCGTTTTTATTCTATTAACTCCAGTCAACATTTACAAAACTATCTCCCCCAATAATTTTTGTTCGATTCTCGAACCTGGCTCATACTACTAGCTTTTTCATAGAATAATTTTTCCTGATTTTTGCTAAGTTTGAAACCAATCCGAAATGCGTAAACCAGCACCCCATTTATTTGCCTACGTCAATAAAAGTTGCCTGCAAATGTGCTCGCGGATACTAACAGGGCACGAGCACAAAAGTTCACATTGGCCGATAGCCGATTTACATTGAGCTGAATGAGCCATAGACTTATATTGAATGAGCACAGGGAGAAATGGCTTGAGTTGCCTGCCTTGTTGTAGCAAGTTTAGCACATCGTTGTCACACATACATGAAATGTTGTTAATATAGTTTATTCCCGTTATTTTAAAACAGATTAGATTTTTCGTAAAAATGTTCATTACATGATGGCAAATATATGTTAAGCGCGAGCATAGATTGTTGACATGTCTATCTGGAGCAAAGACGAAGATTAATAGGTAACTGTTAACCACAATAGGAAATGATATATATTTAAATAATATTAGTCTTGCCTTCAGAAGCTTTTGTTAAACACACCCATTATTCTTTTTTTGATCGTGTCATCAAGCCAGACTGCTTTTGTGGGACAATATGAAGGTCCTCAGTGACTATGTTTCACCCCCACTTACATCTGATGGAAACGTCTTGTAGCCTATATGGTTCTATGAATATGCCCCTTTCAAAGGCAAATGTTCAATAAAGTATATTTTAGACACACTTCTCAAGCTTTTATTTATTACATTATTAACACGTCTTGTTAGATCACGTTATATCCATTAATAGACGTTTGGTTTTCTAGGTTGAACATATAAAACACAGGTCACATTTCGACACTGATGTGAAATTGAAGGCAGTGTGAATTTCGTGGCATTTCGTTTGAATATAAAGTTGACAGTAAGCTATGGTAAGTCTGCATTATGGAAGATTTCGGTTACCAAAATAACTATTAAGCTTTCTTTGCCTGGCGAGAACAACGACAGAGCTGTTCATGTTAACAGTTTATTTCATCCGATACAATGCGTTGGAAATCATACTCATATCACGAAGAAAAAAAGCAACATATGTGATGAGTTCCATCTAGAATAGCCCTATATTTAGCCCTATAGCCTATTTCTAAAAAACAAATGAAAGGAATACTATACAGTGACAGAATACATTTCCGTTAAGTTTGCATCATGTGTCTGATTCTTATCGGACTTGTACCCCATTCTGCCCATAGATTCTGCAACTGCAATGCCTTAGCTCACACGCTCGTAACCATATAAATCTATGCTCGCGACTGGTTGTCGCAAAGTATGACGTGTACAGCTAGTTGCAAGCGTGCACGAGGTCTCGGAGCTAGGGAAAAAAAGAACCACTGTTTAAAGCTAGACCGGAAGACACAGAAGTGGAAAGATGGCCGCGTCCAGTCTCGCGCTCTCGCTTGCCTCACTGCGCCACTGAGCACTTTTCATAGAAATGAATGGGGACGCCATCTTGGAAGACAAAAGTAGCTTACTCTAGTTATATTAACTCTATGGCGAGGCCAGACTCTTTGTACAAATGAAATGTACGAGAGTCTGATTAGGACCAGGCTATGAATACTGGCCAATGAAAAAAAATATATATGAGGGGCAGGAGTCCAGGCCGAGCGGCATGTTCAACAACTACACTGGAGAAGCATGAGAGAAGACGCTGAAGATACTAACGTCGATTTTTCCATATGTGTGCTGGGAGATATTCGTAAGGATATAAACATTCAGAAACTAAACATGAGCTAGGATTTTGTATGACCTTATTCAACACCATGCAGCCCCTTTACTTTTATTGTATGGAATACAGTTCGTATTCCAAAAATAGCCTGATGTAAAGTCTCTACAGACTGTAGCTTGCTTTGCTAAATAGCATGCTAGCTAGCAAGCATTCACGATATGTGAGACATTTTATTTATAAGATGTTAAATACCCATTCCATTTGTCTGTAAGTGTTTCACATGATAATTGGTTTGTAGAGTAGTTAACATAAGTAACGCAATGCATTGTATTGTTATTTTGGCAAGCGTACTACAATAAGTGGAAATCATGATCCTGGCTTACTTCAGTCATAAGATGACCGAGGTGAAGTTAGTTTCATATTCGACATTTGACATTTACATTTATGCATTTAGCAGACGCTCTTATCCAGAGCGACTTACAGTAAGTACAGGGACATTCCCCCCGAAGCAAGTAGGGTGAAGTGAATTGCCCAAGGACACAACGTCATTTGGCATGGCCTGGAATCGTCCGGGAATCGATCCGACAACCTTCTGATTACTAGACCGATTGTGAGGACATTCGTCTCACATTCGGAAGACGCTACAGTGTCGCGTTAGGGACCGGGTAAAAACTACCCATAGGCCTACAATTTAGAAAAATTATGACTTATAATATTTTAATGAATATAAAGCCTCAAACGGACACCAGAGTATTCTTACAATGTCTGGTGTACTTCCTCAGCCTTTACTTTTTCAATTAAGTTTCTTAAAAAAAAAATAGAAAATCACTAATCTCTGAAAATAGCTTAATCCTCACAAATCTTAATAACTTTTTAAAAATTCTGTCAAAAAATCTCAAATAAACACCAGATTATTGTAATAATGTAGGGCCTACTTCCACATATAATACAAAAGAAGAAATCATTGGAATTCTACATACGACTGACGTGAGGTGAACATAATATTATTGAACAATGTGAACTTTCTGAAGAACAAAGAAATGACTGACACAGGCAGCAATGAGCCCCCAACAGTACCTAATGCAGTGTCTGCTCATCAAGGTATGTCCTCTGAACATCAGTAAGATTTAATAAGTACGTAATACAGTAAAGGTATGATATCAGTTATATTTATGTTTTTTATATACTAGTGTAATAATTGGACCAATACGCTGTTCCTATTGGTCCAGAAGACGTTCTCAAAAGTTAATAATACTGTTTATATACCTCCCGAACGTTCGCAGAGGTAAATAAACGTTTTTACGAACCTAGCAACGTGGCATCTGCTCGGCAACAAAGTAGCCTAAATTGCCTTAAAAAAAAAACTACAACAACCAAATATGGTTTTTGCACAGGTCCGCAAACGCCCCGCAATCGCTTCCGGTTTTAAAGAAGTATCTGAAGCAGACAGAAGACGAATTGATGTTGTTGATATGTTGCCTTGGAGGTGTAGTGACGTCACCAGTGCAAGTGCAGCTGATTGCTCTGACAACATGGCGTCTGCTCCAGATTCGGCGTGTTTGATTTGTGATCTTCCCACGCATTGTTGTAGTATATAAGAAACCAAATGTTTACTCCTCGACGGGTCATGCAAACGCTTTGTCGCCTCGATTTGTTAAAACGATTTGTTTGTAAACCTCGACCTACGGTCTCGGTTAACAAACGTTTTAACAAATCTCGGTTTACAAAGGCGTTTGCAGACCCGTCGAGGAGTAAACATTTGCAGTTTGTTATTACTCTAGGAATCTATAAATAATGGTAAAATTACTGAATAAATAGTTCTAAATGTATGAGTAGGCCTACAAATAATAAATCTGTCATTTCAAGTTTGCTGTTAGAATGTTTCTGATGTGTATGACTGGTAGAACTTACAGAATCCATCGAAGAAACTGTAGACTAATTTCTAGACTGTTGAAAATTATTATAAATACATTAGAATAAATCATAATTTGCAATAGGGAAATCCCATATGCGGGATGCTCAATTTAGATTAAGGATGTGATCATTTACTAACAACTACACACAGGAAGAAAATGTTAATAGAAAATTCTTAGTTTATTGAGATATAACACGCAGTGTTTCATTACCTACAACAACAAGGGTAGATAAAAAAAAATTGAACTTGAGTCTCGATACGTGGTTGATGGCCACCCTGCTCTGAGGCTGTGCCCCTGCCTGGCCACCCTGTTCAAAATGTTCTAGACACGCCCCTGCCTGGGATTGGTTTTATCAATGCATAAAAACAAATCGAGATTTCCTCTTAAGACTCGCACCCGGCTACGGACGACAACAAATTCCACGCACGGAGGCGAGATCCGGAGCCAGCTACTCTTCTCGGAACCCCGGAGAGGCAGCTAAATCCCTCAGAGCGTCATGGACGTCCCTATGGACGTCCATAGACGGACGCCGATGGCTGCTGATCTTTGCATGGATGGACGGACGGCGATGCTGTTCAGAGTGCCGTCCCTGATTAGCAGGGACGTCCGTCGCTAGGGGGAGCATAGATCATGCCATAGACGGAGTGCCGTCCCTGATTAGCAGGGACGTCCGTCGCAAGAGGGAGCATAGATTATGGACAGCGATGGACGGCGATGCTGTTCAGAGTGCCGTCTCTGATTAGCATGGACGGCGCTAGCACTTGAATGGTTGAGAAGGACGGCCATATTGAGCTAAACCAGAACTGTCGAAGGCTACCATAGCATGTAGCTAGCTACAGCAACTACTACAGCAACTTTGGATGACTCAATAACTTTTGTCACGTTATTTTGTATGAATTGTTTTTAAGTGTAGGCTATATATTTACGCCTTTATTTTTGTATTTTTTTACATACAAAAGTAGGCCAATCAACAATAACATCTCATGACAATATAGACTTGAAAAACAATATATTATGGTTAGGGTTTGCCTGGATATAGGCTACATTTGAATTATTTCGAGAATTGTTAATAAAGACTTGACTGACTGACAATGTATATCGAAGGGTCATAACACAATGTTTAAATCTTTAAACATTGTGTTATGACCCTTCGATATACATTGCCCTTTAGGTCTTTTAAGCCGTCAGTTTTATTTTTTTTAAAGTGTTTTATGGGTGGATTTGGAGCCGCCAGTCAGTCGCTCCAAACGAACGCTGCGCACGAACCACTTTGATCGGAGACCAATGCAAAACACAATACACTCCAAATTTGGGTGTGTAGGATACACCTTTATTTCCTTTTTTACATACAGAAGTAGCCCAATCAACAATAAAATCTCATGACAATGTAGATATGAAAAACAACTATAATATATATAGGGTATATATATATATATATATATATAATATCAAATTGAAATGTTCTTGTTTTAGGTCATCATAAGAATACTGTTCAGGCATCAAGGGATGTGCCGCTACATGGCTGAACTGTTTATCAACAGCAGAAAAGCCATTTAGGCTGCTTTTATTTATGTTGAACTACATAGTTTGATTAATATTGTTGGTGGGGTTTTGTATTTAAATAAAACATTTAAGACCAAACTCTTTTTCTTTATTTTATTGTAAAGGTTATTATGCTTTTATTGTTTCGGTGGTCCTATTTTCATGCATATAATGTCAAGTGCAGTTTTATTTACTTAAGTAAAGGGAGGCCCTCAACATCCCTGCTGTCGGCCGTCCGTCCATGCGAAAAAGGGCCTATGAAGTTTTGTTTCTGCTATCATAATTGAACAGCCATGTCAATTTATGATGTTTTTTTATAACTGTTGACCTTCTGGCTCAATGCTAACTTTACCGTTTAAGATAACATGTCGCCGGATCCATACTTTTGCTGGTGCTACAAGACTAAATGCATATTTTCAAAAGTTGATTTGTCGCATAGCATGGTATTGCAACATTTAGATTTGCCTCCGCTCAAAGTGATTCGTGCCCAAATTTGGAGTGTATTGTGTTTTGCATTGGTCTCCGATCAAAGTGGTTCGTGCGCAGCGTTCGTTTGGAGCGACTGACTGGCGGCTCCAAATCCACCCATAAAACACTTTAAAAAAATAAAACTGACGGCTTAAAAGACCTAAAGGGCAATGTATATCGAAGGGTCATAACACAATGTTTAAATCTTTAAACAAGTCTTTATTAACAATTCTCGAAATAATTCAAATGTAGCCTATATCCAGGCAAACCCTAACCATAATATATTGTTTTTCAAGTCTATATTGTCATGAGATTTTATTGTTGATTGGCCTACTTTTGTATGTAAAAAAATTAAGGCGTAAATATATAGCCTACACTTAAAAACAATTCATACAAAATAACGTGACGAAAGTTATTGAGTCATCCAAAGTTGCTGTAGTAGGCTAGTTGCTGTAGCTAGCTACATGCTATGGTAGCCTTCGTCAGTTCTGGTTTAGCTCAACATGGCCGTCCTTCTCAAGCATTCCAGTGCTAGCGCCGTCCATGCTAATCAGAGACGGCACTCTGAACAGCATCGCCGTCCATCGCCGTCCATAATATATGCTCCCTCTTGCGACGGACGTCCCTGCTAATCAGGGACGGCACTCTGTCTATGGACGTCCATAGGGACGTCCATGATCTATGCACCCCCTAGCGACGGACGTCCCTGATAATCAGGGACGGCACTCTGAACAGCATCGCCGTCCGTCCATCCATGCAAAGATCAGCAGCCATCGCCGTCCGTCTATGGACGTCCATAGGGACGTCCATGACGCTCTGAGGGATTTAGCCCCTACTGGAATCCCGAGCGATCGGCCAGCACGGCGACTCAACGAGGGTTGGGCCGTGAGTAATACTGGACTGTGATTGGCCTTTGAGCCCATACCTCCGTTAGAGTAGTGCATGGTGTTTAATACAAGTTATGGTTAGACTTTCCACTGACTGCCCGCTGTGTCATTATCTTTACATTGATAATCCCTATGCCTAGAGCTATACATTTCTGTGTTTTAATATTATGTGGTGGTCTTACCTGTTGACTCATTTAGTCTGTAGTTGTTTGCATGTTGCACATACGATTGCAGTGTCGAATTGATTGCACTTTTGCACATACGATTGCAGTGTTGAAATGCTGGTATTGGTTTTGCACATAGTGACTCTTACCACTATAAGGTTGCTACATGGTCGTTTAGATTACTCTAGCCCTCTCTGCAGACTTGCACATAATATTCATTGCCACTGTCGGCGCCTAGTCTAGCCACCTTGTTTTATTTGTGAATTGTTTCCTCTGCTAATATTTTATAGGATGACAGTTTTCCTGTTTTAGACCTTGTTAATAAAAATCTAATCTTTTACGAATACGTTTTGGTATTGGTGTGTATCGAAGGGTCAAACATTTCAACCTGTTACGGTTACATTAACACAATTAAATAAATATTTGACCATTCATTTTTTGACATTTTAGGGAAAGCCGAGCTTCCCTTGCAGTCTTAAAGAAATCGCCACTGGTAGGTAGTAATGTAGCTGTCTACCAGCTGGTACATCCTGTGCTTTGGAGAACTGGATTTTCAGCTACAGAAGAGCACATCCTAGCAGCCATAATGTATCATTTTGCTCACCTGGGCTGGAGAGAAGCCTGCTGTGCTACGTTTTGCTATAAGCTTTTTTTTAGACCTAACCCCCGGATCGGTAAGTAAGTCATACAGCTGAGCTAACTAGACTACCGCTGTGTGGGATTGAAGGGTTGATATCACAGCCTGGAAACATAGCTAGCGACATGTTATCACCCCGGCCTTTGCTTGTGGTGTTTCTGCAGCTGTTTTACAGTTTTAGGTAGCTAGCTATCTCCCAGAAGTTAACAAGCTACTAAACTGATGTTCTACTATAGGTAATCGCACGCGGGTTATGACGTTGTGACAATGACGTTTTTGACTGTGGCTAGCTAGTTAGCTATAGTTAGCTTCACATAAATTATGCCTAAACCGTCAAACGGAACGTTCGCGGAGATACAAGCAATGCAATCAGGACCAAGACGAACATTTTGACACTGACATTGTATGCAAAAATTTTGTTTTTACGGTGGGAAAATAATGATGAATAATAGTAAATAAATATATGAGAGAGAATATAGGTTGTGCCTTGCCAACAGTACCGGTCCTAGCACATTTGGCGCCCTAGGCAAGATTTATCACGGGGGGGGGGGCACCCCACAAATCGGGGTGCCGCCCCCCCAGCCACAACACGGACACATGACGTGGCGCAATTGGCGCCCTTTGCTGGTAGTGCGGAAGGGTTAATTAATGGATGCACTTCGGAAAATGATGCCCCCCTCTTCATGCCGCCCTAGGCGGCTGCCTATGTTGCCTATAGGAAGGACCGGCTCTGCTTGCCAAAGGCAAACACGCAATAAATATGACAGAGAATATAGGTGTCTTGCCAAAGACAAGCACACCCAATAAACATGTTATGAAAGACAATCCTCAACCAGATGTGTTGAAGCCTACTTCCTCTCCTATTTGCCTGTCACAGTAGAGCCGAGGCAGGCAGAATGAGTCAGGTTATCATTCTCTCTATCCCACAACCCCCGACCAACCAGCACCTAGCGCCTACCAGCTCCAATGATGTCCCCATAGCAACCGGCACTCTCGCGCAGGAGTTCTAGGATGCATCATCGTTGCTTTCTCTAGGGGGAGAGGAGTGAGAAGATCAGAGTAGGGTAGAAAAGGTAAAACAATTAATAAGGAGGGTGAAAAAATGGGAGGTAAAGCAAATTAGAATGTAAGGGGTAAAGAGGTAATCACAGATCAGCAGAGTAGGCTGCACATTACTGTTGTGACCACGAGTGCTTGATGCTGTTTACTTTGGTTGATGATTATAGAAACATAATTCATTATTGCAACTAAATACATCATTTAGTTGAAACAATACCTGACGGATTACATGTACTTTAAACTAAATAAAAGCTCAGATTTTTTGTGCAGGCTGAAATGTGTGGTTAACTTATTTAACAATCTAAGTAACTTTACTACCCTGTCAAAGTATGTAGACCTAATTATTATTACTTATGTTAAATAATTTGGAACTGACAGCCATTTTTCACAGGGACAAATCATACACAACATTGACTTGCTTGTCTAGGACGTGGGTCACTTCTAGACTTACAGTCTAAGCCAATAGAAAGATTATTTGGTCCAACAAGATGGGACATGAGCTCCAAAACAATTTGTCCCTTTTTTTTGGCCCAGCAGCACTAAATCCAGGTCGGTAAAGAGGCTTTAATGTATCACAAGTGGACATTAGGGATATTCAAAATGTTGTCACATTGTGAAAGTGAGTACAAATATCAGATAGAACAGTTGAGATAGTTATAAGATGTTTTAGAACAGAATTAGCAAATTCGTAACATTGCTCTAAAACATTACTTTCATGAATTCACAACAAGTCATGTATCTACAGTACTGTCTTGTTGTGGGTATTGTATTTGAATCTGGCTTGTGTAATGTATGTACTATCTTTTCACTGTACATTCAGAACTTCAATGCCCCATGACTATATGTAAATCAACAACCAATCAACACGGAAAAAAGGTCTAAGCACAATGATGTAATGTGCCACGGTGGTGTACAAATACACAATGGTGTATCTTGCGTGCTAGGACCCCCTGTGATGCATCAAACATAAACACCAACAAAATAACTGGTCCTATTAATAGCTCAATTTTCAGAGTTTGAATGGGGTTGATTTTCTGAATAGATGAGTATCCTTTCACATTGTGCCTGCTAACTGTAAAATAATTTTCTGCTATACTGACAGGGCCAGTAGCCTTCACAATATCTGAGTGTCGGCTCTGTACAGTACTCATAAAGGGTATCACACCGGATTTCACCTTGCTGAAGACATTTCTGTGGCGATGAAAGAGGGGTGCGTGCAAGCAGGCAGGTGTGTAAGAGAGGGAGAGACATGTGAGGTGCTTTGACATGCCTTTAATGTGTTCTAGGTTGGTATTGTTATAACCCCGTTATCAGAGTCAATAAGTAGGAACATTTAGGCCAGGCTTTAGGAATGTGCGCCCAGGCCAATGACGAAATTGCGGACCTGGCGAGATGGAAGGGCAATGTTTGGCCTCCAGGCCAAAGCACTGAATCTGCAACTAATGTAGATGGAGGAACTATAAATAGCCTGTTGAAGAGGAGAGGGTCTCTTTCTCCTCCCTTAAGTTAATATCCAATGTAAGACATTTCAAAGGTCCACTGTGTTAACATTTCAAAGGGCAAAGACAGACCGAAAGACAGACCGAGATGGAAAAGCTATAAAATTACTTGCACCTACAGAATTGAGTATTCTCAGGCCGCACAATATGTTCACTGTGCACGCTCAGTCTAAATGAAAATAATTGCCATAAAAAACGCACTTCAATTGAATTTTATGTTCAATGGGACTGTTTGATTAATACGTGACAAGCTAATGTGTTAGAGGAAAGTAAATAATAAAGTAGTACTCAATTGTACTCTACTCTTCTATCTTCAAAATAATTCAGCTGTAGAGTGTTAGGCAAGTACACTGTCAACAGAATAGCTTTGAAACATCAAAACAAGAGAGCAACTGAGTTGCCATCATCTTAAAGAAAATAATTTAGTAAATACGGAAACACACTGATGAGAGTTACACAGTATGACACAGTGTAAAATAACACTAGTACCACAAGAGCTGTGGAACACTGATCCAGATAATAGTTGAAAGGTTTATGTATAAAGAAAATACTAAAGTGAAGAAAATCGTTGTAGAGTTATCCCAATGTGTATTAAATACATTACCCACAAAACATGATTTTCATTTGTGCGATACCTTGCCTACAACAGTGTAAGCCCAGTGTAAGATCCCTGCTTCATTCGCTATGTTGATACAAACTACATCAAACGTAAGTTCAAAGTGGTTTATTACTCACATGCACTGAATAGATAGCGTCATCAGGACAGTGACATTCTTATGACTTGGCTGGCAACATCTACACAGTAGCATTAGAAGAAATGTAAAATAATATAGTATACTGCATCAAAAAAGAAGACAAAATATATAAAGATGTAAAAAGATATGTAGGCTATAGTATAGTATTAAGCTTGTGCAGGGGCTAGCAAAACTTGTAAAATGACGTTCATTACCTGGCCCGACCCGAGATTTGTACTGCATACCCATACCCAACCCGACCATGTTAAACGCCCATTGTTCCAACACTAATTAAAGCTGCAGTAAACTTGCTTCCCTCTGTGCAATGGTCTATCAATAGCCAAACGCTGTGAGTCCAAACATTTAATGCGCATATACTACCTAGCTGCATGGTTAGCTCTTAGCTTTCTCCTCTGTTTTGTGTGTGACTTGTATCACTGACTGAGTCAGTAGCCAACATTACAGAATTACTTCCTTCACTGTGCTGCCAGAGGCATGGCCACAGTGGTCTCCATGGTAATTCTTAATCTCCATCTGGGCTTGGCCTTGCCCTTGGTCCCTGTGTGTGCTTCCCTTGCTTTCTAAGCTTGAGAACCACATTGTCCATGCTACAGCACTGATGAAATACTGACTGAAATCAGGCCTAACAATGTCAGCCCTGACTGCACTGGGATGTCAGATTTAACTGTTTATCCTCTATGAACAATGCAGTCTTGTGTCGTTAGCTGTGTCTAAATCCACTGTACATGTTTTCTGAAGGGGACAACCTTCACTGTGCATGTTGTTTTTTAAGAGGACCTGAATAGGGACTTTGAACTGCTATTAGGTATTTAAAGATCCTGTAAAGTGGAATGGAAAACAAGTTTTAAGTTCACCACAACACAGAAAAATTTGTTATTAACTACCCATCCAAATTCGAATGGAAAAAACAGACAAGTATGTTAAATTAGGCTTTGAAATCGTGAGAAAATCAGCAGTCTTCTCTGCTTGAGATTGGGGGGGCGTCGCCTGAAGGAGCCGAAGCCCTGCACCCTCGCTGGAAGGCGCCACCTCTCTCAAATACCTACGACCAGATAATGGACGCTACGTCAAGCCGAACAAAACAGTATAGAATTAGAATGTATTTGTTCAATGAGTGAAACATACAGATGCATATAAATGAAGCTTGTTCCCCTGAGCTGTAACACAGGAGTAAAAGTGGACACCAGAGACAGCAGACAGTGAGCTCTCCAACTACTTCTAGCACATTAGCTACCATTTCACCAAAATACCATCATTCTACACCGAGTAGCCTAATATAAAGTTAGCGGTTTGCACTAACTAAAGTTATCTAGTATAATTATAACAAGCACCCAGAACTGAGTGATGAACTGCTGGCAGCAGTGGATGGTCCAGGTGCGACCAGAGGAGGAACAGCCGGGAGGGCGATGCTCGGTACGGCTCCGCGCTGTAAGAGAAGCCGTGTGTCCCTGAACCCCGTCTGTCTCTGGTCCATATTAAAACTATCCGCCGTGAAATGGTCACTGCAGAGGCAACTGTTGGAGTTTATTCGAAGCTTTCCATCAGCGTGGCTCTTCACAAAATCAATCCACCTATTTTTCCTTTCCTCATCAATAGGGAAATTAAATAGCGTTGCAGCACAGCTGAAGTACTTGCATCCAGGGAAGATGCAGTTGCGGGTGGAGGGAGACATCCTGAAGCGTGACGTAGATAGGAAATGTTTTGGCTCCGCCCATTAAAACCTGATCTGAAAACCGAAGAGAAACTGTTCTACGGTCTAACTCCACATTTCAGTGCGACAAAGTTTTTGCGCTTTGCACATGCTTTCAGGAACTCATTTCACATGTATATAATGTACTGTGAAGCAAATCATGGAATTTGCTTTACAGGATCTTTAAGACCTGAGTTGTAGATGGTGAAAAGGATATGTCCTACAAAGAAGTAGACACTATTTATGCAAAACCCTAATGACTTGCTACTGTTGTAAGCAGCGTTTACTATAAATGGTTGATGAAATAGAATGAGTATTTGTGAAATAATTTAATTATCTATAGTAGCAATGGGAAAGAATTGCTCTGTGGGACAAATGACAAAATGTGGAACCTCGTTCCACTTTACTTGTCCTTGCCATTATACCAAAAAAAAGCAAAAACACATTTTGACTCCAACGATGCCCCCTGGGAGAAGAAGTAAATATAGCCAAAAGCTCAACTTCACACACAATCACTGGAGGTCAGTACTACCAGGCTTGTGATTCATTGGGTCCTGACGCAGACACCAAGTTACGCAACGGTGACAGGGAAAACAGTCTCTCTCTCTCCTTGCTGTTTAAATGATTTAAATCTGATTTAAATCTCAGTGAAGAAAGATGAACATTATCAAAGTAGATATCACTGAATAAGAGTAACATTTCTGAATTAAAATACATGTCATGTCATGTATGATACTCAAGACATAACGCTTCAAGGAACAGTTAAACACACACACTCATCCCCAATTCCCATCACTGCACACATCAATTTACGTACATTATGGTCACCACTTGTTTATGACCTGTTAAAGACTTGTCATGGAGTGAACAGGTCTGTATTGAACTTGCCCTGGTAACACTTGTAACTGGCTTTAGCATTTATCCATTACCCATTTATTTTGCCAGGAGCAGCCACAATGCAGGAATAGGCTCTTGATTCAAGCAGGTGTTCCATTATGTTCTCATAGTCCTCTTCACTTAGCAGTAATGAGCTTCACTCTCCATTTGTGGGCACACACAAACACACACACACGCAATCTAACCATATGCTCAGACATTGTAAATATATTTATGCATTCACTGGAAGGAATTAAAGCTAAACGGAGCAGTTAATTCCTTCCAGTGACGGCTCGGGTGGCAGTGTAGGCTATTATACGTTAATCAATTGTTCACACTGCAGCAAATGCATAATGACATCCGAGATACCCAGTTAACAGAAAGGCTTCTTAGCTACACTTGAAGTTAGCCAGTCCTTTCTTTCAAACCAACACAAAACGTACGATTTTGTCGTTTGTCCTTTTGTGTAATTTGAACATTTGGACGGTGTCCCAAGTCGCTTTACTTCAAATTTTTCACTAAATGAAAATGGATGAGAAAGTAAGTAATCCACCTCATTCAAAATGTTTCTAAAGCCAGCCATGTCAAGGATGACGTTCCCCACTCTATCACACACAGTAGCCGCTAGCACCTGACTCGACTGTCTATACGTCTGCTGTCATTGGTCAAAAAGTCAACGGCCAGCAAATGAAGACGTGCTTCAAAACCCGTCACACACACAATGAAGATGAATGGTAGCTGATGCTTTTGGGCAGGAAAAAGCCCATTTAGATCTATTTAGTTTTTCATGTGACTATTTCGTAGGGGTGTAACGATACACTCAGCTCACGATTCGATACGTATCCCGATACTGGCGTCACGATACGATATGTATCTAGATACGTTGAACCCCCCAGAAAGAAAATAATAATAATTCTAAATCAACTTCAATTTTTATTTGAACTTCTGTATGTTAAGTAATGATGTTTGTGTACAACAGTGGTTCTCAAACCTTTTACACCCGGTACCACCTCAGAAAATATTTGACTCCAAGTACCACCATTATGACCGACGTTACAATAGCGTAAGCCTACCCTCAGGAACGTACACAGGTACAGCCTGTGCACTAGCCATGTTTGCCCTGATTGGCTGATCTGCCCCTCTGGAGAAAGAGGCTAAATAAACTTGTGGCTGCATCCAGTGGCGTAACTATAGGGAGTGCAGGGAGTGCAGCTGCACTAGGGCCCGTGGCGAAAGGGGGCCGTCCTCGATCTCATCGTAGAAGTGAAACAACCTTACCGGCCAAACCATCTGCTTTCACATTGGAGAACTGACCGGGCCCCTCGCTACGCTCAAAACTTCGGAAGAAGTACATATGATCCAGTCCCATCAATTCGCAAACATTTCTCAATTATGGTGTCAGCTATTCATAATTATGCCATCACCTGCCCAATAAACATTTTAACAATAGTCTTAACAACAGCAAATAATTCATTTTACCTCATTTGCCTTTTGCCGAATGAAACTAATCTCGTTTTTATTAAGTAATATTGCCATCGAAAAATAGCAAGGATGTCTGGGTAATATTGTTGTCAAAGATTCTATAGCCCGCCCACCCACACATGTTGCGATTGTTTCCCATCGTGTTGTGTTATGTTGCATTGTGTTGTGTGTTGAGTAAGCGATAAGTAGGCTACCCCATGCCCTTCAAACACAAAAGTGGCTGCAGGAAGCGGCACGAACGCAAAGAGCAGGATGAAAGGGTGGCAAAGCTGGCAAAATTATCTTAATTTGGGTTTTGTGGCGAAGAGTGTTCAAGAGGACGCTACGTCTGACCCCCAGCCCAACAGCAATGAGTGTGAAACTCAGCCACCAGGTTAGGCTAATCACATAACGTTTACTGTCTGGTATAGCCTAATTGAATGCATTTAGATATATAAAATGCACGTATAGGCCTATAGGCTAAGGCAGCAGCCAGGTTAGATAGGCTATTGTAAACTATGTGCAGGATGTAGATTTTTTTTTTAAGACTATGGCTCAACACTCAATAATTTCGCCTGACGATAGGTCGGTTAAGGGGCCCGCCAAGTCATTGCTGGCTGCATCAATACGATAAGCCCATCATCAGTAAAGTTAAATTGCGATATCATCCAGTTCTGTGTTAATTTATTTTGCCACCATAACGTCATTGTTTGTATTCACACGCAGGTGGACTGCGAGTGAAGGAGAGGAAAACCCTTACACTTTCACGTGACTTTTTGAAATACATATACATTTAGTCATTTAGCAGACGCTCTTATCCAGAGCGACTTACAGTAAGTCAGTAAGTACAGGGACACTCCCCCGAAGCAAATAGGGTGAAGTGCCCTGCCCAAGGACACAATGTCATTTGGCAGAGCCGGGGATTGAACCAGCAACCTTCTGATTACTAGCCCGATTCCCTAACCGCGCAGCCACCTGACTCCCTGGATAATGGAGATAATGACAAATGCCCTGTGAATAGTAATTTAAAAAAAATTATCCACTTGTGTCTCGAATAATGTGCAGCATCAGCTTGTAACATTTGCATCACGTCGCGCTACCTTGCCTTATATTGACGTTAGAGTTGCACGATATTGACAAAATGGGATATTGCGATATTGAGCATGAATATTGCAATATCGATATTCATGTCGATATTCTTAAACATGTGTGGCGGTCTGCAAGAACCTGTCGAATGTCGCGTCCGCTCATTGTTGGCTATAAGCCAAAAAAGATCGAAAATCTGTTTTCTGTCAATTTAGATTTTTGATGTTTTGTATAGTTAACACCCTAAACTTAATTGTAATGTACAAAAAGTACATGATTACTTATGAAAAACAGTTAATTTCAACGGTTTTTGGACATGTTATAGCTAGCAAGATTTTCAAGCCATGTCAAATCAAATCCTCAGTTTGCCTGCTCTTTTGAGTGCTGCAGCAGCCCCAAACTACTGATCAATGAAGTCAGGCTGTTAAACTTAAAAATAACTTGCTGAGAAGTAGCCTGATGTAGCCTAGTAGTTAAACTGACATTTACATTCACAACGTGATTATGAACAAAAGGATTTCCTTTCCATATTCGCCACAGTAAAGTAGAATGAAACGGAGTGGAATGTTTGAATGCAGTTTTCTATGGGGCGCCGTTTGTAAAAGGTCCGTTATTCCTGCTCAGTTTTCGCACATTTAGCACAAATAAATGCATCAGAATTTTCAACGGTCACTTTTTTAAACATTTAGGGAGAAATTCATCTAAATACATGTCATTATTTAGAGCAATGTTCTGCAGTATGCAAAATAATAAAATAATATTTTATAGAACTGTTAAATTTAATGTAAATGTTAAATGTAAATGTTAAATGTAAATGTTTAATGTAAATGTTTAATGTAAATGTTTAATGTAAATGTTAAATGTTAAATGTAAATGTTAAATCTAAATGTTAAATGTTTAATTCACACATTTAGCTAGCCACGCCCCTCTTTTCTGGATACCACGTGATTTTTCACATGGCTGTCTTTCAAAATGGCAAGTCCTGAAGATTTAACGGTGATCATTGAAAGAGCTGTTGCAGCTGGTGTTCGAACGGCTCTTCTTGGCCGACCTACGCCAAGCACATCTTCCGAAACAACCACCACATCATTGCCATCGGTAAGTACTGAAATTATTTTTCTTTTATAAAATGGAGGGGTCTTACAGTTAGAGCTAACCTAGCTATCTTAGCTAGCAAAGAAAAGAGGGGCGTGGCTAGCTAAATGTGTGAATTACACATTTAACATTTAGATTTAACATTTAGATTTAACATTTAATATTTACATTAAACATTTACATTAAACATTTACATTAAACATTTACATTTAACATTAACATTTAACATTTACATTAAACATTTACATTAAACATTTACATTAAATTTAACAGTTCTATAAAATATTATTTTATTATTTTGCATACTGCAGAACATTGCTCTAAATAAGTTATGACATGTATTTAGATGAATTTCTCCCTAAATGTTTAAAAAAGTGACCGTTGAAAATTCGGATGCATTTATTTGTGCTAAATGTGCGAAAACTGAGCAGGAATAACGGACCTTTTACAAACGGCGCCCCATAGTTTTCAGTATAACAAATATCAGGATGGGATTTGGTATATTGTATCCAGTTCATTCAGAAGCTTCTTGAAGCATTCTTTATCGACTGTATAAATGGGCATCATGTCTTGGCCAAATACAGCATTGGTGATTTCGTTATGTCTCTTGGAGCTCTTGTCGTAGTATGCTACCACTAGCAAAAGCATTCGCTAGCGATGTTTGCTTTGCTAGCTCTGGCGTATGAACTGTGGCAGATGTTTATGGGATATTACTGTGCACTCGTTGTACAGTGTCTTGTGGTGGTTTTTGAGGTGAGAAAAAAGGTTGTGTTGCGTCTTTCCTTTCGGTCCACACACTCGATTCGCAGTTTGATCTCCCTCACGCTGTCGAAGTGTGCGTGTGACAGGGCAACTGGCGAAATACGCGGCTCTAAATTGATCACAACACACAGTAAAGGGGGTGCATGGTGTTGAATAACCTCATACAAATTCCTAGCTCATGTTTAGCTCATGTTTCTGAATGTTTATATCCTTACGAATATCTCCCAGCACACATATGGAAAAATCGACGTTAGTATCTTCAGCGTCTTCTCTCATGCTTCTCCAGTGTAGTTGTTGAACATGCCGCTCGGCCTGGACTACTGCCCCTCATATTTTTTTTATTTTTTTTATTGACCAGTATTCATGCATATGGACTGTCAGCAAATAGCAGTTCGAATGGCAGGGGTGGCACCAGTGGTGGCCAATCACTTTTCAGTGGTTGCCAATGCCACTCCCTGGACACGCCCCTGATCCCAGGTTGTCAGCCAGCATATAGGGAACACCTGTAGAGGGATGTCTCACAAGCATAAACACAACAATCTTCATAAATAATAAGTATGCATACTTATTTAAAATATACAGAAATATTAGTTGTAAAATGTAAGTACACATGAAAATGGTCAGAATGTTTTGATGTTTGATATTAGTTTAAATAATAGGTTTGGAGATGATATAGCCTAGTAACACAATGTTTTGCAGTGGTCGCAAGCACACCTTGTAATTTCCCCAGAAATTGTACCTTCTCTAGCTGTTTGTTTTTCTTCTTTTTATAGCAATGTATCTCTACCTCCTGCTGTGTAGCTGAATAAATATAGATTGATTGCGATATCAGACTCAGGTTTTTCAATTACTTGTGTCATTAGGCATCCTTGGTGGGAGGAACTTGTGACTATTATGGGGAGTCAGATGGCTGAGCGGTTAAGGAGTCGGGCTATTAATCAGAAGGTTGTTGGTTCGATTGTGCCAAACGACGTGTCCTTGGGCAAGGCACTTCACCCTACTTGCCTCGGGGGGAATGTCCCTGTACTTACTGTAAGTCGCTCTGGATAAGAGCATCTGCTAAATGTAAATTACTAAATTTATTCAGAATTGGATTAACGGATTAATTACTTAATGCAAAGATCACATTTATTCCTTTATCAAACTGCATTTTCCAAAAGTCTCATCAGTTTGGGATACAACTATTACTATTGTAGGGGAGACTGGGCCAGTAGCTACAGTTTAACATAGTCTTTTCAATATTTTTCTGGCCTTTACTCTGAGATCTCTGCAATTGGATTACAGAAGCTCTTCAAAATGGAGAGTCTGTCTAAGATGCCTCACTGAAGCTAAATTAGCTTTGACCTTGATTTGTCTAGGGCTCTTTTATGTTCTCAAAATAGCACTGTGACTTCTCACATAATGTCAACCACCAGTGTCACAAATGCCAATTCTGGGTAACTGATGCAGTGCAGTCTGCTACCCTATGGTTTTGTGTGCACCACCAAAGCCAACTTTGTTTTGCTTTACAGTACTCTACAATGTACTGTACTGGGGTGCTAATGAGGTTTATGTTGGGTTTGGCAAATGTATACAAATTGCATTACAATCTTGAATGGCATGGCAAACTGTGGAATTCAGTTAGTTTAGTACTGGGATAGTTGATTAGCTGATTGAGCTTTCTACAGACATAATACAATCTAAATCCAAATTGGCTATATGTGCTCAGCTTGACTTTGTTGGACAGATTAATTATAATTGCAGGCATAATTGGAAACAATAAAAGTTATACCTGCTGAGTTGCGGATGAAAATAATTCAAAATTACCCTTTTTTTCTGTGCAAGCAAATTGTATTTTTCTTTTTCAAACACCTCAGCTGAATAGGGCACAAAGAAAATGAAAGACTGTCTTTTTGCTGACCATTTGTCACTGTCTTGTCTTTCAGTCCTTCTTTCAAATTACATTTTTATCCTACTTACCTGTGACTGAATCTGTCCATGCCAGTAGCAACTAGTCAGCAATAAAATAAGGTGTCAGACTGGCAAGAGTTATTTTTATTCAATTGAGACAATTTGTCTGAACTCTCAATATGCTGCAGCAGCCTTGGACTGTGTGTTCCTGAACATTTACATAAAAGGTACCCGAGTATCCAACCTTGGCCTGGATGTGAAGTCAGTCAGCCTTTGGTGCAAAACACATGGAAACCATTTGATTGAGCTTTATCATAATTAAATCTAAGCACGAGAGTAGCACAACGACTATTTCGAAACAACCCTTCAACAGTTTTCCTTTCATTCCTTTCCATTTTAAACAGACTAATCAATATTAATTTCTCAAGAGGTACTGATAATGTAACCGGCAAGTTCTACTGTAGCATTTTCAGTGTTTGTATGACAGTAAAGTTTGTGACTGGACAACTGAAATGAAATAAGCACTGCCTTTAATGGATGTAAACTGAACAAAATGTAGTATTCAACAGTCTCAGACATGCATCTTCCATCTAAGTAATGTTTATACCTTCACAAAATGGTGTATGCTATTTTTGTCATAACAAAAACGATGATCAATCACGTACCTTTTTTAATAAGGCTAATTAGGGTTCCTTCAACAATAGGAAACCTATTGTTTTTGTTAGTATTCCTATTATTATTTTTCCTCTTCTCCATGAAATTGCTCAATAGCTCAAAAGTCCTTGACCCGATTTTTTTCAAATTTGGCCCAATGATACAACAGGTCACTCACTACTCCCAGACGGTTAGTGGTCCACGTACGCCCATAGGTGGTGCTATAAGCCACGCCCAAAGTCTACGTGATTTCCCCAGCGCCCCATTACTTCGAAATGCCTGAAAATTTGGATACATGCCTTATTTCTCATGGGGAACAAAAAAGCCTCAATGACCCATAAGGTCCGCCATGATGGATTTTACTGTACAGCGACATTTTGCAAAAACCTTCAAAATTGGTCTCTGTTAGATGATTTTCTGTCAGAAGATAGGCCTAGGAAAACACAACAATGAAAAAGAGTTGACTTGGTCGAGCTGCTCGGATCACGTCACCACGTCAGGAAGAGTGGTTGGCATGAGTGAAAAACATGTCTCTCAGATGGCCATTATATACATGAGCTGGACAGTACAGATATAGTAACCACCAAAACATGCCCTTAAACAGTACACATTCCACGACTTAATGCCCAGGGGAAACTGCACCCAGGTAATTCGATTATAACTGAGTTTGGAGACCATCAGCTGCTTCTCCTCTTCTCCAAGAGTTGCACAAAGCACATTCCTAAATCTATGTGTACTTCTAGGGGCCCACGGAGCGACCTCTTGACCTCACGACGACACATGCTTCATATACATAGAAAATCTGCATATCAGTCTCCTCTTAAACCAAAGTCCAATTGACTTGACATTTTTTACAGATATGTATCATTGATGTATTTAAAAACGTTACATGGGGGAAATTAATCAAATGCAAAATGGGTGAAAGAGGTGTAATTATGTAAATGTAACATTGCCTCAATTTCTTTGTGTCAATAAATCAAATATAATGTTGACTGATGGTTTTTCAAACCTAATAGGGTTCAAGATGACATCAATCTGAAGTACCATAAACAATTTCACCTTGGTATGTCAAAATATGATGGGGGTCAGATGGCTGAGCGGTTAGGGAGTCGGACTATTAATCAGAAGGTTGTTGGTTAGATTCCCGGCCGTGCCCAATGAAGTTGTGTCCTTGGGCAAGGCACTTCACCCTACTTGCCTCGGGGGAATGTCCCTGTACTTACTGTAAGTCGCTCTGGATAAGAGCGTCTGCTAAATGACAATGTAAATGATTCAATTAGAGCAGTTTCATCTTTGGCTGAATCTAATAACGCTTACCACAGGAGAAACAGCTTACTTTTTTACACAGTAACTGAACATGACAATATGCAACACTGAGAATAACTCAATGGGCTGGGAAGGTGACCTGCAAAGTATAAGGTCACAGGTTCAAATCCAGCCACAGTCTTTTGGCCTGTCATCATTTTGATTATCTGTTTAGTTAAACAGGATGACATCATTCTGAAGGACCATACTCAATTTCATCTTGATATGTCAAAATATGTTTGAATTGCAGCTGTTTAACCTGATTTCCTGCCCCCTCCTCCCCCAGTTACTGCACACTAAATTTTAAGAAGTATATTTTTTAGACTGCTACACATGTAATACATCATTGGAAAGATACGATTCTTGTGCTTGTACTTATGGAAACCATTTCAAGATCAAGTCGCAACAGCAAGTATTACCAACGTCTTTGTCCAGTCACAAATATGTAAACAAAGCAAAAGCAAACTATTCTACTCACCCTAAAAGGTTCAGCCTGGTCCTGGTCCACTCTCACGCACTATCGCTCATACGAAGAGATTTGATTAGAATATTTATGATTGGAGAGTGTCAAAATGGCCGCTACACTCTGCCCTTTGGATTGACGCCCGCAAATGCTATACAATCTCCCGTAATTCGGGGATTTTGTATTTAGAGCGAGCGCGAGACTGTGCCAGCCGAACTTAGCCCCGCCCACAAAACATTTTGGTTGGGTCTGGGGTCGCTTGGTTAGGGAAAAACTATGTCCGAACAAGAGCTTTATACGATGATGGACAGATGATTAACAGTAACGTAATCAACCACGTCACCAAAGAGCGCTTGGGTTGAATTCGCTTTCAACAAACAACATACTATGTTGCTCTGATTGGTTGTAGGTCTATCCAATTGAGCGAAGAGGCTTTTTTTTCCGGGTTCGGTTGAAACACGCCCCATACTCACAGCCCAACGGAGCGGTATCAGACTCATATTCTGACTAGAATTATGAGTATGACAACGTCAGGCTACCTCTTCAGGGGTCTCATTTATAAAACTGTGCGTAGGATTCTTACTAAAAGTGTACGTGCGCCCAAAAGCCTAAAATGGCGTACGCCCAAAAAAAATCTGATTTATAAAACCGTGCGTACGCACACCTGTAAGCAATGTTCCCTTTATAAATCACAGACTACCCACAAGTGTGCGTACGTGAATCTGCATTTTACCCCGCCCTAAACACGCCCATTTTTGACCATAAATGGTCAATGCAAAGCACCTCATGAATGACCCTGGCATGCGATTCTTCTTTACGGTGAATCATGGCGCATGACAACTTCTCAGACACTGTTAGCCTATTGGCGGAGGCTCGAAAACCACATTATTTGGTGGCCGGTGGATCACCAATAAAAAAAACAGTGCGAGTGGCGTCAACTGTGCCAGTGATACCGCGAGTCGAGATACAATTTTGAAAACAAAAGCGTTTTGTTATTGAACAGTAGTCTATTGAAGTCTGGACTGATAACGAGGACGTAGAGTGTAGCGATTGCGCGGGAGCTTAGCGACTGTATTTCCAGTTTTTGACATATGATGATATATGCACAGTATTAAAGAAATATATTTAGTTATACAATGTGTTCTGCAGTTATCTAAAGGTAGGATATGTGATGTTATCCTGTATTCCATGCAGTCGGGCTCGGGCATCTCCCCCTCCTACATCCCGTAGTGGACAATCTGATGGTGAGACATACAGCGCAGAATTTTTATTTAAAATTTGAGTTGGATTGTACAAGGTGTTTATGGAACAATTATCACTCAGTACAAGCGCAAATAACTCTGCTGGATTTAATCTTCATGATAATGATGAAATCGAGTGAAAAAAACGTGTGTGGGGAAAACAAAATATATTAATATTACGAGTAATGTTCTTCCCACATTCACTTTCTGCAGTCTGACTACAGTACGGTCATCTGCGTCGCCAATTCCAACTGTTTCCAAAATGTGCGTAGGCCTACGGGAGGGTCAGAGTTTACGTGGAGGACCGCACATTCTCCCGTCAAGTTTGTTTTTTATAAATCACAACCTTTGCGTGAAAAGTGGCGTACGCACATTTTCAGCCCCGTTTTGTGCGTACGCAAGCTTTATAAATGAGACCCCAGGACTCAAGAATCAGGAAACAAAATCTAGGCGGAGATAGAAACTTTCAGTTTCCTTGTGTTCAAGCTTCTATTACTTAACACCAGTAGGACTTACAGGGGTCCTGACAACAGGGGAAATAACTTCAGAGTGTCACCTTTCAAAAGACTCCATTTACATGCATGTACTCCAAATGGTTCAAGAACAGCTTTTAATTTACTTTGGGTATGCAGTTTAGGCGTTTTCAGGCAAATTTAACAGGATTCTCCTTCGGCCTAATCTAACAATGCTTGCCACAGGAGAAACAGCTTACTTTTTTATAGAGTAACTGACCACAGCAATTCCCAACACTGAGAATAGCTCAGTAGGCTAAGACAGTGCACTGCAATGAGCAAGGTCACAGGTTCAAATCCAGCCAGTATTTTGGCCTGTCATCATTTTGATTATCTGTTTAGTTAAACAGGATGACATCATTCTGAAATATCAATTTCACCTTGAAATGTCAACCGTTTCTTAACCTTTGTCCCAAAGCTAATACTCATATCATGCAGTTGGAGCACAGCTAGATAATCAGCGTCAGCGCCCTTGGGTACCCAGCATGCAGTGCGGCATGGCAAAAAACACAGACTTGTGGGAAATAGTTTGGTTACAACAGCCGTGCAAGGGATTTCAGTTGTTGTGTTCGTTCAGTTAGATGTTTGTAATGTTATTGTTTGTTAGTTAATATAATCTTGTTGGTCACCCTGATTGTGCATGTTGTGTAGTTTAATGGGACCAGAGAGTCGGCTGCTGTACTATCACAAGTTATTGTCGCAAGCAGCTGAACATGAGCTTTGTCTAGGCCCGTTGCCCACATGGTGTTAATTGTGCATTGACTGTGCATTTGACTGAGTTCAAATCTCCATTCAGCCTATTGTTGTTGGCTGAACATGAAGTAGTTTTGCTCTCTTGTTGTTCAACTCTCGATCTTCTACAGTGTACATGTTTATAATATTTTGCGGAGGAACCCGCATCGCTGCTTGTAGCTATATTTAATGTTTTAGTATTAATAAGATGTATTGTTTTTTAGGGTGACCTTTTAACATTCAGTCAAGGCCCCTGTGAATAAATACAATTCAAATGCATCATGGCTGTTACGACCCCTGTTGTTGTGTCTGTGTTTTGTATTATGTTCTCTCCCCGTCTTTTTGTCCACTCCCCGCTATGTTCTCCCTCACAGGCGCATCCCTCATCTACCCACTCACCCTCTGCGACGACCAATCGGCAACCCCTGCTCCCGTCTATTAAGGCTGCTCACTTCAACATCAAGGGAGAGCTGTCAGAACAGAGAACCGTGTTTTGTGTATATGGTCAGCTTTTTGGTTGCAAAATCGATCTCTGTGTTTGTAGACTTTCGTACATGTTCTCCCTGTTTGTTTTTGTACCGTTAATTATTAGTTCCGTTTTATGCCTACCTCGGTGTAGAGCTTTGCGTTTCACCTGGCAAGGAACAAGGGGACAGGCAAACTACCCACGGGTCTACACTACCCATCATGTAGTTAGCGACCTGTTGAAGAACACTAGGTAAGGAGCGGGTGCCACCCATTGTATTTCTGTTTAGTTAGCGTTTGGTTGGGCAGGCAGGGTTGTTTACTCTGTTATATTATTTGGCACCGCTCTCCGTTCCCTTGCACCCTTCTCGGGGTTGTTAGTCATAATGAACCACCACAAAGGACGTGGACCTTTGTGTCCAGTGTACCCTTTATACCGAAACCATTTCCCTACACATTTGGGCTAGCTGTGTTGCATCCCCTTTCCCCATCCTAGGCACCCAACATCTGGGGAGTACAACTCGGAGTTGGAGGCTGCTACGCACACCCCTGTCGTTCCCCCTGGGTTCCGTTCCTCTTCCCCCCATGACCAACAAACCAGTGGCGGCTGCTGGTCTTTCAAAGAGGGGAAGCTCATTTTCTGCCTACCTCATAAAAATGTTCCATTTATTTGGCTAGTTCACTGGCTAGTTCACCCCTACGACACTAGCCTAGCCTACTGTATGAATGAATGAAATGAAACAATATTAAACTCGAAGGAGGAAATGTGGGAATTAGGTTAAACTGAAACAAGGAATGCGGTGTATAATTGTATGAAATGTATTATGAAAATTGGCAAGCAATTTCGCCAAGCAAATACCAAGAAATAGGTTGCAGCTGTATATCTTTCAACTACACTTGCAAAATCCGCGATGGGACTGAGCTTGAATAGCTTCAGCGACTTTTTATAGTACAAAATCGCTGTCAATCAAAAGGAGATGCAGTCTTTCAACAGACCCTCCAATCATCACACAGAAGACCAGCATCCAGGCCAGCCCACTCCTCAGCAGAAACATTTCTTTGGTCCCACCCTTCAGGGAGTCTGAGGTGGACGCGTACATTGGTGCATTTGAGCGAGTGGCTGTGGCTTTGCATTGGGCAAAAGAAGGGTGGTCTCTTTTTCTACAATGCAAGATGATGGGGAACGCCCAAGAGGTCATATCTGCCCTCTCGATTGAGGACAGTTCCCAGTATGAAGTGGTCAAGGCCACCGTACTCCGTACATATGAGTTAGTCCCAGAAGCGAAGGCAAAGGTTTAGAAACAACAAGAAAACACAGAACAACATTTGTGGAGTTCGCCCGAGAAAAGTAGTCTCTCTAAGTGGTGTACGGCAAGTAAGGCTACGGACCGTGTATCCCTACGGGATTTGATGTTGTTGGAGAAATTGATCTGTCTTCCCGACCGGTTGACCGTCTATCTTAATGAACAGAAAGTTGATGTTCTCTCCAAAGCAGCAGTACTCACTGACGAGTTTGTACTAATGCACAAGACAATCTTTGTGTTCAGAAGGAAAAAACGCTGCCTCCCCTCCCGCCCCATAGCTGTGCAGTCGATGCGCCACCAGGCTTGAGGGAGTCCCGTAAGTATATTTACTGTCATCAGACAGGTCATCTTATATCTAAATGCCCTGTCCTACGACGTAACCCTCTAGCCTCACTGTAGTGAGGTCAGCAGACCACACAGAGCCAACATCTTGCCACACCTGAAAAGTGATTCAATCACATCAGACAAACCTAATCAGCCCTCGTGACACCCTCAGTATGCTGATTACCCACCAAACGCTGATGCAAAGGAACTATAGAATTGGGGGGGGGACCTCCCCAATCTACCTAATCAGCCCTCCTGCTAGCTTGCAAGCTTCTAAGGGTTGATCTAGACGAGACGTCTCCAGCGACCATTTGCTATCCGTTTCGGCGGCAATTTGAACAAAGAACATACCTTGATTAGAACTTTTGAGGAAAGTTCTTGAGACTTCACCTTTACCACAAGAGTACAAGGTGGAGCATTATGAGAGGGATAATTGTGTCATGTTTGTTACCTTGTTTTAATGTTGTGTTCACTGAAATCTTGATTCTAGTAACAACTCCTTCTTCCTGAAAGATAACCACGTCATTCTTGGTATCTACACAAAGCTATCATAATAAAACAATCGTTCAACTATATTTTGTAACTGTACCAAGATGTCCAGAACAATATTTGAACAATCGAATGAACCAGCCAGAGATCAGATCACACCTTTGGTAGGTGTGAAGGAAGGAGGGGGAAGTTGAGAACCCAACTTCCCCCAATCCACATCTGACCCAGACGGGTCCTCCCTCGAACTGTGAACTGTATAAAGCCCTAAGATGACCATCAATCTCTGACTCCAGCGAAACCAACCACGGCATTGGAACGCCATCAGGATTGGCGTTCCAAAGGACGTCACCAAGCTTCTCCTGAGATTCAACTTGATAGTCAACGCGTCACTATCTGGACGTTTCAACGGAAGAACCAAAAACGCAATTCTAATTGCGACTTCACTGAGAACCAGCAGACTCAGTCACCTGACCCAGCGCAGCCGCGCTTGACTTCAGACTCTTCAAATGGACCTTTGGCGCAAACCGCCCTCAACCTCATTGATCAACCCCTGATCAAACGTAACTATGGCTAACGCTCTTTCCTCCTCGACATGGCATTGGCGTGAGCTCTGTTTATGATTTGTAAGGATGTAATCATTGACTGTACAATTTCTGTCTTTCTTTAAATTAGACCATTTCATTCTGTTCATTGAAACCAATATCTCATATTAAACCCATAATCTAACTTGTTCATAAGATCTCTTTACCTTACTTGAATAAATTCATTGTAAAGATTTTGACGTGCGTGTTCACTGATGTTACGATTGGCTCTACACTTAGAACGAATTCATTCCTAAAGATGAGACTGATTATTATTATTCAATATTATTAAACAAGGTTTCCTCTATCCCTTAAAACAAATAAGAGGTGGTGCCCCCCCAATAACGAGACTTTATGATAAATTAAGTATTTCTATCCTTAAACAAGCAAACCCCGCTACACTCACAAACCCCAAAACCACTTAAAGGGATTGGTCCGGTGAGAGGAGTGCCTGGAACTGTGATCGGGGCAGCCCCTGACCGTTCCCTGAACGTAGATCCCAGTTATGTTCCTTTTATTTTTAAGGGCTTTGTTTCGTTGACTGGTAGGACCGAGGATCGGCGGCCAGTCACTATCTATGGGATACCGGCACCTCACAGTCCCTGCTCTTGTTGGACATGTTACCGTGGTCTGCTCAGTCCTACTGTGGGTCACAGGTACTGTTGCAGGGCATCGAGATGGGTTGTGTGCCGGTGCCTCTACACAATGTGCATATAGCCTCCGAACTTGTTAGCAGCTTGTTTCGAGAGGTGTACAACCTGTGCTACCTGTAAAGGGCATAGACTTCCTTTTAGGAATTTATATTGCTGGTGGTAGGGTGATGCCTGTATTGGAGGTGTTGGATTTCCCCAACTTCTCTTCGTCTGATGACCTGGCTGGAGAGTTCCCTGAGGCTTTTCCATGTACTTCGTCACGCGCGCACAGTCACGCCGGCTGAGTGACGTGTTAGATTTGTCAGAGTCAGTACTCTGTCCTGCCCTCTGCCCCCATCAGCCAACACCCTTATCGGGTGAACATGACAAAAAGGGCAGTTATGAAGGAAGAGGTGACGTATCTCCTCAGGAATGAGTTGGCCATCCCCAGTTCCAGAGCTCCAGGAACACAATGACATTTATTGAGGGACTTGTTGCACTTGTTGGTTAGTTGTAACTATCAGACCCTCCAGGAATTCGCGATGTTGCGATCGCACCAATTCACGCGAATTCAACGATTCCCCGCAAATTCAGCGCGACGTTGCAACCAATCACCGCAATTTTCCCGCAACTTTGACCAATCATCGTCATCTCCCACAACTCTCTCCAGTGTAGGGGTTAAATCCAGTGTTGCGCCTGAACGCGTTCATTGAACGAAAGTTCATGAACTCGATCATTTTGGTGAACGTGAACTGAACGTACTGTATTACTGCCTGATGAACGATACTGTGAACGCATTCATTCTGGTGTCTGTGAACTCTTTCACTCTTTTTAATTTCGTTCAATAAGGTGCCAGAGACTTCCAGGCGAAAAACACACCGTTAACAGTCCTGTATCCAGGATTGCTCAACCAGTCAATTGCTGCATGTGCTTTCTTCTACTTCTAAGATTTCAATCTTTTTTGTTAAAAAAAGGGAGATTCCTCCCTGCATTCCTGCCTGAGATTCCTCCAATGCATGCGAATCCTGGTTGGATAAGGATTAAAAATGGGATATAATGAAAATTGGCATGTTG
Organism: Thaleichthys pacificus; assembly: GCA_023658055.1. Taxonomy (NCBI): domain Eukaryota; kingdom Metazoa; phylum Chordata; class Actinopteri; order Osmeriformes; family Osmeridae; genus Thaleichthys; species Thaleichthys pacificus. Next base: position 5,636,507 of record CM042865.1, read on the forward strand.
GTAAGGTTATTTAGGGGACCATTTCTCAATGGTTTTATTCTTTGATGAATGTTTGTTAATTACTTAATTTTCAACCAATAACTCAATAAAAATTACAAAGAGGGAAATTCGCAACTTTTTATCGCAACTTTCACTTGCTCACGCAATTTCATCGCAACAAACACCTAAAAAACACCACAACTTTCATCGCAACTTTTTGGAAAAGCTCCCGCGAAATCAGGAATTTTAGCCCGCAACTATCACAAAAAAGGCCTGCGAAATCCAGGGGGGACTGGATTTAGCTACTTGTACTCGCTGTAAATTATATTATTGTTGCTTGCTTTCATACAGGTACACTTTTGCACATCTGAGGTTCATGTTGTTTAATTTGTAATTTGTTTAACTACATGCTCTTATGTTTCTTCCCATTGGCACTTATTTGCTTTTCACAATGTATGCTTCATGTTTTGGCTACCCGCAATGTTTTTGGGGCTATCTCGTTGTTTATGATCATTGACCTATGCACTCTTGGAAGTCGCTTTGGATAAAAGAGTCTGCTAAATGAATACATGTAAATCAAGTACTTGTCAACAATATTTGAACCAATGAACATGAATGTATACAGGTGCGGCTGGTATAAATGGGCTAAAAGGGCTAAGCCCCCCCCCTATCTTTTACAATAAAATGGAGAAAATCATTGTTCAAAAACAGATTGTTTAAATATTTGGTAGCATCTAGAGTAGCAACACCAAAAAATCCAAATATGTAAATGGTCTTACTTTTTCCAGCCCAAACGCATCAGCATGGAGTCAGATGGCTGAGTGGTTAGGGAATCGGCCTAGTAATCAGAAGGTTGCTGGTTCGATTCCTGGCCGTGCAAAATTACATGTCCTTGGGCAAGGCACTTCACCCTACTTGCCTGGGGGGAATGTCCCTGTACTTACTGTAAGTCGCTCTGGATAAAAGTGTCTGCTAAATGACGAAATGTAAATCAGCCACCATTGATCTTCATAGTGTGTGTGATTGGAATTTGGTGTGGTTTTGAGGCCCCCTTGATTTGCTGGTAGTTTGGGCTAAATTAATTCAGCCCACAGGCCACTGACTTTTGACCAATGACAGCCGGTGGTGCTACTGTACAAGAGTGGGGACTTGTGAGTGACAGGTGTCTGGCACTTCCTCTTGATTTGTCGCCCATTTGGGCTAAATTCTTTCAGCCCACACAGGCCGTTGACTTTTTGACCAATGACGCCATACAATTACACCGCACTGAACTGTAAGTAAAGTTAAACTAAAGTTGCAAAATGAATAAAAAATTAAAATAAATGATTTAACATTCCTGCATTAAATACAAAGCATCATGACACTTTGGATGATTTGAAATTATTCATTATCACACAAGCATTTATGCCACACAAATACGCCGCAATGAACTGTAAGTAAAGTTAAACAAAAGTTGCAAAAATGACCGAAATAACAAAACCTCTGATCAAATCAAAGATTGATGTAACCTGTAACCTATCAGTCACGCGAAAGTGAATGACGAAAACAAATCCTTTCTGTTTTCTTTTCGGAGTGTATGTATTCAGATCACGTGAAAAATGATCCAAAGACTCGTATCTGAAGAAATAGTCGTGGTTTCTCTTGGTTTCGGTTTCCTCTACCAGTACTGAGCCTATGCAGGACACGTGAAAAAGTATCCAAAGACTCGTATCGGAACGAAGGAATGGTTCCCCTTCCGACCGTGTCTTTGGGTTAAAGATTCGTTCCTCTGCTGACCGTGTCTTCGGGTACGAGTCTTTGGATCGTTTTTCACGTGACCTGCATAGGCTCAGAACGGATTTGTTTACCTCATTCACTTTCGTGTGACTGCTAGGTTTAGTATAGTAAGACGTGAATGAGATTTGTTCACAAGTGATAATTACAGGTTTTGTTCTTTTTCTTCTTTTTTTTTACTGTGTAAAAATTATGTATCTGTTTCCTCTACTAAACCTCTGCAGGTCACGTGACAAAGGATCAGAAGACTTGTACCCGAAGACCCAGTCGGGAAACGAATGAACGAATCATTTCTGTTTCCTCGACTGAGCCTATGAGAAAACGGAATTAATAACTCTTTGATAACCCCTTTCCACCAAAGTGAACCGGGAGCTAGTTACGGAGCTGGTGCTAGATCCGGTTTGGAGCTGGTTCAATTTGCAAGCCTTCTAAGAACCGGTTTGCTTTTCCATGGGCTAGAGAGCCACCACAGAGCCACGTCATTACGTCACTGTATACGTCTCATCTTTCCCAGCAACGCTAGTGCGGCAGCGCCAAACACAAACCAGAGCCCGTCTAAATGCTGTTTATCAATCCTAAGAACGCGAGGTTGAGACTTGGACTCGCAGCAGTATGACAACACTGGAATTATCAGCGCAACATTTTATAAACTTTTCCTCTATAGTGCCTTTGTATTACATTTGTGTTAAAGATCCCATGACATGTTGTTTTTGGATGCTTTTATATAGGCCTTAGTGGTCCCTTATAGTGATGTGTCGTTCGTGAACGATTCGTTCATTTTGAACGAATCATTAGTATGACTCGGGAGTAACGAGTAGTCTCAGAGAGCGATTCGTTCATTTTCTCGTGGCCGAGAACAAAAAAAAAAGATAATTTTTCACGTGACCTGCATAGGCTCAGAAGAGGAAACAGAAAGGATTTGTTTACCTCGTTCAGTACTTTCGCGTGACTAGGTTTAGTAAGACGTAAATGATATTCGTTCACAAGTAATAATTACAGGTTTTGTTATTTTCACTTTTTTTGTACTTTACTTATAGTTCAGTGCAGCGTAATTGTTTTCTGTGATAATTAAATGCTCGTGTGATAATAAATGACCATTTCAAATCATACAAACTGTCATGATACATTATTTTAATGCAGGAGTTTCTTTTAAAATAGTATCTGCTGGTTTACATGCACTAACATGAGAATATGATATGTGTTTGCAGTGGACGTATTTAGGCCAGGAATTGGCTATAAAATGTTGAGCGACCCCCCCCCCCCCCCCCCCCCCCGTTGAAATGAACGTATGACTCGAAAAAAGATTTGTTCATTTTGCTGAACGAGATTCAAAGAACCGAATCAGTAAAATGATCCGAACTTCCCATCACTAGTCCCTTAATACTGTAACTGAAGTCTCTTTACCGAAATTCAGCCTTGGTGCAGAATTACAGCCACTACGAGTAGTCCCACAATGAGCTTTCCTCAGGACGTGTCGTTTCTGTGTCTGTAGCTTTAAATGCTATGAGGAAGAAAGAGGCGTGGCTAACTGCCATGCTTCGTCGTTTGCAAGCCATGATGTCTCGAAGAAAAACCAATGTCACGCTTGCACGGTCGTAGCTCATTTTTTCATTGGTGATTCAAAATTCTCTGTGCGGGCAAAACAGAGAAATTGCAGTGTTGCCAGGTCCGCGGTTTTCCCGCGGAATTGGGCTACTTTTGAAGTGTTGCCGTGGGTTTAATTTTTTGTCCACTGGTTCGGGTAGATCTATTTTGCATGCAAATTACATGAATATCTTTAAATAAAAATCCATATTTTAAATGAAATAATTTATTTATACCCAAATCCTACCAAACTGACTCCAGATCAGCACGTACACACATGGCCATGGGACACGCCCACATACACACACACACTGTGCATGTGCACACGTGCCTAATGCTCTCAGTCTCCCGAGAAGGGAAACTCATATTAATGTTAAATAACCTCATAAAGTGAAATGTTCATGCCATGTGACCATTAAGACAAATAAAGCAACTAAAAAAATATATAATAAAAATGGTTGCTCAACATTTTTTTGCCAATTCCCTGGCCTAAATACGTCCACTGCAAACATTTATCATATTCTCATGTAGGCCTGCATGTAAACCAGAAGATACTATTTTAAAAGAAATTCCTGGATTAAAATAATGCATCATGACACTTTGTATGATTCAAAATGGTCATTTCACACTACCATTTAATTATTGCGGCAAACAATTACACTGCACTAACTGTAAGTAGGCCTACAGTACAAAAAAGTCAAAATAACAAAACCTGTAATTATTACTTGTGAACAAATATCATTCACGTCTTACTAAACCTAGTCACGCGAAAGTGAACGAGGTATACAAATCCTTTATGTTTCCTCTTCTGAGCCTATACAGGTCACGGGTACGATTCAAAGACTCGTACCCGGCAGATGAACGAATCGTTCACCTCCCAACCGAGTCTTCGGATCAATGTTTCGTTCTTCTGCCGGGTATGAGTCTTTGGATAATTTTTCACGTGACCTGCATAGGCTCAGAAGATGAAACAGAAAGTATTTGTTTACTTCATTCACTTTCGCGTGACTAGGTTTAGTAAGACGTGAATGATATTCGTTCACAAGTGATAATTATAGGTTTTGTTATTTAAACTTTTTTTTTTTCTCGGCCACGAGAAAATGAACGAATCGCTCTCTGAGACTATTCGTTACTCCCGAGTCATACTAATGATTTGTTCAAAATGAACGTATCGTTCACAAATGACACATCACGGTTATTAATCGTGGGGGGTCGGGGATCGGGGGGGGACAGGGTTCGACATAAGCGATGGCCCGGGGCCAGTAAAAAGTAACGTCGGGACAGTTAAATAGCAACTCACTTGCCCGATCGGCCACTGCAAATTATTGATTGAAAAAAAAAAATTGCATCGTAAAAGTTAACATCCTTCATATGTTTTGCTATCTGCTAAATGCATAAATAACTTTGCAGCTCGTGGGACGCACATTTGGCAAATCAAGAGTTGAGTAGTGAGTGACGAGTGGTTGTCAAATTGTAATTCTCTAATCTCGATACATTTTTTAACAACTGGCGCGAGACAAAAGTGAAGATGGCAGCAAAGTAGAGCTACGAGCTCAAACGGAAGCAACTTTTTTTGTGGAGCTAAGATGCATTGTGTCGTCTGTCGTATGTTCCCGTCTAAAGCAGACAAAAGTGGATCTTTTTACACAGGCACCGACAATTTTCGAAAACAATCCCTGACCAGTCATGCTAGCAGACAGCACCTGGTTTGCGTGACAGTTAAGCGGATGGTTGACAATCCATCTTCCAGGCCGTTGACCATGCTGGTCAGGAATTTAAATGCAGATGCCCATCGTGTTATTGCACGACTTATAACAACGGCATATCACGTAATTAAGACGGACAGACGTTCGCCTTGTTCCCCCGGGCTATTGAACTGCAGCAGAAGAATGGTGTCGACTTGGGTACTTAGTATCATACTGATGAAATGCAATGGAAGCTTTTATAAATTAGCATTGAGGGACCAGAGGTTTCAGTTTCAGCCAGACAGTCGTGCAGAGATGGCTGTCAGCAGAGAAGAGAGCACGTCATGTTTGAGGTTAAAAGTCAATTGTTTTGCTGACTACCTTATTATTTTTTATCACTAGAAATGTGATTTAATTTTTGTTCTTTTTATATCCAGGATGTGTTTAATAAATGGTTAAACATGTTAACAGAATAACATAACTTATAAGTCTTTGGTTTTGTTGTAACAATGATAAATTACAACTTTTGGAGGGGGGGCCAGTAAGTTTCAAACCCACTGGCCCGTGGGGCCAGTCGCAATTTTTTTTAATGTTGAACCCTGCGGGAGTCAGATGGCTGAGCGGTTAGGGAATCGGGCTAGTAATCAGAAGGTTGCCGGTTCGATTCCCGGCCGTGCAATGACGTTGTGTCCTTGGGCAAGGCACTTCACCCTACTTGCCTCGGGGGGAATGTCCCTGTACTTACTGTAAGTCGCTCTGGATAAGAGTGTCTGCTAAATGACTAATCCTTTAGGCAAAATTGCAAAGAAATCAGTGGTATGGAAGCATTTTATCAAAGTACCGGGTGACTCAAAACATGTTGAGTACACACTGCCAACAACGGTTTATATTTCATAGTTCGACGTTGAATATGATATACCACTTGAAAACCGTAAGTTGGCCTACTTCGCTAATGTATGCAAACACAGGCATTTTTTATTATATCGGCATTCGGTAACAACAGGACTGGTGACACAAGACTTATTATTAGTAATAGCTAATTTTATAGCAGCTGACTCTGGAATGTCCAGCAGCTGGCTCTAAATTGAGTCAGATCAGGAAAATGTTTGTACATTTATGTTTGTCTAGTTGTCAATCACCCTTCTTAGGTATGTATTTCTTTCAGATTATCTCTTAAAACAGTGAGGTAATACATCACACAAAATGGTTTGATGAAAAACATTTATAGAAAAAACATTAGCGAAAACGTTTCAAATTTAGATTAGTCGATTTTCAGAAGTGTTCAGTCGAGTCTTGGTCGACCAAAGAAAATCTTAGTTGGGGACAGCCCTACACTCAACACCCTAATACAGCAAAGTCAAACAATAACATACTGACATGTTGAGCTTCAAACTGACAGTGTGTGCCTCATGCATACAGAACAGACAACAAGTATTGACTCATCGCCACAAACACCCTGACGCAGACAAACCTCCTGGGAAAGTAAAGTGAGACCACAATAACACATGCATCCACGCAAGTACGCAGCAACCAAATCCGAATACCATGAGGGAATAGTCTGGCATTTATGAGATAAATTAGAGAATATTACCCCACTTGAGTTGACGCGTTAATCAAAGAATCTTCTATAGAACTACCTTCCAACCCTGTGTGTTGACCACGTGTCAACTACACTGGTCTCATACAACGACCAATTACTTAATTCGTTTTTTCATCTTTATTTTGAATGTTTAACCAAGGTTCTCCCAGCAAGAGCTTTCATAAATAACCTATTTCAAGCTTGTCTGTGACAAGCAGAGAGCAAATGGGAACTGGTTCCAACTGCATGGGCCCCATGTGGGCAGGTGGAAAACATGAGTGATGTGCAGGAAACAAAGCACTCGTGGCCCAACATGATGGACTGTGCTCTGACGTATCTCCATCAGCCAAATGTTTTATGTAACATGAGAACGCTTCACAATTACAATGGGGCCTTTTCTCCTCCTCCTCTTTAGGGTTATTTGCACAGGAGATGCTGAGCAAATGTTTGTTCTTGACAATGATATTTATAGGTTTACCATTTCCCTCCCTGGCTGGATGACTGATAAACACACAGTTAAATGTGCACATACTGTAGACACACACAGGTATGGATAGTCACAGGAACACACACATGAAACACACAGTTGTATAGCAATTGTACGCACACACCTACACACAGTAAATCCTAGACAACGGACTAAATGCACAATCATGCAATACATGGAATCATACACACACTCTAAATCTCTCTCTAATCATCATTCTTATACACTAGTGCACAGTGCCTGTGATGCAGTCGGTGATTAAGATGTCAGTCAAACACACAAATAAAGATTCCTTGAACTATAGATAGTGCATAGTGCACGTGATAAAATTGGTGGCACACACCCACAGATTCCTGGAATTATAGGGCACAGTGCCCGTGATGATGTGGATGACACACATAGATTTCTGGAATTATAGAGAGTGCAATACCGTGATGCAGCTGGTGATGACAGTTTTTCTCAATGGTTTTGGTACCTATATTTCTCAGATCACAATTGAAATTATCTGTCATCTCTGAAATACTTGTTCAACCTCCACATCTATCCTAGTCAAATTGCCAATGCTGTGGTAGCCTATTCATGCAAATAATTATGTATCCTTCATCTGTCTGCTGTTTCCTACATTATCAATTGCTTATGTTATGTTGATCAAAATGTACTATATTGGTTCTCTGTTAAATTGTCTAACCATCACAAACATCTAAACATTTAGTTCAAAAGTCTTTACATGCACAATGGTTGAGCCAGTTGTCATAATTGTAGGCCTAATTTACCATACAGCGCTTGTACATTTGCAATGTGCAGGCAGTTTTGACATCACATTCATTTATGTAACAAAATTCACTGATCTATACTGAAATCATATCCACTTTATTTTGTCGTTCTGTTAGCTAGCCAGCCCCTTTGAAAGCAGCTGAATATCGGTTGTAAAAGCAAATTTGCTTCTAAATAACGAAACAGAATTTCCCTATTTTCCTTACTACGCTTAATTTAATTTCATTGCGAAAGCCTTTGCATTAGTAGATTGAATTAGTTAAATCGTGGTACTGCACTCCGTAGGATTATAAAAAGGACAACTGCAAAATATTAACTTTGCAGAGTGCCCGGTTTTCTAGATTCGTAGGAAACTCGCTACAGACCAGAGCAGGCCCGTAACGGAAACACACATGAGGCCCCCCCCGCAGAATAAGCCTGAGAGCCCCCCCCACCACCACCACCACATATGTAACGGATAATGTAATACAAATACCGACGGGACGAACAGGACCCCGACGCGATCAACTGAACTTTTTGGAACATTCTGAAGAGCCGTATAATAAATGCAAGATATCAAAACTCAAGCTTGTCTTGTGAGGGAAATTTATTCAATAAGAAAAAAACGCTCAAACAGAGCATATGTTACAACAACATAACAAATAGGCCTACATATAGTTGATACTTTCTACAGGTTTGCAGGTGAATAGCCTACACATGTGCGCGTCTTTTAGCAAATCTGTGTGCAAAGTCTTTTACCAGACTATTTACATCTAAACTGCGCGCACGTTCATTTTCTATGCTAACGATGGCCAGACCTGACAGCCTCTCTTGTGACATGGAGCTTCTGAGATATATTTTGATCAGTTTCAGCTTGGAAAATTACCTTTCAACGCTTGCGACAGTCACGGGTATTGTCAGAAATAATTTGATGGCCGTGGCTACATCAGGCACACTTGATAGTATGGAGTTGTGTTTTATTATTAGCGTGTTCGCTAAATCATAAATTGAGCCATTTTTTGTCGTGTGAATCTTGTAGAAAGCAATGACTACGTTTTACACGATCATAATATGTATATAACTGAAATACAATGACTTATTGTAACTTTGATTATGTTTTTTTGTATGTTTAAATAGTCAAACGCAATCGCTGCAACTGCACGATACTACTGTCGCATACGTTATCATGTTTGCTAATAATGTCAGTTATGTAATATATTTTATAATTAAGCACTTTTTCTACTTTCTCTTTTTCTCCATTTCAATGTTGTCAGCTTGATAGGAAGTCAATAAAGGAGCAAGGCTAATTTTCCTGGGTCTTGGAAAGGAGGCTCGCTGTTAACGCTATAAGCACAACACAGACAGAGCAGTACAGCTGTCAAAGTATAACTTTAGCTACGTGGTACAGTAATGTTAGCTATAGCAAACAGTACAATACCTGTCTCTTCTGGCAGATGAGTGCATCCTTCACCGGCTGGTCGAAAAAGACTTGTAATTTTGGGAAGTTTGGCATTTAATTCTGAAATTTTCTGTTTTGAATGCCGCTTTTGGGCACCGCTTTTAAATGTGCGTTTCATTTTTCCTACGCTACGCTACAGTTAGCTAACATCACTGTGTCAATCCCGACCGGTTTTTAGCTAACATTCTGATAAAATGCCACTTCAAATATTGATAAAAATAATCGTATCACGTTTTCAGCTGATTTACTAATTTCACGTTAAGCTTTAACTTCTTACCTTTCGAGCTAAATATTGTTTAAAAATTTAGAGTTAGCTCAGCCTTTACTAGAGCCGGTCAAAAGACGCTGGCGCCGGTAAATTAGCCGTGCGCTACCCTTGTCCAAACCCGACCGCACTTTTTTACGGGGATATTAACTTGATCCAGGGTCACCAAACTGACCATCAATGCTGTCAACATATGCGGGGACGTAGTTATTAGTCCACAATAAGATATCACGCTTCAACATCTCCAAACTATGCGATAAAATCTCAATTTGACTGTATACCACCACCTGCTGGATGTTTTGTTGAACTCTTCTCAAAGTTTGCTAGCCCCCATCCCTTCCTCCCCTCGACTACAGATCACATCACACATGATCGTGTATTTTCATTGGCTATGCCTAAAATAATACTACTTACACTTTGCTGGCGATAGCAAAAGAAAATGCTGGCAAAAAGACCGGAAACTGAGTGTCCAAACCCCGTTCGGGTTTGGACAATAGTAGCTTACAGCGGTCGGGATTGGACACAGTGACGTTACCTATTTGCAGCAGGCTCGACGGTCTGTGTGACCATCTGACCTACTTCGACATGTCACTTACCTAGCTAACAAAGAAAGCACAATTAAATATACTTTTCTTTATTTTTATATCAACTCTGGAAACACAGACAAGACAATAAGACATCCCATGTAATTCAAATTGGTTAAAAAAATGTAAAAAAACTGCCACGCGAGGCCCTCCATCCCTGCGAGGCGGTGCGGGGGCTGTGGGGGTAATCTCTACGGGCCTGGACCAGAGCACCAATAAGAGTGAAGGGGCTGGGACACGAAGAGAGCAAGCCAAACTGGCTGCAAATTATTTGTTCATTATTTTTCATTATTTGATGTCGAAATGCTTATCCAAACAACATCAATCACGGCACTGCACTCTGTTGGATTATAAAGAGGACACATACGGAATATGAAATTTGCAGAGTGCCCGGTTCTTAAGATGCTCGTGGGAAACTAAACCCATTCTAATTTGTACACACACACACACACAGAGATTTCTGGCATTATTAGAGAGATACTCACACACACACAACTACTTTTCTGTCACAGTTTAGCCTGGCTTTTTCCCTGGCTGTATGAAAATACACAGAATTTTAAAAATATATATAGTGCTTGAAATATATGATCTGACAGGAGGCTGCAGATGCTCTATAAAAATATATATATTTTAACTGGGTTAATAGAATAATATTGTTTTATAATGAGGACAATTGCAGAAAACTCTTCCTATTGTCATAAAGATGCTACTGAATTGACACACTTTAAATGACACTATTTCATATCATATGTGATCTATAAACGGCCTGTTACTCCACTGTCTTACTCCACATGTACGTATTGTTAGGTTACTCTACTTCTATGCTTAGGTTGTTCTCACATGTTCAGTGAATTATTCTGTATTTTTCAAATTCTTATTATATATATATTGTTGATAAGTAACAGCTCATGTAGAATATAAATTATGTAATTATAACCTGTAATAATAATTACAGGTTTATGATTTATTTGGGGGATAGGCTAGAGGTTAGGCTGCTAAGGATTGTGAAGAGGAGAAGGACAAGATAATTTCACTTGTAACAAATGGCAAGAAACTTCCAACTTGGTCTTGAGTTCAGCATTATTATATCTGTGATTATTGACCTTTAAAACAAGTGTATTTTGCATAAGTTAGTGTAATGTTAGGTTATGTAACTAATTGCAAACTACTGTATCTTCTTACTCTGCCTCAAATACTTTAGTTGCCTTATAGAACTGTTAGTTTCTGAAATCCTGGACAAGAAGTGTGGAATCCTGATATTGAATATTTACAAGCGTCTTTAGTTTGAGTCACATTTCCTCAACTAAAATAACATATGAATGCTTTATTGAATCATATTATCTCTGGTTGAATTGAGAAATTGAAGCGCATACTCAATTTACTCACTTGTTTGTTTTAAGCCCAGCCAACCGTACAGAGAAAGAGGGGGGGGGGGGATAAGAAACCAGCCAACTGTAAACGGGCATAGTATCCCAGATCTGCCTTTCTCAACCTGGCATCAGCCATTACCTTGGATGTCATTATGTGGTGAGTTGGGTGTCGCTGGGGGAAGGTGAACCATTGAAGCCCTGTGTTCATAAATCCTGCCATCGTCACAAACAACTTGACAGGGCTCCTGAGATAGCATAGCAGTGACAGAAAAGGCCCCCTTCGGTAATCTGGGTTATATTTCAAAAATTATAAGTGCAATACTATGGACATGGCTCCGGTAAACTCGGCAAGCAAGGGCCAAAGGACTAGCAAAGGAAATGGAGAAACACAAAGAAGAGTGAGAAAGAGGAATAGAAAGGGACCAAAGAGGACGAATAATGCTGATGGGTATTCCCATCTCAGTGCCTTTCCTTTTCGTAAAAGAATGCTCCTTGCTTATTACCATGCCACTGGGATTTTTGATGACGAACGCAGCATATAGCCAAGGCCCTTTCAGGACATCACCAGTAACCTAGGGTTGAGCCTATGTACATTCTGGCTTTTAATTGAGATCAATTACATAGATACAGCTCTGGAAAATATTTACAGACCGCTGCACCTTTTTCTTTCATTTTTAAAAAGGTTGAGAAGGACTGGCTCTTTCTTTGCAGTGGCCTCTTAAATGTTACCCTTCGAACAGAAAAGGGTAAGAGTTTCTCTTATTTAGCTGCATCATTCATCTTCAGCTTCATTATCAAAGGTTTGGGGATAACTTGAACACTTCCTTTGCATCCACCGTTTACCATATTTATTTGCTTGGACTAACCTTATAACCTCACCTCTGTGATGAGGTTTGAAGAAAATATACCAAAATGACATATCACAGATTTTGTCTCCATGTGGTTGAAGGAAGTCTATGAGGAACAAATTTTTTTAAATATTGTTCTGACTCCCAGATTCAGAAACTTCACACCAATGTTTTCAAAAACATTCAATGTACAGTACTCCTAACTGGGTTTCAGCCAATTTACATCAATTCTGAGAACAATATAGAAGAAGAATTGTTCTATTTCTAAAAAGTATTACAGTAATAACACAGTACTGGTGATACAGCTTTCCTCACGACAGAATGCATTCCCATGGAGCACCACGTTTGAGGCCTACATGTATTAAAGAGTGATATGTCCACTAACAACCTTGGATCATGGATGACAGATACATAAATGCTCAAATCCTCATGTCATTGATCAAATCGAACTCAAATCAAACTTTATTTATATAACGCATTTCATACCAGGAGGCAACACAATGTGCTTCACAGAGGGGATTGGTTGGGGGATACAAACACTTATGTTTGACACAAAATTTCAGAGAGAAGCAAAAAAACAGATCACCCATTTGGGCCAGTATAGAAGAATTGCTCAAATTCTTCCCTGACCTCTCTAAAATGAGACAATTGAGCACTCTCCTGGAGAATGTTAAGTGCCAACATATTACAAAGCAAACACATAGCATGAATTAACTAGAGAGGGTACAATTTCTGGGGAAATTGTAGGGTGTACTTGCTTGCGTCGGTTGCACAGGGTCAGTTTTTTAATGACATTTTTACAACTGATATTTCTGTATATTTTATATAAAAACGCATACTTATTATTTATAAAGATTACATAGATTTAAAAGCATATTTTTTTGCTGCTCATTTACAACTCAAAATACGAGTGAAGTGTAGAATTAAATAGATGTCTTCTCATTTCCCCTGCAAGAGGCAGCCTCATAGCTGAATCAAAAGAATACATTTGGCAGACCGGTGTAAAAATTGACCTAATCTCTATGACTTAAATGTCCTTTTAAGTTTTTCCCTTCTCGTGATATTTTCTGGCATTTAGCCTACTCATATTGCATTCATTCATTAATAAAGAACCCCCTTTGAAGATTATTCTACGACGTTACCGGCAGTAGAAGATGGAATCGCGATTCAAACAGTACCATCTGCTAACTGAAAATATGCCCCCAAAAACCTAAATAAACTTGACATTTATTTTGTGGACAATCGCTCATTCATAAAAAGCTCACTGGTAGCGATCATTGTCAGTAACAACTCAAACTGTGATATAGCTCTTTGTGGAGAAGCTGCCCCGGTAAATTCTACTACTACAGTACAGTACTACTAGACTACTGCTGACTGTGTTCGTCTTGGTAGCGATTGCGTTGGTTGAATTCGATCTAACGTTCCGTTGTACGGTTTAGGCTGAAATTAATTATTTTCATGAACAGATTGACAAAGTTTAGGCTGTGGCAATGAAGTTCAGGTTACTGTAGTAGTCAGTTAGTTCACCTATTGAAAGACTTTTGATTTAAGTAAGGAGAATGCCGAACATGTTCTGTCGCCGTTTGACTTTCTAAACAGCTGTGTAGATGGTTTTGTAGTGTCTCGCGTAGGCTACAGCGTTGCAGTGAGCGACACTGGTTTGAAACCACAGGTAATGATAATTTCACCAACAAATCGTTTACTTGTAATGTAGCCTAATGTCATAATAAATCCTACAACGAAAATGTATTTGTGAGGAATGTTTATTTTAACGATTGAAAACAGATGCATCATAGACCAGCTGTAGTATGTGTTGCCCGGGCAACAGAGGCTAATGTCAATGTACATGCTAATGCTTCAGTGAAATACTAGACTACCGTTTCCGAAAGTAGATGTGGGCCTACTTCCTTAATAATATCAGCTAATATTGTACATTACATTTCACAATAGTGTTTCACATCACAAAGTAAAATGAGTAAATAGTTATCACCCTGGCCTCTTTGCTTGTGGCGTTTCTGCAGCTGCCTTGCAGTAAAGCTATAGTTAGCCTAGCTATCCCCCAGATGCGAAATGAATGTTCTGCTACAGGTAGTCACTCGTGTTTTCGTGACGTTGGTGACGTAGTGACGTTAGTAACGTCAGTGACTGTGTCTAGCAAATTAGCCACCGTTAGCTTCACTTTTCGCCACAAAAACTTAATTTGAGCCTAAACCATGCAACGGAACGTAAATCCCAATACAAGCAACTCAATCGCTACCAAGACGAAACTTTTGACACCTAGGTTGTCTATGTAGGCCAAATATTGACAAAGATTTAGGGGTGGGAAAAGAAATAATAATAAAGATATATGTGAGAGAACAAAGGTTGTGCTCTTGCCGAAGGCAGGCACACCCAATAATACTAACAATATCAATAGGTGCCTCGCAGCTTCGCTGCTTGGCCCCTAATAATAATAAGAAAAGGTAGAAACACTTAAGTGGCTTCGCCGCTTCGCGGCTTGGCCACCAATAATAATAATAAGAAAAGGTAGAAACACTTAAGTGGCTTCGCCGCTTCGCGGCTTGGCCACCAATAATAATAATAAGAAAAGGTAGAAACACTTAAGTGGCTTCGCCGCTTCGCGGCTTGGCCACCAATAATAATAATAAGAAAAGGTAGAAACACTTAAGTGGCTTCGCCGCTTGGCCACCAATAAGAAAAGATAGAAACACTTAAGTGGCTCGCCGCTTCGCGGCTTGGCCACCAATAAGAAAAGGTAGAAACACTTAAGTGGCTTCGCCGCTTGGCCACCAATAACTAGAGAGGGCAGCGTCGGAAATACACGAGGGCAAAGGGCAAAAATGCCCCTAAGAAATATAATTTTGCCCCTGATATCACTAGGAGAGGGGCAAAAATTGCCCCCAAAACAAACATTTTGTAAAAAATTTAATCGATCCAGTATTTGCTTCAAAAACAACTTAAATGCTATGTTTGCTCCGGAGGCAGAAGCGCTCATTGCCACAGGCAGCAGCACTCGCTGCTCGCTTTGTGACGCATTTGACGTCAAACGCGTCACAAAGCAAGGGACTCAGCAGAGGAGAGCTCAAGCAGATAAGCCGAGTGCACCAGCTGGGCGTATAAAAGTTGGTCTTAACTACGGTGGCCCTGAAGTGCAAATCACACCCACTAATATGAGTGCATCCCCCAAATGAAAACACTCCCCCCAAATACGAATCATCTTCCCCCAAACAGGATGACGTGCTCACCTCCCCCCAATACAAAGACACGCTCCCCCAAATGGGAAACGACATTACATTAACTCAAAAACACATTACATTAACTCAAAGCAAGTCATCCTATTTGGGGGGAGTTGACTCGTATTTGGGGGGAGTGTTTTCATTTGGGGGATGCACTCATGTTAGTGGGTGTGATTTGCACTTCAGGGCCACCGTACTTAACTCCTACGTCGTTCATACGTCCGACTTGGTGATTTCAATTTACACCAAGTGCACCAAGCTTGACAGACCACGGTCGTAGCTACGCCTGGTTTTAAGATGCACGTCTTTGTTGAAAATACGAAAGCGTCGATCGTTGCCAAGCAAAAAAAAAAAAGTAAAAGAATCAAAGAAAACACTTTGAATCTGTAGACTACTGCTTAATAGTCTTATTTTTGCCATATGGTGACAATTACTCATATACTGTTAGCCTAAATAAGCATATGTGTTATCTTGAACAAAGGTTAAATGTTATTTCACAATTTTCAAAAAGTGCCCCCAATTTTTTTTAAATGCCCAATATGTACATTTCCTACCCTGAGAGAGGGTACAATTTCTGGGGAAATTGTAGGGTGTGCTTGCTTGCGTCGGTTGCAGGTGGGTCCGTCCTCTAAGTTTTTCCCTTCTAGTTATATTTTCAAGCATTTAGCCTACTCATATTGCATATTTCATTAAGAACACCCTTTGAAACAGCTGCAAACCCCCTTTGAAACAAGCTACTGTAACAACGTTGTCACTGGCAGTATGGAATCGCGATTCAAACAGTACCGTCTGCTAACTGAAAATATGCCCCCCAAAACGTAAATAAGTTTGACATTAATGTAGGGGGAAATGGCTAATTCAAAATAAGTTTGCTAGAGGCAAGCTAGCTGCTGTTGCTCCACATTTCACTGATTGTTTGAAAGCGCCGGAAATGAGAACGTTTCTTTTGACATAAAGTTTAGCTGTGGCATTGAAGACAGTACTACACACTGCCAGTGGGTGAGCGGAGTCTGACTGAGGCTAACGTCAAAACAAGCCGTGGTGTCTCAAATTCCAAGTTTTACACAAATCACAAAAATATGCTGACGCGCTGGCTGTCTTCGCAATCGCCATATCTTTATAACACTGCCCTCCTTCTGATTTTTGATGTAGAATTGACCCTGGTACGAAATTAAGAAAATACTCATCAAAGATCGACAACAGCTGACGCAATCGTCAACGGAGGCTGACGGGGCTCTCACGTAGCAAACCAATCAAAGTTTTTACAGCAACCTACATTAAAATCTCACCATCTGGCTGTCTTCACAATAGTCATATCGTCATAACATTGCCCTCCTTCTGTTTTGTGGTGTAGAATTGACCGAACTATAAAAATACGAAAATACTAAACTACTATGACGCTTTCATGGCTGCCGCCTAGGCAGTCTCACGGGCGACCCGCACTCGCTCAAATTACAAAGACTTTCACAACCTAAATAAAAAATCAGAGATGGCAGTTCCACTCGAAATTGCTTTCTCAACAAAACCCAATGGTTGGTAATTTTGGGGGTTGGCATTTTTCACTCATAATCCAAGCTCCAATTTGCGTGCTAGAACATCTCTATCACGTTGTATCCATGCGTCGTTGCTAACGTGTGCTGACGTAGTGACGTAGGCTAGCACTGCTACCCTTCGTTGACCAGTGGGGAACCGTCAGGGCCCTCCTTTTTAGAATAATATATTCTAAAAATATATATTTTAAACGTAATCTGTTATAATTGTATTTTATCAATCCATAAATTGACAATGTTTCTGAAATAATCCCTTCAATCCTGCCCTATTCAGTTTATGTTGTAATGTGAAGAGTTAATTGAAAAAATACCGTTTTGTCACCCTTTCAGAATTTCGCTGCCTCCGTTGTTGGGAGGAAACTGCTATGCAGCTAGCTCTGTGATTGGTGGTCCAGCTATGAATTTTACAGAGGGCCGCTTGATATAAATTCAATGAAAGACTAATTTCCATTGACAGTAAAATTGACCAATCATATCTTCCCTCTAAATGGGTGGGCCTTGTTATCGCTAACTTTATGACAAGTTCCGCCCGCTGTGGGAACGGAGAAACGCGATCAGAAGCCTAAATATAGCTGCAAGCAGCAATGGCGGATTCCTCCTTCAAGATGGCAAAATGTTGTAAAATTGACAGATAGTTACACTGGGATTAACCAAAAGACTTGAAACTAATTTCTGTCAGAAAAAAAAGAAATAGTTTAGGGCTCTGACTATATTAGAACCCACAACCCTTCACATAGCAGCCCTGCGTCTCATCCTACTAAGCCATTCACAGACATGCCAACCTGCAGACTCATTTCCGGGAGGTGGTTTAAAACTGTTGTAATTTAGTCCTATTTATATAGGGACATAAAAACGGGACAACGGGATGACTGGGTTGCTGCTGTAAAGAATAGCTTACTCGTAGTGCTTTAAAAAAGTTGTTTGGAAGGGAATTTCCAATCCTAGCATCAGTGGCGATGTGTTCTGGCTTAGGTAACTTAAATGAATTTGCGGCAGGCAAGGGATCCACCTGAACAATCAATATACTTCATTCGAGCTAACTTGGTAAATATGACACTATGCCTACGTAGACTACAAGTAGCTAGCTACGGTGGTGAACCTGGCTTGTTTTGCAGTGGTTTACAGTCTCACTAAACAGATGATTGGAGTGTTGTAATGGGCTCAAATACAACCGGAGGATTGACCGGAAGACTAGAAACCGTTCTGTCAAAAAAAATAAAAAAGTTGCCATTGACTGGTTTTGAACCTACAACCCTTCGTTTACCTGCACAACATATTATCCAATTGAGCCATTCTCAGATCTTGACTTCCCAATGTTCAGTAACTGGATAACAAAATGAGACGTTTCTGCAATGGCAAGCATTGTCAGATTTGGTTAAAGTTCAAACAGCTGTAATTTAGTCCTATTTGGGACAACGGGATGACTGGGTTGCTGCTGTAAATAATAGCTTACTCGTAGTGCTTTAAAAAGGTTGTTTGGGGTGCCATAACTTGTCATGGAATGGAATTTCAAATCATGCCTAGCATCAGTGGCGATTTGTCCTGGTTTAGGTTACTGAAATAAATTTGTGCAACAGGCAAGGAATCCACCTGAACAATCAATATACTTCATTAAAGCTAACTCAGTTGTGAATCTGACCCTACCATGCATAGACTCCAAGTAGCTAGCTACTGTGATAAACCTGTGTTGTTTTGCAGTGGTTTACACAGTCTCGCTAAACAGATGATCGGAGTGTTGTTATGGGCTCAAATAAACACTCATTGCTATGTTTTACAACCGGAGGATAGACCGGAAGACTAGAAACCGTTCTGTCCAAAACAATTTTTTTTGCCTTTGACTGGTTTTGAACCTACAACTCTACGTTTACCAGCACAACATCTCATCCAATTGAGCCATTCTCAGATCTGGACTTTGCCATGTTCAGTAACTGGATAATAAAACAAGGCAAGCATTGTCAGATTTGGTCCAAGCTCAAACAGCTGTAATTAAGTCATATTTTCACATATCAAGGTGAAACTTTGCAGGGTACTTCAGGGGTGTCACCTTAAAGCCTATTAGTTTTGAAAAACCATCATTCAAAATGACATTTGATTTAGTGACACAAACATATTGAGGCAATGTGGACATTTACATAAATACACCCCTTTCAGCCATTTTGTTTTTGATTCAACTGTCTTAAGTAACGTTTTTAAATACATCAATGATACATATCTGTACAAAATTCCAAGTCAATTTGAATTTTGGTTTAAGAGAAGAGGGATTTTGAAGGTTTTCCCAAATTATCACTGTACAGGAAAATCCATCATGGTGGACCTTATGGGACCTTGAGGCTTTTTTGTTCCTCGTGAAAAATGAGGCATGCACAACAAGTTTCAGAAGAATTGGAGCAATGGGGTGGAAATGCCATCACTTTGAAAAGTGGACATTTGGGCGTGGCCTGTGGCGCCCCCTATTGTCTGATGTGGGCCAGTCTGTGTTTGGGCAGTATTTGTGGCATGTTGTATCAATATGCCAAATTTCAAAACTTTTTACCAATGTGTTCATGAGATAAATTACAAGAATAAATATAGCTGCAAGCAGCAATGGCGGATTCCTCCTTCAAGATGGCAAAATGTTGTAAAATACAGACAGATAGTTACACTGGGATTAACCAAAAGACTTGAAACTAATTTCTGTCAGAAAAAAAAGAAAAAGTTTAGGGCTCTGACTATATTAGAACCCACAACCCTTCACATAGCAGCCCTGCGTCTCATCCTACTAAGCCATTCACAGACATGCCAACCTGCAGACTCAAAAAAAAACTTGTCATGGAAGGGAATTTCAAATCATGCCTAGCATCAGTGGCGATTTGTCCTGGTTTAGGTTACTGAAATGAATTTGTGCAACAGGCAAGGAATCCACTTGAACAATCAATATACTTCATTAAACCAAAATTCAAATTGACTTGGAATTTTGTACAGATATGTATCATTGATGTATTTAAAAACGTTACTTAAGACAGTTGAATCAAAAACAAAATGGCTGAAAGGGGTGTATTTATGTAAATGTCCACATTGCCTCAATATGTTTGTGTCACTAAATCAAATGTCATTTTGAATGATGGTTTTTCAAAACTAATAGGCTTTAAGGTGACACCCCTGAAGTACCCTGCAAAGTTTCACCTTGATATGTGAAAATATGACTTAATTACAGCTGTTTGAGCTTGGACCAAATCTGACAATGCTTGCCTTATTTTATTATCCAGTTACTGAACATGGCAAAGTCCAGATCTGAGAATGGCTCAATTGGATGAGATGTTGTGCTGGTAAACGTAGGGTTGTAGGTTCAAAACCAGTCAAAGGCAAAAAAAAATGTTTTGGACAGAACGGTTTCTAGTCTTCCGGTCTAGTCCTCCGGTTGTAAAACATAGCAATGAGTGTTTATTTGAGCCCATAACAACACTCCGATCATCTGTTTAGCGAGACTGTGTAAACCACTGCAAAACAACACAGGTTTACCACAGTAGCTAGCTACTTGGAGTCTATGCATGGTAGGGTCAGATTCACAACTGAGTTAGCTTTAATGAAGTATATTGATTGTTCAGGTGGATTCCTTGCCTGTTGCACAAATTTATTTCAGTAACCTAAACCAGGACAAATCGCCACTGATGCTAGGCATGATTTGAAATTCCCTTCCATGACAAGTTATGGCACCCCAAACAACCTTTTTAAAGCACTACGAGTAAGCTATTATTTACAGCAGCAACCCAGTCATCGCGTTGTCCCAAATAGGACTAAATTACAGCTGTTTGAACTTTAACCAAATCTGACAATGCTTGCCATTGGAGAAACGTCTCATTTTGTTATCCAGTAACTGAGCATTGAGAAGTCAAGATCTGAGAATGGCTCAATTGGATAATATGTTGTGCTGGTAAACGAAGGGTTGTAGGTTCAAAACCAGTCAATGGCAATTTTTTTATTTTTTTTGACAGAACGGTTTCTAGTCTTCCGGTCAATCCTCCGGTTGTAAAACATAGCATAGTGTTTATTTGAGCCCATTACAACACTCCAATCATCTGTTTAGTGAGACTGTAAACCACTGCAAAACAAGCCAGGTTCACCACCGTAGCTAGCTACTTGTAGTCTACGTAGGCATAGTGTCATATTTACCAAGTTAGCTCGAATGAAGTATATTGATTGTTCAGGTGGATCCCTTGCCTGCCGCAAATTCATTTAAGTTACCTAAGCCAGAACACATCGCCACTGATGCTAGGATTTGAAATTCCCTTCCAAACAACTTTTTTAAAGCACTACGAGTAAGCTATTCTTTACAGCAGCAACCCAGTCATCCCGTTGTCCTGTTTTTATGTCCCATATATAAATAGGACTAAATTACAACAGTTTTAAACCACCTCCCGGAAATGAGTCTGCAGGTTGGCATGTCTGTGAATGGCTTAGTAGGATGAGACGCAGGGCTGCTATGTGAAGGGTTGTGGGTTCTAATATAGTCAGAGCCCTAAACTTTTTCTTTTTTTTCTGACAGAAATTAGTTTCAAGTCTTTTGGTTAATCCCAGTGTAACTATCTGTCAATGTTACAACATTTTGCCATCTTGAAGGAGGAATCCGCCATTGCTGCTTGCAGCTATATTTAGGATTCCTCCGTCAGGAGGAACCTATTGGAATTGTTGGTATTATTATTATTATTATTATTATTCTTGTAATTTATCTCATGAACACATTGGTAAAAAGTTTTGAAATTTGGCATATTGATACAACATGCCACAAATACTGCCCAAACACAGACTGGCCCACATCAGACAATAGGGGGCGCCACAGGCCACGCCCAAATGTCCACTTTTCAAAGTGATGGCATTTCCACCCCATTGCTCCAATTCTTCTGAAACTTGTTGTGCATGCCTCATTTTTCACGAGGAACAAAAAAGCCTCAAGGACCCATAAGGTCCACCATGATGGATTTTCCTGTACAGTGATAATTTGGGAAAACCTTCAAAATCCCTCTTCTCTTAAACCAAAATTCAAATTGACTTGGAATTTTGTACAGATATGTATCATTGATGTATTTAAAATCGTTACTTAAGACAGTTGAATCAAAAACAAAATGGCTGAAAGGGGTGTATTTATGTAAATGTCCACATTGCCTCAATATGTTTGTGTCACTAAATCAAATGTCATTTTGAATGATGGTTTTTCAAAACTAATAGGCTTTAAGGTGACACCCCCTGAAGTACCCTGCAAAGTTTCCACCTTGATATGTGAAAATATGACTTAATTACAGCTGTTTGAGCTTGGACCAAATCTGACAATGCTTGCCTTATTTTATTATCCAGTTACTGAACATGGCAAAGTCCAGATCTGAGAATGGCTCAATTGGATGAGATGTTGTGCTGGTAAACGTAGAGTTGTAGGTTCAAAACCAGTCAAAGGCAAAAAAAATTGTTTTGGACAGAACGGTTTCTAGTCTTCCGGTCTATCCTCCGGTTGTAAAACATAGCAATGAGTGTTTATTTGAGCCCATAACAACACTCCGATCATCTGTTTAGCGAGACTGTGTAAACCACTGCAAAACAACACAGGTTTACCACAGTAGCTAGCTACTTGGAGTCTATGCATGGTAGGGTCAGATTCACAACTGAGTTAGCTTTAATGAAGTATATTGATTGTTCAGGTGGATTCCTTGCCTGTTGCACAAATTATTTCAGTAACCTAAACCAGGACAAATCGCCACTGATGCTAGGCATGATTTGAAATTCCCTTCCATGACAAGTTATGGCACCCCAAACAACCTTTTTAAAGCACTACGAGTAAGCTATTATTTACAGCAGCAACCCAGTCATCGCGTTGTCCCAAATAGGACTAAATTACAGCTGTTTGAACTTTAACCAAATCTGACAATGCTTGCCATTGGAGAAACGTCTCATTTTGTTATCCAGTTACTGAGCATTTGGGAAGTCAAGATCTGAGAATGGCTCAATTGGATAATATGTTGTGCTGGTAAACGAAGGGTTGTAGGTTCAAAACCAGTCAATGGCAATTTTTTTATTTTTTTTGACAGAACGGTTTCTAGTCTTCCGGTCAATCCTCCGGTTGTAAAACATAGCATAGTGTTTATTTGAGCCCATTACAACACTCCAATCATCTGTTTAGTGAGACTGTAAACCACTGCAAAACAAGCCAGGTTCACCACCGTAGCTAGCTACTTGTAGTCTACGTAGGCATAGTGTCATATTTACCAAGTTAGCTCGAATGAAGTATATTGATTGTTCAGGTGGATCCCTTGCCTGCCGCAAATTCATTTAAGTTACCTAAGCCAGAACACATCGCCACTGATGCTAGGATTGGAAATTCCCTTCCAAACAACTTTTTTAAAGCACTACGAGTAAGCTATTCTTTACAGCAGCAACCCAGTCATCCCGTTGTCCCGTTTTTATGTCCCATATATAAATAGGACTAAATTACAACAGTTTTAAACCACCTCCGGAAATGAGTCTGCAGGTTGGCATGTCTGTGAATGGCTTAGTAGGATGAGACGCAGGGCTGCTATGTGAAGGGTTGTGGGTTCTAATATAGTCAGAGCCCTAAACCTTTTCTTTTTTTTCTGACAGAAATTAGTTTCAAGTCTTTTGGTTAATCCAGTGTAACTATCTGTCAATTTTACAACATTTTGCCATCTTGAAGGAGGAATCCGCCATTGCTGCTTGCAGCTATATTTATTATTATTCTTGTAATTTATCTCATGAACACATTGGTAAAAAGTTTGAAATTTGGCATATTGATACAACATGCCACAAATACTGCCCAAACACAGACTGGCCCACATCAGACAATAGGGGGCGCCACAGGCCACGCCCAAATGTCCACTTTTCAAAGTGATGGCATTTCCACCCCATTGCTCCAATTCTTCTGAAACTTGTTGTGCATGCCTCATTTTTCACGAGGAACAAAAAAGCCTCAAGGTCCCATAAGGTCCACCATGATGGATTTTCCTGTACAGTGATAATTTGGGAAAACCTTCAAAATCCCTCTTCTCTTAAACCAAAATTCAAATTGACTTGGAATTTTGTACAGATATGTATCATTGATGTATTTAAAAACGTTACTTAAGACAGTTGAATCAAAAACAAAATGGCTGAAAGGGGTGTATTTATGTAAATGTCCACATTGCCTCAATATGTTTGTGTCACTAAATCAAATGTCATTTTGAATGATGGTTTTTCAAAACTAATAGGCTTTAAGGTGACACCCCTGAAGTACCCTGCAAAGTTTCACCTTGATATGTGAAAATATGACTTAATTACAGCTGTTTGAGCTTGGACCAAATCTGACAATGCTTGCCTTATTTTATTATCCAGTTACTGAACATGGCAAAGTCCAGATCTGAGAATGGCTCAATTGGATGAGATGTTGTGCTGGTAAACGTAGAGTTGTAGGTTCAAAACCAGTCAAAGGCAAAAAAATTGTTTTGGACAGAACGGTTTCTAGTCTTCCGGTCTATCCTCCGGTTGTAAAACATAGCAATGAGTGTTTATTTGAGCCCATAACAACACTCCGATCATCTGTTTAGCGAGACTGTGTAAACCACTGCAAAACAACACAGGTTTACCACAGTAGCTAGCTACTTGGAGTCTATGCATGGTAGGGTCAGATTCACAACTGAGTTAGCTTTAATGAAGTATATTGATTGTTCAGGTGGATTCCTTGCCTGTTGCACAAATTTATTTCAGTAACCTAAACCAGGACAAATCGCCACTGATGCTAGGCATGATTTGAAATTCCCTTCCATGACAAGTTATGGCACCCCAAACAACCTTTTTAAAGCACTACGAGTAAGCTATTATTTACAGCAGCAACCCAGTCATCCGCGTTGTCCCAAATAGGACTAAATTACAGCTGTTTGAACTTTAACCAAATCTGACAATGCTTGCCATTGGAGAAACGTCTCATTTTGTTATCCAGTTACTGAAGCATTGGGAAGTCAAGATCTGAGAATGGCTCAATTGGATAATATGTTGTGCTGGTAAACGAAGGGTTGTAGGTTCAAAAACCAGTCAATGGCAATTTTTTTATTTTTTTTGACAGAACGGTTTCTAGTCTTCCGGTCAATCCTCCGGTTGTAAAACATAGCATAGTGTTTATTTGAGCCCATTACAACACTCCAATCATCTGTTTAGTGAGACTGTAAACCACTGCAAAACAAGCCAGGTTCACCACCGTAGCTAGCTACTTGTAGTCTACGTAGGCATAGTGTCATATTTACCAAGTTAGCTCGAATGAAGTATATTGATTGTTCAGGTGGATCCCTTGCCTGCCGCAAATTCATTTAAGTTACCTAAGCCAGAACACATCGCCACTGATGCTAGGATTGGAAATTCCCTTCCAAACAACTTTTTTAAAGCACTACGAGTAAGCTATTCTTTACAGCAGCAACCCAGTCATCCCGTTGTCCCGTTTTTATGTCCCATATATAAATAGGACTAAATTACAACAGTTTTAAACCACCTCCCGGAAATGAGTCTGCAGGTTGGCATGTCTGTGAATGGCTTAGTAGGATGAGACGCAGGGCTGCTATGTGAAGGGTTGTGGGTTCTAATATAGTCAGAGCCCTAAACTTTTTCTTTTTTTTCTGACAGAAATTAGTTTCAAGTCTTTTGGTTAATCCCAGTGTAACTATCTGTCAATTTTACAACATTTTGCCATCTTGAAGGAGGAATCCGCCATTGCTGCTTGCAGCTATATTTATTATTATTATTCTTGTAATTTATCTCATGAACACATTGGTAAAAAGTTTTGAAATTTGGCATATTGATACAACATGCCACAAATACCGCCCAAACACAGACTGGCCCACATCAGACAATAGGGGGCGCCACAGGCCACGCCCAAATGTCCACTTTTCAAAGTGATGGCATTTCCACCCCATTGCTCCAATTCTTCTGAAACTTGTTGTGCATGCCTCATTTTTCACGAGGAACAAAAAAGCCTCAAGGTCCCATAAGGTCCACCATGATGGATTTTCCTGTACAGTGATAATTTGGGAAAACCTTCAAAATCCCTCTTCTCTTAAACCAAAATTCAAATTGACTTGGAATTTTGTACAGATATGTATCATTGATGTATTTAAAAACGTTACTTAAGACAGTTGAATCAAAAACAAAATGGCTGAAAGGGGTGTATTTATGTAAATGTCCACATTGCCTCAATATGTTTGTGTCACTAAATCAAATGTCATTTTGAATGATGGTTTTTCAAAACTAATAGGCTTTAAGGTGACACCCCTGAAGTACCCTGCAAAGTTTCACCTTGATATGTGAAAATATGACTTAATTACAGCTGTTTGAGCTTGGACCAAATCTGACAATGCTTGCCTTATTTTATTATCCAGTTACTGAACATGGCAAAGTCCAGATCTGAGAATGGCTCAATTGGATGAGATGTTGTGCTGGTAAACGTAGAGTTGTAGGTTCAAAACC
The DNA here is from genome assembly GCA_023658055.1 of Thaleichthys pacificus. Classification (NCBI taxonomy): domain Eukaryota; kingdom Metazoa; phylum Chordata; class Actinopteri; order Osmeriformes; family Osmeridae; genus Thaleichthys; species Thaleichthys pacificus. Next base: position 5,663,127 of record CM042865.1, read on the forward strand.
AGTCAAAGGCAAAAAAAATTGTTTTGGACAGAACGGTTTCTAGTCTTCCGGTCTATCCTCCGGTTGTAAAACATAGCAATGAGTGTTTATTTGAGCCCATAACAACACTCCGATCATCTGTTTAGCGAGACTGTGTAAACCACTGCAAAACAACACAGGTTTACCACAGTAGCTAGCTACTTGGAGTCTATGCATGGTAGGGTCAGATTCACAACTGAGTTAGCTTTAATGAAGTATATTGATTGTTCAGGTGGATTCCTTGCCTGTTGCACAAATTCATTTCAGTAACCTAAACCAGGACAAATCGCCACTGATGCTAGGCATGATTTGAAATTCCCTTCCATGACAAGTTATGGCACCCCAAACAACCTTTTTAAAGCACTACGAGTAAGCTATTATTTACAGCAGCAACCCAGTCATCCCGTTGTCCCAAATAGGACTAAATTACAGCTGTTTGAACTTTAACCAAATCTGACAATGCTTGCCATTGGAGAAACGTCTCATTTTGTTATCCAGTTACTGAGCATTGGGAAGTCAAGATCTGAGAATGGCTCAATTGGATAATATGTTGTGCTGGTAAACGAAGGGTTGTAGGTTCAAAACCAGTCAACTGGCAATTTTTTTATTTTTTTTTGACAGAACGGTTTCTAGTCTTCCGGTCAATCCTCCGGTTGTAAAACATAGCATAGTGTTTATTTGAGCCCATTACAACACTCCAATCATCTGTTTAGTGAGACTGTAAACCACTGCAAAACAAGCCAGGTTCACCACCGTAGCTAGCTACTTGTAGTCTACGTAGGCATAGTGTCATATTTACCAAGTTAGCTCGAATGAAGTATATTGATTGTTCAGGTGGATCCCTTGCCTGCCGCAAATTCATTTAAGTTACCTAAGCCAGAACACATCGCCACTGATGCTAGGATTGGAAATTCCCTTCCAAACAACTTTTTTAAAGCACTACGAGTAAGCTATTCTTTACAGCAGCAACCCAGTCATCCCGTTGTCCCGTTTTTATGTCCCATATATAAATAGGACTAAATTACAACAGTTTTAAACCACCTCCCGGAAATGAGTCTGCAGGTTGGCATGTCTGTGAATGGCTTAGTAGGATGAGACGCAGGGCTGCTATGTGAAGGGTTGTGGGTTCTAATATAGTCAGAGCCCTAAACCTTTTCTTTTTTTTCTGACAGAAATTAGTTTCAAGTCTTTTGGTTAATCCCAGTGTAACTATCTGTCAATTTTACAACATTTTGCCATCTTGAAGGAGGAATCCGCCATTGCTGCTTGCAGCTATATTTATTATTATTCTTGTAATTTATCTCATGAACACATTGGTAAAAAGTTTTGAAATTTGGCATATTGATACAACATGCCACAAATACTGCCCAAACACAGACTGGCCCACATCAGACAATAGGGGGCGCCACAGGCCACGCCCAAATGTCCACTTTTCAAAGTGATGGCATTTCCACCCCATTGCTCCAATTCTTCTGAAACTTGTTGTGCATGCCTCATTTTTCACGAGGAACAAAAAAGCCTCAAGGTCCCATAAGGTCCACCATGATGGATTTTCCTGTACAGTGATAATTTGGGAAAACCTTCAAAATCCCTCTTCTCTTAAACCAAAATTCAAATTGACTTGGAATTTTGTACAGATATGTATCATTGATGTATTTAAAAACGTTACTTAAGACAGTTGAATGCTAAAACAAAATGGCTGAAAGGGGTGTATTTATGTAAATGTCCACATTGCCTCAATATGTTTGTGTCACTAAATCAAATGTCATTTTGAATGATGGTTTTTCAAAACTAATAGGCTTTAAGGTGACACCCCCTGAAGTACCCTGCAAAGTTTCACCTTGATATGTGAAAATATGACTTAATTACAGCTGTTTGAGCTTGGACCAAATCTGACAATGCTTGCCTTATTTTATTATCCAGTTACTGAACATGGCAAAGTCCAGATCTGAGAATGGCTCAATTGGATGAGATGTTGTGCTGGTAAACGTAGAGTTGTAGGTTCAAAACCAGTCAAAGGCAAAAAAAATTGTTTTGGACAGAACGGTTTCTAGTCTTCCGGTCTGTCCTCCGGTTGTAAAACATAGCAATGAGTGTTTATTTGAGCCCATAACAACACTCCGATCATCTGTTTAGCGAGACTGTGTAAACCACTGCAAAACAACACAGGTTTACCACAGTAGCTAGCTACTTGGAGTCTATGCATGGTAGGGTCAGATTCACAACTGAGTTAGCTTTAATGAAGTATATTGATTGTTCAGGTGGATTCCTTGCCTGTTGCACAAATTTATTTCAGTAACCTAAACCAGGACAAATCGCCACTGATGCTAGGCATGATTTGAAATTCCCTTCCATGACAAGTTATGGCACCCCAAACAACCTTTTTAAAGCACTACGAGTAAGCTATTATTTACAGCAGCAACCCAGTCATCGCGTTGTCCCAAATAGGACAAAATTACAGCTGTTTGAACTTTAACCAAATCTGACAATGCTTGCCATTGGAGAAACGTCTCATTTTGTTATCCAGTTAACTGAGCATTGGGAAGTCAAGATCTGAGAATGGCTCAATTGGATAATATGTTGTGCTGGTAAACAAAGGGTTGTAGGTTCAAAACCAGTCAATGGCAATTTTTTTATTTTTTTTGACAGAACGGTTTCTAGTCTTCCGGTCAATCCTCCGGTTGTAAAACATAGCATAGTGTTTATTTGAGCCCATTACAACACTCCAATCATCTGTTTAGTGAGACTGTAAACCACTGCAAAACAAGCCAGGTTCACCACCGTAGCTAGCTACTTGTAGTCTACGTAGGCATAGTGTCATATTTACCAAGTTAGCTCGAATGAAGTATATTGATTGTTCAGGTGGATCCCTTGCCTGCCGCAAATTCATTTAAGTTACCTAAGCCAGAACACATCGCCACTGATGCTAGGATTGGAAATTCCCTTCCAAACAACTTTTTTAAAGCACTACGAGTAAGCTATTCTTTACAGCAGCAACCCAGTCATCCCGTTGTCCCGTTTTTATGTCCCTATATAAATAGGACTAAATTACAACAGTTTTAAACCACCTCCCGGAAATGAGTCTGCAGGTTGGCATGTCTGTGAATGGCTTAGTAGGATGAGACGCAGGGCTGCTATGTGAAGGGTTGTGGGTTCTAATATAGTCAGAGCCCTAAACCTTTTCTTTTTTTTCTGACAGAAATTAGTTTCAAGTCTTTTGGTTAATCCCAGTGTAACTATCTGTCAATTTTACAACATTTTGCCATCTTGAAGGAGGAATCCGCCATTGCTGCTTGCAGCTATATTTATTATTATTCTTGTAATTTATCTCATGAACACATTGGTAAAAAGTTTTGAAATTTGGCATATTGATACAACATGCCACAAATACTGCCCAAACACAGACTGGCCCACATCAGACAATAGGGGGCGCCACAGGCCACGCCCAAATGTCCACTTTTCAAAGTGATGGCATTTCCACCCCATTGCTCCAATTCTTCTGAAACTTGTTGTGCATGCCTCATTTTTCACGAGGAACAAAAAAGCCTCAAGGTCCCATAAGGTCCACCATGATGGATTTTCCTGTACAGTGATAATTTGGGAAAACCTTCAAAATCCCTCTTCTCTTAAACCAAAATTCAAATTGACTTGGAATTTTGTACAGATATGTATCATTGATGTATTTAAAAACGTTACTTAAGACAGTTGAATGTCAAAACAAAATGGCTGAAAGGGGTGTATTTATGTAAATGTCCACATTGCCTCAATATGTTTGTGTCACTAAATCAAATGTCATTTTGAATGATGGTTTTTCAAAACTAATAGGCTTTAAGGTGACACCCCTGAAGTACCCTGCAAAGTTTCACCTTGATATGTGAAAATATGACTTAATTACAGCTGTTTGAGCTTGGACCAAATCTGACAATGCTTGCCTTATTTTATTATCCAGTTACTGAACATGGCAAAGTCCAGATCTGAGAATGGCTCAATTGGATGAGATGTTGTGCTGGTAAACGTAGAGTTGTAGGTTCAAAACCAGTCAAAGGCAAAAAAAATTGTTTTGGACAGAACGGTTTCTAGTCTTCCGGTCTAGTCCTCCGGTTGTAAAACATAGCAATGAGTGTTTATTTGAGCCCATAACAACACTCCGATCATCTGTTTAGCGAGACTGTGTAAACCACTGCAAAACAACACAGGTTTACCACAGTAGCTAGCTACTTGGAGTCTATGCATGGTAGGGTCAGATTCACAACTGAGTTAGCTTTAATGAAGTATATTGATTGTTCAGGTGGATTCCTTGCCTGTTGCACAAATTTATTTCAGTAACCTAAACCAGGACAAATCGCCACTGATGCTAGGCATGATTTGAAATTCCCTTCCATGACAAGTTATGGCACCCCAAACAACCTTTTTAAAGCACTACGAGTAAGCTATTATTTACAGCAGCAACCCAGTCATCGCGTTGTCCCAAATAGGACTAAATTACAGCTGTTTGAACTTTAACCAAATCTGACAATGCTTGCCATTGGAGAAACGTCTCATTTTGTTATCCAGTTACTGAGCATTGGGAAGTCAAGATCTGAGAATGGCTCAATTGGATAATATGTTGTGCTGGTAAACGAAGGGTTGTAGGTTCAAAACCAGTCAATGGCAATTTTTTTATTTTTTTTGACAGAACGGTTTCTAGTCTTCCGGTCAATCCTCCGGTTGTAAAACATAGCATAGTGTTTATTTGAGCCCATTACAACACTCCAATCATCTGTTTAGTGAGACTGTAAACCACTGCAAAACAAGCCAGGTTCACCACCGTAGCTAGCTACTTGTAGTCTACGTAGGCATAGTGTCATATTTACCAAGTTAGCTCGAATGAAGTATATTGATTGTTCAGGTGGATCCCTTGCCTGCCGCAAATTCATTTAAGTTACCTAAGCCAGAACACATCGCCACTGATGCTAGGATTGGAAATTCCCTTCCAAACAACTTTTTTAAAGCACTACGAGTAAGCTATTCTTTACAGCAGCAACCCAGTCATCCCGTTGTCCCGTTTTTATGTCCCTATATAAATAGGACTAAATTACAACAGTTTTAAACCACCTCCCGGAAATGAGTCTGCAGGTTGGCATGTCTGTGAATGGCTTAGTAGGATGAGACGCAGGGCTGCTATGTGAAGGGTTGTGGGTTCTAATATAGTCAGAGCCCTAAACCTTTTCTTTTTTTCTGACAGAAATTAGTTTCAAGTCTTTTGGTTAATCCCAGTGTAACTATCTGTCAATTTTACAACATTTTGCCATCTTGAAGGAGGAATCCGCCATTGCTGCTTGCAGCTATATTTATTATTATTCTTGTAATTTATCTCATGAACACATTGGTAAAAAGTTTTGAAATTTGGCATATTGATACAACATGCCACAAATACTGCCCAAACACAGACTGGCCCACATCAGACAATAGGGGGCGCCACAGGCCACGCCCAAATGTCCACTTTTCAAAGTGATGGCATTTCCACCCCATTGCTCCAATTCTTCTGAAACTTGTTGTGCATGCCTCATTTTTCACGAGGAACAAAAAAGCCTCAAGGTCCCATAAGGTCCACCATGATGGATTTTCCTGTACAGTGATAATTTGGGAAAACCTTCAAAATCCCTCTTCTCTTAAACCAAAATTCAAATTGACTTGGAATTTTGTACAGATATGTATCATTGATGTATTTAAAAACGTTATTAAGACAGTTGAATGTCAAAACAAAATGGCTGAAAGGGGTGTATTTATGTAAATGTCCACATTGCCTCAATATGTTTGTGTCACTAAATCAAATGTCATTTTGAATGATGGTTTTTCAAACTAATAGGCTTTAAGGTGACACCCCTGAAGTACCCTGCAAAGTTTCACCTTGATATGTGAAAATATGACTTAATTACAGCTGTTTGAGCTTGGACCAAATCCTGACAATGCTTGCCTTATTTTATTATCCAGTTACTGAACATGGCAAAGTCCAGATCTGAGAATGGCTCAATTGGATGAGATGTTGTGCTGGTAAACGTAGAGTTGTAGGTTCAAAACCAGTCAAAGGCAAAAAAAATTGTTTTGGACAGAACGGTTTCTAGTCTTCCGGTCTATCCTCCGGTTGTAAAACATAGCAATGAGTGTTTATTTGAGCCCATAACAACACTCCGATCATCTGTTTAGCAGAGACTGTGTAAACCACTGCCAAAACAACACAGGTTTACCACAGTAGCTAGCTACTTGGAGTCTATGCATGGTAGGGTCAGATTCACAACTGAGTTAGCCTTAATGAAGTATATTGATTGTTCAGGTGGATTCCTTGCCTGTTGCACAAATTCATTTCAGTAACCTAAACCAGGACAAATCGCCACTGATGCTAGGCATGATTTGAAATTCCCTTCCATGACAAGTTATGGCACCCCAAACAACCTTTTTAAAGCACTACGAGTAAGCTATTATTTACAGCAGCAA